>CM042686.1:415873654-417123654 GCA_023614405.1 Avena insularis | reverse complement strand
ACAACCCCGGTGGAAGCAGCTCATCCTAGGACCCAATGCTTCAGATTCTACAAATGTTAGTTTCATATCGTGAAGCCAGTAGAGCTGAACTTCAAGCCAATATAGCCACTCTTCAGCAGATAGCGCAGATGGCCTACAATAATCAAGGCCATGGAAACCAAGATCACCATGGCTGCAAGCTCAAGAACTTCCAAAACACCAATCCTCCTATGTTTAGTAAGTCTGAAGAACCCTTACATGCTAATGACTGGCTGCAAACAATGAAAAACAACTTAGAAGATGTCGGAGTAGATGCTGCTGAGAAAGTACTGTTTGCCACCCACTATCTATCAGGATATGCAAGATCATGATGGAATAGCACCCGTACAATGAACGGAGGACAGATGATGACTTGGGAGGAGTTCAAGGTCAAATTCAGCCAGACCCATGTGCCCCCAGGTTTGATCAAGAGGATGAGGGATGAATTCAGGGAGCTGAAGCAGGGAAGAATGACTGTGGTAGAGTACCGTGACAATTTTCTGTCTCTAGCTAGGTATGCCCCTGATGAGATCGACACTGAAGCAAAGAAGAAGGAGAGATTCCTGAATGGCCTTCATGATGAGATGCAGACAGTGTTAGTCAACATATCCTTTGATGACCTTGAAGCTCTAGTTGATTCTGCTATCCAGATGGAAGGGAAGATTAACCAAGCCAGTGAGAACTGCAAGCATCATATGATGCACCAACCAGGACCCCACCATACCCCAAAGTACCGCCCAACCCGTCTGCAGGATTTGCACCCAGAAACAACATGCCACCAATGAACCGTCCGAACTTTCCCAATCGTGGCGGAGGAAACCTGAGGCCCGGAGGCCACAACAATAATGCTGGTAACTTCAACCGTGCACCGCCAAGGTCCAACAACAACAACATCAACAATACTGCCTCAAGGACTAGAAGCAATGCTGTGCCTATGACAGGGAAGGACAAGTCAATGATAACTTGCTTTGAATGTGGAATCACGGGTCACTACTCCAATTAGAGCCCCAAGAAGCTTGCTGCAGCCACCAATGTCACTACACCAGCCCAGCAGCAGCACCGTGTTTAGCCTGGAAAGAGGTTTGTTCCAGGGAACCCGCACAACCGTACCCGACCGTCTGTTCCACATGAATGCTAAAGAATCCCAGGAAGCACCAGATGTCATGATGGGTATGTTTTCCGTTAACTCAGTACTTGCAAGAGTGTTGTTTGATTCTGGAGCATTGCACTCGTTTGTTACAGAAGAATTTGCATACACGAGTAAGATTCAACCAACAAATTTGAAGCATGTTATGATAGTTCAAATACCCAGTCAACCACCAAAGCTAGAAAAATTTGCAAGGCCGTACCTATCAGAATACATGGGGTAGATTTTTATGCCAATCTAATAGTACTTGGAACAAAAGGTTTGGAAGTAGTACTAGGAATGAATTGGATGTCGAAACATCAAGGATTAATAGACTATGCCAAGAAAGCCATAACCATGACTAGTAGCACCGGAGTATCAGTAGAGCATGTGTCTGAGACACTGCCCCATCAATTCAAGTGCAACAAGAGTCTAGTAAAATCAACCATAGACCAAGTCAGAGTAGTCTGTGAATACCCCGATGTGTTCCCTGATGAATTACCTGGTAAGCCCCCAGATCGGGATATCGAGTTTATCATTGAACTAGTTCCTGGAACTGGACCCATAGATCAGAGACCCTATAGTATGAACCCACCTGAACTAGTGGAGCTCAAGAAGCAACTTGATGACATGTTGGGAAAATGTCTGATACAACCAAGTGCATCGCCATGGAGATCACCTGTTTTGTTTGTGGATAAGAAGGATGGTGCCAATCGTTTGTGTATGGATTACTGGAAGCTAAATGACATCACCATCAAGAACAAGTACCCACTTCTGAAGATAGAAGATCTGTTTGACCAGCTGACTGGTTCTAGAGTGTTTTCTAAGATTGATCTTATAATGGGTTATCATCAACTAAAGATCCGCGCAACGGATATCCCAAAGACTGCTTTAACAACCCGATATGGATTGTATGGGTACAATGTCATGTCATTTGGATTAACCAATGCCCCCACTTATTTCATGAATATCATGAATACGATTTTTATGAACTTCTAGGATAAGTTTGTCATTGTTTTTATTGATGACATTCTAATCTATTCCAAGTCAGAAGAGGACCATGAGCAGTACCTAACAACCATCCTTGAAACCCTTAGAGAGCATTAGTTGTATGCCAAGTTTAGAAAATGTGAGTTCTGGTTAAAGGAAGTAGGATTCCTAGGCCATATCCTGTCGGCAGGAGGAGTTGCCATCGATCCCGCCAAGATTAAGGATGTTTAAGAATGGAAAGCCCTAACCACCCAAACCGAAGTCCGTGCATTTCTTGGATTTGATGGATACGACCACAAGTTTGTTGAAGGATTTTCAAGCATTGCAAGGCCGATGACTCAGCTGTTTAAGAAAGACAGGAAGTTTGAATGGACATACAAATGTGAAGCAAGTTTTCAAGATCTCAAGATGAGATTGATTTCAGCCCCAATTTTGATCATGCCAGATATCAAGAAGCCTTTTGATGTATATTGTGATGCATCCAAGATTGGTCTCGGATGTGTGTTGATGCAGGAAGGCAAAGTCATATCATATCTATCCAGACAACTGAAGCAACATGAACAGAACTATCCTACCCATGACTTAGAATTGGAAGTCGTAGTTTTAGCCTTGAAGACATGGTGTCATTACCTCATGGGTAACCGCTGTGAGATTTATTCAGATCACAAAAGTTTGAAGTAAATTTTCACCCAGAAGGAGATGAATATGAGGAAAAGGAGATGGATAGAGTTAATCAAGGATTATGACCTTGACATTCACTACCACCATGGCAAGGCCAATGTGGTAGCAGATGCTCTTAGTAGACTGCCATATAGATTAAACACCATGATTAAGGAAGCTCAGCCCAGTCTGCATGAGGAGATGGAGAACATTAGAATGGAGCTAGTTAACAAAGGATTTCTAGACATATTGAACTTCAACCCACTTTGATCAGTCAGATAATAGAAGCCTAGAAAGGAAATGCCAGTATTGATGGAATTAAGCGTCGTATCGGTACAGGGAAGGTACCCGGATTCACGGAAGATGAAGGAGTTCTATGGTATAAAGGACGTATCTGTGTGCCAGCAGATTCGGAGTAGAAGTAAGTTATTTTGCAAGAAACCCATGATACTCTTTATCCTATCCACCCGGGAGGAACGAAGATGTATCAGGATTTGAAGGAGTAATTTTGGTGGCACAAAATGAAGAGAGAAGTCGGAGGCTATATCGCCAAGTGTGACATCTGCCAGAGAGTCAAAGCGGAACACCAGCAAACCATAGGACTTTTGCAACCCTTACAGATTCCAGAATGGAAATGGGATTCAGGTGGAATGGATTTCATCATCGGTTTGCCTAGATTTAGTAGAGGAAATGATTCTATTTGGGTCATAGTAGATAGACTGTCCAAACTAGCTCATTTCATACCCGTCAAGACCACTTAGCAAAGCTCGAAGCTAGCAAAGTTGTATATCGCTAGAATAGTCAGTGTTGGGGGGATAACCCCGGGTAGGGTCACACCGGGGTATAAAGGCCGAGTTAGCTGAGGTTCGGCAAGGCCAAAGCGGATGCTGGCCGGGTCACCTCAGCAGGCGGATCACGGAGTAACCGGACCAGAAGTCGCCTAACATTATATCAACAGACTTAAGGAGTAAGTCGGAAGTGCTTGTCTAACTTGTATGGAGGAACAGGTATAGCCGGATCTACCATGATCCGGGTCCCGTTAACCACAGGAGAAGGAAGGAATCTCTGGTCAAAAAGAAGGCCAGTGCGCCTTTGCATGAGTGAAGCCAGCAAGGCGGGACCACCGGGTCATGGCCGACAAGGGTGACGACGCCATGTCGGCCGACAGCGCCATGATAGGCTCACGTAGCTAAAGCATGTGTGACGCGGGGGAAAAGCACCCCAGTCGGGTTACCACTTTGAGAGGAGGTATATTCTTAGGGATATGCCTCCACGTATGCCCTAGGCAGAGACCAGGCCGCCTCTATATAAGGGGAGCTAGGGTTTCAGTAGAAGGGGTTGAGTTTTCTGATATACCGATTTGGCTAAGGTTCTAGGGGTGAACTGTGGGCGAGAGTAAGAGAGCTCCTTCTTCCTCCTCTCACCAATATAGCTCTAGGATCACTTGTAATCTTGAAAGGAAAGGAATACAATCTTCTGTGCGGAGAATCACTCCAGTATCCCTCCCTAGATTCCCCTAGCGTGTATTAGTCCCCACCTTTAGCCTATCCATGGCATCTGCCGTGACACCACCACGACAGTTGGCGCCCACCGTGGGGCTAGCAGCGCTAGCAGGGGTGAAGATCCGGACGGGAAACATCATCGGCACCGGCGAACGCATCATCTCCGGGCTCGTTCAGTGCTTTGGAGCACTGGACTTTGTTAGCGACTCTTGGCTGACGCCGCCGCTTCGCATAGCAACGGGCTCTTCGTCAAGTTGGGTGCGCACAAGGTCTACGTTGCTGTGGACATATCATGCGTTCATCCGCAGCGCGTCATAGAGGCATGGGAACCACCCCTTAGCATGGTTCACGGGGCGCGTATCACTCGCTCCCCGGACCATGCAGAAGTGATGATGACTACGCCGGGTGCAGGTGCAAGCAAGGATCTAGCACCGGACCCAGAGGTAACACCTAAGGCACCGAGGAAAGGTAGAGGACCCCCGCTAGAGAGGCCTGAGAATGTACTGAGAGAAGCTATGGATAGCTTGGAAAACCCGGTAGCAGCAGTGGTAGATCCGGCTCAGGCACATGCCGAGCTAGAGGAAACTAGGCAAAAAATACTAGAAGGCGCAAAGAAAATAGCCGCGGCTCAGCAGTCGTTGAACATGACATTGCGTGAGTATGCAAAAGCAAACAAAGTTGATACGGTAAAGGTAAAAGGGAGAAATCTCATGAGCGAGATGAACAAAGAAGGTGATACTGGAGCCGAGGAATCGGAAAACTGTTTGTCTGTTGGGCTGCCGAGGTACAGTACCCCGGCGAAGAACCTCAGAGCAGCGGATGCGGCAGCATCCGAGTTAGAGGGTCTGATGGGTGAGGCCCGTCAAAGACAACAAGATAGGGTTAACGAGTTAGTTCGGATCGCGAACAGACAGAACGAAGAGCTACTCAGAGCTAATCCGGAGAGAGCTGGAGCTTCCAAAATCGTCCATTCGGCGATGGGTAACCCGAAGAAATCCGCTGGAGCCGCATCGTCTCCTCATGGCGGTCCAAGGAGAGAAGAGGTAGTAATCTCGGCCAGACAGAACAAACAGATCGTCCCGTACAACCCGCCGCGAGCAAGAAAAGGAAAAGAGGCACATAAAAATGATGATCGACGAAGTGTGAGCCGAGGTGAAGCTGGCCGAGGTAACCACGACCAAGGCAATGCCGGTCAAGGGAACGCTGCCAACGGCAATGCCGGACAGCGAAACTCGGCAGGAGCAAGACAATCGCAGCAGCGGAATATACCAAGGCAAGAGCAAGGCGCCGACCGAGGTATGCAACAGAGAGGTGCGCCACAAGAGCAAAACCGGTACAACGACGGTGGTTCGGAGATGGTGAACGCGGGGTACCCAAGACCGGACTATCATGTGATAGGGTCAAGATTGGGAAGCAGGGATTTGATGCCGGATGACGCAAGATTGAAACTGGATTGCCTGTATAGGTCGGAACAGATCGAGTGTCAAGGTCCACCGGGCCCAGCATGCTTTGGACCTCGGATCATGAAGGAGCCACCGGTACCTAACTTCCAGCTGCCCAGGGGCACGAAGACGTAAGCCGACAGTACCAAGCCGGAGGATTGGCTGATAAACTATGCTACGGCTGTGAAAATTGCCACTGGCAACTTGAGATGGGTCATGCACGATACCCCAGATGTTAGAAGGTCCGGCCAGAGTATGGTTGAACAATTTGCCACCCGGAAGCATCAACTGCTGGATAGATTTTGAAGAAATGTTTATCAGCAACTTCTCAAGTACATATCAGAGGCGGAATAGGCCGTAGACCCTAGCAATGTGCAAGCAAAGACCTAATGAGACAGACCGTGAATTCTTAACTCGGTGGTGTACCGTGAGAAACTCATGTGAGGGTGTCATAGAGTCACAGGCCATAGCGTGCTTTGCGCAAGGGTGCAGATATGGCAGCGAGCTGTGGATGAAATTGCAAAGGAAAATGCCAATTATGTTGGCAGAGATGATCCGGATGGCCGATTCGTATGCTTTGGATGATCCGACTCAACCTAGGCTCGCGTCAAACGAGTCAAACAAGGAATACTATTAGAGGGATGGAGCCAGGTCATCTCGGAGGAATGACTACAGAGGAAAAAGAAGAGATGATAGACCGGATCATTGCTATGGTTCGCAACAAGTTGCGGCTGTGAATCAAGATCAACCCGGAGCAGGGAGCAACCAGCGCCAGAAAACTGGAGGGCAATGGACTCCAAGAAACGATGACAAGAAAACATGGACGCCGGACCAAAAGAAACAATGGCAAGAAAAGAAAGACCGTCCGAGGTATACTTATGAGTCGATGTTGGACCAGCCATGTAAATTTCACACGCCAAATCCGAGTAGCCCGGTGGGTCACACAACGAGGCAATGTGAGTGGATGTGTAAGATAGAACAAGGTGGTTCGGGGAATGCTCAGGCACCCCGGAATGATCAACCTCGGCAGCAATTGCTCTCCGGAGCGAACACGCAACAGCTAATGTTGCCTCCCCCTCCGCCGAGGTATGACAACAATGAGAGAAGGGATGCAGTGCATCAGGTGGAAAATCAGCACCGGCCGGATCAGAGGTACCCGGAAACGAGGGGAGGAATGAGTACAGAGAACATCATCAGAGCTATTGCGTGTTCACAACTGAGGAAACAGATAGGAAGAGCTTGCAGCACCGACATATGGAGGTCAATGCGGTAATGCCAGCAGTGACGAGGTACATGCCTTGGTCGGACCAAGAAATCACCTGGAACATCAAAGATCATCCCAAGCTTATGCCGAGTCCAGGTTAGTATGCGCTAGTGCTGGATCCGACGTTCATTGGGCCGAACATCAATGTGAGGTTTTCCAAGGTACTGATTGACAATGGCAGTAGAATTAACATCATGTATGCGGATACAATGCGTAAGTTGGGCATCTCGGAGAACATGCTCCAGGCTACAAGGACAACTTTCCATGGTATTGTACCAGGCATTTCTTGTGAGCCCATAGGCAAAGTCCGGGTTGATGTGCTATTCGGCACGAGAGATAATTGCCGAACTGAGAATCTGGAGTTTGAGGTAGTGAACTTGGAAAGTGCGTATCACGCATTACTCGGAAGACCAGCACTGAACAAGTTCATGGCAAGCTGCCACATCAGTTATCTGAAGATGAAGTTGCCCAGGCCAAATGGAGTGATTACCATTGCTGGAGATTTCCGACGTTCCATTGAGTGTGCCTCAGCTGGGTCTAACCTAGCCGAGTCACTCGTGATTGCGCAAGAGAAGAGAAAAATCCAAGAGGTGGCGGCATTAGCTCAGTCCGCACAGCAGTATATGCCGGCGTTGAGTAACCCGCATGGTAGCGTTTCATTCCAAGCCGCAAAGGATACCAAGAAGGTTCCAGTTGATGACATGTTCCCGGAGTGCACCGTAACAATTGGTTCCGGGTTAACTGATAAATAGGAAAGCGAGCTCGTCAACTTCCTCCGTGAGAATCGGGACATTTTTGCTTGGTCCACACAGGATTTGCAAGGTGTTCCGAGGGAGTTGGCCGAGCATTCTTTGAACGTAAGACCCGGAGCAAGGCCGGTGAAGCAACCTCTCTGCCGCTTCGCCGAGGATAGGAGAAAAGTCATTGGAGACGAGATAGCTCGGTTCCTAGCAGCAGGATTCATCATGGAAGTATTGTATCCGGATTGGCTCTCCAATCCTGTGCTGTTAGAAAAGAAGAAGGATGATCTGAACGTGGCAGTGGTTTGGCGTATGTGAATCGATTACACGAACCTGAATAAGGCGTGTCCAAAAGATCCATTTCCACTGCCAAGGATAGATCAGGTCATAGACTCAACCGTAGGATGTGAACTGTTGTCATTCATAGATGCATATTCTGGTTTCCACCAGATACCTCTGAATCCGGATGATCAAATAAAGACCGCGTTTATCACCCCGTACGGGGCTTATTGCTATTGCACTATGCCGTTTGGTTTACGTAATGCAGGTGCAATGTACCAAAGATGTATGCAAAAATGTTTGCACGACCAAATAGGTCAAAACGTACAAGTATACGTGGATGATGTGGTTATCAAGACCAAGGAAAGCAAAACGCTCCTTGACGACATCAGGCAGACATTCGCGAACTTGAGAAGGTTCCGGATGAAGCTTAACCCGGAAAAATGTACCTTCCGTGTCCCGGCTGGAAAATTACTCGGATTTCTCGTCTCCAGCCGAGGTATCAAAGTTAATCCAACTAAGATTAGGGCCATTGAACGAATGGAGATGCCGAAGTGTCTTAACGATGTCCAGAAGTTCACTGGGTGCCTGGCATCGTTGAGTCGGTTTGTATGTCGGTTGGGAGAAAAGGCATTGCCTCTCTACCAACTCATGAAAAAGTCAGATAAGTTCGTTTGGACACCACAGGCCGATGAAGCCTTTGCCCACTTAAAAAATATGTTGGCCACTACACCATTGTTAGCCTCTCCACTATCAAAGGAGCCAATGTTGCTCTACATAGCCGCAACCAACCGAGTTGTAAGTGCAGTGATTGTAGTAGAGCACAATGAAGAGGGTAAGTCGGTGGAGAGGCCTGTGTATTACTTGAGCAAGGTATTATCTGCCTCAAAACAGAACTACCCACACTTTCAAAAGGTGGCATATGGTGTCTATGTGGCGGCAAAGAAGTTAAAGCATTATTTTGAGGAGCACCCCATCAAAGTGATATGTGAAGCTCCCATATCCGAGATAATGGGTAACAAGGATGCAAGTGGCAGAATTGCAAAATGGGCAATTGAGCTAGCTCCTTATGTGCCCCAATACGACAGAAGAGAAGCAATCAAGTCTCAAGCTGTGGCGGACTAATTTGTAGATTGGGCCGAGGTATAATATGAACCACCGCCACCAGATCCGAACTACTGGAGGATGCACTATGACGGGTCGAAAACCAAAACCGGATTAGGCGTCGGGGTTGTGCTAACCTCGCCAAAGAAGGACCAGCTAAAATACGTATTACAGATCCATTTCGCGGCATCAAACAGTGTCGCTGAGTACGAGACTCTTGTGCATGGACTCAAAGTGGAAAAAGAGATTGGCATACGTCGGATAATATGCTTTGGCGACTCGGATTTGGTGGTGGAGCAAGTGTCCGGAGTGTGGGACGCCCTGGATCCAAACATGGCACTGTACAAGTTTCATGTGCAGAAGATATCTGGTTACTTTGAGGGGTGTGAATTTCACCATGTACCCCGAGTGGAAAACGAGGCTGCCGACATGCTATCGAAGCTCGGATCAACCCGACAGGCAATTCCACCGGGTGTAGCATTGGAACACCTCAGAAAACCATCTATCAGGCCGTCCCCAGGAACCGACTCGATCTATGTCCCGGAAGATACAGAGTTCGGAGCTGAGCCCATGGACATTGACACGGGAGGTGGTACGCGAGACCCGGGGACTGCATCAGCAAACCCGGGGACTGCCTCAACAAACCCGGGGACTACCTCGCTCGACCCGGGGACTGCTCAGCATGATCCGGCTGAAGTTATGCCGGTAGATCAGATGGAAATTGATGAGGACGTGTTCCCTGCACGAGCAATACCAGCTTGGGCACTGCCTATATTCCAATTCCTGAAAGAGGGAACGTTACCCACTGAGGAGGTGTTAGCCAGGCAAACTCAGAGGAGAGCAAAAGCATATACAATCATTAATTCCGAGCTGTACAAACGGAGTGTAACCAATGTCCTCCAGCAATGTGTTGACCCGGAAGAAGGGCTTGACATCCTCCGAGATATACACCAAGGAGAATGCGGGCATCATGCCTCATCCCGAGCCTTGGTGGCAAAAGCGTTCCGGCATGGATTCTACTGGCCAAGTGCCTTAGAACAAGCAGAGGATCTGGTGAGAAAATGCAATGGTTGTCAGAGGTACGCTACCAAGTCACATATGCCGATGTCGGAACTCAAGACCATACCAATTACGTGGCCGTTTGCCGTATGGTGCTTGGATATGGTTGGCCCGTTCAAACCAGCAAGGGGAAACATGACACACATTTTGGTCATGGTGGATAAGTTTACAAAATGGATTGAAGTGAAGCCTATAAGAAAATGTGATGGAGCTACGGCCGTAACATTTCTCAAAGACATTATCTTGAGATACGGTTATCCTCACAGGTTCATAACTGACAATGACACCAATTTTGCGGAAGAAGCATTTGCGCGCTTCTGCCGGGACAAGAAGATCCGACTCGACATAGCCTCGGTAGCCCACCCCGCATCGAACGGACAAGTGGAAAGATCCAACGGATTAGTATTATCCAGGATAAAACCCCGGCTCATTGAGCCGCTGCAAACATCAGCGGGGTACTGGATAGAAGAACTACCAGCGGTACTGTGGAGTTTAAGAACAACTCCAAATTGATCAACAGGCTATACGCCGTTTTTTCTGGTATATGGGGCAGAAGCTGTATTACCAGCCGAAATAGAGCATGATTCGCCTAGGGTCACCCAATACACAGAAGCCGAAGTCCAAGAAGCCCGGGAAAATGATGTTGATCTGCTGGAAGAAGTGAGAGAACTGGCACTGTCCAGATCCGCCATATATCAGCAAAATCTCCGACGCTACCATAGCCGTAAAGTGTGCCCCCGAGTCTTTCGAGAAGGCGATCTGGTGCTCCGGTTGGTACAACGTACTACTGGCATGCATAAATTATCCCCCCATGGGAAGGGCAATTCATTGTGAGCAAAGCATTGCACAATGATTCTTACTATCTTATAGATGCAAAGCCACAGGAAAAGAACAAGGCGGACAGGTCCGGAGAGGAATCTAATCGACCGTGGAATGTAGCACTACTTCGTCCTTTCTACACTTAGCTAAGAAGTGTATGTATCCGAGTCTTCTCATATGTCGGTATGTATGTCGGCAATGAGCTTATCAATGAAATAGTAGCGCCTCGAGCAGTAACTCGGGGACTGCCTTAATAATTTTTGTTGTTGTCTCTTGTGCGTTAGCTGGAATAAGTTGTTCTACTTAACCCGGATTAGTAATGTGTGAGCACCAAAAACCCAACTCTTCGACTTGCTGCTGTCCAACAAGAATTGGCTTCATGGCAAGCAAGAGAACAAGTTTGGAATTGCGTAGCACATGAAAAACAACTAAGGAAACGAATTTATTCGAGCTAACGTTTGTTTTTTGGACTAACCCTGTATTTATTTTCAAGTTATTATGCAGCTTTATTTTTTGAGCTAAGTCCGAAAGTTTCTTAGTATTGTTAAGACGATTTTTGAAGCTCGGATTCGTAAGTCATAAAACCGAATCAAGGTAGACACGATCCGAGCCAAAAGATTGGACGAACAAGAAAAAGAAACTCGGGGACTACGCCCAAGTTAACCTGGCATAAGAACTTAGTAGCAAAATATCACATATACACAACATCTGATTGCACCCGCATCTGGGGATCTGATAAATTTTCAAGTTTTTTGACCTAAGGAGCAGCAGGAGGAGGAAGTTCGGCGTCATCTTCGCTGTGTTCAATATCTGAGGCATCGCCTTCTTCGTCCTCATCCGACCCGTCTTCAGCATTCTCAGCGTTCTCGTCCCCAGCAGATTCCAGAAAGCTCGGTCCTTCAACCCATTCATGGATAGGAGAATATTCGATGAGGCTGTAGGTGCAAGCCCGACTGAAGACTACCCTCGGGTCATCAGTCCATCTGGATCCGATGCGCCGGCGTGTAAGGAGGCTGAGGTCGATCTTCTCATACCATGTGAGTATGTGATGAAGGATAGTATCAGCTGCGGCACGCCTAGCGGACTCCCTCCAGAGGTCGAGCTGGGTCTCGAGATCCGACAGCTTTTCAGCAAGAAGTGTGATTCTCTTCGGAGCGCTCTCAACGGGCCAGAACATGTTGAAAACTCGGACTGAAACATCGAGGAGATCCTTGCCGTAGTTCTTGATGATTTCCACGTGAGATGACAGGCTGACCAATAGGTCCTCCATGTCTAAGGGAATGCTCTCACCGTCAAGAGCGACGGGAGTACCCCTCTCTCGGCGGAAATTGGCAACAGCAGCGCTCGCAATAGGAGTACCCTCTGGAAAGTGGCCTGGAAACAAGGCAAAGGAAGAAGCTGAAGAAAATACATATGAAGTAACCCGGAGAATTATGTCGGATAAGGGAAAAGAACTTACGTGAAATGTGGCTGTGAATCCGGGTCAACTCCTTGATGCAGTTATCGCTTCTCTTGCGAAGTTGCTCAAGCTCAGCGTTTGCCGATCCAAGCTGGATGTCGGATTCTTTGAGTAGGTCCTGGTGCTTGGAGATCTGGAGAGTAAGGCGCTCGCGCTCTTCTGTGAAGTTATGGCCAACCTTTTGGAGCTCGGTTTGGTGCTGGGCCTTCATCTTCTCTATCTCAGCCTTGAGCCTGGCAATCTCATTGTCCTTGGTCCGGAGGAGAGCGAGCTCATCGTCTTTTTTCTTCAGCTCGGCTTGATGCTGCCCTGCTTGTTCGAGAAAATGCAGCATCATATCAGGCACGGGCACAATATCCTCAAGCGATGCTGAAATAGTATGTGGACCCAGCAGAGCTGAGGAATGAATGTTTGCCGAGCCAAGAAGAAAAGAAGATGGAAAGCAAAGCAGGGTCAGACAAAAAGGACTTACCCTTGATCTGCTCCAGGTTCTTTCGCATGATCTTGTTCTCAGCCTCCACCCCAGCTGCAGAAACCGAATGAGGAGATTAGTTCGGCAGAAGAAGATGAAGAGAAACGGAAAAGCACCAAGGGAGAAACTTACCCCTTTTTTCATGTTCTGCAATAAGTGCAACGTGCTTTGCGCGTAGCATCTTATGGGTATCCAGCAGGCATTGGAATTTAGCACTCCGGCGATTGGTGGTTACCTGAAAAAAGTACAGAAGCGTAAAATTAGCTTGGTGCATATTCGAAGTGTACAAGATCTGGGCCAAGTGGAAGTTAACCCAGCTCTAGGTGTGTGCATATTCGAAGTGTACAAGATCCGGGCCAAGTGGAACTTAATCCGGCTCTAGGTGTGTGCATATTCAAAGTGTGCAAGATCCGGGCCAAGTGGAACTTAACCCGTCTCTAGGTGTGCGCATATTCGAAGTGTACAAAATCCGGGCCAAGTGGAACTTAACCCGGCTCTAGGTGTGTGCATATTCGAAGTGTGCAAAATCCGGGCCAAGTGGAACTTAACCTGGCTCTAGGTGTGTGCATATTCGAAGTGTGCAAGATCCGGGCCAAGTGGAACTTAACCCGGCTCTAGGTGTGTGCATATTCAAAGTGTACAAAATCCGGGCCAACTGGAACTCAACCCGGCTCTAGGTGTGTGCATATTCGAGGTTCACATGGAGCTACGTTAGTTTTCTAATGAGCCTACGGCCGACTAACAAGTTACTCCACCGGAGGCTTGGGGACTAATGGTTACTATCTACAACATGTAAAGGAGAAGCGACATACCTCCATCATCTGCCCCGCGAGGTTAATTGCCTTAGCGGCTGTATTCATTTGGGCGGAAAATTCTGTGGGGCTGGACTTTTCCGGGAGATCGTCGTTGTGGACGAACTCCGCCTTGTTCAAGTTCATGACAAACTCAATCAGGCTCGGAGGGTACCGCTCACCGGTGGGCATATGGGGTGCCACCAAGCCCTTCGCGTGCGCTTCTTTCCTCTCAACCAAGGCAAGGGCTGGGCTGGTATGCAGAACCATTTGCTGCGCATCAGTTGGCTCGGCAGGAGCATCCTTCGCTGCTGGAGCTTTCTTGGGAAGCATCGACGATATGGTTCGCTGCCCAGCCTCGTCGAATGCCGACTTGGTAGCATCCGGAGCCTTTTGCCCTTGGCTTGCTGGGAAGAAGTAACTGCAGCGGATTTCCCCTTAGGAGCTACTGGAGTAGTTCCTCACCGAGGTTGAGATGACTCGGACGAGGCGGAAGAACTTGGCGCTGGAGCTCTTATAGCTGGACTTGGAGCGGTTGTTGATTTTCTTGGTGCCGGAACGGGTGCTGGTGCTGGTTCGGTCACTGGTACTGGAACTGCTGCTGGTGCTGGGGCCGGTGCTGGTGTCGAGGTAGTCTCGGTGGCTGCTGGTTGCAGCGATGCCGAAGTTGTGGACGCCGTCACCTCGGCTGGGCCGGCCTCTCCTGCTCCAAGGTTGCATTCCTCTCGACGAGGTACTGCGGAACCCGGAGCAGCCACAGAACCCTCTGGAACAGGGCTCAGAGGACGTGACTCGTCGTCACGAGGAGGAGAAGGGCCAGATCGGAGTGGTGAAGAGATGCTAGATCCGCTCTGAGGGACCTCCACCAGAGCCCTGAAGAAGAGAATAATGTCAGAAGAGAAATTACAACGATGCAAGGAGAAGTGAGTTACCCAACAAAAATGACTTACGCATCCGAGGTTTGGTCCTCCTTGGGTTTCCGAGCCCTTCGTGCTGGGGCTTTGCCTGCCGGCTTGGAGGCAGTCTTGTCTCTGGCCTTCTTTCGCCTTTTTGTGGGCTGAGAAGGTTCGGAGGAGGAAGTTGGTGCGGCTCCGCGCCTCTTCTTCGACGCCACCGGAACCGGTTCGCCCGTAGCAAGCGGAGGATCCTCGTGGATATGCCCACCGGGGTTAGCTGATGCCGGAAAGGCAAAAGAAAGAGGGACAACCTCAACAGGTTCAATCACGTCGACATCCGAGTCATCCTCATCATCAGGCCAGTCTATAAGAGAAGAGAATTTACCGCTGGGTCGTTTTGTAGTGTTGGTCATAGGGAGAAACATCTCTTGGTCCGACTCCTCCTCATCCGGGGTTTCTCGGTTCGGCGCCCACTTAATGGTTGGATCCGTACCATCCTCAAGGATTTGCTGAAGGAATAGCTGAGAGAAAGCATGAAGAACAGAGTCAAAAATACAACAAAAACCGACACATATTGAATCTGAAGTAAGTTTGCCCCGCGAAGCTTACCGTGGGAGGGAGCCTGTCACGGCAGAAGTGCTCAATTCCCCACGTCCATTTAGCGGAGAAATCCTTGTGGGTGGTGAAGAGAGCCTTAACCCGGCGAAAAATCACCGTGTTGCTCAGCTCGAAGGAGGAGGTTCGGTTGGGTCGCGGCCGAAACTCATGTGGCACACCTTGTGTGTGCGCTTCTGGAGGGGAGAGATTCGGTTGCGCACGAACGTGATCATAGCATCCTCGTTGCGCAATCCGAGTTTCTTCAGTTCCGCAAACCTCTTGTTAACCTGGTTGGCTAGAGCCATGGGCTTCTTGGAGACCTCCTCCCAAAATTCCAAATCAGGTGGACCCGGAGTATAGGGGAGCAACCGAATCAAATCTTCAGTGCCCGCGTTCCGGACATAGAAGGAGGTCCGGGCCCATCCTTTGCAGGAGTCAAGCCCGGTGACCCGGGGGAAAACAGAAGTCCTCCGGGGTGAGATGGACGCAACTCCGAATTGGGTGAGCTGCTTATCCTCCAACTCAACTTGGATGTTGGGGATGACGTTACGACGAAGGCCCAAAAACCGGATCCACAGCTCCTTCGTGGGCCACAGTCCGGTGTAGCCCTCGATCGTAGAAGCAAAAGTAGAGAGAGAGGTGATAGCGTTGGTTGGAAGATGGTGCAGCTGCAGGTGGTAGGTGCTAAGCCAATCCCGGAAGAAGTCGCTCACCGGCAAGCCGAACCCCCGTTGGAAGTGGGATAAGAACACGACGAACTCACCTGGATTGGGTGAGGGGGCCAGTTCGGCAGAGGGGAGACGAGCGACGACGCCGGCAGGGATGCGTCTGGTCCGGTAGAGCCAGTCAAGGTCATCTTGATAGACCCATGACCTGGCCCACGCGCCACGGTCCGCCGCAGCGGCGTCCTCCTCCATTTCTTGCTCGACGACGACGAGCTCCTCCTCCGTCATCTCGTACTCGCTACCCTCATTTGGCTAAGCGGCAATGGGATCTGAGGCCTGGATTAGCGAGGACCCGTGGCGAGGAAGTCGCGCAGCAGTGGCTGCAACACAGAGGCATGGGGAAAAGTGCGGCGGCGGCGCTGCTGCTAGGAGCAATGGCGGCAGCGCGGTCGCGAAGAAGATGAAGAAGAAGAGCAACGGGCAGAGGGGCGCGAAAGAGGAAAAAAATCCTAAGAGGTGCGCCCCTCCGCTATTTAACCACCCCCTAAGAAGGTGAGTGGGATCGCACCCTGCAAATGAGCCACATGGTGTGGCCGTGTATCACCTGCATCAGCCAATCAGTGAGGAGCCACATGGAGGGCCACAGGGCAGAGGCGATCCCATGACGTGACGCACTGATGCGATAAACGAGGAGGCAGGAGCAACGTGACCCTCGTACAGTAATAACTGACAATTACTGCGGCGGTTACTGTGGAGGCCCTTAAAATAAGACAACGTAATGATTAGCCACCACATGGGTTAGCGTATGAAAGAAGGAAACAAGGCCCGGATAAAGCCATGGTAACCGGATAGCAGGTAAAAACTTAGGATATGCAGAGGGAACGTAAATCCATGAAATCCGAGTCAAAGTGGTAACCCGGCCGATAAGTGAAAACTTGGAACGTGCGAAGGGAACGTAAATCCACATAATCCGAGATAAAGAGCTAAATCGGAAATAACGTCCAAGGCTCGAACATAAATGAACCTGATGTGGCCTTAGCGGCCAAGGCTGCTAAGACCGCACCAGCTCCGGGGACTAATGTTGGGGGGATAACCCCGGGTAGGGTCACACCGGGGTATAAAGGTCGAGTTAGCTGAGGTTCGGCAAGGCCAAAGCGGATGCTGGCCGGGTGACCTCCAGGCAGGCCGGATCACGGAGTAACCCGGACTAGGGGTCGCCTAACATTATATCAGCAGACTTAAGGAGTAAGTCGGAAGTGCTTGTCTAACCTGTATGGAGGAACAGGTATCGACGGATCTACCATGATCCGGGTCCCGTTTAGCTTCTGGGAGAAGGAAGGAATCTCTCTAGTCAAAAAGAAGGCCCAGTACGCACTGCATGAGCGAAGCAAGCAAGGGCAGGACCACCGGGTCATGGTCGACAAGGGTGACGACGCCCATGTCGGCTGACACAGGCGCCGCAGAGGCTCACGTAGCTAAAGCATGTGTGACGTGGGGGAAAAGCACCCCTGTCGGGTTACCACTTTGAGAGGAGGCATATTCTTAGGGATATGCCTCCACGTATGCCCTAGGCAGAGACCAGGCCGCCTCTATATAAGGGGAGCTAGGGTTTCAGTAGAAGGGGTTGAGTTTTCTGATATACCGATTTGGCTAAGGTTCTAGGGGTGAACTGTGGGCGAGAGTAAGAGAGATCCTTCTTCCTTCTCTCTCCAATACAGCTCTAGGAGCACTTGTAATCTTGAAAGGAAAGGAATACAATCTTCTGTGCGGAGAATCACTCCACTATCCCTCCCTAGATTCCCCTAGCGTGTATTAGTCCCCACCTTTAGCCTATCCATGGCATCTGCCGTGACACCACCACGACAGTCAGTCTGCATGGAACCCCCAATACCATTGTTTCAGATCGAGGAACCCAGTTTACCTCAAGGTTTTGGAAGAAAGTCCAAGATGGATTAGGAACCAACCTGAACTTCAGTACAGCTTATCACCCACAGACCGACGGACAAACGGAAAGAGTAAACTAGATCCTAGAAGATATGCTGAGAGCTTGTGTGTTAGAATATGCATCTAAATGGGAAGATTGTCTGCCTTTCGCGGAATTCTCATACAACAACAGTTATCAACCCAGTTTGCACATGGCCCCATTTGAGTTTTTGTATGGAAGGAAGTGCTGTACCCCCCTAAATTGGTCGCAAGTAGGAGAGAGTCAGATATTCAGACCCAACATCCTACAAGAAGCCGAAGAGAAGGTTCACAATATCCGTGAACACCTTAAGGCTGCTCAATCCAGACAGAAGAGTTATGCTGACAAAAGACGTCAAGACCTGACCTTCAATATCGGAGACTTTGTGTATCTCAAAGTATCACCCTTGAAAGGAATGTAGCATTTTCAACTTAAAGGGAAGCTTGCCCCCAGATATATCGGACCCTTCAAGCTTTTAAGTCACCGAGGAGAAGTATCCTATCAGATAGAACTGCCTGAAGAGATGTCAGTTGTACATAATGTCTTTCATATCTCATTACTTCGTAAATGCTTAGAAGTTTTGGAGAAGACCGACATTTTCAAGAACATCGATCACAGAGCCGTGGATATCAACAAACATTTAACCTATCGTGAAGTACCCATTCGTATTTTGGAAGAAGCCTTCAGAACCACCCGGACTAGGAGTATCAAGTTTCTCAAAATCCAGTGGAGCAACCATACTGAAGAAGCAGCTACTTGGGAGCGAGAAGATTACATTAGGACTGAGTTTCCCAATCTCTTTAGTTCCTAGTTTTTCTTGAATCTCGGGATGAGATTTTGTTTAAGGAGGGAAGGTTTGTAACATCTAAAAAATATTAAACAAGATTATCAAGTTTAAATCATCCAAAATGAGGATTAACAAAAACTTTTATTCTTAAAACCTTATTAATGCATGAATGCTTGCTATGCCATGTTTGATTGTTATCAATGATAAGGATTAGTTGAAAGATGAAAACAATAACATCTATGTCATTTCCAAACCCAATTAAATCAAAAGAAAATCAAATACTAAGGCATATGACCTAATGGTCATTTGTGCCAAAGTTAAGCACTAGCCCACTTTGGGCATCTCTAGTAAAAGATTTCCAATAGAAAAAATTCTACTTCTTTTCTCCCCATGCTAGACCAAGTAAAAATGAACACAACTAAACTTTGCAAACCTACAGAAACTAATTTCAAATCCATAGGACAATTCAAAATTGAATCAAGTGTAGGTATCTAGATCAACATTTTTCAAAAACCACTCAAACCTCCACCACGTGAAAAAATCTTGCAACCAGAGACACCCAAGCATGTGACCAACACACCCTCCAAAAATAATTTGAAAATTCAAATGTTTAGTTCATGCGGCCATTTAATCAAACACTTAGCAGACAGAGTACGACTATACCAACTATCTACTGTTTTGATCAATCAATTGCTCACCATTGTACTCCATTCAACCTTAGTTACTAGCCCACGATCATCCCCAGTACCCAGCCGTGCAGCTAGCAACACTCACTCACTCCACTGCCTAGTGTCATGCCATACCCGAGCGTGCCATGCCGGTCGAGCATGGACACGACGCCACAAGCCGCTCCGCCCTCTCCCATGATGTCTAGACAGTAGCCGTGACCTCACCGCGCTCGCCTGTCCACCCCTCGACCAATGACAACCAGTAGAGAGGCTACCACATCCTTGACATTTTCCTCTGTCCGCCATGCCGAGCGCACGCTAGAGCGCCAAGCCATTCCCGCACAACCACATCGTGCCTTGCACTCTTCTTGCGTAACTGCACTCGCCGCGTCACCAGCAACCTCCCAGACACGACCGTTCGCTGTCGCGCACCCCGTGACCACCGTACGCCTTGACGAACGCCACGGTACCAGCGATAGAGCACGGACGTCTCCGGACCAATTAATACCGCCCCTCGCCATGCCACTATGCGCATGACGATCACCGCAGACCACCGCGTCGACCTGTGCCCTCCGCCATGCTGATAGCCCACAGTAACGCGTCATTGTGAGCGAGCCATGCCACGTTGCTCCTCTCGCCGGTGAATGAATAGGAACCTCCCCCAGCCCCCAAAGGCACACCATTCGACTCACCTCTCCCCCAGAAACATCTCTAACCCTTCCCCGGAGCAAGGCGAGCACCACACCGTCAGAATTTCACCAGAGCCCGCCGCTGCGGTGGAGTTGATTGGAGCCGCACCAGGAGCTGCCACGACCACCATTCGACTCGCCATTGTCTACCAGCCCGTTCGCCCCCATCACCGTACCTAGCTGGAACCCTGGTAAGCCCCCATCGACCCCCACCGTAGCGCTAGGTTTAGAATCCCCCGCGCGCCGTTCACCGGAGACGACGACGCTCAGCCGTTGATCTTGTTCTAATCACGTGGCCTAGATTAGCTGATACCATTTCGCTTAGCCCCAGTCGCTGACGCGTGGGACCAGCCTAATTTACTAAATGAATTCAAAGAGATTTACTAAACCAAATTGCATGATTCCAATTTTGTTAGAAAGGTAATGCAAATATCTAATCACTCCCGTTAGATTCAAACCATTTCAAATTACAGATCACCCATGGTAAAAATAACAAAGCAGTGACTTTTCCAACTTCAAACATTTTTATAAAATCAACCATAAATTCTTTTGAGTTGATCCGAACTCTCAAAAATCACATTTACCATGCTCTATCTAAATATGTAAAAATGTTTAGTTTTACATGAAGTAACCATGGACTAGTATTAAAATAATGCTATATAGTCATTTCTAGCCATTTTTATTGTATTAAATAGGAATATCCAACTTTGTAATATATGCCAACCATTTTAAATCACATTCCCAAGTATTAGAATATGTGGTGATGACATGGTCAACATGATCCCATATTTTATTTGGAGAATATTAAATCTTAAATATTTTTCAATGAGTAGAAATTGCATTTCTAAGAATAAGATAAATAAGAATATGTCCTTATTTCATGTGATGATTGAGATGATGCTAGATCATCTAGTGTGAACCTATGTGTGCTAAATAGAAGTAGCTAAGTATTGTTTGGTAATTGTATACCTCATATTTATTTATACACGCTAGTACTGACCCGGGGTACGAAGAAGAGGAGTTCTAGAAAGACGAAGAAGAGAACTTCGACAACTGCACTACCCAAGGCAAGCCATCCTATGCAAGCTATCATATGCAAGATACATTATGCATTCTACTGAGATGCAACTTTACCAATTCCCAGTTTTACCTACAAGCTTTACTTTTCCCTTTACCAAAGTTTCTCAAATAGTAATTAATTGGTGATTAGTGAAAAAATAGGATATAATCTATCAAGAGCATAGAACTAAGTTTGGGTAGTTACACTTGATTAGCACCCCATCAATAGTGATACCCTTATTAATAGCTACTAGTGCTAAGTTAATATGGATCAATTTAGATGGGAATACTTGGAGGAAATGATTATGAAAACCTTGGAATGATGAGTCATTCTATTGAAATGTTTTGACATGTGTTATGAAACACACTGAGTTGAAGATGATACTAAATAAAACAGGTGTCTTGACTTTGATAAAAAACTGATGGTTCAGTTCGGATGCGATACCATTCCAATTTTACCGTACAACCACAATACCTAAGTTGGGTAGGGCTTAACTAGAAGTTTATATGCCTTAGTATGGGTTCCCTTGGGGAAAGAGGTTGAGCTGAGGCTACCTTGTGAACATGAATGTCCACTTATGCAGTTCCCGGGATGGCAGATGGCCATGGCTGGGAGGACAAACTCATAGGGGAGGTGCCTATAATAGGGTGTGTAATTGAAAGGTTAGGATTGATTATCCGCATACCAAGTATGATGATTCAGGGTTATCCCTGACAGATGTATCGAATTTTTTGGTGAAAGTGTACCACCTCTACAGACTGTCAAACTATTCGAATAGCCGTGCTTGGATAGAACATTTCAATACCTTTCAGAAAAAATTAGTTTCATGTAATTTGGATTTGTCAAACTCCCAGAATTAAATTTTGAAACACTGGACAGAAACTATATTCTAACTAAAAAGAAAAACCTAGATTTGAATCTACGGGCTTGCTGGAAAGAAATGGGCCCTAGTGGCTGCTGCGGGCTCTCGGCTGACAGGGGTCCCGCTTGTCGTGCACTTAACACGAAGCACAAGACTGTGGGCCGTGCGATTAGAAGCTAGATCTACGGCTGAGGGTCGTCGCCGACGATGGACGGGTCGCCGGCGAGCTCGAACCCTAGCGGCTCGGTGGGGGTCTACTGGGGGCGTACCAGGGCTCCAGCAGGGTCGGCAATGCGGGCGAACAAAGTGTAAGACGACATCGAGGCGAGGCGTGGTCGCGGCGGAGCTTGGGGTGGCCGGAATCAACGGCACCCTTCTTCTCCAGAGGCGGCGGCTCCGGCTCCAATTCCGGCGAGCTGCTCCTCCACTTGCTCCGGCGAGAGGTGGGTGAGGTTCAGAGAGGTGAGGGGAGTGGAATGGTGTGAGTCTTTGGTGCTGGGGAGGGCTCCTTTTATAGGCTCGACGGTGAGACTGAGCGGGATGGGCGGTCGACGGTGGCGACATGGCTACGGCGAGCTAGCGGCATGGCTGGGGATGGCGATCGATGGGCGGTCCCCTGGCGGTGTTCTAGTGCTTCAATGCGGCCGTAGGACGGTGGCATGCGGTCGGGGTGAGGTGGCGCTCTGCACGGCCGAAGCGGCTGTGTCCACGGCGAGCGGTGGCTGTGGGGCTTTGGGCGGCGAACGGAGGTGTCTGGGGTGTTCTCTAGGTCGAGGCGGAGCGGTGGGCGCGGGCTGGTGTCGAGTGGTGGCTTGTGCACGCGGGGACAGTGCGTGCTCTGCGGGCGGCGTCGGCATGGTCTGGTGGCACTGGGCGCGGTTTCTCCTCGGTGGTCCACGCCTTCTCTTGGCTCGGTCAAGGGACAAAGAGGGGCGGTGCGGGGTTGGCTACCTCCTAGACATGGCGAGGAAAGGGGGAGTGGTCTGCTGCGGCGGTTGCAAGGTTGGCCGGCAAGGGTGGTGCTCGGCATGGCATGGCATTGCCACTAGGGCATAGGGGATGGGCTGCAATTGGCATGGTTTGATCAAAGGGGGACAGAGAGATTAAATGGAGATCAAATGGGGGCAAAATCCGGTTCAAAACAGTGAGCTAGGATTAGAGTTATGATTACACTTTTGCCAAGTGTTTGATGAAATGGCCGCAAGAGAAAAAGTTTTGAATTTTGAGTTCAAATTTTTTGGGTGATCTCTACTATTGCTAGGTAGTCTCTGGTTGCAAGGGTTTTGAAAATGGAGCGCAAATACATGGTTTTTGAAATAGGGGTGATCTATGCATATGCATTAGATTCAATTTTGAACTGCCATTTAAAATAGTTTCCAGAATGTTTTTAGAAGATCAAAAGGTGGGCCTTGGTACCTCATTATGTGTACTAGCAAGGGGTGCAAAGATCAATAATTGTTTCTGTTAAGAATTAAGTACTAGGAATAGCCAAAGTAGGCATGAGAGTTAAATTTGTCAAAATGACCATTCCTTCATTTTAATCCCTTTTGATTTGATTTTCTTTAGGAAAAGTTTGGGAATGGTGTAGATGAAGTTTAAATCACCTAAGAAACATTTTAGAAGCAAAGGATCACACAATCATGGCAATTCCAAACAACTCCTATTTTAAATGCACACATATATGAATGCTTTCATTTTAAATATGGAAAAGTTTTTGTTAATCCTAAATTTGGATGATTTGATCTTTGATACTCTTGGATTGAAGTTTTGGGATGTTACATTGATCGTGTGTGTGTTGCTATTTGTGCACCCCTGCAGGGTAAATCTTTCTGAAAGCCGTGTCCGCGGTTATGGACGACTTGGAGCACAGTATCTCGATCATAGACAAGCATAACTAAAGTAGTGCTATAAATTTGACTTAATATGTGACTAGTAATCAACTTCACTACAATGGAATGGATAATAAAAGTGCTAACAACTGGTGAAACTGGGGTGTATCGTGTCATGTTATACCTGCCTAGTAAGTATCGCAACTCCAATGGAATGAAATAAAAGTGCCAACAACTGCTGGGTTTGGGATGTCACATGCTAATTGTATCTGACTAGTAAGTACTGCAACTACAACTAAATGGTTAACTAAAACTGCCCACTACTTATGCTATCAGGATGACTCATGCTATCTATATCTGACTAGTAAGGGCTGCAACTATAATGGAATGAATAAAACTGCTAACTGTGTGAGTTCCTCGGTTTGACTTC
The DNA here is from genome assembly GCA_023614405.1 of Avena insularis. Lineage (NCBI taxonomy): Eukaryota > Viridiplantae > Streptophyta > Magnoliopsida > Poales > Poaceae > Avena > Avena insularis. The sequence continues at coordinate 417,099,483 of CM042686.1, read as the reverse complement.
CTCGTTTGGTCTTAAGGGGAAATACCAGGATGGATATGATTGGTGTTAGTATCAGGTGGTTCTGAATAGGTCTTTCTTATCTCTCTCTAATAACTGACAGTTTATCGAGTCTCTATAGGTTGTTTAGTGCATGCTTCGCTGCCGCTTCAGTCCACCATACCTATGTAGGCGAGAGCCGCTGAATTCTAGCCTCGCCATGTACTGGCCTCAGTACTGACGCTCCTTTTTTCCTCTGACCTTTATCGGCACCCCTTTGGTTTGAGCAGGTTTGAGATCGACGTCATTAGCAGGGTTACCCTTCCGGCTTGCCCTGGGCAGGGTTATGGACGCCATTGGTTATTCTTCAGGGCTCTTAGCCCCATTTGCACATTATCCGTACTCGGATGTTATATCGTTTTCAAGGTGATTTGGATCTTTGTATTGTATATCTGTATTCTTAAATCATGGAGTCGTTATTGTATATATATGATTCTGTGGGTTCCATCGTGGACTAATGTGTAATGATATTATTTCGTTTTCCACCCGCACCCAAGTGCCTGGTGGGCATCTTTGAATCGTTTCTATGCAGGTTTGGCTGGAATCGCTAAAATCTGCATAGGGCCGATTCGATGGTGTTACACCCGTCCACCCCTCGACCAACGATAAGCAGCGGAGAAGCCAGCATAGCCTTGCCATTTTCCTCTGTCCGCCATGCCGAGTGCACGCCAGAGCACCAAGCCATTCCCGCACAACCACATCGCGCCTCGCTCTCTTCTTGCGAATCGCACTTCGCAAGGCCACCAACGACCTCCCGGACACGACCGTTCACCGCCGCGCGCTCCATGACCATCGTACGCCATGACGAACACCGTGGTACCCGCACAGAGCACAGACGTCTCTCGACCAATTAAGACCGCTGCTTGTCGTGCTACTATGCGCATGACGATCACCGAAGACCACCGCTTCGACTTATGCCCTCCGCCATGCTGATAGGCCCCTGTAGCAACGTTGCCGACGAGCCAGAGCCATGCAGCACTGATCCTCTCGCTGGTGTATAAATAGGACCCTCCCTAGCCTCCAAAGGCACACCATTCGACTCACCTCTCACCCAGAAACATCTCTGACACTTCCCCGGAGCAAGGCGAGCACCACACCGCCAGAATTTCAACGGAGCCTGCCGTTGCTGTGGAGGCGTCGCGTGGCCTAGTTTAGCTGATACCATTTCGCTTAGCCCTTGTCGCTGACGCGTGGGACCAGCCTGAGTGCAGCCCGCTGCGCGCGCGCCACATAGTTGGGCCGGCACATGTTAATTCTCGCACTTAGCCCAGAAATTCAAATGTAGATTTCCATTTAAATCAAAACCTTATTCTGTAGCTAAGTTCAAAAATGAATTCAAAGAGATTTACTGAACCAAATTGCATGATTCCAAATTTGTTAGAAAGGTAATGCAAATATGTAACCTCTGCTATGCAAACTAGCATATGCAAGATACATTATGCATTCTACTGAGATGCAACTTTACCAATTCCTAGTTTTACCTACAAGCTTTACTTTTCCCTTTACCAAAGTTTCTCAAATAGTAATTAATTGGTGATTAGTGGAAAAATAGGATAGAAGCTATCAAGAGCATAGAACTAAGTTTGGGTAGTTACACTTGATTAGCATCCCATCAATAGTAATACCCTCATTAATAGCTGCTATTGCTAAGTTAATATGGATCAATTTAGATGGGAATACTTGGAGAAAATGATTGTGAAAACCTTGGAATGATGAGTCATTCTATCAAAATGTTTTGACATGTGTTATGAAACACACTGAGTTGAAGATGATACTGAATGAAACATGTGTCTTGACTTTGGTAAAAAACTGACATTTGGGTTCGGATGCGACACCATTCCAATTTTACCGTACAGCCATAATACCTGAGTTGGGTAGGGCTTAACTAGAAGTTTATATGCCTTAGTATGGGTTCCCTTGCGGAAAGAGGTTGAGATGAGGCTACCTCATGAACATGAATGTCCACCTATGTAGTTCCCGGGATGGAAAATGGCTATGGCTAGGAGGCCAAACTCATAGGGGAGGTGCCTATACTAGGGTGTGTAATTGAAATATTAGGATTGATTATCCGCATACCAAGTATGATGATTCAGGGCTATCCCTGACGGATGTATCGAATTTTGTGGTGAAAGTGTACCACCTCTGCAGAGTGTCAAACTATTCGAATAGCCGCGTACACGGTTATGGCCAGTTAGAGTGGCCATACTGTTCCATTATCAGATGTTTTCAAAATGACTTGTGACTTGAAAGATGACTTTTTTTGACGGGTATGAAAGATGAATTTTACTTGACCACAATAGAGTTGTGGACATGAAAACTAGGTTCCCACTTAAGTAATCTAGAGAACTAAGTTAGGCTCGACTACTAAGTACTTCTAAAATAAAACTTGCTTATTGCAAACAAGACTAGAGCTTAGGATTCCTACTAGAAATGTCTTACTTACATTAGTGATAGTTTGCGAGCACTTTAACAGTACTCATGGCTTTTGTCCTTGGCTATTCCCATACCCATACTATGATGAAGGCTATCCGGAGGATGGACAACAGGATGTCTATGATAACTAGGATCATCTCCCATCATCAGAATTGCCTGTGACAATGAAGATGGAGTCTACTATGTTTATTTCCGCTGCTTTGATATGTATTTAGACTTGATCATGAGATCAACTATTTGTAAGACTATTACGGTTTGTAATGGATGATGTACTGTGGTACCAATTCTATTATGTCTTGCAAAAATGGTAATCCTGGGATTGCGAGGTACGACATAACAGGCATCTGGACTTAAAAATCCGGGTGTTTACAAGTTGGTATCAGAGCCATCCTGACCATAGGAGACCCTAGTTAGAATGGACGTCAGAAATACCTAGTTTCAAAACAAAGAAAGTGAGTATTTATGAAAACCTATTCTCACTCTTATCCTTGAGTTTCTTTCAAAAAGAGATCACTTGTTCCTCAAATTTTTTGCAATTCTACATAAAAATTGACACACTTGATCACCTCACTAACTTACTCATCCTAATTGCTTATAGATGGAGGTGAAATACAGCAAGTTCTACCAGTTGGGCAATGGAGGGGAGCTCATCTTTGAGAGGGATTTGGGATAACTCGCAGAGTTTCTTGGATGCCCGCACCTGGAGTTCTTTGGAGCTCGGTTCAATGATCAGTCTGGAGGGGAACTACAGTGGCTGATTGTTGCTGATGTGAGAGGAAAAATGGAGCCACCTCTTTCGGAGAAGATCTAGTTCAGCTTGAGGGAGAACAACTGGTTAGATGGATTAGCTCGAGCTATGGAGGACACACTTGCTCGTCTGTGTGCGCAGAACATCAACCAGATCGATGGTACCCGCTTCGCTCACTATGCAAGGCGTGACTCGATGGGGCAGCTCCTGGCCATGCCGGCACATCCGGAGCTGAAGCACCATGTGGATCACCTTGACTTCATGCTGCACGAGACTCAGAAGGAGTTGGACAACGCCCGTGCCTACGCCAACCAGAATCATGCTATTGCAGCCGAGAAGAACCAGACCCTCGCCCTCCTAGCTAAAGAGCGCAAGTCACTTCGTCGCCAATGTGACAAGAAGGACCGCATCATCGCTCGTGTCCGTTAGAAGGTGGCAACCTTCGAGGAGACCATCCATGACCAGGAGATCCAGCTTGAGGAGAAGGAAGAAGAAGGTGAAGATATTCATGGGGATATTCACTCTTACCTCAGTGATGATGATGACTACTTGGACGACGTCGCCACGGAGTTCCACACCGACGAAGATGATGCAGACTTCATAGCTGACAAGGAGCTTGCCAGTTCTGATGATGAGTAGTCGCACCTGAGCACTATTGTAGGTGTGAGTTTGTATCTGGTCCCGATGTATTGTAGGTTGCCAGAATGGTTCTTAAAACCATCTGCTTAGTAGTTGTGGTGTGTTGCTTGTACTATGTTGCTTGCAATGAATGAATGAAAAGGAGTTGTTGGTTTTCAAACCTTAGAAATACTCAAAGTTTAAAGCTTTTTGAACCATACCCGTAAGCCATAGAAATTTCCCTCTTTTCTTATGATCTATCTCAATCTTCCGATGACTCACGACAACCCCGGTGGAAGCAGCTCATCCCAGGACCCAATGCTTCAGATTCTACAAATGTTAGTTTCATATCGTGAAGCCAGTAGAGCTGAACGTCAAGCCAATATAGCCACTCTTCAGCAGATAGCGCAGATGGCCTACAATAATCAAGGCCATGGAAACCAAGATCACCATGGCTGCAAGCTCAAGAACTTCCAAAACACCAATCCTCCTATGTTTAGCAAGTCTGAAGAACCCTTAGATGCTAATGACTGGCTGCAAACAATGAAAAACAACTTAGAAGATGTCGGAGTAGATGCTGCTGAGAAAGTACTGTTTGCCACCCACTATCTATCAGGATATGCAAGATCATGATGGAATAGCACCCGTACAATGAACGGAGGACGGATGATGACTTGGGAGGAGTTCAAGCTCAAATTCAGCCAGACCCATGTGCCCCCAGGTTTGATCAAGAGGATGAGGGATGAATTCAGGGAGCTGAAGTAGGGAAGAATGACTGTGGTAGAGTACCGTGACAATTTTCTGTCTCTAGCTAGGCATGCCCCTGATGAGATCGACACTGAAGCAAAGAAGAAGGAGAGATTCCTGAATGGCCTTCATGATGAGATGCAGACAGTGTTAGTCAACATATCCTTTGATGACCTTGAAGCTCTAGTTAATTCTGCTATCCAGATGGAAGGGAAGATTAACCAAGCAAGTGAGAACTGCAAGCATCGTATGATGCACCAACCAGGACCCCACCATACCCCAAAGTACCGCCCAACCCGTCTGCAGGATTTGCACCCAGAAACAACAGGCCACCAATGAACCGTCCGAACTTTCCCAATCGTGGCGGAGGAAACCTGAGGCCCGGAGGCCACAACAATAATGCTGGTAACTTCAACCGTGCACCGCCAAGGTCCAACAACAACAACATCAACAATACTGCCTCAAGGACTAGAAGCAATGTTGTGCCTATGACAGGGAAGGACAAGTCAATGATAACCTGCTTTGAATGTGGAATCACGGGTCACTACTCCAATTAGTGCCCCAAGAAGCTTGCTGCAGCCACCAATGTCACTGCACCAGCCCAGCAGCAGCACCGTGTTTAGCCTAGAAAGAGGTTTGTTCCAGGGAACCCGCACAACCGTACCCGACCGTCTGTTCCACATGAATGCTAAAGAAGCCCAGGAAGCACCAGATGTCATGATGGGTATGTTTTCCGTTAACTCAGTACTTGCAAGAGTGTTGTTTGATTCTGGAGCATTGCACTCGTTTGTTACAGAAGAATTTGCATACACGAGTAAGATTCAACCAACAAATTTGAAGCATCTTATGATAGTTCAAATACCCAGTCAACCACCAAAGCTAGAAAAATTTGCAAGGCCGTACCTATCAGAATACATGGGGTAGATTTTTATGCCAATCTAATAGTACTTGGAACAAAAGGTTTGGAAGTAGTACTAGGAATAAATTGGATGTCGAAACATCAAGGATTAATAGACTATGCCAAGAAAGCCATAACCATGACCAGTAGCACCGGAGTATCAGTAGAGCATGTGTCTGAGACACTGCCCCATCAATTCAAGTGCAACAAGAGTCTAGTAAAATCAACCATAGACCAAGTCAGAGTAGTCTGTGAATACCCCGATGTGTTCCCTGATGAATTACCTGGTAAGCCCCCAGATCGAGATATCGAGTTTATCATTGAACTAGTTCCTGGAACTGGACCCATAGATCAGAGACCCTATAGTATGAACCCAACTGAACTAGTGGAGCTCAAGAAGCAACTTGATGACATGTTGGGAAAATGTCTGATACAACCAAGTGCATCGCCGTGGAGATCACCTGTTTTGTTTGTGGATAAGAAGGATGGTGCCAATCGTTTGTGTATGGATTACTGGAAGCTAAATGACATCACCATCAAGAACAAGTACCCACTTCCAAAGATAGAAGATCTGTTTGATCAGCTGACTGGTTCCAGAGTGTTTTCTAAGATTGATCTTATAATGGGTTATCATCAACTAAAGATCCGCGCAACGGATATCCCAAAGACTGCTTTAACAACCCGATATGGATTGTATGGGTACAATGTCATGTCATTTGGATTAACCAATGCCCCCACTTATTTCATGAATATCATGAATACGATTTTTATGAACTTCTAGGATAAGTTTGTCATTGTTTTTATTGATGACATTCTAATCTATTCCAAGTCAGAAGAGGACCATGAGCAGTACCTAAGAACCATCCTTGAAACCCTTAGAGAGCATTAGTTGTATGCCAAGTTTAGAAAATGTGAGTTCTGGTTAAAGGAAGTAGGATTCCTAGGCCATATCCTGTCGGCAGGAGGAGTTGCCATCGATCCCGCCAAGATTAAGGATGTTTAAGAATGGAAAGCCCTAACCACCCAAACCGAAGTCCGTGCATTTCTTGGATTTGCTGGATACGACCACAAGTTTGTTGAAGGATTTTCAAGCATTGCAAGGCCGATGACTCAGCTGTTTAAGAAAGACAGGAAGTTTGAATGGACATACAAATGTGAAGCAAGTTTTCAAGATCTCAAGATGAGATTGATTTTAGCCCCAATTTTGATCATGCCAGATATCAAGAAGCCTTTTGATGTATATTGTGATGCATCCAAGATTGGTCTCGGATGTGTGTTGATGCAGGAAGGCAAAGTCATATCATATCTATCCAGACAACTGAAGCAACATGAACAGAACTATCCTACCCATGACTTAGAATTGGAAGTCGTAGTTTTAGCCTTGAAGACATGGTTTCATTACCTCATGGGTAACCGCTGTGAGATTTATTCAGATCACAAAAGTTTGAAGTAAATTTTCACCCAGAAGGAGATGAATATGAGGAAAAGGAGATGGATAGAGTTAATCAAGGATTATGACCTTGACATTCACTACCACCATGGCAAGGCCAATGTGGTAGTAGATGCTCTTAGTAGACTGCCGTATAGATTAAACACCATGATTAAGGAAGCTCAGCCCAGTCTGCATGAGGAGATGGAGAACATTAGAATGGAGCTAGTTAACAAAGGATTTCTAGACATATTGAACTTCAACCCACTTTGATCAGTCAGATAACAGAAGCCTAGAAAGGAAATGCCAGTATTGATGGAATTAAGCGTCGTATCGGTACAGGGAAGGTACCCGGATTCACGGAAGATGAAGGAGTTCTATGGTATAAAGGACGTATCTGTGTGCCAGCAGATTCAGAGTAGAAGTAAGTAATTTTGCAAGAAACCCATGATACTCTTTATCCTATCCACCCGGGAGGAACGAAGATGTATCAGGATTTGAAGGAGTAATTTTGGTGGCACAAAATGAAGAGAGAAGTCGGAGGCTATATCGCCAAGTGTGACATCTGCCAGAGAGTCAAAGCGGAACACCAGTAAAACATAGGACTTTTGCAACCCTTACAGATTCCAGAATGGAAATGGGATTCAGGTGGAATGGAGTTCATCATCAGTTTGCCTAGATCTAGTAGAGGAAATGATTCTATTTGGGTCATAGTAGATAGACTGTCCAAACTAGCTCATTTCATACCCGTCAAGACCACTTAGCAAAGCTCGAAGCTAGCAAAGTTGTATATCGCTAGAATAGTCAGTGTTGGGGGGATAACCCCGGGTAGGGTCACACCGGGGTATAAAGGCCGAGTTAGCTGAGGTTTGGCAAGGCCAAAGCGGATGCTGGCCGGTTCACCTCCAGGCAGGCCAGATCACGGAGTAACCCGGACCAGGGGGGTCGCCTAACATTATATCAACAGACTTAAGGAGTAAGTCGGAAGTGCTTGTCTAACTTGTATGCAGGAACAGGTATAGCCGGATCTACCATGATCCGGGTCCCGTTTAGCTTCTGGGAGAAGGAAGGAATCTCTCTGGTAAAAAAGAAGGCCCGGTACGCACTGCATGAGCGAAGCCAGCAAGGGCAGGACCACCGGGTCATGGCCGACAAGGGTGACGACGCCCATGTCGGCTGACGCAGGCGCCGCAGAGGCTCACGTAGCTAAAGCATGTGTGACGCGGGGGAAAAGCACCCCAGTCGGGTTACCACTTTGAGAGGAGGCATATTCTTAGGGATATGCCTCCACGTATGCCCTAGGCAGAGACCAGGCCGCCTCTATATAAGGGGAGCTAGGGTTTCAGTAGAAGGGGTTGAGTTTTCTGATATACCGATTTGGCTAAGGTTCTAGGGGTGAACTGTGGGCGAGAGTAAGAGAGCTCCTTCTTCCTCCTCTCACCAATACAGCTCTAGGAGCACTTGTAATCTTGAAAGGAAAGGAATACAATCTTCTGTGCGGAGAATCACTCCACTATCCCTCCCTAGATTCCCCTAGCGTGTATTAGTCCCCACCTTTAGCCTATCCATGGCATCTGCTGTGACACCACCATGACAGTCAGTCTGCATGGAACCCCCAAGACCATTGTTTCAGATCGAGGAACCCAGTTTACCTCAAGGTTTTGGAAGAAAGTCCAAGATGGATTAGGAACCAACCTGAACTGCAGTACAGCTTATCACCCACAGACCGACGAACAAACAGAAAGAGTAAACTAGATCCTAGAAGATATGCTGAGAGCTTGTGTGTTAGAATATGCATCTAAATGGGAAGATTGTCTGCCTTTCACGGAATTCTCATACAACAACAGTTATCAAGCCAGTTTGCACATGCCCCATTTGAGTTTTTGTATGGAAGGAAGTGCTGTACCCCCTAAATTGGTCGCAAGTAGGAGAGAGTCAGATATTCGGACCCAACATCCTACGAGAAGCCGAAGAGAAGGTTCACAATATCCGTGAACACCTTAAGGCTGCTCAATCCAGACAGAAGAGTTATGGTGACAAAAGACGTCAAGACCTGACCTTCAATATCGGAGACTTTGTGTATCTCAAAGTATCGCCCTTGAAAGGAATGTAGCATTTTCAACTTAAAGGGAAGCTTGCCCCCAGATATATCGGACCCTTCAAGCTTTTAAGTCACCGAGGAGTAGTATCCTATCAGATAGAACTGCCTGAAGAGATGTCAGTTGTACATAATGTCTTTCATATCTCGTTACTTCGTAAATGCTTAGAAGTTCTGGAGAAGACCGACATTTTCAAGAACATCGATCACAGAGCCGTGGATATCAACAAACATTTAACCTATCGTGAAGTACCCATTCGTATTTTGGAAGAAGCCTTCAGAACCACCCAGACTAGGAGTATCAAGTTTCTCAAAATCCAGTGGAGCAACCATACTGAAGAAGAAGCTACTTGGGAGCGAGAAGATTACATTAGGACTGAGTTTCCCAATCTCTTTAGTTCCTAGTTTTTCTTGAATCTCGGGATGAGATTTTGTTTAAGGAGGGAAGGTTTGTAACATCTCAAAAATATTAAACAAGATTATCAAGTTTAAATCATCCAAAATGAGGATTAACAAAAACTTTTATTCTTAAAACCTTATTAATGCATGAATGCTTTCTATGCCATGTTTGATTGTTATCAATGATAAGGATTAGTTGAAAGATGAAAACAATAATATCTATGTCATTTCCAAACCCAATTAAATCAAAAGAAAATCAAATACTAAGGCATATGACCTAATGGTCATTTGTGCCAAAGTTAAGCACTAGCCCACTTTGGGCATCTCTAGTAAAAGATTTCCAATAGAAAAAATTCTACTTCTTTTCTCCCCGTGCTAGACCAAGTAAAAATGAACACAACTAAACTTTGCAAACCTACAGAAACTAATTTCAAATCCATAGGACAATTCAAAATTGAATCAAGTGTAGGTATCTAGATCAACATTTTTCAAAAACCACTCAAACCTCCACCACGTGAAAAATTCTTGCAACCAGAGACACCCAAGCATGTGACCAACACACCCTCCAAAAATAATTTGAAAATTCAAATGTTTAGTTCATGCGGCCATTTAATCAAACACTTAGCAGACAGAGTACGACTATACCAACTATCTACTGTTTTGATCAATCAATTGCTCACCATTGTACTCCATTCAACCTTAGTTACTAGCCCACGATCATCCCCAGTACCCAGCCGTGCAGCTAGCAACACTCACTCACTCCACTGCCTAGTGTCATGCCATACCCGAGCGTGCCATGCCGGTCGAGCATGGACACGACGCCACAAGCCGCTCCGCCCTCTCCCATGATGTCTAGACAGTAGCCGTGACCTCACCGCGCTCGCCTGTCCACCCCTCGACCAATGACAAGCAGTAGAGAGGCTACCACATCCTTGACATTTTCCTCTGTCCGCCATGCCGAGCGCATGCTAGAGCGCCAAGCCATTCCCGCACAACCACATCGTGCCTTGCACTCTTCTTGCGTGAATCGCACTCGCCGTCACCAGCAACCTCCCAGACCGTCATTGTCGCAAGCACCCGTGACCACCGTGACGCCTTTAACGCCCATGGTACCAACGATAGAGCACGGACGTCTCCGGACCAATTAAGACCGCCCCTCGCCATGCCACTATGCGCATGACGATCACCGCAGACCACCGCGTCGACCTGTGCCCTCCGCCATGCTGATAGCCCCTGTAGCAACGTCGCTGACGAGCCCGAGCCATGCCACGTTGCTCCTCTCGCCGGTGAATGAATAGGAACCTCCCCCAGCCCCCAAAGGCACACCATTCGACTCACCTCTCCCCCAGAAACATCTCTAACCCTTCCCCGGAGGAAGGCGGGCACCACACCGCAAGAATTTCACCAGAGCCCGCCGCTGCGGTGGAGTTGATTGGAGCCGCACCAGGAGCTGCCACGACCACCATTCGACTCGCCATTGTCTACCAGCCCGTTCGCCCCCATCGCCGGACCTAGCTTGAACCCTGGTAAGCCCCCATCGACCCCCACCGTAGCACTAGGTTTAGAATCCCCCGCGCGCCGTTCACCGGAGACGAAGACGCTCAGCCGTTGATCTTGTTCTAATCGCGTGGCCTAGATTAGCTGATACCATTTCGCTTAGCCCCAGTCGCTGACGCGTGGGACTAGCCTAATTTACTAAATGAATTCAAAGAGATTTACTAAACCAAATTGCATGATTCCAATTTTGTTAGAAAGGTAATGCAAATATCTAATCACTCCCATTAGATTCAAACCATTTCAAATTACAGATCACCCATGGTAAAAATAACAAAGCAGTGACTTTTCCAACTTCAAACATTTTTATAAAATCAACCATAAATTCTTTTGAGTTGATCCGAACTCTCAAAAATCACATTTACCATGCTCTATCTAAATATGTAAAAATGTTTAGTTTTACATGAAGTAACCATGGACTAGTATTAAAATAATGCTATATAGTCATTTCTAGCCATTTTTATTGTATTAAATAGGAATATCTAACTTTGTAATATATGCCAACCATTTTAAATCACATTCCCAAGTATTAGAATATGTGGTGATGACATGGTCAACATGATCCCATATTTTATTTGGAGAATATTAAATCTTAAATATTTTTCAATGAGTAGAAATTGCATTTCTAAGAATAAGATAAATAAGAATATGTCCTTATTTCATGTGATGATTGAGATGATGCTAGATCATCTAGTGTGAACCTATGTGTGCTAAATAGAAGTAGCTAAGTATTGTTTGGTAATTGTATACCTCATATTTATTTATACACGCTAGTACTGACCCGGGGTACGAAGAAGAGGAGTTCTACAAAGACGAAGAAGAGAACTTCGACAACTGCACTACCCAAGGCAAGCCATCCTATGCAAGCTATCATATGCAAGATACATTATGCATTCTACTGAGATGCAACTTTACCAATTCCCAGTTTTACCTACAAGCTTTACTTTTCCCTTTACCAAAGTTTCTCAAATAGTAATTAATTGGTGATTAGTGAAAAAATAGGATAGAATCTATCAAGAGCATAGAACTAAGTTTGGGTAGTTACACTTGATTAGCACCCCATCAATAGTGATACCCTTATTAATAGCTACTAGTGCTAAGTTAATATGGATCAATTTAGATGGAAATACTTGGAGGAAATGATTATGAAAACCTTGGAATGATGAGTCATTCTATTGAAATGTTTTGACATGTGTTATGAAACACACTGAGTTGAAGATGATACTAAATAAAACAGGTGTCTTGACTTTGATAAAAAACTAATGGTTCGGTTCGGATGCGATACCATTCCAATTTTACCGTACAACCACAATACCTAAGTTGGGTAGGGCTTAACTGGAAGTTTATATGCCTTAGTATGGGTTCCCTTGGGGAAAGAGGTTGAGCTGAGGCTACCTTGTGAACATGAATGTCCACTTATGCAGTTCCCGGGATGGCAGATGGCCATGGCTGGGAGGACAAACTCATAGGGGAGGTGCCTATAATAGGGTGTGTAATTGAAAGGTTAGGATTGATTATCCGCATACCAAGTATGATGATTCAGGGTTATCCCTGACAGATGTATCGAATTTTGTGGTGAAAGTGTACCACCTCTACAGACTGTCAAACTATTCGAATAGCCGTGTCCACGGTTATGGACAGTTGGAGTGTCCATACTGTTTTGTTGTCAGATGTTTTAAAAATGACTTGTGACTTGAAAGATGACTTTGACTTGACCACAACAGAGTTGTGGACATGAAAACTAGGTTCCCACTTAAGTAATCTAGAGAACTAAATTAGGCTCTACTACTAAGTACTTCTGAAATGTCTACGAGTACTATTAGAAATGTCTTACTTACATTACTTCTGAAATGTCTTACTTACATTGCAAACAAGACTAGAGCTTAGGATTCCTATTAGAAATGTCTTACTTACATTAGTGATAGTTTGCGAGTACTTTAAGAGTACTCATGACTTTTGTCCCTGGCTATTCCCATGGCCAAACTATGATGAAGGCTATTCGGAGGATGGACAGCAGGATGTCTACGATAACTAGGATCATCTCCCATCGTCAGCATTGCCTGTGACAATGAAGATGGAGTCTACTATGTTTATTTCCGCTGCTTTGATATGTATTCAGACTTGATCATGAGATCAACTATTTGTAAGACTATTATGGTTTGTAATGGATGATGTACTATGGTACCAATTCTGTTATGTCTCGCAAAAATGGTAATCCTAGGATTGCGAGGTACGACATAACAGGCATCTGAACTTAAAAATCCGGGTGTTTACAAGTTGGTATCAGAGCCATCCTGACAATAGGAGACCCTAGTTAGAATGGACGTCAGAAAAACCCAGTTTCAAAACAAATAAAGTGAGTATTTATGAAAACCTATTCTCGCTCTTATCCTTGAGATTCTTTCAAAAAGAGATCACTTATTCCTCAATTTTTTTGCAATTCTACATAAAAATGGACACACTTGATTACCTCACTAACTTACTCATCCTAATTGCTTATAGATGGAGGTGAAATACAACAAGTTCTACCAGTTGGGAAATGGAGGGGAGCTCATCTTTGAGAGGGATTTGGGACACCTCGTGGAGTTTCTTGGACGCCTGTACTCGGAGTTCTTTGGAGCTCAGCTCAATGATCAGTCCGGAGGGGAACTACAGTGGCTAATCGTTGCTAATGTGAGAGGCAAAATGGAGCCACCTCTTTCGGAGAAGATCCAGTTCAGCTTGAGGGAGAACAACTGGTTAGATGGATTAGCTCGAGCTATGCAGGAGGCACCATTACAGAAATTAAGGAACCATTACAGAACATCGTCATGAATATAGAGATCGAAGTGACCTCTTTCTTCGTGCTTGCTCAAACATATTATATATAGTACACTTTCATGCATATATACAATATAATTTCTCTTACGATTCCTAATGTCTAAATATAAATTCTTGATGGTATTCTCCAGTATCTATGAGCTCCTTAAGAAAGGATCCCACCAATTTCTCTTGAAGTGCTCATATGTGATCCTTTGGTAGGAGACCCTCCTGCATCCATTCGATCTAATTTAAAGAAGGGGATCATCAATATATATGAATAAAACTCAACACAATTGACGGTAATAACATAAGATTGTGAACATTGTTTGCGTACTGCAAGTTGTTGTGGAATTCTGCCTAGCTCATAGGTCGTCTGGCGAATGTACTTGCAAACGTAGTATCCACATAAATTATACCCGGCTTCCTGCCTCAAACACTTCACGAGAATAGAGTTCAATCAAAATAATAATCAGGCATGGTATTGGTATTGAAACAAGAAACAACGAGATGTCAGGACCTAGCTATAGTACTACTTACAGTGAGTTGTCGAAATCACATCTCCTCTTTCCATCCATCCCTAACTTCCTTGATGAACCATTTCCAAACGCTGCTCAGCAAAGAAAATGAGTAAAGGAGTTATTAATTACTTGATATCAGGAAATGAATGAAAGATGCCGATATAGTGCGATAATGATTGAAATTACCTCTGGAGCATTTCAACCAGGTCCGCCCATCTCTGAAGGTTTTTACGTTTGGAGTCAATCACAAGTACTTTTACTTGGTCAACTTGAATGATTAGCATAATATAGTGGAACATGCACACACATAAATCATCAATTACACTTAACATCGAGTAAACAAAATTGAATGTGTACAAGACAGTAACAATCACTCAAAGTTGTAAGCAAACTGTATTTATGTTTTGTTTTGTTGTTTCGTTAGAAACTTTAGCAAGCAATCCTCTATTTCCTTGATGTTCTTTTTTACCATATATTCATGAATGTTATTTGGATCAATAAACCCAAGGTCATAGATTCATCCTATTTTGCATTTGAGAATCTTCATTCTGCATAATATCGTACAAAAGAATATAGTGAGGATAATTATACATGCAATGAACGAGCTGAGCTAGAGACTTAATTACAGAAATAAATCACTTACTGACAATAGAAACTGATGATAGATTTGTTGAGGGTGTCTTGATTGAATAACTGAAATAATTCCGTGAAGTCAATGTGTATCTCGTCCTTTCCACGAAAGTAATGCTTCTCTCTAATTGCCACCATGAGCATGATCTCCCCTTTCTCTGAGGTTCGCATATACCACTCATGCAAGTTTCGCATTTGTGTTTGTAGAAGTGGGACCTCCTCAAGTATGACAAGAGGCTTCCCTACTCGTGTTTGTATGCTAATTGTCGTCGGATTGATGACAAGTAGGCCATGAGGGGGTCCTTGAGAAATGCGGAAGAGAGGTGTGTGAGACGCGCGGTATTCCGGGACGGTGAGCACACAAATTTACCCAGGTTCAAATCCGCCGGCTTTGGATGGATCCTATTACTGCTAGCAATCCCGTAATACGGCAGAGCTGGAATATGGGTTACATGGGTTTCGCCTGTGCGAGTTGAGATTGTAGACTACTGTGAGGGTGCCCTAAAGGCTCTCCCTCCGATGGCTTATATAGATATCCGGCCTAGGGTTTATAGGAGAGACCTATCCGGCTACGACTAAGAGTCGGTTATAGAGTACATCTTGAACTACAAGTAACACTATGGGCCTATGTCGGTAAGTCATCTGGGCCTTCCCGCAACCGGACTGGACTCCGTGTCTTCTCCCTAACTAGGCCACCAGTGGAGCAATGCTCTAACCTGAAGTGGGCCACCCTGGTTAGTGAGGCACAGTGAGAATACCGGAAAGTATATCCCCAACAGCAGCCCCCGGAAGCCTCCAAGATCTAGAGTCAGATTTCATCATCGTTGTCAAGACCTAGATTTTTAATCCCAGATGCCTATTATGCCATACCTCGCAATCCCAGGATTTCCATTTTTGCGAGACATAACAGATTGGATATCACAATACATCATCCATTACAAACCATAATAAAGTCTTACACAAATAAGGGATCTCATGATCCAGTCTTAATACAAACAAGCAACGGAATAATAAGCATAGCAGTGGGCTCCATCTTTAAGTACTCGCAAAATATCACTAACAAGTAAGGTAGTTCTAGTAGGAATCTTAAGCTCTAGGTTCATTTGCAAAAAGCCAGGTTTATCTAAACTGAGTTTAGAAGTAAATAAAACTAAGTAAATTTTCTAAATCACTTTAAGTGGCAACCTAGTTTTCATATTCACAACCCTGTTGTGGTCAAGTCAAAATCATAGTTCACTTCACAAGTCATTTTGAAAACATCTGATGACAGAACAGTATGGCCTCTCCAACTGTCCATGACCGCGGACATGGCTATTCGAATAGTTTGACAGCATGTAGAGGTGGTACACTTTCACCACAAAATTAGATACATCCGTTAGGGATAATCCTGAATCATCATACTTCGTATGCGGATAATTAATCATAACCTTTCAATAACACACTCTAGTATAGGCACCTCCCCTATGAGCTTGGCCTCCCAGCGATGGCCATCTGCCATCCTGGGCAATGCATAGGTGGACAATTCACACTCACGAGGTAGCCTCAGCTCAAACCTCTTCCACAAGGGAACCCATACTAAGGCATATAAACTTCTGGCTAAGCCTTACCCAATTCAGGTATTGTGGTTGTATGGTAAAATTGGAATGGTATCGCATCCGAACCCAACCATCAGTTTTTATAAAGGGATAAGGCTCATGCCTCAACATTTTCATCATCAAATCCATTTGTGTTTCTCAACACATGTCAAAACATTTCAATAGAATGACTCGGCATTCCAAGGTTTTCATAATAATTTTTACCAAGTATTCCCATCTAAAGTGATCAAGTTTTATGCTTAGCACTAGCCACTAAGTCAAGAGTGTTCACTAATGAGGGGTGCTAATCTTCAATCTCATGCCATAGAATGACATCTAAGTATAGGCCTAGTTTTATACTCTTTATGCTATCTACACTATTTTTCCAATACTCACAAAGTACTAACTAAAAGTAAAGACTTTGGTAAAGTAAACGAGTAAAGCTTGCAAGTAAAACTTGAGATTGGTATAACTCAAAGGTATATAAGCAAAGCATGCCTAATGCATCTTGCTTAGGTTATCATGCAATTAGTGATAGCTTGCATAGTTCTAGCTTGCCAATAATAGCTTGCCTTGAGTAGTGTAGTGGTTGAAGTTTTCCTCTTCTTCTTCTTCTGGGTAGTACTCCTCCTCCTCGTATCCAGGGTTGGTACTATCGTCTATAAATGAATACGGGGTACAATCACCAAACAATACTCAGCTAATTCTATTTAGCACACTAAAGCTCACACTTGATGATCTAGCATCATCACAATCATCACATGAATTAAAGAACTAGTTTGATTTATCTTATTTGAGAAAAGTAATTTCTACTCATTGAAATTAATTAAGATTTAATATTCTCCAAGTAGAATATGGGATCATGTTGACACATGTCATCACCACATATCCTAATACATGGGAATGTGATTTAAAGTGTTGGTCATATTTTATTAACTTTAAGATTATCATTTAATAGATTTAAAGTGACTAGAAATGCCCTAATAGCATTCCTTTGGTACTAGTCCAATGTTACTGCATGCAAACCTAATTGTTTTTACATAATTAGATAGATATTGTCAAATGTGATTTTTGAGAGTTGGAATCAACTCAAAAGCATTTATGGTTGATTTTTGAAAAATGTTTGAAGTCGCAAAAGTCTCTGTCTTGTTATTTTTACTATAGATGATCTATAATTCAAAATGATTTAAATCCAATGGGCTTGGATAGATAATTTAAATATCTTTCTAAAAAAATTTAAATCATGCAATTTGGTTTAGTGAAACTCTCTGAATTGATTTTTGAATCTCTGGACAGAAACTAGTTTAAACTAAAATGGAAAACCAATATTTGAATTTCTTGGGCTACATAAGAAAGCTAAACAGGCCGGCCCAACTCTTACATGGCACAGCGGGCTGCTGACAGAGGGGGTCCACTCGTCAATGAGACTAATTAAATGAAATGGTATCTACGAATCTGAGCCGTGCGATTAGAAGACAGATCAACGGCTGGGAGTCATCATCGACGACGAACTACTCTGGCGAGGGAAATAACCTAGCGCGGCGGTGGGGGTCTAGCTAGGCTCACCTGGGCTCCAGCTAGGGTCGGCAATGGGGGCGATCGACATGGTAGACAACAGCGGTTTGAGGCACGGTCACGGCAGGTCTTGGGGTGGTCGAAATCGACGGCGCCGTTCTCCTCCAGCAGCGGCGGGCTCCAGCCAAATTCCGGCGAGAGAGAGCTCGCCTTGCACCCGGAAGAAGTGGGGGAGGATCAGAGAGGAGTGGTGAGTGTTGGGGTGTGGAGAAATAAGGCAGGGGAGGCCTCCATTTATACTACAGCGAGGGGACCGAACGATGCAGGCGCGAGCTCGTCGGTAACGATGCTACAGGATGCTATCGACATGGCGGAGGATAGTGGGCGGTGCTGTGTTCCCTGGCGGTTCTCACAGGCGTAATCGCGAGGCGTGGGGCGGTGTGGTTTGGTCGAGAGCGTGTAGTGTTCTGAGCAGGATCGGAGGTGTTTGCGACAGCGTGCGGGAGCTACGGGTCGCGCGGCGGTGAACGGGGGTGTCTATGGGCTTGGGGTGATCATGGCGAGCGTGAGCGTGCATGGAGAGGGTGAGGCACGGTCTATGCGAGGCAATCGGGCGCGGCGAGCTGGCACGCTCTAGGCATGGCATAGAGACATGGTGTGCGGCGTAGCTAGGGTGGTCCAGGGCTCGGCTGGGGTCGTGGCTTGGATAGGGGGTGGCGGTAGACCGTGGCGTAGCTAGTGTGCACCGTTGGCGAGGGCGGCGTGGCCTCTGGCGCGTTGTCCACGGTTGGCCGGTGAGGACCAAAAACAGGCGGCGCTCCACTGTGCATAACGGCCAAAGGGGGGTTGGTCCGGGTGCTGCTCAACACTAGAGGGGGACAAGGGAGTGAAGAGGGGACCAAATGGTCGAGGGATTACTATGGAAACAATGAAGTTAGGCAATACTTAGTTTAGTGCAGACCATGTGTTTGTTGTAATGGCGAAATGTACTTTGGAATTTTTGATTCAAATTTGGTGAGTGGTTTGATCTTAAGCTTGAGAGTCTACGTTTGCTTGGAGAAGTTAAATGGAATTGGTTTGATAGGTTTTTGAAAAAGTATGATCTTAACATATGAACTAGATTCAATTTTCAACTGTCCATTTAATTGATTTGAAAGATGTTTTTGTAAGTTTGTAAAGTGGGGCTTGATACACTTTTACTTGGTATAGCAAGGGGTGGAAAGAAATAGAAATGTTTCTATTAAAATTTCTCTTCTAGGAACACCTAAAGTGACCTAGTGGTTATCTTTTGTCAAAATGACCATTTGCTTTATTTATTCATATATGATTTCTTTTTCTTTTAATTTTGTTTGTAATTGGTCTAGATGATGTAGCATTGATCCTTAAACCATTTCACATCATTTGTAACAATCAAGCATGGAATTTTCAATCAATCACACATTAATGCAAAACTAACATGCCTTCATATTCAAATTATTAATAAAAGTTTTTGTTAACCCTAAATTGGGTGATTAGAACTTGATAATCTTGATTAAAAGTTTTGGGGTGTTACAATCATCTAGCTTGATCTTTGGCTTGCAGAATCTTGAAGGGTTCCTAAAACTTCAAAAGAAAGGATAGGATCCGAGTCTCAAAAACGAGTCGGACCCAATAATACGTTATTCGGGTTTCTAGCTTGAATTTCAAACTAAGCCGGAACTTGGTCTCTGACGTAACCTGACAACAGTCAAGGTCAAGTCACGTCACTGCCAGACATTCCTAACACCATGACCATTGGTGGGTCTGCTTCACGCGGAACTGAGGCGTCGTTTTCATGCATGTGCGGAGATCGAGGCGGCGTAATCCTCGCGAGGAGGTTACCCAGCTCCTTCCACGACGCGTGGTATGTTTCACTGTTGCGTTTACACGAATCTTGGCACAGCTATAGGATATAAGTGGTTAGGATTCCTTCTCATCTTCTTCACCAGGACTTGCGCTCCTTCCTTCCTCCCCACGCTTCCCACAAAAACAAAGCTCCTTTCCCTCCAAACTCCCACCGCACCGCCCATCCTAGGTCACCGGAGCCCAAAAGATGGATGAAGCCTCATCTTCTGTAGTGACGGCGGTGGTGGAGAAGGAAAGCTTCCGCGAGGTCTGGATCCCTTGAGTCCTTGATGACGCCAAGCTTCGCCTCGTGGAGAACGAAGGACTCCCCCGCGTCAGCAACTGGCATAGTGGTTATGGAGAAACCATCCCCAACCCCAAGGCTAGTGAGCGAGTGCATTTTGGCACCCACCTCGAGAGAGGTTTGAGCTTTCCACCCTCAGATTTCTTTTCTAAGGTCATATATCACTATGGAGTTCGACTCCACCATCTCCTCCCGAACTCTATTTTAGAGATGAGTTCTTATGCTTCTTTGTGCGAGGGGTATCTCGGCATTAGGCCGAGCCTTCTTCTTTTCTGGTTCTACTTCGGTACTCGGAGAAATTCCATCACCGCCGGTAATCCCTACATTACCGAAACGCTTAGCTTTTCTATTAGGAGAGAACGCGTCTATCCTAGGATTACGGCTAGCGAGTCGGTGAAAAAGTGGCCATCCATGTTCTTTTACCATAAGGACAGGCTGGCTCCTGGCAAAGCTACCGCTTTGCTGGCTTTTGTTGATGGCGCCGCCACACCCCAAGAGTCCTAGGACGCGGATGCTCCGGCTCTAACGGACAATCTGCTTCTTGCAACAAGGCGGATCGAATATCTGATGAAGCACAAGGATCTGAAAGGATCCGACTTAGTGCACTGCTGATTGGCACGCCGGATTCAGCCTCTTCAACACCATGGAGACCGGCTTATGCACTCCATCACCAAGAGCAAGACGGACTCTCTCTGAATCTGCTGCACGGCCTACTCGAAAAAGGACTATGAGTGCCAAATCAAGTGCTAATCAAGGAGCGGGTTGAGAGGAAAATTCCGGACTTGTCCTTGGACATGCACACAACTAACGATCCCGTGACACCAGTAGGTTTTCTAGAAGTAACTCGAATTATGTGTTCATATTTACACTGTTATGTATTTTTGCAATACTGATATACCTTTTTCCTTTTCAGCTTGCCAACCTTCCCGAGTCGGAGCTGGCTCCTATCGAGCGTTATCCTCCTGAGTTATCTCAGGATGATGGAGAGTTGGTTCCACTGCTGGGTGTTCTTACTCGAAAGCTTAAGGCTCCGATAGTGTCTATCGGCACAAAAGAAGTGCCCGTTGTGAAGAGGTAACTTTCCTCACAAGGTCTTTGTATTAAATCTATTATTCTTTCTGAAGTGTAACGATTTTCATTCTATTACCTCTTCAGAGCTAGATAGCTCTCCAAGGGCAAGGGAAAAGGAGGCTCGTCGAAGCCCCCTGTGCCAGTCAAAGTTGAAATTGACTTCTCCTGCCACATCACCTCTGACTCCTGCCCCACAACCTTCCGCAGTGTCGAAGATTACTCTATCTCCATTCGTTGCGGAAGATTCGGCTCAACCAGCAGAGCCAGCAATCCTTGGGTCGCAAACTGATGTCACCATGGGTGACTCAGGTTTTGATAAGGGTGAACCCTCTACGAGTAATGATCCCTCGGCAGAAACCT
Source organism: Avena insularis (assembly GCA_023614405.1). Lineage (NCBI taxonomy): Eukaryota > Viridiplantae > Streptophyta > Magnoliopsida > Poales > Poaceae > Avena > Avena insularis. The sequence goes on along the minus strand of CM042686.1, from coordinate 417,077,886 downwards.
TCACTAAAAACCTTCTCAGCAATCCGGGTCTTGCCAAACTTGGAATTTCTCGAAAATCTACGGAGGAGATCCAACGGCTGGCCCAGCAATGCCTAGAAAGCCAGACTATCACTGCCAATGAAGAAGGACTAGAAGCAGAGGACGTTAAGTACTCCGAACTTCTTGAACAAGTCCATCTTTGCAACGAGAGATTGAGAACCGGCGAGCTTCCGCCACCCCCAGTGATCCCACTAACCCTCGCCGAGAAGGTTACCACTAAGGTGAACATGAGTTTGAGCAAACTCACTCTTGAACAACATGTAAGTCAGAATTCCAACTCACTTTTTTACTTTACTTTATGTCATGTCCTCTAGCCCCCAAGCATGAAGTTGAATAAATGATCTAGATTTATGCTTTCATAGGATGCCAAAGAACGAACTAGTGTAGCCCCCAAGGCTCGTGCTAATATTAGTAAAAATATTAGCCCAAGTCTTTAGTAGACTTACCTTGGGTATTCTAACTTATAGAAAGTTAAATCATATAACGAGGAATTGTTGAGGAATATCTGCAACAAGCGTAGAGATATCAGAGCTCTCCGGCTTGAAAATGCTCAGCTAAAGGTGTCAAGGGATGAGGCTGAAGGTAAACATTTCAGTCTTTAGCCTTGCTCTTTTTGCTTTCATAGTCGAATTTCATATTCAACTGTTGTCTTTTACATACAACACTGGTCAAACAATCATGTGCCATGATTGAAGAGGCCGAGAATCTGAAGACCCTGGAGGTGGAGAACACCGACTTACGCCAAGAGCTGGATAAGCTAAAGGCAGATCATGAGAAGATCATTGCTCAAGTTCTTGAATCCACCTCCATGGCCACTGAAGAGCGCGATCGTAATATCGTGAGCCAGGATAAGAAAATCGCGGATCTCAGTAATGAGCTCTTTAGAGAGAAGGACATCACCGAGGCACTCCGAGCTGAACTCCAGAGCCTTAGGGAAGAGAATACCAAAGTTGACGATGTCATCTTTGGTATGTTTACTACTTTCTGACTTTCTGCTTTTCCGATTCTTGGAATTCAAATATGCTTTCTAACCTTTGCATTTTATGCGTAGGTCCTCTGAACTTACTAGATTCCTCCTCCACCGAGTCTCGCACTAGCCGGCTTACACAAGTCGGTGATTTGCTTCACGATTTCCGCCAGTCTTTGGAGGATATTGGCGAAGCACTCAAGGTTCTGGATATGAATAGAATGTCCATCTTTGAGGTGCGAGACAAGGCCAAGGAGATGCCCCAGCTCCTCTAGGACTAGAACATATCCTATGCGTGAACTGCTGCACAGAACGCTCTCACCATGGTTATGAGCCACCATGGAAGCATAGAAATCTGGCAAGTGACCAAAGGGTATTCGACTATGGATGAAGACAGACAGGAGCAAGATATCAAGGCCATAATGGAGTCCTGTGCCGGATATGGATGACACGTAGCTGATCTGACCAGCTATCACACTCCTTTCTTCACTCGCATAGAGTCGCCTCTTCCGCCCATCGAAGAAACTGATGAAGTTTCCAATGACGAACAAACCGTATCGGGTTTGAACGTCTCGGAATGATATCGGGGCGAGGGTGATGTCTCCAGTGAGCCGGCTGCTCCTTCCTCTCCTCCTGCATTGTAAAAGTGCCATAAGAAACAATATGTTATTCTGAAACAATTGAGTTGTAAATAAGTAGTGTAATACTTTTGCTAGTGCTAAGATTTGATATTCCTATTTAGCACTTTTGGCTTTATATTTATCGTGCCTGAAATGTTTACATAAGCATTTATTTATTTTGTCTGCACTTATCGTTTATCTGGCTTTCCGCCTCGTCCCTTTCGTGAGCCGGCTAACCTTCCACACGGAATCTCTGCCGAGCAATGGATCTCAATTGCTAAACCGGTTTAAACTCGGAAACAGAGCTGGCTGCCAGTACCAAAAATTCACTACTCGGAAAGTGCCCGCATCCGGCAATCAGATAAATAACCAAAGTACAAACTAGAAAATTTTAGAGTTGTACCCGAAGGTAGCATTTTTAGAATCGGAAATCATAACCAGAACAAACATGAGCATAAAGTACTTTCAAGTATTCTAGGATTTTCGACAGTGACATGATCATTCAGAAATAAGATGGTAAAAAACTTCTCAGAAAAATTTGAGGCAACCAACACTTTATTTCTCATTGAACATCTACACATATATGATTACAAAGAAAGATAATTTTAAGAATAAAAGGGATGTAGCTAAGCAATATTCCATGGTCTGTCTAATTCTTCCGGGTCTGTACTGCCTCCAGCTCTCTTTCTCTTCTTAGTAGCAGGCCTTTCTTTGACTGGCCACATATCAGTTAGATAGTAAGAACCATTGTGCAATACTCGGCTAACTAAAAAGGGCCCTTCCTATAATAGGGAAAGTTTGTGCTTTCTTTTCTGCATAAGCCAGAGAACCAAGTCGCCCTTGTTGAAAGACCGATTTCTGACTCTCTGGCTATGATACTTGCATAACTTCAGCTGATAGGCTGTTGATCTCATCTCAACAACAATGCGCACTTCTTTGATTAAATCGAGATCATTTTGTCGAGAAATTTCGGCATCCTCTTCAATATATGGAGCAACGCGAGGAGAAGTGTGAATCAAATCACTAGGAAGAACTACTTCTGCACCATAGACCAAGAAGAAAGGTGTGTATCCTGTTGACCTGTTCGGAGTTGTTGTCAAACTCCATATCATAGAGGGTAATTCCTCTGCCCAAGCCCCCGCAACATGACGTAGTGGTGCTTCGAGTCTTGGTTTTAGGCCTTGTAAGCTTAAACCATTTGCTCTTTCAACTTGTCCATTAGCCTGTGGATGTGCGACTGACGCAATGTCAAGCCGAATATTTTGTTCATCGCAGAATTCGGCAAGCTCTCCCACAGAAAAATTACTCCCGTTGTCTATAATAATGCTATGCGGATAACCGTATCGGATTATGATATCCTCAAAAAATCTTTTGGCTGTTGCTCCATCACAACTTGTGATGGGTTTAGCCTCAATCCATTTCGTAAATTTATCCACCATCACTAAGAGGCCAACTTGGAGCTCGTTTAAATGGTCCTACCATATCAAGCCCCCAGACCGCGAAGGGCCATGTTATAGGTATTGTCCTCAGCTGATCATCCAGAACATGGGCTTGTCTGGCGTACTTTTGGCAGCCTTTGCATGTCTTGACCAGCCATTAAGCATCCACCGTAGCTGTAAGCTAGAAAAAACCATGTCGAAAAGCTTTTGCCACAAAGGATTTGGCTGCAGCGTGATGACCGCACTCACCTTCGTGGATTTCCCTTAGGATTTCCACTCCTTCTTACAGAGATACACAACGCTGAAAAACCCCAGACACACTCTGCTTGTAGATCTCACCACTTATAATAGTATAGGATTTTGCTCGTCGGATGATCTGCTGGCTCAGAACCTTGTCTTCAGGTAATTTGCCATCTACCAAGTAATCGAGGTAGGGTTGAGTCCAGCTGAGAATCACAGCCAGAGCTGCTACTAAAGGTGAGTTAGATTTGGTCGGATATTCTTTGTCAACTCCTTTTACTGAAGAAACTTTGAGGTGCTCTAAAAAGCATCATCCGGGACCTTTTTCCGTGTAGAGACTATTCGAGATAATGCATCTGCTTCCTCGTTTTCTATTCGAGGGATGTGTTGAACCTCAAACCCTTTGAACGATTTCAATAATTCATCCACGATAGCTCTATATGCTTCCATGTGTTTGTTTGCATTACAGATATCCGACACTTGTTGAGCAACAAGATCTGAATCTCCATAACACATTAGTCGTCGGATGCCGATATCTTTAGCAATCCGGATTCCATGTAGCAGCACTTCATATTCTGCAATGTTATTTGTTGCCGTAAAATGAATCTACAACACATAGAAAAGTTTATCTCCTTGGGGTGACTTGAGTACCACGCCAGCCCCCGAGCGCCTTAGACCCGTTAAAATGCAAGGTCAAGTATTTCGACTCTGGGAGGGTCATATCTCTGTTGTCTCTATCCAGACAGCAACACAATCAGCGAGGATTTGGGATTTGATTGCTGTACGAGGTTTATACTCAATGTCGAAAGTTTAAAGCTCTATGCCCCATTTTGCGACATGTCATGTAGCATCGCTATTGTTGATGATATCTCTCATGGGAGCTGTGCTCACCACAGTAATTGGATGTTCCTGAAAATAGTGTCATAACTTCCGAGATGCGAAGAACACATGGTAAGCCAGCTTTCCATAGTGCGGATACCGCTTCTTAGATTCAGTTAGGACTTTACTGAGGTAGTAAGTCGGACGCTGCACCAGGTGTTCCTGCTTTTCCTATGGTCTCTCCACCACCATGACGACACTGACGACCCTGTTGGTCGCAGCAATATAGAGCAACATCGGTTCCTGAGGTTCCGGTGCTGCGAGGATAGGAGCATGCGAGAGTAATGTTTTTAGGTCTTGTAGTGCAGCCTCAGCTTCACTATTCCAAACAAAATTTTTGGTCTTTTTCAGGAGCTTGTAAAGTGGTGCGGCTCTTTCACCGAGCCGGCTCACAAATCGACTGACTGCAGCAATGCAACAAGTTAGTCTTTGAATGTCCTTCAGGCGAGTAGGCCTATAAATATTGAGTATAGCCTTGATTTTGTCACGGTTCACCTCTATGCTTCTTTGTGACATGATGAATCCCAACAATTGTTCGGCTAGTATTCCAAAGAAACATTTCTTCTGGTTAAGCATTATGTTGTATTTGTGTAGATTGGCGAATGTCTCCTCCAAATCGGAAATTAAGGTTTCCTTGTTTTTTGACATCACCATAATGTCGTCCACATATGCATGCACATTGCATCCGATTTGGTCATGGAGGCAACGCTGCATAGTGCGCTGGTAGGTAGCTCCTGCATTTTTGAGCCCACAGGGCATCGTAACGAAACGGAAGGTTCCAAAGGGGGTTATGAATGAAGTTTTGACTTTGTCTGACTCCTTCATCCGAATTTGGTGATAACCGGAATATGCATCGAGAAAGCATAGGAGTTTCGAGCCTGCCGTAGAATCGATAACTTGATGAATCCTAGGCAGAGCAAATAGATCTTTGGGACAAGCCTTGTTCAAGGCGGTATAATCAACACACATCCTTAAATCAGTGGTGTCCTTTTTAGGGACCATTACAGGATTGGCCAACCACTCAGTGTGGATGACCTCTTCTATGAATCCGCCTATTTTGAGCCGGGCTAGTTCCTTAGCTATTGCTTTTCGCTTTTCATCGCCGAAATGTCATAAGGACTGTTTGACGAGTTTAGCGTTTGGGTGTACATTTAGAGAGTGCTCGGCAAGTTCCCTAGGTACTCCGGTCATGTCAGATGGCTGCCATGCGAAGATATCTTGATTTGCTTTGAGGAACTTGACGAGCACGCTTTCGTATGCGCAGTCTAAACCTACACCTATCTGGGTCACCATGGAGAGGTCATCATCCTTCAACGGCGTCATCTTCGTCTCTTCCAATGCCTTGAACTCTGGAGTCGGCTTTGTCACGGGCATCTTGGATGGGTCGATGGTCTTCTTGATCTCCTGGTACTCCTGGGCGTGCAGCACGACTTCAGCAAAGGCGGCATTTCCATCCTCGCACTCTCGCGCTTTCTTCGGGTCCCCCTGATGGTGATCACGCCATTGGGACCTAGAATTTTCATTATATTGTAAATGTAACATGGACGAGCCATAAAAGCCTAGTAAGCCGGCCATCCGAATATAGCGTGGTAGGCGCTCTTGAACGGGATCACTTCGAAGGAAAGTGCCTCCGTCCGATAATTCTTTGGAGTACCAAAGGTGACATCCAAAGTGATCTCTCCTAGGGAATTTGCTTATCTTCCTAGGACAACTCCATGAAAGATCACAAAGTTGTGATTCAGCTGTGTCCCCGAGATCCGCATCCGGCGTAGCGATTCGACATACATAATATTGATGCTGTTACCGCTATCCATGAGAGTCTTGGAGAAACCATAGCCGTCAATAAGTGGATTGGCGATTAAGGCATATTTTCCTCCCATGTGCAACTTAGGCGGATGATCAGTGCGCTCAAAGGTGATTGCCACTTCCGACCAGTCCAAGTATTGTGGGATAGCCAGAACAGTCGCGTTGAGTTTGTGCAGTACTACTTTCTTGACCTTAGCTGGTTGAGACCCGAGGAAAGTGACGTAAGTGTCTTTCTTTGTTGGGAAGTTTTTCTTTCCATCTGACTTGGGATTTGAAGGCTCTGCTTCCTCCATGTCAAAATCTTCTTTGGTCTCTTTCTCTTTTTCGGGATTCTTTTTCCCTTTTTTCGCTTAGCCCTGTAGCTAGCAGTATCGTCCTTCTTGATGTCGTTATTGAAACAACACTCGACGTTTGTGTGGGATGAGCCGCCGTTGGGATCTAAGTGATGCACACACGGGTTATTGGCAATGTCGGCCCACAAGTAGGTTTTTCCAGGTTGCTGGTCTCCTCTACCCTGGACCCTTGATGTCCCACGACCGTGTCCACGGCCACCGCCGCACCCTCCTCGTCCTCCAGACCCGAAAGTAGCAGTGATGACCGTTGTTTTCGCGTTGGGATTTTCTTCCGAGGTGTTGTTGCGCTTCTAAGATCGTTGCTTTGGTTGTTTTGTCGACTGTGGAATAGCTAGGACATTCAGTAGTCCTTCCGCGTCATCGTCAGCATCTACATACTTGTTCGTTGTTTCTATCATCTCTCCCAAATCAGTGACCTTGTCATACTTCAAGCGGTGACGTAGTAAATCAATTGGGAGTCCTACAATGAAATCTTCAATCACAGTTTGGTCATTTACTCCCTCACAGGAGTTCTTGGTGTCGATCCATCATCCGAGGTAATCTCGGCAAGTTTCTCTGGCTTTCTGGGTGCAACGCTGCAGGTCTCCTACCGTGCAGGGCCTCCGGTATGTGCCTTCGAAATTCCGAAAGAACACACTTTGCATGTCATACCAGTTGTGGATGGTGTTTTATGGAAGTTCACTGCGCCAGGATCGTGTCGTCTTCCGCATAATAAGTGGGAGATATCGGGTTGTGACCAAGCTATTTCCGCCTTTGGCGATGCAGCAAGCCTGGAAAAAATCCCGGAGCCAAGTATCTGGCCGAGCTACACCATCATAGGCCTGAATATGCCTTGATATAGCAAATACTTCCGGGAAGTGTGTTTGTCGTATGCACGGTCCAAAACATTTTGGACCCACAAAGATTTCGTCGTTCTCGTGTCGCCGCTCCTCTATGTTAGAGTTGATCCGATGTCTCGCGTCACTTGGTGACAGCGATCACCGTCCTGGTTGACGGCTGTGGCTGCGGTGCCTTGGAGCTGGACTTCTACTTCTGCCACTGACTCCTCCGCCACGGCGCCCTGCTTGAGAGCCATTGTGGTGGCTACTTGGTGGAGAGGGTGGAGACGGTGGATTGTTTCGGGCTGATCGCCGGCCTCCATCCGAAGCATCATTATTCCTCTTCCGGGGAGGGTCTTTATGATGACGAGCCCCCTACCAGCTTGACTCGGTGTGGTGTCCGTCGTTCCTTCGTCCGTCGTTCCCTGCAGCTTGGTGAGGTTCAGCCGGATGGTTTGTATGTCTAGGAGGTGGCGTCTTCTGACGGTCCACCTCCCGACGTTTCTCTTTGTCTTCTTCTCTGTGATTGTTTGACTCTAGCCGAGGCGGGTGTCTCAGATACAGTGCTGCAATTGTGTCTCGCTCTACGGCTGGGGTAACATTTCTCTAGTCACGTGCGGTTCTGTGCCGTTGTCCTGAAGATCTGGTTCTTGAGTAGTTGTCTTCCTGATAGTCGGAACGATGATGCTATTCCAGCATCCGTTGGGGCCTGATATCATCCCAGGCCGGATCCGTTCAACATTGGTTGCATTGAGAGACCAGTTTTACGCTTTCGGATTTTGCGACCTTATGTTGCTCTAGACCCTTGGTGAGTAGCTTTATGCCCAAACGAACCTCTTCTGGTCCTACGTTATTTGCAAGGATATCTCAGGCCGCAGTGGTGTTCTGCACCGGTGTTGGATACACCAGATCTCCACTGATGTCGAACCGAGGCATCCCCGTCTCCCTCAAAGAGAACCTTGCGGACTTCTGGAAATTTGTCGACCCATACGTGGCCTTTCCGGGTCTTCTGATGCTGCAGAGAGATGAGCTTCTCCGCAGTAGCCATGTGCTTCTTCTCTTCCTCGATGTTTTTGGCTTCATCCAGGAGTACTTGGCAGCGCGCTTCTAGGGCCTGAGCCCTTTCTTCCAATTCCACAATAGTAAGTTTTGCCATTGTAGGGATAGGTGTAGTCAATGCAGCATCAATGAGCTTACGGGCACCAGCGGTGACCACGTGTCCATCCACCGAAGCTTCTTTGGGCTCGTCTAGGATTAAAGCTCCATCTGAGTCTTCTTCATAATCCTCGACAACCACTTCCTCTGCTGGAGGATCTTTTACCGGGGTCTTGTTTTTCTTGTTCTTCTTCTTTGCCTTCTTGGCAGCACCGGTAGCAAAGACGGCTTTGGGTCCGTTTCCCGGAGTCAGGCTTTGATCGGTACTTTCGGACATCTGGATATCAAGATTGTCTCCGAGATCCATGTCTTCCTGTGCTTTGGGAGAGTTTTCTCCGGATCCTTCGTCCATGGCTTCTCCTTCTTCTGCAGCTTTTGAGTTGAACTCCTCTTCATATTCCACGGAGAAGTTTTGGAAATCTACCGATGTCATGGAGTCATCCGAAGATGCCGATAAGTCGGTGTTTGTTCTAATCACCTCCAGCACCGAGTCTTTGTTGTCTCTAGCATCGACAGAGCCGGATCCGGATCCAACATATCCGACAAAGTGCGATGTGTGAGTCCTAAGGTAGTTGTGGCTTTCTTCGTGGGCTTCCTCGAAAATTCTGATGGTTTCGAGAACCTCATCCACGCTGGCGTGTTTCATCATCATGCGCCTCAACGTATGCCTGAGGAAGGGTTGATACGTTCCGACGTTGGAAGAGCCGGAACCAGCGTTGTTGACTTGCTCCTCCTGGATTTCGACCTCGGCGGGTGAGTCGATCTAGGATTCGGCCTCTCTAGGGAGATCCACTCCAGATTCGACTTGCGCCGCAAGATCTGCTTGAGGCTCAGCTTTATCCACTATGTCTGCAACAGGTGCGGGCTGGATGGGATTAGGGTTTTCTAGGATCCGGAACTCTGCCGCCTCCGCGGATAGAGGGGACCCAAAAACTTCTTCTACCTCTATCATCACCGCTAGGGTGGGTGGGGCAGGTTCAGCAAAGCCGATGTACACATCGATCTCGCCGAAAGACATGATGGTGTAGCGACATTGTTAGTGTAGAGGATGTGACCGACGACGATGGTCTCACCGATTCCGATTCTTGCAGATTCCGCCTGGAACACAAATCCGAAGCTCACTCGCCCCATGATGTGCATGAACTGTCGTCGGATTGATGACAAGTATGCCATGTGGGGGTCCTCGAGGCATGCAGAAGAGAGGGGTGTGAGACGTATGGTATTCCGGGATGGTGAGCACACAAGTTTACCCAGGTCGAATCCACCGACTTTGGACGAATCCTACTCCTGCTAGCAATCCAGTAATACGGCAGAGCCGGAATATGGGTTACAAGGGTTTCGCCTATGCGAGTTGAAATTGTAGACTATGGTGAGGGTGCCCTAAAGGCTCTCCCTAGGACAACTTATATAGATATCCGGCCTAGGGTTTACAGGAGAGACCTATCTAGATATGACTAAGAGTCAGTTACAGAGTACATCTTGAACTACAAGTAACACTATGGGCCTATGTTGGTAAGTCATTTGGGCCTTCCCGTAGCCAGACTGGACTCCGTCTCTTCTCCCTGACTGGGCCGCCCATGAAGCAATGCTCTAACCCGAAGTGGGCCACCCTGGTCTGTGAGGCATAGTGAGGATACCCAGAAAATATATCCCCAACACTAATTCATCCATGGGTGCGTCTTCCGTGCCTAAGTATTGACCAACAGTCATACCAAGATACCTGGACGTTTGTGCGACTAGTTCTGCATTGGAAAACATATTCAGCAGGGGCAAGATTGGTTTTTTGTTCTCCTAGCTAGGGAATTATTTTCCCACTTCTACTAGTACTTATCGACCGCTCCACATTCACCTTATGTGACCTCATAATAGAGCGGTCATAGTATGATACCTGTTATAATCGACATGGTGGCTCAAGAATTCCACAAAGTGTTTCACTGTTTGGGTGCTATATACTGCTTTTGCGGGGGACATTTCGGTGCAAGCTGGTGTTTCACATCTTCATCCACGGCCCTTCTGAGTTCCTCATCAGTCGGTTCATAAGGTAACTTGGTAGGAGTCTGCTTGGCTTTCTTGCTTGTACCCGCTGAGGGTTCTCCGCAGCAGTAGTATGATGGCCCAAAATATATCGAGCTCGTTGGGGAACCCCAAGAGGAAGGTATGATGAGCACAACATCAAGTTTTCCCTCAATTATGAAACCAAGGTTTAATCGAACCAGTAGGAGCAAGGAAACACCCCCAAGGCGTAGCTAGCTGAACTTTGGCAGGGCGCACTACCCGTGCTAGCAGCAACATGGAGACCTCCACAACACAACCAGAGAACTTTCCCCCAACTTGCGATGAGGTTGTCAATATCACCAGTTTTGCTGAAAACAAAGGATTAAACGTATCGAGTGGAAGAAAGTAATAGTTTGCAGAAAGTAAACACAAAGCAGTAAACAGTTGATTGTAAATTGATAGTAAAACAAAGGACCGGGGTCCATAGTTCACTAGAGGTGGCTTCCCTTAAGATAGATGACATGTTGCCTGAACAAATTACAGTGGGGCAATTGACAAACATCGAGAAAGCATACAAGCATTACTACTCATCTTGACTCCTTTGAGATTCGATTGGGCATTACAACATTATACATAAACCGCCATCCAACTGCATCTATGACTAATAGTCCACCTTTAGGTTATCATCCGAACACCCTCCAATATTAAGTTGCAAGCAATGGATAATTGCATTACAAATTGCGTGTAAAGTAAACACTACTATTGTTCTATGAACAAAGGATTGTTGTTTTCTCCCTAGTAGCAACAACACATCTAGTACCTTAGAGATTTCTGTCACTTCCCCAGATTACTAGAGGCATGAACCCACTATCGAGCATAAATACTAACACTTGGAGTTGCTAGCATCTACTTAGCCAAGATAGCTACTAACAATGGAAAGCATGCAAGATCACAAATAACAAAGACATGATAGGATCAATAATCAATCTGAAATAGCATCTCAATATCCACCGGATGCCCGCAAACACAACATGCAGAATTACAAATAGATGATCTTGATCATGAACGGAGCTCACAAGATCTAGACATGATAGGACAAAGGAGGAGAACCAACCATCTAGCTACTACATGGACCCGTAGTCCAGAGATGAACTACTCACGCATCACATCGGAGGCTTGCATGATGATGAAGAAGGCCTCTAGGGTGAATTCCTCTCTCCAGCAGGGTACCGGGAAGAGCTTCAGATCCCTCCCGATCTAGGGATGGAGATGACGGCGGCTACAATTTTGATTGGGTACTTAGGGTTTCTGTATCGGAGGCATCTTATTGGCAGAAGGAGAGGCCGAGGGGGTGCCTGGGCTGGCCATATCACCCCCTAGCGCGGGCTAGGCATGGCCGCGTGGCCAGGTGGTGTGGCCGCCCTCTGGCCCTTCTCCGTGTCGTATTCTAGCTCCGGGTGTCCCTCGGTGAAAAACTGACTTTGGCTTTTGTCCCGTCCAATTCCAAGAATATTCATTTTCTAACTTTCCTGGAACCAAAAACAGCAGAAAACACGCAGCTAACACTGTGGCTCTTGTTAATAGGTTAGTCCAAGAAATCATATGAAAAGTACTCCAAAGTGTGGAAAAAACATAAGAAAGTGGATAAAACCAAGCATGGAACATCAAAAATTATGGATACGTTAGCAACGTATCAACATCCCCAAGCTTAACTCCTGCTCGTCCTCTAGTAGGTAAGTGATAAAAAGAAAGAATAATTTTTGAGGTGACATGCACCATCATAAACTTGATCAAAGTATTTGTAAAACATTCAAAGCTAGGATCATAGTACTTCAATCATAACATGAAAGACAAAGTTCTAGCAACAAGACAAAGAAACTATGTTGCAACATGAAAAGGCACAAACAAAAGATTAATGAATAACAATGCTTTGCAAGACGTTTGTTTGTTTCACATAAAGAAAACATAGCATAGTGGCATTCAGCTTGTCCCTCATAGAGTAGCAAACATAAATGCATAGGACACCTTCAAAGTTCATAAGAGTGACTAGATACAAATAGTTTAAAACAAGCAATATCAAAGTTATGCATCAATCAACAAGTCTTGGGACAATGCACATAGAACTAAGAATGGCCACTATGCTCTCAAAGTGGGTGCATAAAGGTAGAAGGTGGAGACTCAAAAAAAAGGTAAAAGAAAGGCCTTCATAGAAGGAAGTAGGGATTCAAGTTTCATAAAGAGCTTCCAAAAATTATGGTACTTAATAGCTTTCAGCTCTCATTGCCCCTATCATAAGCATCTTGAAGTGATTAAGGTTAAAGTAAACAAACTATGGAGTATATTCTTGACAAAGTATAAGTTGAAAATCTCATGTCCCTTGAATACGAGGGCCGCTCCTCATGCTACTCAAGTTTAGTCACCAGTAAGTTCTTGTCATCATAAGTACATGTGTATCATAGAGAACCGCCAACGGGTTACCCCTTGCACTACTAGGAAACAGCTCTTCTGTGGCGCATGAAAATACATCTTCTGTGGCGCATATCCTAGTCGCCACGGTTATCTCGCCACTGATATCTTCTTCCTGTGGCGCAGATGGATATATGCCACAGAAGTTCCATACTTCTGTGGCGCATTTCTTCATATGCGCCACAGGAAGAACTTCTGTGGCGCATTTACGTATATGCGCCACAGAAATGCCATGCGCCACTGACTATATAATTATATGTGCCACTGATTGCGTAACACATATTCAAAGTAAAATACTTTCGTGGTGTATAATTAGGTATTTATACAGGATTTATACAGTATTTATCCAGATGAGTATAAAATACATTGCACAAGTAGTAGATGCATGAAAACCGACATATATATAATACAAACACTTAGAGCTCGATCGAGATACATATATAGTGTCAAGTGCCAAATTTTTACACAAGCGCCGAATACAAAGTTCATATCATCTCACATTACAAATATGAAGTGGCCACCGCCGCCTACACTAGGATCAAATAGAATACAGCTGTGATAATGGTGAGCAAGAGCATTAGCCCGACCAATATCTTCATCCGGTTCTTCTTCCACAAGTGGTTCCTCCACTTGCCTATCGCCTCCTCTCTAGTCGCGTATCCTTTGTAGATGTTGCCGCTGAACTTGTTCACTTGTTTGTGGCAATCCTCCCACTCCTCGTAGACTCTTGGAACCCTACCCATGTACACCACATACCACCTCTCCGCCATCTCTATAGACGACAAGGCATATTAGTAAAAATACAATGAAAAGAATGAATAAAGGGTTCACATCCATATATATATATATGTTCATAGAATATAAAACAAAGGATCCATAAACCTAAAAGTTAGATCATCATAGAAGCAATAAGTTCAACGACAACACGACCACAAGGTAGTTTAAGTCTAACAACAATGACCATTTCGACCATGAGATAGTAAAGTTTATGACACACACCCACTAATACAGCAGGCGTCCATCAAGAATATACACACACTGGATCATGCTAGAGGCACACATCGATCATGATGAAGACTTCCTCTTCTCGCTCGGCTTCGGGAACGGTAGATAACCCTCTTTCATCAACCACGTCCTTGTGTCACCCTGCTTACGGAGGCGTTCTTCGATCTCCCTCTTACTCAACCCTCTAGCTTGTTGTAGGGCACCGCCCCTTGTGTTGACATCTTCAATGATGATTTGCGAAAACTTCATCTGAATGTGATGGAAGTCTTCACTAAGATCAGCATCATCGATTTTCGCCAAAGTTTCGGCCCATCCTCGGAGACTAGATGGCAGCGTTAGGTTATGGCAATCCTAAACATAGCCTTTAAGGTGATGGAGGACGTAGAAGGCCTCCTTGGCACCAGTAGTCGACTGCTTGATGCAGGGGAAGTCGAGCACGTGCTTGAACACGTGTTTGCCATCCTTGATACATTCCCCCTTATCTACGAAGGTGCATCCCTTCTTGGTGTAGCCCTCGAGAGCCTCATTGAGAACACCCCTTATTCTGGTGTAGTCTTTCTTCTTCGTCAAACTCCCCGGGTCGAAATACGTGGGTAGCGAATACCTCGGGGAAAGGACGATGAGTGTGCAGTATTTGTCTTTGCGCAACACAATTGGAACGGAATGTTGGAAAAAGAGCAAAGGAAGAAATCTATAAGAAATGCATAAGTTACGGTGGCGATGAGGGAGTGTGTGTACTTACTCGGGAAAGAAAGGCAAAAGAAGTGTGCCCTTCCTCTTGTTGACCACCATGAACTTCTCGAGGTACGCCATCGCCTTGGTCCGTGTCTCTGATCCTTCGACCAACTGGCTGTCCCGCATGTAGTAGGGATCTACTATCATGATTTCCGGGGTACTTTCTCTCTTGATCGTGAGCGCCATTGAGCGTATCGGACCAAGTTATAGTCCAGCCGTTTCGTGAAACAGCTTGAATATGTCCTCGAGCTATGAAGAATATATCCATGGGGTTCATCGATGAAGCCCACGTCCAATGGCACCTTGGCCGTGAAAACCGGGTAATTTGGATCTTCGTCTTTAAGAAGGAGGGCCTCTAGTGTCTTGACACCCTCGTGCAAAGTTAACATGGCTCCAACCGCAATGTGGATCATATCCGGAGTCAATATCAGATCACCAGCTACATACACTCGGGGCAAGCCAAATTGTGTGGATGGTACGACGACGGCGTCCTGACCCTGGATCCTTTTTGGAAGAGGCTGGCTCGCACCCTTCTTATTATTATTATTACCTCTCTTCCTATAGTGCTTCTTCTTCACAACAGTGTCAGCCACTATCATCTGCTCATTAGTTGCCTTTCAGAGTGTGTTGGGGCTGAAAACCAATCCCGGTTTCTCTTATGGTGGATCGGCGGCCGGAGGCGTCTCTTGAGAAAGACCATGGAAGACTAGGCGCTGCGTGCATGTATTGGGCCGACCAACTTGATGGTCGTCGCGAGCTGCAAAGGGTTCTTCATCCACAAAAGGCATATACAATCCTTTGGCGGCGCCGGTGTTGATGAAGTCATCAACGTTGACCAATTCATCATCATCTTCATGGGGGCCATCATGTGGTGGTGGTAGCGGGGGCGACGGCGGTTGCGGCACAATGTCTTTGCCATGTGGCGGTGCACACGCTGCCAAGAGTTGATGGTGACGGCTGGTGGTGGCGACAACGGCGGCTACTGGCTTCTGAGGTGGTGGCCGGGCGATGATCGGTCGAGAGGTGGCGCCGGTGCTCCCCCTGCAAGACGAATCTGGGTCTTCGGCCATGTCAAGGGCCAGTTGTAGCATTCCCCAAGGGTCTTGTGTTCGTCGGCTCCCTGAGGTTGAAAGGGGGGTCCATGTCGCACCACAGCAACACCCGAGCCAACCTGACCCTCATCACGTCATCATCCATTGGATTTTTGTGCATCGTGCGGCTCGCCGGTTGTATAAGAGTGCCCTTGGCAACATCCTTCAACTCACCGCGACATCTTTAAGCAGGAGTACGCAAGAAGTGTCCTGAGGCAAAAACATGTTGTTGGGCGATATGAGATGGCAACAGTCATGCATCAAAGGCATAAAGGAGATGACGTGCACTAACTAATTAGTTACCTTGGTGATGGCGTGGATCTCGGCTAATGTAGAGACACGGCCGATGCCGACGGCCGGCCTATCATCATCTGCAATCTCCCGCTCGGGTGCCTCATGAAGCATCACCGGCGTCGGCTGCGCCTTATTGGTATCTTTGGCGGGAGGGGGCGTCGGTGTGACCAAAACGAGCGGCTGTGTCCCGATGTTGACGGCCGGCAGGGTCACCAGGTCCGACGACACGGTAACATTGATGCCCGAGTTGCTGCCGCTTAAGCTGGGCAGATGTATCGGCCCCTGTCAACCTCCCGCATTCCAAGCAGTAAGCCCCTCAAAAAACTTAGGGGGGGTCATCGAGCGGAGCTTCTCTTCCACTAACTTGTCCACCGTTTTCTGGTCCACCGCCTTTTCCTCCCATGTCTACACCTTCATCTTCAGCTCTGCAACAGCGGCTTTATCCTGGTTCTTCCTCTCCCTTCTTTTCTTGGCGTCCTCTTTGTAGTACTCCTTGAACTTCATGCTCGTACCGAAGCCGGACACACAGCCAGCTGAGGATGGCGGCAACCCCTTATCCCTCTTCTTGTAAGCATTGGTCACCCTGTTGAAAACCGTGTCCCACGGCTCCGTCGAATCCTGGGACGACTCTGTGGCAGTAGCGTTCAGTTCATCCTCCTGCAGAGACAAGGAAAGGTGAACCCATTTAGATTCTTGACTTCATTATATTAATTAGAACACAATAGACTTGAGATCAGCGATAAATTCCTTACCAGCTTCTTCTCGAATTCCTTCACCTCCGGATCGTCAGTGATGAACTCCCCTGTTTCCTTGTCTAGGTAGTAGTGGGCCTGAACAAATTGCCTAAGCATCTTTACCAAGGCGTTCAAGATCGGCGTCCTCCTTGTCCCAAATGGCCCGTTTCCCCCTGTAACCGCCGCTTCCAAGGCGGTGGTTACCTATGTTCTGTTCCCGCATACTCCTTCCCCATTGAGTCCATTTTATAGCGCCAGCAGTAGCTATATCCGCCTTGAATATCCTAAACTCCTCTTCGTCGAGCATCGGATTTTTCTTACTAATAACCTCCCAGCTTTCACCTTTGTCAATGCTATTCTTCACCTGGGTTTTCCAGCTGCTCAAGGCGTTGCTCATCTTCGTGAGGGCTAGTTTGTTCGTCGGGTTCTTTCTCTCGAGGTTTCTAAATTGCTCTGGGAATCTATATCGCTTGTGAAGCTTCTTAAGGAGGTTATCGACCAAAGCTGCATGGTCAGCATGTCTGATGTACTTCGTGTTGATCGACATGCTTTGCCGGACGATGCACCCGAGTTGCAGGCCGTACCCTTTAGCAATCGCCTCTGGCGCAATGGGTAGGCCACTTTATGTGACCTCACTGAACTCATCGCAGACGGTGGCGAGCACTGGCACCTTCCGCTCCTTCTGTTCCTTCTTCTTCTTCTGAGAAGCGGCCGGGTTGCCGCTACCGCCATTCGTGCGCTCGCCGCCATCGGCGCGGGCGCCGCCATCAGTGGTGTCATCCTCTTCGCCGCCGCCTTCACTAGTTCCATCGTAGTCGTCTTCGTCCCCCTCGTAATCAGGATCTCCGCCCTCATTGGCCCCAGCAGCTCTGGCGACGGTCGCCTCCTCCTCCTCCTCCTCTTGGGACCCCTGCCAGAATGACTGGTTGGCCTGTCTAGCTTGTTCTTTGACGCTGATCATGTGCTTAGAAGGGCCAGACTCCTTGTTGCCCGACATGTTTGCACTACTCTATTTAAAAGAGGCAAAAAGTTAGCACAAATCTCGGCCGAAAAATTCGGCCTGACCTTTGCTAATTTTTTGACCTAGGAGTGCCCATTTCTCAACCGAAACGGAAGTGAATCGACACTTCGGGAGAAATGGGCAACTCAAATGAAATCCCTGCAACATTCACACACAAGAAAATAGCCCCATCCACAGCCCCCATCCACAGCCGCGTTGAATCATACAACACCATATAGTACCAGATATTGAATCTAACAGCAGCAGTAACAACATACATAGTACCAATGATATATTTTATCCAACAACAATGATATATCATAAACTGAATAACAATATCCATAATTAGCAGCCTATTTAATACCATCCATATGCTCCTCACTTTCTAGAATTCATCAGAACACCAAGAGATGGTTAGAAGACTGCAGCCAAAGTTCAATAGTGATGTTGTTGTACAGCAACTAGATCTGTCAAAGTTCACAAGAATCTTCTAGCAGCAGCCTTAGAACAGAAGCTAGCACAACAAGTATATCTAGTAGAAAGTGGACAAGAGGAGTGTATATAACAATAGTGATGTTCCAGATATGTCCACTAGCAGTAAACAATAATAAATCACTTATTTGCTTGCACTTGGTTAAGCTGTTGATCTAGCACACTTGTGTGATGCTAACAAATGGTTGCAGCATACATTCATTATATATTTGTACTGCAGTATTTCACATACACCTGATCTGTGGGATATGTATGTGGAATATATGCATCTTAGAAAGGATTCATCCAACCAGCTAACAATAGTGCGTGTTTAGTTGTATCTTAATCATACAAGCTACTAGAGCTTATAAGCATATAAAAACCAATGTTTTATTTTAAAAGAAAACAAAGCATGTAGCTCCAGTAAGTATAGTTGGAGCATGTAGCTCCAGTAATTAAGCATGTAGCTCTAGTATAGTTGGACCAATGTTTTATTATAAAAACCAATGTTTCATTTTAAAAGAAAACAAAGCATGTAGCTCCAGTAATTAAGAAAGCATCTCATCAGTAAGGTCAATAGAACCTAGCTATAGAACAAACAAATCTTTATACTTGATACATACATTTTGGTATGCTAACATGACCAAATAGCAACCATAAGTATAGCATTACACATTAATTAAATCTTTGTCTAGGAATAAAATATGTATTCTCTATTTTGTTGCTAGTCATCCCTACTTAGCTTAAAGTAAAACTTAAAGGTTAGCTCATAAAGTTATCCCCAGTTAGCAGAACCATTGCTTACTTCCTATAGAAATATACAATAAACATTTGCCAATTCCAGTGTCGATTTGAATAGAGAAGACAGAGCAGAGTACATAGAGCAGACAGAGGACATGGCTACTATCTGAATTTTAGCAAACAGAGCAGATAGATCAGAGTACATAGAGGAGCAGACAGAGCAGACAGAGGACATGGCTACATAGAGCAGACAGAGTACACAGAGCAGACAGAGGACAAGTACTATCTGAATATACACTGAATTCTAGTGTCAATTTCATAGAGCAGACAAAGCAGAATAGACATAGCAGAGAAGACAGACATAGCAGATAGAATTCCAGTGTCGAGGGTACCTGCTGCTGCTGCGGTGATTGTTGACGACGAGGGTGGTGGCGGTGGTGGCGGGCCTCCTCCTCCACGGGCTCTAGCACGGTGGTGGTGCGGCGGTGGCGGCCTCCTCGTCCACGGGCTTCAGTGCGACTCTGGCAGCGCGGCGGTGGAGGCTCCTCCTCCACGAGCTTCAGCACGGCGGTGGCGGTGGCGGGCCTCCTCCTCCACGGGCTTTAGCGCGGCGGTGGCGGCTCCAGCAGCGAGGTAGGCTTGGCTAGCTAGGGTTTGCGTGCGGTGAGTGAGGCTAGGAACTGTGAAGAATCGAATGGAGAAGGGGATTAGCAGGGGAAAGGCTGAACCGTTTATTTGGCTAAGTTCATAGGTTCTGTGGCGTATTTTGGCAATATGCGCCATAGAAGTTGGAATTTCTGTGGCGCATATTGCCGAAATGCGCCACAGAACCTGTGGACTTAGTACAAAACACGGCGCGCGTGGTAGTATGACAAGATCACACACTTGCCTTAGTGGTCTCTGCTTGCTTGTGCCATTGTAAACCTAGGGCAACCAGGTTCAAATCCTGGCTGTCTCACACTTTTTTTCTTTTTTTAAAAAACTATTTTTAATTATAGATATGTTTAAAATAAAGCAAGAACATATACAAATGTTCATATTTAGTCAAAAAACTCTCTTCCCAAACATATACATCATGTGATGTGTTTTTAATTATATATGTTTAAAATAAAGCAAGAACATATACAAACATTCATATTTATTCAAAAATGTCTCTCCCCAAACATATACAATCATGTGATGTGTCGAGCTAGCGTCTCTTCACAATCTTCTTGCCCTTTTTCGCCACGGTTGAATACTCCTGAATCATATATATATATGTGTGTGTTTGCTTGTCACACACAAATGCGAATTTGTATACCCACACGAATATCACATTATATGTTTTAGTCTCTAACTAATACCCACACTAATATCACATTATACCCACACGAATTAATACACCAAAAGGTCACATAATTGCTAGTGTCTCTTGACAATCTCCTTGCCCTTTTTCGTCGTGGTTGAATACTTTAGCCCATGAACTTTGAGATTTCTTCTTGTGAATGGACAACCTTTAGTAGGCAGTCTGGTCTCCCTTCTTACTTTAGTAGTAGTAGGCATGTCGAAGTACTTGTCGAATTCCTGTTCGATCTTTGGGCCACCGTTTTTGTCGAAGTTTTGCTCGTTGGTGGCTCCTTCCATTTCGATGATGCTCCTCTTGCCCCTCCTAACTACAACATAGGTGGGCTTTGACGGGTCGGTAATAAAAAAGCATTCATCAACTTGGCTAGCGAGTACCCAAGGCTCATTTTTTGCAGAGGCGTTTTTTGTTGATTTGGCATCTGGTATAACCATTGTGGTGAAATAGCAGCCTTATTTTTCCATGTTCTTGGCCCATCTAACACAAAACATCGGTACGATCTCTCCACAATAGTCGAGCTCGCATATCTCCTCGATCCTTCAGTAGAATCTTTCCATCACAGTAGTCTCGTCATCAGCAAAGGATAACATAGTTACTCCTAAGTTTTGATATTCACTATTCTTGTCCTTTTCCTCGGTGTAGAATCTGTAACCGTTTATGTCGTATGACTGATAGGTCCTTAGATTGTGCCCTAGGCCCTGCGACAAGGAGAATATGAGTTTTTGATCTTCCGTAGAAGGCGTCTATGGGGGATTGTCTAGTTGCCTTTTCTTGAACCAACCCGTGAAGCTGGAGTTGTGCTCTCTGGTTACGTCTCCCTTCTTCCTCGGCCACGGTCGACGTACTCTGCCGATTAAGCTTGTGCTCTTCGACCCAAGGGCCGACCACTTCAATGTGTTGTAGCGCGACTCGGTGTGCCCTTTCAAAATCAGTGCGTCGACCATCAATGCCGACATGTAGTGAGCGGCAGCCCTCGCGGTGACCATATCCATCGAGCCTGCCGAGGTGCTTCTTTGTGGGTATTCCAACATCCTCATTCTCGGTGGTTATATAATTCTGGTAGAAGGAGATGCACTCGTAGATCAGAAAGCCCTTGGCTATGCTTCCATCTGGACAAGACCTATTGCGAACGAATCCTTTGATGACACCCGTTAGCCTTTCAAACGGCATCATGTTGTGCAGGAATGTCGGCCCGCGCTGGATGATGTCGTCCACGACATGTACAAGTAGATGCACCATGATGTCGAAGAATGCGGGTGGGAAGTAAATCTCAAGCTCGCATAGTATCATCACGATCTCTTCCGGTAGCCTGTCGAGCTGCTTCACACCGATCGACTTCCTAGATATGACGTCGAAAAAGTTACAGAGGCCAAACAACGTCTCACGGACATGCTCGTCCATTATCCCACGGATCGCAACGGGGAGTATCTACGTCATCAGCACGTGACAGTCGTGAGACTTGATACCGCTGACCCTCTTCTTCGCCACGTCCAGATATCTGCTTATCTTCCCCGAGTAACCGTGAGGAACTTTCACTCCTAAGAGGCACCTGAAAAACTGCTCGAGCTCCTCCAGACTCAGAGTGAAGCAGGCAGCGCGAAGCACCACCTCATTCTTCTTAACTCTTTTGCGGTGACCTTGAGTCCCTTCCTGATGATGATGATCATGATCATCATCATCACTATCAGGTTATGATACGTCCAAAACGTATCTACTTTCCCGAACACTTTTTCTATTGTTTCTCCTCTATACTTGTGATATTTGGATGCAACTAATGCGAACTGATGCTGTTTTCCGCATAATTGCCTTGGTGTCTACTTTTTGTGCATAAAATCAACTATCAGGAAAAACCCCGGAAAATATGCCAAAAATCCTAATTTACCTGAAGACTCCAAGAGCCAGAATACGAGACGGAGAAGAGCCCTGGGGTGGCCACACCACTGCCAGCGGGCCAGTAGCGCCAGTGTGTGGGCCCCTGTACCCTCGCCTCTCTCTTCTCCTATAAGGAGCCTTCTGACCTAAAAACTTCGGGGGGTTCGACGTTTTTCCAGAAGGAGTTCCGCTCCGCCGCCACCACCAGATTCCACGAAACTCCGTTTGGCACCTCACGGACGGGAATTGAGGAGATCATCGCCATCATCATCACCATCGCTTCTCCATCAACCATCCATGTTTCCCCCATCTATGAGTGAGTAATCCCCCGCTGTAGGCTATGGGGATGGTAGGGATTGGATGAGATCGTTCATGTAATGGCATCAGATTGTTAGGGCATGGTGCCTAGTATCTTTTATTAGTTCTTTATGACTTTGTTGCGACTTGTTGTGCTTAATGCTTCTCACTAGGGCCCGAGTGCCATGATTTCAGATCTGAACTTATTATTGATTCATTATGATAGTATTGTTTTGGGTCTTATCTGCAAGTTGTATACACACGTCGTTCTCCAGAACCTATGGCCCCGAAGTGACAGAAATCGGGATAACCAGAAGGGAAAGGCTTTGATGTGAGGATCACATGTGTTCACGGAGTGTTAATGCTTTGCTCCGGTGCTCTATTAAAAGGAGCACCTTAATTGCCAGTAGTTCCCTAGAGGCCCCGCTACAAACGGGCTGGCAGGACAAAAGATGTTGTGCAAGTTCTCATTGCGAGCACGTATGACTATATATGGAACACATGCCTAGGATTGTCTAGTACTTGGCTGCTTTATCTTATTTATCTGCAATTGCCCTGTGTTCTGATTGCTTTGTGAATTGTCTTGTCCATGCAACGCCCGTTCATCCATCCCTATGGCTACTGCACTCGAATCCCACTATTTACTGCTTTTGTTACTACTTTCTTTGCTTTACTACTGTTGCTGCTTTACTATTCTTACTACAAAACTGTTGCTACTGATAAACTGCTGTGAGCAAGATTGTTTCCAGGTGCAGCTGAATTGACAACTCAGTTGTTAAGGCTGATAAATATTCTTTGGCTCCCCTTGTGTCGAATCAATAAACTGGGTTTCACTTCCCTCGAAAATACTGCGATACACCCCCTATACTTGTGGGTCATCAGGGTACTGAAGATCTTTCTTTATGCCAAGCAATTTAAGGTCCTTTCTTGCTTTCGGCCCATCCTTGGTCCTCTCCGGCATGTTCAGTAGAGTGCCAAGCAGACTCTCGGTAACGTTCTTCGTGATGTGCATTACATCGAGGCTATGGGGAGTGGGAAGGACCTTCCAATATGGCAGGTCCCAGAAATCAGACCTTGCTTTCCATACACCCAACAACGGCTTTTTCCTCAGTCGTTTTTTCCACGCGCATGGCAATCTACCCAATTATTCAAAAGCTCCTCGATTACTTTCGAGTACCTTGGAACACTGTTTTCAAAGACCCGGGATCCCTGGGTAGCTGGAGATGCGGTGTCTCATCTATACACTTGACGCATGCATTGTGTCCGTGGTTCACCTGGGCCGATACATATGCGTAACCAGGATAGTCCTGCACGGTCGTGAGCAACGCGACTCTCAGATGGAAATATTCTTTAGTGTAGGCGTCCCACGTACGGGCCGACGTCTCCCACAAGCTGGCTAACTCCTCTCTCAATAACCCGAGATTCAGATGCATATCGATATCTGGTTGTTTCGGCCCCTGAATAAGAATGCTCATGTGTACATACATTTGCTTCGTGCATAGCCATGGGGGGAGGTTGTATGGCCATACAAACACGGGCCAGGTGCTATGCGTGCTACTCTGGTTTCCAAAAGGATTGAGTCCATCGGTGCTCATACCCAGCCTGACGTTCCTTGCATCGCCCCCGAACTCTTCGAACTCAATGTCTAATGCATTCCACTGGCTAGCGTCTGAAGGGTGTGTCAGGATCTTGCCCTTCTCTAGATCATCTTCGGGTTTTTCTCTTTCCGCGTGCCATTGCATGAGCTTTGCTTCCTTAGGATCTACGAAATATCGCTGCAGCATTTAGGGGTGATAGGAAAGTACCATACCACTTTTTGAGGAACTTTATTGTTCCCTCTCTTGTACCGTCCTTGGCCACACACCGGACATGTGGTTCTATCCGCATACTCGTTCCGATAAAGTGCGCAATCATTGATGCATGTGTGGTATTTAATGTGTGGTAGGTCGAGAGGGCACACGATTTTCATGGCCTCCTCGATACTTGTTGGCAATGTGTTCCCCTTAGGAAGTCGGCCGTGCCAGTATTCCATGTTCGCGTTGAAGCTCACATCGGTCCATTTGTGTTCGGCCTTCATCTCTAGAGCCTTGAGCGTTACACTCAAACGTGTATCCTCGTGACACCTGTGATACAATGGAGTCATCCCGTCTACCTCCATTTGGGCCAGCTTGGCTTTCTCTCTGGCTGCAGCTTTGTCGTTGCTCGTCTCCTTGAGGAGCTGTTCTTGAACATGAGGGTCCTACAAGACCGAAGTTAGCAGTGTCTCTGTGTTCGCGTATATCTCCATATCAAAATGTGTGTCCTGCAAGACCGATCATACTGAAGAATCCCCATATCAAAATGACAAGGCAAGCAGACAATGAGCATTTCAACAATCTTCTTATTTACCATGGGAATATGGTGCTTTTTTCTCTCTTTCCTCTTTTCGTATATCTCTTTTTTTCTCTTTTCTTTTTCTCTTTTTTCTCAATATCTGACTCTTTTTTTATAAGAAGAATGCTTCATAGACAACTCATTATGGTTACGTGATACATTGCAAATGTATCTATAATTTTTTATGTTCCATGCTTAGTTTTATCCACTTTCTTGTGTTTTGTTCCAACTTTGGAGTACTTTTCATATGATTTCTTGGACTAACCTATTAACAAGGGCCACAAGTGTCACATTTGCCTGCTGTTTTTGGTTCCAGGAAAGTCAGAAAATGAATATTCTCGGAATTGGACGGGACAAAAGCCAAAGTGCCTATTTTTTTGGAAGTGATCAAGTGCCAGAATACAAGACAGAGAAGGGCCAGGGAGCCACCACACCACCTGGACACGCGGCCAGGCCTGGCCCGAGCAAGGGGGTGGTGTGGCCGCTCCTGGCACCCCCTCGGCCTCTCCTTCCGCCGATATATTTCTCTCGGGACGAAAACCCTAAGGGCCCGATCAAAAATCCATGAAAGAGTGCATGCCGGCCATCTCCATCCCTAGATCGGGAGGGATCTGAAGCTCTTCCCGGCACCCTGCCGGAGAGGGGAATTCACCCTGGAGGCCTTCTTCATCACCATGCAAGCTTCCAGTGTGATGCATGAGTAGTTCATCCTTGGACTACGGATCCATGTAGTAGCTAGATGGCTGGTTCTCCTCCTTTGTGCTTTCATGTTTAGATCTTGTGAGCTCCGTTCATGATCAAGATCATGTATTTGTAATTCCGCATGTTGTATTTGCGGGGATCCAATGGATATTGAGATGTTATTTCAGATTGATTATTGATTCTATCATGTCTTTGTTATTTGTGATCTTGCATGCTTTCCGTTGTTAGTAGCTATCTTGGCCAAGTAGATGCTAGCAACTCCAAGAGTTAGTATTTATGCTCGATAGTGGGTTCGTGCCTCTGGTAATCTGGGGAAGTGACAGAAATCTCTAAGGTACTAGATGTGCTGTTGCTACTGGGGAGAAAACAACAATCCTTTGTTCATAGAACAATCTTTTTGTTTACTTTACACGCAGTTCGTAAAGCAATAATCTGTTGCTTGCAACTTAATACTGAAGGGGGTTCGGATGATAACCTGAAGGTGGATTATTAGTCATAGATGCAGTTGGATGGCGATCTATGTATTATGTTGTAATGCCCAATGAAGTCTCAAAGGAGTCAAGATGATTAGTATATGCATGTATTGCTTTCTCGGTGTTTGTCAATTGCCCCACTGTAATTTGTTCACCCAGCATGTTATCTATGTTAAGGAGAGCCACCTCTAGTGAACTATGGATCCCGATCCTTGTCTTTACATATAATCTACAATCTTTTACTGCTTTGTGTTTATTTTCTGCAAACTTTTACTTCTTTCCATTCGATACGTTTAATCCTTTGTTTTCCGCAAAACACGGTGAGATTGACAACCTCATCGCAAGTTGGGGACAAAGTTCTGTGGTTGTGTTGTGCAGGTCTCCACATTGCTACTAGCACCGGTAGTGCGCGCTGCCAAATCTCAGCTAGTAACACCTTTGAGGTGTTTCCTTGCTCCTACTGGTTCGATTAAACCTTGGTTTCATAACTGAGGGAAACTTGTTGCCGTGCTCATCATACCTTCCTCTTGGGGTTCCCAACGAGCTCTACATCAACACCACGCACCAAGCACTTTTCTGGGCGCCGTGCATTGAGCCATCAAGCGATTTTCTGGCGCCGTTGCTGGGGAGTCAAGGACATCTTCACAAGGGGAGTCCCTCATAACCAATCTCTTTACTTTGTTGTTTTTGTTTTTCTTAGTTTTCTTTTTGCTTTGTTTGCTTGTTTTGTTCTTCAAAAACACAACAAAAATTAGTTTTACTAGTTTGCTTTCTTATTTGAAAACCCAAAAAAATGACTACTCTTGAAAACACTAAGTTGTGTGACTTCACTAGCACCAACAACAATGATTTTATGAGCACACCTATTGCTCCACCTGTGGCTGAAAATACTTTCTTTGAGATAAAACCTGCTTTGCTCAATCTTGTTATGAGAGAACAATTTTTTGGTATTGGTAATGAAGATGCTGCTTCCCATCTAAATAACTTTGTTGAACTTTGTGAGATGCAAAAGCATAGGAATATAGATGGTGATATTATTAAGCTGAAATTGTTTCCTTTCTCTTTGAGAGGAAAAGCTAAAGAATGGTTGAATTCCTTAATTAGGAATAGTATTGATTCTTGGACTAAATGCAAAGATGCTTTTGTTGGAAAATACTATCCTCCTGCTAAGATTGTATCCACGAGAATTGAAATAATGAAGTTTAAACAACTTGATAATGAGCATGTTGCTCAAGCTTGGGAAAGAATGAAATCTTTGGTAAAGAATTGTCCCACTCATGGACTGACTGCTTGGATGATCATCCAAACTTTTTATGCAGGATTGAACTATTCTTCAAGGAACCTATTGGATTCTGCTACTGGAGGTACCTTTATGACCATCACTTTGGGTGCTCCAACAAAACTTCTAGACAATATGATGGTTAATTATTCTGAATGGCATACTAACAGAGCTCCACAAGGTAAGAAGGTAAATTCTGTTGAGGAAACCTCCTCCTTGAGTGATAATATTGATATTATTATGTCTATGCTTGTTAATGAGAAAGCCCATATTGATCCAAATAATGTTCATTTAGCCTCTTTGGTTGCTCAAGAAGAGAAGTTGATGTGAACTTCACAAGAAATAACAATTTTGGCAACAATGCTTATGGTAATAATGCTTATAGGAACAATTTTGGTAACAACAATTATAAGCCATATCCTCCCAACAATGGTAATGCTTATGGAAATTCTTACAACAATAATAAGAGTGCTCCTTCTGAACTTGAAGTCATGCTTAAAGAGTTTATTAGTAAACAAACTACTTTCAATAAAACTATTGAGGAAAAACTCTCTAATGCTGAAAGAAATATAGCATCTTTGGCTGAAGCTCAATCTTCTTCGAATAAAATGGCTGCTAAACCTGAAACTAATGATAATCCCTTTACAGCTACTAATGCTATACAAGTAAGAATTGATGAAAATGTTAGACTATTAGCTAAATTACATGCTAAGTGGGAAAGAGAAGATGAAATTGCTAGAAACATTAGTGTTTCTACTATTACCACCACTAGTGTTGAGGCTAGTAATAGTTCTACTACTTTAGATGATAAATTTGATTTTGATCTTGATGGTTGCAATATCTCTGAAGTTATTAAGTTCCTACAAAATCTTGCTAGAAGTCCTAATGCTAGTGTTATGAACATGGCCTTTACAAAACACATTACTGATGCTCTCATAAAGATTAAAGAAGAAAAGATGAAACATAAAGCTTCTATTCCTATAAACCAAGAGGATGGTTGGGAACCCATCATTAATATGAAAGTGAATGGCTTTGATTTCAAAGCTTTATGTGATCTTGATAGTAGTGTTTCTATTATGCCTAGAAGGATTTATGATATGCTTGATTTGCCTCCTCTTGAAGATTGCTATTTGAATGTCCC
This sequence comes from Avena insularis, assembly GCA_023614405.1. NCBI lineage: Eukaryota > Viridiplantae > Streptophyta > Magnoliopsida > Poales > Poaceae > Avena > Avena insularis. The sequence goes on along the minus strand of CM042686.1, from coordinate 417,049,559 downwards.
ACTTGATGATAATGTTAAAAAGAAACGCATTGGGAGTCTTAATAATGTTCTTATTGTGGTTAACGATTCCTATGTCCCTGTTGATTTCTATGTATTGGATGTTGAATACAATGCTTCTTTCCTATTACTTTGGGAAGACCTTTTCTTAGAACTGTTGGTGCCATCATTGATATGAAAGAAGGCACAATTAAATATCAACTCCCACTCAAGAAAGGTATAGAACACTTCCCTAAAAATAGAGAAAAAATTTCTTTTGCATCTCCTATGAAAACAAAATTTGGTCTTAATGCTTCTTCATTTGAGAACACTTGATTCTTTCTTTGCTTCTTATGCCTAACTTAAAGGCGTTAAAGAAAAGTACTTATTGGGAGATAACCCAAAAGTTTTAGATGAGTCTTGGAAGTTATTACCTCTGTAAAAACCTCTCCTTATCCTTTTTATTTTCTTTTTGTGCCAAGAGTAACCTCTAATGAGAGAGAAGTAATGACTGGGAAAGTTGCTGTCCCGAAACAGATTTTTGTGCTTCACCGTAAATATTCGTGTAAAATCTCTGTACGTCCTTTTGAGGCGTGAATTTTTGTGCTTCTGCCCCAGGTTGTTATATAACTTTCGTTAGTTCAACACTTTTTTATTTGAGCAACATAAGGTCTTCGAAAAAATTCGTATTTACCTGCTGGTCTGTTTTGACAGATTTCTGCCATTTTCTGCATTTGCTTCTTGTGGGTTCCTTCTTGAGTTCTTTTGGGGAATTGAGCTTTTTAAGGGAAGTGCTACAGTATCTAGTCTTCTAATAGAAGTTTATTTGGTGTTAGAACTGAACCTTAAGACTTATTTATCTTAAGTACACTAATGTTGCTAATGAGATTGTGTGAAGTTTTGTATGAAGGAAAAATTCCAGGTGTATGGAAGGAATGAGTAATGAGATGAAGGATGGACTAAAGCTCAAGCTTGGGGATTCTACGCGTGTCACCCCAAGAAATATCCAAGAAGTACAAGCGTCAAAGCTTGTTGATTCCCAAGGCATCCCCTTCTTCATTAATAAAAATCCCAGGTTTCTTCCAAACGCTTCATTTTTATTGTTTCATGCACAGTTGTGTTTTTATTGGAGCCTCTTCTTTTTCGTTTTCGTTTTGATTTTTCGTTTACTTTGGTTTGCTTAGTTTGCTGAATAAATTGGTTGGACCCCCTCTTTCATGCATTGGTTTTCAAATAGTTTGGTTTGGTTTGGAAAAGAGTAGGAAAGTTCATGCTTATGTGGTAAAAAGAGCTCGTTTTTGACTGTGGCCTATGCTTTGTCATGCCATGCTTGATATTGTTTTGGATTTATGCTTAGTATTCTTTGCTGTAGCATGACTTTTTATAAACAATTGAGATTGCTTAATGTGCCTTAGATGAATCATGCGTTGTTTTAGCATATTAAAGCATAGTATAGTGGTATTCTCCTTTGATGCTTTATTTGGGTTGACTTGGCACATGCTCACACCATGTTATGACTATCTCAAGTCACCATAGCCTTTATGATCCTTTAGTTTTCAACTTGTAGTATCACTTTATGCTTTGATCAATAATGTTTTGTCGCTCTGCATGATTATGGCCATTATTGCTCTCTTAGTTTGTCGCTCCCAGTCTTTTGCTAGCCTCCACAACAAAGTATGAGTTCCACTCATGCATCCAACTCCCTAAACCAAGTGATTCCAAAGAGTCCACCATACCTACGTACTAGCTTATGCTATTCCAAGTATATTCATGCTTTTTTTTACCTTCCAAATTAAACTTGTTATGAGAAAACTAGTGATTAAAGCTCTCACGAACTTGATGGCACACTTTACTTTACTTTCCTCTAATAAACTTGAACCATTGGGTCCTTCTTTGTTGCGTATATGCTTGCACTTTATAAGTTGAAATTAGGAGAACTGAATTTGGCTTTTGTCCCGTCCAATACCAAGAATATTAATTTTCTGACTTTCGTGGAACCAAAAACAGCAGAAGACAGGCAGCTGGCACTGTGGCTCTTGTTAATAGGTTAGTCCAAGAAATCATATGAAAAATACTCCAAAGTATGGACAAAACATAAGAAAGTGGATAAAACCAAGAGTGGAACATCAAAAATTATGGATACGTTAGCAACGTATCATAGTACTAGCCATCGAAGCGGCGGTGCTCTTCCGCTTTTGCAACCGGGGCTGAGGTGGCAGAGTATATCGACATGGCGGAGGTCACGGAGTCTGCTGACGTGGCGGAGTATGTAGACGCGTCGGAGATGGCTGAGGCGGTGGAGTCCGCTGACATGGCGGAGTTTGTAGACGCGCCGGAGATGGCTGAGGCAACGGAGTCTGCTAACATGGCGGAGTCTACAGACACGCCAGAGATGGCTGAGGAGACAGAGTGTGCTGATGCGGCGAGTCTACAGACGTGCCGAAGATTGTTGAGGCGGCAGAGATTGAGATGGATTGCAACTGGGAGAATTCGGTGGCCTTGGTGTCCAATTTGGAAGCACGATGTTTTCCTTTCACCATAGAATGGTGCCTTTCCTGGCTTCTCCTAGTTCAGTCAGTCCCCTTCACCTACAGGGAAGTCAAGGCTTAGGTGCTCATATCCTGTCATAACTTCATCGACCCCGACAACATCATAGCCATTTGGAACTGAAGAGCATGGTAAGTTGGTCTACATCCAGAAGGTAAGGCAAAGCCGACCGCCACCTTTATGGATATGTTCACAACTATCACATGTAGCTCACAATTTTATGTACCTGTGATCTCATCCGCGGGGTAGCGACGAGCCATTGTTAGTGCATCATCATCAGCCAGGAGCTCCGTGGAAGCCATGCTACTTTTTCACCGAGATGGTGGGCCTGTAGCATCGAATGCATGATCTTCCCCCTACCGCTAAGATGGGTTAGTAGCTTGCTGGCTAAGTGCATTTATTTTCTCCTGCTGTATCCTTAATGTATCTTCTATATGTTGCATCTAGTCTGCCTCCATGTCCTTTCTCCTTTGATGGATTTTATCGTGATATTTCTTCCCGTCACCAGGAAACCCGAGCTTCCACGGAACAGAGCCTTTAGTGCCTCTTGTTCGTCCTTTGTGTTCTTTATTCCCAAGGGTGTTTGTCAGCTTGTCATTCTCTCTGTCGGGATAGAACTTCCCCTCCTACACATCCTTCGCTGCAGTTTTAAGGTCTTCACAAGGTGTTGCAAGATGTTTTTTTTGTATAAATACACTTTCCTATTTCTGGGTTCAACTTCCTCCCATGCCCGTAGAACCAAGACTTTGCCCGATCGATCCACCCCGATGTCTCTAGATCGATACCTTTATCAATTAGATCATTCTCAGCTTTCTCCCACTTAGGCCTGGAAAGACTTGTAGCCACCTATCCCCATAACATGGTGATATCTTCAGCGCAGCATTTTCCTTTTTTATTTCCGACCTTTTCACAGCTTTAGCCGATGTCTTGTACTGCACAAATTCATCCTAGTGATCTCTTAGCTTCTCATTCGCTCTAGTGAACTTTAGAGTCTTTTATTCCAGGACATACATCTTGTAGAATCTTTTCTTGTGGTCTTCGAATTGTGTGGCCATCTTCTTAAAAGCTCAATCCTTGACTTTTGGCTCTATAACTTTGTTTTCTAGATCCACCTCTAGTAGTAGTTTGAAATTTGTCATGAGCATATTCCAAAGGTTATCTTTGCATCTATCCTTGACATAACTAACTCCATCCGCCTTTGGCTTATTCCATTCTCGAATGGTGATAGGGATGGTATCCCTAACAATAACTCCGCATTGAATTACAAATAATCTTGCGTTTTGCACGGGAGAAATCAGGGCGCCATCTGCAGCGACTTCTTCGATCGTCAACCTAGAACCAGGGGCCAACTTTTTTGCCAGGCCTCATTTGCTTCCGGTAGATTGCTTTGATCCAGATGGCTAAAACAAGAAAGAATCATTAATATATATACAAATATATTAATGCATCGAGTCAGCAGTGGCTTAATTTATATACCTCTCTGGACTTTGTAGTCAAGGTTCCCTCACCGGAGCCATCTCTTCGCTCACCGGAGTCGTATCTTCCTCACCGGAGACGTCTCTTTGCTCGAGATCCTCCTCCACTCCCTCACCAGAGTCGTTCAGATACTGTGAGGTGATATCTTCATCAGCTATCATACCCTGCAATATCTCTTCTTTATCTTCGTCGCGCTCCATAGTTTCTACAAAGTCTTGCTAGTTATTTCAATGCTATAAATATAGCAAAGCGCTAATGAATTAAGGACACCACTCGAAATGGTTTCCTCCACGGAGTTAAGAAAACCGTGCGAAATGGTTGTCGCGCCCGTCCATCATCCCTATATGGTGCGTGTTGCCATGCCCGTTCATCATCCCTATATGGCGCGTGTTGCCGCGCCCTCCCAAACCTCAAACATCGGCGGGATCGTGTCCAGTGTAAAACAACGTGTATATCATCAGAAAAAGCAAGCAATGATGAGCGTGAGTGATAGAATATTTTGGCAACTTAACACCATTTATCTTATAAAAATACATAGTACTGCACTAAAACACATGTTTGCAATATGAATGAGTTGGATGATAGAACAAACAACACGGCTAGGAGAAAGTAGTAATTATATATTTTGCATACGAATGGATCAAGGTTTCAAATATGCGCATCTATGATAACTAAAAAGCACCATATCATTATTCACGTTAGAACCAACACTGATTTAAAACACCCACATTAAACCTAATTCTAATTCACGTTAACCCTAATAAACATTAATAAAGCAAACAATTCCCAAGAGTGCAATAGTGCATCCAATAGAGTTACATAATCAGCAAATAAAGAGTACGAATTTAGTAGATAGATGACACAGACAAAATAACTAGCACATCCAAATAATTCTTGATCAAAGACAAATATTAAAATATCACGCATCTTATTCTTTGGAATGAAGGTACTACCTCTATTATAGATACATCCAAATTTTAACAAATTTTCAACATCTAGTTTAAGACGGAGGGGTATATATTTTGACACCAAATAATCACTAGCACACTTATATTCCCTCTCACCAGAAGCTAGCAATGACATATAAGCAAATTTTGACTCCAAATAATCACTAACAATTTGAGTCTAGTGATTAATTAAGAAAAGTACAATGGATCAAACAAGGGGATCATCTAGCATTCCTGGAGAGGTGGATTAATGGAGATGGGAATGAAGAACAGGGGAAACTAACCTGCAGTCGATGGCAACAGGCGACGACCGACGGAGCGGGCTTCTCGGTGGCATGATCCTTTCTCCGGCACGGCGACACAGTTGGTGGTGGTGGCGGCTGGGGAGCACGCGGATGACGGTGACACGAGTGATGGTGTTGGCGACCACGGCACGCACGAACGACGATGCGCAATGTGGGGTTGGTGGTGGTGGAAGCGGCCACGCAGGCTCGGACGGTGGTGGCATACGACGTGGTTGGTCAGACGGCGAGGATCACTGTGGTGGATTTGCGCATCCTTCCGGCATCAGGTCGGTGGCACCTCCCGTGCTATCTCGATCGAGAATGGAGATGGATCTGGGAAGGAGGAGGCGGCGGCGGGTTATATGTCAAGGGCCTTGAGCCCCGGGTCATGCCACGATCCAGGACTAAAGGGTTTTGGCAGCAGCCTAGAGGGCACGCGCCAACCGTCCACCTTTATTCCCGGTTCGTGGCATGACCCGAGACTAAAGGGCCTTTCAAAAATTATATTTGAAATTTGTAGTATAAATTCTGTTTCCCGCATTATTATATATCAAAATGTTAATAAAAGAAATAAAGAATATCTATCTAATAAAAAAATATAGCATATCAAAATGTTCATAAAAAAATATCTATCTAATAAAAATATAATTTATTTTATAGGAGAATTCAATTATTTAATATGGTAGATCATTTTTAAAAGGGTTTTAAAATGGTAAATCATAAAAGGGATTTTAAATGGTAAATCATTTTTAAATAAAGAATAATATTGTTTGGCCTCCAAGACATGATTTCCCTGTTGAGATACACATGATCTAATGCTCATGATTTTTTGAAGAAAGGAAAACTTGCAAGGAAGTGGGTCCGGTTTGAACTACAGGTACATGATCTAATGCTCATGATTTTTTTCAAAAAATCAGTTTTAGACTCACAATATGATGTTTCTTCAGAGATCCAATGCAAGTTTTAGCGAGGCTCATCCCTTATCTTCATGCCCACCGTTTTGACCATTATTTGAAATAGGAAAATTTGGAAACGGGCATAAGAAATTCAAAAACAGTCAGAATAATGTAAATCATTCGCATGGTGTCATATTATGTGAGATAGTTGCAAGGAAAAATACCAAACTTGGTATATTGATTGCATCTTGAAAAGTCCTCAAAATGAGCTATCATGTTCGAGGTTCCATGGATTTCAGACCAAATGACCATTGTTATGGATAGAATTGTGGCATAGTTTGTGATAGTGTTCCCATATTGTGCATGCATGTGTATCTTAGGATGGCGAACAATGTTGTAGGAGGAAGTTTTCCTTTTCGTCGCACGAAAAAGTTATTTTCCATTTTACGAGTGCCAAAAACGAGACGTTTTGTGAAGCAACCACCAAAGGGCTAATTCAAAATGTTACCACCCCACTTTTTAAAATTACTATACAACCTTACATGGACGATGTCCCAACTAGGGGTTTCTCAAACCATTCCGTCCACCCTAGGTGAAAAAGACAAATGTCTACCGAATCCGTAGGAATTGGGTCTAGTTTGAACTACATGTACATGATCTATTGCTCATTATTTTTTGGAAATTCATTTTTAGAATCACAATATAACGTTTCTTCCGAGATCCAATGCAAGTTTGAGCGAGGCTCATCCCCTATCTTCATGCCCATCGTTTTGATCATAGTTTGAAACAAGAAAATTTAGAAACGGGCATAAGAAATTCAAAAACGGTACGAACAATGTAAATCCTTCGTGTGGTGTCATATTATGTAACATATTTGCAAGGAAAAATACCAAACTTGGTATATTGATTGCATCCCAAAAAGTCCTTCTCAAAATGAGCTATCAAGTTCGAGGTTTCATGGCTTTCGGACCAAATGACCAATGTTAAAGCCAGAATTGCGTCATAGTTTAAGAGAGTGTGCCCATATTGTGCACGCATGTGTATCTTGGAATGTCAAACAATGTTTCAGGAGGAAGTTTTCCTTTTTGTCGCACATAAAAGCTATTTTCCATTTTACGAGTGCAAAAAAGGGGCATTTTATGAAGCAACCACTAAAGGGATAATTCAAAATGATACCACCCCATTTAAAAAAATACTATACCACCTTACATGGAAGATGTCCCAACCAGGGTATCTCAAACCTTTCCGTCCACCCCGTATGAAAAATACAATGTCTACCAAATCGGTAGGAAGTGAGTCCGGTTTGAACTACAGGTACATGATCTAATGCTCATTATTTTTTGAAAAAAAATCAGTTTTAACCTCATAATATGATGTTTCTTCATAGATCCAATGCAATTTTTAGCGAGGCTCATCCCATATCTTCATGCCCACCATTTTGACATAGTTTGAAACGGGAAAATTTGGAAACAGGCATAAGAAATTCAAAAACGGGCTGAACAATGTAAATCCTTCACATTGTGTCATATCATGTGACATAGTTGTAATAAAAAAACCAAACTTGCTATATTGATTGCATCTCGAAAATTCCTTCTCAAAATGAGCTATCATGTTCGAGGGTTCATGGCTTTTGGACCAAATGACCAATATTATGGCAAGAATCACGGCATAATTTATGATAGTGTGCCGATATTGTGCATGCATGTGTATCTTGGTATGGCGAATAATGTTTCAGGAGGAAGTTTTCCTTTTCGTCGCACGAAAAAGCCATTTTCCATTTTATGAGTGCCAAAAAAAAGGGTGTTTTGTGAAGCAACCACCAAAGGGCTAATTCAAAATGATACCACCCCATTTTTCAAAAATACTATACCACCTTACATGGATGATGTCACAACTGGGGTATCTCAAACCTTTCCGTCCACCCCGGGTGAAAAAGACAAATGTTTGCCGAATCGGTAGGAAGTGGGTCCGGTTTGAACTACTTGTACATGATCTAATGTTCATTATTTTTTGAAAAAATCATTTTTATACTCACATATGATGTTTCTTCAGATATACAATGCACGTTTTAGCGAGGCTCATCCCCTATCTTCATGCCCACCGTTTTGACCATAGTTTGAAATGGGAAAATTTGGAAACATGCGTAACAAATTTAAAAACGGTCCGAACAATGTAAATCCTTCGCGTGGTGTCATATTATGTGACATAGTTCCAATAAAAAACCAAATTTGCTATATTGATTGCATCTCGAAAATTGCTTCTCAAAATGAGCTATCATGTTCGAGGTTTCATGGATTTCAGACCAAATGACCAATGATATGGCCAGAATCGCAGTATAGTTTTTGATAGTGTATCCATATTGTGCATGCATGTGTATCTTGGGATGAAGAAAAATGTTGCAGGAGGAAGTTTTCCTTTTCGTCGCACGGAAAATCCATTTTCCAATTTACGAGTGCCAAAAACAGGGCGTTTTGTTAAGCAACCACCAAAGGCTAATTCAAAATGATACCACCCCATTTTTCAAAAAAATTAGACCACCTTACATGGACAATGTCCCAACTGGGATATCTCAAACCTTTCCGTCCACCCTAGGTGAAAAATACAATTGTCTGCCGAATCTGTAGGAAGTGGGTCTGGTTTGAACTATAGTTACATGATCTAATGCTCATGAATTTTTGAAAAAGAATCATTTTTAGACTCACAACATGATGTTTCTTCAGTGGTCCAATGCAAGTTTTAGCTCATGAAAATATACTAAACTTGGTGTATTGTTTGCATCTCAAAAACCACCAAAGGCAAAATTCAAAATACATATAGTCACTTGTTTTCTAAAGTTCCTTGCTTATGATCGCGTCAGCCGTAACCATGGAGTATCTTCATGGTTTAACATGATGCTTTGGTCAGTGTTCACTGTGAAGGGCGGAATTATATCAAATTTATTATAATCTTCTAACATGTCTGTCTTATCCTCCACTCCCACAATGTTTCTTTTCCCTGAAAGAACTATGTGGCGCTTTGGCTCATCGTATGATGTATCCATTTGCTTTTTTTTCTTTTTATCATTTTGGTTGACATGTCCTTCACATAGAAAACCCGAGCCACATCATTGGCTAGGATGAATGGTTTGTCTGTGTGCCCAAGATTGTTGCGATCCACTGTTGTCATTCCATACTTGTTGTCTACTTGAACGCCGCCTCCTGTCAGCTTGGCCCATTTGATCCGAAACAAAGGGACCTTAAAAATAGGTCCATAGTCAAGTTCCCATATCTCTTCTATGTAACCATAATATGTGTCCTTTTGCCTATTGTTGTTTGTTGCATCAATGCGGACACCACTATTTTGGTTGGTGCTCTGTTTATCTTGGGCTAAAATGTATTCCAATTTATCTCGTACCCTTGGAAAGTCAATACCATCAAAGATGGTGTCCTGGCAAAGAAGTACAGCTGATCTCCAACTGTGGTGTTATTCATGAGATGTGTTTGTAACCAACCGCCAAAAGTCACCATTTGTGCATGTGTAATCGAGTCATTAGACTCCCCTGGGTATTGGGAGCGTAGAATATTCTGTTGTTCATTGATATACGGAGCCACCAAGGTGGAACTTTGTAGAACTGTGTAGTGTGCTTGAGTGAAAGAATGCCCGTTTCTACTTATTATTGCTTTTTTTCCTAGTGTGCCCTTCCCACTCAGTCTCCCCTCGTGCCGCGATTGAGGAACACCAATCGGCTTAAGGTCAGGAATAAAGTCAACATAGAACTCAATGACCTCCTCTGTTCCATAGCCCTTAGAGATGCTTCCTTCTAGCCTAGCACGGTTATGAACATATTTGTTTAAGACTCCCATGAACCTTCAAAGGGGAACATATTGTGTAGAAATACAGGACCAAGAATGGCAATCTCTTCGACTAGGTGAACTAGGAGATGCGTCATAATATTGAAGAAGGATGATGGGAACACTAACTCAAAACTTACAAGACATTGGACCACATCATTCCGAGATAGATTATCTGGATACCTTGGTAGAGTATCTGGACACCTTCTAAGAAATTGCATTGAGGAATGCACATAGCTTCACAATAGGTACTCGAACATTTTCCAGTAGAAGCCCCCTCAATGCAAGTGGAAGCAATTGCGTCATAATCACGTGACAGTCATGAGACTTTAAGTTCTGTAAATTTTTTCTATGCAATATTTATTATTCCCTTTATATTTGATGAGAAGCTAGACGGGACCTTGATACTGCTCAGGCATTCAAAAAGATTTCCTTCTCTTTTTTGGTAAGAGTGTAGCTAGAAGGACCTTGATACTTCTCTGGATGCATGCCATCTCGTTCGTTCATACGTTGCTGGTCCTGCCATGCTTCTGGTGTATATGTTTACTTCCCATACACGCTCAAGAATCCTAGCAGGTTCACAGAAAGATTCTTCATCATGTGCATCACATCGACTCAAGAGCGAACCTTGATGACCCACAAGTATAGGGGCTGTATCGCAGTATTTTAGAGGGAAGTGAAACCCAATTTATTGATTCGACACAAGGGGATCCAAAGAATATTTATAAGCCTTAACAACTGAGTTGTCAATTCAGCTGCACTTGGAAACAATCTTGCTCACAGCAGTTTATCAGTAGCAATAGTTTTGTAGTAGGAATAGTAAAGTACAAAGCAGTAGTAAAGCAAAAGATGAGTAACAAAAGCAAGAAATGGGATTCGTGTGCGGTAGGCATAGGGATGGATGGACGGGCGTTGCATGGACAAGACAATTCACATAGCAATCAGAACATAGGGCAATTGCAGATAAATAAGATAAAGCATCCAAGTACTAGACAATCCTAGGCATGTGTTCCATATATAGTCATACGTGCTCGCAATGAGAACTTGCACAACATCTTTTGTCCTGCCAGCCCGTTTGTAGCAGGGCCTCTAGAACTATCGGCAATTAAGGTGCTCCTTTTAATAGAGCACGAGCAAAGCATTAACACTCGTGAACATATGTGATCCTCACATCAAAGCCATTCCCTTCCATTATCCCGATTTACATCGCCGGGGCCATAGGTTCCGGACAACAACGTATGTATACAACTTGCAGATAAGAGCAAGAACAATACTATCATAATGAATCAATAACAAGTTTAGATCTGAAATCATGGCACTCGGGCCCTAGTGACAAGCATTAAGCACAACAAGTCGCAACAAAATCATAAAGCACTAATAAAAGATACTAGGCACCATGCCCTAACAATCTGATGCCATTACATGAACGATCTCATCCAATCCCTACCATCCCCATAGCCTACAGCGGGGGATTACTCACTCATAGATGGGGGAAATATGGATGGTCGATGGAGAAGCGATGATGATGATGATGGCGATTATCTCCTGCAATTCCCCGTCCCGGCAGGGTGCCAGAACAGAGTTTCTGGTGCTGTTTCGTGGAATCTAGTGGTGGCGGCGGAGCGGAACTCCTTCTGGAAAAACGTCGAACCCCCGAAGTTTTTAGGTCAGAAGGCTCCTTATAGGCGAAGAGAGAGGCCGAGGGGGTGCCTGGGGGGCCCACACCACCCCGTGGCATGGCCTGGCCTGGCCCACGCCACCAGGTGGTGTGTCACCCCTGGCTCTTCTCCGTCTCGTATTCTGGCTCCTGGAGTCTTCGGGTGAAATAGGAATTTTGGCATATTTTCCGGGATTTTTCCTGATAGTTGGTTTTCTGCACAAAAAGTAGACACCAAGGCAATTCTGCTGAAAATAGCGTTAGTCCGCATTTGTTGCATCCAAATCACACAAGTTTAGAGGAGAAACAATAGCAAAAGTGTTCGGGAAAGTAGATACGTTTTGGACGTATCAACTCCCCCCAAGCTTAGCTTATTGCTTGTCCTCAAGCAATTCAGTTGAAAACTGAGTGCGATAAAAGAACTTTCACGAACACATTTGCTTCAAATGATGTAAATATTCTCAGCAATGTGATCAACTACTTGGAAAATTCATAATAAAGAGTATGCAACCAAGTTTACGTAATACTCTTTGCAATCTATGAAGAGAATCCAACTCAAGAATAATAAGTAGCATGAAGCATGAACATAAGCAACATTACAATGCTCATAAAAAGGTATGATAGAGTGGTATCTCGCTTGCCTTTGATTATGAATGCCAAGGCACCTCTGAAGTTCAAGTGATGACTAGAAGTAAGATATCAAGAATACAAGCATCAAAGTCATAACACAAATAATCAAGTAATGGAACAAACATAAAGAATGACAACTATGCTCTCAATAAGGTGCTCAAAGAATATGTGGAGACTCAACAAGTAGAAGAAAAGGGTTTTGAATAATTTTGAAAGGCTTCCAAATGCTGAAAGTATGGTACTCATTAGCTTTGAGATCTCATTGCCCCTATCATAAGCATCTTTAATGTGGTTAAGGTGAAAGTGAGGTCCAACCTGAGTTATATACTTGACAGACTATAAACTGAAAATCCAAAGTCCCTTGAGTATGAGGGACGCTCCTCATGCTACTCAACTTTAGTTACCGGTAAGTTCTTGTCATCGTAAGTATGTGCGTATCATTGAGAACATAGCAGGCACCTTGCCCGATGATACGAAAGAATCCCCATATCAAAATGACAAGGCAAGCAGACAATGAGTATCTCAGCAATCTTCTTATTTACCATGGGAAAATGGTGCTTTTTTCTCTCTTTCCTCTTTTCATAAAACACTTTTTTTCTTTTTTTCAATAGCTATCTCTCTCTTTTTTATAAGAAGAATGCTTCATAAATATCATTATGTTTACGCTGCAGGTTTCCACCATGTCAGCATGGATTAGACCAGCGGCCCAGGCGTTTCTCTAACACACATACATAACTCCATGGACTTACAAGCTCCCCTTTTATTTCACACTGACGACATCCGCAAACAAAAGAGCAAGGTATCAACTAGGTATATATTTACAAGTGTTGAAAGCGTTCCCGTGTGACAAAGCAGTTACGCTAATCCCCAGCCTATAATTTGCAAGCATATAACTTTCATGGAGAGTTCACAATGGTTCAGGTTTATTAAGTGCAGGAAATAAAGTGTGCCATCAAGTTTGTGAGAGCTTTACTAACTAATTTTCCCATAACAAGCAAACATTTTATTCGGAAGAAAACAAGGCATATTGAATATGCACGGGAGCAACAAATGATGCTAATAGGTAGGTATGGTGGACACTTTGGAAATATTCGGTTTAGGGAGTTGGAAACATGAGTAAAACACTCAGTGGAAGTGAAGGCTAGCAATAGTAAGGGAGCGACAAACGAGAGAGCAATAGCTGTCATTATCATGCTTGCAACAAAACAGGACTACTCATGGCATGAAAGTAATACAAGATCCTCAAGGAAAAATAATTCATCGAGGCTTAACTGATTATTACAGTCATGTGCATGCGTGAGCATGTGCCAAGTCAATTCAAATGAAACATTCAGAGGAGGATACCATGGTGTCATACCAATTTATGAATAGAGCAATGCAAGCAAACATTCATAAGATATGCTACAAACTATTAGCGACTGGAGCTAATCATAAGAAAGCAAGAACTATTAAGCATCCAAAGAAAACATACACTCTACATGAACAGACTAAGCATGCCCAAAGTGATGAGTATATGTACAAATATGAAAACAAATAGAGTTCGTTACCAGCCTCCTACCACGCCTCAAGTTGTCATTGATCCTCATTATTGCTCTTCACTTGTGTGGCTTGAATAATAATATGAAACCAATATCCACTGCGGACTGCCGAACCCTGTAGCAAACTCGCAAAAACCAAAGAAGAACGACAAATATTTTTGGTGTTTTCGATTTTTAAACAAGAACCAAAAGGGAAAAACAAACAAAGCAAAATCTTTTTGGGTTTTTCAAATAGTTCACACAAAGCAAAAAGGGAAAAAACAAAGCAAAAAGGAAGAAGCAAACCAAAGAGAAACAACAGAAATATTTTTGGTCTTTTTGTGTTTTTAGAAAGAAAAAGCAAAGAAGAACGAAAACTAAAAAGAGAACGAAAACATGAATATACAAAGTACCGACGCAACATGATATGGAGATGAGTGCGGTGTCGGCGTACCTCCCCCAAGCTTAGGCTTTTGGCCTAAGTGGGTATCAATCCCAAGCTGGCCAGGATGAAGTGTCACCCTGGTACGATGAAGAGGTCCCCTCATCCTGGTGCGAATTCGAGTACGTCCCTCTGTAATACGCGGAGTAATCATACGAGGGCACATCCTCCTAGTGCTGCTCGTGGAAACCCAGCAAGCGAAGCTGCTCATCCACCTCCTCCTTGGAGCGCGACCACGGTCTCCTATGAACACTAAACAAAGCAGGCTGTGGCAAAAGGATCTCAATTTCATCCCCGTCAGTGAAAAGCATCCTATATACTAGATTGTTCAAATCAGAGGTAGCAGTGACAAAGTGATGATTTTTCATGGCAACAAGGTCAAGCCTCTGTGGTGCTAGCATAGCATCATCGGGATCCACTAAAAGACCTAATGCATTGACTATGCGTGATGCAATGATGCCCCCATAGATAGTCCCCCTAGCAGCTAGGCGGCGAGCAATAAGCGAGCCAAGATTGTACCGAGTATCATTGTTAAGCACAGCAACAAGGAATGCTAAATGATAGTTGGAGATATTACTAGTGTTCTCCCTACCCAAAACACTAGTGGCAAGATAATCTGCAAAGTATCTAAGAGCAGGGAGTTGGACATTTCTTATCTTTCCGCGCTGCGCTACGCGGTCATCATCATTGGTCACCCCTCGGTAAAGCTCCAACAAATCAGCGGGTCGCCCTTGAATTTTCTTCACGGTCCCTGTCATACGCACACCTGCAATACTGCAAAATCTCTCCAAAGGCATGGTGAAGGGCAAATCATAGATTTTAAAAGAGACAGTAGATTGATAGGGTGTGTTAGTAAACATGAAGCTCTCAACAAAAGTTTTGGTGAGCATAGCGTATTGTGCACTCTCATCTTGCATGTAAGAGGTCAAACCAACCCTCTCAATCAGTAGCAAGAAATCATCAAGAATACCTGCAGCTTGCAAGAAAGTAAAACAAGGAAAAGAGGATGGGTGAGCATCCCCATCATCCCTTTCACTGCCAATACGGGTTGCAATGAGGTCTTCATTGTATGATGGCCTAGCTTGAGAGGCTGTTCTTGAGGGCCTCGACCTCCTAGGTGCATCACTCTCAAATATCTCTCCAAAAGTATGGTTGTTCATGGTTGGTATTCTGAAATTTAAACACCTATTAAACAAGTGATTGCAAAGTAAATATAATGAAGGATTCTACTCATAGGGACTTGCAAGAGGCCTAAACATGCATCAAAACTATATCTCTAAGCATCAAACAAGCTTACAAGATCTCATAACCAGTCACCTATAGCAGCAAAATACTCAACATATAATCCACTAAACACAAATCTACTTGGACAAGGGGAGGAGTCACATACCTGGGAACAAATGCTCCAAATTTCAGCAAGAAAGATGGGCTGGGCAAGGAGATCGAAAAAATCGAGAGCAAGCACAGCAAGAACGCGATTTTGAGCTATGAACTGGAGCTTACTCGGGAGAGAGAAGAAAGTGGCAGGTGAGAGAGTTAGTGGGGGGCCAGGGGTGGCCCACACTAGGGCATGGCGCCACCCAAGGCTGGCCGCGCCACCATGTGGTGTGCCTACCTGGTGGGGCCCCTGGTACCTACCAGGTACTCCTCTTCCCCTTTTTTCACGTAAAAATTGAATATGAATTTTCTGGAATTTTTCGAGACACTTTATTTTTGGGCATTTTTAAGAAATAGAAGAATGATTTTTCTGACAGACAGATTTTTTTTCTTTTGGAAACATGAAGCAAGGACAAAACAAGTCTAGAACTACAGAAGTTCTAACATGCAAGCAACTAACAACACAAAGAGAACTAAACAAAAGCAAAAACTAAAATGCAAAGGATAGAAATAAACGGAGATAATCATAAAGCTTAACACGTAATTGGGAGAGCTCTCCCAACAGGAGTAGGACACTAGAAGGGAGGTTACGGATGATTCGGTCCAGCCCTCGAATGAGGGAGAGTCTTCATATCAGCAACCCGCTTATGATTGGGGAGCTTCTTCTTCTTCTTCCCATGAGCCATTCTTACGACCATTCCGCCAAGATCCGCCCGCTTGGAACCCCTATTCGTACATGGATTTATACCCACTTAGGCCAAAAGCCTAAGCTTGGGGGGAGGTACACCGACACCGCACTCATCTCCATATCATGTTGCATCGGTTCTTTGTATATTCATGTTTTCGTTCTCTTTTTAGTTTTCGTTCTTCTTTTCTTTTGCTTTCTAAAAACAGAAAAAGACCAAAAATATTTCTGTTATTTCTCTTTGGTTTTCTTCTTCTTTTTGCCTTGGTTTGCTTTCCCCTTTTTACTTTGTTTCAGCTATTCGAAAAACCCAAAAAGATTTTGCTTTGCTTGTTTTTCTCTTTTGGTTCTTATTTAAAAATATTTGTCGTTCTTCTTTGGTTTTTGCAAGTTTGCTTTCCTGTGGATTATTGGTTTCATATTATTATTCAAGCCACACAAGTGAAGAGAAATAATGAGGATCAATGACAACTTGAGGCGTGGTAAGAGGCTCCTCTATTTGTCTTCATTTTTGTACATATACTCATCATTGTGAGCTTGCTTAGTCCGTTCATGTAGAGTGTATGTTTTCTTTGGATGCTTAGTAGTTCTTGCTTTGTTGTGATTAGCTCCAGCTTGCTAATAGTTTGTAGCATGTTTCATGAATGTTTGCTTGCATTACTCTATTCATAAATTGGTATGACACTGTGGTATCCTCCTCTGAATGTTTCATTTGATTGACTTGGCACATGCTCACGCATGCACATGACTGTAATAATCAGTTAAGCCTCTATGAATTATTTTGCCTTGAGGATCTTGAATCACTTTCATGCCATGAGTAGTCTAGTTTTGTTGCAAGCATGATAATGACAGCTATTGCTCTCTCGTTTGTCGCTCCCTTACTATTGCTAGCCTTCATTTCCACTGAGTGTCTTACTCATGTTTCCAACTCCCTAAACCAAATATTTCCAAAGTGTCCACCATACCTACCTATTAGCATCATTTGCTACTTCCGTGCATATTCAATATGCCTTGTGTTCTTCCGAATAAAATGTTTGCTTGTTTTGAGAAGCTTAGTTAGTAAAGCTCTCACGAACTTGATGGCACACTTTATTTGCTGCACTTAATAAACCTGAACCATTGTGAACTCTCCATGAAAGTTATATGCTTGCAAATTATAGGCTAGGGATTAGCGAACTTTGTCACGGGAACGCTTTCAACACTTGTCAATATATACCTAGTTGATACCTTGCTCTTTTGTTTGAAATAAAAGGGGCTTGTAAGTCCATGGAGTTATGTGTTAGAGAAACGCCTTCTAATCCATTGACATGGTGGAAACAACCATAATGATATCTATGAAGCATTCTTCTTATAAAAAAAAAGATTTATGAAAAAAGAGAGAAAGAACCCATGGTAAATAAGAAGATTGCTGAGATATGCCTATGATAGAAATGAGAGCTCAAAGCTAACAAGTACCATACTTTCAGCATTTGGAAAATTATTCAAAACCTTTTTACTTCTAGTCATCACTTGAACTTCAGAGGTGCCTTGATATTCATAATCAAAGGCAAGCTTAGATACCACTCTATCATACCTTTCTATGTTGTAATATAGCTTCTTCATTATTATTCTTGAGTTGGAATCTCTTCATAGCTTGCAATGACTATTAAGTAGATTTAGTTACATACTCTTTATTATGAATTGTCTAAGTAGTTGATTGCATTATATTTACATCATATGAAGCAAATGTGTTCATGAAAGTTCTTGAATTGCTTGAGGACAAGTAATAGCTAAGCTTGGGGCTATACTTGTGAGATTTGGATGCAACTAATGCGAATCGACGCTGTTTTTAGAATTGCCTTGGTATCTACTTTTGTGCAGAAAATCAACTAAAAGACTCGGGATGGAGCCAGGCGGAGACGGAGAAAGCACTACCACACCACTGGCCGCGGCGGTGCCGCGCCACCGGGGTGGTGTGGGCTCTGCTTTCAAGGAGCCTTACCTGAAAACTTTGGGGGTTTGACGCCGCCGCCACCAAGATTCCAAAGCTCCCGTTTTGCACTGACGGGGGAGGAGATCATCGCCATGGTAGGGAGATGAGATCATTATGTAATTGCATCAGATTGTTAGGGCATGGTGCCTAATATATTTTATTAGTGCTTATTGACTTTGTTGTGACTTGTTGTGCTTAATGCTGTAAACTGTGTTAGCTGACTCTAGAGCTCGTCGCGATACTGTGTGATAGCCATGTGCATACAGGGGGATTGTGAAGGCACCTTGTCTGAGTCGAGCTTGAGACCTTACTTTCCTTACACCCGTGAAGGCTTTTCATGCGATCGAGGCGTCGAGCGATCATACGGGCAATCTCCGGCTCCTCGAGCTCTGATTTCTCCAAGCTCCTTGGGGCCTTGGGGCTCTTTCGGCTTCGTCTTACCATTGAACAAGTCCGCCACGTTTTCTCCACTGGGTGATCCATGCGAGCCAAGAGCCACTTTGGACCTTTACGAACACGGTTTTCAAAGACCCGGATCCCTTGGTAGCTGGATGCGGTGTCTCATCTATGCACTTAGCGCATGCATTGTGTCCGTGGTTCACCTAGGCGATACATATGCGTAACCAGGATAGTCCTGCACGGTCATGAAACAGCGGCTCGAGATGGAAATATTCTTTAGTGTAGGCGTCCCACGTATGGGCCGGCGTCTCCCACAAGCTGGCTAACTCCTCTCTCAATAGCCCGAGATACAGATGCATATCGATATCTGGTTGTTTCGTCCCCTGAATAAGAATGCTCATGTGTACATACCTTTGCTTCGTGCATAGCCACGGGGGGAGGTTGTATGGCCATACAAACACGGGCCAGGTGCTATGCGTGCTACTCTGGTTTCCAAAAGGATTGAGTCCATCGGTGATCATACCCAGCCTGACGTTCCTTGCATCACCCCTGAACTCTTCGAACTCGATGTCTAATGCATTCCACTGGCTAGCGTCTGAAGGGTGTGTCAGGATCTTGCCCTTCTCTGGATCATCTTCGGATTTTCCTCTTTCCGCGTGCCATTGCATGAGCTTTGCTTCCTTAGGATCTACAAAATATCGCTGCAGACGAGGGGTGATAGGAAAGTACCATACCACTTTTCGAGGAACTTTCTTGTTCCCTCACTTGTGCCATCCTTGGCCACACACCGGACATGTGGTTCTATCCATGTACTTGTTCCGATAAAGTGCGCAATCATTGATGCATGCGTGGTATTTAATGTGGGGTAGGTCGAGAGGGCACACGATTTTCTTGGCCTCCTCGATACTTGTTGGCAATGTGCCAGTATTCCATGTTCACGTTGAAGCTCACATCGGTCCATTTGTGTTCGACCTTCATCTCTAGAGCCTTGAGCGTTACACTCAAACGTGTATCCTCGGGGCGACACCCAGGATACAATGGAGTCATCCCGTCTACCTCCATTTGGGCCAGCTTGGCTTTCTCTCTGGCTGCAGCTTTGTTGTTGCTCGTCTCCTTGAGGAGCAGTTCTTGAACATGAGGGTCCTGCAAGACCGAAGTTAGCAGCGTCTGTGTGTTCGCATATATCTCCATATCAAAATGTGTGTCCGGCAAGACCGATGATACGGAAGAATCCCCATATCAAAATGACAAGTCAAGCAGACAATGAGCATCTCAGCAATCTTCTTATTTACCATGGGAATATGGTGCTTTTTTCTCTCTTTCCTCTTTTCGTATATCTCTTTTTTTCTCTTTTCTCTTTTCTCTTTTTTCTCAATATCTGACTCTTTTTTTATAAGAAGAATGCTTCATAGACAACTCATTATGGTTACGTGATACATTGCAAATGTATCTATAATTTTTGATGTTCCATGCTTAGTTTTATCCACTTTCTTGTGTTTTGTTCCAACTTTGGAGTACTTTTCATATGATTTCTCGGACTAACCTATTAACAAGGGCCACAGTGCCAGCTGCCTGTTTTCTGCTGTTTTTGGTTCCAGGAAAGTCAGAAAATGAATATTCTCGGAATTGGACGGGACAAAAGCCAAAGTGCCTATTTTTCCGGAAGTGATCAAGTGCCAGACGAGAGGCGGAGAAGGCCAGGGATCCACCACACCACAGCCAGCGCCTGGCCCGCCCGAGGTGGTGTGGCCGCTCCCGGCACCCCCTCGGCCTCTCCTTCCGCCTATATATTTCTCTCGGGACGAAAACCCTAAGGGCCCGATCAAAAATCCACGAACGAGTCTGTAGCCGCCATCATCTCCATCCCTAGATCGGGAGGGATCTGAAGCTCTTCCCGGCACCCTACCAGAGAGGGGAATTCACCCTGGAGGTCTTCTTCATCACCATGCAAGCCTCCAGTGTGATGCGTGAGTAGTTCATCCTTGGACTACGGATCCATGTAGTAGCTAGATGGTTGGTTCTCCTCCTTTGTGCTTTCATGTTTAGATCTTGTGAGCTCCGTTCATGATCAAGATCATCTATTTGTAATTCTGCATGTTGTGTTTGCGGGGATCCGATGGATATTGAGATGTTATTTCAGATTGATTATTGATTCTATCATGTCTTTGTTATTTGTGATCTTGCATGCTTTCCGTTGTTAGTAGCTATCTTGTCCAAGTAGATGCTAGCAACTACAAGAGTTAGTATTTATGCTCGATAGTGGGTTCATGCCTCTGGTAATCTGGGGAAGTGACAGAAATCTCTAAGGTACTAGATGTGCTGTTGCTACTAGGGAGAAAACAACAATCCTTTGTTCATAGAACAATCGTATTGTTTACTTTACACGCAGTTCGTAAAGCAATAATCTGTTGCTTGCAACTTAATACTGGAGGGGGTTCGGATGATAACCAGACGGTGGATTATTAGTCATAGATGCAGTTGGATGGCGGTCTATGTATTATGTTGTAATGCCCAATCAAGTCTCAAAGGAGTCAAGATGATTAGTATATGCATGTATTGCTTTCTCGGTGTTTGTCAATTGCCCCACTATAATTTGTTCACCTAGCATGTTATCTATCTTAAGGAGAGCCACCTCTAGTGAACTATGGATCCCGGTCCTTGTCTTTACATACAATCTACAATCTTTTACTGCTTTGTGTTTACTTTCTGCAAACTTTTACTTCTTTCCATTCGATACGTTTAATCCTTTGTTTTCCGCAAAACACGGTGAGATTGACAACCTCATCGCAAGTTGGGGACAAAGTTCTGTGGTTGTGTTGTGCAGGTCTCCACATTGCTACTAGCACCGGTAGTGCCCCCTGCCAAAGCTCAGCTAGTAACACCTTTGAGGTGTTTCCTTGCTCCTACTGGTTCGATTAAACCTTGGTTTCATAACTAAGGGAAACTTGCTACTGTGCTCATCATACCTTCCTCTTGGGGTTCCCAATGAGCTCTACATCAACACCACGCACCAAGCACTTTTCTAGGCGCTGTGCATTGAGCCATCAAGCGATTTTCTGGCGCCGTTGCTGGGGAGTCAAGGACATCTTCACAAGGGGAGTCCCTCATAACCAATCTCTTTACTTTGTTGTTTTTGTTTTGCTTAGTTTTCTTTTTGCTTTGTTTGCTTGTTTTGTTCTTCAAAAACACAAAAAAAATTAGTTTTACTAGTTTGCTTTCTTATTTGAATACCCAAAAAAATGACTACTCTTGAAAACACTAAGTTGTGTGACTTCACTAGCACCAACAACAATGATTTTATGAGCACACCTATTGCTCCACCTGTGGCTGAAAATACTTTCTTTGAGATAAAACCTGCTTTGCGCAATCTTGTTATGAGAGAATAATTTTCTGGTATTGGTAATGAAGATGCTGCTTCCCATCTAAATAACTTTGTTGAACTTTGTGAGATGCAAAAGCATAGGGATATAGATGGTGATATTATTAAGCTAAAATTGTTTCCTTTCTCTTTGAGAGGAAAAGCTAAAGAATGGTTGAATTCCTTAACTAGGAATAGTATTGATTCTTGGAATAATGCAAAGATGCTTTTATTGGAAAATACTATCCTACTGCTAAGATTATATCCATGAGAAGTGAAATAATGAAGTTTAAACAACTTGATAATGAGCATGTTGCTCAAGCTTGGGAAATAATGAAATCTTTGGTAAAGAATTGTCCCACTCATGGACTGACTACTTGGATGATCATCCAAACTTTTTATGCAGGATTGAACTATTCTTCAAGGAACCTATTGGATTCTGCTGCTAGAGGTACCTTTATGACCATCACTTTGGGTGCTACAACAAAACTTCTGGACAATATGATGGTTAATTATTCTAAATGGCATACTGAGAGAGCTCCACAAGGTAAGAAGGTAAATTCTGTTGAGGAAACCTCCTCCTTGAGTGATAAGATTGATATTATTATGTCTATGCTTGTTAATGGGAAAGCCCATATTGATCCAAATAATGTTCCTTTAGCCTCTTTGGTTGCTCAAGAAGAGAAGTTGATGTGAACATCATAAGAAATAACAATTTTGGCAACAATGCTTATGGTAATAATGCTTATAGGAACAATTTTGGTAACAACAATTATAAGCCATATCCTCCCAACAATGGTAATGCTTATGGAAATTCTTACAACAATAATAAGAGTGCTCCCTCTGAACTTGAAGTCATGCTTAAAGAGTTTATTAGTAAACAAACTGCTTTCAATAAAACTATTGAGGAATAACTCTCTAATGCTGAAAGAAATATAATATCTTTGGCTGAAGCTCAATCTTCTTTGAATAAAATGGCTGCTAAACCTGAAACTAATGATAAGCCCTTTACAGCTACTAATGCTATACAAGTAAGAATTGATGAAAATGTTAGACTATTAGCTGAATGACATGCTAAGTGGGAAAGAGAAGATGAAATTGCTAGAAACATTAGTGTTTCTACTATTACCACCACTAGTGTTGAGGCTAGTAATAGTTCTACTACTTTAGATGATAAATTTGATTTTTATCTTGATGGTTGCAATATCTCTGAAGTTATTAAGTTCCTACAAAATCTTGCTAGAAGTCGTAATGCTAGTGTTATGAACATGGCCTTTACAAAACACATTACTGATGCTTTCATAAAGATTAAAGAAGAAAATATGAAACATAAAGCTTCTATTCCTATAAAACAAGAGGATGGTTGGGAACCCATCATTAATATGAAAGTGAATGACTTTGATTTCAAAGCTTTATGTGATCTTGATAGTAGTGTTTCTATTATGCCTAGAAGGATTTATGATATGCTTGATTTGCCTCCTCTTAAAGATTGCTATTTGAATGTCCCACTTGATGATAATGTTAAAAAGAAAGTCATGGGGAGTCTTAATGATGTTATTATTGTGGTTAACGATTCCTATGTCCCCGTTGATTTCTATGTTTTGGATGTGGAATACAATGCTTCTTGTCCTATTACTTTGGGAAGACCTTTTCTTAGAACTGTTGGTGCCATCATTGATATGAAAGAAGGCACCATTAAATATCAACTCCCACTCAAGAAAGGTATAGAACACTTCCCTAAAAATAGAGAAAATATTTATTTTGCTTCTCCTATGAAAACAAAATTTGGTCTTAATGCTTCTTCATTTGAGAACACTTGATTCTTTCTTTGCTTCTTATGCCTAACTTAAAGGCTTTAAAGAAAAGTACCTACTGGGAGATAACCCAAAAGTTTTAGATGATTCTTGGAAGTTATTACATCTGTAATAACCTCTCCTTATCCTTTTTATTTGCTTTTTGTGCCAAGAGTAACCTCTAATGAGAGAGAAGTAATGACTGGGAAAGTTGCTGTCCCGAAACAGATTTTTGTGCTTCACTGTAAATATTCGTGAGAGAGCTCTGTATGTCGGATTGAGCTGTAATTTGTTGTGCTTCTGCCACAGGTTGTTATCTAACTTTCGTTAGTTCAACACTTTTTGATTTGAGCAACATAAGGTCTTTGAAAAAATTCGTATTTACCTGCTGGTCTGTTTTGACAGATTTCTGCCATTTTCTGCATTTGCTTCTTGTGGGTTCCTTCTTGAGTTATTTTGGGGAATTGAGCTTTTTGAGGGAAGTGCTACAGTAGATAGTCTTCTAATATAAGTTTATTTGGTGTTATAACTGAACCTTAAGACTTATTTATCTTAAGTACACTAATGTTGCTAATGAGATTGTGTGAAGTTTTGTATGAAGGAAAAATTCCAGGTGTATGGAAGGAATGAGTAATGAGATGAAGGATGGACTAAAGCTCAAGCTTGGGGATTCCACGCGTGTCACCCCAAGAAATATCCAAGAAGTACAAGCGTCAAAGCTTGTTGATTCCCAAGGCATCCCCTTCTTCATCAATAAAAATCCCAGGTTTCTTCCAAACGCTTCATTTTTATTGTTTCATGCACAGTTGTGTTTTTATAGGAGCGTCTTCTTTTTCATTTTCGTTTTGATTTTTCATTTGCTTTGGTTTGCTTAGTTTACTGAATAAATTGGTTGGACCCCCTCTTTCATGCATTGGTTTTCAAATAGTTTGGTTTGGTTTGGAAAAGAGTAGGAAAGTTCATGCTTATGTGGTAAAAAGAGCTCGTTTTTGACTGTGGCCTATGCTTTGTCATGCCATGATTGATATTGTTTTGGCTTTATGATTAGTATTCTTTGCTGTAGCATGACTTGTTATAAACAATTGAGATTGCTTAATGTGCCTTGGATGAATCATGCGTTGTTTTAGCATATTAAAGCATAGTATAGTGGTATTCTCCTTTGATGCTTTATTTGGGTTGACTTGGCACATGCTCACACCATGTTATGACTATCTAAAGTCACCATAGCCTTTATGATCCTTTAGTTTTCAACTTTTAGTATCACTTTATGCTTTGATCAATGATGTTTTGCCGCTCTGCATGATTATGGCCATTATTGCTCTCTTAGTTTGTCGCTCCCAGTCTTTTGCTAGCCTCCACAACAAAGTATGAGTTCCACTCATGCATCCAACTACCTAAACCAAGTGATTACAAAGAGTCCACCATACCTACCTACTAGCTTATGCTATTCCAAGTATATTCATGCTTTTGTTTACCTTCCAAATTAAACTTGTTATGAGAAAACTAGTGATTAAAGCTCTCACGAACTTGATGGCACACTTTACTTTACTTGCCTCTAATAAACTTGAACCATTGGGTCCTTCTTTGTTGAGTATATGCTTGCACTTTATAGGTTGAAATTAGGAGAACCATGTTTCATGGGGAACGCTTTCAACATTGCACTTGTACTTTGTCCCCCGTTGATATCATGTTCTTTTGCTTACGGATCCCGGCGGTGTGAAATAAAAGTGGAACTTGTAAGATCATGGAGTTTGTATGTGTGTTAGAGAAACGCCTGGGCCGCTATCCTAAGCCATGCCTAATCATGGTGGAAACTTGCAGCATCACCATAATGAGCACTCTATGAAGCATCCTCAATAAAAACCTATGCAAATAGCAAATAAAAAGATCGCTGAGATGCTCATTGTCTGCTTGCCTTTTCATTTTGATTATGGAAAAGCTCCCGTATCATGTGCAAGGTGTACCCCGTTGGTGGTTCTTAATGATACACATATACTTACAATGACAAGAGCTTACTCGTGACTGAAGTTAAATAGCATGAGGATCGGTCTTTGTAAGTAAGGGGCATGAGATTTCGGTTTATAACTTGTCAAGCATATCCTCTTAGTTGTGTCACTTTAACCTTAACCACTTCAAGATGCTTATGATAGGGGCAATGAGAGCTGAAAGCTATAAGTACCATAATTTTTGGAAGCTCTTTATGAGACTTGAATCCCTACTTCCTTTTACAAAGGCCTTTCTTCCACCATTACATTGAGTCTCCACCTTCTATCTTTATGCACTTACTTTGAGAGCATAGTGGCCATTCTTAGTTCTATGTGCATTGTCCCAAGACTAGTTGATTGATGCATACTTTGATATTGCTTGTTTTAAACTAATGTATCTAGTCACTCTTATGAACTTTGAAGGTGTCCTATGCATTTATATTTGCTACTCTATTGAGGGACAAGCTGAATACTATTATGCTATGTTTTCTTTATGTGAAACAAACAAACGTGTTGTAAAGAATTGTTATTCATGAATCTTTTATTTGTGCCTTTTCATGTTGCATCATAGTTTCTTTGCTTATTTCTAGAACTTTGTATTTCATGTTATGATTGAAGTACTATGATCCCAGCTTTGAATGTTTTGCAAATACATTGATCAAGTCTCTGATGGTGCATGTCACCTCAAAAATTATTCGTTCTTTTTATCACTTACCTACTCGAGGACGAGCAGGAGTTAAGCTTGGGGATGTTGATACATTGCAAATGTATCTATAATTTTTGATGTTCCATGCTTAGTTTTATCCACTTTCTTGTGTTTTGTTCCAACTTTGGAGTACTTTTCATATGATTTCTTGGACTAACCTATTAACAAGAGCCACAGTGCATTTACTGTTTTCTGCTGTTTTTGGTTCCAGGAAAGTCAGAAAATGAATATTCTCGGAATTGGACGGGATAAAAGCCAAAGTGCCTATTTTTCCGGAAGTGATCAAGTGCCAGAATACGAGACTGAGAAGGGCCAGGGAGCCACCACACCACCTGACCGCACGGCCAGGCCTGGCCCACGCCAGGGGGTGGTGTGGCCGCTCCCGGCACCCCCTCAGCCTCTCCTTCCGCCTATATATTGCCCTCGGGACAAAAACCCTAAGGGCCCGATCAAAAATCCACGAAAGAGTCTATAGCCGCCGTCATCTCCATCCCTAGATCAAGAGGGATCTGAAGCTCTTCCCAGCACCCTGCCGGAGAGTGGAATTCACCCTGGAGGCCTTCTTCATCACCATGCAAGCCTCCGGTGTGATGCGTGAGTAGTTCATCCTTGGACTACGGATCCATGTAGTAGCTAGATGGCTGGTTCTCCTCCTTTGTGCTTTCATGCTTGTGAGTTCCATTCATGATCAAGACCATCTATTTGTAATTCTGCATGTTGTGTTTGCGGGGATCCAATGGATATTGAGATGCTATTTAGATTGATTATTGATTCTATCATGTCTTTGTTATTTGTGATCTTGCATGCTTTCTGTTGTTAGTAGCTATCTTGGCCAAGTAGATGCTAGCAAGTCTAAGAGTTAGTATTTATGCTCGATAGTGGGTTCATGCCACTGGTAATCTGGGGAAGTGACATAAATCTCTAAGGTACTAGATGTGCTGTTGCTACTAGGGAGAAAACAACAATCCTTTGTTCATAGAACAATCGTATTGTTTACTTTACACAGTTAAAAGCAATAATCTGTTGCTTGCAACTTAATACTGGAGGGGGTTCGGATGATAACCTGAAGGTGGATTATTAGTCATAGATGCAGTTGGATGGCGGTTTATGTATTATGTTGTAATGTCCAATCAAGTCTCAAAGGAGTCAAGATGATTAGTATATGCATGTATTGCTTTCTCGGTGTTTGTCAATTGCCCCGCTGTAATTTGTTCACCCAGCATGTTATCTATCTTAAGGAGAGCCACCTCTAGTGAACTATGGATCCCGGTCCTTGTCTTTACATACAATCTACAATCTTTTACTGCTTTGTGTTTACTTTCTGCAAACTTTTACTTCTTTCCATTCAACACGTTTAATCCTTTGTTTTCCGCAAAACACGGTGAGATTGACAACCTAATCGCAAGTTGGGGACAAAGTTCTATGGTTGTGTTGTGCAGGTCTCCACGTTGCTACTATCACCGGTAGTGCGCCACCAAAGCTTCGCTTAGTAACACCTTTGAGGTGTTTCCTTGCTCCTACTGGTTCGATTAAACCTTGGTTTCATAACTGAGGGAAACTTGCTGCTGTGCTCATCATACCTTCCTCTTGGGGTTCCCAACGAGCTCTACATCAACACCATGCACCAAGCACTTTTCTGCGAGCCGTGCATTGAGCCATCATTACGCTGCAGGTTTCCACCATGACAGCATGGATTAGACCAGCGTCCCAGGTGTTTCTCTAACACATATACATAACTCCATGGACTTACAAGCTCCCCTTTCATTTCACACCGACGACATCCATAGACAAAAGAGCATGATATCAACTAGGTACAAAGTATAAGTGCAATGTTGAAAGCGTTCCCCATGACAAAGATGGTTACGCTAATCCCCAACAAATAAGTGCAAGCATATACAACATAGACGACACAATGGTTCAAGTTTATTAAGGGCAAGAAAAGTAAAGTGTGCCATCAATTTCATGAGAGCTTTAATCACTAGTTTTCTCATAACAAGTTCAATTCGGAAGGTAGATAAAAACATGAATATACTTGGAATAGCATATGCTAATAGGTAGGTATGTTGGACTCTTTTGGAATAACTTGGTTTTAGGAGTTGGATGCATGAGTGGAACTCATACTTTGGTTGCAGAAGCTAGCAAAAGACTGGGAATGACCAACTAAGAGAGCAATAATGGCCATAATCATGTAGAGCGACAAAACATCATTGATCAAAGCATAAAGTGATACTACAAGTTGAAAAATAAAGGATCATAAAGGCTATGGTGACTTGGGATAGTCATAACATGGTGTGAGCATTTGCCAAGTCAACCCAAATAAAGCATCAAAGTGGAATACCACAATACTATGCTTTAATATGCTAAAACAACGCATGATCCTTCCAAGGAACATTAAGCAATCTCAATTGTTTAGAACAAGTCATGCTACAACAAAGAATACTAAGCATAAAGCCAAAACAATATTCAGCATGTCATGACAAAGTATAGGCCACAGTCAAAAACAAGCTCTATTTACCACTTAAGCATGAACTTTCCTACTCTTTTCCAATCCAAACCAAACTATTTGAAAACCAATGTATGAAAGAGGGGGTCCAACCAATTTATTCAGAAAACTAAGAAAACCAAGCAAACGAAAAACCAAAACGAAAACGAAAAAGAAGATGCTACAAGAACAACGCAACTGTGTATGAAACAATAAAAATGAAGTGTTTAGAAGAAACCTGGGATTTTTATTGATGAAGAGGGGGATGTCTTGGGCATCCCCAAGCTTTGACGCTTGTACTTCTTGGATATTTCTTGGGGTGACACGCATGGCATCCCCAAGCTTGAGCTTTAGTCCATCCTTCATCTCATTACTCATTCCTTCCATACACCTGAAATTTTTCCTTCATACAAAACTTCACACAATCTTTATTAGCAACATTAGTGCACTCAAGATAATAAGTCTTTAGGTTCAGTTATGACACCAATAAAACTTCCATTAAAACACAAGCTACTGTAGCACCTTCCTCAAAAATCTCAATTCCCCAAAAGAACTCAAAAAGGAACAAACAAGAAGCAGATGCAAATAAAGGCAGAAATCTGTCAAAACAGACCAGCAGGTAAAGACGATTTTTTGCAAAGACCTTCTGTTGCTCAAATTTAAAGGTGTTAAACTAACTAAAGTTAGATAACAACCTGGGGCAGAAGCACAAAAATTCACGCCTCAAAAGGACGTACATAGATTTTACACGAATTTTTACGGCGAAGCACAGAAATCTGTTTCGGGACAGCAACTTTCCCAATCATTATTTCTCTCTCATTAGAGGTTACTCTTGGCACAAAAGGCAAATAAAAAAGATAAGGAGCGGTTATTATAGAGGTAATAACTTCCAAGACTCATCTAAAACTTTTTGCTTATCTCCCAATAAGTACTTTTCTTTAACGCCTTTAAGTTAGGCATAAGAAGCAAGAAAAAGGATCAAGTGTTTGAAGAAGCATTAAAACCAAATTTCTTGCCCTTACCTCTCTTACTTTTATTCTTAACCTTGGGGAACTTATGAATGCTTGGTGGAGAAACAAAGTGCATGGTGCCCTTTTCCACATCTATTATTGCTCCAAGGAGTTTCAATAGGGATGTTCCAAGTGTGATTTGTCCTTTTCCTACACATTCAATAACAAGATAATCAGTAAAAACCATTTTCCCTAGGATCTTTGTAAACACTCCTTCAACTATTCCAATGGGTAATATTGTGGCATTATTAGGAAGAAAATTTTCTTCTCCTCCTTCAGAAAGCCTCCAAAGATTCATAAATATCTTTGGGCATAAGACAAAATTCAGACATGATATCACAGCGAGCATGAAAAGTTTCATTGTTTATAGCAATCTTTATTGTGGGAAGCCATTTTGAGGGTTCAAAATTTATTCGAACATAGTTATGATGCTCTCTAAGTGTATTATAGCAATCTTTCAAACTAGCAGTGCTGGTCTCAAGAGTATTCAATGTAGCAAATATGTTTATGAAGGAAGAATCAGATTTGCTAGGCAAGTTGTAAGTAAAGACCAACTTCTTTATGGCATTAGCAGCATCATTCTCATTGCATTGCAGGAAATCTCCTCCCACTACAGCATCTAAAGCATATCTATAGAAAGAGCGATTCCAAGGTAAAAGCTGCTAAGGAACAAGCTTTGAGTCATTTTAGGTTCAGTTTTTTCATGTAGATTAGAGATTCTAGACCAAGCTTCTTTGAAACTCTCTTCAATTCCTTGTTTAAAAGTGAAAATCATTTCCTCAGGTGACATAGTGATTGGAGCAATGATAGACATAAAGGCAACTTAATATAGGAACTAATTTTTGTGTGTTTTTGATAAAGAAACAAGCAAAAAAAGCAAAAGTAAACTAAGCAAAACAAAAATATCAAAGTAAAGAGATTGGTTATGAGGGACTCCCCTTGTGAAGATATCCTTGACTCCCCGACAACGGCGCCAGAAAAAAAGCTTGATGGCCCAAAATATATCGAGCTCGTTGGGGAACCCCAAGAGGAAGGTATGATGAGCACAACAGCAAGTTTTCCCTCAATTATGAAACCAAGGTTTAATCGAACCAGTAGGAGCAAGGAAACACCCCAAAGGTGTAGCTAGCTGAACTTTGGCATGGCGCACTACCGATGCCAGCAGCAGCGTGGAGACCTGCACAACGCAACCACAGAACTTTGCCCCCAACTTGCGATGAGGTTGTCAATCTCACCGGTTTTGCTGAAAACAAAGGATTAAACGTATCGACTGGAAGAAAGTAATAGTTTGCAGAAAGTAAACACAAAGCAGTAAACAGTTGATTGTAGATTGATAGTAAAAGAAAGGACCGGGGTCCGTAGTTCACTAGAGGTGGCTCTCCTTAAGATAGATGACATGTTGGGTGAACAAATTACAGTGGGGCAATTGACAAACATCGATAAAGCAAACAAGCATATACTACTCATCTTGACTCCTTTGAGATTCGATTGGGCATTACAACATTATACATAGACCGCCATCCAACTGCATCTATGACTAATAATCCACCTTCAGGTTATCATCTGAACCCCCTCTAGTATTAAGTTGCAAGCAACAGATAATTGCATTACGAATTGCGTGTAAAGTAAACAATACGATTGTTCTATGAACAAAGGATTGTTGTTTTCTCCCTAGTAGCAATAGCACATCTAGTACCTTAGAGATTTCTATCACTTCCCTAGATTACTAGAGGCATGAACCCACTATCAAGCATAAATACTAACTATTGGAGTTGCTAGCATCTACTTGGCCAAGATAGCTACTAACAACGGAAAGCATGCAAGATCACAAATAACAAAGACATGATAGGATCAATAATCAATCTGAAATAGCATCTCAATATCCATCGGATCCCCGCAAACACAACATGCAAAATTACAAATAGATGATCTTGATCATGAACGGAGCTCACAAGCTCTTGACATGATAGCACAAAGGAGGAGAACCAGCCATCTAGCTACTACATGGACCTGTATTCCAGAGATGAACTACTCACGCATCACACCGGAGGCTTGCATGATGATGAAGAAGGCCTCCAGGGTGAATTCCCCTCTCCGGCAGGGTGTCGGGAAGAGCTTCAGATCCCTCCTGATCTAGGGATGACGATGACGACGGCTATAGACTCTTTCGTGGAATTTTGATTGGGTACTTAGGGTTCCTGTATCGGAGGCATCTTATAGGCGGAAGGAGAGGTAGAGGGGGTGCCTGGGCTGGCCACACCACCCCCTGGCGCGGGCCAGGCCTAGCCGCGCGACCAGGTGGTGTGGCCGCCCTCTGGCCCTTCTCCGTCTCGTATTCTGGCTCTAGGTGTCCCTCGGTGAAAAACTGAATTTGGCTTTTGTCCCATCCAATACCGAGAATATTAATTTTCTGACTTTCCTGGAACCAAAAACAGCAGAAAACAGGCAGCTGGCACTGTGACTCTTGTTAATAGGTTAGTCCAAGAAATCATATGAAAAGTACTCCAAAGTGTGGACAAAACATAAGAAAGTGGATAAAACCAAGAATGGAACATCAAAAATTATGGATACGTTAGCAACGTATCATAGTACTAGCCATCGAAGCGGCGGTGCTCTTCCGCTTTTGCAACCGGGGCTGAGGTGGCAGAGTCTACTGACATGGCGGAGGTCACGGAGTCTGCTGACGTGGCAGAGTCTGCAGACGCGCCAGAGATGGCTGAGGCGATGGAGTCTGCTGACATGGCGGAGTCTACAGACACGCCGGAGATGGCTGAGGAGACGGAGTGTGCTGATGCGACGGAGTCTGCAGACGTGCCGAAGATGGTTGAGGCAGCGGAGATTGGGATGGATTGCAACTGGGGGAAGTCGGTGGCCTTGGTGTCCAATTTGGAATCACGATGTTTTCCTTTCACCATGGAATGGTGCCTTTCATGGCTTCTTCTAGTTCAGTCAGATCCCCTTCACCTACAGGGAAGTCAAGGCTTAGGTGCTCATATCCCGTCATAACTTCATCGACCCCGACAACATCATAGCCATTTGGAACTGAAGAGCATGGTAAGTTGGTCTACATCCAGAAGGTAAGGCAAAGCCGACCGCCACCTTTATGGATATGTTCACAACTATCACATGTAGCTCACAATTTTATGTACCTGTGATCTCATCCACGGGGTAGCGACGAGCCATTGTTAGTGCATCATCATCAGCCAGGAGCTCCGTGGAAGCCATGCTACTTTTTCACCGAGATGGTGGGCCTGTAGCATCGAATGCATGATCTTCGCCCTACCGCTAAGATGGGCCAGTAGCTTGCTGGCTAAGTGCATTTATTTTCTCCTCCTGTATCCTTAATTTATCTTCTATATGTTGCATCTAGTCTGCCTCCATGTCCTTTCTCCTTTGATGGATTTTATCGGGATATTTCTTCCGGTCATCGGGAAACCCGAGCTTCCACGGAACAGAGCCTTTAGTGCCTCTTGTTTGTCCTTTGTGTTCTTTATTCCCAAGGGTGTTTGTCAGCTTGTCGTTCTCTCTGTCGGGATAGAACTTCCCCTCCTACACATCCTTCGCTGCAGTTTTAAGGGCTTCGCAAGGTGTTGCAAGATGTTTTTTTTGTATAAATACACTTTCCTATTTCTGGGTTCAACTCCCTCCCATGCCCGTAGAACCAATACTTTGCCTGATCGATCCACCCCGATGTCTCTAGATCGATACCTTTATCAATTAGATCATTCTCAGCTTTCTCCCACTTAAGCCTGGAAAGACTTGTAGCCACCTATCCCCATAACATGGTGATATCTTCAGCGCAGCATTTTCCTTTTTTATTTCCGACCTTTTCACAGCTTCAGCCGATGTCTTGTACTGCACAAATTCATCCTAGTGATCTCTTAGCTTCTCATTCTCTCTAGTGAAC
Source organism: Avena insularis (assembly GCA_023614405.1). NCBI lineage: Eukaryota > Viridiplantae > Streptophyta > Magnoliopsida > Poales > Poaceae > Avena > Avena insularis. Next base: position 417,015,683 of record CM042686.1, on the reverse strand, counting down.
TTTAGAGTCTTTTATTCTAGGACATACATCTTGTACAATCTTTTCTTGTGGTCTTTGAATTGTGTGGCCATCTTCTTAAGAGCTCAATCCTTGACTTTTGGCTCTATAACTTTGTTTTCTAGATCCACCTCTGGTAGTATTTGAAATTTGTCATGAGCATATTCCAAAGATTATCTTTGCATCTATCCTCGACATAACTAACTCCATCCGCCTTTGGCTTATTCTATTCTCGAATGGTGATAGGGATGGTATCCCTAACAATAACTCCGCATTGACTTACAAATAATCTTGCGTTTTGCACGGGAGAAATCAGGGCGCCATCTGCAGCGACTTCTTCGATCGTCAACCTAGAACCAGGGGCCAACTTTTTTGCCAGGCCTCATTTGCTTCCAGTAGATTGCTTTGATCCAGAGGACTAAAAGAAGAAAGAATCATTAATATATATACAAATATATTAATGCATCTAGTCAGCAGTGGCTTAATTTATATACCTCTCTGGACTTTGTAGTCAAGGTTCCCTCACCGGAGCCATCTCTTCGCTCACCGGAGTCGTATCTTCCTCACCGGAGACGTCTCTTTGCTCGAGATCCTCCTCCAATCCCTCACCAGAGTTGTTCAGATACTGTGAGGTGATATCTTCATCAGCTATCATACCCTGCAATATCTCTTCTTTATCTTCGTCGCGCTCCAAAGTTTCTACAAAGTCTTGCTAGTTATTTCAATACTATAAACATAGCAAAACGCTAATGAATTAAGGACACCACTCGAAATGGTTTCCTCCACGGAGTTAAGAAAACCGTGCGAAATGGTTGTCGCGCCCATCCATCATCCCTATATGGCGCATGTTGCAATGGCGCGTGTTGCCATGCCCATTCATCATTCCTATATGGCGCGTGTTGCCGCGCCCTCCCAAACCTCAAACATCGGCAGGATCGTGTCCAGTGTAAAACAACGTGTATATCATCAGAAAAAGCAAGCAATGATGAGTGTGAGTGATAGAATATTTTGGCAACTTAACACCATTTATCTTATAAAAATACATGGTACTGCACTAAAACACATGTTTGCAATATGAATGAGTTGGATGATAGAACAAACAACACGCTAGGAGAAAGTAGTAATTATATATTTTGCATACGAATGGATCAAGGTTTCAAATATGCGCATCTATGATAAATAAAAAGCACCATATCATTATTCACGTTAGAACCAACACTGATTTAAAACACCCACATTAAACCTAATTCTAATTCACGTTAACCCTAATAAACATTAATAAAACAAACAATTCCCAAGAGTGCAAAAATGCATCCAATAGAGTTACATAATCAGCAAATAAAGAGTACGAATTTAGTAGATAGATGACACAGACAAAATAACTAGCACATCCAAATAATTCTTGATCAAAGACAAATATTAAAATATCACGCATCTTATTCTTTGGAACAAAGGTACTCCCTCTATTATAGATACATCCAAATTTTAACAAATTTTCAACATCTAGTTTAAGACGGAGGGGTATATATTTTGACACCAAATAATCACTAGAACACTTATATTCCCTCTCACCAGAAGCTAGCAATGACATATAAGCAAATTTTGACTCCAAATAATCACTAACAATTTGAGTCTAGTGATTAATTAAGAAAAGTACATTGGATCAAACAAGGGGATCATCTAGCATTCCTGGAGAGGTGGATTAATGGAGATGGTAATGAAGAACAGGGGAAACTAACCTGCAGTCGATGGCAACAGGCGACGGCCGGCGGAGCGGGCTTCTTGGTGGCATGATCCTTTCTCCGGCACGGCGACACAGTTGGTGGTGGTGGCGGCCGGGGAGCGCACGGACGACGGTGACGCGAGTGGTGGTGCTGGCGACCACGGCACGCACGAACGACGATGCGCAATGTGGGGTTGGTGGTGGTGGAAGCGGCCGCGCAGGCTCGGACGGTGATGGCATACGACGTGGTTGGTCAGACGGCGAGGATCACTGTGGTGGATTTGCGCATCCTTATGACATCAGGTCGGTGGCACCTCCCGTGCTAGCTCGATCGAGAATGGAGATGGAACTGGGAAGGAGGAGGCGGCGGCGGGTTATATGTCAAGGGCCTTCAGCCCCGGGTCATGCCACGATCCAGGACTAAAGGGTTTTGGCAGCAGCCCAGAGGGCACGCGCCAACCGTCCACCTTTATTCCCGGTTCGTGGCATGACCCGAGACTAAAGGGCCTTTCAAAAATTATATTTGAACTTTGTAGTATAAATTCTGGTTCCCGCATTATTGTATATCAAAATGTTAATAAAAGAAATAAAGAATATCTATCTAATAAAAAATATATAGCATATCATAATGTTCATAAAAAATATCTATCTAATAAAAATATAATTTATTTTATAGGAGAATTCAATTATTTAATATGGTAGATCATTTTTAAAAGGGTTTTTAAATGGTAAATCATAAAAGGGATTTTAAATGGTAAATCATTTTTAAATAAAGAATAATATTGTTTGGCCTCCAAGACATGATTTCCATGTTGAGATACACATGATCTAATGCTCATGATTTTTTGAAGAAAGGAAAACTTGCAAGGAAGTGGGTCCGGTTTGAACTACAGGTACATGATCTAATGCTCACGATTTTTTTCAAAAAATCATTTTTAGACTCACAATATGATGTTTCTTCAGAGATCTAATGCAAGTTTTAGCGAGGCTCATCCCTTATCTTCATGCCCACCGTTTTGACCATTATTTGAAATAGGAAAATTTGGAAACGGGCATAAGAAATTCAAAAACAGTCCGAATAATGTAAATCGTTCGCATGGTGTCATATTGTGTGACATAGTTGCAAGGAAAAATACCAAACTTGGTATATTGATTGCATCTTGAAAAGTCCTTCTCAAAATGAGCTATCATGTTCGAGGTTCCATGGATTTCAGACCAAATGACCAATGTTATGGATAGAATTGTGGCATAGTTTGTGATAGTGTTCCCATATTGTGCATGCATGTGTATCTTAGGATGGCGAACAATGTTGTAGGAGGAAGTTTTCCTTTTCGTCGCACGGAAAAGTTATTTTCCATTTTACGAGTGCAAAAAACGAGACGTTTTGTGAAGCAACCACCAAAGGGCTAATTCAAAATGTTACCACCCCACTTTTCAAAATTACTAGACAATCTTACGTGGACGATGTCCCAACTAGGGGTTTCTCAAACCTTTTCATCCACCCTAGGTGAAAAAGACAAATGTCTACCGAATCCGTAGGTATTGGGTCTAGTTTGAACTACATGTACATGATCTATTGCTCATTATTTTTTGAAAATTCATTTTTAGAATCACAATATGATGTTTCTTCAGAGATCCAATGCAAGTTTTAGCGAGGCTCATCCCCTATCTTCATGCCCATCGTTTTGACCATAGTTTGAAACAAGAAAATTTAGAAACGGGCATAAGAAATTCAAAAACGGTACGAACAATGTAAATCCTTCGTGTGGTGTCATATTATGTAACATATTTGCAAGGAAAAATACTAAACTTGGTATATTGATTGTATCCCAAAAAGTCCTTCTCAAAATGAGCTATCAAGTTCGAGGTTTCATGGCTTTCGAACCAAATGACCAATGTTAAAGCCAGAATTGCGTCATAGTTTAAGAGAGTGTGCCCATATTGTGCATGCATGTGTATCTTGGAATGGCAAACAATGTTTCAGGAGGAAGTTTTCCTTTTTGTCGCACATAAAAGCTATTTTCCATTTTACGAGTGCAAAAAAGGGGCATTTTGTGAAGCAACCACTAAAGGGATAATTCAAAATGATACCACCCCATTTAAAAAAATACTATACCACCTTACATGGAAGATGTCCCAACCAGGGTATCTCAAACCTTTCTGTCCACCCCGTATGGAAAAGACAAATGTCTGCCGAATCGGTAGGAAGTGAGTCCGGTTTGAACTACAGGTACATGATCTAATGCTCATTATTTTTTGAAAAAAAATCAGTTTTAACCTCATAATATGTTGTTTCTTCATAGATCCAATGCAATTTTTAGCGAGGCTCATCCCATATCTTCATGCCCACCATTTTGACATAGTTTGAAACGGGAAAATTTGGAAACAGGCATAAGAAATTCAAAAACGGGCCGAACAATGTAAATCCTTCACATGGTGTCATATTATGCGACATAGTTGTAATAAAAAAACCAAACTTGCTATATTGATTGCATCTCAAAAATTCCTTCTCAAAATGAGCTATCATGTTCGAGGTTTCATGGCTTTCGGACCAAATGACCAATATTATGGCAAGAATCGCGGCATAATTTATGATAGTGTGCCGATATTGTGCATGCATGTGTATCTTGGTATGGCAAATAATGTTTCAGGAGGAAGTTTTCCTTTTCGTCGCACGAAAAAGCCATTTTCCATTTTATGAGTGCCAGAAAACAGGGTGTTTTGTGAAGCAACCACCAAAGGGCTAATTCAAAATGATACCACCCCATTTTTCAAAAATATTATACCACCTTACATGGACGATGTCACAACTGGGTATCTCAAACCTTTCCGTCCACCCCGGGTGAAAAAGACAAATGTTTGCCGAATCGGTAGGAAGTGGGTCCGGCTTGAACTACTTGTACATGATCTAATGTTCATTATTTTTTGAAAAAATCATTTTTATACTCACATATGATGTTTCTTCAGATATACAATGCACGTTTTAGCGAGGCTCATCCCCTATCTTCATGCCCATCGTTTTGACCATAGTTTGAAATGGGAAAATTTAGAAACATGTGTAACAAATTTAAAAACGTTCCGAACAATGTAAATCCTTCGTGTGGTGTCATATTATGTGACATAGTTCCAATAAAAAACCAAATTTGCTATATTGATTGCATCTCGAAAAGTGCTTCTCAAAATGAGCTATCATGTTCGAGGTTTCATGGATTTCAGACCAAATGACCAATGATATGGCCAGAATCGCAGTATAGTTTTTGATAGTGTATCCATATTGTGCATGCATGTGTAACTTGGGATGAAGAAAAATGTTGCAGGAGGAAGTTTTCCTTTTCATCACACGGAAAATCCATTTTCCAATTTACGAGTGCCAAAAACAGGGCGTTTTGTTAAGCAACCACCAAAGGCTAATTCAAAATGATACCACCCCATTTTTCAAAAAAATTAGACCACCTTACATGGACAATGTCCCAACCGGGGTATCTCAAACCTTTCCGTCCACCCTAGGTGAAAAATACAATTGTCCGCCGAATTGGTCGGAAGTGGGTCTAGTTTGAACTATAGTTACATGATCTAATGCTCATGAATTTTTGAAAAAGAATCATTTTTAGACTCACAACATGATGTTTCTTCAGTGGTCCAATGCAAGTTTTAGCTCATGAAAATATACTAAACTTGGTGTATTGTTTGCATCTCAAAAACCACCAAAGGCAAAATTCAAAATACATATAGTCACTTGTTTTCTAAAGTTCCTTGCTTATGATCGCGTCAGCCGTAACCATGGAGTATCTTCATCGTTTAACATGATGCTTTGGTCAGTGTTCACTGTGAATGGCGGAATTATATCAAATTTATTATAATCTTCTAACATGTCTGTCTTATCCTCCACTCCCACGATGTTTCTTTTCCCTGAAAGAACTATGTGGCGCTTTGGCTCATCGTATGATGTATCCATTTGCTTTTTTTTCTTTTTATCATTTTGGTTGACATGTCCTTCACATAGAAAACCCGAGCCACATCATTGGCTAGGATGAATGGTTCGTCTGTGTACCCAAGATTGTTGCGATCCACTGTTGTCATTCCGTACTTCTTGTCTACTTGAACCCCGCCTCCTGTCAGCTTGGCCCATTTGATCCGAAACAAAGGGACCTAAAAAATAGGTCCATAGTCAAGTTCCCATATCTCCTCTATGTAACCATAATATGTGTCCTTTTGCCTATTGTTTTTTGTTGCATCAATGCGGACACCACTATTTTGGTTGGTGCTCTTTTTATCTTGGGCTAAATTATATTCCAATTTATCTCGTACCCTTGGAAAGTCAATACCATCAAAGATGGTGTCCTGGCAAAGAAGTACAACTGATCTCCAACTGTGGTGTTATTCATGAGATGTGTTTGCAACCAACCGCCGAAAGTCACCATTTGTGCATGTGTAATCGAGTCATTAGACTCCCCTGGGTATTGGGAGTGTAGAATATCCTGTTGTTCATTGATATACGGAGCCACCAAGGTGGAACTTTGTAGAATTGTGTAGTGTGCTTGAGTGAAAGAATGCCCGTTTCTACTTATTATTGCTTTCTTTCCTAGTGTGCCCTTTCCACTCAGTCTCCCCTCGTGCCGCGATTGAGGAACACCAATCGGCTTAAGGTCAGGAATAAAGTCAACACAGAACTCAATGACCTCCTCTGTTCCATAGCCCTTAGAGATGCTTCCTTCTAGCCTAGCACGGTTATGAACATATTTGTTTAAGACTCCCATGAACCCTCAAAGGGGAACATATTGTGTAGAAATACAGGACCAAGAATGGCAATCTCTTCGACTAGGTGAACTAGGAGATGCGTCATAATATTGAAGAAGGATGATGGGAACACTAACTCAAAACTTACAAGACATTGGACCACATCATTCCGAGATAGAGTATCTGGATACCTTGGTAGAGTATCTGGACACCTTCTGAGAAATTGCATTGAGGAATGCACATAGCTTCACAATAGGTACTCGAACATTTTCCAGTAGAAGCCCCCTGAATGCAAGTGGAAGCAATTGCGTCATAATCACGTGACAGTCATGAGACTTTAAGTTCTGTAAATTTTTTCTATGCAATATTTATTATTCCCTTTATATTTGATGAGAAGCTAGACGGGACCTTGATACTGCTTAGGCATTCAAAAAGATTTCCTTCTCTTTTTTGGTAAGAGTGTAGCTAGAAGGACCTTGATACTTCTCTGGATGCAGGCCATCTTGTTCATTCATACGTTGCTGGTCCTGCCATGCTTCTGGTGTATATTTTTACTTCCCATACACGCTCAAGAATCCTAGCAGGTTCACAGAAAGATTCTTCATCATGTGCATCACATCGACTCAAGAGCGAACCTTGATGACCCACAAGTATAGGGGCCGTATCGCAGTATTTTCGAGGGAAGTGAAACCCAATTTATTGATTCGACACAAGGGGAGCCAAAGAATATTTATAAGCCTTAACAACTGAGTTGTCAATTCAGTTGCACTTGGAAACAATCTTGCTCACAGCAGTTTATCAGTAGCAACAGTTCTGTAGTAGGAATAGTAAAGTGCAATGATAGTAAAGCAAAGGCGTAGTAACAAAAGCGATGTGATGGGATTCGAAAAGGCTTAGGCATAGGGATGGATGGACCAGCGTTGCATGGACAAGACAATTCACATAGCAATCAGAACATAGGGCAATTGCAGATAAATAAGATAAAGCATCCAAGTACTAGAAAATCCTAGGCATGTGTTCCATATATAGTCATACGTGCTCGCTATGAGAACTTGCACAACATCTTTTGTCCTGCCAGCCCGTTTGCAGCGGGGCCTCTAGGGAACTATTGGCAATTAAGGTGCTCCTTTTAATAGAGCACCGGAGCAAAGCATTAACACTCCGTGAACACATGTTATCCTCACATCAAAGCCATTCCCTTCAGGTTATCCCGATTTCTGTCACTTCGGGGCCATAGGTTCCGGACAACAACGTGTGTATACAACTTGCAGATAAGACCAAGAACAATACTATCATAATGAATCAATAACAAGTTCAGATCTGAAATCATGGCACTCGGGCCCTAGGGACAAGCATTAAGCACAACAAGTCGCAACAAAGTCATAAAGCACTAATAAAAGATACTAGGCACCATGCCCTAACAATTTGATGCCATTACATGAATGATCTCATCCAATCCCTACCATCCCCATAGCCTACATCGGGGGATTACTCACTCATAGATGGGGGAAACATGGATGGTCGATGGAGAAGCGATGATGATAATGATGGCGATGATCTCCTCCAATATCCCGTCCGTGAGTGCGACGGAGTTTGGTGCTGTTTCGTGGAATCTGGTGGTGGCGAGTGGAACTCCTTCGGAAAACGCCGAACCCCGAAGTTTTTAGGTCGAAGGCTCCTTATAGGCGAAGAGAGAGCCGAGGGGTGCTGGGGCCCACACCACCTGGCGCGGCCTGGCCTCAGCGCCACTGTGTGTGTGGCCACCCCTGGCACTTCTCCGTCTTGTATTCTGGCTCCTGGAGTCTTCGGGTGAAATAGGATTTTTGGCATATTTTCCGAGATTTTTCCTAATCATTGGTTTTCTGCACAAAGAGTAGACACCAAGGCAATTCTGCTGAAAATAGCGTCAGCGCGCATTAGTGGCATCCAAATCACACAAGTTTAGAGGAGAAACAATAGCAAAAGTGTTCGGGAAAGTAGATACGTTTTGGACGTATCAACTCCCCCCAAGCTTAGCTTATTGCTTGTCCTCAAGCAATTCAGTTGAAAACTGAGTGTGATAAAAGAACTTTCACGAACACATTTTCTTCAAATGATGTAAATATCCTCAGCAATGTGATCAACTACTTGCAAAATTCATAATAAAGAGTATGCAACCAAGTTTACTTAATAGTCTTTGCAATCTATGAAGAGAATCCAACTCAAGAATAATAAGTAGCATGAAGCACGAACATAAGCAACATTACAATGCTCATAAAAAGGTATAATAGAGTGGTATCTCGCTTGCCTTTGATTATGAATGCCAAGGAACCTCTAAAGTTCAAGTGATGACTAGAAGTAAAGATATCAAGATACAAGCATCAAAGTCATAACACAAATAATCAAGTAATGGAACAAACATAAAGAATGACAACTATGCTCTCAAGAAGGTGCTCAAAGAATATGTGGAGACTCAACAAGTAGAAGAAAAGGGTTTTGAATAATTTTGAAAGGCTTCCAAATGCTGAAAGTATGGTACTCATTAGCTTTGAGATCTCATTGCCCCTATCGTAAGCATCTTTAATGTGGTTAAGGTGAAAGTGAGGTCCAACCTGAGTTATATGCTTGACAGACTATAAACTGAAAATCCCAAGTCCCTTGAGTACGAGGGACGCTCCTCATGCTACTCAACTTTAGTTACCGGTAAGTTCTTGTCATCGTAAGTATGTGCGTATCATTGAGAACCGCCAACGGGGTACCCCTAGCCCGATGATACGTAAGAATCCCCATATCAAAATGACAAGGCAAGCAGACAATGAGTATCTCAGCAATCTTCTTATTTACCATGGGAAAATGGTGCTTTTTTCTCTCTTTCCTCTTTTCATAAAACACTTTTTTTTTTCTTTTTCTCATTACCTATCTCTCTCTGTTTTTATAAGAAGAATGCTTCATAGATATCATTATGGTTACGCTGCAGGTTTCCACCATGTCAGCATGGATTAGACCAGCGGCCCAGGTGTTTCTCTAACACACATACATAACTCCATGGACTTACAAGCTCCCCTTTTATTTCACACCGACGACATCCGCAAACAAAAGAGCAAGGTATCAACTGGGTATATTTTTACAAGTGTTGAAAGCGTTCCCCGTGACAGCACGGTTCTGCTAATCCCCAGCATACAAGCATATAACTTTCATGGAGAGTTCACAATGGTTCAGGTTTATTAAGTGTAGGAAATAAAGTGTGCCGTCAAGTTTGTGATAGCTTTACTAACTAATTTTCCCATAATAAGCAAACATTTTATTTGGAAGAAAACAAGGCATATTGAATATGCACGGGAGCAACAAATGATGCTAATAGGTAGGTATGGTGGACACTTTGGAAATATTCGGTTTAGGGAGTTGGAAACATGAGTAAAACACTCAGTGGAAGTGAAGGCTAGCAATAGTAAGGGAGCGACAAACGAGAGAGCAATAGCTGTCATTATCATGCTTGCAACAAAACAGGACTACTCATGGCATGAAAGTGATTCAAGATCCTCAAGGCAAAATAATTCATCGAGGCTTAATTGATTATTACAGTCATGTGCATGCGTGAGCATGTGCCAAGTCAATTCAAATGAAACATTCAGAGGAGGATACCACGGTGTCATACCAATTTATGAATAGAGCAATGCAAGCAAACATTCATAAGACATGCTACAAACTATTAGCGAGCTGGAGCTAATCATCAGAAAGCAAGAACTATTAAGCATCCAAAGAAAACATACACTCTACATGAACAGACTAAGCATGCCCACAGTGATGAGTATATGTACAAAAATGAAAACAAATAGAGTTTGTTACCAGCCTCTTACCACGCCTCAAGTTGTCATTGATCCTCATTATTGCTCTTCACTTGTGTGACTTGAATAATAGTATGAAACCAATATCCACTAAGGACTGCCGAACCCTGTAGCAAACTCGCAAAAACCAAAGAAGAACGACCCAAATATTTTTGGTGTTTTCGATTTTTAAACAAGAACCAAAAGGGAAAAACAAACAAAGCAAAATCTTTTTGGGTTTTTCGAATAGTTCAAACAAAGCAAAAAAGGGAAAAACAAACAAAGCAAAAAGGAAGAAGCAAACCAAAGAGAAACAACAGAAATATTTTTGGTCTTTTTGTGTTTTTAGAAAGCAAAAGCAAAGGAGAACTAAAACTAAAAAGAGAACAAAAACATGAATATACAAAGTACCGACGCAACATGATATGGAGATGAGTGCGGTGTCGGTGTACCTCCCCCCAAGCTTAGGCTTTTGGCCTAAGTGGGTATCAATCCCAAGCTGGCCAGGATGAAGTGTCACTCTGGTACGACGAAGAGGTCCCCTCATCCTAGTGCGAATTCGAGTACGTCCCTCTATAATACGCGGAGTAATCATAGGAGGGCATATCCTCCTAGTGCTGCTCGTGGAAACCCAGCAAGCAAAGCTGCTCGTCCACCTCCTCCTTGGAGCGCGACCACGGTCTCCTATGAACACTAAACAAAGCAGGTTGTGGCAAAAGGATCTCCCTTTCATCCCCGTTAGTGAAAAGCATCCTATATACTAGATTGTTCAAATCAGAGGTAGCAGTGACAAAGTGATGAGTTTTCATGGCAACGAGGTCAAGCCTCTGTGGTGCCAGCATAGCATCATCGGGATCCACTGAAAGACCTAATGCATTGACTATGCGTGATGCAGTGATGCCCCCATAGATAGTCCCCCTAGCAGCTAGGCGGCGAGCAATAAGCGATCCAAGATTATACCGAGTATCATTGTTAAGCACAGCAGCAAGGAATGCTAAATGATAGTTGGAGATATTACTAGTGTTCTCCCTACCCAAAACACTAGTGGCAAGATAATCTGCAAAGTATCTAAGAGCAGGGAGTTGGATATTTCTTATCTTTCCGCGCTGCGCTACGCGGTCATCATCATTGGTCAACCCTCGGTAAAGCTCCAACAAATCAGCGGGCCGCCCTTGAATTTTCTTCACGGTCCCTGTCATACGCACACCTACAATACTGCAAAATCTCTCCAAAGGCATGGTGAAGGGCAAATCATAGATTTTAAAAGAGACAGTAGATTGATAGGGTGTGTTAGTAAACATGAAGCTCTCAACAAAAGTTTTGGTGAGCATAGCGTATTGTGCACTCTGATCTTGCATGTAAGAGGTCAAACCAACCCTCTCAATCAGTAGCAAGAAATCATCAAGAATACCTGCAGCTTGCAAGAAAGTAAAACAAGGAAAAGAGGATGGGTGAGCATCCCCATCATCCCTTTCACTGCTAATACGGGTTGCAACGAGGTCTTCATTGTATGATGGCCTAGCATGAGAGGCTGTTCTTGAGGGCCTCGACCTCCTAGGTGCATCACTCTCAAATATCTCTCCAAAAGTATGGTTGTTCATGCTTGGTATTCTGAAATTTAAACACCTATTAAACAAGTGATTACAAAGTAAATATAATGAAGGATTCTACTCATAGGGACTTGCAAGAGGCCTAAACATGCATCAAAACTATATCTCTAAGCATCAAACAAGCTTACAAGCTCTCATAACCAGTCACCTACAGCAGCAAAATACTCAACATATAATCCACTAAACACAAATCTACTTGGACAAGGGGAGGAGTCACATACTAGGGAACAAATGCTCCAAATTTCAGCAAGAAAGATGGGCTGAGCAAGGAGATCGAAAAAATCGAGAGCAAGCATAGCAAGAACGCGATTTTGAGCTATGAACTGGAGCTTACTCGGGAGAGAGAAGAAAGAGGCAGGTGAGAGAGTTAGTGGGGGGCTAGGGGTGGCCCACACCAGGGCATGGCGCTACCCAAGGCTGGCCGCACCACCATGTGGTGTGCCTTCCTGGTGGGCCCCCCTGGTACCTACCAGGTACTCCTCTGCCCCTTTTTCCACGTAAAAATTGAATATGAATTTTCTGGAATTCTTTGAGACACTTTATTTTTGGGCATTTTTCAGAAATAGAAGAATGATTTTTCTGACAGACAGATTTTTTTCTTTTGGAAACATGATGCAAGGACAAAACAAGGCTAGAACTACAGAAGTTCTAACATGCAAGAAACTAACAACACAAATAGAACTAAACAAAAGCAAAAACTAAAATGCAAAGGATAGAAATAAACGGAGATAAGCATAATGAAAACATTTTTTGTTCAATGGAATCCTTTTGTTAGCAAGGTTGATCAAGTCCTGCTACCAAAACAATTGCATATGAGACAAAACTTTGTACTCCACTAATGATTATGTTACCTTAACCTCGATAGCAATGGTCCCAATCATAATAGTTTCAAATTTTTCTCTTGGTATGGGACAATATATTTCTCCAACTTGAATGGCTTCAACATGTTCAATTGAATTCAAACCATCAGTCCTTTCAATCTTCTTGGGGAAATAGACAGTATGTTCCTTGTCATTAACATTGAAGGTCACCTTTCCTTGATTACAATTAATAACAGCTCCTGCAGTATTAAGAAAAGGTCTCCCAAGAATAATAAACATATTATCATCTTCATGCATTTCAAGCACAACAAAATCAGTTAGTATCAAGCAATTGTGAGCCACCTGAACAGGTATATCCTCACATATACCCACAGGAATAGTGGTAGATTTATCAGCCATTTGCAAAGATATATTAGTTGGTATCAATTTTTCAAGCTGAAGCCTCTTATAGAGAGAGAAAGGCATAACACTAACTCTAGCTCCCAAGTCACACAAAGCAGTTCTAACATAACTGTTCTTAATAGAGCAAGGGATACTTGGAATCCCTGGGTTTCCAATTTTCTTAGGAACCTTACCATTGAAGAAATAATTAGCAAGCAAAGTAGAAATTTCTTCATTAGGGATCTTCCTTTTATTCGAGACAATGTCCTTCATATACTTTGAGTAAGGAGGAAATTTAATAGCATCAGTCAAAGGAATTTGCAAGAATAAAGGCTTCATCCACTCACAAAACTTATTATAGTGTTCACCTTCCTTTGACTTGTGTTTCTTATCAAGGAAAGGCATAGGTTTTTGGACCCAAGGTTCTCTTTCACTACCATGTTTCTTAGCAATAAAATCTTCTTTGGTGTATTTAGTGTTCTTAGTGTGGTTTTCTGGTTCTTCTTCAACTTTTTCTTTATTAGGAGCAACATTTTCTTCATTGCCACTTTCAGTTTCAGCATCAGAGATAGATCTACTATTAGGATCTATAGCAGGTTCAGATGGTTCTACAACAGTTTTATGTTTCTTTTTCCTTTTCTTACGAGTAGAACCACTATTTTCAGCTTGTTGAGAATCCTGCTCAATTCTTTTGGGGTGCCCCTCAGGATATAGAGGATCCTGGGTAGCAGCACCACTTCTAGTTCTAATTTCATAAGCATGTTTTCTTTAGTAGCATTAACTAGCAAGTCGTTTTGCACTTTAACGAGTTGATCTATTTGAGTTTGAACCATTTGAAAGTGTTTAACAATCATTTTAACATCATTAGAGGTTATTTCCACAATATCTTTCAACTCAACAATAGCTCTAGTGTTTTCCATTAGATGATTTTGCACCCTTTTATTAAAATTATCTTGCTTAACAATAAAGATATCAAATTCTTCTTAGCATTGATCAGGAGGTTTAGAGTAAGGGATATCACCTTCATCAAAGTGTTGGAGAGAGTGTACCTCAATAGTGGGTGAGTAGGGAATACGCTTACATAATTCTTCTATAGGAGGTAAATTCTTGACATCTGCAGCTTTAATTCCCTTCTCCTTAAGACATTTCTTAGCTTCCTTCATCACTTCATCATTTAATTCAATAACTCCCCTCTTCTTTGATGTTGGAATAGGCACAGGAATAGATGGTTCAGGTACAATTACTTCAGGTATAACTTGTTTAGGAGGAGTCCAATCTTCATAATTCTTGCTTATTTTAGCCATTAATTCCTCAGCTTCCTTTGGAGTCCTATTCCTGAAAACACAATCAGCACAACTATTTAGGTATGTCATAGATTCCTCGGTTAGTCCATTATAAAATATATCAAGAAGCTCATTCTTAGGTAATGGACTTCCAGCTTGTGCATGAATCAAAGCACAAAACCTTGCCCAAGATTCGGGCAATACCTCTTTTTCTCCCTGTTTAAAATCAAAACGTTCCTGCAAAATAGCATGTCTAGCACTGGGAGGAAAATATTTCTGCAGGAAAGTACTAATCAAGCACTCAAGGCTATCAATAGATCCAGGAGGTAAATTACTAAACCAAGTTTTAGCTTCTCCTTTCAGTGAAAAGGGAAAAATCTTAGCAACAAAGTAAGTACGCATCTTAATATCATCAGAAAACAAGCCACTCATGGTAGAAAGTTCATTCATATGTGCTACCGCACTTTCATTCTTAGTCCCACAAAAAGGTTCTTTCTCGACAATAGCTATGTAAGATAGATCGAGAGAGAAATCATAATCTTCATCTATAATGTTTATGGGACAAGCAACAAACTTAGCAGCAGGATATAATTTCAGTCTAATAGTACGCCTCTCAAGGAGACTCTTAGCAGCGCTCCTTTCATGGGTGTTCTTACATTTTTTAATGAACTCATCGGTCATCTCAACATAAACATCTTCAATATCATAACTCTCACTAGACTCAGGTGAGCTAACAGGTGTGGTAGTGTCTTCATTAGGAGTTTCGGTATTTCCAGCTATAGTTCTAGCAATCGTAGCATCTAGCAAAGGACCTAATGAACCACTCTTATCGAGCACAGTAGAGGAAGCATCATAAGCATCAGAAGTTTCAGATTCAGAAGTAGTAGCAGTGTGTGTAGCATGTGTATGTGGTGGTGTAAGGAACTTACTCAAAACAAACGCTGAATCAAGAGCAGCAGAGGTGTTTAGAACCATACCTCTTCTTGTAGTGGATGGTAAAATAGGAACCTTGCCATCACGAGACTTACCCATGATGGATGGATAGCGGCGAACAATAGAGAATCCAAGTGAACTTGATAAATAAAGCTATAATACCCGGCAACGGCGCCAGAAAATAGTCTTGATGACCCACAAGTATAGGGGGTATCGCAGTATTTTCGAGGGAAGTGAAACCCAATTTATTGATTCGACACAAGGGGTGCCAAAGAATATTTATAAGCCTTAACAATTGAGTTGTCAATTCAGCTGCACCTGGAAACAATCTTGCTCACAGCAGTTTATGAGTAGCAACAGTTTTGTAGTAGGAATAGTAAAGTAACAGCAGTGGTAAAGCAAAGACAGTAGTAACAAAAGCAGTAAACAGTGGGATTCGAGTGCGGTAGGCATAGGGATGGATGGACGAGCGTTGCATGGACAAGACAATTCACATAGCAATCAGAACATAGGGCAATTGCAGATAAATAAGATAAAGCATCCAAGTACTAGACAATCCTAGGCATGTGTTCCATATATAGTCATACGTGCTCGTAATGAGAACTTGCACAACATCTTTTGTCCTGCCAGCCTGTTTGCAGCGGGGACTCTAGGGAACTACTGGCAATTAAGGCACTCCTTTTAATAGAGCACCAGAGCAAAGCATTAACACTCCATGAACACATGTGATCCTCACATCAAAGCCATTCCCTTCCGGTTATCCCGATTTACATCGCTTGGGCCATAGGTTCACATTCAACAACGTGTGTATACAACTTGCAGATAAGACCAAGAACAATACTATC
Source organism: Avena insularis (assembly GCA_023614405.1). Lineage (NCBI taxonomy): Eukaryota > Viridiplantae > Streptophyta > Magnoliopsida > Poales > Poaceae > Avena > Avena insularis. The sequence continues at coordinate 416,999,550 of CM042686.1, read as the reverse complement.
ATAATGAATTAATAACAAGTTCAGATCTGAAATCATGGCACTCGGGCCCTAGTGACAAGCATTAAGCACAGCAAGTCGCAACGAAGTCATAAAGCACTAATAAAAGATACTAGGCACCATGCCCTAACAATCTGATTCCATTACATGAACGATCTCATCCAATCCCTACCATCCCCATAGCCTACAGCGGGGGATTACTCACTCATAGATGGGGGAAACATGGATGGTCGATGGAGAAGCGATGATGATGATGATGGCGATGATCTCCTCCAATTCCCCGTCCCGGCAGGGTGCCAGAACGGAGTGGCGGCGGAGCAGAACTCCTTCTGGAAAAACGTCGACCCCCCCAAAGTTTTAGGTCAGAAGGCTCCTTATAGGCGAAGAGAGAGGCCGAGGGGGTGCCTGGGGGGCCCACACCACCCCCTGGCGCGGTCTGGCCTAGCCCGCGCCACCAGGTGGTGTGGCCACCCCCTAGATCTTCTCCGTCTCGTATTCTGGCTCCTAGAGTCTTCGGGTGAAATAGGATTTTTGGCATATTTTCCGGGATTTTTCCTGATAGTTGGTTTTCTACAAAAAAAAGTAGACACCAAGGCAATTCTGCTGAAAACCCGTCAGTCCGCATTAGTTGCATCCAAATCACACAAGTTTAGAGGAGAAACAATAGCAAAAGTGTTCGGGAAAGTAGATACGTTTTGGACGTATCATACCTCTAGGACTTCCCAATAGGGTACCTCCCAAAATATAGATTTCTTCTTCCACACGGGCACGTGTCCGGTAGTGTCATTTAGAATAGATTGACCGCCAGGACCATTTCCAAAGATTACTTTTAGATCCTTGACCATACCAAATACATCATCACCAGTTCAGGGGATAGGCTTATTCCAGTGATCTACGTCACCTTTGAAATGCTTGACTTTCTTTTTTCCAATATGCTTGGTCAGAAGAAATCGACGAATCCCCAAGTACACAACCTTTTTACATTTATGCAAGTATGTACCTTCAGTCTCATCTAAATAGTGCATGCATGGATTGTATCCCTTGTTTGACTTTTTTGAAAGGTTACTAAGAGCAGAACAATCATTGATTGTTACGAAAAGCAACACTCGTAGGTCAAATTCCTCTAGTTTGTGATCATCCCACACACGTACACCTTGTCCGTGCCACAACTATAAAAGTTCTTCAATTAATGGCCTTAGGTACACATCAATGTCGTTGCCGGGTTGCTTCGGTCCTTGGATGAGCACTGGCATCATAATGAACTTCCGCTTCATGCACAACCAAGGAGGAAGGTTATAGATACATAGAGTTATAGGGCATGTGCTATGACTATATCTCTGCTAGCCAAAAGGATTCATGCCATCTGTACTTAGACCAAACCTTAAGTTCCTTGCGTCATCTACAAAGCCCGGGTACTCTCCCTCGATTTTCTCCACTACGACCCATCAACATGGTGTCTCAACATCATGTATTTCTTGCGGTCTTCTTTGTACCATCGCAACAACTTGGCATGCTCTTTGTTTCTAAACAAACGTTTCAACCATGGTATTATAGGAGCATACCACATAAACTTGGCATGAACCCTCTTCCTAGGGAGCTCACTCTCAATATCAACAGGATCATCTCGTCTAATCTTATACCTCAATGCACCGCATACCGTGCATTCATTCTTATTCTCATACTCCTCACCGCGGTAGAGGATGCAGTCATTAATGGATGCATCTTCTGCACCTCTAATCCTAGAGGGAAGACAACCTTCTTTGCTTCATACTTACTAGCAGGCAATTAATTATCCTTTGGAAGCTTCTTCATTATTTTTAGTAGCTTCTCAAATCCCTTAGCAGATAAACCATTCTATGCCTTCCTTTGCAGCAATTCTAGTGTGGTACCGAGCTTTATGTTTCCATCTTCGCAATTTTGGTACAACCTTGTTTTGTGATCATCTAACATGCAATTCAAATTCAACTTCTCATTTTCACTTTTGTATTCTATCTATGCATCCACAATGGCCCGGTGAAGATCATCAACAAGCTCATCTGGTGCCTCTTCATCTTCACCTTCCCCCGTTGCAGTATCACCATATTCAGGGAACATAGGATAGTTGTCATCATCCTCTTCTTCTTCATTGTCTTCCATCATAACCCCTCTTTCTCCCTGTTTGGTCCAGCAATTAAAGCTGGGCATGAAACCATACTGAAGCAGGTGGGTGTGAAGGGTTCTCGAGGAAGAGTAATCCATCTTATTTTGACAGGAAACACATGGACAACACATAAAACCATTCACATTGTTTGCCTTAGTGACACCGATAAAATTATGCAGGCCCGTAATGAATTCGGCAATGCGTCGGTCACTGTACATCCATTGACGACTCATCTGCATTATATAATTAAGTTTATCAAAAATCATTACAGAACATCTAGAGAAATGACCTCTATACATCGACAAATGCATTGCATCAATGACAGATGAAAGGATAAAGTTGCTAACCTCGATCGAGGAGGAAAGAAAGAGAAGAAAGATTAAGTGTATCTCAGACACTTCATATCATGTTTGTTTTGTGTGAACTCAAGTGGCATCGTGCTCTCATGCATTTCAGGGAGAACCTCTTGTGCAGAGAGGGGAAAAATAAAGCAACATACACCACTTGTGTATGAGAGGGGAAAAACAAACCAGCTCACATACAAACATGCGGGGCTGGGTGTATATATACAAAAACATGAACCTTTAGTCCTGGTACGTACCACGAACATGGACTAAAGCGAACTGTAACTAAAGGTCCCAAACAAACCGGAACTAATTGTGCTCCTTCCACGTGCGATGTCCTGGCCTTATGAACCAGGAATAATGCTCACATTAGTCCCGGTTCATAAGAAAATCAGGACTGGTCGCTTCCGAGCAATCCGACAGAAGCCCTGTTTTATACAAGTGATGAGGTGGCACTCGACGGTGCACAGAAGGACGGCGACCATGAGGAATAGGGCCTAGCCCGACATCTTCTTCACTCGGGTTTGCCGTGGCCCGCCAAATGGTTTCAAATCTGCGGAACTTGTGCATCATTCTTCACTCTTCTGCTCATGTTCGCTTTGTTCTTATCCGTAGCATCCACGATGAGCTAGGCCTACCATATTACATTCTCCGCCATGTCATCCTCCAAGAGATGGTGCCGAAGAACATGTCAAAATATGTTTTCCAACAATGATTTCAACTGCACCATGAGCCGAATTGGATCTCCCATTTTGTAAGCCTTTATTTTATATAAAACGAGTGCTCCTACCATTCACAACCTTAAAAGAGCCAAACTATAGAAAAGTTTAACTCACATGAAACCTTTCCAAAAGTGAGAATATTTTTATCTATGATGTATGATAGTAGAGGTTTGTGACCCATATATTTTCTACAAACTAATGGTTTCCAAACACCATCCCCTAAATAGTGTAGAAATCCATTCACTAGGGAAACATTTTTTTAAAGATCAAGGAACACAACACTCATCCAAGCGGTAGGCCGACGGCCGGAAGCTACGCTGACAGCCAGGTGTCGAGGCCGTTGGCCTAGCTCCGGGACGCCCATGGCCAAGCAAAAGCCGTCGACGTAAAAAAAACATCGGCGTATCGGCTGCTAGGCCGAGGGCCACTGTTGGTGTAGAAAAACCATTAGCGTAGCTTCTTGTAGGTTGAGGGCCGCCATCGGTGTAGAAAATGCCATCATCGTACCTTTCTCACATGTTGTTGCCGAGACCGCACAGGATGGAGGAGTCGATGCCGTCAGAGCTAGGCCGTCGGCGTATCTATTTTCTTGATTTCCCACCATGATCCATTCGCTATGTTGTATGACTAGTACAAACTCGTTACTTTGATACATCTATTGTCTATAGGCCTCAGATGGTTTCTCGTTCTGGCTCAAGCACATAGCCTCTAAGAGAACACCACATGAGCCGGTTTTCCTTTGCGGCTCTAAGATACACGACCTCATACGGTGCAAAAAGCTAAACGTCTCTAAGATACACGACCTCATACGAGCTTGAGACAGCTAGTATTCATGACCGCTTGTAAGAACTCCTCACCCTCAGACGACCCCAAGTAGGGACCATCTCCAATAATCATGCACTCGGATTTGGATTCAAATAAAGTCCGTCTCCAAACCAAGGACACCTCGAAGCAGTTATTGAAGTTGAAGCTTGTCACAACCTTCTCCCATCTAGTCGTCAATATTGCATTTGACCTATCTCCCATCTTTATCCTCACCATCTTTGGGTTCTTGTTGTTCATTTGTCAAATATGGACATCAATAGGTTCATCAAGGCCATTATTTAGGTATTTTCTTATGAACTCATCTCCAAATGTTTGCGCAAGTACAAAGAATTGAAAAATTAGTATTCTTGTGTTTACTAGAAGTAATTAAATATCACAGTCTAGCTTGTTGATCACATGTTCAAGAATATATCATATTATCAGTTTGCACTTGTTTTTCATGACTGGTGAATAGGGCAACCTATAGACATAGTACTTGATTTTTGGTGGAAATTCGGGTTCATACCAGTCTAAGAGGAAGTCTACATGAACTTTGTTCAAATACATATCATTTCCAAAAACCTTCTACTTATAAAAAATAGTGTCCCCCATGTGTTGAGGACCTGATGCAACAATATATAAAAATTTCAATGCGATGAAATATTCATATCTATCGTCTAAACGCAAACAAAATAGATGGCTACAATTTTGATGTTCTTTGATACCTCTAAACTCAATCCTCTCAATAGGATCTTCATATGATGACTTGAATGCAAAACTATCAAAGCTAATGTGAAAACTGTCATCGCTAGAGAGCATTATTGCATAATCACTAGAGGTTCCCATCTGTTAAATAGATACAAATAGAGAGCATCTTAATAGAATCAAAATGCAAGCATACTAATGAAGTGAAAATTAAAATAGATATAGAGTAATGGAGTGAAAATTAAATCTCTATTGTTAGATGGGCAACGAACAATAAGGAATCAATAAAAATTGCAGATTTTGAGATTTATACAAGGGAAAAAGAGCTGGGACGGATGGAGGCCAGCTGGAGGAGGCTCTCCCGACGGTGTCGTCGGCTCTTTGAAGCTTGAAAACCGTGAACCTTGAATTCTAGAAGCAAAATGGCAAAATCCATGTCAAAATTTCTAAATCGAAGCTCTGTATTAGGGTTCGGGGTTTTTGTTTTAATACATACCTACCTTGACGATGAAGGGGTCCTCGGAGGTGAGGGAGAGCGTCCTCACCGCAGGGGACCGGAGGCGGAGGGGAGGAGAGGCAGGAGACCACATGCAACAATGGTGGAGGGCGACGACAGCAGCGATGAAGGACAGTAGTTTGGACGGGTGGGGAAGAAAAAATATGCCATAGATCTAAAATATTTGTCCAAATATTTCCAGATCTTTGCCGCCAGGTACTAGCCTCAGACGGATGAAAATGGAAAACGCCTCTACGAATGTCTGTTGTTTGAATATTTCATATTTTGCTGCCAAGTACTTCCCTAGCTAAGACGACTAGAAATTTGAAAAGAACTAATATTCAGAACTCCGGATATATTAGGAACTCCGAAGTTTTCTTATCCTAAAATATGAGAATTATTCATAATTTAAAGGTGAAGGAAGGTGTATATACATGCTTGCTAGTGTGAAATTGAGTCCCCTAAGACTAAATGAGGTTCATACATTAAAGAAAATAATTAGCAGAGTACAAACCTTGGATCTTACCCTGAAATGCATGACAACTCCTAGTGTTCATGGGCTTGCTGCAGAGCAATAAAGTGCAAGTGTTTTGATTTTGACTAATTGAAATGTTTAATCACGAAATGAGATCATTTGGTTACTTAAATATTAATTTTTCACCAATATAACCTTTTTTCATGTATTCTTTGATGGAAGTCTCGTTGGGTGAATATTCGAACCCCCGTATATATACCCGGAATTCCAAGTTTTGTTAATACTAAATTTGAGAATTATTCATAATTTAAAGACAAAGGAAGGTGTTTACACATGCTTTCTAGAGTGAAATTGAGTCCTAAGAGTAAATTAGGTTCATACATTGAAGAAAATATATGGCATAGTACTAACCTTGGATCTTAACCCTGAAGGTATGACCGACTCATAGTGTTCATGCGCTTGCTGCATAGCAATAAAATGCAAGTTTTTTTAAATTCGACTAATTCAAATGTTTAATACCGATGTGATATCAATTGGTTACTTAAATGAACTTTCCAACATTTTGAACTCTATTTTCATGTATTCCTTGACAATTGTAATATGATCGAGCACTAGAAATTTTTGGTAGTATGCATGATCAGTAATAATCGACCACTAGAAAGTTTTGGTAATGTGCATGATCATGATCAGTAATATAATCAAGTACTAGAAAATTAAAGGAAACTCCATATAAAATAGTAGATTAATAAACAAGGTACTTATAATTAGTAGTTCAACCACCGCAGAGTGCGGATATCTATATATATTGTCTTACATGCAACACCAGAGATAATAATTAACATAAACAAAATAAGCAAGGACAGCAGCAGCAGGAGCAGGGGCAGTAGCAGGAGCCTCAGCCTACTCGAGGGGAAACATGCCAGTCCTGACATATTTCTAGAAGAATTTGCTGTAGGCTGCGTGCTTTGCCAAGGTCTTCATATGGTGCCTACGGCCGCGGCCGTGCGGCCACGGCCGACGCCCACCGAGTGCTGGATCATGCTTTCAAGGTTTTGGTTGATGACTGCGAAGAATTGGAAAAAACAATCTCCCCTTATGGTGCAAGGGAATTTGCCCAGTTAGTAACTGCCTCACCATGTAGCGGCTCTTGCAGTCCCTGGAGTACTTGCCAGAGCTCACGTCATCAGAATCCTCCTATTTAATTTTTAGTATATAATTAGAACTCATACAAATGATTGAATTGTATTACAACTCAAGAATTGACAACATATGTAAGAAAATATTAAATTGACATCAAAGAGAATGTATCTCAGTAATAGTTTGATCAGTTCATATATCATTTCATGTATCCAAAGAAAATGACAAGTAATTGCATCATGATCATGTAACACAAAAATCAAACTAGAGATTCAGATACATGTAGAACAAATCGGGGGCCTCATAAGTTTCCTCAGAGATGGCGTAAGAGGACCAAGTACCAACTGAACAATCTATATTTGTATATTGCCCCAGGTTCACTAACCCACTACTGAAAAAATCTGACACCAATATGTCTGTCTTGCACTACTTTGGGGAAAATTTGAATCATTAGCCATAGTAATAAATTAAAATGTAACCCATCTTACACTATGAATGCATGTGTTTCCTACATATTGTAATTATAATAACAAAAAATCAAACAATATTCATAAGTTCACTAACCCATTCCTAAAAAATCTGACACCATCAAATGTGTCTCCCTTTGCACTCTTTTCGGAAAAATTTGAATCATTGGCCTTAGTAAGGAATAGAAATATAATCCTTATATATACTATGAATGCATGTGTATTTCCTAAATATTGTGTGGTCGAACCATGCATGGGTACGTAACGACAACTTATGAGCAAACAATATTTCATAGGTACATGTAAGAACAGCTCATGATCAAACCATGCATCATATAAATCATTTTTTATGGATATATAGTGTAATCACATAATCAAAAGAATCAAAACAATAGTCAGCTACATGTAATAAATTCAATGTATGAGCACAATTGGTTGTGTACTAGCAGAAACAATTCAAAGATCATAGTTCCATATATATGAATGTAGAATAAATCTGGGGCCTCATAAGATTTTTCATAGATGGAGTTTGTGAACCAAAGTACCAAGCACAACCTATATTGTTCGTGTACATTGCTATAGGTTCACTAACTCATCCCTAAAAAACGGACACCATCAAATGTGTCTCCCCTTGTACTCTTTTGAGGAAAATTTGAATCATTAGCCTAAGTGAGAAATAGAAATGTAATATACACTATGTAACATGCATATATACATATTGTGTATCAAAATCAACACTCCAGTAACATCAATTCCTAAAACCCCTAAAATCAAATATGTTACATATTGATTAATCTACATCACAAGAAGAACCGTACGAACAACAACAAATAAATGTAAATTTACTAGATGGTAGATGAGCAGATCTAATCAAATCTCCAAAACAATCGACCATCTAAACCATATATATTCTAATTTTCCTACAACAATAAGGCGACAAAGCAAAAGAACCTATATATATTTAGCAAATACTATGTACGAACAGTGAAATCTGTGACTCCGAATAGAGAAGCAAATTAGTATATAGTACCTCGGATGTCTCATCTGAGACCTCCTCCTCGAACTCATCCATCTCCTTGATTGCTCCGAGGATTTGGTGGTTGAGGATGGCATTGTTGATGATCATGACCGCCGAGTTACCTCCGTCTACATGCCCCTCATCCAGATCTGCCACTGGCACCACGACATTGTGAAGGGAATATGACCGTGAGGCAATAATAAACTGGTTATTATCTTATTCCATGTTTATGATAAATATTTATTTTGCATGCAAACGTATCTATAATTTTTGATACATGCAAACATATTAACAAACGTATCTATAATTTTCTGACTTTCATACATGCAAACGTATCTATAATTTTTGATGGTCCATGCTTGGTTTATATCTACTTTCTTATGTTTTGTCCACACTTTGGAGTACTTTTTATACACTTTTCTTGGACTAACCTATTAACAAGATGCCACAGTGCTAGTAGCATGTTTTCTGCTATTTTTGGTTCCAGAAAAGTCATAAAATGAATATTCTCGGAATTGAACCGGACAAAAGCCAAAGTCAATATTTCACCGAGGGGGACACGGAGCCAGAATACAAGACGGAGAGGGGCCATGGGCCGCCCACACAACCTAGCCGCGCGGCCAGGCCTGGCCCACGCCAGGGGGTGGTGTGGCCGCCTAGGGCACCCCCTCGGCCTCCCCTTTCGCCTATATATTGCCTCCGATACAGAAACCCTAAGTACCTGATCAAATTTCCACGAAAGAGTCTGTAGCGGCCGTCATCTCCATCCCTAGATCGGGAGGGATCTGAAGCTCTTCTCGGCACCCTGTCGGAGGGGAGAATTCACCCTGGAGGCCTTCTTCATCACCATGCAAGCCTCCGGTGTGATGCGTGAGTAGTTCATCCTTGGACTACGGGTCCATGTAGTAGCTAGATGGTTGGTTCTTCTCCTTTGTGCTATCATGTGTAGATCTTGTGAGCTCCGTTCATGATCAAGATCATCTATTTGTAATCATACATGTTGTGTTTTCGGGGATCCGATGGATATTGAGATGCTATTTCAGATTGATTATTGATTGTATCATGTCTTTGTTATTTGCGATCTTGCATGCTCTCTGTTGTTAGTAGCTATCTTGGCCGAGTAGATGCTAGCAACTCCAAGAGGGAGTATTTATGCTCGATAGTGGGTTCATGCCTCTAGTAATCTGGGGAAGTGACAGAAATCTCTAAGGTACTAGATGTGTTGTTGCTACTAGGGAAAAAACAACAATCCTTTGTTGATAGAACAATCATATTATTTACTTTACACACAATGTGTAATGCAATTATCTATTGCTTGCAACTTAATACTGGAGGGGGTTCGGATTGATAACCTGAAGGTGGATTATTAGTCATAGATGTAGTTGGATTACGGTCTATGTATAATGTTGTAATGCCCAATCATATAAAGAGCTCCTAGCTATGCCTCTTATATAAACTAGCTCATTGATTAACAAGATGATCAAGGTTTCCTGATCATGGACATTGGATGTTGTTAATAACAAGGTCACAACATTTGTTGAATGGTGTGATGAACATTCATCCGAAGAATAGCATTACGATCAATGTGATTGTGTTAAAATTCCTATGACATCATACGGAGTAATTTTAGTCCTTAGACCATGCGATCATGTTAATCACTAACACCGGAAGAGTAACTTGATAACATCAAACGTCAAACCGTAACAAGGTGACAATAAAGGTGGGTTCAGATACTTTGAAAGTGCTATATAGAGGCTCATGGATCAAGAGTGGGATTTGTCCATCCCGCTGATGGATAGATATACTCTGGGCTCTCTTGGTGATATCACATTTAGATAGCTTGCAAGCAAGTGATTAGATCAGTGGAATGTTATATCACGGGAACAAGAAAAGAGTGCATGTCAGTAACGAGATCAAACTAGGTATAGGGATACCGATGATATAATCTCGAATATGTAATATATCATGAGACAAAGGGATTTAATTACAAACATTAAAGGTTCACATGATCACTAGAGTCATCGTTGAATGTATGGGAGTCAGTACGGATCTCAATCAGCGCTGCTGATTATTGATCGGAGAGTGGTCTCGATCATGTCTGCATTATTCACGAACCATAGAGTGACACACTTAAGGGATACTGACACCATTTAGGAGAAAATATGTTTCAGATAAAGATTATAAAAGTGCTGGAATCGTTTCAATGGAAACCGAATTGTTTTAGGTGAAATTCTAGAAACCGGTTCTGCATGTGATATTGAAATGTTGCAGGTGGTTTTATGTGAATGTTTGTTAATTAAAGTAAGTAACAAAATTCTGAATAAAATAAATAAAAGAGTTTTTTTATTAAATGAGAGTTGCATTAAATTTGGTCAAAATTTAATGCATGTGAGTGTACATGTGAGTGGAGGTGTGTTTATACGAGTGGGAGATCCACCCACATGAATGAAGGAGAGTTGGGCTCACCCACCTTGGCCACCGAACATGGCATGGGGGCTGCCCCTCCCCTATTAAAGGAGCACTTCCTCCTCCTCCACTCTCACACCTCCTCATGAAGGATCTCTCTCCTGCTCTAGAATTATTTCCCCATGGTCTCGGATTAGCGAGATACATGTTCCTGGTGGCTTTGTCTGAAAGGAGTTGCTGCTTCTGCTGCATCGCTGGAGCGAGGACGCGAAGGTTTTTGGGGTAATGGACGTGTGTGAGATCACGGATGTACCGCTGCTTTGCGGTGCTAGACTTGTTGGCCATGGTGCTGGACCTACTAGACTAGATGGACTTCATCACTATCTTGAGATCAGCAAGTGTACGACAACATCATCCATGAAATCAGTTTTTGTTAACAATGCTTTGTCGCTCTTCAAGGGTATGTTCTCTATGGATGTATATCAATCTCGGTGAATAGTAGTTCACACTGTAGGAATTTTTTGTTTTCTATGCTGCAAACCCAACAGTGGTATCAGAGCCTGATCTATGCGTCGATTCTTTGCACGGGTAGAACACATATGAGTATGTGGGTGATGATGATCATGTTATTGCATCTTATATGTATTTTGGATATTGTTGGCATAGTGGGATGAAACGGCCCGGACTAACTTTACATGTCCTTGCACATGAGACCTGTTCCACACCTAACATGCAACTAGTTTTGCATAAGTGGCTAGCAAGTGTGTGTCTCTCCTACTATAGTCAATATCTGATTCACAACGAGTTTCTAATAATTTTATTATCATCGTTATGGTTCCATGATCGTAGGTTTGGTTCTATCTTTGAAAGCCCTAAGCCACGTAAAACTTGCAATTGATAAATTAGAGGCGTGTAGTTTAGATTGTTGTTGGGCAACTTTCATGATATGGTGATATTATAATTTACAGTATGGATTGATACTCTTGGAAATTATAACATACTAAAGTGTAAGTTCCATATACCTTGGCCTTATACATATAGGAATGATAAAGATCATAGCAAGATGCACAAGATAGTAATCAAGTGCAAGAACCATATCATATCACATTTTGCATATGATGTTGGTTTGCATCTTATATTGCTTGTTTGGCGTTTTAGTAGCATTATAAGATGATCGCTCATTTAAAATATCAAGATAAAAAATGTGTTCTTACTTAGTATGCACCGTTAAGAAAGTTTGTCGTTTTGAGAAACCACGTGATGATCGGGTGTGATAGACTCTACGTTCACATACAACGGGTGTAAGACAAACTTACACACGCGAGTACTAAGGTTCTTACTTGGTGAGCCTAGCACATATAGACATGGCCTCGGAACACAAACCGAAAGGTAAAGCATGAGTCATATGGTTGATATGATGATCATCCAGATGCTCTCCTTTGAAGCTACACCAACTCACGTGATGATCGGACTTGGTGTAGTGGATTTAGTTCATGTAATCACCAAAAAGACACGAGGGATGTCGTTTTTGAGTGGGAGTTCATGTAGTAATATGATTAAAGTTGAACTCAATTGGTCATAACTTAAATCAAAGTGAATTTGCATAGTTTGTTGTAGTCACTGGAATCCGTTTACTACCTTATGATTAGTTATAATTGAGATAATATAACTATAAAATTCTGGGTATTTACTTTACGAATTGGTATCATATTGTTTTAAGTGTCAATTTAAAGTTTAGAAGTCCTATTGCAAACTTGCAACAAACTCTATTTACTCCATGAAGTTTAATAAGTAGTATTTCATCAAGAGTAACAATTCCAGTGTTAGTATTCTAAAGTATCATGTTTGTCTCCATGATTCTTGATATTCAAAAGTTGTTTTAATATCGAGGTTATCTAGGAGCTAAAAGAATTGTTTCAGAAACCATCATGTGTGAAAGATATTGTGATATCTGAAACAATGTTTAGGTTGTAATATGATAGAGTATAATTTGGAAAAATAAATGTTCTCATATTTTATGAGAATTTGCGAAAGTTGGAGACGCTAGACGTCCTAATCTCCCAAAAAGGTTTTGGGAACTGACATTATACTCGTGATTCGTCCTTATAGGCTATAGTAGCTTCATCATGAAAGTTTTCATGAGAAGGATGGATAGAAGATGTAGGTAAAATGTTTACTACACTAAAAGATTACTAAAGAATGGATTTTTGAAAGAACACCAAACATTAGATGATGGTGATCCACTTGAATGTGCAAGTCCAAAGGTATTAGTATTTGACTATACACGCTTTGGACTATGTGGCATATGTATGGTGCCACTATTGATGTTGATATATTCTTTTAAAAGGAAAAGGAAATGCTAAAAGAGAATTTATAAAATATTCGGCAGAAAAGAAAAGACTGGAAATGTCTAGCTAAGGTATATAGATGATATACATGTTATGATTATATTCTTTGCTTGTTAAACAATGTGGTTATTGGGTATTGGATACCGAATTGGTTGGTATGAAATGTCATACAAAACGACACATTTCATGAACTACAAAGGCCTAAGTAACTAGCAAGAGAATATGTGATGATGTTCATTGAAAATCAATAAAGTGTTATTGTGTTTCTCGCTGACATCAAAACTTTCCTTCAAGATTTTTTTAATAATTTTTATTTTGTTCCGGTATTATGAGAACAATGGTTATTCAGATAATTACCATATTCCATAGAAGATGGATGAACTTTTACAGGTCTAATTGGATAAATCACGTCCATAAAAACTAATGCTAAAATGTCGCAAGACAAATGACTGAAAGATCACTTACAAAGTGACACCGTTGTTTAAATTATATTAGAAAGAAAACATGAAGAAACTCCATGTTGATGGATTTTTGGAGTCTTTGATTTTGATCAATTGACGCTTGTGAGATTTTCCTCGAGGTAATTAATTTATTTTTCATAGGACAAAGAGGAACAGGTGACTAACTTATTAGAAATTGTGCATGTTGATGTATATAGTCCATTATGCGTAACCATGTGCGATGGATCTTTCAGCTTCATATGCTTTCTCTGGAAAATTGAGTGAATATATCTGCATATTTACTTAATAAGGAAGAAGTATGAAACATTTTAAAATTGTTCAAACACATTCAAGATGGAGTGGAAAATCATTGTAACGAGAAAATAAAGAATTTATGATTTTATCATAAACGAAGATATTTGAGTTGCATGATTAGCAAAACACCTATGATTTGAGGAATTGTTCCATGGATTTTCATTTCCCGATAAACCATAGGAGTATGGAAATCAATACTATTTTCTTAGTATTATTTGAGAATATACATTTTTAATAGGTTATTGCATATTATTCTTTTTTCACTTAAATGAATTTTTGTAATTCATTGATATTGCAATTTTAATATTGCAAAAATTTATATTGAAAAGACGATAGCCAATTTATTGGCTAATTCGAATTCGTATGTATAATTCGTATAATTATGATTATTGGAGACAAAAATTCAAGCAATCCATGTTTGACATGGTAAGATCAAAGGTGTTATTTATAAAACTTCCATTATATTTTAAGGATTAAAGTTTTAGATACTATCGCTTTTACACTGAAAAGAGCACCACCGTGATCCATTGAAATGACACCATATGGGTTATGGTTCAGGATAAAACCCGAGTTGTCATTTCTTAAAATTTGGTATGCTAGGGATAAGTAAAATGTTTACAACTAAAGTCAGATAAGCACATGTTTGTAGGTTATCCCAAAGAATTTGTTGGGTATTCCTCCATAACACTGAAAACAAAAGAGTTTGTCACCTAGAACGTTTTCTTAAGAAGAAATTTTTCGCAAAAATTTAAGTGGGGGGACAATAGAACTTTGATTAGGTTGATGAACCTAAGCAACATGTGCTAAGTAGTGTAGTGCCAAAAAGTGTCCTAGAGGCGGCCACAATGCTCATGGCTCTCGTGATTACAAAGGTTGTAATCTTAGAGATTAGAGTTCCTATTTGAACCGTATGGGTCGGTTAAGAATCAAATAGTGATATTTGATAAAAAAGTCGTTACTATTTTGACAATGATGAACCGACTACACGCAAAGAAGATATCATGGGCCCCGACTCCATAAAATGACTAGAAGTCATGAAATCCGTGATAGTTTCCATACACGAGAAATCAAGTTTTTGAACTCGGAAGACCCTCCGGAAAGGCATAAAGCCTATTGGTCGTAATTGGATCTATAATTAATATACATTGATGTTTGACATCAATGAAGTAGTCAACATGCCAGAAAGGAGTTTACGACAATGTTCAAAGGGTTGACTATGAGAAGATTTGATCTTTTGTAGCGATATTTAGTCTTGACGGATTAATACAGCAACCACTATATATAATTTGGTATATGGTAGTTGAACAAACAAAACAAAGTTCTTATGATAGAATGGTTACCTAGGACGTGTACATGACATGGTCTGAAGGGTTTTCTTAATTCAAAGGATGCTAAAAGGGCATGCAAACTTCAATGGTTGAAATAAACATAACGGAGTTGGAATCTTCACCGTGATGAAATAGTTAAAGAGATTAATTTCATCGGAGACGATGAAGATGCTTGCATTAGCAAGAAATTAAGTGGGAGCACTGAGACATATTTCCAATACATTATGTAGAGGACATACTGTTGATTGGAAATGATGTATCTTTTATTGACATGGGTTAAGAATTTCATTAAAATTTGATTTCGATGAAAGACTTGGGCAAAACCGGAATATTTGTCATCAATGTCTATAGGGATAGATTGAGGCGCTAATATGATTGTGCCAGATGTACATATATGAGATATTGAAAGGGTTCAATATGGAAACGATAAGAAAGGCTCTTGCTAGATGAAAATGGTTGAATCAAGATTCAAGTGTATCGACACTTGGTAAGTGAAACAAGATTCAAGTGTTTTGACACCCGGTGAGTGAAATCACATGAATAGTTTGATCAATAATACCATGATAGTTAATAGTAGTACATTGTAAAGTGTTACATTGATACTAGTTTGTCACAAAATACAAATTAAATTTATCTTAATTTAAACTATGGGTGGCACAATGTAATGGAAAAGAGGTTCCATGATGGATTTGGATGAGTTCCAAAGTTAAGGCATTATGACGGATACTACAACAACAAGGCTAAGTATATGACTGCTATAGTAGCAACAAAGGAGGGCATTAGTGTGAAGTAGTTTGTTATCAAACTAGGTGTGGTTCACAGTGGGCTAGTACAATGAAGATATATTGTACGACAATTATATCAACATATTTTAACCCAAAGGAACTAAAGTTCTCACCAAAGGAATAAATTTATACAATGCCATCTCATTTGAGAATGAGTGATGCGTAGAGACACAAAGACATGCAAATACACACATACCTGAAAATGTCAGATCCAGAAATTATGTTAAACACTAGAAAATGCGTATATACAACACCAGAAAGCCATAGGTGTTGAATGCACAAGTTTTTCAAACTAGATTATTGACTCTAGTGCAAGTGGGAACTGAAGGGAATATGCCCAAGAGGCAATAATAAATTGGTTATTACTTATTCCATGTTTATGATAAATGCTTATTTTGCATGCTATAATTGTATTAATTGTAAACGTTAAAACATGTGTGTTTAATAAACAAATAAAGTTTTACTAGTTAGGCCTCTCATATAAACTAGCTCGTTGATTAACAAGATGTTCATGGTTTCCTAATCATGGACATTGGATGTTGTTAATAACGAGATCACAACATTGGTTGAATGGTCCGATGAACATTCATCCAAAGAATAACAATACGATCAGACTCATTGTGTTAAAATTGCTATGACATCATACAAAGTAACTTTAGTCCTTAGACCATGAGATCATGCCAATCACTAACACCAGAAGAGTAACTTGATAACATCAAACGTCACACCATAACATGGTGACAATAAAGGTGGGTTCAGATACTCCAAAAGTGTTACATAGAGGCTAATGGATCAAGAGTAGGATTTTTCCATCCCGATGACAGATAGATATAATCAGGGCCCTCTCAGTGATATCACATTGAGATAGCTTGCAAGCAAGTGATGAGATCACTAGAATGTTATATCACGGGAACAAGAAAAGAGTGCATGTCGGTAACGAGATCAAACTAGGTATGGGGATACCGATGATCGAATCTCGGATATGTAATATATCACGAGACAAAGGTATTTAATTACAAACGTTAAAGGTTCACATAATCACTAGAGTCATCGTTGCATGTGTGGGAGTCAGTATGGATCTCCAAGTCCCGCTGTTGATTATTGATTGGAGAGTTCTCTCGATCATGTCTACATTATTCGTGAACCGTAGGGTGACACACTTAAGGGATACCGACAACAATTAGGGTAAAAAATGTTTCAGATAAAGATTATGAAAGCGCTGGAATCATTTCGATGAAAACATGAATTATTTTGAGTGAAATTGCAGAAATTGATTCTTTATGTGATATTGAAATGTTGCAGGGGTTTTATGTGAATGTTTGTTAAATAAAGTAATTAACAAAATTCTGAATAGAATAAATAAAAGATTTTTATTAAATGAGAGTTGTATTAAATTTGGTGGAAATTTAATGCATGCGAGTGGACATGTGAGTGGAGGTGTTTTTATGTGAGTGGGAGCTCCACCCACATGAATGAGGGAGAGGTGGGGGCACCCACCTTGGCCGCCAGCCATGACATGGGGGCTACCCCTCCCCTATAAAAGAATCACCTCCTCCTCATCATCCACTCTCACACCTCGTCGTGAAGGATCTCTCTCCCCCTCTAGAATTATTTCCCTATAGTCTCGGATTAGCGAGATACATGTTCCCAGTGGATTTTTCTGAAAGGAGTTGCTGCTTCCGCTACACCGCTGGAGCAAGGACATGGAGGTTGTCGGGGTACTGGACGTGTGTGCGATCATGGATGAACCGCTGCTTTGCGGTGCTAGACTTGCTAGTGCTGGACCTGCTAGACTAGCTGGACTTCGTCACGATCTTGAGATCGGCAAGTGTATGACTACATCCACGGAATCAGTTTTTGTTTACAATGCTTTGTTGCTCTTTAAGGGTATGTTCTCTATGGATGTATATCCACCTGTTGATTGTATTTAGATAGATAGATCTTGGTGATTAGTAGTTCACATCATAGGAAATTAATTGTTTTCTATGTTGCGAACCCAATATGTTGTCGTTGACTTGCTGCTCGATGGCGACGGCGACTGGATAGACGGAGCCCGAAGCATCGATGGTGCAGCGATTAGCGGCGTGATGTTTGCCCGGAGAAGCAGCCTCTACCTTCTCGGCGATGACGGCCGAGCCATCTGTTGCACCTCCAACTTGCTACACCTCCGGCTTGTCTCCACGAGTACGCTTTATGGCACATCTAAGGGCAGGGGTGGGTGTTGCAGAAGGACCTTCTATGTACGTAAGGTGTAGATTGGGATTTTGTGACTACACAGATTAGGGAAAAAGTCGCTAGCTCCTGGAAGATGAAGGCTGAGCGGGTTTATATACGCGGGGACGGTTGGTTGTCTTGGAGTGAACATGTGTGAGTGTGGATACGTGGGTGGTGAACGCGTGCATAATCTCCACTTTCTAGTTGTATTAACAACACACGCATGCTACCCCAGGAACATGCACAAAGCCAATTTTCGAGACGGGTGGCATAATGGTTCGCCTCAGTAGACCCATTGAGGCGGTTAATATTTCTGACCGGCTGCGATTCAGTGATCTAGGGAGATGGTCAGTATTATCGTTTGTCTTAGGTACACGATAGAGTTGTTTCTTTTTAAAGACCGACTGAGGGGAAAGTAGTACTAGAGACGATGCTAATTCAGAACCGTCTGAGGTTACAGTTAGAGGTGGTCACAGTATTATGACCGCCTGAGGTTGATGAACACAACTGGTTGTTTGTATTTTAGGGATAAACCGCCTTTAGGCACTGTCTCTAAGTAACGTGTGTGTACTCGTTTATTTAGATTTCATTGTTTATCATGATATTCTAAGTTTATTATTTTTCATGGATACTGTGTCATGTAAAATGATGCAACGCAAAGGCTTTATATTATTTTGATTGTTTTTCAATATTTCATCCCCATTTCAAATTGCGATCAAAACGGCGTGAGTGAATGAAGGTTATTAGCTAGGGGTGGCACCTTGAAAAACTATGAGTGGATCTTTGATAAAATAGCATATTGTAAATAAAAAAATAATTTTGGCAAAAAATCCTAATCAAAATACCATGTACCTGCAGTTCAAATTGGACCTACTTCCTAACAATTTGGCAGAAATTGTCTTTTTTACCAGAGGTGCATGGATAACTATTAGATACATCAGTTGGAACATTGTCCATGGAAGGTGCTATAGTATTTTAAAAAAAGGGGTGGTACCATTTTGCAACTTTCATCCGGTGGTTACTTCACAAAAGACCCCCTTTTTGACGCTCGTAAAATGGAAAATAGTTTTTTGTGTGACAACAACATTTTCCACCATTCTAAGATACACACGTGTGCTCAACATGGACACATTATCACAACCTATGCCATGAATCTGGCCATAACATTGGTCATTTGACCTAAAAGCATGAAACTTCATACATAAGGTCATTTCTGTGAACACTTTTCCAAGATATTTGCAATATTACAAGTTTGTTATTTTTCCCGGATACTATGTCATGTAAAAAGATGCAATGTGAAGGTTTTACATTGTTTTGATCATTTTTGAATTTGTTATGCCCATTTCAAATTATGGTCAAAACGACAGGCATGAATGTTCTTAGCTAGGGGTGGCACCTTGTGAAATTATGAGTGGATCTCTAATGAAATAGCATATTGTGAATCTAAAAATGATTTTTGCAAAAAATAATGATAAAATATCATGTAGATGTAGTTCAAATATGACCCACTTCCTACCGATTAGGCATGAATTTTTCTTTTTCACCAGAGGTGCATGGAAAGCTATTAGATTGGCCAGTTGGGACACTATCCATGGAAAGTGGTCTATTATTTTTTAATAATAGGGTTGTACCATTTTAAAACTTTCATTTGGTGTTTGCTTCACAAAATACACCCCTTTTTGGCACTCAGGAAATGGAAAATGGGGGTTTTTTGTGCGATAAAAAGGAAAACTTCCTCTTGCAACATTGTCACAATTCCAAGATAGACATGTTTGCACAACATGGGTACACTATCACAAACTATGACATGAATCTGGCCATAAAATTGGTCATTTGTGTCAACACCCAGATTTTTAAGACCAAGATGCCTGTTATATCGTACATAGCAATCCTAGGTTTACCATTTTTGCACGACATAACAGAATTGGTACCACGGTACATCATCCATTACAAACCATAATAGTCTTACAAATAGAGGATCTCATGTTCCAGTCTTAATACGAATCAAAGCAGTGGAAAGTAAGCGTAGTAGAGGCTCCGTCTTCATTGTCACGTGTAATGCTGACAATGGGAGATAATCCTAGTTATCATAGACATCCTGATGTCCGTCCTCTAGATAGTCCTCTCCATAGTCTGGCCATGGGAATAGCCAGGGACAAAGCCATGAGTACTCTTTAAAGTACTCGTAAACTATCACTACTATAAGTAAGACATTTCTAATAGGAGTCCTAAGCTCTAGTCTTGTTTGCAATAAGACAGTTTTTTTCCAGCAGTACTTAGTAGTAGAACCTAATTTAGTTATCTAGATTACTTAAGTGGGAACCTAGTTTTCATGTCCACAACTCTGTTGGGGTCAAGTCAAAGTCATTTGTCAAGTCACAAGTCATTTTGAAAACGTCTGACAACGGAACAGTATGGCACTCCAACTGTCCATAACCACGGACGCGGCTATTGAATAGTTTGACACTCTACAGAGGTAGTACACTTTCACCACAAAATTCGATACATCCGTTAGGGATAACCCTGAATCATCATACTTGGTATGCGAATAATCAATCCTAACCTTTCAATTACACACCCTAGTAGAGGAACCTCCCCTATGAGTTTGGCCTCCCAGCCATGGCCAACTTCATCCCGGGAACTGCATAGGTGGACATTCACACTCACGAGGTAGCCTCAGATCAACCTCTTTCCGTGAGGGAACCCATGCTAAGACACATAAGCTTCTAGTTAAGCCCTACCGAACTCAGGTATTGAGGTTGTACGGTAAAGTTGGAACGGTATCCACACGATTAAAGAACGAATCAACGGCTGAGCGTCGTCGTCTCCGTCAAACGACGCGCATGGATTCTAAACCTAGCTCTACAACGAGGGTTATCGGGGGGTTTACCAGGGCTCTAGCTAGGTCCGGCGGTGGGGTGAATGGGCTGGTAGACGACAGCAAGTCGAATGGTGGTCACGGCAACTCCTAGGGTGGCTCCAATCAACGGTTCCTTTCCTTCACTACAGCAGCAGGCTCCGGCGAAATTCCGGCGGGGTGGTGCTCGCCTTGCTCCGAGGAAGGATCAGGGATGTTTTTGAGAGAGAGGGGGGAGTGGAACAGTGTGCCTTTGGAGGTTGGGGGAGGGTCCTATTTATACACCAGCGAGAGAGGCAGCACGGCATGGCTCGGGATCATCGGCGACGTTGCTACAGAGGGCTATCGGCATGCCGGAGGGCATAGATCGACGCAGTGGTCTACGACAATCGTCATGCGCATAGTGCCACGACAAGGGGCGGTCTTAATCGGTCGGGGGTCGGTCGTGCTCTATGCGGGTACCGAAGTGTTCGTCATGGCATACCGTGGTCACGGGGCGCACGGCGGCAAACGGTCGTGTCTTGGAGGTGGCTGGTGACGCGAAGAGTGCAGTAACTTATGGAGAGAGCGAGGCACGGCGTGGCTGTGCGGGAACGGCTCGGCTCTCTGGCATGCGCTCGGCATGGCAGCAAGTTAAATGGGCATGGCACTACAAGCTTCTCCACTGCTCGCCGTTGGTCAAGGGGTAGACAGAGGGGTGTGGTGAGGTCACGCCTAGCTGCTAGTGGTCATGGGAGAGGGCGGCGCGGCTTGTGGCATCGTGTCCATGTCCGACCGGCATGGCACGCTCGAGTACCACGTTGCACTGGTCATTGCAGCGAGTGAGAGAGGCTCAATCACACGGCTGGGTACTGGGTGATTGTGTGCTAGTTATTAAGGTTGATTGCAGTACAAATGGTGAGCAATCGATTGATTCAAATAGTGTATAGTTGGTATATCTGTACTCTGTCTGTTAAGTGTTCGACTAAATGGACGCATGAACTAAATATTTTAATTTTCAAATTATATTTGGTGGGTGGGTTGGTCACATTCTTGAGTGTCTCTGGTTTCTCGGAATTGTCAAGTGGAGATGGCTTGGTTGGTTTTTGAGAAATGGCCATCTAGGTACCTATACTTGATTCAGTTTTGAAATGTCTCTCAATTAGATTTGAAATTGGTTTCTGTAAGTTTGTAAAGTTCACCTGTGTTCATTTTCACTTGATCTAGCAAGGGGAGAAAATAAGTAGAATTGTTTTTGTTGGAAATCTTTTACTAGAGATGCCCAAAGTGGGCTAGTGGTTAACTTTGGCAAAAATGACCATTTGATCATATGCCTTCTAAATTGATTTTCCTTTGATTTTTTTGTTTGTAAAAGACCTAGATGATCTTGTTTCCATCTTTAAACTACTCCTTATCATTTATAGCAATCAAACATGGAATAGGAAGCATTCATGCATTACTAACAAATACACATGCATTCATATGGGTTTAAGAATAAAAGTTTTTGTTAACCCTAAACTTGGTTGATTAGAATTGATAATCTTGTTTAATATTTTTGAGATGTTACAAACCTTCCTTCCTTAAACAGAATCTCATCCTGAGATTCAGGGAAAACTAGGAACTAAAGAGATTGGGAAAGTCCATCCTAATATAATCTTCTCGCTCCCAAGTAGCTTCTTCTTCAGTATGGTTGCTCCACTGGATTTTGAGAAACTTGATACTCTTGGTCCTGGTGGTTCTGAAAGCTTCTTCCAAGATACGAATGGGTACTTCACGATAGGTTAAATCCTTGTTGATATCCACGGCTATGTGGTTGATGTTCTTGAAAACTTTGGTCTTCTACGGAACTTCTAAGCATTTGCAAAGTAACGAGATATGAAACACATTATGCACTACTGACATCTCTTCATGCAGTTCTAGCTGATAGGATACTTCTCCTCGGCGACTTAAGATCTTGAAAGGTCCGATATATCTGGGGGCAAGCTTCCCTTTGAGTTAAAAACACTGCATTCCTTTCAAGGGTGATACTTTGAGATACACAAAGTCTCCGATATCGAAGGTTAGGTCTCGACGTCTTTTGTCAGCATAACTCTTCTATCTAGATTGAGCGGTCTTGAGGTGTTCACGGATCTTGTGAACCTTCTCTTCGTCTTCTTGTAGGATGTTGGGTCCGAAGATCTGACTCTCTCCTACTTGCGACCAATTCAAGGGGGTACTACACTTCCTTCCATACAAGAACACAAATGGGGCCATTTGCAAACTGGCTTGATAACTATTGTTTTATGAGAATTCTGCAAAAGATAGACAATCTTCCCATTTAGATCCATATTCTAACACACAGGCTCTCAACATATCTTCTAGGATCTCTTTTCGTCTGTCCGTCGGTTTGCAGGTGATAAGTTGTGCTAAAGTCCAGTTTGGTTCCTAATCCTTCTTGGACTTTCTTCCAAAACCTTGAGGTAAACTGGGTTCCTCGATCTGAAACAATTGTCTTGGGGGTTCCGTGCAGACTGACTATTCTAGTGATATACAACTCTGCTAGCTTCGAACTTTGATAGGTGGTCTTGACGGGTATGAAATGAGCTACCTTGGACAGTCTATCAACTATGACCCAAATAGAATCATTTCCCCTACTAGATGTAGGTAAACCGGTGATGAAATCCATTCCAACTGAATCCCATTTCCTTTTTGGAATCTGTAATGGTTGTAAAAGTCCTATAGGTCACTGATGTTCCGCTTTGAATCTCTGACACATGTCACACTTGGTGATGTAGCTTCCGACTTCTCTCTTCATTTTGTGCCACCAAAATTGCTCCTTCAAATCCTGATACATCTTTGTTCCTCCCGGGTGAATAGAATAAAGGGTATCATGGGCTTCCTGCATAATGACTTGCTTCAACTCTGAATCTGCTAGCACACAGATCCGTCCCTTATACCACAGAACTCCTTCTCCATCTTCCGTGAATCTAGGTACCTTCCCTATACCGATATGACGCTTAATTCCATCAATACTGGCATTTCCTTTCTAGGCTTCCTTTATCTGGATGATAAAGGTGGGTTGAAGTTCAATACTATCTAGAAATCCTTTGCTAACTAGCTCCATTCTAAAATTCTCCATCTCCTCATGCATACTTGGCTAGGCTTCCTTAATCATGGTGTTTAATCTACACGGCAATCTACTAAGGGCATCCTCTACCACATTAGCCTTGCCAGGGTGGTAGTGAATGTCAAGGTCATAATCCTTGATTAACTCTATCCATCTCCTTTGCCTCATATTCAACTCCTTCTGGATGAAAATATACTTCAAACTCTTATGATCCGAGTAAATCTCATAGCGGTTACCCATGAGGTAATGATGCCATGTCTTCAAGGCTAAAACTACGGCTGCCAATTCTAAGTCATGGGTGGGATAATTCTGCTCATGTTGCTTCAGTTGTTGGGACAGATATGATATGAATTTTCCTTCTTGCATCAACACACATCCGAGACCAATCTTGTATGCATCACAATATACATCAAAAGGCTTCTTGATATCCGGCATGATCAAAATTTGGGCTGAAATCAATCTCTTCTTGAGATCCTGAAAACTTGCTTCACATTTGTCTGTCCATTCAAACTTCTTATGTTTCTTCAACAGCTGGGTCATCGGCCTTGCGATGCTTGAAAATCCTTCCACAAACTTGTGGTTGTATCCAGCTAATCTAAGAAATGCACGAACTTCGGTTTGGGTGGTTGGGGATTTCCATTCTTCAACATTCTTAATCTTGGCGGGATTGACGGCTACTCCTCCTGCCGACAAGATATGGCCTAGGAATCCTACTTCCTTTAACCAGAACTCACATTTGCTAAACTTGTCATACAACTGATGCTATCTAAGGGTTTCAAGGATGGTTCTTATGTGCTCTTCATGGTCCTCTTCTGACTTGGAGTAGATCAGAATGTCATCGATAAAAACAACAACAAACTTATCCAAGAAGTTCTTAAAAATCTTATTCATGAGATTCATGAAATAAGCGGGGGAATTGGTTAATCCAAATGACATGACATTGTACTCATACAATCCATATCGGGTTGTGAACACAGTCTTTGGGATATCCATTGCGCGGATCTTTAGTTGATGATAACCAATTCTAAGATCAATCTTAGAAAACACTCTGGCACCAGTCATCTGGTCAAACAGATCTTCTATCTTCGGCAGTGGGTACTTATTCTTGATGGTGACATCATTCAGCTTCCGGTAATCCGTACACAAACGATTGGCACCGTCCTTGTTATCCACAAACAGGACACATGATCTCCATGGCGACACGCTTGGTTGAATTAGACCTTTTCCCAACATGTCATCAAGTTGCTTCTTGAGCTCCACTAATTCAGCTAGATTCATACTATAGGGTCTCTGAGCTATGGGCCCAGTTCTAGGAACTAGTTCAATGATAAACTCGATATCCCGACCTGGGGCATACCGGGCAATTCATCTGGGAACACATCGGGGTATTCACAAACTACTCGGACTTGGTCTATAGTTGATTGGGCTAAACTCTTGTTGCACTTGAATTGACGGGGCAGCGTCTCCGACACATGATCAACTGATACTCCAGTGCTACTGGTCATGGTTATGGATTTGTTGGCATAGTCGATTAATCCTTGATGTTTCAACATCCAATCCATTCCTAGTGCTACTTCCAAACCTTTTGTTCCAAGTACTATTAGATTGGCATAAAAATCTATCCCATGTATTCTGATAGGTACGACCTTGCAAAATTTTCTAGCTTTGGTGGTTGATCTAGGTATTTGAACTATCATAACATGCTTCAAATTTGTGGGTTGAATCTTACTAGTGCATGCAAATTCTTCTATAACAAACGAGTGCGATGCTCCAAAATCAAATAACACTCTTGCAAGAACTGAGTTAACAGAAAACATACCCAGCATGACATCTGGCGCTTGCTGGGCTTCCTCAGCATTCATGTGGAACAGACTGCCGGTACGGTTGTGCGGGTTTCCTGGGGCAAACCTCTTTCCTGGTTGAACACGGCGTTGCTGCTGGGCATGTGCATTGACATTGGTGGAGGCAACGAGCTTCTTGGGACACTCATTGGAGTAGTGGCCCATGATTCCACATTCAAAGCAGGTGATCATTGACTTATCCTTTCCTGCAACAGGCACATCATTGCTTCCAGTCCTTGGGGAAGTATTGTTGTTGTTGGATTTTGGCGGTGCACGGTTGAAGTTACTGGTGTTGTTGTTGTGGTTGTTGTGGCCTCCGGGCCTTGGGTTTCCTCCGCCACGATTGGGGAAGTTCGGGCAGGACATAGAGGGTATGTTGTTTCTGGGTGCGAATCCTGCAGACGGGTTGGGGTGGTACTTCGGAGTATGGTGGGGTCTAGGTTGGTGCATCATACGATGCTTGCGGTTCTCACTGTCTTGGTTTATTTTTCCTTCCATTTGGATGGAGGAATCCACTAAAGCTTCAAGGTCATCAAATGGAATGTTGACTAACACCGTCTGCATCTCATCATGCAGACCATTCAGGAATCTCTCCTTCTTCTAGGCTTCAGTGTCAATCTCATGAGGGGCATACCTAGCTAGTGACATAAATTTGTCACGGTACTCAACCACAGTCATTCTTCCCTGCTTCAGTGCCCTGAATTCATCCCTCATCCTCTTGATTAAACCTGGGGGCACATGAGTCATGTTGAACTTGAACTCCTCCCAAGTCATCATCTGTCCTCCGTTCATTGTACGGGTGCTATTCCACCATGCTCTTGCATAACCTGCCAGATAGTGGGTGGTAAATAGTACCTTCTCAGTAGCATCTACTCTTGCCACTTCTAGGTTGTTTTCCATGGTTTGCAGCCAGTCATCAGCACTAAGGGTTCTTCAAGCTTGCTAAACATAGGAGGATGGGTGTTTTGGAAGTTCTTGAGCTTGGATCTAGGGTGATCTTGGTTTCCGTGGCCTTGATTGTTGTGGGCCATCTGGGCGATCTGTTGTAGAGTGGCTAGATTGGCTTGGCATTTAGCTCTACCGGCTTCATGATCCGAAACTAACATCTGTAGAATCTGAAGCATTGGGTCCTGGGATGAGCTGCTTCCACCGGGGTTACCGCGAGTCATCTTAAGATTGAGATAGATCATAAGAAAAAAGGGAAATTTCTAGGGTTCATGGGTTTGTTTCAAAAAGCTTTAAACTATGGCGAGTGCTAAGGTTTGAAACCTAACAAATCATTTTCATTCATTCATTCATTCATTCCAAGCATGCAATACAAACACACGCCAAAAATACTAAGCAAATGGTTTTAAGAACCATTCTGGCAAGCTACGATACATCGAGACCGGATATAAACTCACACCTACGATTGTGCTTAGGTGCGACTACTAATCATCAGAACTGTCGGGCTCCTCATCATCAATGTAGTCAGCATCATCTTCATCAGTGTGGAACTCCATGGCGATGTCCTCCAGATATTCATCATCATCACTGAGGTAAGAGTAGTGATCCCCATGAATATCTTCACCTTCCTCTTCCTCCTTATCCTCAAGCTGGATCTCCTAGTCATAGATGGTCTCCTCGAGAGTGGCCACCTTCTGGCGCAGACGAGCGATGATGTGGTCCTTCTTGTCATGCTAGCGACAAAGTGACTTGCGCTCCTTAGTGAGGATGGCCAGGGTTTGGTCCTTCTCGATTACAATAGCATGCTTCTGGTTGGCGTAGGCACGGGCATTGTCTAGCTCCTTCTGAGTGTCGTGCAGCATGAAGTACAGATGATCCACATGGTTCCTTAGTTCCAAATGTGATCGAAGGGTCAAGGGTCGTCTAGCGGAGTCACGTCTAGCATAGTGAGCGAAGCGGGTGCCAGCGATCTGATTGATGTTCTGTGCACACAAACGAGCAAGTGCCTCCTGCATAGCTCTAGCGAGTCCATCTAACCAGTTGTTCTCCCTCAAGCTAAACTGGATCTTCTCCGAAAGAGGTGGCTCCATTTTCCCTCTAGCATTGGCAACGATCAGCCACTGTAGTTCCCCTCCAGATTGGCCATTGAGCCGAGCTCCAAAGAACTCCGGGTGCGGGCGTTCAAGAAATTATGCAAGCTGACTCAGATCTCTCTCAAAGATGAGCTCCCCTCCATTGCCCACCTGGTAGAACTTGTTGTATTTCACCTCCATCTATAAGAAATTAGGGTGAGTAAGTTAGTGAGGTGAATTAAGTGTGTCAACTTTTATGTAGTATTGCAAAAACTTTGAGGAACAAGTGATCTCTTTTTGAAAGAATCTCAAGGATAAGAGTGAGAATAGGTTTTCATAAATACTCACGTTCTTTGTTTTGAAACTAAGTTTTTCAGACGCCCATTCTAACTAGGGTCTCCTATGGTCAGGATGGCTCTGATACCAACTTGTCAACACCCAGATTTTTAAGTCCAAGATGCCTGTTATGCCGTACATCGCAATCCTAGGATTACCATTTTTGCGAGACATAAAAGAATTGGTACCAAAGTATCATCCATTACAAACCATAATAGTCTTACAAATAGAGGATATCATGATCCGATCTTAATACGAATCAAAGGAGGGGAAAGTAAGCATAGTAGATGCTCCATCTTCATTGTCACAGGCAATGCTGACGATGGGAGATGATCCTAGTTATCATAGACATCCTGATGTCCATCCTCCAGATAGTCCTCTCCATAGTCCGGCCATGGGAATAGCCAGGGACAAAGTCATGAGTACTATTTAAAGTACTCTCAAACTATCACTACTATGAGTAAGACATTTCTAATAGGAATCCTAAGCTCTAGTCTTTTTTGCAATAAGCCAGTTTTATTTCAGCAGTACTTAGTAGTAGAGCTTAATTTAGTTATCTAGATTACTTAAGTGGGAACCTAGTTTTCATGTCCACAACTCTGTTGGGGTCAAGTCAAAGTCATCTTTCAAGTCACAAGTCATTTTGAAAACGTCTGACAACAGAACAGTATGGCCACTCCAACTGTCCATAACCACCGATGCGGCTATTCGAATAGTTTGACACTCTGCAGAGGTAGTACACTTTCACCACAAAATTCGATACATCCGTCAGGGATAACCCTGAATCATCATACTTGGTATGCGGATAATCAATCCTAACCTTTCAATTACACACCCTAGTATAGGCACTGATGACCCACAAGTATAGGGGGTGTATCGCAGTATTTTTGATAAGTAAGAGTGTCGAACCCAACGAGGAGCAGAAGGTGCCGGCTAGTGGTATGGATCAGGAATTCTCTGCAAATACTTAGCAAACGGATTTTTAGGGGTTTTCGATAAAGCAAGTAAACAAAGTACGAGTAAATAAAAGAATGAATGCAGCAAGTGGCCTGATCCTTTATGCAGCAAAGGACAAGCCCGTTGTATTTCTATAGATGACCAAACATTCTCGAGGACACATGGGAAGACTGTCAAGTGCTTTCGCTTCATATAGTCGATTAATCTTCTCTAGCTTGCTAAGTGTTGTGTGGGTGAACCTGTGCTAATGTACCGTCCCATCCAAGACTTAATACATACTTGTGATTAAACCCCCTTGCAAACATCCGTAAGTACAAGAAAGTAAGACCCTTACGTCCCTTGTGCAATGGTTTCCTAACGGGGGTTCAAGTTTCTATCACTCTGGCAACCCCTATGATTAGTAGCGAAATACACAATGCATCCCCTAGGCCCATATAGGTGAAGTGTCATGTAGTCGACGTTCACATGACACCACTAGAAGAAGTACACCACAACTTAAATAACAATCTATTGAATCTTTCTCAATGCAACCCCACTACTAACAACAAGACTTCTCCCATGTCCTCAAGAACAAAACGAACTACTCACAAGACATCATATGGATCATGATCAGAGATGGAATAAGGATGAATAACAATCTGAACATAAACAATAATTCAACGGTTCACTCAATAGCATCAACTACAAAGAGTAATCAACACCGGGAAAGTTCCCCCTATGAACTATGCAAGATTCAACTCAATTGTTATAGCAATATGGAGATGGTGATGAGGGTGCTAATGGTGATGATGATGGTGGTGATGATGATGATGATCCCGATGAAGTCCAGCTTGATGGTGGTGTTGATGGCGACGATCTCCCCTCTCCGGGAAGGAATTCCCCCGGCAGAAATCTGTCTGCCGGAGAGATCTTTCTTTCTTGGTGTTTTTCGCCCCGCAGAGGCGGTGGAATCTTTCTATGGTCGCTCCCCGAGTCTTAGGGTTTCGGAAGGAAGATATACGCCAGAAGGGAGAGGCTAGAGTGGGCCAGGGTGGCCACACCACTCCCTAGCGTGGCCTAGGCCTTCCCGCGCCATGGGGTGGTGTGGGCCCCCTATGGCCCACCTCCACTCCATCTTCTGGCATCTTGAGTCTTCTGGAAAAATAGAATTTTCCGTATATTTTCCCGGATTTTCTGATGTTCGCGAATTTTTCCTCCAAACAGTACCTTTTCCATCAGAATCCTGACTACAGCGGTCCATGCTCCAAAAGTCACCAGCCATGCAAAAACAGATGAAATAACATAAGTATCACCTCTCAATACGAAATATATGAATGAATAATAGTGAATTAAGACATAGAATAGTGATGCAAAATGGACGTATCAACTCCCCCCAAGCTTAGACTTCGCTTGTCCCCAAGCGAAACTGAGCTCAATAAACATGACCTCAAGTTTATAGAGTGAAGAGTCGATATAAGGATACGGACAAGAAGCATCACATTCATCAAATACATAGATCATAATAGAAGACAACTCACTATTATATAACTCAACTTGCAATGAGTAAAGGAAAGACAATAAAGATACATAAAGTGAATCATAATTGGTAATGGCAAACTTAGCTCTTGGTCGAAGAATAGTTGATAATTTGCTGGAGTTCACAAATAGCTGGTTTTTCAATGAAAGCTTTCAAAGTAGTAAACTTCAAGATAAGAGCAATGTGCAAAACAAGGAACATAAGAAACATGAATGCAGAAATCATCATATGAATGAATGAAACACATCAAATCAAAATACTTGCCGAGATAGAAGGGAGTAGGTTTACTGACTCAACTACAAAGTAAAAGAAAGGTCCCTTCAAAGAGGGAAGCAGGGATTACAAGTCTCGTAAAGAGCTCCCAAAAATTATGATACTTACTAGCTTTCAGCTCTCATTGCCCCTATCATAGGCATCTTTTAGGTGATTAAAGTTAAAGTGACACAACTAAGAGGATATGCTTGACAAGTTATAATTTGAAATCTCAAGCCCCTTACTTATGAGTACCGATCCTCATGCTACTCAACTTCAGTCACGAGCAAGCTCTTGTCATTGTAAATACATGCGTATCATTGAGAACCGCCAACGGGGTACCCCTTGCACATGACACAGGAGCTATCCCATAATCAAAATGACAAGGCAAGCGGACAGTGAGCATCTCAGCGATCTTTTTATTTTCTATTTGCATAGGTTTTTATTGAGGATGCTTCATAGAATGCTCACTATAGTTATGCTGCAAGTTTCCACCATGATTAGGCATGGCTTAGGCTAGCGTCCCAGGCGTTTCTCTAACACACATATAAACTCTATGATCTTACAAGTTCCACTTTTATTTCACACCGCCGGGATCCATAAGCAAAAGAACATGATATCAACTAGGTACAAGTACCAATGAAGTGTTGAAAGCGGTCCCCATGATACATGGTTATTTAACTTCAACTCATAAAGCGCAAGCATATACGCAACAAAGAAGGACCCAATGGTTCAAGTTTATTAAATGCAAGAAAATAAAGTGTGCCATCAAGTTCGTGAGATCTTTAATCACTAATTTTCACATAACAAGTTTAATTTGGGAGGTAGATAAAACAGGAATTTACTTGGAATATCAATAATGCTACTAGGTAGGTATGGTGGACACAAATGGAAAAGGTTTTAGTTTAAAGGAGGTGGATGCACGAGAAGAATTCCCTCTCAGTACAGGTTTTTGGCTAGCAAGGCTGGGTAGCAAGTACAAGACTTGAAGGAAACAAACAAACATACAAGTGATAAAGACAAACATGCAATCTTCCTTGGAAGCACAAAAGATCTTAACTAGAGAATACTAAACTTATGAGCAAATCAAGGAAGAAAGATGATGAAATTATTTTTCTCTCGAGTACTTCTATCTTTTTCTTTTCAACTCTCAAAAAGGTGTTGCTACTGACCGAGCCAGGTTTGCCAAAACCAACTAAATTAACTCAATGATCCCAAAGTGCTACCAATACCAACAACAAGATCAATCATATAACCATGAATTGAAAACTAACATAAGCTAAGCAAAAGAGTGAATGATAGAACTTCTCATTAATATTCCATAATGGAAACTCACACTAAGGGATACATATCTAACGAGAGAGGGGACACTTCCATAATGCAAACCATACTACAAAATAACTCCTCTATTCATGATATGACTCTACTAACAAGGTAAAAAGATAGAAGATAGTGATATGATACATGGCACTCCCCAAGCTTGGAACAAACCAAGGGGATGCCAAACCTGATGACGAATTACTCCTTCGGTGGTGGTGGTATCCTCTTGATGAGCTCCTTGATCAGTTTCCCAAGGTCCTCAATCTCGAATGTGAGAGTGCAAATCAATTCCGAGTTATGCTCAATACGGCCCATAATCATATTAGTTTGTGGATCTCAGCTCTTGTGATTCTTCTTCCATTCTTCCCACTTGGAGTCTTCTTTTCATGCATGGTTATGAGCAAAGGTATGGAAGGTACTCTTGGTGTTCGGAGAAGGTGTCCTTGGTGCTAAACAATGACGAGGAGATTTCCCCCCAGTCTGCATCCGTGCAGTCCTTTTGATCCTGGCAGGGTTCGCCACCACTCCAATGCTTGCAATGGTAGTGCCGGTGTGCTTTGCCTCCTCTTCACCTTCACTCTTGATCTCCTTCTCCTTCCCGGGGTCTTGGAGGTCTTCCTCCATAGGTTCCTTCCCTTTATCCTTGGCGGACACCATTGTGCTTCTAAACCTTCAAAGAGTATGTCCTGGCAGAAACAGATCGAAACAAAAACACTACGAAAACACGATATACGAACCTCGGGGGATCCGGGGGGTTATATATTACGAAGTTTCATATCAAAAGGAAGGTACTGGGAGAAAACGGGTCGGAGACGGAGTCCTGGGTGGCCTCACCACCTTGTGGCACGGCTAGGGGTGGGACCGCGCCATGGGGTGGTGTGGGCCACCCTGGCTCCGGTTCCGTCCCTTTTTCGCTTCATAGCTTTCCTTATTGACTGAAAACTACAAAAATATAGTTGGATTGTATTTTCGCGGAACTTTTCTTACCTGAACTGTTACCTAGTTGGAAACAGACTCTACAGGTCTCTGAATTTGGTATTGAGTGGATCCTTCCGGAGTCGTCACTTGAATATCATCGATATCTTCATCTTCATATACTTATTACTCGAGTCATAAAACCTATCTCTTCCTTGTCACACCATTATCTCCACTTCCTGGAAATTTCTTTCACACAAAACTTCACACAGTTCTCATTAGCAACATTAGTATAAGTGAAGTGATAAAACCTTTTGAGTCAAACTTCAACTGAAAACCATCAAAACAAAAGTTACTGTAGCAACTCCTTTCGAAAACCCAAAAATAATTCAAAAAGGAAATCAAATAAAGAAGCAAATGCAAGATTGGCAAAATCTGTCAAAACAGACCAGCAGGTAAAGATCAATTTTTTCGAAAATCTTCTGTTGCTCAAATCAAAAAGTGCAAAACTAACGAAAGTTAAATAACAACCTGGGGCAGAAGCACAAAAAACTACAGCTCAATCCGATATACAGAGATCTCTCACGAATTTTTATGGTGAAGCACAAAAATCTGTTTCGGGACAGCAACTTCCCCAAACCTTACTTTTCTCTCATTAGAGGTTGATCTTGACACAAAAACCAAACAAAACGGATAAGGAGCGGTTACTACCGAAGTAATAACTTCCAAGACTCAAAGAAACAAAAACAAACTGAAAGCAAAAACAAATTGGGTTGTCTCCCATAAAGCTATTTCTTTATAGCCATTAAGATGGGCATGATAATTTTGAAGAAGCTCTCATAGGGATATGATTTGAAGTGAAAGAGAGCATTAAGAAGCAAAAACACACGCACATTTAAGTCTAACCCACTTCCTATGCAAGGGAATTTTGTAAACAAACAAGTTATTGGAACCAAAGGCAACTTGCATAAGAAGGCAAAAGAAGTGCAACATAAAAACTTTCAGCATAAAACGAGGAAACTTGATATTATTGAGATGCATAAGAACACTTTTCCCTATCTCATAATAGCTTTCAGTATCATGCATAATCTTAACAATATAGCTATCACAAGGACTATCATAGCAATGATCACTTATTCTAATAGAAAACACAGGAATACTAGCTCTCATAACACTACTATGTGAAACAATATTAGAGGTATCCTTACAAAGGATAGTGTGTCCCTCTTTTTCATATTTAGCAACAAAGTCTTTCACATTTGCTACAATAGGTTAATCAATCATTTGTTTATCAGGTTCAGCAGCCTTACTCATACTTTCATTAACCATACTAGCTATCATAGAATGTTCCTTTACCTTAACTGGGAAAGGCATTTTCTCAATATAAGGTTTAGGTAAAACATGACTAGCAGTATAAACTTCAGTATTTCTTGCAGGAACACTCTTAGCAATATCTTTATAAGGTTCATGATACTTATTCCACTTCTTTTTAGGCACTTCAATATAAGAAGCAAAGGCCTTAAATAAGAAGCAATAGCTTGAGAGTCTAAACCATAAGCATTTTTAATATTTTGAAAGTCATCAGTTCCCATAAAAGATTCAATGCATTCATAATCATAATTTATACCTGACTTTCTACCTTTGTCATTTTCCCAAGCTTCAACATTGTCTTGAATACGGTCTAGAAGGTCCCATTTAACTTCTTCTTCCATGCGAGTGAATGATCCAGCACAAGAAGCATCTAATAAATCCTTGTCATGTAGAGGGAGCCTTGCATAAAAGTTATTGATAATAATATTGTTGGGGAGCTCATGAATGTGACATTTGAGCATTAGTGACTTCAATATCCCCCAAGCTTGAGCTGTACTCTCTCCATCAAGAGGCCAAAAGTTGTATATTTGATTCTGATCTTTATGAATTTCACTAGGAGGATAAAACTTTGAATAAAAGAGAGGCACTATTAACTCCCATTCCAGAGGTTGACCAATCTTCAGCAGCTTATACCATTCCTCGGCTCTTCCTTTCAGTGATAATGAGAATAACTTCTTCTTAACTTGATCTGTAGTAATACCTGCACACTTGAACAACCCACATAATTCGTGTATAAAGAGCAAATGATCACCAGGATGGACAGTTCCATCCCCAACATAGTAGTTATCCATAACACGAGCAATAATTCTTGTAGGTATTTTGAAAACATCTTTCTCAGCAGGTGGTGGTTTATCTACTACCTTAGTAGTGGTAATAGCATTACCAAATAAGAAACTCAGCGAATTATCCATAACGAAAATAAAGCAACTAGCAGAAGTAAACAATACTCACAGTAGAAGTTTCCTTTTCCAGTTCCACTCTCCAATAGCGCTTCACTCCCCGGCAACAGCACCAGAAAATAGTCTTGATGACCCACAAGTATAAGGGGTGTATCGCAGTATTTTCGATAAGTAAGAGTGTCGAACCCAACGAGGAGCAGAAGGTGCTGGCTAGTGGTATGGATCAGGAATTCTCTGCAAATACTTAGCAAACGGATTTTTAGGGGTTTTCGATAAAGCAAGTAACAAAGTACGAGTAAATAAAAGACAGTAAGAATGAATGCAGCAAGTGGCCCAATCCTTTATGCAGCAAAGGACAAGCCGGTTGTATTTCTATAGATGACCAAACATTCTCGAGGACACATGGGAAGACTGTCAAGTGCTTTCGCTTCATATAGTCGATTAATCTTCTCTAGCTTGCTAAGTGTTGTGTGGGTGAACCTGTGCTAATGTACCGTCCCATCCAAGACTTAATACATACTTGTGATTAAACCCCTTGCAAACATCCGTAAGTACAAGAAAGTAATTAAGGTATAAACCTAACCACAGCTTTAAACTCTAAGACCCTTACGTCCCTTGTGCAATGGTTTCCTAATGGGGGTTCAGGTTTCTGTCACTCCGGCAACCCCTACGATTAGTAGCCAAATACACAATGCATTCCCCTAGGCCCATATAGGTGAAGTGTCATGTAGTCGACATTCACATGACACCACTAGAAGAAGTACACCACAACTTAAATAACAATCTATTGAATCTTTCTCAACGCAACTCCACTACTAACAACAAGACTTCTCCCATGTCCTCAAGAACAAAACGAACTACTCACAAGACATCATATGGATCATGATCAGAGATGGAATAAGGATGAATAACAATCTAAACATAAACAATAATTCAACGGTTCACTCAATAGCATCAACTACAAAGAGTAATCAACACCGGAAAAGTTTCCCCTATGAACTATGCAAGATTCAACTCAATTGTTACAGCAATATGGAGATGGTGATGAGGGTGCTGATGGTGATGATGATGGTGGTGATGATGATGATGATCCCGATGAAGTCCAGCTTGATGGTGGTGTTGATGGCGACGATCTCCCCTCTCTGGGAAGGAATTCCCCGAAATCATGCGCGAAGAGATCTTCTCTCGGTGTTTTCCGCCCCTCGAGGCTGGAATCTTTCGTGGTTGCTCCAGTCTTAGGGTTTCGGGGGAAGATATCGCTTGAGGGGAGAGCTGAGTGGGCGTGGTGGCCACACCACTCCCTGGCGTGGCCTAGGCCTGCCCGTGCCATGGGGTGGTGTGGGCCCCCTGTGGCCCACCTCCACTCCATCTTCTGGCATCTTGAGTCTTCTGGAAAAATAGAATTTTTCGTATATTTTCCTGGATTTTCTGATCTTAGCGAATTTTGCCTCCAAACAGCACATTTTCCATCAGAATCCTGACTGCAGCGGTCCATGCTCCAAAAGTCATCAACCATGCAAAAACAGATGAAATAACATAAGTATCACCTCTCAATACGAAATATATCAATGAATAATAGTGAATTAAGACATAGAATAGTGATACAAAATGGACGTATCAGGCACCTCCCGTATGAGTTTGGCTTTCTAGCCATTGCCAAATTCCATCCTGGGAACTACATAGGTGGACATTCACACTCACGAGGTAGCCTGAGCTTAACCTCTTTCCACGAGGGAACCCATACTAAGACACATAAGCTTCCAGTTAATCCCTACCCAACTCAGGTATTGTGGCTGTACGGTAAAGTTGGAATAGTATCGCATCCGAACCCAACTATCAGTTTTTATCAAAGTCAAGGCTCATGTTTCATTTAGTATCATCTTAAACTCATGGTGTTTCACAACACATTTCAAAACATTTCAATAGAATGACTCATCATTCCAAGGTTTTCATAATCATTTTCTCCAAGTGTTCCCATCTAAAGTGATCCATATTAGTTTAGCACTAGCATCTATCAAGGGGGTGTCACTATGGATGGGGTGCTAATCAAGTGTCATTACTCAATCTTAGCTCTATGCTCTTGAGAGCATCTTTCTTATTTTCCACTAATCATCAATAATTACTATTTAAGAAACTTTAGTAAAGGCAAAAGTAAAGCTTGTAGGTAAAACTAGGAATTGGTAAAGTTGCATCTCAATGGAAGGCATAAGGTATCTTGCATATGCTAGCTTGCATATGATGGATTGCATATTTTAGCTTGCCTTGGGTAGTGCAGTTGTTGAAGTTCTCTTCTTCGTCTTTGTAGAACTCCTCTTCTTCGTACCCCGGGTCGGTACTAGCATCTATAAATAAATACGAGGTACACAATTGATGACCCACAAGTATAGGGGGTGTATCGCAGTATTTTCGAGGGAAGTGAAACCCCATTTATTGATTCGACACAAGGGGAGCCAAAGAATATTTATCAGCCTTAA
Organism: Avena insularis; assembly: GCA_023614405.1. Taxonomy (NCBI): domain Eukaryota; kingdom Viridiplantae; phylum Streptophyta; class Magnoliopsida; order Poales; family Poaceae; genus Avena; species Avena insularis. The sequence continues at coordinate 416,961,568 of CM042686.1, read as the reverse complement.
CAACTGAGTTATCAATTCAGCTGCACCTGGAAACAATCTTGCTCACAGCAGTTTATCAGTAACAACAGTTTTGTAGTAGGAATAGTAAAGCAGCAGCAGTAGTAAAGCAAAGACAGTAGTAACAAAAGCAGTAAACAGTGGGATTCGAGTGCGGTAGGCATAGGGATGGATGGACGGGCGTTGCATGGACAAGACAATTCAATAGCCATCAGAACATAGGGCAATTGCAGATAAATAAGCTAAAGCACCCAAGTACTAGACAATCCTAGGCATGTGTTCCATATGTAGTCATACGTGCTCGCAATGAGAACTTGCACAACATCTTTTGTCCTGCCAGCCCGTTTGCAACAGGGCCTCTAGGGAACTACTGGCAATTAAGGTGCTCCTTTTAATAGAGCACCGGAGCAAAGCATTAACACTCCGTGAACACATGTGATCCTCACATCAAAGCCTTTCCCTTCCGGTTATCCCGATTTCTGTCACTTCAGGGCCATAGGTTCCGGACAACGACGTGTGTATACAACTTGCAAATAAGACCAAGAATAATACTATCATAATGAATCAATAATACGTTCATATCTGAAATCATGGCACTCGGGCCCTAGTGACAAGCATTAAGCATAACAAGTCGCAACAAAGTCATAAAGCACTAATAAAAGATACTAGGCACCATGCCCTAACAATCTGATGCCATTACATGAACGATCTCATCCAATCCCTATCATCCCCATAGCCTACAGCGGGGGATTACTCACTCATAGATGGGGGAAACATGGATGGTCGATGGAGAAGCGATGGTGATGATGATGGCGATGATCTCCTCCAATTCCCCGTCCCGGCAGGGTGCTAGAACAGAGTTTCTGGTGCAGTTTCGTGGAATCTGGTGGTGGCGGCGGAGCGGAACTCCTTCTAGAAAAACGTCGAACCCCTCGAAGTTTTTAGGTCAGAAGTGTCCTTATAGGCGAAGAGAGAGGCCGAGGGGGTGCCTGGGGGGCACACCACCCCCTGGCGCGGCCTGGCCTAGCCCTCGCCACCAGGTGGTGTGGCCACCCTAGGGCTCTTCTCCGTCTCGTATTCTGGCTCCTGGAGTCTTCGGGTAAAATAGGATTTTTGGCATATTTTCCGGGATTTTTGTTGATAGTTGATTTTCTGCACAAAAAGTAGACACCAAGGCAATTCTGCTGAAAACAGCGTCAGTCCGTATTAGTTGCATCCAAATCACACAAGTATAGAGGAGAAACAATAGCAAAAGTGTTCGAGAAAGTAGATACGTTTTGGACGTATCAACTCCCCCAAGCTTAGCTTATTGCTTGTCCTCAAAGCAATTCAGTTGAAAACTGAGTGCGATAAAAGAACTTTCACGAACACATTTGCTTCATATGATGTAAATATTCTCAGCAATGTGATCAACTACCTAGACAATTCATAATAAAGCGTATGCAACCAAGTCTACTTAATAGTCATTGCAAGCTATGAAGAGATTCCAACTCAAGAATAATAAGTAGCATGAAGCACAAACATAAGCAACATTACAATGCTCATAGAAAGGTATGATAGAGTGGTATCTTGCTTGCCTTTGATTATGAATGTCAAGGCACCTCTGAAGTTCAAGTGATGACTAGAAGTAAAGATATCAAGGATACAAGCATCAAAGTCATAACACAAATAATCAAGTAATGGAACAAACACAAAGAATGACAACTATGCTCTCAAGAAGGTGCTCAAAGAATATGTGGAGACTCAACAATTAGCAGAAAAGGTTTTGAATAATTTTGAAAGGCTTCCAAATGCTGAAACTATGGTACTCGTTAGCTTTGAGCTCTCATTGCCCCTATCATGAGCATCTTTAATGTGGTTAAGGTGAAAGTGAGGTCCAATCTGAGTTATATGCTTGACAGATTATAAACTGAAAATCCCAAGTCCCTTGAGTATGAGGGTCGCTCCTCATGCTACTCAACTTTAGTTACCGGTAAGTTCTTGTCATTGTAAGTATGTGCGTATCATTGAGAACCGCCAACGGGGTACCCCTTGCTCGATGATACGGAAGAATCCCCATATCAAAATGACAAGGCAAGCAGACAATGAGTATCTCAGCAATCTTCTTATTTACCATGGGAAAATGGTGCTTTTTTCTCTCTTTCCTCTTTTCATAAAACTCCTTTTTTTCTTTTTCTCAATAGCTATCTCTCTCTTTTTTTATAAGAAGAATGCTTCATAGATATCATTATGGTTACACTGCAGGTTTCCACCATGTCAGCATGGATTAGACTAGCGGCCCAGGCGTTTCTCTAACACACATACATAACTCCATGGACTTACAAGCTCCCCTTTTATTTCACACCGACGACATCCGCAAACAAAAGAGCAAGGTATTAACTGGGTATATATTTACAAGTGTTGAAAGCGTTCCCGTGTGAAAGACGGTTCTGCTAATCCCTAGCCTATAATTAGCAAGCATATAACTTTCATGGAGAGTTCACAATGGTTCAGGTTTATTAAGTGTAGGAAATAAAGTGTGCCATCAAGTTCGTGAGAGCTTTACTAACTAATTTTCCCATAACAAGCAAACATTTTATTCGGAAGAAAAACAAGGCATATTGAATATGCACGGAAGTAGCAAATGATGCTAATAGGTAGGTATGGTGGACACTTTGGAAATAATCGGTTTAGGGAGTTGGAAACATGAGTAAAACACTTAGTGGAAGTGAAGTCTAGCAATAGTAAGGGAGCGACAAACGAGAGAGCAATAGTTGTGATTATCATGCTTGCAACAAAATAGGACTACTCATGGCATGAAAGTGATTCAAGATCCTCAAGGCAAAATAATTCATCGAGGCTTAACTGATTATTACAGTCATGAGCATGCGTGAGCATGTGCCAAGTTAATCAAATGAAACATTCAGATGAGGATACCACGGTGTCATACCAATTTATGAATAGAGTAATGCAAGCAAACATTCATGGGACATGCTACAAACTATTAGCAAGCTGGAGCTAATCATAAGAAAGCAAGAACTACTAAGCATCCAAAGATAACATACACCCTACATGAACGGACTAAGCATGCCCACAGTGATGAGTATATGTACAAAAATGAAAACAAATAGAGTTCGTTACAAGCCTCTTACCATGCCTCAAGTTGTCTTTAATCCTCATTATTGCTCTTCACTTGTTTGGCTTGAATAATAATATGAAACCAATAGTCCACTGAGAACTGCTGAACCCTGTAGCAAACTTGCAAAAACCAAAGAAGAACGACAAATATTTTTGGTGTTTTTGATTTTTAAACAAGAACCAAAAGAGAAAACAAGCAAAGCAAAATCTTTTTGGGTTTTTCGAATAGTTTAAACAAAGCAAAAAGGGAAAAACAAACCAAGGCAAAAAGAAGAAGCAAACCAAAGAGAAACAACAAAAATATTTTTGGTCTTTTTGTGGTTTTTTAGAAAGCAAAAGCAAAGAAGAACGAAAACTAAAAAGAGAACGAAAACATGAATATACAAAGTACCGATGCAACATGATATGGAGATGAGTGCGGTTTCGGCGTACCTCCCCCAAGCTTAGGCTTTTGGCCTCAGTGGGTATCAATCCCAAGCTAGCCAGGATGAAGTGTCACCAGGGTACGACGAGGAGGTACCCTCGTCCTGATGCGAGCTCGAGTACGCCACTCCGTAATGTGCGGAGTAATCATAGGAGGGCACATCCTCCTGGTGCTGCTCGTGGAAACCCAACAAGCGAAGCTACTCGTCCACCTCCTCCTTGGAGCGCGACCTCGGTCTCCTGTCAACACTAAACAAAGCAGGCTGTGGCAAAAGGATCTCCCTTTCATCCCCGTCAGTGAAAAGCATCCTATATACTAGATTGTTCAAATCAGAGGTAGCAGTGACAAAGTGGTGAGTTTTCATGGCAACAAGCTCGAGCCTCTGTGGTGCTAGCATAGCATCATCGGGATCCACTAAAAGACCCAATGCATTGACTACACACGAGGCAATGATGCCCCCATAGATAGGCCCCCTAGCAGCTAGGCGGCGAGCAATGAGCGAGCCAAGATTGTACCAAGTATCATTGTTAAGCGCAGCAGCAAGGAATGCTAAATGATAGTTGGAGATATTACTAGTGTTCTCCCTACCCAATACACTAGTGGCAAGATAGTATGCAAAGTATCTAAGAGCAGGGAGTTGGATATTTCTTATCTTTCCGCGCCGCGCCACGCAGTCATCATCATTGGTCACACCTCGGTAAAGCTCCAACAAATCAGCGGGTCGCCCTTGAATTTTCTTCACGGTCCCTGTCATACGCACACCTACAATACTGCAAAATCTCTCCAAAGGCATGGTGAAGGGCATATCATAGATTTTAAAAGAGACAGTAGATTGATAGGATGTGTTAGTAAATGAGAAGCTCTCAACAAAAGTTTTGGTGAGCATAGCGTATTGTGCACTCTCATCTTGCATATAAGAGGTCAAACCAACCCTATCAATCAGTAGCAAGAAATCATCAAGAATACATGTAGCTTGCAAGAAAGTAAAACAAGGAAAAGAGGATGGGTAAGCATCTCCATCATCCCTTTCACTGCAGATGCGTGTTGCAATGAGGTCTTCATTGTATGATGGCCTAGCTTGAGAGGCTGTTCTCGAGGGCCTCGACCTCCTAGGTGCATCACTCTCAAATATCTCTCCAAAGGTATGGTTGTTCATGCTTGGTATTCTGAAATTTAAACACCTATTAAACAAGTGATTGCAAAGTAAATATAATGAAGGATTCTACTCATAGGGACTTGCAAGAGGCCTAAACATGCATCAAAACTATATCTCCAAGCATCAAACAAGCTTACAAGCTCTCATAACCAGTCACCTATAGCAGCAAAATACTCAACATATAATCCACTAAACACAAATCTACTAGGACAAGGGGAGGAGTCACATACCAAGGAACAATTGCTCCAAATTTCAGCAAGAAAGATGGGCTAAGCAAGGAGATCGAAGAAATCGAGAGCAAGCACAGAAAGAACGCGATTTTGAGCTATGAACTGGAGCTTACTCGGGAGAGAGAAGAACGTGGCAGGTGAGAGAGTTAGTGGGGGGCCAAGGGTGGCCCACACCAGGGCATGGAGCCACCCAAGGCTGGCCGCGCCACCATGTGGTGTGCCTGCCTGGTGGCCCCCCTGGTGCCTCCCAGGTACTCCTCTGCCCCTTTTTTCACGTAAAAATTTAATATGAATTTTCTGGAAATTTTCGAGACACTATATTTTTGGGCATTTTTCAAAAATAGAAGAATTATTTTTCTGACAGACATATTTTTTTTCTTTTGGAAACATGATGCAAGGACAAAACAAGGCTAGAACTACATAAGTTCTAACATGCAAGAAACTAACAACAAGAAGAAAACTAAACGAAAGCAAAAACTAAAATGCAAAGGATAGAAATAAACGGAGATAATCATAATGAAAACATTGTTTTGTTCAATGGAATCCTTTTGTTAACAAGGTTGATTAAGTCTTGCTACCAAAACAATTGCATATGAGACAAAACTTTGTACTCCACTAATTATTACGTTACCTCAACCTTGATAGCAATGGTCCCAATCATAATAGTTTCAAATTTTTCTCTTAGTATGGTAAATATATTTCTCCAACTTGAATGCCTTCAACATGTTCAATTGAATTCAAACCATAAGTCCTTTCAATATTCTTGGGGAAATAGACAGTATGTTCCTTGTCATTAACATTGAAGGTCACCTTTCCTTGATTACAATTAATAACAGCTCCTTTAGTATTAAGAAAAGGTCTCCCAAGAATAATAGACATATTATCATGTTCGGGCATTTCAAGCACAACAAAATAAGTTAATATCAAGCAATTGTGAGCCACCTAAATAGGTACATCCTCACATATACCCACAGGAATAGTGGTAGATTTATCAGCCATTTGCAAAGATATATCAGTTGGTATTAATTTTTCAAGTTGAAGCCTCGTATAGAGAGAGAAAGGCATAACACTAACTCCAGCTCCCAAATCACACAAAGCAGTTCTAACATAATTGTTCTTAATAGAGCAAGGGATAGTTGGAATCCCTGGGTCTCCAAGTTTCTTAGGAACCTTACCATTGAAGGAATAATTAGCAAGCAAAGTAGAAATTTCTTCATTAGGGATCTTCCTTTTATTCGAGACAATGTCCTTCATATACTTTGAGTAAGGAGGCAATTTAATAGCATTAGTCAAAGGAATTTGCAAGAATAAAGGCTTCATCCACTCACAAAACTTATTATAGTGTTCATCTTCCTTTGACTTGTGTTTCTTATTAGGGAAAGGCATAGGTTTTTGGACCTAAGGTTCTCTTTCACTACCATGTTTCTTAGCAATAAAATCTTCTTTGCTGTATTTAGTATTCTTAGTGTGGTTTTCAGGTTCTTCAACTTTTTCTTCATTAGGCACTTCATTTTCTTCATTACCACTTTCAGTTTCAGCATCAGAGATAGATATACTATTAGGATCTATAGCAGGTTCAGAGGGTTCTACAACAATTTTATGTTTCTTTTTTTCCTTTTATTACGAGTAGAACCACTATTTTCAGCTTGTTGAGAATCCTGCTCAATTCTTTTGGGATTCCCCTCAGGATATAGAGGATCCTGGGTAGCAGCACCACTTCTAGTTCTGATTTCATAAGCATGTTTTTCTTTAGCAGCATTAACTAGCAAGTCATTTTGCACTTTAACGAGTTGATCTATTTGAGTTTGAACCATTTGAAAGTGTTTAACAATCATTTTAACATCATTAGAGGTTCTTTCCACAATATATTTCAACTCAAAAATAGCTCTAGTGTTTTCCATTAGATGATTTTGCACCCTTTTATTAAACTTATCCTGCTTAACAATAAATATATCAAATTCTTCTAAGCATTGATCAGGAGGTTTAGCATAAGGGATATCACCTTCATCAAAGTGTTGGAGAGAGTGTACCTCAATAGTGGATGAGTAGGGAATAGGCTTACATAATTCTTCTATAGGAGGTAAATTCTTGACATCTGCAGCTTTAATTCCCTTCTCCTTAAGACATTTCTTAGCTTCCTTCATCACTTCATCATTTAATTCAATAACTCCCCTCTTCTTTGATGTTGGAATAGGCACAGGAATAGATGGTTCAGGTACAATTACTTCAGGTATGGCTTGTTTAGGAGGAGTCCAATCTTCATAATTCTTGCTTATTTTAGCCATTAATTCCTCAGCTTCCTTAGGAGTCCTATTCCTGAAAACACAATCAACACAACTATCTAGGTATGTCCTATATTCTTCGGTTAGTCCATTATAAAATATATCAAGAAGATCATTCTTAGGTAATGGACTTCCAGCCTGTGCATGAATCAAAGCACAAAACCTTGCCCAAGATTCGGGCAATACCTCTTTTTCTCCCTGTTTAAAATCAAAAAGTTCCTACAAAATAGCATGTCTAGCACTGGGAGGAAAATATTTCTGCAGGAAAGTACTAATCAAGCACTCAGGGCTATCAATAGATCCAGGAGGTAAATTACTAAACCAAGTTTTAGCTTCTCCTTTCGGAAAAGGAAAAATCTTAGCAACAAAGTTAGTACGCATCTTAATATCATCAGAAAACAAGCCACTCATGGTAGAAAGTTCATTCATATGTGCTACCGCACTTTCATTCTTAGTCCCACAAAAAGGTTCTTTCTCGACAATAGCTATGTAGGATAGATCGAGAGAGAAATCATAATCTTCATCTATAATGTTTATGGGAGAAGCAGAAAACTTAGCAGCAGGAGATAATTTGGGTCTAATAGTACGCCTCTCAAGGAGACTCTTAGCAACGCTCCTATCATGGGTGTTCTTACATTCTTTAATAAACTCATTGGTCATCTCAACATAATCTTCTTCAATATCATAACTCTCACTAGACTGAGGTGAGCTAACAGGTGTGGTAGTGTCTTCATTAGGAGTTTCGGTATTTCCAGCTATAGTTCTAGCAATCGTAGCATCTAGGAAAGGACCTAATGAACCACTCTTATCAAGCATAGTAGAAGCAGCATCATAAGCATCAGAAGTTTCAGATTCAGCAGTAGTAGCAGTGTGTGTAGCATGTGTATGTGGTGGTGTAACGAGCTTACTTATAACAGATGGTGAATCAAGAGCAGCAGAGGTGTTTAGAACCGTACCTCTTCTTGTAGTGGATGGTAAAATAGGAACCTTGCCATCACGAGACTTACCCATGATGGATGGATAACAGCGAACAATAAAGAATCCAAGTGAACTTGATAAATAAAGCTATGCTCCCAGGCAACGGCGCCAGAAAATAGTCTTGATGACCCACAAGTATATGGGGTGTATCGCAGTATTTTCGAGGGAAGAGAAACCCAATTTATTGATTCGACACAAGGGGAGCCAAAGAATATTTATCAGCCTTAACAACTGAGTTGTCAATTCAGCTGCACCTGGAAACAATCTTGCTCACAACAATTTATTAGTAGCAACAGTTTTGTAGTAGGAATAGTAAAGCAGCAGCAGTAGTAAAGCAAAGATAGTAGTAACAAAAGCAGTAAACAGTGGGATTCGAGTGCAGTAGGCATAGGGATGGATGGACGGGAGTTGCATGGACAAGACAATTCAATAGCAATCAGAACATAGGGCAACGACGTGTGTATACAACTTACAGATAAGACCAAGAACAATACTATCATAATGAATCAATAATACGTCCAGATCTGAAATCATGGCACTCAGGCCCTAGTGACAAGCATTAAGCACAACAAGTCGCAACAAAGTCATAAAGCACTAATAAAAGATACTAGGCACCATGCCCTAACAATCTGATGCCATTACATGAACGATCTCATCCAATCCCTACCATCCCCATAGCCTACAGCGGGGGATTACTCACTCATAGATGGGGGAAACATGGATGGTCGATGGAGAAGCGATGGTGATGATGATGGCGATGATCTCCTCCAATTCCCGTCGGCGTGCCGAACGGAGTTTACGTGTCTGTTTGTGGAATCTGGTGGTGGCGGTGGGCGGAACTCATACGGAAACGTCGAACCCCGAAGTTTTTAGGTCGAAGGCTCCTTATAAGCGAAGATGAGGCCGAGGGTGCCTTGGGGCCACACCACCTGGCGGCTGGCCTGGCCCGCGCCACCAGTCTGTGGCCACCCAGGGCTCTTCTCATCTCGTATTGCTCTGAGTCTTCGGGTGAAATAGGATTTTTGGCATATTTTCCAGGATTTTTCCTGGTAGTTGATTTTCTGCACAAAAAGTAGGCACCAAGGCAATTCTGCTGAAAACAGCATCAGTCCGTATTAGTTGCATCCAAATCACACAAGTATAGACGAGAAACAATAACAAAAGTGTTCGGGAAAGTAGATACGTTTTGGACGTAACAACAATCACCAAACAATACTTAACTACTTCTATTTATCACACAAGGTCTCACACTAGATGATCTAGCATCATCTCAATCATCACATGAAATATGAACATATTCTTCTTTATCTTATTTCAGAAAAGTAATTTCTACTCATTGAAAAGTACTTAAGATTTAATATTCTCCAATTAAAATATGGGATCATGTTGACCATGTCATCACCACATATTCTAATACTTGGGAATGTGATTTAAAGGGTTTGGCATAAATTACAAAGTTGGACATTACCATTTAATATAATAAAACTGTCTAGAAATGACTATATAGCATTCTTTTAATCCTAGTCCAAGATTACTTCATGTCAAACTAAATATTTTTACATATTCAGATAGAGCATGGCAAATGTGATTTTTGAGAGTTGGAATCAACTCAAAAGCATTTATGGTTAATTTTATAAAAATGTTTGAAGTTGGAAAAGTCTCTATTTGTTATTTTTACCATGGGTGATCTATAATTTCAAATGGTTTTTCAACACCTTTCGAACAAAATTGGAATCATGTAATTTCGATCAGTAGATCTCTTTGAATTTAATTTTGAACACAGCTACGTAATAGGGTTTTGAATTAAATAGAAAAACTAAGTTTGAATCACTTGGCTATGCGCGGGAAAGAAAATGGCCCGGCCCAGCCAGGCGGCGCACGCGCAGCGGGCTGCTCTCAGGCTGGTCCCACGCGTCAGCGACTGTATCCAACCAAAACAGTATGGGAAAATCTCAGTTGCACGATTAGAGAACGAATCAATGGTTGAGCATCGTCATCTCCGTCAAACGGCTCACAGGGGATTCTAAACCTAGCTCTACGACGGGGTCATCGAGGGGCTTACCAGGGCTCCAGCTAGGTATAGCGGTGGGGCGAATGGGCTGGTAGATGACATCGAGTGGAATGGTGGTCGCGGCAGCTCCTGGGATGGCTTCAATCAACGGCGCCTTTCCTTCACTGCAGCGGCGGACTCCGGCGAAATTCCGGTGGGGTGGTTCTCGCCTTGCTCCGGGAAGGGTCATGCATGTTTTTGAGAGAGAGGGGAGTGGAATGGTATGCCTTTGGAGGCTGGGGAGGGTCCTATTTATACACCGGTGAGAGAGGCAGCACGGCATGGCTTGGGCTCGTCGACGATGTTGCTACAGAGGTCTATCAGCATGGTGGAGGGCATAGGTCGACGCGGTGGTCTACGTCGATCATCATGCGCATAGTGGCACGACAAGGGGCGGTCTTAATCGGTCGGGGGATGGAAATGCTCTATGCGGGTACTGAAGTGTTCATCATGGCGTACGGTGGTCATGCTGCGCGTGGTGACGAACGTTCGTGTCTGGGAGGTGGCTGGTGACGCGGAGAATGCGGTGATGCAAGGAGAGAGCAGGGCACGGGGTGGCTGTGCGGGAACGGCTCGGCGCTATGGCGTGCGCTCGGCATGGCAGCGAGTTAAATGGGCGCAACACTTCTAGATTCTCCACTGCTCGTCATTGGTCAAGGGGTGGATAGAGGGGTGCAGTGAGGTCACGCCTAGCTGGTAGTGGTCATGGGAGAGGGCAGCGCGGCTTGTGGCGTCGTGTCCGACCGGCATGGCACGCTCGAGTACCACCTTGCACTGGTCATTGCAGCGAGTGAGAGAGGCTCAATCGCATGGCTGGGTACTAGGGTGATCGTGGGCTAGTTATTGAGGTTGATTGCAGTACAAATGGTGAGCAATTGATTGATTCAAATAGTGTATAGTTGGTATATCTGTACCCTGTCTGTTAAGTGTTTGACTAAATGGCCGCATGAACTAAATATTTTAATTTTCAAATTATATTTGGTGGGTGGGTTGGTCACATGCTTGAGTGTCTCTGGTTTCTAGGAATTGTCAAGTGGATATGGTTTTGTTGGTTTTTGAGAAATGGCCATCTAGGTACCTATACTTGATTCAATTTTGAAATGCCTCTCAATTAGATTTGAAATTGGTTTCTATAAGTTTGTAAAGTTCACATGTGTTCATTTTCACTTGATCTGGCAAGGGCTGAAAAGAAGTAGAATTGTTTCTGTTGAAAATCTTTTACTAGAGATGCCCAAAGTGGGCTAGTGGTTAACTTTGGCAAAAATGACCATTTGATCATATGCCTTCTAAACTTATTTTCCTTTGATTTGTTTTTATTTGGAAAAGACCTAGATGATCTTGTTTTCATCTTTAAACTACTCCTTATCATTTATAGCAATCAAACATGGCATAGAAAGCATTCATGCATTAATAACAAACACACATGCATTCATATGGGTTTAAGAATAAAAGTTTTTGTTAACCCTAAACTTGGTTGATTAGAATTGATAATCTTGTTTAATATTTTTGAGATATTACAATTTGGCCCGAAAGCCATGAAACTTTGTACATGATAGGTCATTTCTATGAAAACTTTTTCAAAATATTTGCAATATTCCAAGTTTCTTATTTTCTCGGATACTATGTCATGTAAAATGATGCAACGCAATTTTTTTAAATTGTTTTGATCGATTTTGAATTTTTTATGCCCATTTCAAATTGCATTCAAAATAGCTCGCATGAAGGTTCTTAGCTTGGGGTGGCTCCTTGCGAAACTATGAGTGGATCTCTGATGAAATAGTATATTGTGAATCTAAAAATGATTGTTGAAAAATCATGAAAAAATATCATGTGCGGATAGTTCAAAGCGGACCTACTTCTTACCGATTTGGCTGGCATTTGTCTTTTTGACCAGATGTGCATGGAAAGCTATTAGATAACCCAGTTGGGACATTATCCATTGAAGGTGGTCTATTATTTTTGAAAAATAGGGTGGTACCATTTTGCAACTTTTTTTGGTGGTTGCTTCACAAAACACCCCCTTTTTGGCACTCGGAAAATGGAAAATGGTTTTTTTTGTGCGACGAAAAGAAAAAGGTCCTCTTGCAACATTCTCACCATTCGAAGATACACACGTGTGCACAACTTGGGCACATTATCACAAACTATGCCGTAATTTTGGCCATACCATTGGCCATTTGGCCCGAAAGCCATGAAACATCATACATGATTGGTCATATTTATGTGAACATTTTTTCAAGATATTAGCAATATTCCAAGTTTTTTATTTTTTCGAGATACTATGTCATTTAAAATGATGCAACGCGAAGGTTTTACATTGTTTTGAACATTTTTAAATTTTTATGACCATTTCAAATTGCGGTCAAAACAACAGGCATGAAGGTTCTTCGCTAGGGGTGGCACCGTGTGAAACTATGAGTGGATCTCTGATGAAATAGCATATTGTGAATCTAAAAATGATTTTTGCAAAAAATCATAATAAAAATATCATGTACCTGTAGTTCAAATCAGAGCCACTTCCTACCAGTTCAATATGAATTTGTCTTTTTGACCAGCGGTACATGCGAAGCTATTAGATACCCTAGTCGGGCCATTGTCCATGGAATGTGGTCTATTTTTTAAATGGGGTCATACCATTTTGCAACTTTCATTTGGTGGTTGCTTCACAAAAGACCCCATTTTGGCACTCGGAAAATGGAAAATAGCTTTTCTGTGTGACGAAAAGGAAAACTTCTTCCTGCAACATTGTCCACCATTCCAATATACACACATGTGCACAACATGGGCACATTATCAAAAACTATGTTGTGAACTGTCCATAACATTGGCCATTTGGCCCAAAAGCCATGAAACTTCATACATGATAGGTCATTTCTGTGAACACTTTTCCAACATATTTGCAACATTACAAGTTTGTTATTTTTCCCGAATACTATGTCATGTAAAATGATGCAACGCGAAGGTTTAACATTGTTTTGATTGTTTTTGAATTTTTATACTCATTTCAAATTGTCGTCAAAACGGTGAGCATTTCTGCAGGAATTTGTCTTTTTAACCAGAGGTTAATGGGAAGCTTTTAGGTACCCCAGTTGGGACATTGTTCACCATTCCAAGTTTCTAGATTCTGAATGTGGCCTAAACAATTAAAAATGAAGATAAAAGTCCATTGGTCAACCTTCATTAGAGCCTAGTCAAATGGGTAGATCTATAGGGGCCCCGGGTTAAGTTTTCAATGGAAACCGACCACCGGAGCTCCGAAATCCCTTAAAAACTTGCATGTGGCCCTTATATATGTGTAAAATTGCACTGGAAGGTTCATAGAGAAGATTAAATATCAAAAACCCAAACCTGGGTAAAAACTGTGCACCACATGCGGATGATTTTTCCTCACTTCAAGTTGAATCGACAAGTCAAAATGTATAGTCAACTTTTCGTGCGGCTAAACTGAAAACTTTCATCGACACATTGCTTTCCCTCCTAGTATGCACACGTGGGCGAAGGATTTCTATTTTTCTAGTTTTGTTTGAGTTTCCTACGATTAGGTCGGTCAAAGGCTCACCGAAGAAACACACATTAAGCCAATCAGAGGATAGAAAGCAGCAACCCACGGATCACCCCCCGAGTAAGCAATCTCAGCCGTCCATTCCTAGATCCAACGACCAAACCTCTCTGAAGGGAATATGCCTGAGAGGTAATAATAAAGTGGTTTTTTTTATCTTATTCCATGTTTATGGTAAATATTTATTTCTCATGCTATAATTGTGTTAACTATAAAATTTAATACATGTGTGTTTAATAAACAAATAAGGAGTTCCTAGTTATGCTTGTCATATAAACTAGCTCGTAGATTAACAAGATAATCAAGGTTTCCTGCTCATGGACATTGGATGTTGTTAATAACAAGGTAACAACATTGGTGGAATGATGTGATGAACATTCACCCAAAGTATACTAATACGATCAAAGTCATTATGTTTACATTGCTATAACATTATGCGAATTAACTTTAGTCCTTAGACCATGATATCATGCCAATTACTAACACCAGAAGAGTAACTTGATAACATCAAATGGCACAGCATAACAAGGTGACAATAAAGGTGGGTTCAGATAGTCCTAAAGTCTTATGTAGTTGCACATGGATCAAGAGGGGATTTGTCCATCCCGGTGACAGAGAGATATACTCAGAGCCCTCTCGGTGATATCACATTGATATAGCTTGCAAGAAAGTGATAACATCACTAAGAATGATATAGAACAATAAAAATAGTACTTGTTGGTAACAAGATCAAACTAGGTATGGGGATACCGATGATTGAATCTCGGACATGTAATATATCACAAGACAAAGGGATTTAGTTACGATGTCAAAGGTTCTCACAATCACCAGAGTCATCATTGAATGTGTGGGAGTCGGTACGGATCTCCAGGACCTGCTTGAAGGGAATATGCCCGAGAGGGAATAATAAAGTGGTTATTATATTATTCCATATTTATGATAAATGTTTATTTCTCATGCTATAATTGTGTTAACCAGAAATGTTAATACATGTGTGTTTAATAAACAAAGAAACGGTTCCTACTAATGCCTCTCATTGCACTAGCTTGTTGATTTACATATGATCAAGGTTTCCTGATCATGACATTGGATGTTGTTAATAACAAGGTCATGTCATTGGAGAATGATGTGATGAACATTCACCCACAGTAGGTTTAGCAATATGATCATGTCTTCAAAGTTTATATTGCTATCTCACTCAAAGTAACACTAATCCTTAGACCATGAGATCAGGCAATCACTAACACTAGAAGAGTACTTTGATTCCATCAAACATCACATTGTAATAGGGTGATTATAAAGATGTCATTGGGTACTTAGAAAGTGTTAGTTGAGGGTCGTGGATCAAGAGTGGGATTTTTCCATCCTAATGATGGAGAGATATACTCTAGGCCCTCTCGATGATCTCACATTGATAACAGCTTGCAAGGAGGTAATTTGATCACAAAGAATGGTATATCACAAAACGAGTAAAAGAGTACTTGTCGGTAATTAGATTGAACTAGGTATGGATGTTACCAAATGATCGGATCTCGGACAAGTAAAATATCGCGAGAAAAAAGGAATTGATTACTACAAAAAAGGTTCACACGATCCATAGTTCATTGTTGAGTAAGTGGGAGTCGTTATGGATCTCTAGACCACGCTAATGATTATTGATTAGAGAGAGTCTCGATCATGTACACTTAGTTCACAAACCGTAGGGTGACACACTTAAGTCTCGTCGATGCATTTGAGTGGATACAGAACGCAGGAGAAAATACTGGACATCGCAGAAACTATTTTGATAAAATTGCCGAAATAGATTTGGTGTATCAAAATATTGCAAGGGACTAAATTGTTAATGTGTTCATTAAAGGAAGTGTTCAATAAATTGAGTAGCATTAAACCAAGTGAATTGAAGTGCTTTAATGGATAGACCTTTAGTTTTTTGAGTGGAAATTTAATGGGAGAAAATGAACTTGATTATTTGTGAGTGGAGAGTCCACTAGTAATCAAGAGGGAAGAGGTGGGGGCACGTCCTTTGTCCATCGTCCATGGGAAGGGGCTTACCGCACCCCCTATAAAAGGAGGTGGTGGAGTCCCTCTCCTCTCACACCATTCCATATCTCTCATATGCCCTTTGGTTGGCATCTTCCTCCCCTCGCTAGCTGATCCACTATCACGAGTACAGTGCTTAGGAGAAGACCTGCTCAAGAACTTCTCAACCACCACCACCATGCTGTAGTGCTGCTGGAGTTCCTGAGGATCCCCTGCTTCCACTGCCCAACTGGAGCAAGGGACAACGGTCCTCGTCGTGCTGGACATGTGACCGATTACGGAGGAGCTGCCCGTTTGTGGCGCTGATCGTCTTTGCATCCTTGAGGAAAGAAGAGTACATTCTACATCAGCCACATTTGTTTGTGGAAATGTTTTCACGCTTTCAGTCTTCACAGGTGACTCCTTCTGAAACCGTTACAACTATCGCCTAGATTCAATCTCGGCAGTTGCAACCGTAGGATTTTTTTTGTTTTCTATCCAACGAACCCCATCACCGCTGCTAATTATTGATTGAAGAAGGGTCTCGATCATGTCTACATTATTCATGAACCGTAGGGTGACACACTTAAGGTATACCGACTCCAAATGGAGCAGATATAATACAAGATAAAGGATTTGAAAGCGTTGGGATTATTTCGATGGACACCGGAATTGTTTTGGGTCAACTTGCTGAAAATGGTTTCAGATGTAATATCGAAGTATTATAAGGGGTTTTATGCAGATGTTTGTTAATTAAAGTAATTAATTTTTTTAATAAAATAGTTTTATTAAATGAGAGTTGGCATTAATTTTGGTGGAAAATTAATGCATGTGAGTGGGATTTTGAGTGGAGATGAATTTGTGTGAGTGGACCCTCCACCCACATGAACGAGGGAGAGGTGGGGCGCCCACCTTGGCCACTGGCCATGGCGTGGGGCTGCCCCTCACCCTATAAAAGGATCCCTCCACTCCTCTCACTCTCACACCTCCTCATGAAGGATCTCTCTCCCCCTCTAGTAAATTCCCATGGCTTCGGATTAGCGAAGTACACATTCTTGGTGGTTTCTCTGGAAGGATCTGCTGCTTCTGATGCTTTGCTACAGCAAGGACTCAGAGGTTGTCGGGGTGCTGGACGTGTGTGTGATCACGGGTGCACTGCTACTTTGCATCACTGGACTTCAACTCGATCTTGAGATCGGCAAGTGTACGACTACATCATCCACGAAATCAGATTTTGTGAACAAAGCTTTTTGGTCTTCGAGGGTAACATCTATATAGATGTATATCCACCCGTTGATTCTATCTTGGTAGATAGATCTTGTTTCTTTGTTATTCATATCTTAGGAAAATTTTCATTTTCTATGCTGCGAACCCAACGGAGGTATCAGAGACGGATCTATGCGTATATGCTTTGCACGAGTTGAAAATATATGAATATGTAGGCACTGATGATCATGTTATTGCATCATTTATGTATTTTGGATATTGGTGGCATAGTGGGATGAAGCGGCTGGACTAACTTTATATGTCCTCGCACATGAGACCTATTCCACGCTTAACATGCAACTAGTTTTGCATAAGTGGCTTGCGGGTGTCTGTCTCTCCTACTATAGTCAATATATGATATACAATTTGTTGCTAATAATTTGACTATCATCGTTGTGGTTCCACATTCGTAGGTAAGAACGGTACTATCTCCGAAAGTTCTAAACCACGTAAAAACATGAAAATGATAAATTAGAAGTGTCTAGTTTAGTCGTAACTGGGCAAGTGTTATGATATGGTAATGTTATAATTTGAAGTATAGTTTGATACTCTTGGAAATTATAACAAACCACAGTGTAAACACCATAGACCTTGCTATTACACGAATGGAATGATGGAGATCATACCATGATGCACAAGATAGTGATCAAGTGCAAGAACTATATCACATCACTTTTTGCATATGATGTTTGTTTGCATCTTATTTTGCTTGTATGGCACTTAGTAGCATTATAAGATGATCCCTCATTTAAATATCAAGACAAAATGTGTTCTTCCTTTAGTATGCATCATTAAGAAAGTTTGTTGTTTCGAGACACCACGTGATAATCAGGTGTGATAGACTCTATGTTCGCATACAACGGGTGTAAGACCGTTTTACACACGCGGGTACTAAGGTTCTTACTTGGTGAGCCTAGCATGTACATACATGACCTCAGAACACGAACTGAAAGGTAAATCAAGAGTCATATGGTTGATATGATGACCATTTAGATGCTTGCCTTTGAAGCTGCACCAATTCACATGATGATCGATCTTAGTGTAGTGGATTTGGTTCATGTAATCACCAAAACGACTCGAGGGATGTTGGTTTTGAGTGGGAGTTCATGTAGAAATATGATTAAAGTTGAATTCAATTTATCATAAACTAAATCAAAGTGAATTTGTATAGTTTGTTGTAGGTAATGGAACCCATTTACTACCTTATGCTTAGGATAATTGAGATAATAGAACTATAGAATTCTGGGTATTTACTTTACAAACTGGTATCATATTGTTTTGAGTGTCAATCTAAAGTTTAGAAGTACTATTGCAAACTTTTAGCAAACTCTATTTACTCCATGAAGTTTAATAAGTAGTACTAAATCAAGAGTAACAATTCAAGTGTTGGTATCTAAAGTATCATGCTTGCCTCCATGATCCTTGATATTCAAAATATCTTTTAGTATCAATGTTATCTAGGAGGTTAAAGGATTATTTCAGAAACCATCATGTGTGGAAGATATTGTGATATCTAAAACAATGTTTCGGTTGCAATATGATAGAGTATAATTTAGAAAAATACATGTTCTTGTATTGTATGAGAATTTTTGAAGGTTGGAGATGCTAGGCATCCTAATCTCCCAAAAGGTTTTGGGAACTAACATTATACTCGTGTTTCTCTTTTATAAGCTATAGTAGCTTGATCATGAAAGTTATCATGATAAGGATGAATAAAATATGTTTACCACGCTAGACGATTACTAAAGAATGGATTATGAAAGAACGCCAAACATTTGATGATGGTGATCCACTTAAAAGTGCAAGTCCATTGATACTAGTATTTTTGACTATACATGCTTTGGAATATTTGTCATGTGTATGGCGCCACTATTGATGTTCATAGATTCTTTTAAAAGAAAAGGAAATGCTGAAAGAGAATCTATAAAATATTTGGCATAAAAGAAAAGTCTGGAAATGTCCATCTTAGGTATATAGATTCTATATTCTTTGCTTGTTAAACAATGTGGTTCTTGGGTATTGGATACCAAATTGATTGGTGTGAAATGTCATACAGAACAACATGATTGATGAACTACAATGGCCTAAGTAACTAGAAAGATAATATGTGATGATGTTCATCTAAAACAAATCAAGTGTTGGTATGTTTTTCGTTAACATCAAACATATCCTTAAAGATTTGTTTTAATAATTGTTTATTTTGTTCCGGTAATATGAGAACAATGGTTGTTCAAATAATTACCGTGTTCTATAGAAGATGGATGAACTTTTACAAGTCTGGGTCAAGAAATCACGTCCATAAAAACTAATGCCAAAATGCCACAATACAAATGATTAAAAGACCACTCATGAGTGACATCACCATTTTAATTATATTGGACAAAAACATGTAGAAACTCCATGTTCGTGGAATTTTGGAGTCTTTGATTTTGATCAATTGACGCTTGTGAGACTTTCATGGAGATAATTGAAACTCCGTTCATAGGCCAAAGGGGAACAAATGACTAACTTATTGGACATTGTGCATGTTGATGCATATAGTCAATTATGTGTAGCTAGGTGCAATGGATCTTTCAACTTCACATGCTTTCTCCGAAAATTTGAGTGGATATTTGTGTATATTTACTTAATAAGGAAGAAGTATGGAAAATTTGAAAAATGTTCAAAGACTTTCAAGATGAAGTGGAAAATCATTGTAACAAGAAAATAAGGAATTTATGATTGGATCATAAAGGAATATATTTGAGTTACAATTGAAGCAAAACACCTAAGATTTGAGGAAATGTTCCATGTATTTGTGTTTCCCGATAAACCATAGGAGTATGGAGTGTTCGAGAGATGAAATCAAACTTTGTTTGACATGGTAAGATCAAAGGTGTCATTTATAAAACTACCATTATGTTTTAAGGATTAAATATTTAGAGACTACTGCTTTTACACTAAAAAGAGGACCATTGTGATCCGTTGAAATGACACCATATGAGTTATGGCTTGGATAGACCCAAATTGTTTTTTCTTAAAATTTGGTATGCTAGGAATAAGTAAAATGTTTACAACAAAAGTCAGATAAGCACGTCTTTGTAGGTTATCCCGAAGCAACAGTTGGGAATTCCTCCATAACAGCAAATACAAACGAGTTTTTTGCTTAGAACGTCAAATTTCTTGAGAAGGAATGTTTCACAAAAGTTAAGTAGGAGGAAAATAGAATTTTAATTAGGTTGATGAACCTAAGCAACATGTGCTAAGTAGCGCAACGCTGGAAATTGTCCCGGAGGCAGCCACAATGCTCATGGCTATCATGACAACAAAGCTTGTGATCTCAGAGATTAGAGTTTCTACTGAAACATGTGGGTCGGATAAAAATCAAATAGTGAGATTTGATAAACAAGTCGTCATTGTTTTGATAATGATGAACCGACTGCATGAAATAAGCGATGATGGGCCTTGACTCCATAAAGTGACTAGAAGTCATAAAATCCATGATAGTTTTCATACACGAGAAATCAAGTTTTTAAACTTGGAGGACCCTACGGAAAGGCATGAAGCCTATTGGTCGTATTTGGATCTATAACAAATATACATGGATGTTTCACATCTATGAAATAGTCAACATGTCGGAAAAGAGTTTACGACAATGTTTAAGGAGTTGACTACGACAAGATTTGATCTTTCGTAGCGATATTTAGTCTGGACAGATTAATGTAGCAACCACTACATTTTTAAATTTTGGTCTATGGTAGTTGAACAAACAAAACAAAGTTCTTCTAATAGAATGGTTACCTAGGACATATACATGACATATTTCAAAGGGTTTTGTTAATTCAAAGGATGCTAAAAGGGCATGCAAACTTCAATGGTTGAAGTAAACATTGCAGAGTTGGAGTCGTCATCGTGATGAAACTATTAAAAGAGTTTAATTTCATCGGAGGCGATGAATATGCTTGCATTTGCAAGAAATTAAGTGGGAGTGCTGGGACATATTTCTAATACATTATGTATAGGACATGTTGTTTATTAGAAATGATCTATATTTTATTGACAAGGTTAATAATTTCATTAAAATCAGATTTAGATGAAAGACTTGGGAAAAACCAGAATATTAGAGATTAATGTGTATATGGATAGATTGAGGCGCTAATATGGTTGTGCCAGACGTACATATATTAGATATTGAATGAGTTCAATATGGAAACGACAAGAAAGGTTATTGCCGCATGGAAAAGGTTGAGTCAAGATTCAAGTGTATCGACACTTGGCAAGTGAAATGAGATTCAAGTGTTTTTGACACTTGGTGAGTGAAATCACATGAATATTTTGATCAACCATATATACCATGATATGTACAAATCCAAATATGTTCTATGCTATAAATTTTATTAGCATATACCAGAATGACTCATCAAATGATCATTGCACGATAGTAAGGATATTCTTAGGATCATGGGAAGAACTAAGAATATATATATGTAGATGTGACAAAAAGTTACAAATAGTTCATTGTAAAGTGTTACATTGATAGTAATTTTGTCACAAGATAAAATTTATCTCAATTTATACTATGGGTGGCACAATGTAATGGAAAGGAGGTTCCATGATGGATTTGGATGAGTTCCAAAGTAAAGACATTGTGTCGGATACTACAACAAAAAGGTTGGGTCTATGACTGCTATAGTAGCAGCAAAGGAGGTCATTTGTGTTAAGTAGTTTTTATCAAACTAGGTGTGGTTCACAAAGGGCTAGTAATATGAAGATATATTGTACGACAATAATATCAACATGTTTTAACCCAAAGGAACTAAAGGTCTCACTAAAGGACTAAATTATACAACACCATCTCATTTGAGAATGAGTGATGCGTAGAGACGCAAAGACATGCAAATACACATGGACCTGAAAATGTCAGATTCAGAGATTATGTTTACCACTAGCAAACATGTATATACAACACTAGAAAATCCATAGGTGTTGAATGGGCAAGTTTACAAACTAGATTATTGACACTAGTGCAAGTGGGAGACTGAAGGGAATATGCCCGAGAGGCAATAATAAAGTTGTTATTATCTTATTCCATGTTTATGATAAATGTTTATTTCTCATGCTATAATTGTGTTAATTGCAAACATTAATACATGTGTGTTTAATAAACAAATAAATAGTTCCAAGTTATGCCTCTCATATAAACTAGCTCATGTATTAACAAGATGATCAAGGTTTCCTGATCATGGACATTGAATGTTGTTAATAACGATTTCACAACATTAGTAGAATTATGTGATGAACATTCATCCGAAGTATAGTAATAAGATCAAAGTCATTATGTTTACATTGGTATAACATCATGCAAAGTAACTTTAGTCCTTATACCATGAGATCATATCAATCACTAACACCGGAAGAGTAACTTGATAACATCAAATGTCACACCATAACAGGGTGACAATAAAGGTGGGTTGAGATACTCTGAAAGTGTTATGTAGAGGCTCATGGATCAAGAGTGGGATTTTTCCATCTCGATGACAAAGAGATGTACTCTGGGACCTCTCGGTGATATCACATTGACATAGCTTGCAAGCAAGTGATAAGATCACTAGAATGTTATATCACGGGAACAAGAAAAGAGTACTTGTTGGTAACAAGATCAAGCTAGGTATGGGGATACCAATGATCGAATATCGGAAATGTAATATATCACGAGATAAAGGGATTTAGTTACAACGTTAAAGGTTCACATGATCACTAGATTCGTCGTTGAATGTGTGGGAGTCAATACGGATCTCCAGGTCCCGCTGCTGATTATTGATTGGAGAGGGGTCTCGATC
Organism: Avena insularis; assembly: GCA_023614405.1. Classification (NCBI taxonomy): domain Eukaryota; kingdom Viridiplantae; phylum Streptophyta; class Magnoliopsida; order Poales; family Poaceae; genus Avena; species Avena insularis. Next base: position 416,938,671 of record CM042686.1, on the reverse strand, counting down.
ATGTATGCATTATTTGCGAACCGTAGGGTGACACACTTAAGGGATACTAACACCATTTGGATCCAATATGTTTCAGAGAAAGATTATGAAAGTGATGGAATCATTTCGATGGACACCGGAATTGTTTCAGGTGAAATTGTTGAAACTAGTTCTGGATGTGATATTGAAATGTTGCAAGGGGTTTTATGTGAATGTTTGTTAATTAAAGTAATTAACAAAATTGTGAATAAAATAATTAAAATATTTTTATTATATGAGATGTAGCACCCCGGTAAAACCACTACTAGAAAATCGTTGTGTTTTGCCTTTGTGCATCATCATGACTACATGCTCATCTCATCATGCCACATTGCATTTGAGCATCATCATGTCATAATGCATGGTTTGCCTAAAACTATTTTCCAAAAGCCTAGTTTTGTTTTCTAAATATCCCCGTCTCAATTTCAAATCAAAACTCCGGTGTTTTCTGGGTATTTTATTTGTCTAAAAACTATTTATAAAAGCCTCTTTAAAAATAAAACAAATAAAAATATTTTTAGGGGGAGGCAGCCGGCCAGGCCTGAAGGCCCAGCGAACCAGCCTATTACCCCATATATGAAACCCTAGCCAGTCCCATCTAATCCAGCCCAAACCCTCTCTCCCCATCCTCCATACCGCCGCCACCCACCACTCCACGCACGCAGTAGCGTTGCAACCCAACCCGCGTATGCTACCCTGCCTAATCCCCACCCCTCTAACAACTGGCCTGCACCCCGGCCCCACCACCAGGCGACCGACCAGCCCCGTCTCCCCCACCTCGTCTCTCCTTCTCGTGAACCACCCTGAGCCCCCTGATTCCTCACCATTGTGCCTCGCCCGCAACCCTCGTCCCTCCTACCGCTGCTGCCAGGGACACAAGGCCCTCTCTCCGCTCGCCCTCTCTACCAGAGCCGGTCATCCTCGGCAGCGACCATCGCTGCTGAACCCCGCCTTCTCCATCACTGCCACCTCTGTTCAGGACCCTGCCGCCTCGCCCTTTTCTCCGACCTGGCGTCGCCGCCTCCTCGCTTGGCTCCCTCCCGTCCAAGGTTGCGACCACGTCGCTCGCCTCTGCCCTGCGTGTCCCTCCGCCAGCGCCAACGCTCGCCTCTCAGCCTTGCGTCGCGCGGTCCCGTTGTCCCCAAGTTGTGCTGCCTCTTTGACTTAGCTTGCCGACGCCACCTCCCTCCCAGGCTTGCATAGTGCTGCCGTCATCAGCCTCTGCTCCATGCGTCGTTGCCCTCGGGCGCATCTCTGTCAAACCCTCTTCCTCCTCGTCCTTCCATGGTCATCCCCGAGCACGACCTCGAGCACCTCTGGCCGCCATCGGGCGCCTCCCCGACGTCGGCCATAGCTCCGCACCTCCATGGCTGCACTGCCTCTGCCTTGCAGCGCTGCCGGACGCCGGTAGCCATCCTCCACAGAAGCGCCTCACCCCTACCACATGCGCTCCATCGATACCCTCTCGAGCTCGCCCACCCTCTAGTGTCTGCATCTTCTACTAGGAGCAGCCTCCCTACCTTTGTTTTGTCATGCAGGGCACTACCGTTGAAGATCTGTTCAGAGATACCGATGTTGCTTCACGGTTGCTCCTGGGCTTGGCCAGTTTGTTTTCCCTTCGACAAGTTCAGCTACGATGGCACACCTGAAGACCCCACTGATGCTAAGCACAACCTAGCACGAAGGACACCGGCAAAACGTCAAGCTCTCCTTGTCGGCAAGACCTTCTCGAGGATGATGTTTTTGAAGAATGTACATGGCGCCCCCGAAGACCCCAACACCAATCCTGGAGTCCAAAGACAGAACCCGAAACCCTCGGAACAACAAGTTCTTTTACCCGGAGCTGGAGATCGATCCCGGAACTCAAAGACCTCCTTCACGGAACCCACAGACCGTCTACCCCAAGACCTTCATCTCGCCGAGATCGAACCAAACCCTCGGAACCCCAAGATCTTCGGTGTTGAACCCTAATGTGTGACCCCTATCCGAAATCCCCCTTATTTTTATAAAATATGACATTCATCTGTTGCATATTAAATTGTTCATGATGGCATACATCTTCATGTGTTTGGGGGCTATTTTGTCGGCTCACCTCATAATTAAATATGGAGATCATTGATGACCCAAAGGTATAGGTGGTGTATTGCATTATTCTCAATAAGAGTGTCGAACCCAACGAGGAGCTGAAGGTGTTGATGAGTGGCTTGGGACAGGAATTCTCTATAAATACTTAGCAAACAGATTTTTAGGGGTTTTTGATAATATAGATAGATAAAGTGCGAGTAAATAAAAGACAATAATAATAGATGCAACAAGTGGCCCAATCCTTTCTTTAGCAAAGGACAAGACAATTGTATTACTTAAGATGACCAAACATTCTCGAGGACACACGGGAATATCGTCAAGTGCTTTCGCTTCATATCGTTGATTAATCTTCATTAGTTTGACAAGTCTTGTGTGGGTAAACCTGTGCTAATGTACAGACCTTCCTAGGACTAATACATACTTGTGATTATACCCCTTGCAAGCATCCGCAAGTACAAGAAAGTAATTAATATAGAAATCTAATCATAGCTTTATTCTCTAAGATCCTGACATCCCTTGTGCAAAGGTTTCCTAAAGGGGGTTCAGGTTTCTGTCACTCTGGCAACCCCTACGATTAGTAGCCAAATACACAATGCATTCCCCTAGGCCCATAAAGGTGAAGTGTCATGTAGTCGACGTTCATATGACACCACTAGAAGAATAACACCACAACTTAAATAACAAACTATTGAATCTTTCTCAACACAATTCCACTACTAACAACATGACTTCTCCCATGTCCTCATGAACTAAATGAACTACTCACCAGACATCATATGGATCAAGTTCAGAGATTATATAATGATAAGTAACAATCTGAACATTACAATAATTCAATGGTTCCACTCAATAGCATCAACTACAATAAGTAATCAACACCGGGAAAGTTTCCCCTAAGAATTATGCAAGATTCAACCCAATTGTTACAGCGGTATGGAGTGGTGATTATGGTGCTGATGGAGATGATGATGGAGATGATGATGATGATCCCGATGAAGTCCAGCTTGATGGTGGTGTTGATGGCGCCGATCGCCCCTCTCCGGGAAGGAATTCCCCGGTAGATTTCTGTCTGCCGGAGAGATCTTTCTCTCTTTGTAGTTTTCCTCCCCACAGAGGCGGCATAATCTTTCTATGGTCGCGTATTAGGGTTTCGTGGGGATAATATACGACAAAGGGGAGAGCCAAGAGTGGGCCAGGGTGGCCACACCACCTGCTGGCATGGCCAAGGGTGGCCCACACTAGGGGTGGTGTGGGCCCCCTGTGACCCATCTCCACTCCCCTTTCTGACATCCTTCGTCTTCTAAAAAATAGAATTTTTTGTGTATTTTCCTGGATTTTCTGATCTTCATGAATTTCGCCTCCAAACAACCCCTTTTCCATCAGAATCCTGACTGCAGTGGTCCATGCTCCAAAAGTCATCAACCATGCTAAAACAGATGAAATAACATAAGCATCATCTCTTAATATGAAATATATCAATGAATAACAGTAAATTATGATATAGAATAGTGATAAAATGGATGTATCAACTCCCCCCAAGCTTAGACTTCGCTTGTCCCCAAGCGAAAACTGAGGTGAATAAACATGACCTCGGGTTTATGGAGTGAAGAGTCGATAAAAGAATACGGACAAGAAGCATCACATTCATCAATACATAAATCATAATAGAAGACAACTCACTATTATATAACTTAACTTGCAATAAGTAAAGGAAACACTAATAAAGATACACAAAGTAAATCATAATTGGTAATGGCAAACTTAGCTCTTGGTCGAAGAATAGTTGACAATTTGTAGGAGTTCACACATAACTGGTTTTCGATGATAGCTTTCAAAATAGTATTCACTAAGATAAGAGCAATGTGCAAAACAAGGAACATAAGAAACATGATTGAATAAATCATCATATGAATGAATGAAACACAACAACTCAAAATACTTGCTGAGATAGAAGGGAATAGGTTTACTGTCTCAACTAAAAAGTAAAAGATATGCCCTTTGCAGAGGGAAGCAGGGATTTCAATTTTCATAAAGAGCTTCCAAAAATTATGATACTTATTAGCTTTCAGCTCTCATTTCCCCTATCATAAGAATCTTTAGGTGGTTAAGGTTAAAGTGATCAAATACGAGGATATGCTTAACAAGTTGTAAGTTGAAAATCTCATGTCCCTTGAATACGAGGGTCGCTCCTCATTCTACTCAAGTTTAGTTACCGGTAAGTTCTTGTCATAGTAAGTATATGTGTATCATAGAGAACCGCCAACGGGGTACCCCTTGCCCGATGATACGGAAGAATCTTCATATCAAAATGACAAGGCAAGCAGACAACAAGCATCTCAGCAATCTTCATATTTACCCTGGGAAAATGGTGCTTTTTTCTCTCTTTGCTCTTTTCTCATCTTTTTTTCTCTTTTTCTCAATCTCTATCTATTTTATTTATAAGAAGAATGCTTCATAGATTGCTCATTATGGTTACGCTGCAGGTTTCCACCATGATTAGGCATGGATTAGACCAGCGGCCCAGGCGTTTCTCTAACACACATACATAACTCCATGGACTTACAAGCTCCCCTTTCATTTCACACCGACGACATCCATAAACAAAAGAGCATGATATCAACTAAATAAAGTGCAATGTTGAAAGCGTTCCCCATGACAGCATGATTTTGCTAATTCACAACTTACAAAGCGCAAGCATATACGCAACATAGATGGGCACAATGGTTCAAGTTTATTAAGTGCAAGAAAGTAAAGTGTGCCATCAAGTTCGTGATAGCTTTAGTTACTAATTTTCACATAACTAGTTTAATTCGGAAGATAGATAAAAACATAAATTTACTTGGAATAGAAATAGTGCTAATAGGTAGGTATGGTGGACACAAATGGCATAGGTTTTGGTTTAAGGATTGGATGCACGAGAAGCATTCCCTCTCGGTACAGGTTTTTGGCTAGCAAGGCTAGGTAGCAAGCATAAGAGTTGAAGGAAACAAACAAACATACGAGTGATAAAAAGAAATATGCAATCTTCCTTGGAAGCACAAAAGATCTTAAGTAGAGAATACTAAGCTTATGAGCAAATCAAGAAAGAAAGATGATGAAATTATATTTCTTTAAGAGTACTTTTTATCTTTTAATCCAATCGTAATAGTGTTGCTACTGACCAAGCCAGGTTTGCCAAAACCAACGAAATTAACTCAATGATCCCAAAGTGATACCAATACTAACAACAAGATCAATCATATAACAGAAATTGAAAACTAATATAAGATATGCAAAAGAGTAAATCATAGAACTTCTCATTAATATTCCATAACGGCAACTCACACCAAGGGATACATACATATCTAACGAGAGGGGGACACTTCCATAATGCAGACCATCCTACATGATAACTTCTCTATTCATGATATGACTCTACTAAAAAGGTAAAAAGCTAGAAGATAGTGATATGATACCGCGGCACTCCCCCAAGCTTGGAACAAACCAAGGGGATGCCAAACCCTGATGATGAATTACTCCTTCGGTGGTGGTGGTGTTCTCTAGATGAGTTTCTCAATCAATTTCCTCATGTCTTCAATCTCGAAGGTAAGAGTACAAATCAACTCCGAGTTTTGCTCAATGCGGTTCATGATCATGTTGGGTTGTGATTCCCAGCTCGTACGATTCTTTCCCCACTCTTCCTCCTTGAAATCTTCTTTTCCTGCATGGTTAGAACAAGGCAGATACCAATTGGAGGGTAGTTTCTCCTTGGGCATATTCTAGAATTGGTGCTCATGGATAAGGGTATGGAAGGGATTCTAGGTGCATGGAGAAGGTGACCGTGGAGCCAAACAGTGACGCGGAGGCTTCCCTCCAATTGACATCCATGAAGTCCTTTTGATCCTGGCAGGGTTTGCCAACACTCCAATGCTTGCAATGGTAGTGCCTATGTGCGGATGCTGGCTTTTCTTTGCCTCCTCTTCATCTTTACTCTTGATCTCCTTCTCCTGCCCAGGGTCTTGGGAATCCTCCTCCGCAGGATCTTTTCCTTTATCCTAGGCGGAGACCATTGTGATTCTAGAATTTAAGAATAGTTCCTGGCAAAAACATATCGAAAAAAAACACAATGAGAACATGATATACGAACCTCGAGGGATCCGGGGGATTATATATTACGATTTTTTACAACAAATGGAAGGTACTGGGAGAAAACGGGTCAGAGACGGAGTCCGAGGTGGCCACACCACCTGCTGGCGCGGCCAGGGAGGCCCACGCCAGGGGGTGGTGTGAGCCACCCTGGCTCCGTTTCCGTCCCTCTTTCAGTTCGTTGCTTTCCCTGTTGGATAAAAGCTGCAAAAATATAACTGAACAGATTTTTCGCGGACTTTTTCTTACCAAAACTGTTACCTATTCGAAAACGAACTCTGTAGGTCTCTGAAGTTGGCATTTAGTAGATTCTTCCGGAGTCACCACTTGAATAACATCAATATCTTCATCTTCATACTCATATTGCTTGAGTCATTTAACCTTTCACTATCTTATTACACCATTTTCTCCAATAACCTGGAAATTTCTTTCACACAAAACTTCACACAATTCTCATTAGCAACATTAGTGTAAGCAAGGTAATAAACCTTTTAATTTCAATTTCCACTGAAATCCATCAAAGCATAAGCTACTGTAGCAACTCCTTCCGAAAACCGAAAAGGAATTCAAAAAGGAAATCAATATAAGAGGCAAATGCATGAGTGGCAAAAATCTATCAAAACAGACCAGCAGGTAAAGATCAATTTTTTAGAAAATCTTCTGTTGCTCAAATCAAAAAGTGCAAAACTAACAAAAGTTAAATAATAACTTGGGGCAAAAGCACAAAAAATTAGAGCTCAATCCGACATACAAGGATTTTTCACGAATTTTTACAGCGAAGCACAAAAATCTGTTTCAGGATAACAACTTTCCCAAATCTTACTTCTCTCTCATTAGAGGTTGATCTTGACACAAAAACCAAACAAAAAGGATAAGGAGAGGTTATTGCCAAAACAATAACTTCCAAGACTCAAAGAAACAAAAACAAACTAAAAGCAAAATATATTAGGTTGTCTCCCAAAAAGCTCTTTCTTTATAGCCATTAAGATGGGCATGATAATTTTAATGATGCTCACATAAGAATATGGATTGAAGTGAACGAGAGCATTAAGAAGCAAAAATACACATCTTTAATTCTAACCTACTTCCTATGAAAGGGAATTTTGTAATCAAACAAATTGTTGGAACCATGGACTGCTAGCATAGAAAGGAAAAACAAGTGCAACATAAAGATTTTCAGCATAAAGCGAGGAAACTTAGTATTATTGAGATGTATAAGAACCGTGTTCCCTCTCTAATAATAACTTTCAGTATCATGCATAAATTTAATGATATAACTATTACATGAACCATTATAGCAATGATCACTTATCCTAACAGAAAACACAGGGACACTAGCTCTCATAACACTACTTTGTGAAACAATATTAGAAGTATCTTTAAAGAGGATAGTGTGTCCATATTCTACATACTTAGTGACAAAATCTTTCACATTTGCTATCATAGGTTCAACAGCTACTTGTTCATTAGGTTCAACAGCTTTATTTGTATTTTCATTAACCATACTAGCTATCATAGAATGTTCTTTTATCTTAACTGGGAAAGGCATTTTCTCAATGTAAGGTTCGGGTAAAACATGATTAGTAGTATAAACTTCAGTATTTTTTGCAGGAACACAATTAACAATATCTTTATAAGGTTCATGATACTTATTCCACTTCTTTTTAGGAACTTCAATATACGAAGGAAATGCCTTAAAATAAGTTGGAATAGCTTGAGAGTCTAGCCCATAAGCATTTTTAATGTTTTGAAAGTCATCAGTTCCCATAAAAGATTCAATGCATTCATAATCATAAGTTATACCTGACTTTCTTCCTTTATCATTCTCCCATGCTTCAGCATTGTCTTGAATACGGTTTAGAAGATCCCATTTAGCTCCTTCTTCCATGCGTGTAAATGATTCAGCACAAGAAGCATCCAATAAATCCTTATCATGAAGAGAAAGCCTTGCATAAAAGTTATTGATAATAATATTATTGGGGAGCTCATGAATAGGACATTTGAGAATTAGTAACTTCAATCTCCCCCAAGCTTGAGCTGTACTCTCTCCATCAAGAGGCCAAAAGTTGTATATTTGATTCCGATCTTTATGAATCTCACTAGGAGGATAAAATTTTGAATAAAAGAGAGGCACTATTTCCTCCCATTCAAGAGCCTGACCATTCTTCAGCAGCTTATACCATCTTCAGCTCTTCCTTTCAGTGATAATGAGAATAACTTCTTCTTGACTTGATCTGTTGTAATACCTACACACTTGAATAACCCACATAATTTGTGTACAAAGAGAAAATGATCACCGGGATGGACAGTTACATCTCCAAAATAGTAGTTATCCATAACACGATCCATAATTCTTGTGGCTATCTTAAAAGTATCATTCTCAGCAGGTGTAGGTTCATCTACTACCTTAGCAGTGGTAGTAGCATGACGAAATAAGAAACTAAGTGAATTATCCATATTAAAAATAAAGCAACTAACAGAAGTAAACAATACTCACAGTAGAAGTTTCCTTTACTAGTTCTACTCTCCAATAGCGCTTCACTCCCTAGTAATGGTGCCAGAAAATAGTCCTGATGACCCACAAGTATAGGGGGTGTATCGCAATATTTTTGATAAGTAAGAGTGTCGAACCCAACAAGGAGTAGAAGGTGTTGATGGGTGGCCAGGAGCAGGAATTCTCAGTAAATACTTAGCAAACAGATTTTAGGGGTTTTTGATAATATAGATAGATAAAGTGCGAGTAAATAAAAGATAATAATAATAATAGATGCAACAAGTGGACCAATCCTATCTTTAGCAAAGGACAAGCCGGTTGTATTACTTAATATGACCAAACGTTCTCGAGGACACACGGGAATATTGTCAAGTGCTTTCGCTTCATATAGTTGATTAATCTTCTTTAGTTTGACAAGTGTTGTGTGGGTGAACCTATCCTAATGTACCGACCTTCCTAGGACTAATTCATACTTGTGATTATACCCCTTGTAAGCATCCACAAGTACAAGAAAGTAATTAAGATAGAAACCTAACCACAACTTTAAACTCTAAGATCCTAACATCCCTTGTGCAAAGGTTTCCTAACGGGGGTTCAGGTTTCTGCACTTCGGCAACCCGTACGATTAGTAGACAAATACACAATGCATTCCCGTAGGCCCATAAAGGTGAAGTATCATGTAGTCGACGTTCACATGACATAACTAGAAGAATAACACCACAACTTAAATAACAAACTATTGAATCTTTCTCAACACAATTCCACTACTAACAACATGACTTCTTCCCATGTCCTCAAGAACTAAACGAACTACTCACAATACATCATATGGATCAAGATCAGAGATGATATAATGATAAGTAACAATCTGAACATAACAATAATTCAATGGTTCCACTCAATAGCATCAACTACAACAAGTAATCAACACCGGGAAAGTTTCCCCTAAGAACTATGCAAGATTCAACCCAATTGTTACAGCGGTATGGAGTGGTGATAATGGTGCCGATGGAGATGATGATGATGATCTCGATGAAGTCCAGCTTGATGGTGGTGTTGATGGCGACGATCTCCCCTCTCCGGGAAGGAATTCCCTGGCAGATTTCTGTCTATCGGAGAGATCTTTCTCTCTCCATAGTTTTCCGCCCCGCAGAGGCGGTGGAATCTTTCTTTGGTCGCTCCCCAGGTATTAGGGTTTTGTGGGGATAATATACGCCAAAGGGGAGAGCCAGGAGTGGGCCAGGGTGGCCACACCACCTTCTGGCGCGGCCAAGGGTGGCCCACGCTAGGGGGTGGTGTGGGCCCCCCTGTGGCCCATCTCCACTCCCCCTTCTGGCATCCTTCATCTTCTGAAAAAATAGAATTTTCCGTGTATTTTCACGGATTTTCTGATCTTCGCGAATTTTGCCTCCAAACATCCCCTTTTCCATCAGAATCCTGACTGCAGCAATCCATGCTCCAAAAGTCATCAACCATGCAAAAACATATGAAATAACATAAGTATCATCTCTTAATATGAAATATATCAATGAATAACAGTAAATTATGATATAGAATAGTGATGCAAAATGGACGTATCAATCATATGCGACAAATCTAGTCTTATATTGGCTCCATTTAAATTTGTGTAGCGAACCGATGCCATGTTTTTCCTTGTTAATGCAATATTTAAATTGTGGGGTACTTAAATAGCTTGAACCTTCTATTAATTGTTGGAATACGGATTCCGCTTAATATTGCCTAGTCACATCGCATCTTTTCCATGTCATGCATCATGCTGGGTCTTCTGCGTATTATTAAATAGCGCACCCGTAGTTTATTTTAGTGTTTTGCTTCTTCATGGATTACGACGTTGAGTGGATGCGAGTATCGACAAGTTCTCCAGTGTATCTTTGATAGTGTTTCTCGGGCGAGCATTCTCCCCCTTTCTACCTATTTTGCATTTATAGTATTTACTTTCTCCTGTTGACCTATTGCTATCCATGTTGCGATGCTTTAGTTTCTGTGCACCGTTTAAATTCCTTTCAACCTTTATATTTCCTTGGACACATCCTACTGCCTGTTGATTAATAGACAGTCGGCCTTGCGAGTCATAGTTGCTTGCTCAGGTGCTGCTTCACGTCGTTGTTGTTCCATCGTTGTTGGGAGATTGTCATATAATTAATGGTGGAGATGATCATGGTTTTAATTATAACTTGTCAATTAAAATGCTAGAAATAGGTATAATACAGAGGCACCGATGGGTAATAGATGTTATTTGGTTTTAACCGCCCACTTGTGTCCACCTAGGACCTGTTCCGAGACTGAGCGTGCTAAACACATGTGGGGTGTCTGGGCACCCCTATCGACTTATTACCTGATTTCAAAGTACTCTACTGGGGGCCATAAAAACTAGTTCAGGCTTTATACATTACCTAATATACCTATGCCATGTATGCCATGTTTATTACCTGTTGCTCGATATGCGTTTATTACTGTTGCGTAGGATCGTGACACTCTATCACGGGAATATATTGTCTATGGCCTCTGGTCGCATGACAAGTGCACGTAACCTCAGGGTCCGTACGAGGAGGATTAGCTATACCTCATACCGGTAGCTCTTTTGGGTGGCCCCCATGTACTTTCATTGGGTCTGGGAAAGCGTCGTGTCCGAAGCCCCGCCGACATACCGATGGGTGTATGTTAATTGATCTAGCAAAAATGGTTGAAGTGTGTGTGGAAACTTTAGTGCACCCCTGCAGGGTTAAATATTTTTGAAAAGTCGTGTCTGCAGTTATGGACAACTTGGAGCATAGTTTCTCGATCATAGACAACTATAACTAAAGTTTACTGCTATAATTTGACTTGTATCTAATATGACTAGTAAATCGGATAACCACCATGGAAAGAAAGAATAAAACTGCCAACCGTGTGAGTTTCATCGGCATGACTTCCCTGTTTAGTCTCAAGGAGGGAATACTAGGATGGGTGTGATTGGTGTTAGTATCAGATTGGTTCCGAATAGGTCTCTCTCTCTTATCCCTCTCTAATAGACGACATTTGTACCGAGTCTCTATAGGTTGTTTAGTGCATGCTTTGCTGCCTCTTCAGTCCACCATACCTATGTAGGCGAGAGCCGCCGAATTCTAGACTCGCCGTGTACTGGCCACAGTATTGACCGCTCTGTTTTCCCTTTTCCCTTTGTCGGCACCTCTTTTGTTTTAGTAGGTTTGAGTTTGATGTCGTTAGCAGGGTTACCCTTCCAGCTTGGCCTGGGCAGGGTTATGGACGCCATTGGTTATACGTACTCGGATATTGTATTGTTTTCAAGGTGATTTGGATCTTTGTACTGTATATCTGTATTCTTGACTCATGGAGTCGTTGTTGTATATATATGTTCTGTGGGTTCCATCATGGATTATTGTGTAATGATATTACTTTGTTTTCCACCCGCACACAAGTGCCTGGTGGGCATCTTTGAATCATTTCTATACGGGTTTGGTGGGAACCGCTAAAACTTGCATTGGGTCGATTCGAGGGTGTTACAAAGTGGTATCAGAGCCCAGTAGTTATGATAACCCACTGGTCCAGCCTGTAGGATAACCTAGCTAACGGTCGATGTAGAGTGTCAAAACTATTTTACAAAAATCGGTTGGATAGATCTAAGTAGGTCTGCTTTTACTCCTTACCTTTATGATATTCCCCTCTTACCTCTGCGTGCTTTGAATCTGCTCTCTTACCTTTTCTTCGAGTCTAGGTTTTCTCGTGGTTTGGTTTCCATCGTACCTTCAGGGTTTTATCTTCCTCCATTTTATAACGGTGGAGATACAATCATCTACTCTACATCTCGTTTGTTGTACCCTTCATCTAATCTTTTTGATTCTTGTACTCTTTATCTGTATCTGCATGTTGACGCATATCCGTATTGTTAAAAACATTATGAGAAGGATGAGCATTGGTGAAGTTGGAGTATACCTTGAGCATGTGTTGTTCATGCCAATAGAACCATCACGAAACCTAATCATTGTGTCTTTTTATACGATTTATTTTGTATCTTCCGGTGGTTTCCAAAGCGACGATATCCTCTACATCAGAAGATCCTACATCAATCCTTTGTTTCCAAACATCACTTATAAAGACCTTCAGTCTGAATTCTGAGAGTTGGTTGCACGATTCTTTTGTTCATATACAAAGTAATGATTCGAGTGCGGGATGGAGTAGCTACCATACCACTACTCTTATCATTCGCTTTTGTACGTTGAATGGTGGATCAATGCGATTTTACTCCTTTCATGGAAGTTAAAGGTGGCCTTATCTTTCGAGACCTTTACCTTCGTCCTTTCTTTCTCTGGAGTGTTCTCTCACGAACATGAACAATAACCTCTTGTTGGTGGTGTCACCAATTTCAAGACGGAGAAAGGATTTTTGTTAGTGGTGTCGTGAAGATTTACACGAAGTGAGAAGATTCAGACCGTCGGCCTTCTTCCCCGTACCATGAGGCGGATCTCGAGGGCGAGATCCATTGTTAGTGATGTCGAATTGTAGCACCCCGGTAAAACCACTACTAGGAAGTCGCTGCATTTTGCCTTTGTGCATCATCATGACTGCATGCTCATGTCACCATGCCACATTACATTTGAGCATCGTCATGTCATAACGCATGGTTTGCCTAAAACTATTTTCTAAAAGACTAGTTTTATTTTCTAAATATCCCCGTCTCAATTTCAAATCAAAACTCTAGTGTTTTCCTGGTCTTTTATTTGTCTAAAAACTATTTATAAAGGCCTCTTTAAAAATAATAAAAATAAAAATATTTTTAGGGGGAGGCAGCTGGCCAGGCCTGAAGGCCCAGCCAGCCGGCCTACTACCCCATATATGAAACCCTAGCCAACTCCATATAATCCAGCCCCAACCCTCTCTCCTCACACTCCCTGCTGCCGCAATCCACCACTCTACGCACGCAGCAGCGGTGCAACCCAACCAGCCTGCTGTTGCCACGCCTAATCCCACCTCTCCTAACCGGCCTGGCACTCTGCCCCACCACCAGGCGACCGACCAGCCCCGTGTCCTCCACCTCGTCTCTCCTTCTCGCGTACCACCTCGAGCCCCCTGATTAATCCCCATCGTGCCTCGCTCGCAACCCTCGTCCCTCCCGCCGCTGCCGCCAGGGACACAAGGCCCTCTTCCCGCTCGCCCTTTCTACCGGAGCTGGCCGTCCTCGGAAGCGACTATAGCCGCTGAATCTAGCCTTCTCCATCACCGCCGCCTCTGTTCGGGACCCCGCCGCCCCAACCTTTTCTCCAACCTGGCGCCGTCGCCTCCTCGCTCAGCTCCCTCCTGTCCGAGGCTGCGACATCATCGATCGCCTCTGCCCCATGTGTCCCTTCGCGAGTGTCGAAGCTCGCTTCCCGGCCTTGCACCGCGCGGTCCCGTCGTCCTCAAGATGAGCCGCCTCTTCGACCAAGCTCGCAGATGCCACCTCCCTCCCAGGCTTGTGCAGTGTCGCCGATGTCGGCCTATGCTCTTCGCATCGTTGCCCTCGGTCGCATCTCCGTCAAGCCCTGTTCGTCCTCATCCTTCGGTGGTCGTCCCTGAGCGTGACCCCAAGCACCTCTAGCCGCTGCCGGGCGCCTCCCCGATGTCGGCCGCAGCTCCGCACCTCCATGGCCGCACCACCTCTACCTTGCAGCGCTACCGGACGCCGGTAGCCGCCCTCCACAGAAGCGCCTCGCCCCTGCCGCATGCGCTCTGTCGATACCCGCTCGAGCTCGCCCACTCTTTGGTGTCTGCAACTGCTACCAGGAGTAACCTCCCTGCCTTTGTTTTGTCGTGCAAGGCACTACTGTTGAAGATCTGTTCAGAGCCACCAATGTTGAGTCACGGTTGCTCCTAGGCTTGGTCAGTTTGTTTTCCCTTCGACAAGTTCGGCTACGATGGCACACCCAAAGACCGCACTGGTGCTAAGCACAACCTAGCACGAAGGACACCGACAAAAATTCAAGCTCTCCTTGTCAGCAATACCTTCTCAAGGACGATGTTTTTAAAGAATGTACATGGCGCCCTCGAAGACCCCGACGCCGATCCCGGAGTCCGAAGATGGAACTCGAAACCCTCAGAACAAGTTCTTTTACCCAGAGCTGAAGACCGATCTTGGAACTCGAATACCTCCTTCACGGAACCCAGAGACCGTCTACCGCAAGACCTCGATCCCGCCGAGACCGAACAGAACGCTCGAAACACCAAGATCTTCAGTGTCGAACCCTAATGTGTGACCCCTATCAGAAATCCCCCTTATTTTTATAAAATATGACATTCATCTGTTGCATATTAAATTGTTCATGATGGCATACATATTCATGTGTTTAGGGGGTATTTTGTCGATTCACCTCATAATTAAATATGGAGATCATATGCGGCAAATCTAGTCTTATATTGGCTCCATTTAAATTTGTGTAGCGAATCGATGCCATGTTTTGCCTTGGTGATGCAATATTTAAATTGTGGGGTACTTAAATAACTTGAACTTTCTATTAATTGTCAGAATCCCAATCCCGCTTAATACTGACTAGTCGCATCGCATCTTTGCCATGTCATGCATCATGCCCTTTCTTCTGCGTATTATTAAATAGTGCATCCGATGTTTCTTTTAGTGTTTTGCTTCTTCATGGATTAGGACGTTGAGTGGATGCGAGTATCGACAAGTTCTCTGGTGTATTTTCGACAGTGTTTCTCAGGCGAGCATTCTCCCCCTTTCTACCTATTTTGCATTTATAGTCTTTGCTTCCTCCTATTGATCTATTGCTATCCTTGTTGCGATGTTTTAGTTTTCGTGCACCGTTTATACTCCTTGTAGCCTCTATATTGCCTTGGACACATCCTATTGCATATTGATTGATAGACCGTCGGCTTTGCGAGTCGTAGTTGCTTGCTCAGGTGTTGCTTCGCGTCGTTGTTGTTCCACCCTTGTTGGGAGGTTGGCACATAATTAATGGTGGAGATGATCATGGTTTTAATTATAACTTGTCAATTAAAATGCTAGAAATAGGTATAATGCAGAGGCACCGATGAGTAATAGATGTTATTTGGTTTTTAACCACCCACTTGTGTCCACCTAGGACCCGAGTTCTTGACACCTGTTCCGAGACTGAGCGCGCTAACCACATGTGGGGTGTTTGGGCACCCCTATTGGCTTATTACCTGATTTCAATCTACTGTACTAGGGCCACAAAAACTAGCTCGGGTTTTATAAGTTACCTACTGTACCTATGCCATGTATGCCATGTTTATTACTTGTTGCTCGATGAGCGTTTATTAGTGTTGCGTAGGATCGTAGCACTCTGTCACGAGAATATATTTTCTATGGCCTCTGGTCGCATGACAAGTGCACGTAACCTCAGGGTCCATAAAAACTAGTTCGGGCTTTATACATTACCTAATATACCTATGCCATGTATGCCATGTTTATTACCTGTTGCTCGATGAGCGTTTATTACTGTTGCGTAGGATCATGACACTCTATCACGGGAATATATTGTCTATGGCCTCTGGTCGCATGACAAGTGCACGTAACCTCAGGGTCCATACGAGAAGGATTAGCTATACCTCGTACGAGTAGCTCTTTCGGGTGACCCCCATGTACTTGCTTTGGGTCTGGGAAAGCCTCGTGTCCGAAGCCCCGCCGACATACCGATGGGTGTATGTTAATTGATCTAGCAAAAAGGGTTGAAGTGCGTGTGGAAACTTTGGTGCACCCCTGCAGGATTAAATCTTTTCGAAAAGCCATGTCTGCGGTTATGGACGACTTGGAGCATAGTTTCTCAATCATAGACAACTATAACTAAAGTTACTGCTATAATTTGACTTTTATCAGATATGACTAGTAAATTGGATAACCACGATGGAAAGAAAGAATAAAACTGCCAACCGTGTGAGTTTCCTCGGCATGACTTCCTCGTTTGGTCTCGAGGGGGAAATACCAGGATGGGTATGATTGGTGTTAGTATCAGGTTGGTTCCGAATAGGTCTCTCTCTTATCCCTCTCTAATAGCCGATAGTTGTACTGAGTCTCTATAGGTTGTTTAGTGCATGCTTCACTGCCGCTTCAGTCCACCATACCTATGTAGGCGAGAGCCGCGGAATTCTAGACTCGCCGTGTACTGGCCTCAGTACCGACCGCTCTCTTTTCCCTTTGCCCTTTGTCGGCACCCTTTTTGTTTTAGCAGGTTTGAGTTCAACATCGTTAGCAGGGTTACCCTTCCGGCTTGGCCTGGGAAGGGTTATGGATGCCATTGGTTATTCTTCAGGGCTCTTAGCCCCATTTGCATCTTATCCGTACTCTGATGTTGCATTGTTTTCAAGGTGATTTGGATCTTTGTACTATATATCTGTATTCTTGACTCATGGAGTCTTTGTTGTATATATATGTTCTGTGGGTTCCATCATGGACTATTGTGTAATGATATTACTTTGTTTTCCACCCGCACGCAAGTACCTGGTGGGCATCTTTGAATCGTTTCTATACGGGTTTGGTGGGAACCGCTAAAACTTCCATAGGGCTGATTCGAGGGTGTTACATGAGAGTTGCATTAAATTTGGTGGAAATTTAATGCATGTGAGTGGAGATGTGTTTATGTGGGTAGGAGCTCCAACCACATGAATGAGGAAGAGGTGGGGCACCCACCTTGGCCGCTGGCCATGGCATGGGGCTGCCCCCTCCCCTATATAAGGAGCACCACCTCCTCCTCCACTCTCATACCTCCTCCACTCTCATACCTCCTCGTAAAGGATCTCTCTATCCATTTAGTTTATTTACCCATGGCTTTGGATTAGCGAAGTTTCATGTTCCCGGTGGCTTTGTCTAAAAAGAGTTGCTGCTTCTGCTGCATCGCTGCAGCAAGAAAGCGGAGGTTGTCGGTGTAACATACGTGTGTGCGATCACGGATGCACTGCTGCTTTGCGGTGCTGGACTTCATAACGATCTTGAGATTGGCAAGTGAATGACTACATCATCCACGAAATCAGATTTCGTTAACAAAGCTTTTCGGTCTTCGAGGGTAAGATCTCTACAGATGTATATCCACCCGTTGATTGTATCTAGATAGATATATCTTGGTGCTTAGGTGTTCACATCGTAGGAATTTTTTGTTTTCTATGCTATGAACCCAACAAGAAATTCATTAAAATCAAATTTCGATAAAAGACTTGGGCAAAACCAGAATATTAGGCATCAATGGATATATGGATAGATTGAGGCACTAATATGGTTTTGCTAGACGTACATAGATGAGATAGTGAATGAGTTCAATATGGAAACGATAAGATAGGTTCTTGCCGCATGGAAAGGGTTGAATCAAGATTCAAGTGTATCGACACTTGGTAAGTGAAAGGAGATTCAAGTGTTTTGACACTTGTTAAGTGAAATCACATGAATATTTTGATCAATCAAGTATATCATGATATGTACATATCCAGATATGTCCTCTGCTCTAAATGTTATGAGAATATACTAGAATGACTCATAAGATGATCATTGGATGATAGTAAGGATATTTTTATGAGCTTGGGAAGAACTAAGAATATGTTATGTACATGTGACAAATAGTTACAAATAGCTACAAATAGTTTATTGCAAAGTGTTACATTGATAGTAGTTTTGTCACAAGATGCAAGTTAAGCTTATCTCAATTTATACTATGGGTGGAACAATGTAATGGAAGGAAGTTCCTTGATGGATTTGCATGAGTTCCAAAGTTAAGACATTCTGATGGATACTACAACAAAAGGCTAAATATATGACTGCTTTAGTAGCAGCAAAGGTGAGCATTTGTGTTAAGTAGTTTTTTTATCAAACTAGGTGTGGTTCACAATGGGCTAGTACTTTGAAGATATATTATATGACAATAATATCAACATGTTTTAACCCAAAGGAACTAAAGGTCTTACCAAAGAACTAAATTTATACAATACCATCTCATTTGAGAATGAGTGATGCATAGAGACCCAAAGACATGCTAATACACACGGACGTGAAAGTGTCAGATCCGGAGATTATATTCACCACTAGAAAACACGTATATACAACACCAAAAAGGCATAGGTGTTGAATGCGCAAGTTTTTCAAACTATATTATTGATACTAATGCAAGTGGAAGACTGAAGGAAATATGCTCGAGAGGCAATAATAAAGTGGTTATTATGTTATTCTATGTTTATGATAAATGTTTATTTCTCATGCTATAATTGTGTTAATTAGAAACGTTAATAAATGTGTATTTAATAAACAAATAAGGAGTTCCTAGTTATACCTCTCATATAAACTAGCTCATTGGTTAACAAGATGATCAAGGTTTCCTAATCATGGATATTGGATGTTGTTAATAACATGGTCACAACATTGGTGAAATGATGTGATGAACATTTACCTATAGTATAGTAATATGATCAAAGTCATTATGTATACATTGCTATAACATCATGCAAAGTGACTTTAGTCCTTAAACCATGAGATCATGTCAATCACTAACACCGGAAGGGTAACTTGATGACATAAAACGTCACACCGTAACAGACTGACAATAAAGGTGGGTTTTCAGATAATCCAAAAGTGTTATGTACAGGCTCATGCATCAAGAGTGGGATTTGTCCATTCCGATGATAGATAGATATACTCAGGACCCTCTCAGTGATATCACATTGACATAGCTTGCAAGCAAGTGATAAGATCACTAAGAATGTTATACCACGGGAATGAGAAAAGAGTACATATTGGTAACGAGATTAAACTAGGCATAAGGATATCGATGATCGAATCTCGGATATGTAATATATCGCGAGACAAAGGGATTTAGTTCCGGCGTCAAAGATTCTCATGATCACTAGAGTCATCGTTGAATATGTGAGAGTCACTACGGATATCCAGGTCCCGCTGCTGATTATTTATCGAAGAAGGGTCTCGGTCATGTCTACATTATTCGCGAACCGTAGGGTGACACACTTAAGGTATACCGACACCAAATATTGTAGATATAATATCAGAGAAAGGATTTGAAAGCGCTAGGATTATTTTGATGGACACCAGAATTTTTTCGGGTCAAATTGCTGAAAATGGTTTCAGATGTAATATCGAAGTACTATAAGGGGTTTTATATAGATGTTTGTTAATTAAAGTAACTAACAAAATTCTAAATAAAATAAATAAAATAGTTTTATTAAATAAGAGTTGTCATTAATTTTTGTGGAAAATTAATGCATGTCAGTAGGATTTTGAGTGGAGATGAATTTGTGTGAGTGGAGCCTCCACCCAATTGAATGAGGGAGAGGCAGGGGCACCTACCTTGGGTGCCCGCCATGGCATGGGGTTGCCCCTTTTCCTGTAAAAGGATCCATTCACTCCTGTGAATGATCTCTCTTCCTCTCTAGTAAATTCTCTATGATTTCGGATTAGCGAAATACATGTTCTTAGTGGTTTTTATGGAAGTATCTGCTGCTTACGCTGCTTTGCTGGACCGAGGACTCGGAGGTTGTCGGTGTGTTGTACGTGTGTGCGATCACGAATATGCAGCTACTTTGCAGCGCTGGACTTCAACTCGATCTTGAGATCGGCAAGTGTATGACTACATCATCCACGAAATTAGATTTCGTTAACAAAGTTTTTTGGTTTTCGAGGGTAAGATCTATATGGATGTATATCCACCCGTTGATTGTATTTAGGTAGATAGATCTTGGTGCTTAATTGTTCATATCGTAGGAAATTTTTCGTTTTTATGCTGCGAACCCAACACTCTCCTCCTCACCAACCACACACAACGCACGACTGCTTTATCCAAAAAACACAACGCACGCACGTAGCCACGCACACACCTTATCCTCATGATCCCCTTCTCTCCTCGCGACCCGCCACTCCTTGCCTCACATGCACCACCTCCCTCCTCATGACCCACCTCGCAGGCGCCATCGCCGATGAATGCCCTCGTCAGTGCTCCTCCAGCGACTACTGCCGGCCCGTGCCCCTCTCTCCCGACCCTCCTCTCTCTCTCTCCTAGCCCCTCTCTCTCGCCTTCCCCCTCTCCTCCTTCCGCATCCGGTAGGCCAAAGCACCGGCGAGCGGCGGGGCTTCATGTACAGAGCCGTTGGGCAAGGCCGGCATGCCCGCATAGGACGCGTGCGCGCGGCCCGACCGAAGCGCCAGTGAGCGGCGGTGTCTTCATGTACAGAGCAGCGACGGCGGTGGCATCAGTAGCCTGCTCCTTCTTCTTCAATGCCGAGCCGCGGGGCGAGGTCGGCATGTCCCCGCAGGACGTGTGTGCGCTATGCAGCAAGCGAGGCTGGCCCGCAACAGCGACATCTTCATGTACAGAGGGGACACCTCTTTCTGCAGCGAGGAGTGCCGCGAGGAGAAGATGCAGCTCGATGCCGTCTGCGCCAGGTAGGCCATCTGGGTCGCCCATTGGACGCGTCGATGCTGTGCGGCGGCGGCCGCTGCTCGGCCATTTTTTTCAATTTTTCTAGACAGGTACGCCGATGGCAATGCCGTCAGCATAGTACCGCTGGACCGTTGACGACGTCCGTCA
Organism: Avena insularis; assembly: GCA_023614405.1. Lineage (NCBI taxonomy): Eukaryota > Viridiplantae > Streptophyta > Magnoliopsida > Poales > Poaceae > Avena > Avena insularis. Next base: position 416,917,401 of record CM042686.1, on the reverse strand, counting down.
CAACCCTCACGCTGACAGTCGAGATACGCCGATGACCGGCTAGCACCGTCGGCCTAGCTAGGAGATGCCGACAGCCACGCCGACGAGATCTAAGCCGATGGCGGCCGTCGGTGTAGGGCTAGGCCGATAGTCTCTTGAGCTACGCCGACGGCTTTTCCCGTCGGCCTTTCGCCTGAGTTCTGTAGTGACTTTCACACTCTTCCCGTCATTGTTGCGGAGTTTAGATGAAGTTGGAATACCAAAGTAGCTAAAACAAAACTCCGCATGTTTCGCACCCGAAAATCTGAACATACTCCACTTCTTTTTTCTTGGGTTAAGGATCTGAATTATGAATGTCACTGATCGTATGATACACTTGACGCATCGATGAGCATCTTGTAAGCCGATTTGGCCGAGTCAGTGAAGTTGCGGAGTTTACGGTGAGTTGGAACATACTCCACTGCCTTTTCCTTTCGGTCATTGTTGCGGAGTTTACGGTGAAGTTGGAATAACAAAGTAGCGAAAACGAAACTTGCATATTTAATTATTTATCCATCTACTCCGTAGTAGATCTTGAGCGACGCGCACCCAGAGATCCAGACCAAATACTGTTTTGTTTCTAGGCGAGGTAGAGTCTTTTTTTGGAGCCAAATATTTTCCACAAACTGAAAAGCTAGGGATATATTATCGTGCAATAATCATGAAGGGTACAATCAGCGCATACATATAGTCATACTCGGTAGTACAACCACAGACATAATCACATAGTAGTATATGATTTACATGGGCATGGTAGTAGTCCAGCCTAGACTGAGCCTGACATATGATAATAGCATGGCATAATCTGATCACGGTGATGGGTTAAAACATGCCACTTATTCACTCCACCAGGCAATACAAGTCAAGAGTATACTATATATACCGGCGCTGAACGTCCCGTGCGCTCGGTGCTCCTGTGCTCAGCCGCCCAGCGATTCCTCCTGGATGCCTGCTTCGACATATTTTTCTGGCTGTGGCGGCTTTGGTTCTGCATTTGGGTCGAGCTGTGGGCCTGGCAGTGGCTGTGGGTTTGGGTTTGGGTCAGGCTGGGGGCCAGGCAACGGTTGTGGGTTTGGGTCAGGCTGGGGTCCAGGCAGTGGCTGGGGGTTTGGATCAGGTTCCGGCTTTGGGTTTGGGTCAGGTTGCGGTCCAGGCAATGGTTTTGGGTTTGGGTCAGGCTGTGGCTCAGGTTCCGGTTTTGGGTTTGGGTCAGGCTGTGGTCCAGGCAAAGGTTTTGGGTTTGGATCAGGCTGTGGCTCAGGTTCCGGTTTTGGGATTGGGTCAGGCTGTGGTCCCGGCAAAGGTTTTGGGTTTGGGTCAGGCTTCGGTCCCGGTAATGGTTGTGGGTTTGGGTTTGGCTGAGGGTGAAGTTGAGGGCCGTTGGGGATTGGCCTGGGCCTAGGACGGAGAGGAGGCCTGTCCGGTAGATATGTGTCCGGAAGATCGTCAAGCGGCCTTCCAGCAGCAAGAGCAAACGCCGGCAGAAGAAGCAGTGCGAGTGCAACTAGCAGGAGAAGAGGGTGGCGCTGGCTCATGGCCATAGCTAAGCTTGTGTTGCTACGTTACTGAGTACACCTTCCAAGTGTTTGCATCTCGACACCCATATTTATAGGCGGAGTCGGCCAATCAATGATGCAGAAGTATGTTGTCTCCTTTCCTGCTTAGAGTAGTTGCTATAGGTCTTATCTTTGTGGTATCCATGCGTGTCAATCATCTATTCATCTGCAAATTGCAGAGAAGCAAAAGTCACTTTGAAAAACTGTAGTTATACACTAAAATGCGACTAGATACGTTCGAAACTAGACAAACTCAAATCAGTTATTTCCGGACGAAGGGAGTGGTAGTTTCCTTGCTATTTGGCTATAGCATTTTTTTCCATCGTAGGAGATGACATGCAAATGCATAGGAAAATTGAAAATCTACTATAGAAGTTCACGTAGGAAGTACAAAGCACCACCAAAATTACATCGAGGTCCATAAACCACCAAATGACCACTACTGCTGCCAGAACATGCAATTGTCGCCACTCCCTTACCGGAGTCAGACTGACTTTGTTGATGATAATCGGAAAGTCTTGTGTAGGTGCAGTGCCCTAGAACCAAAGCCATCTCCGTTGAACCCCTGAATCGATTTGAAGCATCTAACAACAAATATAGTCGTCTTGCATGCGCGGAGAGAACACACCAATCTTCACACGCCTCCTAATGAGCCAAGAAGCACCACCAGAACGAAGGCGATACAGGGAGGACTTATTCCATGTTGGCCGACAACTGGAGACCAAAACATAACCTGAAAACCAACCCTAACGAGACAAACTGTAGGTCCCCGGTACATCTAAGCCTTCCCACGCTCCCAAGCCGGTGGAGTGGAGGCAGAGAAGGCGGCGATCCACCGGTGCAGGGGAGGAAGAGAAGGCGGGGATCCACCGGTGGAGGGGAGGCAGAGGAGGCGGCAGCTAGGGTTGGACGTGAGGGACGTGTAGTTGTTTGATAAGGTTTTAAAAAAACTTCTAACTTATTAACAACTTAAACTTCTTTTAGTTATGTTAAACCAAAGCTAGCTTCTCTCCTATTTAACTCTATCTCTATTTTTTTTCATTCTTGCATCTAGCATGACTGTAACTTGCCTTTACCTAACATATCGTCATGTATGCATGCAAGAAAAAGACATACAGCTAGAGTATAGTTTCTTCTACTCCGTATACCGAAGACGAAATGACCACACTACATTGCTGGGTGAGTGGAGCGCCACTTTAATCAGTGTCTAGTGCACGCGAGTGAAGATATTTCTCGCTGGTGGAAGCAACGCGGAGCTGTACGTGCCGTGAACAAGACAGGAGAGGTTATAGTACAGAGAATATATAAAGGAGCTAGCTAACTTTGTTTATATCATCGTACGCATGCATTCTGGTTGGTTTGCCTTTCTGTGTTACGTTTTTGTTGGACAGGGCAGGAGAGGCTCCGAGTTCGCTAGTAAAAGGCTAAGAGCACCGTCCTCTGCGGCAAAGTTAAGTGTGAAATAGCAAATACCCCCAGAACTGAGTTCTATGAGCCAAAAAATTCCAGCACACTGTTAGATTGTCGCTATGCATGTTTATCATACAGCTTTTCGTGCCATTATGGTAACGATTGGTTTTGTTACTACTCTGGAAACAGATATTCTATTTTAAGCAAGCTTTATTCGGCATGTTAGTGGCTATATAATATGGTGAGATGAACATAGCTGTATTTAGTATTTTATTGGTCATCATCTTTCCTTGCTATCTATCTTATCCCATCAGATTCCGATCTAAAGGAGCAGGGTAGCAAGACGTCTTGTGGTGATCAAAATTGAGAGTCTTCACAAATCTATATCTCTATACCTATATACCTACTAATAAGGGCCGAACTGAATCGGACTTATCCCTAAAGCTGAGGATAATTATCCACTATGTCACCCATTGTTAAAAAAAAATCCTTGATAAAAAAAATTCCTTGTTTGTATGTTCCTACCGCCGCTCACATCGCGTCACCTGGACTTGGGTCTCACTTTTGTTAGAAATTATGGGTTAAACTAAATAGGCTCATGTACATTTCAGATTTTTCCTAAATCTCGAAGCCCATGTTTGTGACAGCTCACATGTGTTTGGGGCCATGTTTGGGGCAGCTCACATGGGAGTGGAGTGGGAGCTAAAGTTTAATCCCACATGGAAAGTTAAAGGAGAGTTGCACCACCTTATAAGGTAGAGTGTTTCACCACGTATTAAAGTGAGTGAGAAGAGGAGAGCTATAGACGGGCTCCTCCGACGATGCCGCCGCTCGCACGCACCGCCCGCCACGATGCGCACTGGTTGCGGGCCGAGATTTATTTTGCTGCTAAGGAAAACTATGAGGTTTTGACAGACGTGTCAATAGTCAGCCTTTGGGGTCACTCCCGGATCGTGGGCTACTGTACCCGAGCGTGTGCAATGTGGACTCGGCCCACAAGTCTTGCGTGGCTACCGCCACAATACACCAAACCAATCTAGGGTTTTGCCAACCTCTCTGCTTGCGTCGCCACCGTTGTCTACTCCATCCCGAGCGCCGGCGAATGGGAGAGCAGGTCTCCGGAACTACTCATCCTTGCGATACTGTATGGGAGAGGGCAAATAAGGTTTTTCGGAAGCGTTCTGCGCGACTGATCAAATTCTTCATCACGGCTCACGTTCCTGGAAGATTTGTGGGACTTTTGGCTTAGTACGTTCGACGACATCAACGCCGTCTTTCTCAACAGGCCGTCACCACCGCTGCAACAAAGTCTATAGTCGACTGGTATGTATACTGTAATCTCACTAGTAGAATCGGGGCCTTTTGTCCCGATTTGTAAGGGGCTTTAGTCCGAGTTTCTCAACTGGGACGGGGCAATCGGGACTAAAGCACCAACCCTTTAGTCCCGGTTGGGTTGCGAACTGGGACGTAAGGGCAATCCATGTGGCCGCTGGATGGGGCGAGGGGGGAGGGACATTCGTCCCGGTTCGTATCACGGACTGGGATCTATGTGTCTCTGCCGCGGCAGGATTTTTTGGCACTTTTTGTGCCACGACAGAGAATTCATTTTGTATATTTTCATTTATTTTACTTTCCCTTTATCTATTTCCTTTTTATTTTGTGTTTTCACTCACCAATGAAGGAATCATTATATTACACAAGATCTCCTGATTATATTACACAACAAGTATCAAACATATTACATTCATGCATATATATAATATAAAGTCTTTTACGATCCCTATTACATTATCATCATCTTCCGATAGTATTGTCCTTTTAGATCTAGGACCTGTGCATCTAAGAATCCCGCAATTTCCTCTTGGATTGCTTGTACGCGATCCTTTGGTAGAAGATCATCCCGCAACCATTCGATCTAATTTTAAAAGGAGTCAATATATGTGAATGAAACTAAACACAATTGATGGTAATAAAACAAAAATTTGAATATTGTTTACGTACTCGAAGTTGTTCTAAATTTCTGCCCTTCTCACAGGTCGTCTCACGAATGAACTCGCAAACATAGTACCCACATAAATTATTTCCGTCTGCCTGCCTCAGACACTTTACGAGAACAAAGTTTAATCAAAATAATAATAATTAAGCAAGATAATGGTATCGAAACTAGAATCAAAGAGATACGCGGATTTAGCTAGTAGTACTTACATTTAGTGGTTTAAATGTAAGATCCTCTTTCTAGGCACCCTTAGCCTTGTCGGTGAACCGTTTCCAAGCGCTGCCTGATATAGAAAATGAATAAAAGGAGTTATTAATTACTTGATATCAGTAAATGAACAAAAGATGCTGATATAGTGTTATAATAAGTGAAATTACCGCTGGAGCATTTCCTGCATGTTCGCCCACTTCTTAAGGGCTTTACGTTTCGAGTCCATGACTTGTACTACTCCATTGTCAGGTTGAATGATTAGCAGAATAAAATAGAAGCTGCACATGCATAACTCATCAATTATACACTTAACATCGAGTAAGCAAAATAGATGTGTACAAGAAAATAACACTCACTCGAAGTTGTAAGGAAATAGTATTTCCCTTTTGGTTTCTTGAAACCTTAACGCCATTACAATATTATCCTCTATGTCCTTGGGATTAAGTTTCAAAGTAAGTTCATGAACCCAATATGGGTCAATGAACCCAATGTCATAGATATGTCCTCTTCTGCATTCGATAATCTCCAGTCTGCATAATATAGTGAGTATGATTATACATGCGATGAACGAGGTGAGCTAACTAGAGACTTGATTATAGAAATAATACTTACAAACAATAGGTACTGACGATCGATTTGCCGAGGGCGTCTTGATTGTAAAACTGATGTAGTTCAAAAAATTCAATCTGTATCTGCACATCTCCATACCCGTAATGCTCATTTCGAACTCCTGGCATTATCCAATTTGCCCCTTCCTTTGTGGCTTTCATGTACCAATTATGCAATCTTTGCATTTTTGTTGGTAGATAGTTGACGTCCTCAGGTTTGACGAGAGGTTTCTTGTACTGGTATTTGTATGCTTCCTCAGCCACGGGGAACTCTAACTGGGCTACATAAGCAGCAATAGTCAAACCATGAGCAGCGGCCGCATCTCCGTACAATGCAACAATTTCTGGATCATACTGCTCGTCCGCACCTTTGCTCGACTCCACCCTGGTATCGGAAATCACCTTGAGCAGGGGGGACGATTGGTTTTTCTGTATCCCGAGCTAGGGAACTGAATTCCCGCTTGCACACTGCTCTTCGACCGCACCATTGACTGATGTGACTTGAGAATAGAGTGGTGTCTGATGACAGCCTTGGCTCGGGTTGATGAAGGGTCTTCACCATTTTTTGCACTTTGGCTTTTTCTTCTTTGGTGCTGGGGAACTCTGGATCTTTCGGCCGCTTGAGGCTATCCAACCACTGTTGCGTTTGAGCCTTTGCGATCACCGTATTCTCCTCTTCAGTATAGTCGTAAGGTATCATGGGAGGAACCTTTGGTGCTTTTGGGAGGGGCTCCAGTCGATGTTTCGGTGATCGGTTTTTCTTCCGCTTTTGGCCCTGAGCCTTAGTGGGCTAAGACGGCTGACACGGCAGCGAAGACGGCTGCGCTGGAGAAAGGGCCTCTTGTGGAAGAGACGGCTGCGCTAGAGAAAGGGTCTGTTGTGGCGGAGAACACAGGACAATAGTTATCATCATCCTCTTCTTCTTCATTGTCTTCCATCATAACTCCTCTTTCTCCGTGCTTGGGCCAGCAATTATAGCTAGGCATGAAACCTCTCCGAACCAGGTGGCCGCGAATGATTTTCGAGGAAGAGTACTCCTTGATGTTCCGACATTAAACACATGGACAACACATAAAACCATTCTCTTTAATGTTTGCCTTAGCCACATCGATAAATTTATCCATGCCTTGAATGTACACGGATTCACGTCGGTCACCGTACATCCATCCTCGCCGGTTCATCTGCATCATATAATTAAGTTTATCATTATTACAGGACATCATGAATAGTGAAATGACCACTTTACATCGACACATGCATTGTACCAATGACAGATGAAAAGATAAGGCTGTTCACCTCGATCGTGGGGGAAAAGAAAGAGGAGAAAGCTTAAGTGTGGCTCGGGCACCTCATATCATTTTTGTTTTATGTGAAATCAAGCGGCATCATTCTCTCAGGAATTTCATCAAACACCTAATGTGCATAGGAAAAAAACTAGCATACATACCTCACACTTTCCACCAAGAAAAAACAGAGGGAGGGGCTGGCTGGGGCGGCGTATTTATTAGGCGCATTATTTGTCCCGATCAGTATTACGGGACTAAAGGTGTCTTGTAGGCCACGTGTTCCGACGCGACCTTTAGTCCCGATTAAATATCTGACTGAACAAATAATCCTCGAACGGGACATATGCCCCCGGCTCTCGTGCGATGCTCGGGCCGCTCGAACCAGGACAAAAGGTCTGGGTCGCTCCGAACAAAAGGAAGTTTTCTACTAGTGTATGATCTAATATCTACGTATGGATGTTGTTGCGTTTACAATGCTACTATTCATGTTGATGAATACGTCTAGTATATTCGTTTGGCACATGTTAGTAGTGATTGCTGTCATGCTTAATATTCTGAAATTAGTCATGGAAATTGTGCCTAATTTTTCAACAATTAAAAACCTTATTATTCTAGGAAATTTTCTGAGTTAAACATGGACACCTGGCTGATGCTATGAAGCCGGAAAAGTTTACCGGTATGCATTTTAAGAGGTGGCAGTATAAGACCACTATGTGCCTGCAAGCTATGAAAATATTCGAGGTTAACAGGGATTTACCTAAAGGAACTATATCTGAGGAGGATTAGAACAAGTTGAAGGAAACCAATCTAGCCTTTGTGGGATGCATTCTGAGTGTTCTTGATAACAAGCTGTTTGACATGTCTATGCACATAAAAAAAGCAAAAGAGCTTTAGGAGGCACTAGACGCTAACTTCGGTGTAGCAGATGCTGGTAGTGAATTGTACATTATGGAGAGCTTCCATGATTACAGGATGGTTAACAACCGTTCTGTAGTCCAACAGGCTCATGAGATACAGTTCTTTGCTAAGGAGCTTGAAATCCTTAAGTGTATCTTACCCGACAAGTTTGTGGCTAGGTGCATTATTGCAAAGTTTCCTTCTTCATGGAGGAACTTTGCCACAACTCTCAAGCATAAGAGGAAAGAGATGTTGGTTGAAAACCTGATATCGTCCCTTGATGTTGAGGAGAAGGCTCGCGCCAAGGACACTACCGAGAAAGGAGGCGACGGTCAGTCTAGCGCCAATATGGTGCAGAAGAAGTGTAACACCCACCCCACTTTCAGTAACCCTGAATAGTTGTCCAGGATGCAAAAATCAGGGGGAACAACAACTTTTTCCTATTAATTAATGTTGTACTTGCTTGCTTGTTTGTGATTATACATCTTAATGTCTAGTAGATGTTATAATCCTCTACCTTCCCCTCACATTACAAAAACTATTCGATAAAACTATCTTCGCTAATTTTACATATTCTCAAATGTTCTGGCATTTCAAAAACCTGAGCCAAGATACGTTGCAACAACCTTTACTTTTCCTAGCTTCTATTACCAAAATTATGGAGATCTATATGATATGAACTCCTTGCGCTTTCAAGACAGAATTTCCAACTACTCTTACGTCTAGGCTTTCCAAAAACCTTTTTATAAATCTTTTTAACTCTACTCCTGGTAGAAGTACCAAGGACCTTACCTTGTTCAAAACTCCAACCTCTTCAAAATACTCATCCTTACATCAAGCTAGGCTTAATGGTATCCATAGAAGTAGATTGAATTTCTTGGAAGATGAATTGCCTTCATCTGCTATTTAACTTGTTTGCTTAGGAAGTAGTATGAGCTACTGGATATCATCCTCTAGGAACCAACTAAGTTAAGAAACACAAATTTAAACCATGTTACCCAAGATTGATCTAACCTCTAGTCACTAAAGTGACCAGACTCGATAGGTACATGCCCTAGAGAAGGGTGTATCTAAAACTGTATCTTAAGGTCGTGCATGCACCCAAGCTGGAGTTCTTAGCCTATGATACGTCCATTTTGCATCACTATTCTATGTCATAATTCATTGTTATTCATTGGTATATTTCGTATTGAGAGGTGATACTTATGTTATTCCATCTGCTTTTGCATGGTTGATGACTTTTGGAGCATGGACCGCTGCAGTCAGGATTCTGATGGAGAAGGTGCTGTTTGGAGGCAAAATTCGCGAAGATCAGAAAATCCAAAAAAATATACAGAAAATCCTATTTTTCAAGAAGACGAAGGAAGCCAGAAGGGGGGCTGGAGATGGGCCACAAGGGGCCCACACCACCCCCTGGCACAGGCCAGCCTAGGTCGCGCCACCAGGTGGTGTGGCCGCCCTGGTCCACCCCTGGCACTCCCCTCTGGCGTATATATTCCTCCCGAAACCTAAGACTCGGGGAGCGACCACAGAAATATTCCGCCGCCTCTGCGGGGCGGAAAACACCGAGAGAGAAAGATCTCTCCGGCAGACAGATTTCTGCCGGGGGAATTCCTTCCCGGAGAGGGGAGATCATCGCCATCAACACCACCATCAAGCTGGACTTCATCGGGATCATCTTCACCACCATCATCACCATTAGAACCCTCATCACCATCTCCATATTGCTGTAAAAATTGCGTTGAATCTTGCATAGTTCATAGGGGAAACTTTCCTGGTGTTGATTACTCTTTGTAGTTGATGCTATTGAGTGAACCGTTGAATTATTGTTTATGTTCAGATTGTTATACATCATTATTCCATCTCTAATCATGATCCATATGATGTCTTGTGAGTAGTTCGTTTTGTTCTTGAGGACATGGGAGAAGTCATGTTGTTAGTAGTGGAATTGTGTTGAGAAAGATTCAATAATTTGATATTTAAGTTGTGGTGTACTTCTTCTAGTGGTGTCATGTGAACGTCGACTACATGACACGTTTTCACCTATATGGGCCTAGGGGAATGCATTGTGTATTTGGCTACTAATCATAGGGGTTTCCCGAGTAACAGAAACCTGAACCCCCGTTAGGAAACCATTGCACAAGGGATGTAAGGGTCTTAGAGTTTAAAGTTGTGGTTAGGTTTCTACCTTAATTACTTTCTTGTACTTACGGATGTTTGCAAGGGGTATAATCACTAGTATGTAATAGTCCTAGGAAGGTCGGTACATTAGCACAGGTTCACCCACACAACACTTAGCAAGCTAAAGAAGATTAATCAACTATATGAAGCGAAAGCACTTGACAGTCTTCCCATATGTCCTCAAGAACGTTTGGTCATCTTAAGTAATATAACCGGCTTGTCCTTTGCTGCATAAAGGATTGGGCCACTTGCTGCATTTATTCCTACTGTCTTTTATTTACTCGTACTTTGTTTAGCTGCTAGTAAAACTTATCCTATTATCTTTGGTAGACCTTTCTTGAGTACTTGTGGAGCTATTATAGATTGCAAAAGGGAGAAAATCTTGACTAAGTTTGATGGGGAATCTTATGAGTTTAATTTCTCGAAATTCGCTAAAGAACCTTGTGAAGAGGAAACCCATAATGAGGATTTTAGAGTCGAACAACTTGTTTCTATTTCTCTTGCTTATAACAATGCTTTGCAGCAATTTATGGAAGATCATGAAAGTGAAATCTTCATGGAAGAAAGGGATGAGATTGAAGAGATTCTCCGTGATCAGCCTAAGATGCTTAAGCATAACTTGCCTGTAGAAGACTTGGGTACCACGTTGCCACCTAAAAATGATCCGGTTTTCGATCTAAAACCTCTCCCTGATGATCTCAAATATGCTTATATAGATGATAAAAAGATATATCATGTTAGTATTAGCTCTAAACTTTCAGGAAAAGAAGAGGAAAGGTTATTGGAGGTTTTGAAGAAATACCGACGAGCTATGGGCTATACTCTAGATGATTTAAAAGGGATTTCACCTACTATATGTCAGCATTCTATCAACATAGAATCGGATGCAAAGCCAGTAGTAGAGCACCAACGAAGTTTAAATCCTAAGATGAAGGAAGTGGTAAGAAATGAGGTATTGAAACTCCGGGATGCTGGTATTATTTACCCTATTGCTGATAGTGAATGGGTTAGTCCTGTTCATTGTGTTTCTAAAAAGGGAGGTATTACCGTTGTTCCTAATGATAATGATGAGCTTATTCCTTAAAGAATAGTAGTAGGCTATAGGATGTGCATTGATTTTAGAAAAGTCAATAAAGTTACTAAGAAAGATCACTACCGCTTCCTTTTATTGACCAAATGTTCAAAAGGTTGTCTAAAAAGACCCATTTTTGTTTTCTTGATGGTTATTCTGGTTTCTCTCAAATTGCTGTTAAACAACAAGATCAAGAAAAAACTACTTTTACTTGCCATTACGGAACTTATGCTTACAGACGTATGCCTTTTGGTTTATGTAATGCTCCTGCTACTTTTCAAAGGTGCATGTCTGCTATCTTTCATGGTTTTTGTGAGGAAATTGTAGAAGTGTTCATGGATGACTTTTCTGTCTATGGAACTTCTTTTGATAATTGTCTGCACAACCTTGATGAAGTTTTGCAGAGATGTGAAGAAACTAATCTTGTTCTTAATTGGGAGAAATGCCACTTCATGGTTAATGAAGGGATTGTCCTCGGGCATAAAGTTTCTGAAAGACGGATAAAAGTTGATAGAGCTAAGGTTGAGGCAATTGAAAAGATGCCTTGTCCAAGAGACATCAAAGGTATTCGTAGTATCCTTGGTCATGCTAGTTTCTATAGAAGGTTTATTAAAGACTTTTCTAGGATATCAAAACCCCTCACTAATCTTCTTCAAAAAGATGTTCCCTTCGTTTTTAATGATGATTGTAAGGAAGCTTTTGAAACCCTTAAGAAGGCTTTAACTACAACCCCTATTGTTTAACCACCTAATTGGAGTTTACCCTTTGAAATAATGTGTGATGCTAGTGATTTTGCTGTAGGTACTGTCCTTGGGCAACGAATTGATAAAAAACTAAACGTTATTCATTATGCTAGTAAGACTTTAGACGCTGCTCAAAGGAATTATGCTACTACTGAAAAGGAATTTCTAGCTGTCGTTTTGGCTTGTGATAAGTTTAGACCCTATATTGTGGACTCAGAAGTCACCATTCATACTGATCATGCTGCTATTAAATACCTTATGACGAAAAAGGACGCTAAGCCTAGGCTTATTAGATGGGTGCTGCTTTTACAAGAGTTTGATCTACATATAGTAGATAGGAAAGGTGCTAAAAATCCTGTAGCTGATAATTTATCTCGATTGGAAAACATATCTTTTGACCCTATGCCTGTTAATGATAGTTTACCAAATGAGCAATTAGCCACAGTAGGGGTAAGCTCGCGAGGGAGCCCTTGGTACGCTGATTATGCTAACTTTATTGTCTCCAAGTATTTGCCTCCAACTTTTACAGCTCGGCAAAGAAGGAAGTTCTTCTATGATTTGTGGCATTATTTTTGGGATGACCCACACTTATACAAAGAAGCAGTGGATGGTATTATGCGAAGATGTGTTCCGGAATATGAACAAAAGGATATATTGCGTAAATGTCATGGTAGTGCTTACGGAGGACATCATGCAGGAGATAGAACTGCACAAAAGGTGCTACAATCAGGTTTCTACTGGCCTACCCTTTTTAAAGATGCAAGAAAATTTGTTTTATCTTGTGATGAATGTCAGCGTGTTGGTAACATTTCTAGACGCAATGAAATGCCTATGAATTACTCTCTAGTTATTGAACCCTTTGATTGTTGGGGATTTGACTTTATGGGTCCTTTCCCTCCCTCAAAAGGTTATACTCATATTCTTGTTGCCGTTGACTATGTTACTAAGTGGGTAGAAGCCATTCCTACGAAGAGTGCTGACGGGGAAACCTCTCTAAAAATGCTTAAAGATGTTATCTTTCCTAGGTTTGGAGTTCCTAGGTATCTCATGACTGATGGGGGTTCTCATTTCATTCATGGTGGTTTTAGAAAGACCCTTGCCAAATATGATGTTAATCATAGAATTGCTTCAGCCTATCACCCCCAAACTAGCGGGCAAGTAGAGTTATCAAATAGAGAAATTAAATCTATCTTGCAAAAGACTGTTAATAGATCTAGAAAAAAATGGGCTAACAAGTTGAATGATGCTCTATGGGCTTATAGAACAGCCTACAAAAATCCTATGGGGATGTCCCCTTATAAAATGGTTTATGGGAAAGCTTGTCACCTACCTTTAGAATTAGAACATAAAGCTTACTGGGCAGTTAAAGAACTAAATAGAGATTGTAAGCTCGCTGTTGAGAAAAGATTTTTTGACTTAAGTTCTTTAGATGAATGGAGGAGTGAATCCTATGAAAATGCTAGGCTCTTTAAGGAAAAAGTTAAAAGATGGCATGACAAGCGAATACTTAAGAGGGAATTTCATGTTGGTGAGAAAGTTCTATTGATAGGTCTCGTCTTAGATTTTTGCAGGAAAGCTACTGTCAAAATGGGAAGGACCTTTCATTATTGAAGAAGTATACCGTTCAGGAGCAATAAAAATTTCTTCTTTAAAAGATAATACTACACAAGTAGTGAATGGTCAGCGAATCAAACGCTATATTGCTAGGGATTCTTATAATGAAGATGTTGATGCCTTTCAAGTTATGACTCCGGCAAAATTTATCAAGGACCAAATTCAGAGACCTGCAGAGTCCGCTTTCAAATAGGTAACAGTTCTGGTAAGAAAAGCTCCGTGAAAATACTATCCAACTATATTTTTGCAGTTTTCAGTCGATAAGGAAAGCTACAAAGCGAAAGAGGGACGGAAATAGAGCTAGGGTGGCTCACATCACCCCGTGGCGCGGGCCCACCCCTGGCCGCGCCACCAGGTGGTGTGGCCACCCCGAACTCCGTCTCCGACCCGTTTTATCCCAGTACCTTCCTTTCGTTATGAAACTTCATAATATATAATCCTCCGGATCTCCCGAGGTTCGTATATCGTGCTTTCATCGTGTTTTCGTTTCGACCTGTTTCTGACAGGTAGAGTCCCAGATTTGGGGCTAAAATGTCTTCCTCTGGACCATCCAAGGAAGATTCTTTAGAGGATATCATCAACCCATACATGAGAGAGTTGAAGATTCATCCCAAGGAGTTGTTGCTTGAAGATGGGGAACTCTAGATAAAAGAGGTTCGAGGCCCTAAAGGTGAAGGAAGTCTGGAGGACAGGTTGGAAGCACTGGAGCAAGAAGTCTTTAGGTACAAGAAGATGGCGGAGCATGAAGTGGATATCATCCATAAGATTTGTTCTGAACTCATCACCGAGCACCAAAAGGAGACTGCTGAACTCAAGGATGAAGTTCTCTCACTCTGCCAAACAACCAACAAACTGCAAGCACAGTTCTATGACGTTCAAAATCAAAACTGTGAGTATGAAGTTAGGTTTAAACGCATAAGTGCTGCTGCAAGTTTCAGGATGTTGGAAACCACAATGTCCTTTGTTGATGGGAAGCCCTTACCTTGGAAGTCGGACGAAGATGAGATATTACCATCACCACCGAAGGAGTAATTCGTCATCAGGATTGGCATCCCCTTGGTTTGTTCCAAGCTTGGGGGAGTGCCGCGGTATCACATCACTATCTTCTATCTTTTTACCTTATTAGTAGAGTCATATCATGAATAGAGAAGTTATTATGTAGGATGGTTTGCATTATGGAAGTGTCCCCTCTCTCGTTAGATACGTATCCCTTGGTGTGAGTTGCCGTTATGGAATATTAATGAGAAGTTCTATCATTCACTCTTTTTCATAGCTTATATTATTTTCCAATTCGTGGTTATATGATTGATCTTGTTGTTAGTATTGGTATCACTTTGGGATTATTGAGTTAATTTAGTTCGTTTTGGCAAACCTGGCTTGGTCAGTAGCACACTATTTTTGAGAGTTGAATGAAAAAGATAGAAGTAGTCTAAAGAAAAATAATTTCATCATCTTTCTTTCTTGATTTGCTCATGAGTCTAGTATTCTGTAGTTAAGATCTTTTGTGCTTCCAAGGAAGATTGCATGTTTGTCTTTATCACTTGTATGTTTGTTTGTTTCCTTCAACTCTTGTACTTGCTACCTAGCCTTGCTAGCCAAAAACCTATACCGAGAGGGAATTCTTCTCGTGCATCCACTCCTTTAAACCAAAACCCACGCCATTTGTGTTCACCATACCTACCTATTAGCATTATTCCTATTCCAAGTAAATTCTTCTTTTATCTACCTCCCAAATTAAACTTTTTATGTGAAAATTAGTGATTAAAGCTCTCACGAACTTGATGGCACACTTTACTTTCTTGCATTTAATAAACCTGAACCATTGGGTCCTTCTTTGTTACGTATATGCTTGCGCTTTATGAGTTGAAGTTAGCAGAACCATGCATCATGGGGAACGCTTTCAACACTACCATGGTACTTTGTACCTAGTTGATATCATGTTCTTTTGCTTATGGATCCTGGCGGTGTGAAATAAAGTGGAACTTGTAAGATCATGGAGTTCATATGTGTGTTAGAGAAACGCCTGGGCCGCTAGCCTAAGCCATGCCTAATCATGGTGGAAACTTGCAACATAACTATAGTGAGCATTCTATGAAGCATCCTCAATAAAAACCTATGCAAATAGCAAATAAAAAGACCGCTGAGATGCTCACTGTCTGCTTGCCTTATCATTTTGATTATGTGTTGGGGATATACTTTCCGGGTATCCTCACAGTTCCTCACTGACCAGGGTGGCCCACTTCGGGTTAGAGTATTGCTTCATGGGCGGCCCAGTCAGGGAGAGAAGACGGAGTCCAATCCGGCTACGGGAAGTCCTAGAAGACTTACCGACTTAGGCCATGATGTTACTTGTAGTTCAAGATGTACTCTATAACAAGACTCTTAGTCGTAGCCGGATAGATCTCTCCTGTAAACCCTAGGCCGGATATCTATATAAGCCGTCCTAGGGAGAGCCTTTAGGGCATAACCTCAATAGTCTACAATCTCAACTCGCACAGGCGAAACCCTTGTAACCCATATTCCGGCTCTGCCGTATTACTGGATTGCTAGCAGGAGTAGGATCCGTCCAAAGCCCGCGGATTCGAACCTGGGTAAACTTGTGTGCTCATCGTCCCAGAATACCGAACGTCTCATCCCCCTCTCTTCCGCATGCCTCGAGGACCCCCTCATGGCGTACTTGTCATCAATCCGACGATAGTTGGCGCCCACCGTGGGGCAAGTGAGCTACGGATCTGCGATCCGAGCGGAATCTGCAAGAATCGGCATCAGCAAGACTATCGCTGTCGGTCGCATCCTCTATGCCAGCGATGTCCCTCTCATCGTTCTCGACGAGACTTGGATTCCGGCAAAGGAGGCCGTGGCTGCCTACACAATCATGTCTTTTGGCGAGATCGACGTTTACATCGGTTTCACTGAACCTGCCCAACCCACCCCAGCGGTGATGATAGAGGTAGAAGAATTTTCTGGGTCCCCTTTGTCCGCGGAGGCAGCAGAGTTCCGGATCTCAGAAAACCCTAATCCCACCCAGCCCGCACCAGTTGCAGAGACAGTGGAGAAATCCGAACCTGAAGAAGACCTAGCGGTCAACGTCGAATCTGGAGTATATCTCCCCAGAGGAGCCAGATCCCAGATCGACCCACCCGTGGAAGTCGAAATCCAGGAGGAGCATATCAACGACACTGATTCTGGCTCTGATGATGCTGGAACAGACAGGCCTTTCCTAAGGTACACACTACGACGTATGATACTGCAAGGCGAAAGCGCAGATGCAATCCTCGAGACCGTCAAAAGTTTCAATATGGCTGATCGCGGAAGCCGCAGGTACCTCAGGAAGCACGCGTCGCACTTCGTCGGATATGTGGGATCCGGATCCAGCTCTGCCGATGCTGGAGAAAACACCGACTCGGTGCTGGAGGCAATTGGAACAAACACCGACGTACCCGCATCCTCGGATGAGTCGATGACGTCAGCAGATTTCTGAAAGTTCTCCACGGAATATGAAGAGGAGTATAACTCCAAAGCTGCAGAAGAAGGAGAAGCCATGGATGAAGGATCCGGGAACACTCTCCCAAAAGCGCAGGATGACATGGACCTCGGAGACAATCCCGAAGTCCAAATGTCCGAAAGTACCGATCAGAGCTTGACTCCGGGAAACGGGCCCAAAGCCGTCTTTGCTACCGGTGCTGCCAAGACGGCAAAGAAGAATAAGAAAAACAAGACCCCGACAAAAGACCCTTTGACAGAGGAAGTAATTGCCAAGGAATACGAAGAAGACTCGGACGGAGCAGTGATCCTAGATGAGCTGAAGAAAGAAGCATCGGTGGATGGACACGTGATCACTGAAGGTGCGCGTAAACTCATCGATGCGGCATTAACTACACCTATCCCTACAACTGTATAACTTACTGCATATGAGCTGGATGAAAGGGCACAAGCCCTAGAAGCGTGTCATCAACAACTCCTTGATGAAGCCAAAAACATCGAGGTGGAGAAGAAACGCATGTCGAACAAGGAGTACATGTCTAAATGCGCATCGAGAAGACGCACGGCGTCACATAGATGACAACCAATTCCCACGTGTCCGTGCCGTCCTTTTTGGAGATGAGATGGGGAAGCCACGGAAAGATAGCAACGGAGATTGGGTATACCCAACACCAGTACAAAATACCGTGGCAGCCTTAGAAATTCTATCGGCTAATCCAGGACCAGAGGAGATCCGTTTGGGTATCAAGCTACTCAACAAGGGACTGGAGCAGCAAAAGGTCGCCCTGTGCGGAAGTCAAAAACTGGTCTCAGATGCTGACCAATGTCGCACAGATCCGGCATGGGTTGACGTAAGACCCCATTACGTTCTGGAGCAGTATTATCACCCCGAACGACGGGAAGACAATTATTCGAGAACCGGATCGTCAGGATACCATCACAAAACAACACGCGGTTGGGGCAATGTCGCACCAGCGGCCGAGAAAGATGCCATCGCTGCCCTGAATCCGACGAATCCTCCCCAGCGAGAATCTAAGGATCGAAGGGGAGAAGATAAAGAGAAACGTTGGGAGGAGGATCGTCAGAGAATGCCGCCTCCTAGACATGAGAACCGTCCGGCTGAGACTCACTATGGTGGGAACGACGGACGAAGGAATGACGGAAACCATGCAGGTACAAGATAGCAGGGGGCTCGTCGTAGTCAAGACCCTCCCCAGAATCGGAATAATGACGTTCCGGACGGAGGCTGGCGATCAGCCGGAAACTATCCAGCTGCTCCACCTTCTCCACCACACAGTCATCACAACGGCTCCCATGGAGGGCAAGGAGGACGACATGGTGAAGGAGGTGGTGGAAGAAGCTGAAGTCCGGCTCCACGGCACTGCAGCCACAGCCGGCATTCGGGACGATCTCTATCCCCGAATGACGCAAGACACAGGATTAACCCCAACATAGAGGCTCGGCGCTATGAAAACGATGACGTGTACGTGGGCCCAAAGTGTTTCGGTCCATGCATCAGAGCTACAAAATTCCTGGAAGGATTTGTTATCTCAAGACATATCCAAGTCTACGACGGCATTGCTGGACCAGACACCTAGTTCCAGGATTTCTTCTAAGCTTGCTGCATCGCCAAAGGCGGAAACAGCCTGGTCGCAACCCGATATCTCCTACTTATGTTGCGGAAGACGGCATGATCATGGCTCAATGAACTTCCGACAAACACCATCCATAACTGGTATGATTTACAAAGCGCGTTCTTTCGGAATTTCGAAGGCACATATCGGAGGCCCTGTACGGTTGGAGACCTATAGCCGGGATTACCTCGGACGATGGATCGACACCAAGAACTCCTGCGAAGGAGTAAATGATCAAACTGTGATTGAAGCTTTCATCGCAGGTCTCCCTATTGGTTTACTACGCCATCGCTTGAAGTGTGACAAGGTTACCGATTTGGGAGAGATGATAGAAACAGCGAGCAAGTATGCAGACGCCAACGACGATGCAGAAGGACTACTCAATGCCCTAGTTGTGCCTCAGTCGGCAAAACAATCAAAGCAACAAGCTCAGAAGCGCAAAAACACCTCGGAAGAAAAACCCAACGCGGAAACAGCAGTAGTCACTACTGTTTCCGGGTCTAGAGGACGAGGAGGACATGGCGGAGGCCGTGGGACATCAAGGGTCTAAGGTAGAGAAGAACAACAACCAGGCAAAACCTACTCTTGGGCCGACATTGCCAATAACCCATGTGTGCATCACCTAGACGCCAGTGGGGGCTCGTCCCACATTCACACTGAAGGGAAAGAAAAATCCCGAAAAAGATAAAGAGACCAAGGAGGATTCTAACATGGAAGAAGTTGATGCTTCAAATCCCAAGTCGGAAGGGAAGAAGACTTATCCCACCAAGAAGGACACTTATGTCACCTTCCTCGGATCTCAACCAGCAAAGGTCAAGAAAGCAGTTCTACACGAGCTCAATGCAACAGTTCCAGCTATCCCCCAGTATCTGGACTGGTCAGAAGTGGCAATCACGTTTGACCGCGATGATCATCCACCTAAGCTACACAGGCGAGGAAAATACGCCTTAATCATCAACCCAATTATTGACGGTTATGGTTTCTCCAAGACCCTCATGGACGGTGGTAGCAGCATCAATATTCTCTATGTCAAAACGCTACGCCGGATGAAGATCTCGGAGACACAGCTGAACCATAGTTCTGTGATTTTTCACGGAGTTGTCCCAGGAAGACAAGCTAATTCCCTGGGAGAGATCACTTTGGATGTTACCTTTGGAACTCCAAAGAATTATCGAACGGAGGCACTTTCCTTCGAAGTGGTCCCGTTCAAGAGCGCATACCACGCTATATTCGGACGTCCGGCTTACTGGGCTTTTATGGCTCGTCCATGTTACATTTATAATATGATGAAAATTCTAGGTCCCAACAGCGTGATCACCATCAGGGGAGACCCGAAGAAAGCGCAAGAGTGCAAGGATGGAAATGCCACCTTTTCTAAAGCCGTGCTGCACGCCCAGGAGTACCAGGAGATCAAGAAGAGCATAGATCCGTCCGAGATGCCCGCAATGAAGAAGGAGGTTACCAAGACAAATCCGGAGTTCAAGGCATCAGAAGAGACGAAGAAAGCGCCATTGAAGGAAGATGACCCCTCCAAGGTGACCCAGATAGGCGTAGGCCTAGATAGCGCATAGGAAAGCGCGCTCGTCAAGTTCCTCCAAGCAAATCAAGATATCTTCGCATGGCAGCCATCTGACATGACCGGAGTACCTAGGGAACTTGCCGAGCACTCTCTAAATGTAAACCCGAACGCTAAACCCGTCAAACAGTCCTTACGACGGTTTGGCGACGAAAAGCGTAAGGCAATAGCTAAGGAACTAGCATGGCTCGAGTTAGCCGGATTCATAGAAGAGGTCATCCACACTGAGTGGTCGGCCAATCCTGTAATGGTCCCTAAAAAGGACACCACTGATTTAAGGATATGTGTTGATTATACTGCCTTGGACAAGGCTTGTCCAAAAGATCCGTTCGCTTTGCCTAGAATTGATCAAGTTATCGATTCTACGGCAGGCTCGGAACTCCTCTGTTTTGTCGATGCATATTCTGGTTATCACCAAATCCGGATGAAGGAATCTGACAAAGTCAAAACTTCATTCATAACCCCCTTCGGAACCTTCTGTTTTGTTACGATGCCCTTTGGGTCGAAGAACGCAGGAGTTACGTACCAGCGCACGATGCAGCGTTGCCTCCACGACCAACTCGGACGCAATGTACATGCATACATGGATGATATCACGGTGATGTCCAAAAGGAAGGAAACACTCATTTCTGACTTGGAGGAAACGTTCACCAATCTACAAAAATACAACGTCATGCTTAACCCGAAGAAATGTTTCTTTGGAATACCCTCCGGGAAATTATTAGGCTTCATCGTGTCTCAAAGAGGCATAGAGGTGAACCGCGACAAAATCAAGGCTATACTTAATATTTGCAGGCCAACTCGCCTGAAGGACGTACAATGACTAGCTGGTTGCATTGCTGCGGTCAGTCGATTGGTAAGCCGTCTTGGTGAAAGAGCAGCACCATTATACAAACTCCTGAAGAAAACCAAGGACTTTGTCTGGACTGACGAAGCTGAAGCTGCACTGCAAGACCTGAAGAAAGTACTCTCATCTGCTCCTATCCTCGCAGCGCCAGAACCTCAGGAACCGATGTTGCTTTATATTGCTGTGACAAATAAGGTCGTTAGTATCGTCATGGTGGTGGAGAGACCAGAGGAAAATCAGGAACACTTGGTGCAGCGTCCGACTTATTTTGTCAGCGAGGTCTTGACAGAATCAAAACAGCGATATCCGCACTATCAAAAGTTGGCTTACGGTGTTTTCCTAGCATCTCGTAAGTTACGACACTATTTTTAGGAGCATCCAATTACCATGGTGAGCAAAGCTCCCATGCGAGACATAATCAACAACAGCGACGCCACAGGACATGTCGCCAAATGGGGCATAGAGCTCTCAGCTTTCGATATTGAGTATAAACCTCGGATAGCAATCAAATCCCAGATACTTGCCGACTTTGTTGCTGATTGGACAGAGACGAAGGAGAACATGGTCCTCCCTGAGTCGGAATATTGGACCCTCTTTTTCGATGGGTCTAAGGCTCGAGGGGGCTCGGGGGCTGGCGTGGTGCTCAAATCACCCCAAGGAGATAAACTATTATACGTGTTGCAGATCCACTTCACAGCGATAAACAATATTGCCGAGTATGAAGCATTATTGCATGGAATCCGGATTGCCAAGGATATTGGCATCCGACGTTTGATGTGTTACGGAGATTCGGATCTTGCTGCTCAGCAAGTCTTGGATATTTGTAATGCAAATAAGCACATGGCAGCATACAAAGCCGTCGTGGATGATCTATCTAAATTGTTCGAAGGGTTTGAAGTTCAGCACATCCCTCGAGCAGAAAATGAGGAAGCAGATGCACTATCTCGAATAGGCTCTGCGCGGAAGGAGGTCCCGGATGGCGCATTTTTAGAGCACCTCAAAGTTCCCTTAATAAAGGTAGTAGATGAGGAATATCCGACCAAATCCGACTCACCTTTAATAGCAGTTCTGGCTATAATTCCCAGCTGGACTCAACCCTACCTTGATTATTTGGTAGATGGAAAAATACCCGAAGACGAGGTGCTAAGCCGGCAGATTATCCGACGAGCAAAATCCTATACTATTGTTAGGGGTGAGCTCCATAAACGGAGTGTTTCTGGGGTTTTTCAGCGCTGTGTATCTCCGGAAGAAGGAGTGGAAATCTTAAGGGAAATCCATGAAGGCGAGTGTGGTCACCATGCTGTAGCCAAATCTTTAGTGGCAAAAGCTTTTCGACATGGTTTTTTCTGGCTTACAGCTCTGGCGGATGCCGAACGGTTAGTCAAGACATGCAAAGGCTACCAAAAGTACGCCAAGCAAGCTCATGTTCCGGCTGATCAGCTGCGAACAATACCTATAACATGGACTTTTGCGGTATGGGGGCTTGATATGGTAGGACCCTTTAAACGAGCTCCAAGTGGATTTACCCACCTCTTAGTGATGGTGGATAAATTCACCAAATGTATTGAGGCTAAACCTATCACTAGTTGGGATGGAGAAATAGCCAAAAGATTTGTCGAGGATGTTATAATCCGGTATGGTTATCCACATAGCATTATCACGGACAACGGGAGTAACTTTCCTATGGGAGAACTGGCTGAATTCTGCAATGAGCAAAATATCCGGCTTGACATTGCGTCAGTCGCACATCCACAAGCTAACGGACAAGTTGAAAGAGCAAATGGTTTAATTCTACAAGGCTTGAAACCAAGACTCAAAGCACCACTACGACGTGCTGCGGGGGCTTGGGCAGAAGAACTACCTTCTGTAATTTGG
This sequence comes from Avena insularis, assembly GCA_023614405.1. Lineage (NCBI taxonomy): Eukaryota > Viridiplantae > Streptophyta > Magnoliopsida > Poales > Poaceae > Avena > Avena insularis. Next base: position 416,894,395 of record CM042686.1, on the reverse strand, counting down.
AGTTTACGAACAACTCCGAACATGTCAACAGGATACACACCTTTATTCTTGGTCTATCGCACAGAAGCAGTTCTTCCTAGTGATTTGATTCATACTTCTCCTAGAGTTGCCGCGTATATCGAAGAGGATGCCGAGGTTTCTCGACAAAATGATCTCGACTTAGTCGAAGAAGTTCACGTCGTTGCTTAAATAAGATCTACAGCCTATCAGCAGAGGTTACGCAAGTATCATAGCCAGAGAGTCCAAAATAGATCTTTCAATAAAGGTGATTTGGTCCTCCGGCTTGTGCAACAAAGAAAGCACAAACTTTCCCCAGTATGGGAAGGGCCTTTTTTAGTTAGTCGAGTGTTGCACAATGTATCATACTACTGAACTGACATGAGGCTAGTCAAAGAAAGACCTGCTACTAAGAAGAGAAAGAGAGCTGGAGGCAGTACAAATCTGGATGAGTTAGACAGACCATGGAATATTGCTCCGCTACGTCCCTTTTATTCTTAGTTTATACTTCTTTGTAATCATACATATATACATGTCCTGTGAGAAATAAAAGTTTTGGTTGCCTCAAGTTTCCTAAGAAGTTCTTAAACCATCTTATTTCCAAATGATCATGTCATAGTCAAAAATCCCAGAATGCTTGAAAGTACTTTATGCTCATGTTCGTTCTGGTCTAGATTTCTGATTTCTAAAAACTGCTACCTTCGGGTATAACTCTAAAAATTTCTAGTCTTTACTTTGGTTATTTATCTGATTGCCGGTTGCGGTCATTTTTCGAGTAGTGAATTGTTGGTACTGGAAGCCAACTTTGTTTCCGAGCTTAAACTGGTTTAGCAATTGAGCTCCGTTGCTCGGCAAAGTTTCCGGCTGAAGGTTTAGCCGGCTCACGAAAGGAACGAGGTGGAAAGCCAGATAAACGATAAGTCGTGACGAAAAATATAAGTGCTTATGAAAACATTTCAGGCACACAAGAAAAAAGTTAAGGACAAAAGTGTTGAATAGATAAAAAACTTAGCACTAACAAAAAGTCATAGTACTTAATATTTACAAAACGCATCATGTTCTTTCACAGAATAATACATAAGTTTGTGGTCTATGATGCAGGAGGAGATGAAGGATCTACTGGATCGCTGGTCACTCCGCCTTGATATCGTTCCGAGATATCCGCATCCGAGTTGGTGTGTTCATTGTCGGAAACTTCTTCGGCTTCTTCTGCAGGAGGAGGCGGAGTATCCACGCGGGTGAAGAAGGGGATCTCGTAGCTGGTCAGATCAGCTACGTGGCACCCATATTCGGCGCAGGAGTGCATGATGGCTTGAAGGTCCTGCTCCTGGCCGTCTTCGTCTACCTTGCAGTACCCTTTAGTCACTTGCCATATTTCCATGTTTCCATGGTGGCTCATGACCATGGAGAGGGCATTCTTGCGGCATTCATGCGTAGGACATATTCCAGTCCCGAACAAGCTACGGCATCTCCTTGGCCCTGTCCCGCACCTCAAAATTTGACATGCTTGGCATGTCCGGAATCCTGAGAGACTCGCCAATGTCCTCAAGGGACTGGCGGTAGTCATGAAGAAGATCACCGACTTGGGTAAGCCGGTGAGTGCGGGGCTCAGACGAGGAAGAGTCCGACAACTTTAGAGGACCAATACACAAAACAAGTCAAGAAAAATCCGACATTGATAACAGTCGAAGAAAAGATAAGTCAGAAATGTGGAATGTACCAAGAATGACGTCGTCAATCTTGGTCTTCTCCTCCCGGAGACTCTGGAGTTCAGCCCGGAGCGCCTAGGATATATCCTTCTCTCTGCCAAGCTCATTCTTGAGGTTCGAGATTACTTTATCTTGATCGGCAATCTTGCGATCGCGCTCTTCAGTGGCCATGGAGGAGGATTCCAGGACTTGAGCTATGCTCATTTCATGATCTGCCTTGAGCTTATCCAGCTCTTGGCGAAGTCCCTTGTTTTCCACCACCAGGGTTTTGAGGTTCTCGGCCTCTTCAATCATAGCGATGGATTGTTTCACCAACGCTGTAAGACAAAAAGAACAACAGTTCAGAAAAATTCGACATAGAAAAAGCAAAAGACAAGGTTTGAATCTCGAAATATTTACCTTCAGCTTCATCCTTGGCTACCTTGAGCTCGGCATTTTTAAGCCGAAGAGCTTTGATCTCTCTCTCCGCTTATTACAGACATTGGACAATAATTCCTGGTTATAGGAACATACTTTCTGTAAGTCAGAATACCCAAAGTCAGAAAGCTACTTAAGACTCGGGCTAATATTTTTACTAAATATCAGCACGAGCCTTAGGGGCTACACTAGTTCGTTCTTTGGCATCCTAACGAAAGCATAAACTCGGATTCTATATCCTACTTCATGCTCGGGGGCTAGAGGATATGATATAACATAATGTAAAAACAAGAGTTGGAATTCCGACTTACATATTGCTCGTGGGTGAGTTTGTCTAAACCCGCGTTCACTTCAGCTGCCACCTTCTCGACGAGAGTAAGAGGGATCACTGGAGATGTTGGAAGCTCGCCAGTCCTGATCCTCTCGTCGCGAAGGCGTACTTGAGTGAGAAGGTCGGAGAACTGACGTCCTCTGCTTATTGCGCCTCCTCTTCGGGGGATCAATGGCTTTTGTCCAGGAATTGCCTGGCTAGCCGCTGGATCTCCTCTGCAGATTTCCGGGTTAGGCCAAATTTGGCAAGACCCGGATTGTTGAGGAGGTTTTCAGCGAAGACTTCAGCCGAGGGATCATTACCCGAAGAGGGTTCACCCTTATCTTGACTGGACTTTTCATGGTGACATCAGTATGCGACCCAAGGATCGTTGGCTCTGCTTGAGGAGCCGGATCTTCTGCAATCACCGGAGAAGGGATGATCGCCGGAGTTGTAGAAGGTTGAGGGACCGAAGTCGGAGGAGCCATGGAGGGGAAGCTATTGTAAGCTTCGTCTGGTGCAAGGGCTTCGAAGAAGTCCCCTTCCCCTTTCCCTTGATGATTGATTTTGCTCTGAGAAAGTAGTAAAGTCGGAAACATTACATCTCGGAAAGAAACTTGAGTAAAGAACAAAGGCGGAAAAGTTATGACAGAAGGTTACCTCTTCACGACTGGCACCTCCTTTGTGCCAACCGCTACTATCGGAGCTTTGCGCTTCTTGAGCGCAAGATCCGGCAGTGGAACTACTTCCACCTCCTGAGAGAACTCTGGAGGGTATCCTTCGAGTGGAGCAAGTTCTGACTCGGGGATGTCAGCAAGCTGAAAATAAGAAAACATATCAGTATTGCAATATAACTCAAAGATAGAAACACATAAAAGATGTGATGATAAAAGCTTACCGGCACCACGGGGTTTTCCACCGTGTGCATGTCCAGAGAAACCTTTGGAATCCGCCTTTCAATCCCCTCCTTGATCAGCCACTTAATTTGGCTTATGTAGCCTTGAGTGGTGTAGGCCTTGGGGCTGATGCGGAGGGAGTCGGTCAGAGAAGACGTGACGGAATGCATCAGTCTATCCCCGTGGTACTGAAGTGGCTGGATCCGGCATGAGACCCAGCACTGGACCAAGTCGGATCCCTTCAGACCATTGTGCTTGATCAGATATTCGATCCGCCTCTTAGCGAGGATCAGATCATCTGTGAGAACCGGAGCAGCCTCGTCCCAGGAAGTTTGGGCCGTGGTGGCTCCGTCGACAAAAGCCGGCAAAGCAGTAGCTTTGCCGAGAGCCGGAATATCCCTATGGTAGAAAAAAGTGGCTGGCCATTGCTTGACCGAGTCACTGGCAGAAATTTTGGGATATGCCCGGTCTCGTCTAAGAGAAAAACTAATAGTGCCGGTGATGTAAGGAACACCGGCAGTGATGGAATTCCTCCGGACATGAAAGTAAACCGGAAGAGAAGCAAACTCGGCCTAATGCCGAGAAAGCCCTCGCAAAGTGCAACATATGCGCTCATTTATAGAAGAGAATTGGGAGGAAGATTGTGGAGTTGAACTCCATAGTGATCTATCACCTCGGAGAATAATTCCGAGGGAGGAAAGGACAAACCTCGGTCTAGATGAGTACCAAAGTGAACTCGCTCGCCCTCATGTGGGTTGGGGACGGTTTCACCGGAGCCGCTCCGCCAGTCACCGGCAACGAGCAGCCCCTCCTTCTCCACATTCTTGAGGCCTGCCTCGTCGAGGGAGCAGGGGATCCAGATTCCCCTGTAGCTTTCCTTCTCCGCTGCAGCTTCCGCCTTCGCCGCTGCCGCTGCTGCCGCCAAACTGGAGGAAGAAGATGAAGAAGCCATTTTTCTTCGGTGAGAAAGTGACCTTAAAGGGGCGGCGCTAGGAGTTTTCTGTGGGGGAAGGACGAGGAGTCTCTGTGCACGCAGGAGGATTGGGAAGAAAGGAGACGGCAAAGGACTGGTGGAAAGGAGAAGAGGAAATCTAAACCCCTTATATCCACCTACCTCTGCCAAGATTCGTGCAAACGCTACAGTGCAATCGCCACGCGTCGTGGAAAGAACTGGGAAGGACGCGCACGATGATTGCGTCGCCTCGATCTCCACGCACTCATTGAAACGGCGCGTCGGTTCCACGGACCGCGGACCCACCAACGGTCGTGCTGACGGAACACTGTCAGATGACGTGACTTGACCATGCTTGTGTCAGGTGGTGTTAGAGACCAAGTTCCGGCTTAGTTTGAAAATGAGCTAGAAAATCCGAGTTACCAACTGAAAGGTCCGACTTATTTTTTAAGACCCGGATTGTATCTTTTGTTGTGAAGTTTCAGGAACACTTCAAGATTCTGCAAGCCGAAGATCAACCTAGACGATGATAAATCTGACTTTGGATCTTGGAGGCCTCCGGGGGCTGCTGTTGGGGATATACTTTCCGGGTATCCTCACAGTTCCTCACTGACCAGTGTGGCCCACTTCGGGTTAGAGTATTGCTTCACGGGCGGCCCAGTCAGGGAGAGAAGACGGAGTCCAATCCGGCTACGGGAAGGCCCAGAAGACTTACCGACTTAGGCCATGATGTTACTTGAAGTTCAAGATGTACTTTGTAACAGACTCTTAGTCGTAGCCGGATAGATCTCTCCTGTAAACCCTAGGCCGGATATCTATATAAGCCGTCCTAGGGAGAGCCTTTAGGGCATAACCTCAATAGTCTACAATCTCAACTCGCACAGGCAAAACCCTTGTAACCCATATTCCGGCTCTGCCGTATTACTGGATTGCTAGTAGGAGTAGGATCCGTCCAATGCCGGCGGATTCGAACCTGGGTAAACTTGTGTGCTCATCGTCCCGGAATACCGTACGTCTCACCCCCTCTCTTCCGCACGCCTCGAGGACCCCCTCATGGCGTACTTTTCATCAATCCGACGACATCATGGGATAGCTCCTGTGTCATGTGCAAGGGGTACCCCGTTGGCGGTTCTCAATGATACACATGTATTTAAAATGACAAGAGCTTACTCGTGACTGAAGTTGAGTAGCATGAGGTTCGGTACTCGTAAGTAAGGGGCATGGGACTTCAATTTATAACTTGTCAAGCATATCCTCTTAGTTGTGTCACTTTAACCTTAATCACCTAAAGATGCCTATGATAGGGGGGCAATGAGAGCTAAAAGCTAGTAAGTATCATAATTTTTGGGAGCTCTTTATGAGACTTATAATCCCTGCTTCCCTCTGCGAAGGGCCTTTCTTTTATTTTGTAGTTGAGTTAGTAAACCTATTCCCTTCTATCTCAGCAAGTATTTTGAGTTGTTGTGTTTCATTCATTCATATGATGATTTATTCAAACATGTTTCTTATGTTCCTTGTTTTGCACATTGCTCTTATCTTGATGTTTACTACTTTGAAAGCTATCATTGAAAACCAGTTATTTGTGAACTCTAGCAAATTATCAACTATTCTTCGACCAAGAGCTAAGTTTGCCATTACCAATTATGATTTACTTTATGTATCTTTACTGTGTTTCCTTTACTCATTGCAAGTTGAGTTATATAATAGTGAGTTGTCTTCTATTATGATCTATGTATTGATGAATGTGATGCTTCTTGTCCGTATTCTTTTATCGAATCTTCACTCCATAAACCTGAGGCCATGTTTATTGAGCTCAGTTTTGCTTGGGGACAAGCGAAGTCTAAGATTGGTGGGAGTTGATACGTCCATTTTGCATCACTATTCTATGTCATAATTCACTATTATTCATTGATATATTTCGTATTGAGAGGTGGTACTTATGTTATTTCATCTGTTTTTTCATGGTTGATGACTTTTGGAGCATGGACCGTTGCAGTCAGGATTCTGATCGAAAAGGAGCTGTTTGGAGGCAAAATTCACGAAGATCAGAAAATCCGGGAAAATCTACGGAAAATCCTATTTTTCCATAAGACGAAGGAAGCCAGAAGGGGGGCTGGAGATGGGCCACAGGGGGCCCACACCACCCCCTGGCGCGGGCCAGCCTAGGCTGCGCCACCAGGTGGTGTGGCCACCCTGGTCCACCCCTAGCACTCCCCTCTGGCGTATATATTCCTCCTGAAATGCTAAGACTCGGGGAGCGACCACAGAAAGATTCCGCCGCCTCTGCGGGAAGGAAAACACCGAGAGAGAAAGATCTCTTTGGTAGACAGATTTCTGTCGAGGGAATTCCTTCCCGGAGAGGGGAGATCGTCACCATCAACACCACCATCAAGCTGGACTTCATCGGGTTCATCATCATCATCACCACCATCATCACCACCAGCACCCTCATCACCATCTCCATACTGCTGTAACAATTGCATTGAATCTTGCATAGTTCATAGGGGAAACTTTCCCGGTGTTGATTACTCTTTGTAGTTGATGCTATTGAGTGAACCGTTGAATTATTGTTTATGTTCAGATTGTTATTATCATTATTCCATCTCTGATCATGATCTATATGATGTCTTGTGAGTAGTTCGTTCTGTTCTTGAGGACATGGGAGAAGTCATGTTGTTAGTAGTGGAATTGTGTTGAGAAAGATTCAATAGTTTGATATTTAAGTTGTGGTGTACTTCTTCTAGTGGTGTCATGTGAACGTCGACTACATGACACTTCACCTATATGGGCCTTGGGGAATGCATTGTGTATTTGGCTACTAATCGTATGGGTTGACGGAGTGACAGAAACCTGAACCCCCGTTAGGAAACCATTGCACAAGGGACATAAGGGTCTTAGAGTTTAAAGGTGTGGTTAGGTTCCTACCTTAATTAGTTTCTTGTACTTACGGATGTTTGCAAGGGGTATAATCACAAGTATGTATTAGTCCTAGGAAGGTCGGTACATTAGCACAGGTTCACCCACACAACACTTAGCAAGCTAAAGAAGATTAATCAACTATATGAAGCGAAAGCACTTGACAGTCTTCCCATGTGTCCTCGAGAACGTTTGGTCATCTTAAGTAATACAACCAGCTTGTCCTTTGCTGCATAAAGGATTGGGCCACTTGCTGCATTTATTCCTACTGTATTTTATTTACTCGTACTTTGTTTACTTGCTTTATCAAAAACCCCTAAAAATCTGTTTGCTAAGTATTTGAAGAGAATTCCTGATCCATACCACTAGCCAGCACCTTCTACTCCTCGTTGGGTTCGGCACTCTTACTTACCAAAAATACTGCGATACACCCCCTATACTTGTGGGTCATCAACCTACATCGGCATTTCCAACATGATTGAGATGGGAGACAACAGCTTCACCGTAATCTTACCAATCGAGCAATCAGTATTCAGAGACTGACATTCAAAGATACTTATTAATCATTCATCTGAGACAAAAGAGAGAGTGAGAGTGACGAGGGTTTAACTCATCAATGCCCATTGCTATGGACTTGGGTTTTGGAGAAGGAGGGAGCGCTGGAAGCATCAATTGGCTAGCAAACAAGCACACATGGACGCAAGGTTTACCCAGGTTTAGGCCTCGTAGAGGTCCTTACTCCTGCTTGTCTGCTCGTGGAATTAACGAAGGAATCGAAGATTACAATGGTGCACAGATGCAATCTGGCGAGGATTGTGGAAAACTAGGGTTGCGTTTGTCCTCCTCGCTGCCCCCTCCAAGCCTTTATATAGATAGGCTAGGTCTCGGGTAGCAGGTCGAGTCGGTTATAGGTTAGGGTTTCCCTTTAAACTTTCTATCTTTAGCTTCTTCTTGTTCCGGAAGCAATCGAGAGTCTGTAGGTTACTCGAGTTCTCCATTTGGGCCTTGGCAACGCCATGGGCTTCCGCTGTATTCGGGCCGTATATACCAAGCTCGAATACCTGTAGGGTATACCCATGTCAGTAGCCCCCGAGTGTCCAATGGAATCGCAGATTCAACTGGGGACTTTATGAAGCCTTTCGAGTGGATGACTGAGTATTTTTTTTCGAATGCTCTATTTATGTCATTGGGATTATTAATGTGCGTGCCTGATTTAACCGATGTATCGGTATCAGTTAACTACCTTAGGGTAAAACAACACAATCTACTCGAACTCAAGTCCCCGGACTCGAATTCGGAAAATTGCTGGTGTAATTCGACTCAAGCTGCGGAGGTCTTACAGGAGTCGAATTCCAGTATATGGGTGTGAGCACTCGACGCGTCCATCAAGGCATGTTCATCGTACCTGTAGGCACGGATATATTTCTGGTAGTGCGCAGCGAATGTGTTGCCAGGCCTTATTCATATCTTATCTTCACACTGCAAGCGCGGCATCCGAATTTTGTCATCGTGGAGATGATTCGGGTGACCCAGGAGATGCAGTATCTTTGTAGGGAAAAATTATGAGGCGGTGTTGCCATAAACTTCGAGTGTTGATGTTATCGACACACAGTACGACGTACAAATATTCATAGGGTGCACGACCAGCGGTCCCTATGGGAGTAACCCCCGAGTGCCTGGTTGAGTCGAAGACTCAGGCATGGACTAAAGAACTTTTGTGACTGATGTCGTCTTATGTTTGCTTGTTTCAGTCGAATTTATTTCCGGCGCTCCCTATGGGAGTAACCCATGTCCATAGTCAAATCGTGGATTCGAGTGATTGGGTATGCTTTGAATATCCATATTCCTGCAGAGGAGAGAAAAAGAAAAGAAAAATCGTAGGGTGTGCGACCAGCACTCCCTATGGGAGTAGCCCACGAGTGCTTTGTGGAGTCGAAGACTCAAGCAAGGACTAAAGTAGTTGAAGTCTTCTGCTGCTCAATTTTAGATGACATCATTGCCGACGATGTGATGATATCAGTTGCCCGCGTGAGCGGGTTTGACGGGACGTGACGAGCGGTGGGTCCCATTTTCTGACCCTGACTTGACCGGCTGTGTGTAATCTTTGTTTTAACTGCGCCTCCTCGATTTCAGCGCATAATGGGGGTAGTGGGGGACGATTCATGCTTCAGGTCTTCCATGTATCGATCATGATGGGCGCCACGCGTCTGATAGTGTTTCTGATAGCCGTTGGATTACATCTTCCAGGGGGTTAAGTAGCAGTGCTACGACGGTAATTTTTCCCATCTGCTCTTTTCTCTGCCTTTGCCTCCATCTCGATTGTTGCTCCTCTCTGCCTCTGAGAGTTCATTCCGTTCGCGGCGCTAGACCAACTCCGTGTTTTCCCGAGCTATTTTCTTCATTCTCATCACCACCGCAAGATGTGGAAGAAGAAGGGAGGTGCCGCCGCTGAGTCCACCGCCACCACTGTCGCTGCCAAGAAGGGCGGCTCCGCTGCTGCGGGCACCACCACCGCTGTCACCGGGAAGAAGAAGGGTGCGGGCACTCGCGTCACCAATGGCGCGTGGCGCGCGTCCATTATCAAGTAGTCTGAACTCCGTCTCCTGCGCCAAGACGGAGTTCTATCTCCCGCGATTGGTCACTCGCGAGTCCTAGGTGGTGAGGTAACCCCTTGTCCTCCTGCTGGTTTCCGGGTGATGTTACTAGCGTTCATCATCCGCGGCCTTTCTCTGCCCCTGCATCCTTTCTTCAGGGGCCTCCTTTGTTTCTATGGGCTCCAGCTGCACCAACTGTCCACCAACTCCATCCTCCATGTTGCTTGCTACATTACAGTTTGCGAGTGCTGGCTCGGAATCGAGCCACACTTTGGTCTCTTCAAGCGTCTCTTCAAGCTGAAGCGCCAGTCGGCGTCTGGCTCCATAGTCTACGATGTAGGAGGCTGTGGTATCCACATCGACTCCTCCGTGACGTATTTTGACATCAAACTCATGGCATCCATCCAAGGGTGGAGGGACAAATGGTTCTACATCCGCGACCAGAAGGCCGATGGAGACCACTTCGGACTCCCGCCTTTTGATCCCGCGGCGTCGTGTAAGAGGAGGCGCTCCTGGAAGAACATGGTGATGCCGGACGAGTCTGTGGAGACATATGTGTTGTACGAGCGCGTCTGCGACCTTGAGAGTCACATGGTTAAAGAAGAGGGAGGCTGCACCCTTATTCGCACGTGGTTGCGCCGTCGCGTCCAGCCCCTGCAGGCCAGAGTCCACCCTATGCTCCAGTGGACTGGCGTGGACGATGTCACTCGCGTATCTACCGATGGCATTTCCGCAAGTGAAGTAGATAAAAGGGTGCGACTGCTCACCAAGTACACCACCACGGATGTGCTCCCCAGTGAACCAGTTGTACCTCCATTCGATGCTTCTAATCCTCCTCCTGAGGTACGATTGTGCTACGAAGTAGCTTTGTTTGTCGAATGCTTCTTTTTTCTTGACTTGTGCTAACTTGTTTCCTGTATGCAGGATTGGAAGGTGTCTCCCTGTATGCCCCCTCTTCTAGAGGGGGTTATTCCTCGTGAAGCCTTGGAAGAGGAGGAGTCGGAGTCGACCGTCCCATCTGAGCGGGAGGAGGAAGCCCCCAAGTCTAGCAATTCGGACACTCGCAAGCGTTCGCATAGTGAGGATTCGGATGCATCATCTCCTTCGACTCCGGAAGGCCCACCTATTGGTGCGGAGTCGCTGATACCTTCCGTTTCTGTGAGTGCTATGGCACCATCCTCCCGCAAGAAGATGCAGCTGCCGAAGGAGTCGTCGTTAGAGTCGGAGGGCCAAACCTTCGATTTTGACAAGTTTGATTGGTAAGTACACAATTCTTCTCTTGGTTCTTTGTTTGGAGTTGCATTTTCCTGAGTTTGGTTTTGTGCTACAGTCAACCGGCATCGTCATCTTCTGCCGAGGTCCAGTTTTTGAAAGAATTTGGAGTCGCGGCCTCCAAGGCCAAGAAAGTGGCTGAGCAGACTCCTTCTCCACTGGCGGCCCACTCCGGGCACAATTCATCAATTTCTCCACATGATGTGGAGCATTAGATGGTTGTCTAGACGGCTACGCGTCAATCGACTTCAGAGTCACTAGAGGATCATGTATGCGTAATGTTGATTCTTCTAGTTTTTGCAGTCGAATTTATCGTCCATACCATCTGCTGATCCTTTGCTGTTTCTCCCATCGTAGCTTATTGTGAAGGAAGCTGCTCGCCTGGCGGAGCAGCTGCTTGCAATGGGTCGCCAGCATGCCATGCTGGACAATCGCCATCGCGTGGTTGAAAGTGAGTTTTTTTTGCTTCTTCTTTTTCATCCTTGTGATATACTCGACTGTTGGTCTGTCTTTATTTGTCTCGAAGCTGATCATAATGCACTCCTTCGCGATGCCGCTTCCCTCGAAAAGGCGCTCACCGCGGTGGTGAAGGGTCGCGATGAGGCAGTCACAACACTTGACGAATAGCAGAAAGGCGAAGAGGATTTGCAAGCCTCCATCGTGGCTAGGGAGAAGTTGTTCGAAGAACAACTCTTCTCGATTGCCAAGGCTCTTTCAGGTATTCCTTCATATGGATTTCCGTCGTGTACCTTCTTTCGAATTTGTTATTGTGCTGATTTTTTGTGCCAACACTTTGATCTTGTGTAGATGCCGGCGGTCTGAGTTTCGATGCCCAGGCGCTCCATCGTGATGATGCCTTGGCAGGTGCCATCTCGGCAGTCGAAGATCGTAGTGCTTCCATCTAGGGGACGTTGATCAAGGCCAAGGGCATACTCAGTCGCCTCCGCGAGGAGCTGGCGCCCAAAGCTGAGCTGATCGAAAATGTAGATGATCTGGTGGAGTCCCTTGCTAGAGGCATTCCTGCAGGCTTCAAGAACTCACTCCGTGCGGCTGGCGCTTTGATGTCACTCGCGGTGGTTCAAGCCCATGGAGTCGAGGTTGATCCTGCCGCGGTCTCCAAAGCAATGCCTGTCAGCGCGAATGGTCAACAGGTAGTCTTTGCTCCTTTTGCAACTGCCTATGGCAAGTACGGGCCGCAACTCATCAACACAGTCACGAAGTACTCTGAGGATCTGCAGCGAGCCAAGAAGGCGGCGAAGGCTATGGCGTCAGGGACCGACGGAAAGTTTGTGGCGTCTGATACTGCCACAGACTCGATGAGGCCCCCAAAACCAAAGTCTAAGTCGAAGAAGCCAATTGCTCCTCAGTAGTCATATTTGTAATAATTAATAGCTGGACTCCTTTTGTCTAGAACATGCCGTTGGCAGGTGTATCTGTTGATATTTTTGTTATCCTTGAATGCACTTTGAGTTTTTGCCCATGTATTGCTTGGTCTTCTTATTATCCCTTGCTTGTCTTGTGATAGGGCACATCGAGTGGTCCTTCGAGTGAACCTCGGAATATGCCATCCACTAATGATACCTTAGCACAGTCGCGCTCAAGGGTGGATGAGCTATCTCTGCTCTCGTGACTCCGTGACCGCGTTAAGCAGTTGGAGCGCGAACTGCCCGTGCTCCGTGGTAACGCGGATGTATGGAAGTCGAGGGTGGAGAAGGCCACTGCCCGAGAGCAATATCTGCTAGGGGAGGTGACGCAGCTGGGCGACCAATTCAAGTGTTAGCTTTCTGCTTCCTTATCTTTTCTTGTAGCCACTCGCGTTAGTTCTTTGTCTTAATACTTTTGCCTTTGCTTGGTATAGTTGTCAGTGCACACCATCCGCAAGATGAGAAGGACAGGATTGCCATTCGGATGAATGACCTGACTCAAGAGCAGCTTCAGGCGAGTGGGTACTTCTGGGTGGATCATGATCGCGCAATCGCACTGGCGACCCTGCAGGATCGTGCCTCACGAGTGCTTCATTTCCTAAAGAAATCACAATCGTGCTTAAGGAATATCTATCACACAATGTTTCCGATGGACGTTGTTCCACTGAGCCTGCTGGCCCTTCTTGCAAAATTTCAAGACTTGAGTGTAGTCCGCGAGTGTGTACGGCAACAGTTAGTGGGTGGGGCCAAGGCTGCTCTGTCGCTGGTGCGACTGCACAGTCCTCATGTGGATGTTACAGTGGTTGCTGCTAGACCGCCAGCGCCGCTAGCAGGTTCGACCTGGAACATGGTTCCTCACTACCAGGCGGTGGATCGCCCAACAGAGGAAATTGTCGACTTCTTTGAGGAGCAGACAAACGTTCTTTTGTTGCAACAGTAGTTGAGTTTGTATCCTGCACATAGTTGCACTAGTGTTGTAAAGTTCATACATATATGCTGTGTATAATTGATTGACATTGATGTATATAAAGAGCTTGTTAGCTCGTATGTTTTGCGAGTGCGTTGCACTATGCTATTCCTTTTCGTTAGCCTGACTTGTGTTTATCTCAGCACCTTGCCAACCTGTCAGGTGCGTTGCAACTGGGTTGGTGTTTGTCAAGGGTTCGATTAGTGCGTTAGCTACTCAAGATATCGCGTTGGTTCGTAGAATAGACGTGTATAGGGTGGCGCAGCCCCCGAGTGGATAAATTGAAAAAAAAGAACGCAGAGTTTGGGGCACTTAGCTTTATTTATTCGTAGGATAGTACGAGGTACAATGTGTGGCTAAGTAGCCTTGGCTGAATAGCCTTATTTGTAATGTAAGAAATAAAAGACGACTAAGGGTAGAAGCGCCGCAGCTGCGCGACATTCCAGGGGTTGGAGTACGTGACTCCTGTCTCGAAATCTTTCAGGCGATAGGTGCCACCTGGGATTACTTATGTAATCACGTATGGTACCTCCCAGGGGGGACTCGAGCTTGAGATGCCCTTGTTGTTTCAGTCGTAGGACCAGGTCTCCTTCGACGAAGGACCTGGGGCGTAGCCTTCTGTTGTGGTAGTTGCGCAGGTTCTGCTGGTTGATCGTTGATCTTTCCGCGACGATTTCCCATGCCTCATCCAGGAGGTCGACGGAGTCTTCGAGTGCAAGAGTTGATTCCTACTCGCTGTAAGCGAACACTCGCGGTGCTTTGTATCGTACCTCTGCGGGTAGCACCGCTTCAGCATCGTGTACCATGAATAACTGGGTGTTCCCCGTGGCACTGTTTGGGGTTGTGCATAGGCTCCAGAGTACCGATTGCAGCTCGTCTGGCCAGCATCCTGCAGCTTGTTCGAGTGGCCTAAGGAGTCGCTTCTTGATTCCGCCACAGACGAGCCCGTTGGCGTTTTCGACCTAACCGTTGGTCTGTGGATGAGCTACAGAGGCATAGCTTATGTTGATTCCCAGGTTCTCGCCGAATTCTTGGAACTCCTTGGAGGTGAAGTTGGTCCCGTTGTCCGTGATGATGCTGTGTGGCACTCTGAAGCGATAGACGATGGACTCGAAGAACTTGATTGCGCTGGCTCCTGACTGGTTAGTCACCGGCATTGCCTCTATCCACTTGGTGAATTTGTCGACTGCGACCAAGAGGTAGACGTAGCCTCCTCACGAGGACTTTGGGACCTTACCGACCATGTCGAGTCCCCATTGTGCGAAGGGCCAGGCTAATGGAATTGGCCGGAGCTCTGCGCCATGTGCATGTGGTTTGTCCGCGAATCGTTGGAAAGTGTTGCATTTTTGGATGATGTCCTTGGCGTCACGCATGACCGTAGGCCAGTAGAATCCAGCTCGTAGAGCTTTGGTGACGAGGGCGCGACTGCCGGCGTGGTGCCCGCAAGTCCCTTCATGGATGTCGAGGAGAACATCTCTTCCATCAGCGTTGGAGACGCATCGTTGGAGTACTCCTATGATGCTGCGCTTGTATAGTTCGCCGTTGATAATAGTGAATTCCTTTGATCGCCGTGCAATGTGTCGTGCGTCAGTCGGATCGTCCGGTAGCCTCTTGCTGAGAAGGTATGTGATGTACGGTTGAGCCCAAGATGGCTCGATCGTCATGACACTCATCGGTCCTTCGAGTCCTGTGTCAAGCTCCAGGTCGTCGAGTGCCATTGGCTCATTGGGCGGCGCAGCCCCCGAGTCCATTGTTGCGCTTGTCTTCTTCTCTGCGGCCTTGGCTTGATGGAACGTTCGCAGATGCGCTCGAGAAATACCCCTGGTGGTATGGGGGCGCAGGTAGAGCCAATGTTGGCGAGTGCATCTGCCTCTTCATTGCTTTCGCGGCCTATGTGCCGCATCTCGCAACCGCCGAAGTCCCCTTAGGCGATCATATTGTCATTCAGTGCATCGCACTCGTGCATTGTCTGGTTGACGACCAGTTTGGAGTCGCTGTAGATTATTAGCCTCTTGGCGCCATAAGCTTTTGCCATCCGCATCCCGTGTAATAGGGCCTCGTATTCAGCTTTGTTGTTGGACGCGGTGAACTGCATTTGCAGGATGTATTTCAGCTTGTCTCCCTAAGGCGATGTTAGTATGACACCTGCGCCAGCTCCGTCCTTTCGCTTGGATCCGTCGAAGTGCATTGTCTAGAGATAGGACATATCTGGTTTTTCAGGGAGCTGATTCTCCATCCAGTGCACGAGAAAGTTAGGGAGAACTTGCGACTTGATCGTGTCGCATTTTTCATATGTAATGTCTCGTGGAAATAGCTCGATTCCCCAAAGCGCGACTCGTCTGGTGGCGTCTGGGTTGTTGAGAATATGTCCAAGCGGGGCATCGTTGACCACCACGATTGGGTGCTCCTAGAAGTAGTGGCGCAGTCGCCTGGCTGTCATGAAGACGCCATATGCAAACTTCTGGTAGTGTGGGTACCGCTGCTTTGTTGGCATGAGTACCTCGCTGAGGTAGTAGACTAGGCGTTGTACCCCGTGGACCTTGTTTTCCTCGGCTCGTTCTACCACGAGCACCGTGCTGACCACCTAGTTGGTGGCAGAGATGTACAACAACAGTGGTTCCCTTTCGCGTGGGGTCACCAGTACTGGTGAGGTGGACAGTAGATGCTTGAGATCTTCGAATGCTTCCTGTGCCTCGTTGGTCCACTTGAACTTGTCAGCTTTGCGGAGAAGTTGGTAGAAGGGCAGTGCCTTTTCGCCCATTCGACTTATGAATCGACTGAGCGCCGCGATTCGCCTAGCCAGCTACTAGACACCTCTTATGTTCTTTGGCTTCTCCATGGCCAGTATGGCTTTTCTTCGGGTTCGCTTCGATCCCTCTCGTGGATATGAGATACCCGAGTAGTTGCCCAGATGGTACGCCGAAGGAGCACTTGTCCGGCTTGAGCTTGATCCGGTAGCGGTCGAGGTTGGTGAAGGTTTCACATAAATTGTCGATTAGTGAAGCTTCCTCTTTGGTCTTGATTACGATGTCGTCAACATAGACTTGGATGTTGCGACCAAGTTGGTTCTTGAGGCAAGCCTGCATGCACTGCTGATAGATTGCTCTTGCGTTTTTTAGCCCGAAGTGCATTGTGTTATAGCAGAACACACCAAAAGGCGTTGTAAACGCCGTTTTCTCTTGATCCTCCTCCTTCTTTCGAATCTGATTGCAGCCTGAGTAGGCGTCGAGGAAGTAGAGGCGCTCACACCCCACGGTGGAGTTGATGATTTGATCGATTCGCGGCAGCGGGAAGTGATCCTTTGGGCAGTGCTTATTCAGAGAGGTAAAATCCACGCACATCCATAGGATATCCGTGTCCTTTTTTGGTACTAGCACCATGTTGGCGAGCCAAGTGCTTTCCTTGATCTCGCGTATGAATTTGGCATCGAGGAGTCTGTTGATCTCCATTCCGACCGCTTTCGCTCTTGGCTCAGACAGTCGCCGAATTGTTTGTTTAACTAGCCTTGCGTCTGGGTTGACATTGAGTGCGTGCTCGGCGAATTCCCTCGAAACTCCTGGCATGTCCGCTAGACACCAGGCGAAGATTTTCCAGTGCTCACAGAGGAATTCGATGAGCGCGAGTTCCTATGCGGGACTCAAGTTGTTGGCGATGAGGGTTGTCTTGGCAGGGTCCGATGGGTGGACCTGAAATTTCTTCATGTGCACCGACGAGTCGAAGGATAGGTCGTGTGAACTTGGTCGGCTCAGGGGAGGCAGACTGTTGTCTGTCGACTCCTTCAATCTTGCGAGTTCTTCCCGCATGCCAGAGGACTGGGAAATTCTGTTGAATTCCCTGTCGCAATTGTCGGACCTCTCAAAGCTCCCATTGATTGTGATGACGCCGTCGGGGCCTGGCATTTTCATCTGTATATAGGCATAGTGTGGCACTGCCATGAACCTGGCGAACGCGACACGTCCGAGAATGTAGTGGTACTGTGAGGGCCAGTCAACGACTTCGAAGTCGATGCGTTCGTGTCAAAAGTTTTCCGGCGTGCCGAAGATGACGTCGAGGTTGATTTTGCCAAGGGGATATACGCCCTTGCCTGGGATGATGCCGTGGAATGTTGTGTCCGAGGTCTCTAGGCAGGTCATAGGGATCCTCATTGCTCGCAAGGTACTTGCGAACATGAGGTTAATGCCGCTTCCGCCATCCATGAAGACGTGACTCATGTCAAAGCCTCCAATTTGTTCCTCGAGTACGAGGGGACAATGGCCTGGACGAGGTACTTGGCACGGATGGTCGCGCTTGTCGAAGGTGATACAGGAGTTGCTTCCACTGAGGTACTCAGTGGTGGATGGTTGTGAGTTTGTCGCCAAATTGACTTGGCGAGTGATGGCCTTTTGGACCCGGTTGGAGGGCGGCCTTTTTGGATCATCATGGTGCCCATGGCCCGTGGGTACGGCTTGCCTCCGTGATGCTGGTCAGGCGCAGCTGCGGTTGGCGGTGGTCCAGGTGGTGATGGAGGAGCTCCATGTGCCACAACGCCTAGGGTGGCTCCGTAGCCCCTGTTGACCTCGCCGCGATTCATCCAAGCCAAAACCCTCATGAAGTTTGAGGAACTCGCAGCAGTCCTTGAGGAGGTGGCTGGATTTCTTTTTGCCGTCATGCTTGTTGATGTAGAAGTGCATGGTGCATGGCCCGGACAGCTTATCCTCAATGGATATTGCGGGTGCCTCGTTGCGAGTGCGGTGCTGCCATACTTGCGTGGTTTTCCCGGAGTCACGGTGTCCACCGCTGCGGTAGCCGCTGTTGTGGTTGTCGTCACGTTTGTCAGCGTAGCCGGCTGCGACCATGTTGACATTGTCGCGGTCATCATAGATGCGCATTCGACGTTTGCTTCGGTGAACGCGTCTGCACTCGAGTTCTGCTTCGTCGTCAGAGTGAACGTGATTTTTCACCGAATCTTCTCCATCTGCCCACCGATTCGTGATTTCCATCTGGTGGTTAATGGTTTTGGGCTTCGAGCGGCCCAGCTCCTCCCTGAGCTCTATGCGACGAACGCCGCCGTTGAATGCGTCAATTGCCCAGTCCTCCGAGATATTTTCCAAGGAGTTCTTGATGATGGACCACCTCTGGATGTATGAGCGTAACGATTCGCCCGACCTTTGCTGGCAGCATCTCAGCTCTTCGATTGATGCGAGCCTTTTGTAGGTGCCCTTGAAGTTACATGCAAAGCTGTAGACCAGTTTGTCCCAACTGTGAATGGATCCGCGCGAGAGGTTATTGAGCCAAGCTCGGCGGCGCCCTGCAGCTGTAGCTGTAGGCATTGCATGACTGTGCTTCGACTCCCACCATGGAGTCTGATGGAGGAGATGTGGTCTTCCAGCCAGATTTTCAGGTCCTGCAGGCCATCAAACTTTGGGTTCTCCGACGGGAGCTTGAACCCCTTGGGCATTTGCTTTTGCCTGATGGCCCTGCTGAAGCATCTGGCGCCACAGAGCTCCACATCTTCGTATTCCGAGTCAGTCGATCGGGAACGTCGTGCCCTTGACTTGTCGATCTTGCACTACATGATGTCATCACGTGCGTCGTAGTCATGGTCATGTCGCCGTGAGCGGCGACGTCGAGACAGATCGTGACTATCATCGCTGGATGAGGGTGAGGAATAGCGTTTTGCCAGAGCCTTGTTTTTCTTCAGCTCCGGCGTCGGCTCTTTGTCGAGAGCGGCCTCGATTAGCCCCAACCCTGCGATCGTAGATCGGTGCATGGCAGCTCGAGGATCTCTAGCTGGCGGCTGGTTGTTGAGGAGGTACATGGTGGCCGCCATTACCGCAGCTTGCGGCGTTTTTGGAAGCACGTTGCCACGCGTATCCACCATCATGGAGCCGAAATCGAGGACCTTTGCATCTTCTACACGCTCTTGTTCAGTGAGATGGGCCAGTCGATATCGCCTCTTGTTAGCGATGTACTCGTTGCACTTGGAGGAGGATCCTCCATGGGAGGAGAGCCCAGCTTGCCGAAGACTCGACTCGTCTGCCGCCTTTTTACGTGCCTCGAGTTGCGCGAGTGTATGTAGTTGGCATTTGTATACCTTCTTCGGGAGCCAATCGTAGCCCATCAGCAGTTCTTGTGGGGAGCCAAAGGGTAGAGGGTTGCCTCGTAGGGCTTCTCGAGATCGTTGAGCCTGATCACGACACGTTCACCAGTGTGCTCGTTCACCATGGTGGGGGGCTTGACAGCCCCTCTGTTGTTGACGGGGGCACGGTTAGTGGGGCCGCGGTTGGGTGGTCTGCCATTAGGTATGCCACCGTTTGGTGGGTCGGTTCCATTGCCTTCGTTGCCCGTGTTGTCGCGATTGGCGGAGGAGTCGCCAGCCTGGATGACAGCGCACATGAAGTGGTTAGGGAAGCTGCTGCTCCCACAACTTTCAAATCCGGAACCGTAGGCTCCATCTTCAGTTGCTAGATCGCCCAGATCGGATTCGCGAATGCCGTCGCTATCCGTATTCTCGACTGTTGTCGAGGCATTGAGATCAGTGAGGGTGCCGATCGGTGGAGGGAACCATGATGCTGGAGCAATTGATGGTATTATCGACTGGTCAGGCATGCGAAGCATGCCCATCTGACCAACTTGGAAGCGGAAACTCCTGATCGCCAGGCTAATTCCATCGCCCACGGACTCGAAAGCCGGGCGAGTGGCCGGCGTGTGAAGTCGAACGCGCCAAGATTCATGGCGAATCTCCCATTGTTGGAGTTGTAGATCACAGTTGATGGGGCCGAAGAAGCCGCAACATCAGCACTCCCAATTCCCACAGACGGCGGGTTTAACTCATCAATTCCCATTGTTATGGACATGGGTTTTGGAGAAGGAGGGAGCACTGGAAGCATCAGTCGGCTAGCAAACAAGTACACAGGGACGCAAGGTTTACCCAGGTTCAGGCCTCGTAGAGGTCCTTACTCCTGCTTGTCTGCTCGTGGAATTAACGAAGGAATCGAAGATTACAGTGGTGCGCAGATGCAATATGGCAAGGATTGTGGAAAACTAGGGTTGCGTTTGTCCTCCTCGCCGCCCCCTCCTAGCCTTTATATAGATAGGCTAGGTCTCGGGTAGCAGGTCGAGTCGGTTACAGGTAAGGGTTTCCCTTTAAACTTTCTATCTTTACCTTCTTCTTGTTCCGCAAGCAATCGAGAGTCCATAGGTTACTCGAGTTCTCCATTTGGGCCTTGGCAACACCATGGGCTTCCGCTGTATTCAGGCCGTATATACCAAGATTGAGTACAG
Source organism: Avena insularis (assembly GCA_023614405.1). NCBI lineage: Eukaryota > Viridiplantae > Streptophyta > Magnoliopsida > Poales > Poaceae > Avena > Avena insularis. The sequence continues at coordinate 416,873,678 of CM042686.1, read as the reverse complement.
AGGGTATACCCATGTCGAGAGAGTGTAAGTGCCTGGCCAGCCACCCCTGTGAACCCCACCCTCCTTGTTGGTGGCCACTCTGGCCCCAAAGCCCACCCCTCCTCCTCACCCTCCCAGGAGCCCTGCTCCCCTCCTGGTATGGCCTCCTCGTCCGGCACGGACAGATCTTGTCGGTGGTCGGAACTAGTGGAAGAAGAAGAAGCCATGTGAGATACCTCCTCACCCTCCTGCTCGTACCTCCGACGTGGTCCATGATGGCAGCCCCAGCCCGCCACCGGCGGAGGGATCCGCTTGACCACCTACGGTCAGGCCGCCCCAGCCATGCATGACACATGCTCGACGGTTGGCCTCGCTGGTTCTCAGGCTGTATGGGGGACGCGTGGAGGCGGCAGGGGCTTGGTGGAAGACGACGGGCCGCAAGAAGAAGAGGCAGCACTAGAGGGGGGCCCTCCTATCATTCAACCTCCTAGAGGGCATGCCGCACGATCTTATCAGCCTGTGCTTCAACTGCGTCGAGCCTGGCCATGTCGCATGGATGTGCTCCCGGCAAGATGAAGTGCCTCCGTTGCAAGGGCAACAACCATGTTGTGAGGGCGACAACCACGTTGTGAGGGAGTGCACCTGGCAGGGGCCGCCGGTGGCCGGCGGTAGCATGGCTCGTGTGCCCGAGGCCCATACCCGCCCGGGTCTAGGCGTGCAGCCTGGCGGGAGTATCCTTGCGCATGACCGGCTAGGCATCAGAGAAGCACCAGTGGTGGCAGCGGCCGGGTGTCCATGCACGACAGGCTGGGGGTGGGCGAGTCTATGTCGGCGCCTTCTTCGCTGCTCCAGCGGCAGTTACTGGGAAGGCAAGGCGTGCCTCCCGTGGTGGACCAGCAGGTCTTGGCTCGCTGGTTGTCCTCACCTTCTAGGGCTGACCACCGGTAGAGTGGCGGCTGTCGCCCTGGTGCATGAGTGACTAGGGTGGCGCGAGCTGGAGGTTCATGGCGGCACAAATTCAAGGTTGGTCGAGGACGCGCGACTAGAGGTGGGTGGCGAGGTCGCTGAGATTTCTCATGCCGACCAGCCGATGCGCGAGCGGTGCATCATCTATCGCACACGGGAGGTTGAGGTGGCCAAGTCGGCACTCCGTTGGGTGCTGGTCACGTATGTCACCAGCACGCATCGGGAGGTGAGTCTTGAGGCAGCAACGGCAGTCATCCGGACTCACTTCCCGATGAACGAGGCCACTTCACGGTGCACAAGTTCTGGCTAGCCAATATGTAGGTCATGTTCGACTAATGGGCACGCCATCACATAGTGGTGAATGACGGGTGATACGTCCATTTTGCATCACTATTCTATGTCTTAATTCACTATTATTCATTGATATATTTCGTATTGAGAGGTGATACTTATGTTATTTCATCTATTTTTGCATGGTTGATGACTTTTGGAGCATGGACCGCTGCAGTCAGGATTCTGATGGAAAAGGTGCTGTTTGGAGGCAAAATTCGTGAAGATCAAAAAATCCGGGAAAATATACGGAAAATCCTATTTTTCCAGAAGACTCAGGATGCCAGAAGATGGAGTGGAGGTGGGCCACAGGGGGCCCACACCACCCCATGGCGCGGGCAGGCCTAGGCCGCGCCTGGGAGTGGTGTGGCCACCCTGGCCCACTCCAGCCTCTCCCCTCTGGCGTATATCATCCTCCCGAAACCCTAAGACTCGGGGAGTGACCACAGAAAGATTCCGCCGCCTCCGGCAGACAGATTTCTGCTGGGGGATTTCCTTCCCGGAGAGGGGAGATCATCGCCATCAACACCACCATCAAGCTGGACTTCATAGGGATCATCATCATCATCACCACCATCATCATCAGCAGCACCCTCATCACCATCTCCATATTTCTATAACATTTGCGTTGAATCTTGCATAGTTCATAGGGGAAACTTTCCCGGTGTTGATTACTCTTTGTAGTTGATGCTATTGAGTGAACCATTGAATTATTGTCTATGTTCAGATTGTTATACATCATTATTCCATCTCTGATCATGATCCATATGATGTCTTGTGAGTAGTTCGTTTTGTTCTTGAGGACATGGGAGAAGTCTTGTTGTTAGTAGTGGAGATGCGTTGAGAAAGATTCAATAGATTGTTATTTAAGTTGTGGTGTACTTCTTCTAGTGGTGTCATGTGAATGTCGACTACATGAAACTTCACCTATATGGGCCTAGGGGAATGCATTGTGTATTTGGCTACTAATCGTAGGGGTTGCCGGAGTGACAGAAACCTGAACCCCCATTAGGAAACCATTGCACATGGGACGTAAGGGTCTTAGAGTTTAAAGCTCTGGTTAGGTTTCTACCTTAATTACTTTCTTGTACTTACGGATGTTTGCAAGGGGTATAATCACAAGTATGTATTAGTCTTGGATGCGGCGGTAAATTAGCACAGGTTCACCCACACAACACTTAGCAAGCTAAAGAAGATTAATCGACTATATGAAGCGAAAGCACTTGACAGTCTTCCCATGTGTCCTCAAGAACGTTTTGTCATCTTAAGTAATACAACCGGCTTGTACTTTGCTGCATAAAGGATTGGGCCACTTACTGCATTTATTCCTACTGTCTTTTATTTACTCGTACTTTGTTGACTTGCTTTATCGAAAACCCCTAAAAATCCGTTTGCTAAGTATTTGCAGAGAATTCCCGATCCATACCACTAGCCAGCACCTTCTGCTCCTCGTTGGGTTCGACACTCTTACTTATCGAAAATACTGCGATACACCCCCTATACTTGTGGGTCATCAACGGGACGCTCGATGCCCGCGATTTGTCGCTTCGCTTCAGCATCTGGAATCGGCACCTGCAAGCTACTTGTCAGGTCTTCAGGTTTAGGGTGCACCTAGAGGTGGTCGACGTGCCGCTGATCGCGTGAAACAAGGACACGACGAAGTCCATTCTGGGACAATGGTATGGGTGGAGAGGCTGGGCACAGACATGGCGAGTCACACTGACATGGCTAGTTCCAAGATCATAGCTTGGACGGATAATCCGGCAGCAATCCTGTGCACCAAGGAGCTTTTTGGCTGGCAGAGCCTTTGCTTTTCGGTGACAAAGACGATGACCTTCTTATCCCGGTGGGCACCTTGGTCCCGGAGGAGTAGTGGCTCTCCTACAGTTCAACGCTTCTGTCCATGTGGACTGCGTGGAGGATTCTCGGGCGCCTCCCTTCGAGGAGGAGGATTGTCCCGGTGGTGGCGGTGATGGCAGGGGGAGGGAGGGTTTGATGGTGGCGAGGAAGACGGACGTGGTGGGAACACCTTGGTGTGTGGCCCTCGCTCAGCTTGCTCTCCGGGTCTATGTCTCGGCCAGGTCTCAGCCACATGCTCTTCTACATCGCCGGAGTGGTGGCACAGAGAGGCGGGTGGCAATGGGATGAACCACTATGGTCCTCCCATGGGCCCAACCGCTAGGCCAGGCGGACCTTGAGGTAGTCCCTGTGGTGGGGCAGTAGCCTAGTTCGCGCCCACTTTCAGTTGGCCAGGCGACCGGTCAAGGGGACCCTACCCCTAACTGCGCGGTTGGTGGCGCTAGGAGCGGCATCCCACTAGTGGTTGATGGTCAAAACGGGGAGGCAGGCCCGAGGAAGGATGAGGTGGAAGGTCAAAAGGTGGTTCCAGGGTTGAGTAATATTGTGGCCAGCTAGGAGCATGTCTCAGACGGATCTTCCCAAATTTTGGTGCTGGATTGGGTGCGTGGGAAGCTTACCGCCCTGGGATCTTTCCTTCACTCCAAATCCGTGGACGGTCTAGCTCTCTAGTTGGGCCGGTCTCCAAATCCGTGGTCAGCCTCGGATGGGGAGGGCAGGCCTCTTTCTCCAATGGCCCCCTTTGGATAGCTCGTGGGCCGCATCACCATGCACCCACCTTCTCCTCCTGGGCTACTTCACATACTGATAGATATTGAGACATTCTTGGTTTCCCTCACGCCTGATCGCACATCACCTCGACGTTTCTGGCCCAGGTTGGGTTGGTATCAACGGATACCATAGCTCCATCGATCACCTCCCTTGCATCAGTGGCCCGGGCTGCTAGCCAGCCAGCTACCCAAGCGTCGTTGTCGGACCCGGACCTCAACCTGAGGCTGGCAAGCTTCAGAGACAAGTGCCGAGTCTAGAAGGCAGTCCTGCCGCCAAGCATCCTCGGCATTATCGTACCCCTCCATCGGTGGTTAGCCGCAGTGTCCGTGTTGCTGCCCGATTTGCGATAGGGACCCCCAACTCAAGACAACAGAAGACTCTGATGGTGCAGTTGGGCATCACCCGGAAGGGCGAGATGATTGGTGAGGAGGCACTGTGGGCCTACCTGTGGTACTTCTCCAAGCCCATCTTTGAATAGGATCTAACTACCTACTTGGCATTGTTCGGCTGGCTGCAAGAGTCCCTCCCGTCGGTGGGTGATGATCAAGTGGACGGGGTGCCCTGAAGTGGTTTCTCATCATAACGTGTAGTCCGTAGAGCTCAATCATGTCAGAACTCTTTTCTTTGCTTGTGTGGAACATATGCGGATTGAACTCTCCCGCATGTTGTGATGCAATTTATCAGCTAGTTTTCTCTCGGGCATGAGCATGGTTTGTTTCTAGGAGAAGAAACTCCAGGTGGTCTCCTGGGCTGTGGTGGACATATGCCTTGGTAGGGAGTTCGACAAATTCTTCTTCCCGGCCGATGATACCTGCGAGGGGATTCTTGTCGCATGGAAGTTTGCAGTCACCATGATCTCCAACCCACACTACTCGGATTGGTGGTTGACCGGGCTTTATGGTCCCTAGTCTAACACGGACAAGTGCTAGTTCCTACAAGAACTAAAGGATGTCCGAACCTTGCACCCAGGGCCGTGGATGGTGCTAGGGGACATCAACCTCATCGTAGACGTGGCATAAAAGAACAACACAAACCTGAACGGGCGTATGATGACCAAGTTCAGGAGGACGCTCGCAGAGCTGGAGGTCAAGGAGCTCTATCTCAATGGTAGGCGATATACCTGGTGCAATGAAAGGGCACATGCTACGATGGAGAAGCTCGATAGGGTCTTCACGACCATAGACTTGTAAATTCAGCTCCCCTCTTCCTTCCTCTCGGCAATGAGTTTGGCAACGTCCGACCACTGCCCGTTGTTGTTGAGCCTGGCTACCCAGCTGAAGTCGGATAGGTGCTTTCTCTTTGAGTTGTTCTAGCCAAAAGTGGATGGTTTTTGAAGACCATGGAGGCGGCTTGGTCCTCAACGCCCTGTATCGCTAACCCCTTTAAGCAAATGACATCTAAGTTGGCAGCCACAGCTAAGGCATTGACTAGATGGAGTGATAGACTCATTGGGAATAACAAGCTATAAATCCTCTTAGTGAACGAGCTGATCCTTCGGCTCGATGTGGCCATAGAGTCGCGAGATCTCTCCTTGGAGGAGCGTGGTTTTAGGAGGCGGCTCAAGCATCAATTGCCGGGGTTGGCCTCCCTTGAGCACACTATATCCCGTCAGAAGTCCATGCTCCTATGGCTTAGCGAGGGAGATGCATGCACCAAGTATTCCCACCTACATGCCAACCAACAAACATCGAAGAACCATATCCCCCTCTTGAAGGTGTATGAGGCGTTGTTTTCTGACCAGGAAGGAAAGTCCACTGTCGTGGACTCCTTTTATGAGAGGCTGTTGGGTTCAGCACCCGAGCGCGGGAATTATCTCGACCTCGACTTCCTAGGGATGCAGATTCACGACCTCTCGGAGCTGGAGGCTCCTTTTTCCGAGAAACAATTATGGGGGGTAATCCATGCGCAAGAACTGGATAAGGCATCAGGCTCCGATGGATTCACAGGGAGGTTCTACGCCTCCTGCTAGCAAATTATCAAAGTGGATATCATGGAGGCCTTCGAGTCCTTGTGGAGTGGCGACTATAGGTGGCTCCATGTGGCCAACCAGTCCTTGATCTCCCTACTTCCGAAACATGATGATACCATGGAGATTAAAGACTTCTACCCCATCAGTCTGATCCATAGTGTGGCCAAATTGGTGACAAAGGTAATCTCGATGCGGCTTGCTCCCAAGATGCAATAGGGTGTTGGGCCACATCAGAGTGCCTTCATACGTGGATGGTGCCTGCATGATAACTTCTAGTTGGTTCAGTGCACGACGAGGAAACTGAACACCCTTAAGATCAAAGTGGTCATGCACAAGCTAGATATTACGAAGGCCTTCGACACAGTGAACTGGGCCTTCCTGCTGGAGGTGTTGACCAAGATGGGCTTGGGGAGGCGGTAGATTTATTTGATTTGTGGGATCCTATGCTCTACTTCGACCCGGGTGGTGGTCAACAGAGTCGCCGGTGACTTGATCTACAATAGGCATGGACTCAGGCAGGGGGACCCCCTCTCCCCGTTGCTCTTCGATACGGTGATGACGTGCTTCACCTCCTGATTTAGAAGGCCTCGGCTGAAGGTTTGATCTTAGACCTGGCTACCCGAGGCCTCCGTCACCGCACTTTGATGTATGTGGATAAAGTGGTGACCTTGCTCAGGCCGATGATGCTGGACCTACGGGCCTATGCGGCAGTTGTGACAGACTTCGGGGAAGATTTAGGTCTACGCATGAACCTTCCCAAGTGCTCAATTCAACCGATTAGGTGTTCTCCTCAAGAAGTGGAGTTGGAGCATGGAATCCTTGGGGGTGAGGTTGCCTCCCTTTTGTGCAGAGACATGGGTCTGCCTCTTGGGATACGAAAGCCCTCTGTAGCCTAGTTGCAGTACATGGTGCATAATGCAGCTAACATGCTGCAACCTTGGTCAGCTAGGCTGCTAAACCGAGGAGGAAGGCTGTTCCTTGTGCGCACCACCCTGAGCAACATACTTGTGCATGCGCTTATGTCTCTAGACATGGCGGATGAGACCTTGGTTGCCTTCCATAAGATTTGCAGGGCTTTTCTCTGGAAGGGGACGTGAGAGGCCCATGGAGGCCACTACCTCGTGCCTTGGGATAAGGTGGCTTCGTCTAACGAGTTTGGCAGCCTCAAAATCCCAAATCTTCATCTTCTCGACCTCACTCTATGATGTAGGTGGGCATGGCTCCAAAAGCTAGACACTACAAAGCCTTGGTCAGAATTTGACATATAGATTATGAAACAGGCTAGGGTGATCTTCGAGGCAGCCGCTTGCTTCACGCTGGGCAATGGTGATCGCACGCACTTCTAGTCAGACTGTTAGTTGTTTAGGGACCGGGTGGATGAGATTGCCCCAAAGCTAGTTAAGGTGGTGCCTCCGCACTGGCTCAAAGCCCGCATGGTGAAGGACAGCCTCTCGGGGGCGTGGTTGCTAGATTGCGGCCCCGACCTAGGGGATGCATCTCAGCGGAATTCTTCACCTTGTGGCACGTCCTAGCCACCGTGTAGCTTTCCCCGGACATGGAGGACATCCTCGCTTGGAGGTGGACGAATGATGGAGCCTTTTCGGCCAAATCGGCGTACGGCGCCTTTTTTGCAGGGACGACAATGACACCTGGTGTTGAACAGATTTGGAGATCACGCCCCCTATAGAAGTAAGTTCTTTGCTTGGTTGGCTTCGAGAGACCCGTGCTGGACGTGGGACTGTCTAGAACGTTGGGACCCCTCGATCATGACATGTCCCCTGTGCAATTAGTACCAAGAGTCTATGCGGCACCTGCTACTGGGTTGCGTGGTGGCGAGGGAGGTTTGTGCATGGACATTACGACATTGGGAAAAGCCCTTGTGGATGCCAAATACAGATACAGAGCTTCTGCCGTGGTGGACATCGCTGATGGCTTCACCAAAGACCCGACGTGACCTCTGGACGACCATCATTTTGGTCTTCTGGTGCATCTGGCGGCACCGAAATGACGTTGTCTTTAACGTCGTACCCCTTCCATAGTGGCCATTAAGCTTAACATTAGAGAACACTATGAGAAGTGGCGCTTATCTAGGTTGTTCAGTAGCGTAGATTTTGGTTTCCCCGAGCCGGTGCCTATAGAGTGGGTAGATGGCGAGTAGTCACTTTGCCTTCTAGTGAGGAGTTGTCACCTCTGTTGATAGCTCGCTTGCTATTGAATCGGCGTTGTAACTGCCGCTTGGAACTCCTTCTATATGATTGATACACCTTCCAGGGTGTATTCTAGAAAAACTAAAGTGACCATCTAATCCCTTAACCAGATCAGATTAGTGTTATTCCCTTCTAATAACTTCCAAGTCAATAAAGACCAAACCTAAGCATGGATCCCTTCTATTCAACCTACACTTCAACCTCATCCACTTGATAATAAGTATGGAACATTGCCTCCTCTCAAAACCATCCCCACTTGTATCCTAGTCGAAAACCCCAAATCTGCTAAAACTGACCAAGTCTAGAACTGTTATCAACATCACAACTTTGAGTCTCTCTCTTTCTAAACCCTTGTGCACTTTTGGAAACGCACTTGAACCATATTGTATACCATCCGAAGGACTTTAAAATCCCACTCTTTCGCTTGACTAAATCATCCCTTGACCCACTTGTTCTTGATGGTTTTGCAGGCAAGAAAATAATATTTGTTTACAAATCTTATCGATATGCCTACTTTGGCAGAAGGTCCCATATCCATTTCATATTATTTTTACCAACTCTTGGCATATTTGTGATCTACTCATGAATGTCTATCCACCAATATTTCACTTGTTTCAATTGGAGCTTTGTGCATCTAAAACCCTCATGGTTTTGGAGGCTAAATAATAATTTGCTTTGACACCCTTATTTTTAGCAAAGTTTGGCATCAACTCTTGGATCACTCATTCATGATCAACCTCAAATACTTGTACCATGCTCATATAGATCACTTAGTATATAGATCCATATAGCATATGTCCCAAGGAGAGATTTGAGCTCCTTAATCCAACAAGGTTTCTTGTTTTCTTCCAAAATGAAGTTTGGTTTAAAACAAATATTAGTGCCCAAGATCCCTTATTTCTTGTTTTCTTCCAAAATGAAGTTTGGTTTTTAAAAAACAAGGTTGAAAATGATAGATATAGTAGGTGGACATCCTCTACCTTAGGGATACAAATTTAGAAAATGTTTTCCATGATTATGTTGGCCCAAAAGCTATTTATTTCTTTTTGTTACCAAAACCTTAAAACTCTATAAATGAAAGTTTGTTTTTCTCCAAAACACTTCTCATAATTTAGGCACATTTGAGGCCTATATATTATACCCTATCCTCCCACTTCAAAACTAAATATTTTTGAAAGGTTTTATTATTTCTTTTTCCTATTTTCTTAAATGGTACAAACGAGAAAATAATTGTTTTAAATACTTTTCCTCTTCAATAAATCTTGGGAAAATTCTACAATACGTGAAATGATAATTAATACCATATCAAACAAAAAACCCAGCGTGTCCAAATCAAAATTTGCAAATGAATTCCATAAAACAGATTCAACACTATTTGCTTAATGGATATAAAAAGGATCTGGAATTATCTGATAAATCCCTAATAAATCCTGGAGGTGTACCATGAACATATCTATCTACTAGTATTATTGCCCCATGTTGCCAAGATCAAAATTTAAGAAGTTCTTGATGAATCATTAATATGGCCAAGAATTGAAACGATTCAAAATCTTAGTTAAACCCCATCCAACCTCCATCAAAACTTGCTAAATAATCCTCCACAACAACCACACCCCTCTCTGGTCGAATTCTACTATATCACCACTGTAGCTTCTCCTCTCCTTGTCCACTTGTGCTTGGAAGTAAGAAAGAGAGAGATATTTGTGTATTACACACAATATTGTTTAATAAATGCAACCCCAGCCACCACCCATCCCATCCCCTAGTGATTCCAGCACCTCAACCTCTCCTTGGTCGACACATAATGTAGTAGTGCCACCCGCTTATCCTGTAGCACTTGTATGTATTGGAGAAGGGAGGGGCATGCATATCCTTGTTTTCTATGAAAAGTGAGAGTAGGAGTAGTGACTAGAGCCTCTCTTCCCTCCTCGGTCTCACCAGGACCCATACACCATCCCCACCACCTCCCTCATAGCCCAATGGAGTCCCTGGAAGCAAATCCTAGGTCACAAGTGAGCCGAGTCCGTCTAGACCTCCTATATCTAGATATAAGGACAAAGGCCACCCTAGTGCCCTCCTTCACTCCCACTACACCCCTATCCCCTCACCCACACTAGACTCATAGCTCCTCCACATGCCCTCTTTCACCGGAGAAAAGGAGAACCACGTCGCGGTATCGTCGGGTTGAAACAAAAGTTGGGAACGAACTACGTCCTCTTTTCCCTCCCTCTCAGCATGCGCCTGCTCCTGCCTCCTAGATACACCTAATGATGTCCCTCATTTTCCCTGTAGATGCTCCAAGCGCCACTAGTGATGAGCACCCTAACAAACTCCTTAGGCATCGACGTGCGAGGATGCTTCTGACGTTGAACCCACCCTTGTCGCCCCTCATCGGGTCGCCGTGATGCTCCGCTCCCGTGATAGCTGTGAGATTCGACACATTTTTGATGTTTTTATTGATGGGTTTCCTATGGATTTGATTGTTTTCTAGCTTTACCTAACGCTAATACTTCAGTAGCGAAGAAAACATGGTTTTTAATGTGTGTTTCGGGTTCTGAACGTTAACAGAGGGTTTTAACTAGAGAAACACTATTCACACAAAAACAAGCAAGTCTCACTTTGGAAGCAATCGAGGGAAGCGTGCAGAAGCTTTAACGAGCAACTATACGGCGGGAATATTTTTCCGGCCGTATAGTTCCCGCCGTATAGTTGTCGCCGCCTCTGTCTTGTCAAAAGGGACAACTTCCATGAAGGGACCGGATAAGAAAACACAACACAGCAGCCGCCATACCTTCCAGAAGGGAGAAAGAGGAGATCCAGAGAAAAAGGGGAAGACGTTCTTCATCTCTCTCCACAATCTTCGACCTCCTAGCCAATACACCCCCATATCCACTACTTGTACTTGAGAGAGAGGGGAATCTTCACCTTGCAAGACTAGGTTTTGAGATTGTTTCTTCCCATCTTGAATTGTGTTGGATATTTTTCTATTCTTATCGTGGATCTCCATGGTAATATAAAGATGAATTCCCTTTATTTGATTATATCGATGATCCATTCTTCTCTCATGTGTGAGTAATTTCCTTGGGCGTGGGAGATGTAGGGGATTGGTGAGATGTGATGTGCCTTCATATATTTTCCATTAGTTTGTGATTGATTCTAATTACTATATTATGTGAGCTTGACTATATGTGGGATGCCTAATGCTTGTTGTCCAATTAAGGGCCCAGACAACATGATGCTTTGTTCTACATAGATGAGATCTTGTTCGCTAGCAAACCGGCGACCCCCGGGTGACACCAGGATTGTCAACATCCGGATTTTTAATCCCAGATGACTGTTATGCCATACCTCGCAATCCCAGGATTACCATTTTTGCGAGACATAACGGATTGGATATCACAGTACATCATCCATTACAAACCATACATAAGGTTTTTACACAAATAAGGATCTCATGATCCAGTCTTTAATACAACAAGCAGCTAAAATAAACGATAGCGTAGCGGTGGGGTCCATCTTCAGGGGGTACAGGCAATGCTGACGAAGGCAGATAGTCCTAGTTATCATAGCCGTCCTGTTGACCATCATCTTGATAATATCCTTCATAGTCTAGCCATGATAATAGCCAGGAACAAAAGCCATGAGTACTCTTTAAGTACTCGCAAACTACTACTAACAAGGGGTATAATTCTAAGTTAAAGTACTGAATCTAAGTTAACCATCAAATTAGTTTGAAACCTAAGCTGAGTTCAGAAGCAAAGAAAGATAAAGTAAGTGCTAGAATCACTTAAGTTGGGAAGCTATTATCATCAACACAACCCTGTTGTGGTCAAGTCAAAGTTCATCATTCATTTCAAGTTATTTAGAAAGCATCTGACAACGAAACAGTATGGCCATTCCAACTGTCCATAACCGCGAACTTAGCTATTCGAATAGTTTGCACTCTGCAGAGGTGGTACACTTTCACCACAAGATTCGATACATCTGTCAGGGATAACCCTGAATCATCATACTTAGTATGCAGATAATCAAACATAACCTTCCCTTTACACACCCTAGTACAAGCACCTCTCCTATGAGTATGGCCTCCCAACCATGACCATCAGTCATCTTGGGCACTGCATAGGTGGACATCATTGAGAGGTAGCCTTAGCTCAAACCTCTCCCGTGAGGGAACTAATACTAATGCATATAAATTTCCAGCTAAGCCTTACCCAATTCAGGTAATGTGGTTGTACGGTAAATTTGGAATGGTATCGCATCCGAATCCAACCATCAGTTTTATAGAAGGGTTAAGGCTCATGCCTCATCATTTTCATCATCATAAACCAGTTGTGTTTCTCAACACATGTCAAAACATCTCAATAGAGTGAGTCATCATTCCAAGATTTTCATAATTCATTTTCACCAAGTGTTCCCATCTAAAGTGATTCAAGTTTTTGATCTATACTAAGGTACTAAGTTAAGAGTGTTCACTAAGGTGGGTAAAGATGGGATCAATCTCATGCCATAGAATGACATCTAAAGGTTTCTAAGTAGGTCAAGTTTTATACTCTTTATGCTACCTTCAAAAATTAAGTAAAGAACTTTGTGTAAACTAAGGGTGGTAAAACTTATCAATAAGACTTGGGGTACTAATAGTTAAAGGGGTGTGATCAAAGCATGCTTAAGGCATCTTTGCTAAACCATCTAGTTTCATTCTAGCTTGCTAACAATAGCTTGCTAAAGTATGTTTTGCAAAGGTTAGCTTGCCACTAATAGCTTTCCTTGGTTGGTGCAGTGGTTGAAGTTTTCTTCTTCTTCTTCTTCTTCTTGGTAGAACTCCTCCTCGAAGGCTTGGTCGGTACTAGCGTCTATACAATCACCAAACAATACTTAACTAGTCTAAGTAGCATTCTAAAACACACAATTGATGATCTATTATCAGCACAAGCATCACAAGTTTAATTCAATAGTTTCAACCTTTTTATTTTGGAAAAGTAATTTCAACTCATTGAAATATTAACTAAAATTTAATATTCACCACCAAAATATGGGCTCATGTGGACCCATGTCCTCACCACATATTCTAACTTGTGGGAATGAGATTTAAAGGTTGGATCAACATTAATTTTGTTTAAGTTTATTATTTAATGATTTAAAGTGACTAGAAATGCCTATATAGCATTATTTTGGTACTAGTCCAAAGTCACTGCATGTAAACCTTAATATTATTACATATTTAGATAGATATGATGAAATGTGATTTTTGAGAGTTGGAATCAACTCAAAAGCTAACTTGGTTGATTTTATAAAAATGTTTCAAGTTGCAAAAGCTTATGTCTTCTTATTTTTATTAGGAGAGATCTATAACTCTAAATGAATTAAATCCAACGGGCTTGGGTAGATCATTTTAATACCTTTCAGACAAAATTGGTTTCATGCCATTTGGATTTCTAAAACTCTCTGAATTGATTTTCAAACTAGTGAACAGAAACTAGATTCAAACTAAAAGAAAAATCTAGATTTGAATCTGTGGGCTAACGCGGGAAAAGAAATGGGCCGGCCCAGTGGCGCTCCACGGCACGGGGCTCAGCTGACAGGGGGGTCCCGCTTGTCAGCGGCACTTAACACACGAAACGGTTCGCGCACTGTGGGTCATGCGATTAGAGGCTAGATCTATGGCTGAGGGTCGTCGTCGACGACGAACAGGTCGCCGGCGAGCTCGAACCCTAGCGGCTCGGTGGGGGTCTACTGGGGGCGTACCAGGGCTCTAGCAGGGTGGGCGATGCGGGCGAACAAAGTGGAAGACGACGGCGAGGCGAGGCGTGGTCACGGTGGAGCTTGGGGTGGTCAGAATCAACGGCACCCTTCTCCTCCAGAGGCGGCGGCTCCAGCTCCAATTCCGGCGAGCTGCTGCTCCACTTGCTCCGGCGAGAGGTGGGTGATGTTCAGAGAGGTGAGGGGAGTGGAATGGTGTGGATAGGAATGGCTGGAGAGGGCTCCTTTTATAGGCTCGACGGTGAGACCGAGCGGGATGGGCGGTCGACGGTGGCGACATGGCTACGGCGAGCTAGTGGCATGGCTAGGGATGGCGATCGATGGGCAGTCTCCTGGCGGTGCTCTTGGAATTAAATGCGGCCATAGGGGCGATGGTATGTGGTCTGGGCGAGGTGGCGCTCTGAGAGGCAGAGGCGGCGGTGTCCATGACGAGCTGTGGCTGTGGGGCTTTGGGCGGCGAACGGGGGTGTCTGGGGTGTTCTCCAGGTCAAGGCAGAGCGGCGGGCGCGGGCTGCGGTCGAGCGGCGGCTTGTGCACGCGGGGACAGTGCACGCTCTGGGAGCGGCGTCGGCATGGTGCGGTGGCTGTGGGCACGGTTTCTCCTCGGGGGTCCACGGCTGCTCTTGGCTCGGCCAAGGGACAGAGAGGGGCGGTGAGGTGTTGGCTACCTCCTAGACATGGCGAGGGAAGGGGGAGTGATCTGCTGCGGCGGTTGCAAGGTTGGCCGGCAAGGATGGTGCTCGACATGGCATTGCATTGCCACTAGGTTGTAGGGGATGGGTTGCAATTGGGATGGTTTGATCAAAGCAGGACATAGAGATTAAATGGATATCAAATGGAGGCAAAACCCTGTTCAAAACAGTGAGCAAGGATTAGAGGTGTGATTAAGCCTGCCAAGTGTTTGATGAAATGGCCGCAAGAGAAAAAAATTTGAATTTTGAGTTCAAAATTTTTGAGTGATCTCCACTAATGATAGGTAGTCTCTGGTTGCAAGGGTTTTGAAAATGGAGCTCAAATAGGTGGTTTTTGAAATAGGGGTGATCTATGCATATGCATTAGATTCAATTTTAAACTGTCATTTAAAATAGTTAACAGAATGTTTTTAGCAGATCAAAAGGTGGGCCTTGGTACCTCATTATGTGTACTAGCAAGGGGTGCAAAGATCAAGAATTATTTCTGATAAGTTTTGAGTCCTAGGAATAGCCAAAGTAGGCATGAGAGTTAAATTTGCCAAAATGACCATTCCTCCCCTTTAATTCTTTTTGATTTGATTTTCTTTAGGAAAAGTTTGGGAATGATGTACATGATGTTTAAATCACCTAAGAAACATTTTACAAGCATTGGATCATTCAATCATGGCAATTCAAACAACTCCTATTTTAAATGCACACACATATGAATGCTTTCATTTTAAATTTGGAAAAGTTTTTGTTAACCCTATTTTTGGATGATTTGATCTTGATGAGCTTGGAGTAAAGTTTTGGGATATTACAAACCTTTCCCCCTTAAACAAAATCTCGTCCCGAGATTTACAAAGAAAACTAGGAACTAAAGAGATCTGGGAACTCTGTTCTAATGTAATCTTCGCGCTCCCAAGTAGCTTCCTCCTCGGTATGGTTTCTCCATTGAATCTTGAGAAACTTGATACTCCTGGTCCTGGTGGTTCTGTAGGCTTCTTCTAAGATACGGATGGGTACTTCCTGATAGGTCAGGTCATTATTGATTTCCACAGCTCTGTGATCGATATTGTTGAAAACTTCAGTCTTCTTAGGCACTTCCAAGCATTTGCGAAGTAACGAGATATGGAACACATTATGGATGGCTGACATCTCTTCAGGCAGTTCCAGTTGATACGATACTTCTCCTCAGCGGTTTAGAATCTTGAAAGGTCCGATATATCGGGGATCTAACTTTCCCTCTAGACTAAAGCGTTGAGTTCCCTTCAATGGTGAAACCTTGAGATATATGGAATCTCCAACATTGAAAGTCAGGTCTCTCCTTCTCTTGTCAGCATAGCTCTTATGTCTGGATTGGGCGGTCTTGAGGTGCCCACGGACCTTGTGAACTTTATCTTCTTCTTACCGGAGAATGTCGGGTCCAAAGATCTGACTCTCTCCTACTTGCGACCAATTCAAAGGGGTACGACACTTTCTTCCGTATAGGAATTCAAATGGTGCCATCTGCAAACTAGCTTGATAACTGTTGTTATATGAGAATTCTGCGAAAGGCAGGCAGTCTTCCCATTTTGATCCGTATTCCAACACACAAGCTCTAAGCATATCCTCTAAGATCTGATTGACTCTCTTAGTTTGTCCATCTGTTAGCGGGTGATAAGCGGTGCTGAAGTTCAACTTGGTTCCTAAACCTTCCTGAACTTTCTGCCAAAATCTTGAGGTAAACTGGGTTCCTCGATCTGATACGATGGTCTTGGGGGTTCCATGCAGACTAACAATTCTAGCAGTGTACAGCTCTGCTAGTTTTGCACTCTGGTAGGTTGTCTTGACAGGTATAAAGTGGGATACCTTGGATAATCTATCAACTATGACCCAGATTGAGTCATTCCCCCTACTAGAAGTAGGTAAACCGGTGATGAAGTCCATTCCGACTGAATCCAATTTCCATTCCGGAATCTGCAATGGTTGCAATAGTCCTGCAGGTCTCTGATGCTCTGCTTTGACTCTTTGACAGATGTCACATTTGGCGATGTAGCTTCCGATCTCTCTCTTCAAAATTGCTCTTTCAAATCCTAATACATCTTTGTTCCTCCGGGGTGGATAGAATAAAGAGTATCATGAGCTTCCTTCATGATAACCTCCTTCAGTTCCGAATCTGCTGGCACACAGATACGTCCTTTGTACCACAGTACACCTTCTTCGTCTTCGGTGAATCCAGGTACTTTGCACAGCCTGTCTGACGTTTGATTCCGTCGATACTTTCATTTCCCTTCTGGGCTTCCTTGATTTGGCTCAACAAAGTGGGTTGAAGTTCAATGCTAGCGAGGAATCCTTTGCTAACTAACTCAGTCCTGAACTGCTCCAACTCCTCATACAAACTTGGTTGCTTCTCTTTGATCATGGTGTTCAGCCTACACGGCAATCTGCTAAGAGCATCCGCTACCACATTGGCTTTGCCGGGGTGATAGTGAATATCAAGGTCATAATCCTTGATTAACTCTATCCATCTTCTTTGCCTCATATTCAGCTCCTTCTGGGTGAAGATATACTTCAAGCTCTTATGGTCTGAGTAAATTTCACAACGATTACCCATCAAATAATGACGCCATGTCTTCAACGCTAGAACCACAGCTGCTAGCTCAAGATCATGGGTCAGATAGTTCTGCTCATGCTGCTTCAGTTGTCAAGACAGATACGCGATGACTTTACCTTCTTGCATCAATACACATCCTAGACCAATCTTGGATGCATCACAATATACATCAAACGGCTTCTTGATGTCTGGCATGATCAAAATTGGGGCTGATATCAATCTCTTCTTCAGCTCTTGGAAACTGGATTCACACTTGTCTGTCCATTCAAACTTCTTGTCCTTCTTCAACAATTGGGTCATTGGTCGGGCTATGCTCGAGAATCCTTCTATGAACTTGCGGTAATATCCCGCTAATCCGAGAAATGAACGGACTTGGGTTTGATTGGTTGGGGCTTCCCATTCTTCGACATCTTTGATCTTGGTGGGATCAACAGAGACTCCTCGTGGACACAATATGTCCTTGAATCCTACTTCTTTCAGCCAAAACTCACACTTCTGAACTTGGCATATAACGATGCTCTCGTGGTTTCTAGGATGATTCTCAGATGTTGCTCATGCTCTTCTTCTGACTTGGAGTAGATAAGGATGTCGTCGATAAACACAACTACAAACTTATCTAGGAAATTCATAAAGATCTTATTCATGAGATTCATGAAAAAGCAGGGGCATTGGTTAATCCGAAAGACATAACCGTATACTCGTATAAACCATAGCGAGTAGTAAAGGCGGTCTTTGGAATATCCGTTGCACAAATCTTAAGTTGGTGATAACTAGTCCTAAGATCAATCTTTGAGAATACCTGAGCTCCGGTTAACTGATCAAATAGATCCTCTATCTTTGGCAAGGGGTAATTGTTCTTGATGGTGACATCATTCAACTTTCTATAGTCTGTACACAGACGGTTGCCTCCATCTTTCTTGTCGACGAATAACACTGGTGATCTCCATGGTGATGCACTTGGTTGAATCAAACCTGTTACTAACATGGCATCGAACTGCTTCTTCAGTTCTACTAACTCTGAGGGGTTCATGGTATAGGGTCTCTGGGCTATACGTCCGGTTCCGGGGATTAGTTCGATAATGAACTCGATATCCCTATCCGGGGGCATACCTGGCAAGGGACAAGAATTTGTCACGGTACTCTACCACAGTCAATCTTCCTTGCTTCAGTTCATGGAATTCGTCTCTCATCTTGTTGACAAGACCATGCGGAACGTGGGTGCGGCTGAACTTGACCTTGAATGCTTCCCAGGTCATCACCTGGCCATGGTTCATATTGCGGACGCTATTCCACCAAGCTCTTGCATCTCCCGCCAGATAGTGGGTGGCGAAAAGAACTTTCTCATTCTCATCAACTCCTGCAACTTCGAGGTTGTTTTCCATGGTCTGTAACCAGTCATCAGCATCTAATGGGTTTTCAGATTGGTTGAAGATTAGGGGATTAGTGTTCTGAAAGTTTTTGAGTTTAGATCCATGGTGATCCTGATTTCCATGTCCTTGGTTGTTGAGAGCCATTTGGGCGATCTGCTGCAGGTTGCTAAGTTGGCTTGATGCTCGGCCCTGCTTGCTTCACGGTCCACGATAAGATTCTGCAAGATCTGTAGCATTGGGTCCTGCGACGAGCTGCTCCCTCCTTGGTTTCCATGAGTCATCTGAAGATTGAGATAGATATAGGGGTAAGAGGGAAATTCTAAGGTTCATGGTTTTGGGTTTTCAAAGCTAAAACATTGAGTTAGACTCAGGTTTTTCAACTAACTTCTTTTTCATTCATGCAAGCAAGCACACGATACAACACACACCACAACAATCAAAGGGGAAAACAGATGGTTTGAAGAACCATTCTGCAAGCTACGATACAATGAGATGATACATCTCATGCTACGACAGTGCTCTAGTGCATCTACTCATCGTCGATGAAGTCGGAATCTTCATCATCAGTGTAGAAGTCCACAGCATCCTCTGCCAGAAAGTCATCATCGTTGCCGAGGTAAGAATCCATATCTCCCGTGATGTCTTCACCCTCATCTTCTTCCTCCTTGGCAGCAAGCTGAGCTTCCTGCTCCTTGACTGTCTTCTCGAGGTCGGCCACCTTCTTGCGAAGACGGGCGATGGTGCGATCCTTCTTTGCATGCTAGCGACGAAGAGACTGACGATCTTGGACGAGCAATGCAAAAGTATGGGCCTTCTGGTCGGCAATGGCATGGTTCTGGTTGGCTAACTCCCTGGCATTGTCCAGTTCCTGCTGTCGGTCATGAAGAAAGAAGTCAAGGTTCTCCACTTGACGCCTCAATTCAGGGGGACTTGGCATCACCATCGGCATTCCCATGAAGTCACGTCTTGCATAGTGGGCAAAACGGGTTCCTTGAATCTTGTTGATGCTGAGGGCACATAGACGTGCGAGAGCTTCATGCATTGCCCTGGCTAACCCATCTAGCCAGTTGTTCTCTCTCACAGAGAACTGAATTCTCCCGGAAGTTGGGGCTTCAATGCTTCCTCGAAGATCTGCGGTGACTAGCCATTGTAGGTCTCCTCCTGGGGGTCCTGGAAGTTGAGCTCCAAGAAACTCCGGATGTGGGCGTCCTAGTAACTCTGATAATGAATCCAGATCCCTCTCGAAGATCAGCTGACCTCCGTTTCCCAACTGGTAAAACTTGATGAACTGAGTCTCCATCTACAAGCATTTAGGATGAGGAGGTTAGTGAAGTGATGATAGGATTGATAGAATACTCATAAAAACAAGTTGCAACTTCTTTTCCGGAAGCTCATTCGAAAAGAACTCTAAGGTTAAGCGTGCTTGGCCTAGAGCAATTCTAGGATGGGTGACCGACCGGGAAGTGGGTAACCGGGTGCACACGAGTCAGGACAAAGTGCGCAGAAAAGAATAGTGTTGGTCTGTGGGGTCAGTCTAGATATCCTATTGAGCTGCCAGGAGTGACACCCCCCGGGCCCAGGAGTGGACGGGGTGTTACAAGTGATCAAGTGTGTCAAATTTTAAGTAGTAATGTAAGAATTTTGAGGAACATGTATTTTTGAGAAAGAATGAGTTCACAAGGGTAAGAGAGGGAATAGTTTTTCATAAATACTCACTTTGGTTTTGAAGCTAAGTTTTTGGTTTGGACGTCCATTCTAACTAGGGTCTCCTATGGTCAGGATGGCTCTGATACCAACTTGTTAACACCCGGATTTTTAATCCCAGATGCCCGTTATGCCATACCTCGCAATCCTAGGATTACCATTTTTGCGAGACATAACGGATTGGATATCACAGTACATCATCCATTACAAACCATAGATAAGGTTTTTACACAAATAAGGATCTCATGATCTAGTCTTTAATACAACAAGCAGCGGAAATAAATGATAGCGTAGCGGTGGGGTCCATCTTCAGGGGGCACAGGCAATGCTGACAAAGGCAGATAGTCCTAGTTATCATAGCCGTCCCGTTGACCATCATCTTGATAATCTCCTTCATAGTCTGGCCATGATAATGGCCAGGGACAAAAGCCATGAGTACTCTTTAAGTACTCGCAAACTACTACTAACAAGGGGTATAATTCTAATTTAAGTACTGAATCTAAGTTAACCATCAAATTAAGTTTGAAACCTAAGCTGAGTTCAGAAGCAAAGAAAGATAAAGTAAGTGCTAGAATCACTTAAGTTGGGAAGCTATTATCATCAACACAACCCTGTTGACGTGAAGTCAAAGTTCATCATTCATTTCAAGTTATTTAGAAAGCATCTGACAACGAAACAGTATGGCCATTCCAACTGTCCATAACCGCGGACGCAGCTATTCGAATAGTTTGACACTCTACAGAGGTGGTACACTTTCACCACAAGATTCGATACATCTGTCAGGGATAACCCTGAATCATCATACTTCGTATGCAGATAATCAAACATAACCTTCCCTTTACACACCCTAGTACAAGCACCTCTCATATGAGTATGGCCTCCCAACCATGACCATCAGTCATCTTGGGCACTGCATAGGTGGACATCATTGAGAGGTAGCCTTAGCTCAAACCTCTCCCGTGAGGGAACTAATACTAATGCATATAAATTTCCAGCTAAGCCTTACCCAATTCAGGTAATGTGGTTGTACGGTAAATTTGGAATGGTATCGCATCCGAATCCAACCATCAGTTTTATAAAAGGGTTAAGGCTCATGCCTCATCATTTTCATCATCATAAACCAGTTGTATTTCTCAACACATGTCAAAACATCTCAATAGAGTGACTCATCATTCCAAGATTTTCATAATTCATTTTCACCAAGTGTTCCCATCTAAAGTGATTCAAGTTTTTGATCTATACTAAGGTACTAAGTTAAGAGTGTTCACTAAGGTGGGGAAAGATGGGATCAATCTCATGCCATAGAATGACATCTAAAGGTTTCTAAGTAGGTCAAGTTTTATACTCTTTATGCTACCTTCAAAAATTAAGTAAAGAACTTTGTGTAAACTAAGGGGGGGTAAAACTTATCAATAAGACTTGGGGTACTAATAGTTAAAGGGGTGTGATCAAAGCATGCTTAAGGCATCTTTGCTAAACCATCTAGTTTTATTCTAGCTTGCTAACAATAGCTTGCTAAAGTATGTTTTGCAAGGGTTAGCTTGCCACTAATAGCTTGCCTTGGTTGGTGCAGTGGTTGAAGTTTTCTTCTTCTTCTTCTTGGTAGAACTCCTCCTCCTCGAAGGCTTGGTCGGTACTAGCGTCTATAAATACATAGGGAGTAGACAATCACCAAACAATACTTAACTAGGCTAAGTAGCATTCTAAAACACACAATTGATGATCTATTATCATCACAAGCATCACAAGTTTAATTCAATAGTTTCAACCTTTTTATTTTGGAAAAGTAATTTCTCCTCATTTAAATATTAACTAAAATTTAATATTCACCACCAAAATATGGGCTCATGTCGACCCATGTCCTCACCACATATTCTAACTTGTGGGAATGAGATTTAAAGGTTGGATCAACATTCATTTGGTTTAAGTTTATTATTTAATGATTTAAAGTGACTAGAAATGCCTATATAGCATTATTTTGGTACTATTCCAAAGTCACTGCATGTAAACCTTAATATTATTACATATTTAGATAGATATGATGAAATGTGATTTTTGAGAGTTGGAATCAACTCAAAAGCTAACTTGGTTGATTTTATAAAAATGTTTCAAGTTGCAAAAGCTTCTGTCTTCTTATTTTTATTAGGGAGATCTATAACTCTAAATGAATTAAATCCAACGGGCTTGGGTAGATCATTTTAATACCTTTTAGACAAAATTGGTTTCATGCCATTTGGATTTCTAAAACTCTCTGAATTGATTTTCAAACTAGTGAACAGAAACTAGATTCAAACTAAAAGAAAAATCCAGATTTGAATCTGTGGGCTCACGCGGGAAAAGAAATGGGCCGGTCCAGTGGCGCTCTGCGGCGCGGGGCTCAGCTGATAGGGGTCCCGCTTGTCAGCGGCACTTAACACGCGAAACGGTACGCGCGCTGTGGGCCGTGCGATTAGAGGCTAGATCTACGGCTGAGGGTCGTCGTCGACGACGAACAGGTCGCCGGCGAGCTCGAACCCTAGCGGCTCGGTGGGGGTCTACTGGGGGCGTACCAGGGCTCCAGCGGGGTCGGCGATGCAGGCGAACAAAGTGGAAGACGACGGCGAGGCGAGGCGTGGTCGCGGCGGAGCTTGGGGTGGTCGGAATCAACGGCACCCTTCTCCTCCAGAGGCGGCGGCTCCAGCTCCAATTCCAGCGAGCTGCTGCTCCACTTGCTCCGGCGAGAGGTGGGTGATGTTCAGAGAGGTGAGGGGAGTGGAATGGTGTGGAGAGGAATGGATGGGGAGGGCTCCTTTTATAGGCTCAACGGTGAGACCGAGCGGGATGGGCGGTCGACGGTGGCGACATGGCTACGACGAGCTAGCGGCATGGCTGGGGATGGCGATGGCGATGGATGGGCGGTCTCCTGGCGGTGCTCTAGGAATTAAATGCGGCCGTAGGGGCGGTGGTATGCGGTCTGGGCGAGGTGGCGCTCTGAGAGGCAGAGGCGGCAGTGTCCACGGCGAGCAGTGGCTGTGGGGCTTTGGGTGGCGAACGAGGGTGTCTGGGGTGTTCTTCAGGTCGAGGCGGAGCGGCGGGCACATGCTGCGGTCGAGTGGCGGCTTGTGCACGCGGGGACAGTGCGCGCTCTGGGAGCAGCGTCGGCATGGTGCGGTGGCTGTGGGCACGGTTTCTCCTCGGGGGTCCACGGCTGCTCTTGGCTCGGGAAAGGGACAGAGAGGGGCGGTGAGGTGTTGGCTACCTCCTAGACATGGCGAGGGAAGGGGGAGTGGTCTGTTGCGGCGGTTGCAAGGTTGGCCGGCAAGGATGGTGCTCAGCATGGCATTGCATTGCCACTAGGTTGTAGGGGATGGGTTGCAATTGGCATGGTTTGATCAAAGGGGGAGAGAGAGATTAAATGGAGATCAAATGGGGGCAAAACCCTATTCAAAACAGTGAGCTAGGATTAGAGGTGTGATTAAGCCTGCCAAGTGTTTGATGAAATGGCCGCAAGAGAAAAAGTTTTGAATTTTGAGTTCAAAATTTTTGAGTGATCTCCACTAATGATAGGTAGTCTCTGGTTGCAAGGGTTTTGAAAATGGAGCTCAAATAGGTGGTTTTTGAAATAGGGGTGATCTATGCATATGCATTATATTCAATTTTAAATTGTCATTTAAAATAGTTAACAGAATGTTTTTAGCAGATCAAAAGGTGGGCCTTGGTACCTCATTATGTGTACTAGCAAGGGGTGCAAAGATCAAGAATTATTTCTGTTAAGTTTTGAGTCCTAGGAATAGCCAAAGTAGGCATGAGAGTTAAATTTGCCAAAATGACCATTCCTCCCCTTTAATTCTTTTTGATTTGATTTTCTTTAGGAAAAGTTTGGGAATGATGTACATGATGTTTAAATCACCTAAGAAACATTTTAAAAGCATTGGATCATTCAATCATGGCAATTCAAACAACTCCTATTTTAAATGCACACACATATGAATGCTTTCATTATAAATTTGGAAAAGTTTTTGTTAACCCTATTTTTGGATGATTTGATCTTGATGAGCTTGGAGTAAAGTTTTGGGATGTTACAAGGATATCAATGGAAAACTAGTAGACTCGAGGATAACGAGGAACCACTATGCTTATTGCATTAGTCCGATCCAAGGAGCTTAATCGCTAAGCGACCTAAAGGGTCTTAATCGTTTAGTGTCTGACCATGGTTTTGGTAACAAGCTAGTAGGATTATTGAAGTTGGATGAAATCTACCAAGAGGATTTCCGGCTAAGTATGGGTTGCTCGCTTACACATATACTTATAATATTATAATTGTTACATTTATCATTTGTCCACCTGGCATAGTCACTATCACCATTAACTGAATTTCCCCGCACCTTCTTTTGCCATCTACAGGAAACAACAAACAACCAAGTCATTCTTTACTTTCATGCCTTATATTTCTAAAGTTTACATTTTAGTTCTATTTAAAATACATCTCATTTAATCAAAACCCCATTCTTATTTCAACACTTGCAGTCGATTCACTCGAAGACCTACGATAGATTTGGGTGTGATAGAGACTTCACCCATAAAAACTTACCTTTGGGCTCCATGTGGGATCGATATATATACTTCGAAACTAGCTACAAACGATCTGTGCAATTGCAGAAATCAAGCTATTTTCTGGCACCGTTGACGTGAGCTAAGCGCTAAGTGTTTGTCTTTCTACATTTCAGGTGTTGCTACTACAAAATGTTCTCCCTAGGAGACAAAGGATCTACACACTCTGGTAGGACCTATATACCAGATTATGTTGAGCACGTGCCTGCCCAAAGGCGTGAAGAAATTATTGAAAAACTTTTAAGATCAAATAAAGTTGAAATTGAACCTGAGTGATATTATGGAAATCATGTCTATTTACAGGACAACTCCCATGAAACCTGGGAAAACTCTCAGAGAATACAGTGCTCCAAGTTCTGAATTTCTTAAACAACCAATAGAATTCCCTAATCCTGGAGTTAGAGAATATCGATTTGATGGTGGAATTATGAAAATTTTGTAGGAAAAACTTTCAGTGGAAGGGAAGATGAAGACGCAGGAAGACATATTAGAGAGTTTGACGATGTGATAACATCGCTTGGACCAAAAGTTTTGCCAAGAGACTTCTCTTGTCTAAAATTATTTCGTTGGTCTCTTAAAGGTAAAGCACTAGACTAGTTATATTCTCTCCCTCGCCATTACATTAAATGTTGGAAAACTGCATTGTTAAATTCATAAACAGGTTTAATCCTTTTAAAAAGGTAACTGAACTAAGAATCAATATAGGCAACTTTAGTCAGATCATGGGAGAAAACTACCCGCAAGCCTGGGATAGATTCTTTGGAATGATCAATAGCATTCCCAATCATGGCTATTATGAATCGACTATTTGCCATTTATTTTATCACGGTCTTAATACTCAATGTAGAGAGTTGATTGACTTCTTAGTAGGAGGATCGATAAATACTTTAACTATTAAGGAATGTTTGGAATTGATGTCTACTAGGGCTAAGAATGATTCTTTATATAATCCTGATTTTGGCACTAAGCTAGAAAAAGGGATGCTTCGGATAACTCTTGATCTTACGCCTGAGGTACACAAAACAATGAAAGAAAAAGGTATACCTTCTGAACTTGTTAAGGAAAACAAAGTAGATTTGTTACAAGTTTTAACTGAAGAAAGATGAAACTAGAAAAGTTTTTCAAGAATTAAAACATCGACAAGTAGAATCTCATAATAACTTGCATAAGCACTTTCAAAAACACTAAAATATTTTGGCATAACTCACGGAAAATTATGATGAGATTGGCATAACACTAAAAGGTGCAGTTGTTACAGGACCATTAGGACCACCGGAATATGAAGCTAAAAAATAGCAAAAGGAAAAATCCTTGCTCAAAGCAAGCCAAGAAGATGATACATTGGTGGATCCTCAAGATGAAACTGAAACACAAGATCAAACCAAGGAGGACCAAAATGATACACAGGATGACCATTATGACTCTAATGCGGAGACGGTTGATCCAAGAGAAGAAAAAAGAGATAAGAAGGAAGATGAAGTTGTTGTAGTAGAAAAGAAGAAAAGTAATAAGCAACAACAAAAGAAAGCAACAAACGAGCCTGACCCCCCACAAAAGGTAAAAGAGAAGAATAAGTCAGGTGAGAAAAGGCTTCCTTATCCAGATGGAAAAAATAAAGCACCAGATCGGGTAATTTATAATTTTTTTACAAAGGCACGTAGTGACCTTCGTCCGGAAATTCCGTTTGCGGATGCAATCAAAGTTCCTACCTATTCTAAATTCCTCCGTGATATTCTTAGTAGAAAGAAAGAAATAACTAAAACTGGTGCCATGGTAACTAGTTATCCTGCTAATGGGAAGCTGTTGTCTAAGTCTGGAGATCCTGGAATACCAACTATTTCATGCTCAATAGGTAAAACTAATATTCATAATGCCTTGTGTGATCTAGGAGCAGGAGTTAGTGTAATGCCATACTCCCTCTATAAAAGGTTAGGATTAGGGGAGTATTCTCCTACAACTATCACTTTACAGATGGCTGACAAGTCCACTAAACAACCCGTTGGTATGATTGAGGATGTTCTACTTAGAATAGATGATCATGTTATTCCCACTGATTTTATTATTCTTGTGATGCCAGAAGATGAAAAATTATCCATAATACATAGAAGACCTTTCCTTAGTACTGCAGGGGCATCAGTTGATTGTGCTGAAGGAAATATAATCTTCAATGTTTATGATGCTGAAATCATCTGGTATTTTCCAAAGAAGCTAGAAGCAGGCGAAATATATATTCCACCGGCAAAACAAGTTCATGTGGTAAGTGCCTTTGATAAGGGGCAACCCAAGGTAAGAATTCGAGAAGAGAGAAGAGGTTGAGTTACTCAACCATTCTTAATAAAATGCTTAATGGGAGTCAACTCATCTCGTCAATAAAGCAGATAAGAGAATAAAAAGTTCATCGCATTCCAACCACTTTTTCAAAGACATTCTTGCGGAAGCGTGCCCATGAAGATGTAGCTGTCAAAAAGTAGTATAAACATCGATTGAATGAGTATGGAATAAGAACAAAAATAAAAGTTTGAGTTTTTCATCTACAAAAGGTAAAATTTTGCTCTTAATATGCTAATGTTGGTCGACAGTTTCTACTATCAATTTTCTATCAAAAATAAGGTATTTTGCTAAGTTTTGAGATAAGAAGGTATTCTCAAAGAAATATAATTTTTTTGATGACTACTGATGGTTTAACGACCAACTATATGGCGGGAATAAAAATTCCGGCTGTATAGTTCCGGTCGTATAGATATCAACAAATTTCTTCGAAGACACAGAGAGTTTAAAGACCAACTATACGGCGGGAATAAAAATTCTGGCCGTATAGCTCCGGCCGTATAAATATCGATGCCTTTGTACAAAATTTTCTGAAAAGTACTGAGAGTTTAGCGACCAACTATACGGCAGTAATAAAAATTCTGGCCGTATAGTTCCGGTCATGTAGATATCGATGCCTCTCTTAGAAATTTATCCCAAAGGTACTGAGAGTTTAACGACTAACTATACGGGAGGAATAAAAATTCCGGCTATATAGTTCCGGTCGTATAGATATCGATGCTTGTTTTAGAAATTTATCTCGAGGGACACACGGTTTAACCACCAACTATACGGCGGGATCACTGCGATCCGGCCGTATAGTTGCATCCGTATAGCTGTTTTCCGCATAAAGAAACCCTAGTTGACGGCACCGCTGCAACTGTAAGGGCGGAACACCATCACTCGCCCGTATAGTTCCAGTTGTATAGTTTGGTGCCACCACAAAATTGCACCGGGGCGGCTAGGTCTCTCATCCCTCCTCAATATTTCTCTCATATTCTCTCTTCAAACGTCTCAAAATCCACCTAGAACTCTTGATTCTTCATGGATTTCGTTCGTTTGAGCGGGGGAATCAACAGATCGGTATTTTTCTCTCCCTATCCATGCTTTATTTTCAGATTTCCATGGTTGAAACTCTCACGTTGATCTAGTGGATGAACTCAAGCCTATTTTGTTTTTCCTATTGATTTCGCGCGTTAGGATTGAATTTTTCCACGTAGGACCGTTCATATATCATGTAGAAACTATATGCCTAAGGTTTTATGGTGAAATTTTTCAGTGCATCACAATGAATAACCTTTTTCATTCGAGCAAGCGCCAACGGGGTAAGGGCTCGGGCTCGGGGTCCCGAGCCGAGCGCAACCCCAAGTTGTCCATTGTTTCATCAAGGAGGGTCCTGCCCACACGTTGGGACGCCCACATCTTTCTCACCATGGCGGGGTTGAAGGTGGACTTCGACCTCATGTGTAACAAGGCGGGGTTGACTGTACTTGGCTTCGCAAGCCACAACACCTACACCAAGCTTACATACGAGTTCCTTACCTCCTTCAACGACGACCACAGGGAGAAAGGTGATGCGTGCACGGTAAGCTTCACCATGAACCGATAGCACTATGCAATAAATTTTGAACAATTTTGCAATGCTTTCGGCTTCCCTCGTGTTGGGGAGCATACTGTTACTAACCTCTATAGCGTCACAAGCAGAGAAACTTGGGAGGCTATTTTTGTTAATGGTGGCACCAACTTCTATCAGAAGAAGATATCCACCATTAAGAACCCAACCATTCGTTACTACGCCTTGTTCCTCGCCAACACTCTATTGGGGAGAGGTGACACCGGTTCCATGGCAATGATCACCAAGGCTCTCTTTCCCAGTACGCTGCAAAGCCCCAATCCTGCAGCTCTACTCATCCAGCACCTTCGCCACCAAAGCAACATGACGAAAAGTGACATTCACATTGGTGGATTGGTAACCCACCTTGCCCATGCATTAAATATTATATTACCTGTTATGCAACATGTTGACGGCTCCAAACTCATGGATGTCAAGTATTTGATTGCTTGTGGCTTCCTTGGTGTTTACCATGCTAACCGGAGGCTCTGAGCATATCAATTTAGTTATCTTGGTGATGCACAGAGTGAGCGGGTTCAGTTGTCCTGTCCCCAAGCCTTCTCGATTGTGGAGAAGGACACTCGGATCCTCACCAAGGACCAAGTAATGGAGATCATGACCGAACCCCAGCCCGATGAAGAGGAAGATGAAGAAGGAGGGGAGAAGGATGAGGATGAGCAGGAGCAGGAGGACGAGAAGGGACACAACCCTGCTTGGGAGGGACAGCAGCAGCAACAAGGGGGAGCTTGGGACACGTGGCCCAACCAGCCACAACAGGGGTACAACTACGTCCCCTGTCAGGAATTCCAGCAGCTCAACCAATGTGTTGGGGAGATTGACCACACTCTTCAAGGAGTAAATGAAGATGTGAGTACCTTGACTCACAACTTCAGTCACTTCATGACCCACTTCCCCGACTACTACCAAGATATCACTTTGATCACCAAATGACGGCAACAACTGAGCCTGGCAATAGCCTAAGCTTGGGGGAGGTTTGAAAACCACCAAACTTTGCATTCATGTTTTTATTTCTTCTTTTGATTTATTTCTTCAAATTTGCATGTTTACTTTCAGTTTGCATTCCTAAACTAGAAATACAAAAAAATTAGCGGTAACTTTATTTGCAAGTTCGTTTCTTTGTTTCTCTCGGAGATTGCTCAATTTCAGGTGACTTGGCAATATGGAAGTACAGAGGGGGTTCGACTCAAATACGAGAACAAAGCAAGGAAGAGGAGGTATCACATTCATTTCATCCACCTTTTTGCAAACTTAAATTGATCCTACAATTATTTACTCGCTTACACTGGAGTCACTCCCTGCTTAGCTTGTTATCCTATAAATTCTATTCCTTTGCTAGTGTCTCCTTTTTAGCTTTGAAACAATGAGGAATGAACTTGGTTAAAAATACTTCCTATATTTTTACAACAAGAAAAAGAATTTTAAAGATGACTTGAGTCCATGTTTAGCCCAAAGAATTTGATTTTAGACATCCCATTTGAGCTTAATATAAATAGACTCGATAGTACCTTTGAATGAAATTGTTTGATAAAATGGATGCTTCGAAGTAGTAGAGATTATGCCACTACCTTTTCTAATAATACGGTAAGATATTGCTTTATGCGTGTCATTACAACTCTGTCGTGCTCCATGGGGAACTATTAAGTCCGCTGGCAAACAAACGTTCTAAATGTGGGAAACCACTTGATTTCGGCTATTGAGTTATGTAAACGTCTATAGCAGTAATGCTATGACAGGTAAAAAAATTAGTCTCCTCATGGTTTCGCGTTCCAAGTGAAGTTGTAGTACTCCTCTGAACCATTATTGCTCAACAATTATTTATTGGCATGGTCATGAGTGCACAACACAGTCCCAATTAACACGTTAAAAATAGTGGCATGATTTCTCTATGAAAGGGCTGAAGTTTTTGAAAGACAAAAGAAAGGAAAAAGGTGGTTTGAGAGTCTTGAAATTTTTAAATGGAGTAGATGAGTTGTTCTTAAATCGAATGTTTTGGTGCCAACTTGAGTACTTTTAATTGATTAAACAAACAAGAGCAAAGAGTTTTCATCTCTCAACAAAGAGAGATACCAAAAGAATTTGTCTCACTCTCCTAGCTAAACTTTTGACACTTGCTCGGGTATATGATTTATTTGCTAGCAAGATATACGTGGTTAGGAAGTGGACTCAGTGCAATCTTGTGAATACTTGTATGATGACGTTTAAGGTTACAGGGATTATGAAGAAAAGAATCTGACACCAATTCAAACTTGTAAGTTCTTTTATTTTTAGTCTCAAATCTCCGCTATTCTTCCTTATTTCCTTGTCACTCAAGGGCGAGCAACATCTAAACTTGGCGGAGTTGATAGCTTTGAGATTCGACACATTTTTTATGGTTTGTATTGATGGGTTTCCTCTGGATTTGATCGTTTTCTAGCTTTACCTAACGCTAATACTTCGATAGTGAAGAAAACTTGGTTTTTAATGTGTGTTTTAGGTTCTAGACGTCAACATGAGGGTTTTAACTGGAGAAACACAATATCCAGACGAAAACAAGCAAGTCTCACTTTGGAAGCAATCGAGGGAAGCGTGCAGAAGCTTTAACGAGCAACTATACAGCAGGAATATTTTTCGGTAGTATAGTTCCTGCCATATAGTTGGCGCCACCTCTGTCTTGTCAAAAGGGACAACTTCCGTGAAGGGACCGAACGCGAAAACATAACACAACAACTTCCATACCATCCAGAAGGGAGAAAGAGGAGATCCAGAGAAAAAGGGGAAGAAGTTCTTCATCTCGCTCCATGATCTTCGACCTCCTAGCCAATACACCGCCATACCCACTACTTGTACTTGAGAGAGGGATCTTCATCTTGCAAGACTAGGGTTTGAGATTGTTTCTTCCCATCTTGAATTGTGTTGGATATTTTTCTATTCTTATCATGGATCTCCACCGTAATATAAAGACGAATTCCCTTTATTTGATTATACCGATGATCCATTCTTCTCTCATGTGTGAGTAATTTCCTTCGGCATGCGAGGTGTAGGGGATTGGTGAGATGTGATGTGCCTTCATATATTTTCCATTAGTTTGTGATTGATTATAGTTACTATATTATGTGTGCTTGACTATCTGTGGGATGCCTAATGCTTGTTGTCCAATTAAGGGCCCAGACAACATGATGCTTTGTTCTACATAGATGATATCGTGTTCGCTAGCAGACCGGTGACCCCCGGGTGACATGGGGATATCAATGGAGAACTAGTAGACTCGAGGATAACGAGGAACCACTGTGCTTATTGGATTAGTCTGATCCAAGGAGCTTAATCACTAATAACCTGAAGGGTCTTAATCGTCTAGTGTCTGACCATGGTTTTGGTAACAGGCTAGTAGGATTATTGAAGTTGGGATGAAATCTACCAAGAGGAGTTCCGAATAATTATGGGTTGCTCTCCTACACATATACTTATAAGATTATAATTGTTACACTTATCATTCATCCACCTGGCATAGTCACTATCACCATGAACTGAATCTCCCTGCGCCTTCTTTTGCCATCAGTAGGAAACAACTAACAACCAAGTCGTTATTTACTTTCATGTTTTATATTTCTGAAGTTTACATTTTAGTTCTATTTAAAATACATCTCATTTAATCAAAACCCCATACTTATTTCAACACTTGTAGTCGGTTCACTCGAAGACCTGTGACAACTTCAGGTGTGACAGAGACTTCACCCATAAACACTTACCTTTGGGATCCCCGTGGGATCGATATCTATACTTCGAAAGTAGCTACAAACGATCTATGCACTTGCAGACATCAGCCCGCTCTGCTGCCTCTCCGTTGTTGGTATGGTCACTAGGTGAGCCCCCAAGTCTCGTCGTTCCATATCAAGGGTTCCCACGTGCCAACGCTGTCATGACGAGGACGATAAACGTAGTCCATCGATCGCCTCCTAATCGCACAACCCACATCTCCACATACCCGTTCTTCGTCCTGCACCCACTGACTGATGGGTCCCGCTAGGAAGATTAAAAAATCGCCCTCCCGCCCGCCTGAGTGCGCCGCTGGGCCGGCCGAGTGTGGTTGGGCCCAAATTTACTTGTTGCCGGCCCATGTTGTTTATCTCCCGAAGAAAACATTATTAATTTTATAGATCTGTTGAAATATTCTTCTAGGATTAAATCATAATTTAAATGGGAAATACAATAATTTGCCCAGATCTAATTTTTGGCATGTTCCCTTGGGACTTCTCTAACATGGAGACCAAGCTCTAGGAAAATTTTATTATTATTATTTCCTGTATTTAAATCTACCAAATAGTATCAATTTCCACTCAATAAATTTTCTAGTAAGTTTCTTATTTCCAATTGGGATGAATTCAACTACATCTAGTAGCTAATGGAAATACTTATCATTATGCCAAGGTGAACTACTATTCTTCTTTTACTTTCTTCTTTTAGAAAATTCCCTAGGTCAACATGTATTAAATTTTGAATTGACTCCAATTCCCAGTGAAGTGGCTACCAAACCTACCAAAACCAAGGAGATCAAGATTTATTGAGCCCTTAATGAATTTTAGTAAATTAAAATCTTTTGTCTAGGGTTATTTCACTAGATAAATCACTCCAATAGTTCTACAACTTCAAAAATGGTAAATCCAGTTTTAGTAGAAAGCTATTTCAAATACATACCACGTGTCTTTGGATTCATACCAAAAGGACCTGTAGAATAAATCTGAAGAAAAGGACAAATTGCAAGTAGAACTAACTTTGGGAATTTCCTAAGGGCATTTTGTTAATTATCTTGGAGTGAATCCAACTCTAAAAAATCATATATTATAAGATCTACAAAAACCTCCGAGGACAAATTTATTTGAGCTACAGATCCTTTCTAGTGATTTATTAACCAAAACAAGGGTTATTCCACTAGAAAATCTATAACTAAATAAATAAAAGAGATAAAATAATGAAACCACTTTTGGTGGCTTTTTTATGTCAATGCCCATATGATGATATCATTTTTGTGCATTGATATCATACAGATCCAAGCCTTGGTTCAAAACCCCTTCATTAAGTTGTATTTGACATTTAAATCATAAAATAAGTTTCACTAAGGCAAATAAAGTACTTCTAGTTGTTTGCATCTAGAAATATCCATACCAACTAAATAGTTGTGACTTTCATATTGTTTGTGCTATATGTATTGATTCTTGTATGCCTGGTGTTGAGTATGTCCTTTGTTTGCTTGCATGTGTGATCCTTGACGATGATAGTTGCGATTGTATCAAAGTTAAGAGGGAGGAGATATTGGTTATTATGATATTCTAAGAAGACTCCCAGGGACATATTGTCAGTCACAGGCAAGCCACCTCCTTGTTCATAAGCCTTGCACTACTATTTTACTTATGCATGTCTTATCTACTTGTTTATGCAAAACTGCATTGTTTTACTGTATGATGAGCATGACTAGCGTGAGCGCAACCTCCCGGAAGCACGTGTGAGGCGAGCGAAAAAGCATCGTGCGAGGTACCGTAGTGAGTTCACACGTGGCTGCATGCAACGAACCATGCGAGAGAGTAGTCCTGGCAAACTCATGTGCATGTTCGCGAGCAACGACCAAGCCTTGATGGATGCGCGCCTACAAAACTAACATGTTGCTTCTAATCTGTTAGTCTGTGGATGTATAAAACAATGTAAAATAAAAAATAGTGCATTTCCTAACAGAATCTAGTGTACTGCTAACGACGCACTCCAGGGACAGTTCCCAAAAAAACAGAAAAAATATTGCACTACTAGGACACCGCACCATAGAAAAAAGGGCGGTACACTACCATGAAACTAGGATGTGCACCGAGACCGAAGGTAGTGCAACACAGTACAACGAGGAAGTGCCCGAGCCGTGCATTTCCAGGACACCCGGTCGTGCACTCCGACTAAACGCAGTGCAACGCAGTACAACGAGGTAGTGCACGAGTGGTGCACTGCTGACTCGTGTATTAACGAGCTCGTTGGGGAACCCAAGAGGAAGGTATGATGAGCACAATAATAAGTTTCCCTCAGTTACGAAACCAAGTTTATCAACTTAGTAGGAGCAAGGAAACACCCCAAAGGTGTATCTAGCTGAACGTTGGCGAGATGCGCGATGCGGTGCAGCGACAACGTGGAGACCTGCACAACAGAACCACAGAACTCTGTCCCCAACTTGCGATGAGGTTGTCAATCTCACCGGTTTTGCTGAAAACAAAGGATTAAACGTATCGAATGGAAGGAAGTAATAGTTTGCAGAAAGTAAACACAAAGCAGTAAACAGTATGTAGATTGTATGTAAAAGAAAGGACCGGCGTCCATAGTTCACTAGAGGTGGCTCTCCTTAAGATAGATAACATGCTGGGTGAACAAATTACAGCGGGGCAATTGACAAACATCGAGAAAGCATACAAGCATATACTAATCATCTAGACTCCTTTGAGATTCGATAGGGCATTACAACATTATACATAGACCGCCATCCAACTGCATCTATGACTAATAATCCACCTTCAGGTTATCATCCGAACCCCCTCCAGTATTAAGTTGCAAGCAACAAATTATTGCTTTACGAATTGCGTGTAAAGTAAACAATATGATTGTTCTATGAACAAAGGATTGTTGTTTTCTCCCTAGTAGCAATAACACATCTATTACCTTAGAGATTTTTGTCACTTCCCAGACACGAGGCATGAACCCACTATCGAGTATAAATACTAACTCTTAGAGTTCCTAGCATCTACTTGGCCAAGATAGCTACTAACAACGGAAAGCATGCAAGATCACAAATAACAAAGACATGATACAATCAATAATCAATCTGAAATAGCATCTCAATATCCATCGGATCCCCGCAAACACAACATGTAGAATTACAAATAGATGATCTTGATCATGAACGGAGCTCACAAGATCTAGACATGATAGCACAAAGGAGGAGAACCAGCCATCTAGCTACTACATGGACCCATAGTCCAGAGATGAACTACTCATGCATCACACCGGAGGCTTGCATGATGATGAAGAAGGCCTCTAGGGTGAATTCCCCTCTTCAAAAGGGTGCCGGGAAGAGCTTAAGATCCCTCCCGATCTAGGGACAGAGACGACAGTGGCTACAGACTCTTTCGTGGAATTTTCATCGGGTACTTAGGGTTTCCGTATCAGAGGCAATATATAGGTGGAAGGAGAGGCCGAGGGGGTGCCTGGGGCGGCCAGACCACCCCCTGGCGCGGGCCAGGCCTGGCCGTGTGGCCAGGTGGTGTGGCCAGGCCCCAGCCCCTCTCCGTCTCGTATTCTGGCTCCAGATGTCTTCCGGTAAAATAATGACTTTGGCTTTTGTCCCGTCCAATTCCGAGAATATTCATTTTCTGACTTCCTGGAACCAAAAACAGCAGAAAACAGGCAGCTGGCATTGTGGCTCTTGTTAATAGGTTAGTCCAAGAAATCATATGAAAAGTACTCCAAAGTGTGGACAAAACACAAGAAAGTAGATAAAATCAAGCATGGAACATCAAAAATTATAGATACATGTGCAATGTATCAACATCCCCAAGCTTAACTCATGCTCGTCCTCGAGTAGGTAAGTGATAAAAAGAATGAATAATTTTTGAGGTGACATGCACTATCATAAACTTGATCAAAGTATTTGTAAAACATGGATAGCTGGGATCATAGTACTTCAATCATAACATGAAAGATAAAGTTCTAGCAATAAGACAAAGAAACTATGTTGGAACATGAAAAGCACAAACAAAAGATTCATGAATAACAATGCTTTGCAAGACGTTTGTTTGTTTCACATAAAGAAAACATAGCATAGTGGCATTTAGCTTGTCCCTCATAGAGTAGCAAAACATAAATGCATAGGACACCTTCGAAGTTCATAAGAGTGACTAGATACAAATAGTTTAAAACAAGCAATATCAAAGTTATGCATCAATCAACTAGTCTTGGGACAATGCACATAGAACTAAGAATGGCCACTATGCTCTCAAAGTAGGTGCATAAAGGTAGAAGGTGGAGGCTCAATATAATGGTGGAAGAAGGGCCTTCGTAGAAGGAAGCAGAGATTCAAACTTCATAAAGAGCTTCCAAAAATAATGGTACTTATATCTTTCAGCTCTCATTGCCCCTATCATAAGCATCTTGAAGTGATTAAGGTTAAAGTGAACAAACTATGGTGTACATGCTTGACAAAGTATAAGTTAGAAATCTCATGTCACTTGAATACGAGGGCTCCTCATGCTACTCAAGTTTAGTCACCGTAAGTTCTTGTCATTGTAAGTACACATGTATCACAGAGAACCACCAACGGGGTACCCCTTGCCCGATGCTACGGAAGAATCCCCATATCAAAATGACAAGGCAAGCAGACAACAAGCATCTTAGCAATCTTCTTATTTGCCATGGGAATATGGTGTTTTTTGCTCTCTTTCCTCTTTTCATAATCTCTTTTTTTATTTTTCTCTGTTTTCTCAATATAGGACTCTTTTTTTATAAGAAGAATGCTTCATAGATAGCTCATTATGGTTACGCTGCAGGTTTCCACCATGTCAGCATGGATTAGACTAGTGGCCTGTGCTTTCTAACACATATACATAACTCCATGGACTTACAAGCTCCCTTTCATTTCACAATCATTTACATCCATAGACAAAAGAGCATGATATCAACTAGGTACAAAGTACTAGTGCAATGTTGAAAGCGTTCCCCGTGACAACATGGTTCTGCTAATTCCCAACAAATAAGTGCAAACATATACAACATAGACGACACAATGGTTCAAGTTTATTAAGGGCAAGAAAAGTAAAGTGTGCCATCAAGTTCGTGAGAGCTTTAATTACTAGTTTTCTCATGACAAGTTTAATTTGGAAGGTAAACAAAAACATGAATATACTTGGAATAGCGTATGCTAGTAGGTAGGTATGGTTGACTCTTTGGAATAACTTGGTTTTGGGAGTTGGATGCATGAGTCGAACTCATACTTGGATACAGAGGCTAGCAAAAGACTGGGAGCGACAAACTAAGAGAGCAATAATGGCCATAATCATGCAGAGCGACAAAACATCATTGATCAAAGCATAAAGTGATACTACAAGTTGAAAACTAAAGGATCATAAAGGCTATGGTGACTTTGGATAGTCATAACATGGCGTGAGCATGCGCCAAGTCAACCCAAATAAAGCATCAAAGGAGAATACCACTATACTATGCTTTAATATGCTAAAACAACGCATGATTCATCTAAGGCACATTAAGCAATCTCAATTGTTTATAACAATTCATGCTACAACAAATAATACTAAGCATAAAGCCAAAACAATATCAAGCATGGCATGACAAAGCATAGGCCACCGTCAAAAACAAGCTCTCTTTACCACTTAAGCATGAGCTTTCTTACTCTTTTCCAAACCAAACCAAACTATTTGAAAACCAATGTATGAAAGAGGGGGTCCAAACAATTTATTCAGCAAACTAAGCAGACAAAACAAACGAAAAACCAAAACAAAAAAGAAAAAGAAGACGCTCCAAGGACAACACAACTGTGCATGAAACAATAAAAATGAAGCGTTTGGAAGGAACCTGGGATTTTTTATTGATGAAGAAGAGGATGCCTTGGGCATCCCCAAGCTTTGACGCTTGTAATTCTTAGATATTTCTTGGGGTGACACGTGTGGCATCCCCAAGCTTGAGCTTTATTCCATCCTTCATCTCATTACTCATTCCTTCCATACACCTGAAATTTTTCCTTCATACAAAACTTCACACAATCTTTATTAGCAACATTACTGCACTCAAGATAATAAGTGTTTAGGTTTAGTTCTAACACCAATAAAACTTCCATTAAAATACTAGCTACTTTAGCACTTCCCTCAAAAAGCAGAATTGTCCAAAAGAACTCAAAAAGGAACCAACAAGAAGCAAATGCTGAAAATGGCAGAAATCTGTCAAAACAGACCAGCAGGTAAAGACGAATTTTGTTTAAGACCTTCTGTTGCTCAAATCAAAAAGTGTTGAACTAAAGAAAGTTAGATAACAACCTGGGTCAGAAGCACGAAAATTCACTCCTCAAAAGGATGTACAGAGATTTTACACAAATTTTTACGGTGAAGCACAAAGATCTGTTTCGAGACAGCAATTTTCCCAATCATTACTTCTCTCTCATTAGAGGTTACTCTTGGCATAAAAAGAAAATAAAAAGGATAAGGAGCGGTTATTACAGAGGTAATTACTTGCAAGACTCATCTAAAACTGTTGGGTTATCTCCCAATAAGTACTTTTTTTTAACACCTTTAAGTTAGGCATAAGAACCAAGAAAAAGAATCAAGTATTCTCAAATGAAGAAGCATTAAGGGCAAATTTTGTTTTCATAGGATAATCAAAAGAAATCTTCTCTCTCTTCTTAGGGAAGAGTTCTATATCTTTCTTGAGTGGGAGTTGATATTTAATGGTGCCTTCTTTCATTTCAATAATGGCACCAACAGTTCTAAGAAAAGGTCTTCCCAAAGTAATAGGACAAGAAGCATTGCATTCAACATCCAAAACATAGAAATCAACGGGGACATAGGCATTGTTAACCATAATAAGAACATCATTAAGGATCCCCATGAGTTTCTTTTTAGCATTATCATCAAGTGGGACATTCAAATAACAATCTTCAAGTGGTGGCAAATCAAGCATATCATAAATCTTTCTAGGCATAATAGAAACACTACTATCAAGATCACATAAAGCTTTGAAATCAAAATCATTCACTTTCATATTAATGATGTGTTCTCAACCATCTTCTTGTTTTATAGGAATAGAAGCTTTATGTTTCATCTTTTCTTCTTTAATCTTTATGAGAGCATCAGTAATGTGTTTTGTAAAGGCCATGTTCATAGCACTAGCATTAGGACTTTTAGCAAGCTCTTG
This sequence comes from Avena insularis, assembly GCA_023614405.1. Classification (NCBI taxonomy): domain Eukaryota; kingdom Viridiplantae; phylum Streptophyta; class Magnoliopsida; order Poales; family Poaceae; genus Avena; species Avena insularis. The sequence goes on along the minus strand of CM042686.1, from coordinate 416,834,048 downwards.
TAGAAACTTAATAACTTCAGAGATATTGCAACCATCAAGATCAAAATCAAAATTATCATCTAAAGCAGTAGAACTATTAGTAGCCTCAACACTAGTGGTGGTGATAGTAGAAACACTAATGTTTCTAGCAATTTCATCTTCTCTTTCCCACTTAGCATGCAACTCAGCTAATAGTCTAACATTTTCATCAATTCTTACTTGTATGGCATTAGTAGCTGCAAAGGGATTATTATTAGTTTCAGCTTTAGCAGCCATTTTATTCATAGAAGATTGAGCTTCAGCCAGAGATGCTATATTTCTTTCTGCATTAGAGAGTTTTTCCTCAATAGTTTTATTGAAAGCAGTTTGTTTACTAATAAAGTCTTTAAGCATCACTTCAAGTTTAGAGGGAGCACTCCTATTATTGTTGTAGGAGTTTCCATAAGCATAACCATTATTGGGAGGATATGGCTTATAATTTTTGTTACTAAAATTATTCCTATAAGCATTGTTGCTAAAATTGTTATTTCTTATAAAGTTCACATCAACTTGCTCTTCTTGAGCAACCAAATAAGCTAGGGGAACATTATTTGGATCAATATGGGATTTCGCATTCACAAGCATAGACATAATAATATCAATCTTATCACTCAAGGAAGAGGTTTCTTCAACATAATTTACCTTCTTACCTTGTGGGGTTCTCTCAGTATGTCATTCGGAGTAGTTAACCATCGTATTATCTATAAGTTTTGTTGCAGCACCCAAAGTAATAGTCATAAAGGTACCTCTAGCAGCAGAATCCAATAGGTTCCTTGAAGAATAGTTCAATCCTGCATAAAAAGTTTGGATGATCATCCAAGCAGTCAGTCCATGAGTGGGACAATTCTTTACCAAAGATTTCATTCTTTTCCAAGCTTGAGCAACATGTTCATTATCAGATTGTTTAAACTTCATTATTTCACTTCTCATTGATATAATCTTAGCAGGAGGATAGTATTTTCCAATGAAAGCATCTTTGCATTTATTCCAAGAATCAATACTATTCCTAGTTAAGGAATTCAACCATTCTTTAGCTTTTCCTCTCAAAGAGAAAGGAAACAATTTTAGCTTAATAATATCTCCATCTATATCCCTATGCTTTTGCATCTCACAAAGTTCAACAAAATTATTTAGATGGGCAGCAGCATCTTCATTACTAATACCAGAAAATTGTTCTCTCATAACAAGATTGAGTAAAGCAGGTTTTATCTCAAAGAAAGTAGCTTCAGGCACAAGTGGAGCAATAGGTGTGCTCATAAAATCATTGTTGTTGGTGTTAGTGAAGTCACACAACTTAGTGTTTTCAAGAGTAGTCATTTTTGTGTGTTTTTAATAAAGAAAGCAAACTAGTAAAACTAATTTTTCCTGTGTTTTCAATAAAGAAAGCAAACTTGTAAAACTATTTTTTGTGTGTTTTTGATAAATAAACAAGCAAACAAAACAAAAGTAAACTAAGCAAAACAAAAATAACAAAGTAAAGAGATTGGTTATGAGGGACTCCCCTTGTGAAGATGTCCTGACTCCTAAGAACGGCCTTGAAAAGTACTGCGACTCATGTATTAACGAGCTCGTTGGGGAACCCCAAGAAGAAGGTATGATGAGCACAGCAGTAAGTTTCCGTCAGTTATGAAACCAAGGTTATCAATCCAGTAGGAGCAAGGAAACACCCCAAAGGTGTAGCTAGCTGAACGTTGGCAGGGCGCACTACTGGTGCCAGCAGCAACATGGAGACCTGCACAACACAACCACAGAACTTTGTCCCCAACTTGCGATGAGGTTGTCAATCTCACCGGTTTTGCTGAAAACAAAGGATTAAACGTATTGAATGGAAGGAAGTAATAGTTTGCAGAAAGTAAACACAAAGCAGTAAACAGTTTGTAGATTGTATGTAAAAGAAAGGACCGGGGTCCATAGTTCACTAGAGGTGGCTCTCCTTAAGATAGATAACATACTGGGTGAACAAATTATAGCGGGGCAATTGACAAACATCGAGAAAGCATACAAGCATATACTAATCATCTTGACTCCTTTGAGATTCGATAGGGAATTACAACATTATACATAGACCGCCATCCAACTACATCTATGACAAATAATCCACCTTCAGGTTATCATCCGAACCCCCTCCAGTATTAAGTTGCAAGCAACAGATTATTTCTTTACGAATTGCGTGTAAAGTAAACAATACAATTGTTCTATGAACAAAGGATTGTTTGTTTCTCCCTAGTAGCAACAGCACATCTAGTACCTTAGAGATTTGTCACTTCCCAGATTACCGTGAGGCATGAACCCACTATCGAGCATAAATACTAACTCTTGGAGTTACTAGCATCTACTTGGCCAAGATAGCTACTAACAACGGAAAGCATGCAAGATCACAAATAACAAAGACATGATAGAATCAATAATCAATCTGAAATAGCATCTCAATATCCATCGGATCCCCGCAAACACAACATATAGAATTACAAATAGATGACCTTGATCATGAATGGAGCTCACAAGATCTAGACATGATAGCGCAAAGGAGGAGAACCAGCCATCTAGCTACTACATGGACCCGTAGTCCAGAGATGAACTACTCATGCATCACCCCGGAGGCTTGCATGATGATGAAGAAGGCCTCCATGGTGAATTCCCCTCTCCGGCAGGGTGCTGGGAAGAGCTCCAGATCCCTCCTGATCTAGGGACAAAGACGACAGCGGCTACAGACTCTTTCGTGGAATTTTGATCGGGTACTTAGGGTTTCCGTATCAGAGGTAATATATAGGCGGAAGGTGAGGCCGAGGGGGTGCCTGGGGCGGCCAGACCACCCCCTGGCGCGGGCCAAGCCTGGCCGTGTGGCCAGGTGGTGTGGCTAGGTACCTAGCCGGTCTTCGTCTCGTATTCTGGCTCTAGATGCCTTCCGGTAAAATAGTGACTTTGACTTTTGTCCCGTCCAATTCCGAGAATATTCATTTTCTGACTTCCTGGAACCAAAACAGCGAAAACAGCAATTTGGCACTATGGCTCTTGTTAATAGGTTAGTCCAAGAAATCATATGAAAAGTACTCCAAAGTGTGGACAAAACACAAGAAAGTATATAAAACCAAGCATGGAACATCAAAAATTATAGATACATTTGCAATGTATCATGCACTACGACTGAAGGCAGTGCAAGGCAGCACAACGAGGCAGTCCACGGACGGTGCACTCTCAGGACACTAGGTTGTGCATGCATTGGAAAGGCAATGCAATGCAACGCAACACAACGAGGCAGTGCACGACACCGAAAGCAATGCAATGCAGCACAACGAGGCAGTGCATGGACCGTGCACTGCCAGGACACCTGGTCCTACACTGCGACCAAAGGCAATGCAACACATCACAACGAGGCAGTGCACGAGCGGTGTACTCCTAGGACACCGCGCTTGTGCACTATGACTAAAGGCAGTGAAAAATAGTAAAACATGGCGGTTCCTTGTGCGTACAAAAAAGTAGTGCACCACACAGTCCCGTGCACTGCAATCGAAGGGCATTACAACCTAGGAACAAAAGGCAGTGTAAAAAAAGTTTGTCAAAATATATCAATATGGGATCTAGTTTTGAAGATCTTGACGAGACTAAGACAATCGTGCAAACGGATCGTGATTTCGACTCTCGGTTGGAAAGATATCATATTTTCATACTTGAGCCTACGGAAAAGAGAAAAAGCTGCCCGATGGTCATTTGTCACCACATGTCAAGCGAGGAGGGTGTTGAATTGTGAGGGACACCCAAATGCACCACGTGCGAGTGTAGCAAAACGCTTTCCATGCTCCTAGGAATCACGCTTAAACTAGTCAAAGCGCTATATGATGATCTATATCTGGTAGTGGCTTGGCTCCTCCAAACCATTACACAAGTATACTAAGTACAACCCCCTTTGATGACACCTACTTGTCCCTAGTATTGTAAGTTGTGTATAACACCATACCCCTTGGAGACCCCATTTTAGCCAAAGAAAAACTATAGGTTAGTAAACCCCAAAAATGTTTACAAAAATGTTTTATGGTAAAACCTTGGTAAGGTTTGACCTTCCAAGAGAAATTTGAGAAAGAAAAAGGTTTTGGTTTTGCAAGTGATGCTAAAGTGGATAAGGAGGACAATGTTTACAAAAACACACCCGATTCTTTGCAGCTTAGCTATAACAACTAAACCGCGCAACCACATTACCCTAGAATGGGATGGGGCTGGACTTGAAGTTTGTCATTCTGGTATGGGACTCCTCGCAACTACTTATAAGGGATCGTATCTCTCGAAGCTAGGTCTTCCCTACGAGAAAACCTTTTGATGAGGCAGTGATCTAGGGGAGAATACGAACTACCTACGAGTGGTCGGGTGATACTATGAGCCTATCATTGAAATTGCACACTCAAGATGGAGTGAGGCGCTCCGATTGGTCCTTGGTACCCGACGTCCCGGTGTTGAGAGGAACAACTCATAGGGTAGGCCCCTATACTAGGGTGGCATCTGGAGAGTCTTGATCGGTTACTTGACCCACGATCCATAAGGGATCAGGGAAGGGTACTCGGATGGTGTGGGTAAAGTGTACAACCTCTGCAGAGTGTAATCTATTTGAATAGCCATGTCCGCGATTATGTATGGTTGGACAAACTACTATAGAGCGATGCTGGTTTTGATTTCTAAAAAGGTTTTTCGAGAAAGAAAGAGTTTTCAAAATAGGGTGGTTTGGGAAACTGCATAGGAAGTGAGGTGAGCTCGGAGAATCATAGAAGATGAAAATCCCGGTCGAGTTAGGGTCGTGAGTTGATATTGGTGACCCAATCCTAGTGTTATCTAATGACTTTCAAAATGTTTTACAGCAGTTTTCAACAAAGATATGTAGATGTGATATCTACAAGAGAAACTATTTTAGAAAACAACCTATAATTAAACCCTCCTACTACGGTCATATTGCATATCATTTATTGTTATTCTCTTAAGGTGGTTTGTGAGTACATTTAAAGTACTCACTGGCATTGTCCATGGCTATTAACTTGGTCAGGTTCGAGAAGTAAGTGAAGAAGAAGGTGATGTTGATGACTATGTGAGCTAGGACATTCTCCCAGTCAGCTACCTGTAGGTCAAGGCATGGCTCGGGCTCGATGCTGATGATGATCAATCTAGCCATAACAGATATTGAGGTATGACTTGTATCCGCTTAAGGAATAGATGTTTACTTTGATACTTGTCGGTTATGTGCTACTACGGACTGGTCATGGGATCATGGTGATATGCATAGCAGGGATTCTCGGAGGATTGATCTAGGGGACCCACAAGAAGACCTTCGACAAGAAAAAAGGGAACCAAAAGCCTTCCTTCAACAAGCCTGAAAATACTACAACCTTCAAGAATAAGAAGCTAAACAAGGCCAAGTAGGTTGCTTTACCTATGGAGAGCTCGAACACATTTCCAAGGATTGCCCAGAACATGCATATCACAGAGGGAAAAGGGGAAAACTATCAACATCGTGACGGCTAGCAATGCTGATCGGTATGGTAATATATTTATTATTCTTTCATTTTTCAATCACCATGTTGGTGGATTGATACAGGTGCTATTATTCATGTGTGTGCTGACATCTCTATGTTCACTTATTATCAGGTCGCCCTGGATTCATCCATCCTCATGGGGAATGGTTCATATGCTTATGTTCATGGTGTTGGCACGGTGGATTTGAAGTTCACTTCAGGAAAGATCGTGCAGCTAAAGAACGTGCAACATGTCCCTTCCATGAAGAAGAATCTCGTTAGCGGCTCCCTTCTATGCAGAGATGGGTTTAAGGTTGTTTGGAGTCTAATAAAATGATTGTCGAGACATGGGCAATTTATTGGTAAAAGGCTATGAGTGCGGAGGATTGTTCCATTTTTCACTTTCAGATTTTTGTAATAAGTTTGTAAACCATATTTGTGGTAGTGTTAATGATGATAATAGTGTTTAGAATTCTCATTTATGTCACATTAATTTTGGTTTGATGTCTAAGTTGTCCAGTATGAGTTTAATTCCAATTTTCATTATTGCCAAAGGTTCCAAGTGCCATAGTTGTGTGCAATGAAAGCAACCTCAAAAGCCTCACAAGGCAGCCAAGGAGAGAAACTTGGCACCTCTAGAACTCATACATTATAATCTTTGTGAGATGAATGGTATGTCGACAAAAGGTGAAAAGAGATATTTCATGGCATTCATTGATGATGCGACTAGATACTGCTATATTTATTTGTTGCGCACTAAAGATGAAGCTTTAGACTACCTTAAAACTTATAAAGCCAAATTTGAAAATCAACTAGAGAGAAAAATCAAACGTCTTAGGTCGGATCGTGGTGGTGAATATTTCCCAAAATAATTGACGAATTCTGTGAGGAACATGTCATTATTCATGAGAGGACGCCTCCCTACTCGCCCCAATAAAACGGGGTTGTTGAGAGGAAAAACCGCGATGATTGTCTTGGTGAATTCCATGTTAGCCATCGCTGGTTTATCTAAGGCATGGTGGGGGAGGCCTTGTTGATAGTATGTCATGTCCTGAATAGAGTTCCTAACGAGAATAAAGATAAACCCTACAAGGAGTGGGCTGGAACAAAACCATCACTTTTTTACTTGCACACTTGGGGGTGTTTGGCTAAGGTCAACATACAAATTCCCATGAAACGCAAACTTGGACCAAAGACAATGGATGACATCTTTCTAGGATACGCTCCGTAAAGTGTTGACTATAGATTTTTAGTAGTTAATTCTGAGGTACCTGATATGCATGTTGATAGTATAATGTAATCTCACAATGCAACATTTTTTAGAATATGTTTCCTATGAAATATATGGAAAACACTACGAGATTTTCTTCTAAGATAATTCCTAAATCTAGTACATCTATTAAGAATTTTGAGCAACCACATGAGGAAGAAGTCCTAGAGAAGGATGATAATGAAGCTCCTACAGGAGTAAGGGATAGAGGGTTGCAAAATCCCATGGAGATGATTTCATTGTGTTCCTTGTGGATGATACTCCTACTTCCATTGTAGAGGCATATGCATCTCCTGATGCAGATGATTGGAAATAAGCTGTTCATAATGAGATGGCTACAATTGTAGTGATGAGTGCATATTTGCATCATGTTTTATATTATTATTTTGCACTGTAGATGTAGGATCTTGGTATTTTAGGGCGTTCACGCGCATGTTTTATGTCTATTTTCACCAAGATCAGGACAGATGATGGATACAATTCTTGGAGCAGTTGTACTGAGGAAAAACGGAGCCAAAAATAAAGTAAATCGCTTATTTGGGAAATATCAATAATACTAGAAGAAAACCTGGCGAATAACAAGGAGACAGACGGTTTAAAGACCAACTATATGGCGGGAATACTTTTTCCGACCATATAGTTCCTACCGTATAGTTGGCGCCGCCTCTGCCTACTCAAATAGTTTCACCTCACAAGAATCGGATCAGGGGATGACATACAGAACACCTAGAAGTCGTCGAAACCTCACCTCCGGAAGGCATCTGGAGGGGAAATTTGCCCAAGGGATCCATCTTTGCCCTACGAAGATCTGGGATGCCAAGGCATCGATCTTCATCTTCATCAATCGCTGCACCACTACCATCTCCATCCATCCCATTTTCACCCCATCTAGATCTTGTTGTAATTTCCGTACTCATTGTGGATTTATACAAGAACTGTTCATTTACAATTATTTCCATTACCATTGCCATGATATTGATTGCGTCCATGTCTGAGTAGATCTCTAGTTCTTGGGAGATGGAGAAACCTTAGCATATGATTGAGTTGAGATAGAGATTATTATGTTATACATCATTATGTGTATGTGTTTATTGTCTTCATCTTGATGTTGGGAGTTGTGCACCTCCTTAATATTTGCCTCCTATGGGTACTCGATGAAGAGGATTACTTGTTGGTAGACAGAAGGATGATAGCACTTACTATGACTATAAAGTTGTTGTCATTCTTTACGTACTAACTTGGGGAATCAAAGAGAACTCATAAAGCCATGTCCATGCCACGGGAGAAATCCCTTAATAGCGAGATAATACGATTGATGTCGTTTATCTGTCAGTTGTGGTTATGAAGGATGATGTGAGCATCGGTTGCTGCCTATTTGTCCATATATGGAGCTCCTCCCACATACATACACATACATACATATAATGAGAATATTCGTTATAATAATCTTGATTTCTTAGTCTAAATTGCCGGTGGTGTATCCAGTACTCCCTGAGAACGCCTTTTCCCCATTGCAGTTCCAAGTTCTTTTACACACGCGATTCTTACTTACTGCATTAAGATTTACTTTACTTTAAATTGCCTCGTTCAACCAAAAACCGAAAAACAACTCTAATTTTCTTGCATCTTAAAGTTAATCCTTAAGTACTTGCTTAGTTTTAATAAAAAGCATTTTAGTCTTTGCCTACTACTCTTGGGATCGATATCTTTATTTTGAAACTAGATACAACGATCTATCCACTTGCAGTCATCAAGCTATTTTCCGGTGTTGTTGTTGGGGAGCTTGGCGCTATAAGTCACTTTACTTTTAGTTATTTACTTTCATTGTACTAATTTATTATTTAAGTTGCAGGACCAACAATGGACAATAGTCAGCATTTAATCCAGCTTGAGGTAGTAAGGAATATGGGTTTCCCATGGGCGCTTTTATAACTCAAATAAAAGCATAAACCCGGATGGAATTGAGATCCACCTTTATTATTTGAACTGCACTCTAAGAAATTTGCAGGAACCAATGAAGAGAGTCCATATGGACACTTACAATTCTTTGAAGACGTTCTTAGTTCCTTTACATTCGATGATCTGTAACCTTGATATGGTTAAAATCCAGTTGTTTAGACAAACTCTCTCTAATAATGTTTGCATTAGTATAGATCTTTTGTGCAGAAGCACCAAGGACTTGGATGGAATTGACAACCAAATTCCTATCAAAATATTACTCAAAAGCAAAGCTCACAGGATGAGAGGTATTATCAGTTTCAAAAATAATCCTGGTGAGGGTTTGTATGAAGGATATCTAAGGTACAAAAGCTACTTAGATAATTTCCCCATCATCATTTACCTGACTGGTTAGTCACTCACACTTTTTATGGAGGGCTTAATATTGAAACAGAGTGAATCTAGACACACGCTTCTAATGGCAGTTTTCTATCTTATACCTATGATGAAGCTTGGAAACTAATAATAAAATGAGGGGAAGCAACATAAAATCTTAAAAATGAAGAGAACATTACAAATAGTTCTTCTAAATATGCTTGTGTTAACAATTTCCTTGTAGATGAAAGTACTTGTGCAATGATTAAAACCCTAGGAATTGATTCTTACTCAGTAAAGAAGATTATTGAGGATTATGCAGGGCATTTGCAGGTACCTACAGAATGGGAACCCTATAAACCCCTTGAAGAAAAGAAGCATGCAAGAGCGTTAATGGAAGAGTTCTCCTCGATCCATATTCAAGGGATCATCAAGAAAAGGCAAAAAGAGGAAGAACAGATAAACAAGAGATGGAAGAAACCAGAAAAGAACCCTGAAGGTACCAATATAAATAATGTGATATTAAATGATCCTATGGAAGCACGAATTGTGGACGATGAAGTGGTTATGCTAGACCTTGAAACTTCAGAGTTTGTAGAAGGTAAAGTAAGAGGTAACGAAACTTCTAAACCTATGACTCCTATATATTGTCGAGAAACATTCTTATACAAAGTTTGTGAGCGATTTCCACCATAAATATTATGCATTCATCACTTTATGAGGAACTTCGCTACAATTTAAATAATCTAGATCTGGAACCGGTAGACACTACTATTAAATTGTATAATAGGACCAATATAAAACCAGAAGGTCTAATCATAAATATCTATGTCTTTATTGGATCACTCATGTACCCCCTTGATTTTCATATAGTTGATATGCCTCGAGATTCTTTTTGTCCTATTCTTTTAGGTAGGCCTTTTGTTTCCATAACCAAATCTCGAGTTGATAATAATAAGGAGACTAGTTCATTGATGTTTGGAGAGGAGTAAATGACATTCCACTTTGCCAAACTAAAGAAGAGGCCATATGAAGTGGAAGATATCAAGGAAGAGAAAACGATTGTCGAGACGGCCGTAATTCACTTGAAGACTCCACAAGATGAATTAGAGAGGAGCCTAATTAATTGGGAGCAAGCACCAGATGATGAGGAGAAGGAAGACATGGATGATTACCTTGATTCAGTTATGGAAGCACAAAATCCACATGACTATGAAGAACCCGTAAGAAAAGGAGACGAAGAGCCTCCACCAATTGAATTGAAACAACTTCCAGACGATATGAGGTATGCGTTTTTAGATAATGAAAATAAATGTCATGTTATTATTAGCAAAAATTTATCAGAGAGTGAAACAAAAAAAACTCATTTCCGTTTTGATTAAGCATCGTGAAGCCTTTGGATATACTCTAAGTGATATTAAAGGAACATATCCATCTATTATAACACATAAGATTACCATGCTTGATGATCTGAACCTATAGTAGATACACAAAGAAGGCTTAATCCAAAATGAAGGAAGTAGTAAGAAAATAGGTTATCGCTTACTAGACGTATGGCATAATATATCCTATTTCTGACAGTAAGTGGGTTATCCCAGCCCATTGCATACCAAGACAAGGTGGTCTTGATGCTGCTATGAATGAGAATGGTGAGCTAGTTCCTGTAAGGCCTATTATTGGATATCGTATGTGCATTGATTTTAGGAAGCTAAACCATGAGACGGAGAAAAATCATAACCCTATACCATTCATGGATAAAATTTTAGAAAGGATTAGTAATAATTCTTATTTCTATTTTCTTGATGGTTATTTTGATATTCTCAAATTTCCATACGACCAGAAGATCAAGAGAAAACAACTTTTACTTGCCCTTATGGCACATATGCTTATAGATTAATTCCGGTTGGCTTATGTAACACAGCAGCAACTTTTCAAGAATGTGTTTTAAAAACCTTTGATGATTTTGTTGAGAAGACTATGGAAGCTCTAACAAATGATTTTGTTGTTTGTGGAACAACCTTTGATAATTTCCTTTACAATCTAACCAAAGTCTTGCAGAGATGTAGGCAATCAAATTTGGTTTTGAATTGGGAACAGTGTCGTTTTATGGAAAGAGAAGGTAAAGTTTTCAGACATAAGGTTTCGGAGAAGGGAATAGAAATAGATAAAACTAATATAAATGCTATAGAAAATCTTCTAATACCTCAGGACATTAAGAACTTAAAAATGTTTCTAGGACATACAGGTTTCTATAAGCGTTTTATAAAAGATTTTGCTAAAATAGCTATGCCTCTCACCAACCTTCTTGATAAAGAAACTCCGTTCTAGTTAGATCATGACTACATTGTAGCTTTGGAAAACCTTAAAAAAAATTAGTTTCACCACCTATCATGCAATCTCCAAATGGGATGAACCTTTTCAAATTATGTGTGATGCCAGGTGACTATGCTTTAGGGGCTATGTTAGGGACAATGTAGACAAAAAGAATTTAAATGTTATTTATTATGCTACTAGACCTCTTAATAAGATTTAGAAACATTATGCTACCACAAAAAAAGAGTTCCCAGCTATAATTTTTTCTTGCGACAAATTTAGATCTTACATCATTAATTATAAGGTAATAGTTCATAAAGATCACCAAGCTTTCGTCACCTATTTGTGAAAAAGGATGTAAGCCCAAAGTTGATTAGGTGGGTTTTATTACTACAAGAATACAATTTGCAAATAGTGGATAGGAGGGGTAAGGATAATCCGGTAGCAGATCATCTCTCTAGGATGGAGGGGATAATAACTAGCCCCGTACCTATAAATGAATCATTTCCGGGAGAATATCTAGCAAATGTTGAAATTGCTGATCCATCATACGCAGATTATGCTAATAATCTTGTAGTAAAATTTATACCTCCTGGTATGACAAGAAATCAAAGGATGAAATTCTTTAATGATCTTAGATATTACTTTTGGGATGATCCGTATCTATATCGTCATGGACCTGATGGAATGATTGGGAAGTGTGTTCCTAACCATGAAGTGAATGCAATATTGCAAGCTTGTCATGACAGTCCGTATGGAGGACATCATGCAGGTAAGCAAACTGCAGCGAAGGTAATTCAATCCAAATTCTATTGGCCCACCTTGCTTAAGGACGCACATAGGTATGTGGAATACTACGATGCTTACCAAAGAAGAGGTAACATAGGTATGAGACAAGAAATAGCAATGAATTATAGTATCATAATTGAACCCTTTGATGTATGGGGAATGGATTATATGGGACGTTCTATAGAATCAAATGGTTATACTCATACTCTTGTTACTTTTGATTATGTTACTAAATAGGTTGAAGCTATTCCAACAAGTCATGCATGTGCAGCCGCTTCAGTGAAGATGATCAAGGATATCATATTCCCTAGGTTTGGAGTTCCTAGATTTTTAATCACTGACGGTGGTTCTCATTTTATGAAAGGAACTTTCAGGAAAATCCTCAGCAAGTATGGAGTAACTCACTGTATTGCTTCACCATATCATCCTCAAACAAGTGGTCAAGTGGTACTCTCTAATAGAGAACTAAAGACCATACTCGATAAGACGGTGGACAAATCAAGAAAAGATTGGTCACACAAGGTAAATGACACTCTATGGGCATAACGTATTGCGTTTAAAAATCCAATGGGTATGACACCTTATAAGATAGTGTACGGTAAGGCATGCCATTTACCTTGAGAATTGGAACACAAATCTTTTTGGGCAATCAAGAACCTAAATTATGACCTTAAGCAAAGAGGGAGAAAACGCTTTATTAGATATTCATGCTTTAGATGAGCTTGAAGTGAGGCCTATGAGAATGCTAGGTTGTTTAAGGAAAAGTGAAAAAGATGGCATGATAGAAATATGAGAATAAGACCATTAAAGTGGAGACAAAGTGTTGCTCTATAAATCTCATCTTAAGTTGTTTACATGGAAGCTCAGATCAAAGTGGAAAGCCCATATATAGTTGAAGAAGCTTATTCATCGGGAGCAAGAAGCTCCGTGAAAATACCCTCTCTTGCATGGGTGGTAAATGGACAACGCTTGAATCATTATCGAGTAAAAGAGGATATAAGTGCAGTAACCATAGAAGTGATCACCCTAGAAGAAGTGATTAAGAAAAAATATATACAAGGAATGGCAACTGCAAGAAGAATGGACTCGAGACGGAATGAGCAACACCACGGTCAAGCTATTGACCATAAAGGAGCGCTTCATGGGAGGCAACCCGTGCAAAGTAAAGGTTTGAGTAAACTTTCAAGTTTTAAATTAAGTTTTAGTTGAGCTTGTGTAGAATAAGGAACATTTTAAGATTTTACAAAGAAAAAGAAGATTGATAATGTTAAATATTGGTCGAAGATTTAAGCTGTCATTCTTTTTGTCAAAACTTGACATTTTATTAAGTCTCAGATTAATAAAGAATTCTATGAGAAGCAGGCATTGTTTGACGGATCCAGAAGGTTTAACGACCAACTATACATCGGGAATAAAAATGCTAGCCATATAGTTGTGGTCGTATAGATATTTCGACATCACCTTTTCCGTTTACAAAAGGTATAGAAGGTTTAACGACGCACTATATGGCGGGAATAAAAATTCGCCGTATAGTTATCATCATATAGATATCAATGTTGTTGTCAAAAAAATCTTCCAAGGTATCGATAGTTTAACGACCAACTATAATGTATGGAATAAAATTCTAGCCAGATAGTTCGTCATATAGATATCATCCCATCTCTAGAAATTCTATTCGAGGTATCGGCGGTTTAACGATTAACTATACGGGAATAAAAATTCCTCCTGTATAGCTTTCAGATAGTTTGGTCCACCATAGATGGACATCTATAGTTGGTTCATAACTATACAAAGATGAACTATATGGGTAGCCCCGATAGTTGCTCGTTACATTTACGATTGCCAGGGTTTTGACCTGCCATTTTAAAGCTGATCGCATCTAATCTTTTTCATTAAGTTTTCATAGAAGCCTGACCTCAACCTCGAAAAGTCCTCTCCATCCTATACAAGCCCTTCTAACAACATCCGTGGCGAAGCCATTTTGCAGCCTTTCCATGTCAACAAGATCTGGAGGAAGAAAGAAGAGAAGCCCGTGAAGAGGATCGAAGAAGTAGAACCTAAAGGATCATGGTGATCATCTAGCCCGAGATCAAGCCCTCCCTAATTGGGAGGACGTGTTTCGCAAAGGACGGAGATGATGAGGCAAGCGGAGCGCCAGAAAGAGCAAGGATGAGTATCTCTATAATCCCTGTCATCACAACATATGATCTTATTATAAACCTCCTCTGGGTCCGTCACCTCTTAAGCCTAAGAAGGTGCGGCAAGATGAGATTCATGATAAGATCTATGAGTTGGAAAAAAGCTTCGAAATCATGTGTTGAAACAATTGGAGAAGGGATCGACTCCTACTAGATGATGAGCAAAGACCTTGAGGAAAAGGTCAATGACATCGATGGTAGAGTTGGTTTCTTGACTAAAACGATTTTGAGTTGACAAATGAGAAGAAATTCCTCAAGAAGAAAATCTTGAAGCTTCAATACGACATGTCCGAGCTCAGCATTCGCCTCGCAAGCATGGCTAAAGTTTGCAAGACAAAGGAAGAAGGCAATACTCTTCCTACCTAGGAGGAGGAATAGGTATCAACATGGAGTTATTTGATCCTGCCTAGCTTGATTCTAAGCTTGGGAGATCTTTTAAGACCTTGTAAATTATCTTATAAAATTATATTTATTTTAGTTTTGCATTAGTTCAAGCATGGCTAAAGTTTGCATCAATTTATTTCCCTTAAGGAATAGCTTCAGTCCCTTTATGAAATTCCGAGTTTATTATTATATATGGAGCAATATTGAGTGTGTGTTTGTCTTATTGGATATATGAATGGTTTGAGTATAATTTTACTTGCACTTGATGATAGCAATAGGAGTCTTCCACACCATTGGTATTAATGGAGTCTACTGTTTGATTTACAAAGAAAAATATCTATGAAGTTAAATTAAAAAAGAAATCTTGAACAAAGGAACATAAAAAGTGCTATCAAAATAGAGTGAGACCAAGTTGAGGTAGAATCTTCAAGTCATAAAAATGCTTCATATACAGTTGGAATTTGATAATTGAGATCGTTAAACTTTGAATTCCTACATGAAGTGGAATGTATGGCTAGATCCTTTCCACAACACTTAAACAAAAGTGTGAGCATATACTGAAGGGGATTCGCAGCAGAAAACAAAAAAATTCCAATGATGGAACCCCAAAACTTCCTAGGATCTATCTATGTAGTAATGCGGTAATGGCTGATGCATAGAGAATACATACCCTTATAGATCAGAGCAAGGTTAACGTCCCGAGAGGAACGTGGTTGATGTAGTCAGATTGAAACACCTCAAGGTCGCTAAGTCGCTGGCAGGAGTCACCCCAGACTCCTTCTTCATCTTCATCATGAAGCAGCTCAGGCTCCGCGACATTTAAGCACCCAAGTGTTGCGCTTTGTGTCTCAGACACATCCGGTGCACGATGAGACCTCCAGCTCCCCGATCCTGCTGAGTGCGGAAGTTGATATCCGGCTAGGAATCCTGCAACAACGAACTACAGGTGTGCCTCGATCAAGAAGCCCAGACTTGGGGCCATGGTCACAAGGGATAGAGAGAGGAAGGAGGAAGTTAACCAAAGGACATCTCCAAATATTGGTGTGTGTTTTATCCCACCCATGGGCACCCCTTTATATAGGGGGAGGGGGTGTGCCCTCCCCTTTGGGTTTCCCATGTGGGACTATTCAAGGGAGAGGGGGATGCGCATGGGCCCTTAGGGCTTCATGGGCCCGTCGTCCAGGGGTGGGCCCCACCTAGATAGCCCTAGGCTGGCCGGTGGGCCCTTGTGGCTGGCCTTGGCCTTGGCCCTTGGCCTTCCTCCTTCGGTTTTCCTCATGGGCTCTTTTTTCCTAGGAAGTTTGGCCCATTAGTGGAATACCCATTCAAATTAGATTTTCATATTATATTTAATATTAATTACATCAATTAATATGTAAATACATATTACAAAATCCGTCTTGACCCGAAACACCTTCTGGTTCCCTTTCTATTTCCTCCGAACGACTTCGGATCTTTCCCAAAATGATTCCGGTCCTTTATTCTTTCTCCGAACAACTTCGGATCTCTCTACGGAACAATTCCCGCTTTCTCTTTCTCTACTGTGATTCCTTCTTATGAATGATCGCTCTCATCGTACCCTTAAGTGTATCCTCTCACAGCTCGAGAATGCTCTAGACATGATCTGTATAAATGATCAATAGAGGGACCAGGGATATCCATGTGACCCCTATGCATTCCTGATGACAATGTCGTTTGAACCGGTAAATGTAGCATCCATATTCCTTTTGTTTCTTGATACGACTTGTCCGAGATCCGATCATTGGTATCACATACCTTGTTCAATCTCGTTCACAATAAGTTCACATTTCTTACCGTGATATTACATCCCCGTGACGAGTCATATGTTGCAACATTTATGGATGTAATCTCACCAAGCTGGCCGTATGTATCTTTACCCGTCATGTGGGCGAACAAATCCCGCTCTTGACATATATTGCCTCAACGGTTCCTCCGAGTACCTGAACACACCTTTATAACCACTGTATTACCAAGTGGCGCTTGATGCTATCAAATCACTCTCGGGAGACTGTGATTGATATAGCCTCACGGTCTAAGGAATTAGGAGTCTAGATTTAGCTATTGCAACAATGAACTATATGACTTTATCGTGTTGCAATCCTTCGAGGAATGTCCAATCACATCATTCTCCAATGATATGATCATGTTGTCAATTGGCATAAATGCCCATGATCTTGAAACCTAGATCATCCTCATGACCAACAAACTAGTATGAATAGAGGCTATTAGGTACTTGGTCGTTTATACCACACATGTACCAATGTTTCTACTTGGTACGCTTATAGCACAATATGAAACTATTATAAACTAATTGAGATATGACAATAAAAACCTATTTATTATTTGCCTCTAGGAATTTCTCCTTCATATACATACAAAGAAAAGAAAATAAGAAAAAGCGAATGTGGAAGAGCAAATAGACATACACCACCATATTGTAGTATGACAAAGAGACACCTTTGAAATTTTAAATCCCAAGTGGACATGTTAATCCTAAACACTTGGGACTACCTTACTAACTCATTCTGTTGAACCATATACTTTTATATTATGTTGGGATTCATATTTTGTGAACTATTGATCACTAAGGTGTGGAAGGCTGCTAATACTATTCAGATGGTTTGAGTAAGGTACTATTGATGAACTTATTCCCATGTATCATATATGTTAAACACATCCTACAACTGCCTCATTTATTTTATCAACTCGGCTTCATGAATATGAGGATCACATCCATTAAGCTAAACTTGCTTAGGACGACTAAGAGTCTAAGCTTGGGGAAGTTGATGAGTGCATATTTCCATTATGTTTTATATTATTATTTTGTATTGTAGATGTAGGATCTTGGTATTTTATGGCGTTCGCGCGCATGTTTTATGTCTGTTTTCACCAAGATCAGGATAGATGATGGATACAATGGACACAATTCTTGGAGCAGTTGTACTGAGGACAAACAGAGCGAAAAACAACGTAAATCGCTTATTTGGGAAATATCAATAATACTAGAAGAAAACCCGAAGCGGACAAGGGAGACAGACAGTTTAATGACCAACTATACGTCAGGAAGACTTTTTCTGGCCGTATAGTTCCCGCCGTATAGTTGGCGCTGCCTCCTCCTCCTCAAATAGTTTCACCCCGTGCAACTGGATCAGCGAGACAACATACAAAACATCTAGAAATCGCCAAAACCTCACCTCTGGAAGGCATCTGGAGGAGGAATTTCCCCAAGGGATCCATCTTGGCCCTACAAAGATCTGGGAGGCCAAGGCATCAATCTTCATCTTCATCAACCGTTGCACCACTACCATCTCCATCCATCCCATCTTCACCCCATCTATATCTTGTTGTAATTTCCGTACTCGTTGTGGATTTATACAAGAACTATTCATTTACAATTATTTCCATTACTTGCTACATGATGTTGATTGCCTTTATGTCTGAGTAGATATCTAGTTCTTGGGGAGATGGAGAAACCCTAGCATATGATTGAGATGAGATAGAGATTATTATGTTATACATCATTATGTGTATGTGTTATTTATCTTCATCTTGATGTTGGGAGTTGTGCACCTCCTTAATATTTTCCTCCTATGGGGCCTCGATGAAGGGGATTACTTGTTGGTAGACGGAAGGATGATAGCACTTACTGTGACTATAAAGCTGTTGTCATTCTTACGTACTAACTTGGGGAATCAAGGAGAACTCATAAAGCCATGTCCATGCCACGGGAGAAATCCCTTAATAGTGGGATAATATGATTCATGTCATTTATCCATTAGCTGTAGTTATGAAGGATGATGTGTGCAGCGATTGCTGCCTATTTGTCCATATATGGAGCTCCTCCCACATACATACATATCATGCGAATATTTGTTATAATAATCTTGATTGCTTAGTCTAAATTGCTAGCGGTGTATCCACTACTCCCTGAGAACGCCTTTTTCCCCATTGCAGTTCCAAGGTCTTTTACACACGCGATTCTTACTTTCTGCATTAAGTTTTACTTTACTTTAAATTGCCTCGTTCAACCAAAAACCCAAAAAAAACTCTACTTTTCTTGCATCTCAAAGTTAATCCTTAAGTACTTCATTTAGTTTTAATTAAAAGCATTTTAGTCTTTCGCTTACTGCTCCATGTGGGATCGATATCTTTATTTCGAAACTAGCTACAAACGATCTGTGCACTTGGAGTCATCAAGTAGCTTCGCCAATTTCGCAGAGGAGCCAAATGGGGGTGAATACAGATCTCACAGGCAAACGGTCATTTGAACCAAACAAAAAATGGTTGAACTCAAATATCATCGTTAGGTCAACTCTTCTTGGCCCGCCCTATTAGTACTCCCCGTTATCCTTTGCGATCATGGACTAGTCCGCTTCGGTGGACCAGATCTACTTCTCGCTCTTCTCTTCTCCCATGTTCCCTCCCCATAACGCTTGCTCGGCTCCAGCTGCTCTCTCAGATCGAACTTGCACTTGCTCTCCTTGTGTCCCCGCCATGTCGGCCAACCTCCCATGCCCCTAACCAGCGCATGCAGTTATCGCTATTGCATCGTCCACCATATCGGAGTTTTACGTCTCCAGCCTAGTCTCTCGCCTCTGGCTAGTCCTTCTGGCACGACAGAGCGCATCCCATTGGGCTATCCTGGACAGAGATTGGCCTCGGGCAGTTCTTTCTACCGCGCACCCCAAGCATGGTAGCCATGGCAACAGTTCGATGGCAATGCTCATGGCCACCGTGTTGGGCATCTATCCCGCCGTGTCAGCGACATACTTGCTTTGTTGGCTTTCAAGTTTCGTTTTAGGGTCCAATGCAATGTGGTCAAGATTGAGGTATGCGCTGCCATTCAATTTTTCATCAAGATTGAGGTATCCCGCCGTGTCGCTTATACTTGCACAGCTTAAACATCGAGCATGCTCGCATTCTTCTCGTTCTTCGAAAGTGCTACGGGGAGAAAATGAGCTTCATGCATTACCATCGCACCTGTGGGTGGGACGATCGCTTGGGGAAGCTTTGTTTCTTTTCCAAACACGGCTTTGATGGCCTCCCATTGGATGACTGGGAGCCTTGGCGGTGAGCTGGTGGAGATTGTGCCACCGAGTGATAGATGGATCATCGAGGTAAAGGCGTGGCTGAAAGATCTAGACACCGTTCCTAAGATGTACGAGGTGGATATTCCAAGCAGGGCAGGTCGATAGCTTAGCTAGAAGCACCCGATTATCATCCAACTGGAGGAGGTTCTAGAATTGGTACATGGCATCCAGGACCCCAACAAGGAGGCCGAGCGTCCTCATCACCTGTAGTGTTGGCCTGGAAGGATCGATGCCACAGGACCACCACCACTTCGTGATGGTGCACATAGTTTCAGTGGGGGAACTAGGCGTGGACAAGCTAGTGGTTCTGATTTCCCTCGAGTGAAGACAAAGCTCTAGTGAATTATTATAGTTTGTGTGGCTAATGAATTTGTAGTATGGAGAGCGGAACAGATAGTTAGCTCGACTAAAAACATGTAATATTTTGAATTGCTATAGTACATGTGGCTAATGAATTTGAAGTATGTGTGTCTAATGCATCTATAGTGAACATCGTGCTTTATAATTTCTGTGAATAACCAAGGACAACCTCATAAAAGAGGGTGGACTAGTAATGATCAATGTCAATTTTGTGGTTGCCGGGAAAATGTAGTTCATCTCCTCTTCAAGTACAAGGTAGCTAGATTAGTTTGCCAAGTGATGAGCGATCCGGAAGACAAAAAATGATTCTTTTTTCAAACAAACATTTCTAGATGATCATTCTAATATTGTCTACTTGTTTTGTAACATGGTGAACTGCATGACCATTTTATAGGACTGTATCCTTAGTTCAAACCCTGTAATTAGGACTATGCCACTAGGACTCAGTATGTTGGGAGGGTCATGTTCAATCCGGCCATGCCTGCGAGACCGTGTCTTCAGATTGATCTAGTTCTAGTGAAAATGCAAACTTTGTGTCTGAATTGCTTGACTATAATATTTACTGAGGTTTGTTTGAAATGGTCCGTGATTTTGTATGGAACATGCATGAATAATCCACGCAAAACCAGTACATAAATGTTGTCTGTCCGGGATAAATATGGCAGTTAACTGGATTTAACCATGAGTAGTAATTGAATAAATAGATACTTGATAGTATTTGTTTACATCAGTAGTAATTCTATACAAAAGGGTGTGATGGTTGCACAAAAGTGGGCTAAACTTCCTACTAGTTTATGATCAATGCGTCAACATTCCATCTACAAAAGCCATTCTTCAGTCTGAATTTAACTATTCTTCTCTAAAGAAACTTCAGGTCTCCACCAGAAAAGTTGTCTAGCCAATTTCCTTGAGAGGACGTAAGTTCAGTGATCATTCAACCCCAACTGATCTTTTTCCTACCTGCCAAACTTCAAGAGATCTGCATCGTTCATCCACGTCCGTTGTACTTGAACCAGGACCAATTCAGTATGAACATCCGTGCCGCCATAAGGATTTCTTCGAACATGAAATCTGGCATCTCATGGTAGGGATTGTAGGTCCATCTGAATCGAAACCTGAATTCTAGCGCTGAGCCGTTGCCCATCGTCGGCTTTAGCTATCTAACAACCCAATAGGCTGAGTGTAGATGGATGCTCGTCGGCACGGTCTGGCCTCTGACGGTGCGTTGGATGGATCATCTTTGCCATAGACGGCATGTTCCCAACCTCCCCCACTTCAATAAGGTCGCCCGTGCCGAAGCATGGACACAAGAGTTCCTAGACCTTGGCATTACCCTATTCGAGGGTTTGTACCCTCGGCGGCATGCTCCCATGAATGATTTGAGACGTACCTTGTCCCCCTACATAGAGCACGCCATAATGCCTCCGCGTGCTTTCTCCATAAGCGCCACTTGGCATTTGCTTGTCGCAGCATGATGCTGCAACCACCACCGATGCAGAACATTTTGCGAAATCATCCGCTTAGGATAGCAATGGGAGACTAGACTTGAAGTAGAGCTTCATGCCCGGCCTTAGAGGGGCCATATACCCAAGTTTCGGCGGCAGCGACTGCTTAGGTAGGGCCATATTACCCTAGGTGGTGCGTCTATGCGGAGCTGCACAAGGATAAGTGTGGTTAGTCGGAGAAGGGGAGTGACAGTAGGTGTGGAGTCCGAGCACGCGTGAAAATAATCGTCTCCTATTTCCTGATAGGGTAATAATCAATACTTGTTGCACTAACCGCTCAATCTTTATTTCCCTTCTCAACATAAGAGTGTGAATATATTAAAAAGATTGGTCGTGGCTACCCACCGGATCGGCAATGTACCAGGACAGGTAGGAGACCAAACAAACCGGGTTCCATTTTAAAGATATCTACGACTATGGCCTTATGTTTATACGATATTATTCATGTGCCACTACGAACTGTCGAATTGTAGCAACACCATAAATAATAGGGGAAGATGACGTGGCATGTTTTCTGAGTGGTGGGCCCACCACCTCCACCGTCGAAGGCGTACATCCCAGGTTCGAGGACTAGTGCCCCCCCCCCCATTATTATGAAATTTTTCATATTTTGCTCCAAGCTCCGCTCCTCCTCTGGTCCTCCCGCCGCCACTCCATTATGTCGCACCACTCTTGTCCGTCCTTTGGGCCATCGTCCGCACTCCCTTCCCGCCATGCCCTCCCTGGCCTATCTCCTTGCTGTCGTCCATATCCCAAGCGCGTCTGGAAACAAAAAACAAGAGTCGGGTGTTGGGTGAGGCACCCAGTGACGCTGGTGATCTGGATCCTGTCCGGAGATGGTTCCTATGTGGCCGGAGAACACAGACATGGGTCCTGCACGGCTGGAGAGTACAGAATCTACTTCAAGTCTAGAGAACACAAAGGAGAACAAAACAGGGGAAGAGGATGCAGGGTGCAAAGCTTTGGAGATCTAGAGCCTCGTGAAGGTGTCGTACGTCCTCCTTGAAGGGTAAGAACTATAATTCCTTCTCTGCATTCCCCAATTAGCATTTCTAGTTCCATGGTGTTGGTGAGGATATGTAATGGTAATCACACGATGTACCCTTAGCCAAATTTTGTCCTTGAGCATGATGCTTTGTCAAGCAAGCATGAAGACACTAAAATGGGTGGCGGTATGGATGATTTTGTGCTCAAGATGTTGTTTATGCTGAGAAAGCATATCTAGACGTGGCTGTTGACCCTGGTAGGATGGAGAGTAGGGAATATTTGGTTGATTCAAACTTTGAGCCTGACTATGGGACTGATGAGGAAGAGGAATGTGAAGATTTGGAAATGGGATGCAAATACGATGATGAATACGAGGACATGCTAGTGACACAATTTGATAGGAACAATCCTACAATTGATGAGGGGACTGTCTTTGATACTATGGAGGACTGCAGATATGTAGTTTCTACCTATGCAATAATAGTTGGGTTGGAATTTATCATTCAAAAGATCGACCAAAAGAGATTTAGGGTACATTGTAGGGAAATTAATGTGTATAAATAGAGATTACATGCATCTCCAATGCGGGGTGGACACCCATTTCAGGTTGCAATAGCTACATTTAGTTTTAGTCTTTCTCATATTTATTCTGCTGATATGTCCTCTGATTTATTCGGATTCTTATCGAATGCAGATTAAGGTAAACACGAAGAAACACAGCTTCCCTAATACTTATTTAAGTGATAAAATTAGACTGGCGACAACCAAGTGGATTGCTTCTACTGTACTTGACTAGGTGAGGTAGGATCATAACATTGGACCTGCTAAACTCAAAACAAAGATTAGCAAAAAGTTTAACATTTTGATTCCTTACCACGGAGTCTTTGATGGGAAGGAGATGGATCTAAAATTTATTCAAGGCAAGTGGAATGATAGTTTTCACACATGTTGTATAGTTTCAAAGATGAGGTAGAGAAAACATTACCTGGTAGTGTTGTTGACAGTGATTACGAGGTTGTGAAAGTAAGATAAAAGGTCTCAATGGGGTTCAAGTATAAGCAGGCAGATAAGAAATGCTTTAGGAGATATTTGTCTTCCTAAAGGCATGCTGGAAGGGGTTCCTAGAAAGCTGCAGGCCATACTTGGCAATAGACGCAACTTCTTTAACAGGGGAGTTCAGGGGACAACTTGCTTCTGCTTATGCTATGGACGCGCATAATTAGCTTCTTCCCATAGCTTATGTTGTTCTTGAGGGTGAATCAAATGAAGGTTGTACATGGTTCATGCAGAGACTATAGGCAGTAATTGGTCACCTTGGAGGCTTGGTGATACACACTAGTGCATGCAAGGGGCTTGAGAATGCTGTTGATGTTGTGTTTCCTGGGGTTGAGCATAGGGAATGCATGTGACACCTTGCTACTAACTTCACGAAGAAGTTCAAAGGAAAGATCTTTGAAGAGAACTTGTGGCGATCAACATACACATACACCCCAAGCTAACGCATGCTACTTACAGCAAAACATGTATATAGTGCCAAAGGTGAAAAATACATTGAAGAATATCACACCAAGCTATGGTCCGGAAGCAAGTTTGGTGAGTAAAGCAAGGTAGATTATGTTTGCAATAATTTGGTAGACAGTTTCAATGCTAAGATTTCGAGCATGAAGATACTTGCAATTGTTATTTTGTTTGATGCAATAAGACAGTGCATAATGGTGAAGATAGATTTAAGGCAAAGAATTTGTGTAAGAAATTTTTTAGGCCATAAAATAGTTCCAAAGGTGGTTATGTTACTGAATGCATGAACCAGGGAAATGAGAACGATAAAGATGAGGATGGTCAGACGTTCCAGTACATTGGCTGAGGTTTATGCAGAATACAAGCATGGAACTGAACGGAGGTATATACTGTATACACTGGAAACAAGACTTGTTCATGCAGGAAGTGGCAGATTACTGGTCTACCATGTCGCCATGCATTGCACTTCATCTTAAAGTTGAGAGGTAGCGTAGCTAGAATAGAGAACTATGTTCATAACTATTTCTCCATGGACAAGTTTGCTGCAACTTATGCAGAAAACATACCACCTATGGCTGATGAAAATGATTGGGAGATAGTCAATCCATGGTTCAAACTTGAACCACCAGTTCTTAGGAGGCCACCTGGGAGACCTAGAAAGCTAAGGATCGAAGCCTCCACTGATAAAGATTCAACCCTAGGAGCAAGGAAAAGGAAATGCAAACAGTGTGGAGGATTGGGACATACCAGGAGGTTGTGCAAAAACCTAGTTCCACATGATCTTGTCCCTGTTCACACCCCGGAGGTAGAAAATAATGCTTCTCAACCAGAACTGGAGGAAGAGCAGCGAGAAGACGAAGAACTTGAGGAAGTGCACTAGGTGGAGGAAACGGTGATGAGCATGTGGAGGAAAACGTTGGTAAGCAACAAATTTATGAAGAAGTGGAGGTGCCAGCGAGGATATGTGGTGAAAAGAAACAAAAGGGTAAGCGGAGCGGGAAGGAAAAGGAAAATAATGGAGGTGATTAGAATATGAAGAAGTTGCAGGGGTGATTGAGGATGTTCTTGAGGATCTTTCGGCTAACTATAGGATAAATAATAAATCCCTCCCAATTCCATCTCTGTATAATTCTCTAGATGAAATGTAATCTTAAAAATTGTTTTATTTCTCATTTTTATCATTTTTGTTTCCATCCTCATCAACCATTGTTTAATGCAGCGCGGGCTCGAAGACTAATAAGAGGAGCAGAAAGAAGCGGGCACAGTAACGTCGTTTCTTCAATTATCATTAAAACTGAACTAGTCGTGTCATGTTTATTTATATCCGGCGGTGCTACGTGTCTATGATGGGGTCATGTGGACCAGATTACAACTATTTAAATATTATTACATTAATATTTTACCTCGTACATCAGCGCAACCACTAGTTTCCATCTCGCTTGATTCCCATATGGAACAACAAGCTTGTTCCCTTCTCCTCTGTCGCACTCCAAAATTATGGCTATGCCATCATGTGCTAGGAGCAGAGTCAGGCATTAGATGTGCAAGGAATGCGCGAACTTTGTTTTTTAGAATCAGATGAATTTCAGAAGTTTCAAACACAAAGACACCTAAAACATGGCCAATACATGCCCTACAATATTCTATGGATTGAATTCATCCCAAAATTCCTTTGAAAAACTTTCAATCCAAAGAGGCCATTAAGATACCGTACATAGATTAAATTTAGGCTCAAGTGACCCTAATCAACTATGCCACACCCGCTGTCTTCATCATCGACGACGTCATCCACATTGTCGCGCCTCCTCTCCGCATCGAAGCAATCGACATTCCCCGCGCTCGTCCTCCTCCTCATGAATTCTTCACGGTGCGTCGCGTCGACAATAGTGGAGGCCGTACGCCCAGGACCTTCCAGAAGCGCTGCCTCCCTTCAGGGTTGTGTAGATCCGGGTGGATCTCCCACTGGTGGGCTCCACATAGAGAAAGCAACGCCATCCGCTCCTTCTTGAACTGCTTTAGCCAATACGGACTCGTGTGTCTGTATTGGGCCATTCTCATCTTCTGCTCTGGAAGCTCACGGTGGCACTCCTCGATCTGCCTCGCCAACACCCTGTCACGCAAGAGCGGCATGACAGGCACCCCCGCGTAGCTGAGCTCGAAACCTCACGCATGGCAGTGCTGAGTATGTCGTAGTGGGCAATCATCTTAGCCTCGTAGAAGCTGAGATTGGGCCTCTCCATGGCTAGGAAGGAACACGATCTAAGCTCCGCCCCTATGGTTACGGGGATATGGTTAAGGAGGTAGACCCACTCGTGGTTGCGACTGCCAATCTGGTCGCAGAACAGACTACTCGCGGATTGATCTTATGAAGGATAATCCTTATCGTCCACACTCCCTGATCCAATGGCGCCTAACATTCGAGACGCAGAAAAAACCTGTAACCACTCGAGGCTTCTAGAATACCTGATCTGATGGCTATCATTGGATGCTAGGGTTAAGATCCAATGGCTGTCATTGACTCTAGGGGCTCCATGTGTGAAACCATGGTCACAAACCCCAAAAACACATAGGAATGCAACTGCCACATGGCATGGTGCACCAGCATGACAAAGGTTGCACCATAGAATCCACTAGAGTGTGTGTGGTCATGGGGATCGGTGTGGTTTCGGAAAATAACACATGCAATGACTCTAGGGTCTCCATGTCAAACCATGGCCATAGAGACCAAAAACAAATACGAAAGCAACTTCCACATGGAATTTTGCAACAGCATGACAGAAGTTACACCACATAATCCACTAGAGTGTGTGTGGTCATGTGGATCAATGTGGTTTTGGAAAAGAACACATGCAATGACACAAGGGGATCAGTGTGGTTTTGGAAAACAACACATGCAATGACTTTAGGGGCTCCATGTGTCAAACCTGGTCACATAGACCAAAAACACATAGGAAAGCAACTTCGACATGGAATGTTGCACCACCATGACAGAAGTTGCATGACAGAATCCACTAGAGTGTGTGTTGTGTGGATCAATGTGGTTTTGGAAAAGAACACATGCAATGACAATAGGGGATCAGTGTGGTTTTGGAAAAGAACACATGCAATGACTCTAGGGATTCATGTGTAAAACCATGGTCACAGAGACCAAAAACACATAGGAAAGCAACTTCCACCTGGAATGTTGCACCAACATAACAGAAGTTGTACCACAGAATCCACTATAGTATGTGTGCTCATGTGGATCAATGTGGTTTTGGAAAAGAACACATTCAATGACTCTAGCGGCTCCATGTGTCAAATGATGACCCACGAGTATAGGGGGTGTATCGCAGTATTGTCGATAAGTAAGAGTGTCGAACCCAACGAGGAGCAGAAGGTGCTGGCTAGTGGTATGGATCAGACATTCTCTGCAAATACTTAGCAAACGGATTTTTAGGGGGTTTTGATAATGCAAGTAAATAAAGTACAAGTAAATAAAAGACAATAAGAACAAATGCAACAAGTGGCCCAATCCTTTATGCAGCAAAGGACAAGCCGGTTGTATTACTTAAGATGACCAAACGTTCTCGAGGACACATGGGAATTCTGTCAAGTGCTTTCGCTTCATATAGTTGATTAATCTTCTTTAGCTTGCTAGGTGTTGTGTGGGAGAACATGTGCTAATGTACCGAACTTCCTAGGACTAATACATACTTGTGATTATACCCCTTGCAAACATATGTAAGTACAAGAAAGTAATTAAGGTAGAAACCTAACCACAACTTTAAACTCTAAGACCCTTACGTCCCGTGTGCAATGGTTTCCTAACGGGTGTTCAGGTTTCTGTCACTCCGGCAACCCCTACAATTAGTAGCCAAATACACAATGCATTCCCCTAGGCCCATATAGGTGAAATGTCATGTAGTGGACGTTCACATGACACCACTAGAAGAAGTACACCACAACTTAAATATCAAACTATTGAATCTTTCTCAACACAACTCCACTACTAACAACATGACTTCTCCCATGTCCTCAAGAACAAAACGAACTACTCACAAGACATCATAGGGATCATGATCAGATATGGAATAATGATGTATAACAATCTTAACATAAACAATAATTCATTGGTTTCACTCAATACCATCAACTACAAAGAGTAATCAACACCGGGAAAGTTTCCCCTAAGAACTATGCAAGATTCAACCAATTGTTACAGCAATATGGAGATGGTGATGAGGGTGCTGATGATGATGATGGTGGTGATGATGATGATCCTGATGAATTCTAGCTTGATGGTGGTGTTGATGACAACGATCTCCCCTCTCCGGGAAGGAATTCCCCCGGCAGAAATCTGTCTGCCGGAAAGATCTTTCTCTCTTGGTGTTTTCCGCCCCGCGGAGGCGGCGGAATCTTTCTGTGGTCTCTCCTTGAGTATTAGGGTTTTGGGAGGATAATATACGCCAGAGGGGAGAGCCAGGGGTGGACCAGGGCGGCCACACCACCTGGTGGCGCGGCCTAGGCTGGCCCATGCCAGGGGGTGGTGTGGGCCCCCTGTGGCCCATCTCTGCTTCCTCTTCTGGCTTCCTTCGTCTTATGGAAAAATAGGATTTTCCGTAAATTTTCCCGGATTTTCTGATCTTCGCGAATTTTGCCTCCAAACATCACCTTTTCCATCAGAATCCTGACTGCAGCGGTCCATGCTCCAAAAGTCATCAACCATGCAAAAAACAGATGAAATAACATAAGTAGCATCTCTTAATATGAAATATATCAATGAATAACAGTAAATTATGATATAGAATAGTGATGCAAAATGGATGTATCAACTCCCCCAAGCTTAGACTTTGCTTGTCCCCAAGCGAAACTGAGCTCAATAAACATGGCCTCATGTTTATGGAGCACAATAACTTAACTTGCAATAAGTAAAGGAAACAGAATAAAGATACATAAAGTGAATCATAATTGGTAATGGCAAACTTAGCTCTTGATCGAAGAATAGTTGATAATTTGCTGGAGTTCACAAATAAATGGTTTTCAATGATAGCTTTCAAAGAAGTAAACACCAAGATAAGAGCAAATGTGCAAAACAAGGAACATAAGAAACACGATTGAATAAATCATCATATGAATGAATGAAACACAACAACTCAAAATACTTGCTGAGATAGAAGGGAATAGGTTGATTGAATCAACTAGAAAGTAAAAGAAAGTCCCTTCGCAGAGGGAAGCAGGGATTGCAAGTTTCAAAAATAGCTTCCAAAAATTATGGTACTTATTAGCTTTCATCTCTCATTGCCCCTATCATAGGCATCTTTTGGTGACTAAGATTAAAGTGACACAACTAAGAGCATATGCTTGACAAGTTATAAATTGAAGTCACATGCCCCTTACTTATGAAGAACGAACCTCATGCTACTCAACTTTAGTCACGAGTAAGCTCTTGTCATTGTAAATACATGTGTATCATAGAGAACCGCCAACGGGGTACCCCTTGCACATGACACAGGAGCTATCCCATAATCAAAATGACAAGGCAAGCAGACAATGAGCATCTCAGCGATCTTTTTATTTGCTATTTGCATAGGTTTTTATTGAGGATGCTTCATAAAATGCTTATTATAGTTATGCTGCAAGTTTCCACCATGATTAGGCATGGCTTAGGCTAGCGGCCCAAGCATTTCTCTAACACATATACGAACTCCATGATCTTACCAGTTCCCCTTTTATTTCACACCGCCGGGATCCACAAGCAAAAGAACATGATATCAACTAGGTACAAAGTACCAATGCAGTGTTGAAAGCGTTCCCCATGATACATGGTTCTGCTAACTTCAACTCATAAAGCGCAAGCATATACGCAACAAAGAAGGACCCAATGGTTCAGGTTTATTAAGTGCAAGAAAATAAAGTGTGCCATCAAGTTCGTGAGAGCTTTAATCACTAATTTTCACATAACAAGTTTAATTTGTAAGGTAGATAAAAACAAGAATTTACTTGGAATAGCAATAATGCTAATAGGTAGGTATGGTGGACACAAATGGCATAGGTTTTGGTTTAAGGATTGGATGCACGAGAAGAATTCCCTCTCGGTACAGGTTTTTGGCTAGCAAGGCTAGATAGCAAGTATAAGAATTGAAGGAAGCAAACAAACATACAAGTGATAAAAACAAACATGCAATCTTCCTTGGAAGAACAAAAGATCTTAACTAGAGAATACTAAACTTATGGGCAAATCAAGAAAGAAAGATGATGAAATTATATTTCTTTAGAGTACTTTTATTTTTTTCATTAAATTCTGAAAATAGTGTTACTACTGACCGAGCCAGGTTTGCCAAAACCAACTAAATTAACTCAATGATCCCAAAGTGATACCAATACTAACAACAAGATAAATCATATAACCACGAATTGAAAACTAATATAAGATATGCAAAAGAGTAAATGATAGAACTTCTCATTAGTATTCCATAATGGCAAATCACACCAAGGGATACATATCTAAGGAGAGAGGGGACACTTCCATAATGCAAACCATCCTACATGATAACTTCTCTATTCATGATATGACTCTACTAAAAAGGTAAAAAAATAGAAGATAGTGATGTGATACCGCGGCACTCCCTGATGACCCGCAATTATAGGGGGTGTATCGCAGTATTTTCGAGGGAAGTGAAACCCAATTTATTCATTCGACACAAGGGGAGCCAAAGAATATTTATAAGCCTTAGCAACTGAGTTGTCAATTCAGCTGCACCTAGAAACAATCTTGCTCATAGCAGTTTATCAGTAGGAATAGTAAAGTAACAGCAGTAGTAAAGCAAAGACAGTAGTGAAAAAAACAGTTAACAGTGGGATTCGAGTGCGGTAGGCTTAGGGATGGATGGACGGGCGTTGCATGGAGAAGACAATTCAAATAGCAATCGGAACATAGGGAATTGCAGATAAATAAGATAAAGCATCCAAGTACTAGACAATCTTAGGCATGTGTTCCATATATAGTCATACGTGCTCGCAATGAGAACTTGCACAACATCTTTTGTCCTGCCAGCCCGTTTGCAGTGGGGCCTCTAGGGAACTACTGGCAATTAAGGTGCTCCTTTTAATAGAGCACCAGAGCAAACAATTAACACTCCGTGAACACATGTGATCCTCACATCAAAGCCTTTCCCTTCCGGTTATCCCGGTTTCTGTCACTTCGGGGCCATAGGTTCCGGACAACAACGTGTGTATACAACTTGCAGATAAGACCAAAAACAATACTACCATAATGAAATAATAACATGTTCAGATCTGAAATATGGCACTCAGGCCCTAGTGACAAGCATTAAGCACAACAAGTCGCAACAAAGTCATAAAGCACTAATAAAAGATACTAGGCACCATGCCCTAACAATCTGATGCCATTACATGAACGATCTCATCCAATCCCTACCATCCCCATAGCCTACAGCGGGGGATTACTCACTCATAGATGGAGGAAACATGGATGGTCGACGGAGATGATGGTGGAGATCGATGGAGATGGCTCCGGGGGCACTTCCCCGTCCCGGCAGGGTGCCAGAATAGAGACTTTCTGTCCCCCGAATTTCCCCTTTGGTGGCGGCGGCGCAGCGGAACTTTTCATGGAAAAACATCGAATCCCCTGAAGTTTTTAGGTCAGAAGGCTTCTTATAGGCGAAGAGGGAGATCGAGGGGGTGCCTGGGGCCACCACACCATGCCCTGGCGCGGCCAAGCCCAGCCCACGCCTGGGGGTGGTGTGGCCAGGACCTGGCCCTCCTCCGTCTCTTATTCTGGCTCCGTGAGTCTTCTGGAAAAATAGGCACTTTGGCTTTTGTCCCGTCCAATTCCGAGAATATTCATTTTCTGACTTTCCTAGAACCAAAAACAGCAGAAAACAGGCAACTGGCACTGTGGCTCTTGTTAATAGGTTAGTCCAAGAAATCATATGAAAAGTACTCCAAAGTGTGTACAAAACACAAGAAAGTGGATGGAGCATCAAAAATTATATATACATTTGCAATGTATCACTCCCCCAAGCTTGGAACAAACCAAGGGGATGCCAAACCTGATGACGAATTACTCCTTTGGTGGTGGTGGTATCCTCTCATCATCGTCCAACTTCCAGGGTAAGGGCTTCCCATCAACAAAGGACATAGTGGTCTCCAGCATCCTGAAACTTGCAGCAGCACTTATGAGTTTAAATCTAACCTCATACTCACAATTTTGATTTTGAACATCGTAGAGCTGTGCTTGCAGTTCATTTGTTGTTTGGCGGAGGGAGAGGAGTTCATCTTTGAGCTCAGCAGTCTCCTCTTGGTGCTCGGTGATGAGTTCGAAATAAATCTTATGGATGATATCCACTTCGCGTTCCGCCATCTTCTTGTACCTAAAGACTTCTTGCTCCAATGCTTCCATCCTGTCCTCCAGACTTCCTTCACCCATAGGGCCTTGAACCTCTTTTATTCGTACCTCCCCATCTTCAAGCAACAACTCCTTGGGATGTATCTTCAACTCTCTCATGTATGGGTTGATGATATCCTCTAAAGAATCTTCCTTGGCTGATCCAGAGGAAGACATTGTGGCTCAAATCTGGGACTCTACCTGTTAGAAACAGATCGAAACGAAAACACGACGAGAACACGATATACGAACCTCGGGGGATCTGGGAATTATATATTACGAGATTTCACAACAAAAGGAAGGTACTGGGAGAAAACGGGTCAGAGACGGAGTCCGGAGGGGCCACACCACCTGGTGGCGTGGCCAGGGTGGGCCCGCGCCATAGGGTGGTGTGAGCCACACTGGCTCCATCTCCGTCCCTCTTTCGCTTTGTAGCTTCCCTTATTGACTAAAAACTACAAAAATATAATTTGACAGATCTTTCGCAGAACTTTTCTTACCAGAACTGTTACCTATTCAAAAACGGAGTCTGCAGGTCTCTGAATTTGGTCCTTGATAAATTTTTCTGGAGTTATAACTTGAAAGGCATCAGCATTTTCATTGTAGGAATCTCCAGCAATATAGTGCTTGAGTCTCTGCCCATTCACTACTTGTGTAGTATTATCTTTTAAAGAAGAAATTTTTATTGCTCCTGAACGGTACACTTCTTCAATAACGAAAGGTCCTTCCCATTTCGACAGTAGTTTTCCTGCAAAAAATCTGAGACGAGACCTATACAATAGAACTTTCTCACCAACATGAAATTCTCTCTTAAGTATTCGCTTGTCATGCCATCTTTTAACTTTTTCCTTAAAGATCCTAGCATTCTCATAGGCTTCACTCCTCCATTCATCTAAAGAACTTAAGTCAAATAATATTTTCTCACCAGCGAGCTTACAATCTCTATTGAGTTCTTTAACTACCCAATAAGCTTTGTGCTCTAATTCTAAAGGTAGGTGACAATCTTTCCCATAAACCATTTTATAAGGAGACATCCCCATAGGGTTTTTGCAGGCAGTCCTATAATCCCATAAAGAATCATTCAACTTTTTAGCCCAGTTTTTTCTAGATCTATTAACAGTCTTTTGCAAGATGGATTTAATTTCTCTATTTGATAACTCTACTTGTCCACTAGTTTGGGGGTGATAAGCTGAAGCAATTCTATGATTAACATCATATTTAGCAAGGGTCTATCTAAAACCACCATGAATGAAATGAGAACCTCCATCAGTCATGAGGTACCTAGGCACTCCAAACCTAGGAAAGATAACATCCTTAAGCATTTTTAGAGAAGTCTCTCCGTCAGCACTCTTTGTAGGAATGGCTTCTACCCACTTAGTAACATAATCAATAGCAACAAGAATATGAGTATAACCTTTCGAGGGAGGAAAAGGACCCATAAAGTCAAATCCCCAGCAATCAAAGGGTCCAATAACTAGAGAATAGTTCATAGGCATTTCATTGCGTCTACAAATATTACCAACACGCTGACACTCATCACAAGATAAAACAAATTTTCTTGCATCTTTAAAAAGGGTAGGCCAGTAGAAACCTGATTGCAGCACCTTTTGCACAGTTCTATCTCCTGCATGATGTCCTCCATAATCACTACCATGACATTTACACAATATCTCCTTTTGTTCATATTGTGGAACACATCTTCGCATAATACCATCCGCTCCTTCTTTATAAAAGTGTGGGTCATCCCAAAAATAATACCTCAAATCATAAAAGAACTTTCTTCTTTGCTGAGCTGTAAAAGTTGGAGGCAAATACTTGGAAACAATAAAGTTAGCATAATCAGCGTACCAAGGGCTCCCTCGCGAGCTTACCCCTACCACAGCCAACTGTTCATTTGGGAAACTATCATTAACAAGCATAGGGTCAAAGGAGATATTTTCCAACCGAGATAAATTATTAGCTACAGGGTTTTCAGCACCTTTCATATCTACAATATGTAGATCAAACTCTTGTAAAAGCAGCACCCATCTAATAAGCCTAGGCTTAGCATCCTTCTTCGTCATAAGGTACTTAATAGAAGCATGATCAGTATGAATGGTGACTTTTGAGTCTACAATATAGGGTCTAAACTTATCACAAGCAAAGACGACAGCTAGAAATTAGTTTTCAGTAGTAGCATAATTCCTTTGAGGAGCATCCAAAGTCTTACTAGCATAATGAATAACGTTTAGCTTTTTATCAATTCATTGCCCAAGGACAGCACCTACAGCAAAATCACTAGCATCACACATTATTTCAAAGGGTAAACTCCAATCAGGTGGTTGAATGATAGGAGCTGTAGTTAAAGCCTTCTTAAGAGTTTCAAAAGATTCCTTACAATCATCATCAAAAACAAAGGGTACATCTTTTTGAAGAAGATTAGTGAGGGGTTTTGATATCTTAGAGAAATCTTTAATAAACCTTCTATAGAAACCAGCATGACCAAGGATACTACGAATACCTTTGATGTCTCTTGGGCAGGCCATTTTCTCAATTGCCTCGACTTTAGCTCTATCCACTTATATGCCTCTTTTGGAAACCTTATGCCCAAGGACAATCCCTTCATTAACCATGAAGTGGCATTTCTCCCAACTAAGAACAAGATTAGTTTCTTCACACCTCTGCAAAACTTTATCAAGGTTGTGCAGACAATTATCAAAAGAAGTTCCATAGACAGAGAAGTCATCCATGAACACTTCCACAATTTCCTCACAAAAACCATGAAAGATAGCAGACATGCATCTTTGAAAAGTAGCAGGAGCATTACATAAACCAAAAGGCATACGTCTATAAGTATAAGTTTTGTAAGGGCAAGTAAAAGTAGTTTTTTCTTGATCTTGTTGTTTAACAGCAATTTGAGAGAAACCAGAATAACCATCAAGAAAACAAAAATGGGTCTTTTTAGACAACCTTTCCAACATTTGATCAATAAAAGGAAGCGGGTAATGATCTTTCTTAGTAACTTTGTTGACTTTCCTAAAATCAATGCACATCCTATAGCCTACCACTATTCTTTGGGGAATAAGCTCATCATTATCATTAGGCACAACAGTAATACCTCCCTTTTTAGGGACACAATGAACAAGACTAACCCATTCACTATCAACAATAGGGTAAATAATACCAACATCAAGGAGTTCCAATACCTCATTTCTTACCACTTCCTTCATTTTAGGATTTAAACATCGTTGGTTCTCTACTACTGGCTTTGCATCTGGTTCTATATTGATAGCATGCTGACATATAGTAGCTGAAATCCCTTTTAAGTCATCCAGAGTATAGCCCATAGCCCCTCGGTGTTTCTTCAAAACCTCCAATAATCTTTCTTCTTCCTTCCCTAAAAGTTTAGAGCTAATAATAACAGGATATATCTTTTTATCATCAATGTAAGCATATTTAAGATCGTTAGGGAGAGGTTTTAGATCAAAGACCGGATCCTTTTTAGGTGGCAATGTGGTACCCAAGTCTTCTACAGGCAAGTTATGCTTAAGCATCTTAGGCTGATTACGGAGAATCTCGTCACTCATTCCCTTCTTCCATGAAGATTTCACTTTCATGATCTTCCATAAATTGTTGCAAAGCATTGTTAGGAGCAAGAGAAATAGAAGCAAGTTGTTCAACTCTAAAATCCTCATTATGGGTTTCCTCTTCACAAGGTTCTTTAGTAAATTTCGAAAAATTAAACTCATAAGATTCCCCATCAAACTTAGTCAAGATTTTCTCCCTTTTGCAATCTATAATAGCTCCACAAGTACTCAATAAAGGTCTACCAAAAATGATAGGATAAGTTTTACTAGCAGCTGAACTAAGTACTAGAAAATCAGTAGGATACTTAATCTTACCACAAAGAACTTCCACATCTCGTACAATACCAATTGGAGAGATGGTCTCTCTATTCGCAACGTGAATAACCACATCAATCTCTTCCAATTCGCAGGGACTGATTTCATGCATAATTTCTCTGTAAAGCTCATAAGGAATAGCACTGGAACTTGCACCAATATCACATAAACCATAATAGCAATGATCACATATTCCAACGGAAAGCACAGGGACACTAGCCTTTTTAGTTCTATTAGGATGTGAAACAATATTAGAAGCATCCTCACAAAAGACTATGTGTCCATCTTCTACGCTTTTAGTGACAAGATCTTTCACAATTGCTACAACAGGTTCAATGTTTATTTGTTCATCAGGTTTTATAGTTCTCTTTGCACTTTTAGTGATTACACTAGTTATCATAGGATGGTCCTTTACCTTACCTGGGAAGGGTTTCTCGATATAAAGTCCAGGTAAGATATGATCAATAGTGTAAAACTCAGTACTCCCAACAGGAACACAGTCAACAATATCTTTATAAGGCGCATGGTACTTGCTCCATCCCCTTTTTGGGATTTCAATATAACAAGCAAAAGCCTTAAAGCAATTTGTAATAACTTGTACATCAAGACCATAAGTATTATTAATATTTTGAAAGTTATCAGTACCCATAAAAGATTCAATGCATTCATAATCATAATTTACCTGACTTTCTACCTTTGTCATTCTCCCAAGCTTCAGCATTATCTTGAATACGGTCCAGAAGGTCCCATTTGGCTTTTTCTTCCATGCGAG
Source organism: Avena insularis (assembly GCA_023614405.1). Lineage (NCBI taxonomy): Eukaryota > Viridiplantae > Streptophyta > Magnoliopsida > Poales > Poaceae > Avena > Avena insularis. The sequence goes on along the minus strand of CM042686.1, from coordinate 416,796,748 downwards.
TGAATGATCCAGCACAAGAAGCATCCAATAAATCCTTATCATGAAGAGAAAGCCTTGCATAAAAGTTATTGATAATAATATTGTTGGGGAGCTCATGAATGGGACATTTGAGCATTAGTAACTTCAATCTCTCCCAAGCTTGAGCTGTACTCTCTCCATCAAGAGGCCAAAAGTTGTATATTTGTTTTCGATCTTTATGAATCTCACTAGGAGGATAAAACTTTGAATAAAAGAGAGGTACTATTTCCTCCCATTCAAGAGCTTGACCATTCTTCAGCAACTTATATCATTCCTCAGCTCTTCCTTTCAGTGATAATGAGAATAACTTCTTCTTGACTTGATCTGTAGTAATACCTGCACACTTGAACAACCCGCATAATTCATGTATAAGGAGCAAATGATCACTGGGATGGACAGTTCCATCTCCAACATAATAGTTATCCATAACACGATCAATAATTCTTGTAGGTATTTTAAAAGTATCATTCTCAGCAGGTGGTGGTTCATCTACTACCTTAGAAGTGGTAGTAGCTTTACCAAATAAGAAACTCAGCGAATTATCCATATTGAAAATAAAGTAACCAACAGAAATAAACAATACTCACAGTAGAAGTTTCCTTTACCAGTTCCACTCTCCAATAGCGCTTCACTCCCCGACAACGGCGCCAGAAAATAGTCTTGATGACCCACAAGTATAGGGGGTGTATCGCAGTATTTTCGATAAGTAAGAGTGTCGAACCCAACTAGGAGCAGAAGGTGCTGGCTAGTGGTATGGATCAGGAATTCTCTGCAAATACTTAGCAAGCAAATACTTGTAGGTATTTTATGGGTTTTTGATAATGCAAGTAAATAAAGTACGAGTAAATAAAAGACAATAAGAACAAATGTAGCAAGTGGCCCAATCCTTTATGCAGCAAAGGACAAGCCGGTTGTATTACTTAAGATGACCAAACGTTCTCGAGGACACATGGGAATTCTGTCAAGTGCTTTCGCTTCATATAGTTGATTAATCTTCTTTAGCTTGCTAAGTGTTGTGTGGGTGAACCTCTGCTAATGTACCAACCTTCCTAGGACTAATACATACTTGTGATTATACCCCTTGCAAACATCCGTAAGTACAAGAAAGTAATTAAGGCAGAAACCTAACCACAACTTTAAACTCTAAGACCCTTACATCCCTTGTGCAATGGTTTCTTAATGGGGGTTCAAGTTTCTGTCACTCCGGCAACCCCAACGATTAGTAGCCAAATACACAATACATTCCCCTAGGCCCATATAGGTGAAGTGTCATGTAGTCTACGTTCACATGACACCACTAGAAGAAGTACACCACAACTTAAATATCAAACTATTGAAACTTTCTCAACACAACTCCACTACTAACAACATGACTTCTCCCATGTCCTCAAGAACAAAATGAACTACTCACAAGACATCATATGGATCATGATTAGATATGGAATAATGATGTATAACAATCTGAACATAAACAATAATTCAATGGTTTCACTCAATAGCATCAACTACAAAGAGTAATCAACACCGGGAAAGTTTCCCCTAAGAACTATGCAAAATTCAACCAATTGTTACAGCAATATGGAGATGGTGATGAGGGTGCTGCTGATGATGATGGTGGTGATGATGATGATGATCCCGATGAAGTCTAGCTTGACAGTGGTGTTGATGGCGACGATCTCCCCTCTCCGGGAAGGAATTCCCCCGGCAGAAATCTGTCTGCCAGAGAGATCTTTCTCTCTCGGTGTTTTCTGCCCCGCAGAGGCGGTGGAATCTTTCTATGGTCGCTCCTCGAGTATTAGGGTTTTGGGAGGATAATATACGCCAGAGGGGAGAGCTAGGGGTGGACCAGGGTGGCCACACCACCTGGTGGCGAGGCCTAGGCTGGCCCGCGCCAGGGGGTGGTGTGGGCCCCCTGTGGCCCATCTCTGCTTCCTCTTCTGGATTCTTTCGTCTTCTGGAAAAATAGGATTTTCCGTATATTTTACCGGATTTTCTGATCTTCACAAATTTTGCCTCTAGACAGCACCTTTTCCATCAGAATCCTGACTGCAGCGGTCCATGCTCCAAAAGTCATCAACCATGCAAAAACAGATGAAATAACATAAGTATCATCTCTTAATATGAAATATATCAATGAATAACAGTAAATTATGATATAGAATAGTGATGCAAAATGTACGTATCATAAACCATGGTCACAGAGAAGAAAAACCCATAGGAAAGCAACTTCCACATGGAATGTTGCACCAGCATGACAAAAGTTGCATCACAGAATCCCTTGAAGTGTGCGTGGTCATGTGGATCAGTGTGATTTCTTGAAAAGAACACATGCAAACACTAGGGGATCATTGTGGTTTTGGAAAATAACACATGCAATGACTCTAGGGGCTCCATGTGTCAAACCATGGTCACAGAGACCAAAAATTCATAGGAAAGCAAATTCAACATGGAATGTTGCACTAGCATGTGAGAAGTTGTATCATAGAATCCTCTAGAGTGTGTGTGGTCATGTGGATCAGTGTGGTTTTGTAAAAGAACACATGCAATGACACTAGGGTGTTAGTGTGGTTTTTGAAAAGAACACATACAATGACTCTAGGGGCTCCGTATGTGAAACCATGGTCATAGAGACCAAAAATACATAGGAAAGCAACTTCCACATGGAATGTTGCACTAGCATGACAGAAGTTGCACCACATAATCCACCGGAGTGTTTGTAGTCATGTGGATCAATGTGGTTTTGGAAATAACAGATGCAATGACACTAGGGGATTAATGTGGTTTTGGAAAATAACATATGCAATGAATCTAGGTGAATAGTGCGGTTATGGAAAAAACATATGCAATGACTCTAGGGCCCCCATGTGTCAAACCATGGTTAAAGAGACCAAAAACACATATGAAAGCAACTTCCACATGGAATGTTGCACCAGCTTGACAGAAGTTGCATCACACAATCCACTAGAGTGTGTGTGGTCATGTGGATCAATGTGGTTTTGAAAAAGAACACATGCAATGACACTAGGGGATCAATGTGGTTTTGGAAAGAACGATTGCAATAACTCTACGGGCTCCGTGTGTCCAACCATGGTAACAGAGACCAAAATCACATAGGAAAGCAACTTCCACATGGAATGTTGCACCAGCATGATAGACGTTGCATCACCGAATCCACTGGAGTGTGTGTGGTCCTGTGGATCAATGTGGCTTTGGAAAAGAATAATGCAATGTCACTAGGGGATCAGTGTGTTCTTGGAAAATAACACATGCAATGACTCTAGGGGCTCCATGTGTCAAACCATGGTCATAGAGACCAAAAACCTCATAGGAAAGCAACTTCCACATGGAATGTTGCACTAGCATGACATAAGTTGCACCATAGAATCTGCTGGAGTGTGTGGTCATGTGGATCAATGTGGTTTTCGAAAAGAACACATGCAATGACACTGGGGGATCAGTGTGGCTTTGGAAATGAACACATGCAATGATTCTATGGGCTCCATGTGTCAAACCATGGGCATAGATACCAAAAACACATAGGAAAGCAACTTCCACATGGAATGTTGCACCAGCATGACAGAAGTTGCACCATGGAATCCACTAGAGTGTGGGCGGTCATGTCGATCAATGTGGTTTCGGAAAAGAACACATGAAGTGACACTAGGGAATCAGTGTGGTGTTTGAAAAGAACATATGCAATGAATCTAGGGGCTCCATGTGTCAAACCATGGTCATAGAGATGAAAAACACATAGGAAAGCAAATTCCACATGGAATGTTGCACCAACATGACAGAAGTTGCATCACAGAATCTATTGGAGTGTCTGTGGTCATGTGTACCAATGTGGTTTTTGGAAAAGAACACATGCAATGACACTAGGGGCTGCATGTGTCAAATCATGGTCATAGAGACTAAAAAGACATAGGAAAGGAACTTCCACATGGAATGTTGCACTAGCATGATAGAAGTTGCACCACAGAATCCACTAGAATGTGTGTGGTCATGTGGATGAATGTGGTTTTGGAAAAGAACACATGCAATGACACTAGGGGATCCGTGTGGTTTTGGAAAAAAAACACATGCAATGACTCTAGGGGCTCCATGTGTCAAAGCATGGTCACAGATACCAAAAACACACAGGAAAGTAACTTCCACATGGAATGTTGCACCATCATGATAGAATTTGCATCACAGAGACCACTGGAGTGTGGGTGTGGTCATGTGGATCATTGTGGTTTTGTAAAAGGACGCATGCAATGAAACTAGGGGATCAGTGTGGTTTCAGAAAATAACACATGTAATGGCTATACGGGCTCCATGTGTCAAACCATGGTCACGGAGACCAAAACACATAGGAAAGTAACCTCTACATGGAAAGTTGCACCAGGATGACAGAAGTTGCGTCACAGAATCCACTAGAGTGTGTGTGGTAATGTGGATAGATGTGGTTTTCGAAAATAACACATCAGTGACACTACGGGATTAGTGTGGTTATGGAAAATAACACATGCAATGACCCTAGGGGATCCATGTTTCAAACCATGGTCACAGAGACCAAAAACACAGAAGAAAGCAACTTCCACATGGACTGTTGCACCAGCATGACAGAAGTTGCATCACAAAATCCAATGGAGTGTGGGGTCATGTGGATCCGTGTGGTTTTGGAAAAGAACACATGCAATGACACTACAGGATTAGTGTGGTTTTGGAGAAGAACACATGCAATGACTCTAGGTCCTCCATATATCAAACCATGGTCACAGAGACCAAAATTCATAGGAAAGCAACTTCCACATGGAATGCTGCACTAGCATGATAGAAGTTGCATCACAGAATCCACTAGAGTGTGTGTGGTCATGTGGATCAATGTGGTTTTGGAAAATAACACATTCAATAACACTAGGGGATCAGTCTGGTTTTGGAAAATAACACATGCAATGACTCTAGGAGCTCCATGTGTCAAACCATGATCACGGAGACCAAAAACACATAGGAAAGCAACCTCCACATGGAATTGTTGGGGGGATACCCCCGGGTAGGGTCACTCCGGGGTATAAGGGCCGAGTTAGCCGAGGTTCGGCAAGGTCAAAGCGGATGTTGGCCGGGTCACCTCAAGGCAGGCCGGATCACGGAGTAACCCGGACCAGGGGGGTCGCCTAACATTGTCTCATCCGACTTAAGGAGTAAGTCGGAAGTGCTTATCTAACTTATATGCAGGAACAGGTGTGGACGGGTCTACTATGATCTGGGTCCGTGCTTAGCTTCTGGGAGAAGGAAGGAATCTCTCTGGTCAAAAAGAAGGTCCGGTACGCACTGCATGAGCGGAGAAAGCAAGGGAAGGACCACCGGGCCGTGGCCGACAAGGGTGATGACGCTCATGTGTGGCCAAGCGCCTTGAGAGGCTTACGTCGCTAAAGCATGTATGACGCGGGGGTAAAGCACCCCAGTCGGGTTACCACTTTGGGAGGGGACATATTCTTAGGAATATGCCTCCACGTATGCCCTAGGCAGGGACCGAACTTCCTCTATATAAGGGGGGCTAGGTCTCTGGTAGAAGGGGGTTGGTGGAGCACTAGTTGGTTTTGTGATTCTATAGGGCTAGTTGATCTAGCATTCTAGGGAAAGATAGTAGGCAAGAGTAAGAGAGCTCCTTCTTCCTCCTCTCGCCAATACTGCTCAAGGAGCACTTCTAATCTCGAGAGATAGCAATACAAACTTCTATGTGGAGAATCACTCCACTATCCCTACCTGGATTCCCCTAGCGTGTATTAGTCCCCACCTTTAGCCTATCCATGGCATCTGCCGTGATACCACCACGGCAGTTGGCACCCACCGTTGGGCTAGCGGCGCTAGCAGGGGTGAAGACCCGGAGGTAACACCTAAGGCACCGAGGAAAGGTAGAGGACCTCCACTAGAGAGGCCTGAGAACGTACTAAGAGAAGCTGTGGATAGCTTGGCTAACCCGGTAGCAGCAGTGGTAGATCCAGCTCAGGCACAGGCCGAGCTAGAGGAAACTAGGCAAACGATACTTGAGTGTGCAAAGAAAATAGCCGCTGCTCAGCAGTCGCTGAACATGACGCTGCGTGAGTATGCAAAGGAAAACAAGGTTGATACGGTAAAAGTGAAAGGGAGAAATCTCATAAGCGAGATGAATAGAGAAGGTGATGATGGAGCAGAAGGGTCGGAAAACTATCTGTCAGTGGGGTTGCCGAAGTATAGTACCCCGGCGAAGAACCTCAGAGCAGCAGATGCGGCTGCGTCCGAGTTAGAGGGTCTGACGGGTGAGGCCCGTCAAAGACAGCAAGATAGGGTTAACGAGCTGGTTCGGATCGCGAACAGACAGAACGAAGAGCTACTGAGAGCTAACCCGGAGAGAGCTGGAGCTTCCAAAATCGTCCATTCGGTGATGGGTAACCCGGAGAAGTCCGCTGGAGCCGCATCATCGCCTCATGGTGGTCCAAGAAGAGAATAGGTAGTAACCTCGGCCAGACGGAACAATCAGATCGTAACGTATGACCCGACGCGTGCAGGAAAAGAAAAAGAGATGCGGAAAAATGATGATCGACGGAGTGTGAGCCGAGGTGAAGCTGGCCGAGGTAATCACGACCAAGGCAATGCCGGTCAAGGGAACACTGCCAACGGCAATGCCGGACAGCGCAACTCCGCAGGAGCAGGACAACCGCAGCAGCGGAATATACCAAGGCAAGAGCAAAGCGCCGACCGAGGTATGCAGCAGAAAGGTGCGCAACGAGAGCAAAACCGATACAACGACGGTGATTCGGAGATGGTGAATGCAGGGTACTCTAGACAGGACTACCATGTGATAGGGTCAAGATTGGGAAGCAGAGACTTAATGCCGGATGACGCTAGGTTAAAACTGGATCTCCTGTATAGGTCGGAATAGATCGAATGACAAGGTCCTCCGGGTCCAGCGTGCTTTGGACCCCGGATCATGAAGGAACCACCGGTACCAAACTTCCAGTTGCCCAGAGGCACGAAGACGTATGACGGCAGTACCAAGCCGGAGGATTGGGTGATAAACTATGCTACGGCGGTGAAAATTGCAACTGGCAACTTGAGATGGGTTGTACGTTACGTACCCCAGATGTTGGAAGGCCAGGCTAGAGTACGGCTGAATAATTTACCACCCGGAAGCATCAACTGCTGGATAGATTTTGAAGAAATGTTTATCAGCAACTTCTCAAGTACATATCAGAGGCCGAATAGACCGCAAACCCTAGCAATGTGCAGGCAAAGACCTAACGAGACAGATCGTGAATTCTTGACCCGGTGGTGTACCGTGAGAAACTCGTGTGAGGGTGTCATAGAGTCACAGGCCATAGCGTGGTTTGCGCAAGGGTGCAGATATGGCAGCAAGCTGTGGATGAAGTTGCAAAGGAAAATGCCAGTTACGCTAGCAGAGATGATCCGGATTGCTGATTCGTATGCTTTGGGCGATCCGACTCAACCTAGGCTCGCCTCAAACGAGTCAAACGAGGAATACTATCAGAGGGATGGAGCTGGGTCATCCCGGAGGAACGATTACAGAGGAAAAAGGAGAGGTGATAGACCGGATCATCGCTACGGTTTGCAACAAGTTGCAGCTGTGAATCAAGATCAACCCGGAGCAGGGAGCAACCAATGCCAGAGAATGGGAGGGCAATGGACTCCAAGAAATGATGGCAAGAAAACATGGACTCCAGAACAAAAGAAATAGTGGAAGGAAAAGAAAGACCGTCCGAGGTATACCTACGAGTCAATGTTGGACCAGCCGTGTAAGTTTCACACGCCAAATCCGAATAGCCCAGCAGGTCACACAACAAGGCAATGTGAGTGGATGCGTAAGATAGAGAAAGGTGGTTCGGGGAATGCTCAGGCACCCCGGAATGATCAACCTCGGCAGGAGTTACCCCGGCAGCAATTGCTCTCCGGGGCGAACGCGCAGCAGCTAATGTTACCTCCCCCTCCGCCGAGGTATGACAACAATGAGAGAAGGGATGCAGTGCATCAGGTGGAAAATCAGCAACAACCGGATCAGAGGTACCCCGGAAACGAGGGAAGGAATGAGTACAGGGAACATCACCATAGTTATTGTGTGTTCACGACTGAAGAAAAAGATAGAAAGAGCTTGCAGCATCGACATATGGAGCTCAATGCGGTCATGCCAGCGGTGACGAGGTACATGCCTTGGTCTGACCAGGAAATCACCTGGAACATCAAAGATCATCCTAAACTTATGCCGAGCCCAGGTTCGTATGCGCTAGTGCTAGATCCGACATTCATTGGACCGAACATCAACGTGAGGTTCTCCAAGGTTTTGATTGATAATGGCAGTAGCATTAACATCATGTATGCGGATACGATGCGCAAGTTGGGCATCTCGGAGAACATGCTCCAGGCTACGAGAACAAATTTCCATGGCATTGTACCGGGCATTTCTTGTGAGCCCATAGGCAAGGTCCGGGTCGACGTGCTATTCGGCACAAGGGACAACTGCCGAACTAAAAATCTGGAGTTTGAAGTGGTGAACTTGGAAAGTGCATATCATGTGTTACTCGGAAGACCAGCATTGAACAAATTCATGGCAAGCTGTCACATCAATTATCTGAAGATGAAGTTGCCCGGGCCAAATGGAGTGATTACCATTGCTGGAGATTTCTGACGTTCCATTGAGTGTGCTTCAGCCGGGTCTAACCTAGCCGAGTCACTCGTGATTGCACAAGAGAAAAGAAAAATCCAAGAGGTGGCGGCATTAGCTCAGTCCGCGCAACAATATATGCCGGCATTAAGTAACCCGCATGGCAGCGTTTCATTTCAAGCCGCAAAGGACACCAAGAAGGTTCCAGTTGATAACATGTTCCCGGAGCGCACCGTAACAATTGGTGCCGGGTTAACTGACAAATAGGAAAGCGAGCTCGTCAACTTCCTCCATGAGAATCGGGATATTTTTGCTTGGTCTACTCAGGACTTGCAAGGTGTTCCAAGGGAGTTGGCCAAGCACTCTTCGAACGTCAGACCCGGAGCAAGGCCGGTGAAGCAACCTCTTCGCCACTTTGCCGAGGATAGGAGAAAAGTGATTGGAGACGAGATAGCTCGATTACTGGCAGCAGGATTTATCATGGAGGTACTATATCCGGATTGGCTCTCTAATCCGGTGCTGGTAGAAAAGAAGAAGGACGATCCGAACGTGGCAGCGGTTTGGCGTATGTGTATCGATTACACGAACCTGAACAAGGCGTGTCCAAAAGATCCATTTCCACTACCGAGGATAGATCAGGTCATAGACTCGACCGCGGGATGCGAACTGTTGTCATTCATTGATGCATATTCTGGCTTCCACCAGATACCACTGAACCCGGATGATCAAATAAAGACTGCGTTTATTACCTCAGACGGGCTTATCGCTATCGCACTATGCCGTTCGGTTTACGTAATGCAGGTGCAACGTACCAAAGATGTATGCAAAAATGCTTGCATGACCAAATAGGTCAAAACGTACAAGTATACGTGGATGATGTGGTTATCAAGACCAAGGAAAGTGCAACGCTCCTTGACGACATAAGGCAAACATTCGCGAACTTGAGAAGGTTCCGGATGAAGCTTAACCCGGAAAAATGTACCTTCGGTGTCCCGGCTGGAAAATTACTCGGATTTCTCGTCTCCAGCCGAGGTATCGAAGTTAATCCAACTAAGATCCGATCCATCGAACGAATGGAGCTACCGAAGTGTCTTAACAATGTCCAAAAGTTCACTGGATGCCTGGCATCGTTGAGTCGGTTTGTGTGTCGGTTGGGAGAAAAGGCACTGCCTCTCTACCAACTCATGAAAAAGTCGGATAAATTCATTTGGACGCCACAGGCCGATGAAGCCTTTGCCCACTTAAAAAAGATGTTGGCCACTGCGCCAGTGTTAGCCTCTCCACTATCAAAGGAGCCAATGTTGCTCTATATAGCCGCAACCATCCGAGTTGTAAGTGCAGTAATTGTAGTGGAGCGCAATGAAGAGGGTAAGTCGGTGTAGAGGCCAGTATATTACCTGAGCGAGGTATTGTCTGCCTCAAAAGAGAACTACCCGCACTTTCAAAAGGTGGCATACGGTGTCTATATGGCGGCAAAGAAGTTAAAGCATTACTTTGAGGAGCACCCCATCAAAGTAATATGTGAAGCTCCCATATCCAAGATAATGGGTAACAAGGATGCGAGTGGCGTATTGCATTGCAAATGGGCAATTGAGTTAGCCCCTTATGCTCTAACACGATGTAAGAGAAGCGATCAAATCTCAGGCTGTGGCGGACTTTTTTGTGGATTGGGCCGAGGTTCAATACGAACCACCACCACTAGATCCGAATTACTGGAGGATGCACTTTGACGGGTCAAAAACGAAAACCGGATTAGGCGCCGAGATTGTGCTTACCTCACCAAAGAAGGACCAGCACAAGTACGTATTGCAGATCCATTTCGCGGCATCGAACAATGTCGCTGAGTATGAGGCTCTTGTGCATGGGCTCAAGGTGGCAAAGGAGATTGACATACGTCGGATAATATGTTTTGGCGACTCGGATCTGGTGGTGCAGCAGGTGTCCGGAGTGTGGAACGCCCTGGATCCAAACATGGCGCTATACAAATTTCACGCGTGCGAGAAGATATCTGTTACTTGAGGGTGTGAATTTCACCATGTACCCAGTGGAAAACGAGGCCGACATGTTGTCAAGCTCGGATCAACCGATGAGCAATTCCACCGGGTGTAGCATTGGAACACCTCAGAAAACCGTCTATCAGGCCGTCCCCAGGAACCGACTCGATCTATGTCCCGGAAAATACGGAATCCGGAGCTGAGCCCATGGACATTGACATGGGAGGTAGTACGCGAGACTCGGGGACTGCATCAGCAAACCCGGGGACTACCTCGCTAGACCCGGGGACTGCTCAGCGTGATCCGACTGAAGTTATGCCGGTGGATCAGATGGAAATTAATGAGGAGATGTTCCCTCCACGAGCAATACCAGCTTGGGCACTGCCTATATTCCAATTCCTGAAAGACTAACGTTACCACCGAGGAGGTGTTAGCTGCAAACTCAGAGGAGAGCAAAAGCATACACAATCATCAATTCCGAGTTGTACAAACGGAGTGTAACCAATGTCCTCCAACGATGCGTTGACCCGGAAGAAGGGCTTGACATCCTCCGAGATATACACCAAGGAGAATGTGGGCATCATGCCTCATCCCGAGCCTTGGTGGCAAAGGCATTCCGGCATGGATTCTACTGGCCTAGTGCCTTGGAACAAGTAGAAGATCTGGTGAGAAAATGCAATGGTTGTCAAAGGTACGCCACCAAGACACATATGCCTATGTCGGAACTCAATACCAGACCAATTACGTGGCCATTTGCTGTATGGTGCTTGGATATGGTTGGCCCGTTCAAACCGGCTAGAGGAAACATGACACACATTTTGGTCATGGTGGACAAGTTTACAAAATGGATTGAAGTGAAACCTATAAGAAAATGTGATGGAGCTACGGCCGTGACATTTCTCAGAGACATCATCTTGAGATACGGTTATCCACACAGTATTATAACCGATAATGGAACAAATTTTGCGGAAGGAGCATTTGCGCGCTTCTGCCGAGATAAGAAGATTCGACTCGATGTCGCCTCGGTAGCCCACCCCGCATCGAACGGACAAGTGGATAGATCCAACGGATTAGTATTATCTGGGATAAAACCCCGGCTCATTGAGCCGCTGCAAAGATCAGCGGGGTGCTGGATAGAAGAACTACCAGCAGTACTGTGGAGCTTAAGAACAACTCTGAATCGATCAACAGGCTATACGCCATTTTTTCTGGTATATGGGGCAGAAGCTGTATTACCAGCCGACATAGAGCATGATTCTCCTAGGGTCACCCAATACACAGAAGCCGAAGTGCAAGAAGCCCGGCAAAATGATGTTGATCTGCTGGAAGAAGCGAGAGAACTGGCACTGTCCAGATCCGCCATATATTAGCAAAATCTCCGACGCTATCATAGCCGGAAAGTGTGCCCCCAAGTCTTTCGGGAAGGCGATCTGGTCCTCCAGTTGGTACAACGTACTACTGGCATGCATAAATTATCCCCCCCATGGGAAGGGCCATTCATTGTGAGCAAAGCATTGCATAATGATTCTAACTATCTCGATGCAAAGCCACAGGAAAAGAACAAGGTGGACAGGTCCGGAGAGGAATCCAAGCGACCGTGGAATGTAACACTACTTCGTCCCTTCTACACCTAGCTAAGAAGTGTATGTATCCGAGTCATCTCATATGTCGGTATGTATGTCGGCAATGAGCTTATCAATGAAATAGCAGCGCCTCGAGCAGTAACTCGGGGACTGCCTTAATAACGTTTGTTGTTACTTTTTATGCGGTAGCTGGAATAAGTCGTTCTACTTAACCCGGATTAGTAATGTGTGAGCACCAAAAACCCAACCCTTCGACTTGCTGTTGTCCAACAAGAATTGGGTTCATGGCAAGCAAGGGAACAAATTTGGAATTGCGTAGCACATGAAAAACGACTAAGGAAACGATTCTATTCGAGCTAATGCTTATTTTTCGGACTAACCCTGTATTTATTTTTCAATTTATTATGCTGAATTATTTTGAGCTAAGCCTAAAAGTTTCTAAGTATTGTTAAAACAATTTTTGAAGCTCGGGTTCGTCAGTCGTAAAACCGAATCAAGGTAGACACGGACCGAGCTAGAGAATTGGACGAACAAGAAAATGAAACTCGGGGACTACGCCCAAGTTAATCCGGCATAGAAATGTAGTAGCAAAATATCGCATATCCAGCATATAATTGCACTCGGCATACCGGGGATCTGATAAATTTTCAAGGTTTTTGGAACTAAGGAGCAGCAGGAGGAGGAAGTTCGGCGTCGTCGTCGATGTCTTCAATATCTGAAGCATCATCTTCTCCGTCCTCATCCGACCCATCTTCAATGTTCTCATTGTGCTCGTCCCCAGTGGATTCCAGGAAGCTCGGTTCTTTAACCCAGTCATGAATAGGAGAATATTCGACGAGGCTGTAGGCGCAAGCCTGACACCGAGCTACCCACTCTGGATCATCGGTCCATCTGGATCCGGTGCGCCGACGTGTAAGGAGGCTGAGGTCGATCTTCTCATACCATGTGAGAATATGGTGAAGGATGGTATCAGCTGTGGCACGACCAGCGGACTCTCTCCAGAGGTCAAGCTGGGTCTCAACTTCCATTAACTTCTTGACAAGAATTGCGATGGTCTCCGGGCTACTCTCTCCGGGCCAGAACGTATTGAAAATGCGAACTACAACATCGAGGATATCCTTGCCATAATTCTTGATGGTCTCCAAGCGAGAGGACAAGCTGACCAATAGGTCCTCCATGTCCAAGGGAATGTTCTCACCATCAAGAGCAATGGGAGTACCCCTCTCTCGGCGAAATTTGGCAACAGCAGCGCTTGCAATAGCAGTACCCTCTGGAAAGTGGTCTAGAAACAAGGCAAAGGAAGAAGGTCAAGAAAAGACATATGAGGTAACCCGGAGAGTTATGTCGGACAAGGGAAAGGAACTTATGAGAAATATGTCTATGGATCCGGGTTAACTCCTTGATGCAGGCATCACGTCTTTTGCGAAGTTGCTCAAGCTCAGCGTTTGCCGACCCAAGCTGGACGTCGGATTCTCTGAGTAGGTCCTGGTCCTTGGAGATCTGGAGAGTAAGGCGCTCATGCTCTTCTGTGAAGTTCTGGCCAACTTTTTGGAGCTCGGTTTGGTGCTGGGCCTTCATCTTCTCCATCTCAGCCTTGAGCTTGGCAATCTCGTCATTCTTAGTCCAAAGGAGAGCAAGTTCATCATCCTTTTTCTTCAGCTCAGCTTGATGCTTCCCTGCTTGTTCGAGAAAATGCAGCATCATATCAGGCACGGGCACACTATCCTCAAGCGATGCTGAAATAGTATGTTGACCTGGCAGAGCCGAGGAGTGAATGTTTGCCGAGCCAAGGAGAGGAAGAAATGGAAAACACTACGAGGTCAAACAAAAAAGGACATACCCCGGATTTCCTCCAAGTTCTTCTGCATGATCTTGTTCCCAGCCTCCACCCCAGCTGCAAAAACCGAATGAGGAGATTAGTTCGGCGGAAGAAAGTGAAGAAAAACGGAGAGGTGCCGAGGGAGAAAATTACCCCTCTTTTCATGTTCTGCACCAAGTGCAACATGTTTTGCGCGTAGCATCTTGTGGGTATCAAGTGCATTGGAATTGGCCCGCCATTGGTGGTTACCTAAAAAAAGTACAGAAGTGTAAAATTAGCTTGGTGCATATTCTAAGTGTACAAGATCCGGGCCAAGTGGAACTTAACCCGACTCTAGGTGTGTGCATATTCGAAGTGTACAAGATCCGGGCCAAGTGGAACTTAACCCGGCTCTAGATGTGTGCATATTCGAAGTGTACAAGATCCAGGCCAAGTGGAACTTAACCCGGCTCTAGGTGTGTGCATATTCGAGTGTAAGATCCGGCCAAGTGGAACTTAACCCGGCTCTAGGTGTGTGCATATTCAAAGTGTGCAAGATCCGGGCCAAGTGGAACTTAACCCGGCTCTAGGTGTGTGCATATTCCAAGTGTGCATGATCCGGGCCAATTGGAATTTAACCCGGCTCTAGGTGTGTGTATATTTGAAGTTTACATGCAGCTACGTTGGTTTTCTAATGAGCATCCGGCCGAGTAACAAGATACTCCCCCAGAGGCTCGGGGACTAATGGTTATTATCTACAGCATGTAAAGGAGAAACGACATACCTCCATCATTCGCCCCGCGAGGTTAATTGCCTTAGCGGCGGTATTCATCTGGGCAGAAAATTCTACGGGGCCGAACTTTTCTGGGAGATTGTCGTTGTGGACGAACTCCGCCTTGTTCCAGTTAATGATGAACTCGATAAGGCTCGGAGGGTACCGTTCGCCAGTGGGCATGTGGGTGCCACCAAGCCCTTCACGTGAGCTTCTTTCCTCTCAACTAGGGCAAGAGCTGGGCTAGTGTGCAGAACCATCTGCTGCGCATCGGTTGGCTCGGTAGGAACATCCGTCGCTGCTAGTGATTTCTTCGGAAGCATCGACGATAGGGTTCGCTGCCCGGCCTTAATGGATGCAGACTTGGTAGTATCCGGAGCCTTTTTGCCCTTAGCTTGCTGGGAAGAAGTAACTGCGGTGGATTTCCCTTTAGAAGCTACTGGAATAGTTCCTCGCCGAGGCTGAGATGACTTGACGAGGTAAGAACTTGGCAATCGGAGCTGTTGTTGGTTTCTCGGTGCCGGACAGGTGCTGGCTCGTCCGCCGGTAATCGGAGCTGCTCGGTGCTGGTGTTGTGATAGACTCGGTGGTTGCTGTTTGCGGCGATGCCGAAGTGGTGGACGCCGTCACCTCGGCTGAACCGACCCCTCCTGCTTCGAGGTCGCGTTCCTCTCGATGAGGCACTGCGGAACCCGGAGCAGCCGTAGAACCCTCCGGAATAGGGCTCAGCGGGCGTGACTCGTCGTCACGAGGAGGAGAAGGGTCGGACCGAAGAGGTGAAGAGATGCTTGATCCGCTCTGAGGAACCTCCACTAGAGGCCTGAAAAAGAGAATAATGTCAGAAGAGACATTACCACGATGCAAGGAAAAGTGAGTTACGCAATCAAAAATGACTTACGCATCCGAGGTTTCGGCCTCCTTGGGTTTTCGGGCCCTAAGCCGGGCTTTGCCTGCCCGCTTGAGGCGCCTTGTCTCCGCCTTCTTTTGCCTTTTGTGGGCTGAGAAGGTTGGAGGAGGAACTTGATGCTCCGCACTTCTTCTTCGACGCCACCGAACTGCTCGCCTGTAGCAAGTGGAGGATCCTCATGGATATGCCCATCGGGTTAGTGATGCCGGAAAGGCAAAAGAAAGAGGGACAGCCTCAGGTTCAATCACATCGACATCCGAGTCATCCTCATCATCGGGCCAATCTCTAAGAGAAGAGAATTTACCGGGTAGTTTGGTAGCGCCGGTCATAGGGAGGAACATCTCCTGGTCCGGCCTCCTCATCCGGGATTTCGGTCCGCCCACTTAAGGGTCGGGTCCGTACCGTCCTCGAGAGTTTGCTGAAGGAACAGCTGAGAAAAAGCGCAAAGAGCAGAGTCAGAAATACAACGAAAACCGACACATACTTGATCCAAAATAAATTTTCCCAGCGAAGCTTACCGCGGGAGGGATCCTGTCACGACAGTAGTGGTCGATTCCCCACGTCCATTCGGCGGAGAAATCCTTGTGGGTGGTGAAAAGAGCCTTAACCCGGCGAAAGATCTCTGTGTTGCTCAACTCGAAAGAGGAGGTTCGGGGGTCGCGTCAAAACTCATGTGGCACAACTTGTGGGTGCGCTCGAGGGGAGAGATTCGCGCATTTAACGTGATCATAACATCCTCGCTATGCAATCCGAGTTTCTTCAGCTCCGAACCTTTGTTAACTTGGTTGGCCAGAGCTGTAGGCTTCTTGGGGACCTCCTCCCAGAAACTGTCGTAGACCCGAGCGAGGGCAAGAACGAATCAAATCTTCGGTACCCTTGTTCTGGACATAGAAGAAGGTCCGGGCCCATCCTTTGCAGGAGTCAAGCCCGGTAACCCGGGGAAAGACCGAAAACCTCCGGGGCGAGATGGAGGCAGCTCCGAATTGGGTGAGCTGCTTATCCTCCGACTCTACATGGATATTGGGGACGACGTTGCGACGAAGGCCGAAGAACCGAATCCACAGCTCCTTCGTGGGCCATAGTCTGGTGTATCCTTCGATCGTAGAGGCAAAGGTGGAAAGAGAGGTGATAGCGTTCGCCGGGAGATGGTGCGGCTGCAAGTGGTATGTCCTAACCCAATCCCGGAAGAAATTGCTCACCGGCATACCAAATCCCCGTTGGAAGTGGGACAGGAATACAACGAACTCACCTGGATTTGGTGAGGGGGCCAGTTCGACGGAGAGGAGACGAGCGGTGACGCCGGAGGGAATGCGCCTGGTCCGGTAGAGATAGTCAATGTCATCTTGACAGACCCATGAACCGGCCCACGCGCCGCGGTCCGCCGCGCCGGCTTCCTCCTCCATCTCCTGCTCGGCGACGACGAGCTCCTCCTCCATCATCTCGTATCCACTATCCTCGCTGGAACTAGCGGCGGCGGGGATCTGAGGCCTGGATTGGCGAGGACCCGTGTCTAGCCAGTCAGCCGTGTGAAGGTAAGCACGGGAGAGTGCGGCGGCGGCGCTGTTGCTAGAAGCACCGGCGGCGGCGTGGTCGCAGGGAAGACGAAGGAGAAAACACAACGGGTAGAGGGGCGCAGAGGTGGAAAAACGCTAAGGGATGCGCCCCTCCCCTATTTAACCACCCCCAGGGATGGATGAGTGGGATCGCGCCGCACCGACAAGCCGCACGGTGTGGCCGTGTATCACCTGCATCAGGCAATCATAAAAAAGCCACATAGGGGGCCACAGAGTAGATGCGATCCCGTGACGCGACGCGCTAATGCGGTAAATGAGGAGGCAGGCATGACGTGACCCACGCACAATGATAATCGACAATTATCAGCAAGTTCATCGCAGGCCCTTAAAATAAGACGAGGTAATGATTAGCCTCCACGTGGGTTGGCGTATGAGAGAAGGAAACGGGGCCCGGATCAAACCATGATAACCATGGGATCCGAGCCAAAGTGGTGACCCGGCCGGCAAGTGAAAACTTGGAACGTGCGAAGGGAATGTAAATCCATATAATCCGAGATAAGGAGCTAACCCAGAATTAAACGCCTGAGGCTCGAACATAAATGAACTTGATATGGCCTTAGCGGCCAAGGCAGCTATGACCGCACCAGCTTCAGGGACTAATGTTGGGGGATACCCCCGGGTAGGATCACTCCGGGGTATAAGGGCCGAGTTAGCTGAGGTTAAAGCGGATGCTGGCCGGGTCACCTCAAGGCAGGCCGGATCACGGAGTAACCCAGACCAGGGGGGTCGCCTAACATTGTCTCATCCGACTTAAGGAGTAAGTCGGAAGTGCTTATCTAACTTATATGCAGGAACAGGTGTGGCCGGATCTACTATGATCCGAGTCCGCGCTTAGCTTCTGGGAGAAGGAAGGAATCTCTCTGGTCAAAAAGAAGGTCCGGTACGCACTGCATGAGCGGAGAAAGCAAGGGCAGGACCACCGGGTCGTGGCCGACAAGGGTGACTACGCTCATGTCGGCTGACGCGGGCGCCGCAGAGGCTTACGTTGCTAAAGCATGTATGACGCGGGGGTAAAGCACCCCGGTCGGGTTACCACTTTGGGAGGGGCATATTCTTAGGAATATGCCTCCACGTATGCCCTAGGCAGGGACCGAACTTCCTCTATATAAGGGGGGCTAGGTCTCTGGTAGAAGGGGGTTGGTGGAGCACTAGTTGGTTTTGTGATTCTATAGGGCTAGTTGATCTAGCGTTCTAGGGAAAGATAGTAGGCAAGAGTAAGAGAGCTCCTTCTTCCTCCTCTCGCCAATACAGCTCAAGGAGCACTTGTAATCTCGAGAGATAGCAATACAAACTTCTGTGTGGAGAATCACTCCACTATCCCTCCCTGGATTCCCCTAGCGTGTATTAGTCCCCACCTTTAGCCTATCCATGGCATCTGCCGTGACACCACCACGACAGGAATGTTGCACCAACATGACAGAAGTTGCATCACAGAATCCACTTGAGTGTGTGTGGTCATGTGGATCAATGTGGTTTTTGAAAAGAACACATGCAATGACACTAGGGGATCCGTGTGGTTTTGGAAAATAACACATGCAATGACTCTGAGGGCTCCATGTGTCAAACCAGGGTCACGGAGACCAAAAACACATACGAAAGCAACTTCCATATGGAATTTGCACCAGCATGACAGAAGTTGCATCACAGAATGTGAGACCAGGTACATGGCTTAATAGGATTGATAGAATACTCATACCAACAGGTTGCAACTTCTTTTCCAGAAGCTCATTCAAAAAGAACTCTAAGTTTAAGCGTGCTTGGCCTAGAGAAATTCTAGGATGGGTGACCGACCAGGAAGTGGGTACCGGGTGCGCACGAGTGAGGACAAAGTGCGTAGAAAAGACTAGTGTTGGTTTGTGGGGCCAGTCTAGAGATCCTATTAAGCTGCCAGGAGTGACACCGCCTGGGCCCAGGAGTGGACGGGGTGTTACAAGTGGTATCAGAGATGACCTCGCGGTTAAACGGGTGTGTGCGGGTAAGTGGCGGGACATGTGGAGCATGGCGCGTGTGGCCCTAAGTGGACATGGCATGGCACATGTGCCAGCACTAGACGCACATACGCGTGCCAAGAGGGAACGTTCCTGGGGTGTGCTTGATCGATGAGGGCATCAATCTTCTAAAGGGTGGGTGTATGTGAGACCAGGTACATGGCTTAATAGGATTGATAGAATACTCATACCAACAAGTTGCAACTTCTTTTCCGGAAGCTCATTCGAAAAGAACTCTAAGGTTACACGTGCTTGGCCTAGAGAAATTCTAGGATGGGTGACCGACCGGGAAGTCGGTACCGGGTGCGCACGAGTGAGGACAAAGTCCGTAGAAAAGACTAGTGTTGGTTTGTGGGGCTAGTTAGGATATCCTATTAAGCTGCTAGGAGTGACTCTCCTCGGGCCCAGGATTGGACGGGGTGTTACACAGAATCCACTGGAGTGTGTGTAGTCACTCGATTTAGATTTGGAAAAGAACACATGCAATGAAACTAGGGTATAAATGTGGTTTTGGAAAAGAACACACAATGACTCTAGGGGACCAATATGTAAAATCATGGTTACAAAGACCAAAAACACATAGGAAAGTAACTTCCACATGGAATGTTGCACCAGCATGACAGAAGTTACATCATAGAATCCACTTGAGTGTGTGTGGTCATGTGGATCAATGTGGTTTTGGAAATAACACATGCAATGACACTAGGTGATCAGTGTTGTTTTCGAAAAGAACACATGCAATGACCCCTTGGGGATCACTGTGGTTATGGAAAAACACAAGCAATGAATCTAGGGCATCCATGTGTCAAACCATGGTCAGAGAGACCAAAAACACATATAAAAGCAACTTCCACATGGAATGTTGCACCAGCGTGGCAGAAGTTTCATGGGAGAATCCATTGGAGTGTGTGTGGTCATGTGGATAAGTGTGGTTTTGGAAAATAACACATGCAATGACTCTAGGGGTCAGTGTGGTTTTGGAAAAGTACACATGCAATGAGTCTAGGCCCTCCATTTGTCATGCCATGGTCACGGAGACTAAAAACAAATAGGAAAGCAACTTCCACACAAAATGTAACACCAGCATGACAGAAGTTGCATGACAGAATCCACTGGAGAGCGTGTGTGGTCATGTGGATCAATATGGTTTTGGAAAATAACACATGCAATGACACTAGGGGATCAGGGTGGTTTTGTAAAAGAAAACATGCCATGACTCTAGGGGCTCCATGTGTCAAACCATGGTCACAAAGACCAAAATCACATAGGAAAGCAACTTCCACATGGAATGTTACACCAGCATGACACATGTTGCATCACAGAATCCACTGGAATGTGTGTCTTCATGTGGATCAATGTGGTTTTGGAAAAGGACACATGCAATGACACTAGTGGATCCGTGTGGTTTTGGAAAAGAACACATGCAATGACTCTAGGAGATCCATGTGTCAAACCATGGTCATAGAGACCAAAAATACATAGGAAAGCAACTTCCACATGGAATGTTGCAACAACATGATAGAAGTTGCATCATAGAATCCACTAGAGTGTGTGTGTGGCCATGTGGATCAGTGTGGTTTTGGAAAAGAACACATGCAATGACACTACGGGATTAGTGTGGTTTTGGAAAAGAACACATGCAACGACCCTAGGAGCTCCATATGTCAAACCATGGTCATAGATACCAAAAACACATAGGAAAGCAACTTCCACATGGAATGTTGCATCAACATGATAGAAGATGCACCACAGAATCCGCTGGAGTGTTTGTGGTCATGTGGACCAATGTGGTTTTGGAAAAGAACACATGCAATGACACTAGGGGATCACTGTGGTTTTGGAAAATAACACATGCAATAACTCTAGGGTCTCCATGTGTCAAACCATGGACACAGAGACCAAAAACATATAGGAAAGCAACTTCCACATGGAGTGTTGCACTAGCATGACAGAATTTGCACCACAGAATACGCTGGAGTGTGTGTGGTCATCTGGATCAATATGGTTTTGGAAAATAACACATGCAATGACACTAGGGGATCAGTGTGCTTTTGGAAAAGAATACATGCAATGACTCTAGGGGCTCCATGTGTTAAACCATGGTCATAGAGACCAAAAACACTTAGGAAAGTAACTTCCACAATGAATGTTGCACTAGCATGATAGAAGTTGCATCATAGAATCCATTGAAGTGTGTGTGATCATGTGGATCAATTCGGTTTTGGAAAAGAACACATGCAATGACACTAGGGGATCGGTGTGGTTTTGGGAAAGAATATATGCAATGACTCTAGGGGCTTCATGTGTCAAACCATGGTCACAGAGACCAAAAACACATAGGAAAGCAACTTCCAGATAGAATGTTGCACCAACATGATAGTAGTTGCATCACAGAATCCACTGGAGTGTGTGTGGTCTTGTGGATCAATTTGGTTTTGGAATATAACACTTGTAATGACACTAGGGGATCCATGTGGTTTTGGAAAATAACACATGCAGTGACTCTAAGGGCTCCATGTGTCAAACCATGGTCGAGGAGACCAAAAACACATAGGATAGCAACTTCCACATGGAATGTTGCACGAGTATGACAGAAGTTGCATCACAGAATACATTGGAGTGTGTGTGGTTGATACCTTCGATCCGGATTATGGATGTAGTGTATCTTCTCTTTCCCTTGTAGACCTAGGTTATCGAATCCTCGGGAAGCAGATGCGTAGTGAAGTTATTTTAACGGACATTCGGGTGTTTTAGAATTCCTTTTGTGTTTTTACCGGACCAATAGTTTTTGTCTTTTTGTTTTTGTCGATGATGGAGAGAGAGGGCCTAAGGTGTTCGATTTCACCTTTATCTGTGCAAAACATCTGATGGGAATAAAAGATAGAAATAAAGTATGCATGTAATTGTTAGAGAAAGATAAATTATATGTGGGTAGTGCATCCATAATTGCTATTTCCTCTGCAACCGCTTACAGCAATAACCTACTAGTCTCATACATAGAAGAAAGAGAACTAATGATATGCATAGTGTTGCCACCATTAATCCCAAGTAAATCCTTCACATACAGCCGTACTACCCCTTCTATTACTGGGTTCCGATCCTGCAGATCAGTCATTACTCATACTCCCTATACCTGGCTCAACCCTCGGGGTCTTGGGGTACCTGACAAGTCCTTGGATTGAGGCAAGATAGGATACAATAATCATCATGTCATACAAACTAATAAATGATCCCATCTATGATAAATAACATGCACACACGCTACATGGCTAGGCCGAAGCCCTTAGCCCAAGGAGCATTACTCACACATAGAGATGAGATCAACAATCACAAATATTGTAATGAAAATCATTAGATTGATAGCAATAGTATTATAATGTCGCCAATCGAATAAGAGATCTACTATTACAAGTGGTGGAATATGGTTATGGAGATGGAGAAGGGTTTTGAGATCTGGAGGCGGTTGGTCATCTAGGGCAGAGACTTGTGGACGGGGCAGGAGGTCAGGGGCTCGTTTTCTTGTCGCTCGAGGCTTCTTTATATAGGTGTCCCTTCATGAAAGTTGTTCTGCTTGACCTAACAGTGGCGCCGCCAACTATACGAGAGGAACTATACGGCCGGAATTTTGTTCCGTTCGTATAGTTGGTCATTAAAGCGTCTGCCTCCGCTTCACACGTTTAAATTTAATGTAGTGATTTACCTATTCAAATGAAATTATCTGCGCAGGAAAAATAGAAAGAAAGGATTTGCATACCCCTCTAAATATTAGGCATTAGTTGCAGGGTTTAGATATATATTTCATCGAAAATATGAATAATATTCAGTTTAAATGTGGACCTAGATGACTATATTTCAGAGCCATTAGTGGTCATGTGGATCAATGTGGTTTTGGAAAAGAACACATACAATGACACTACGGGATCCGTGTAGTTTTGTAAAATACACATGCAATGACTCTAAGGGCTCCATGTGTCAAACCATGGTCACTAAGACCAAAAACACATAGGAAATCAACTTTCACATGGAATGTTGCACTACCATGATAGAAGTTGCATCACAGAATCCACTAGAGTGTGTGTGGTCATGTGGATCAATGTGGTTTTGTAAAGAACACATGTAGTGACACTAGGGGATCAGTGTGGTGTTGGAAAAGGACGCATGCAATGACTCTAGGGGATATGTGTGGTTATGGAAAAAACACATGCAATGACTCTAGGGCCTCCATGTGTCAAACCATGGTCAGAGAGACAAAAACACATAGGAAAGCAACTTCCACATGGAATGCTGGACCAGCATGACAGAAGCTGCATGATAGAATCGATTGGAGTGTGTGTGGTCATTTGGATCACTATGGTTTTAAAAAAGAACACATGCAATAACTCTAGGCCCTCCATTTTTCAAACCATGGTCATGGAGACCAAAAACACATAGGAAAGAACTTCCACACAGAATGTTGCACTAGCATGACAGAAGTTGCATGATAGAATCCACTTGAGTGTGTGTGTGGTCATGTGGATCAATGTGGGTTTGGAAAAGAACACATGCAATGACTCTAGGGGCTCGATGTGTCAAACAATGCTCATAGAGAACAAAGTCACATACAAAAGCAACTTGCACATGGAATGTTACACCAGAATGATAGACGTTGCATCACAGAATCCACTATAGTGTGTGTCTTCATGTGGATCAATGTGGTTTTGGAAAAGAACACATGCAATGACACTAGGGGATTAGTGTGGTTTTGGAAAAGAACACAAGCAATGACTCTAGGAGATCCATGTTTTAAACCATGGTCATAGAGACCAGAAACACATAGGAAAGTAACTTCCACATGGAATGTTGCACCTGCATGACAGAAGTTGCATCACGGAATCCACTGGAGTGTGTGTGGTCATGTGAATTAGTGTGGTTTTGGAAAAGAACACATGGAATGGCACTAGGGGATTAGTGTGGTTTTGTAAAAGAACACATGCGATGACTCTAGGGGCTCCATGTGTCAAACCATGGTCATAGAGACCAAAAACACATAGGAAAGCAACTTCCACATGGAATGTTGCACCAGCATGATAGAAGTTGCACAACAGAATCCGTTGGAGTGTGTGTGGTCATGTGGATCAATGTGGTTTTAGAAAAGAACACATGCAATGACACTAGGTGATCAGTGTGGTTTTGGAAAAGAACACATACAATAACTCTCGGGGCTCCATGTGTCAAACCATGGTCACAGAGACCAAAAACACATAGGAAAGTGACTTCCATCAGGAATGTTGCACTAGCATGACAGAAGTTGCATCGTAGAATCCACTGGAGTGCATGTGGTCGTGTGGATCAATTTAGTTTTGGAAAAGAACACTTGCAATGACACTAGGGATCAGTATGGTTTTGGAAAAGAACACATGCAATGACTCTAGGGTCTCCATGTGTCAAACCATGGTCACAGAGACCAAAAACACATAGGAAAGCAACGTCCACATGGAATGTTGCACCAGCATGACAGAAGTGGCACCATAGAATCTGCTGGAGTGTGTGTGGTCATGTGGATCAATGTGGTTTTAGAAAAGAACACATGCAATGACACTAGGGGATAATTGTGGTTTTCGAAAAGAACACATGAAATGACTCTAGGGCCTCCATGTGTCATACCATGGTTAGAGAGACCAAAAACACATAGGAAAGTAACTTCCACAAGGAATGTTGCACTAGCATGACCAAAGTTGCATCATAGAATCCACTGGAGTGTGTGTGGTCGTGTGGATCAATTTGGTTTTGGAAAATAACACATGCAATGACACTAGATGTTCTGTGTGGTTTTGGAAAAGAACACATGCAATGACTCTAGGGGCTCCATGTGTCAAACCATGGTCACAGAGACCAAAAATACATACGAAAGCAACTTCCACATGGAATGTTGCACTAGCATGACAAAAGTTGCACCACAGAATCAACTGGAGTGTGTGTGGTCATGTTGATCAATGCGATTTCAGAAAAGAACACATGCAATGACACTAGGGTGCCAGTGTGGTTTTGGAAAATAACACATGCAATGACTTGAGGGCTCCATGTGTCAAACCATGGTCACGGAGATGAAAAACACATAGAAAAGCAACTTCCACATGGAATGTTGCACCAGCATGACAGAAGTTGCATCACATAATCCACTTGAGGATGTGTGGTCATTTGAACCGATTTAGATTGGAAAGAACACATGCAATGACACTAGGGTATCAATGTTTTTTGTAAAAGAACACACGCAATGACTCTAGGGGATCAATATGTCAAACCATGGTCACAGAGACCAAAAACACATAGGAAAGTAACTTCCACATGGAATGTTGGACTAGCATGACATAAGTTGCATCACAGAATCCACTTGATTGTGTGTGGTCATGTGGATCAATGTGGTTTTGGAAAGAACACATGCAATGACACTAGGGGATCAGTGTGGTTTTGTAAAAGATCACATGCAAAGACCCTAGGGGATCAGTGTGGTTATGGAAAAACACGTGCAATGACTCTAGGGCCTCCATGTGTCAAACCATGGTCAGAGAGACCAAAAACACATAGGAAAGCAACTTCCACATGAAATGTTGCACTGGCATAACAGAAGTTCCATGATAGAATCCATTGGATTCTGTGTGGTCATGTGGATCAGTGTGGTTTTGGAAAAGAACATATGCAATGACTCTAGGGGTTAGTGTGGTTTTGGAAAAGAACACATGCAATGACTCTAGGTCCTCATTTTGTCATACCATAGTCACGTAGACTAAAAACACATCGGAAAGGAACATCCACATGGAATGTTACATGTGCATGGTAGAAGTTGCATGACAGAATCCACTGGAGATTGTGTGTGGTCATGTGGATCAATGTGGTTGTTGAAAAGAACACATGCAATGACACTATGGGATTAGTGTGGTTTTGGAAAAGAACACATGGAATGACTCTACGTGATCCATATGTCAAACCCTAGTCATAGAGAACAAAAATACATAGGAAAGCAACTTCCACATGGAATGTTGCATCAACATGACAGAAGTTGCACCACAAAATCCACTGGAGTGTGTGTGGTCATGTGGATGAATGTGGTTTTGGAAAAGAACACATGCAATGCCACTAGGGGATCACTGTGGTTTTGGAAAATAACACATGCAATAACTCTAGGGGCTCCATGTGTCAAACCATGGACATAGAGACCAAAAACACATAGGAAAGCAACTTCCACATGGAATGTTGCACCAACATGACAAAAGTTGCACCACAGAATCTGCTAGAGTGTGTGTGGTCATCTGGATCAATGTGGTTTTGGAAAACAACACATGCAATGACACTAGGGGATCAGTGTGCTTTTGAAAAAGAACACATGCAATGACTCTAGGGACTCCATGTGTCAAACCATGGGCACAGAGATCAAAAACACATAGGAAAGCAACTTCCACATGGAATGTTGCACCAGCATGATAGTAATTTCATAATAGAGTCCACTAGAGTGTGTGTGGTCATGTGGATCGGTGTGGCTTTGGAAAAGAACAGTTGCAATGACACTAGGGGATCCATGTTGTTTTGGAAAATAACACATGCAATGACTCTAAGGGCTCCATATGTCAAACCATGGTCATGGATACCAAAAACACATAGGAAAGCAACTTCCACATGGAATGTTGCACCAGCATGACAGAAGTTGCATCACATAATCCATAGGAGTGTGTGTGGTCATGTGGATCAATGTGGTGTTGGAAAAGAACACATGCAATGACACTAGGCAGGGGCAGAGTTGTGGCCGGTGTGACTCGGGTTGTAGCATTGTGATGACCCACAAGTATAGGTGGTGTATCGCAGTATTTTTGATAAGTAAGAGTGTCGAACCCAACAAGGAGCAGAAGGTTTGGCTAGTGGTATGGATTAGGAATTCTCTGCAAATACTTAGCAAACGGATTTTTAGGGGTTTTTGATAAAGCAAGTAAATAAAGTACGAGTAAATAAAAGACAATAAGAACAAATGTAGCAAGTGGCCCAATCCTTTATGAAGCAAAGGACAAGACGGTTGTATTACTTAAGATGACCAAACGTTCTCGAGGACACATGGGAAGACTGTCAAGTGCTTTCGCTTCACATAGTTGATTAATCTTCTTTAGCTTGCTAAGTGTTGTGTGGGTGAACCTGTGCTAATGTACCGACCTTCCTAGGACTGATACATACTTGTGATTATACCCCTTGCAAACATCCGTAAGTACAAGAAAGTAATTAAGGTAGAAACCTAACCACAGCTTTAAACTCTATGACCCTTACGTCCCTTGTGCAATGGTTTCCTAATGGGGGTTCAGGTTTCTGTCACTTCGGTAACCCCTACGATTAGTAGCCAAATACACAATGCATTCCCCTAGGCCCATATAGGTGAAGTGTCATGTAGTCGACATTCACATGACACCACTAGAAGAAGTACACCACAACTTAAATATCAAACTATTGAATCTTTCTCAACACAATTCCACTACCAACAACATGACTTCTCCCATGTCCTCAAGAACAAAACGAACTACTCACAAGACATCATATGGATTATGATCAGAGATGGAATAATGATGTATAACAATCTGAACATAAACAATAATTCCATGGTTCACTCAATAGCATCAACTACAAAGAGTAATCAACACCAGGAAAGTTTCCCCTAAGAACTATGCAAGATTCAACCCAATTGTTATAGCAATATGGAGATGGTGATGAGGGTGCTGATGGTGATGATGGTGGTGGTGATCATGATGATGATCCCGATGAAGTCCAGCTTGATGGTGGTGTTGATGGCGATGATCTCCCCTCTCCGGGAAGGAATTCCCCCGGCAGAAATCTGTCTGCCAGAGAGATCTTTTTCTCTCGGTGTTTTCCGCCCCGACAAGGCGGTGGAATCTTTCTGTGGTCACTTCCCGAGTCTTAGGGTTTCGGGATGAATATGTACGCTAGAGGGGAGAACCAGAGGTGGGCTAGGGCGGCCACACCACCTGGTGGCGTGGCCTAGGGTGGCCCGTGCCAGGGGGTGGTGTGGGCCCCCTGTGGCCCAACTCCACTCCTCCTTCTGGCATCCTTCGTCTTATGGAAAATAGGATTTTCCGTATATTTTCCCGGATTTTCTGATCTTCGTGAATTTTGCCTCCAAACAACACCTTTTCCATCAGAATCCAGACTGCAGCGGTCCATGCTCCAAAAGTCATCAACCATGCAAAAATAGATGAAATAACGTAAGTATCATCTCTTAATATGAAATATATGAATGAATAACAGTGAATTATGACATAGAATAGTGACGCAAAATGGATGTATCAACTCCCCCCAAGCTTTGACTTCGCTTGTCCCCAAGCGAAACTGAGCTCAATAAACATGACCTCAGGTTTATGGAGTGAAGAGTCGATAAAACAATATGGACAAGAAGCATCACATTCATCAATACATAGATCATAATAGAAGACAACTCACTATTATATAACTTAACTTGCAATAAGTAAAGGAAATACAATAAAGATACATAAAGTGAATCATAATTGGTAATGGCAAACTTAGCTCTTGGTTGAAGAATAGTTGATAATTTGCTGGAGTTTACAAATAACTAGTTTTCAATGATAGCTTTCAAAGTAGTAATCACCAAGATAAGAGCAATGTGCAAAACAAAGAACATAAGAAACATGATTGAATAAATCATCATATGAATGAATGAAACACAACAACTCTAAATGCTTGCTGAGATAGAAGGGAGTAGGTTTAATGACTCAACTAAAAAGTAAAAGAAAGGCCCTTCGCAGAGGGAAGCAGGGATTTCAAGTTTCATAAAGAGCTCCCAAAAATTATGATACTTACTAGCTTTTAGCTCTCGTTGCCCCTATCATAGGCATATTTAGGTGATTAAGGTTAAAGTGATCAAATACGAGGACATGCTTCACAAGTTGTAAGTTGAAAATCTCATGTCCCTTGAATACGAGGGTCGCTCCTCATGCTACTCAAGTTTAGTCACCGGTAAGTTCTTGTCATCGTAAGCACATGTGTATCATGGAGAACCACCAACGGGGTACCCCTTGCCCGATGATACAGAAGAATCCCCATATCAAAATGACAAGGCAAGCAGACAACAAGCATCTCAGCAATCTTCTTATTTACCATGGGAATATGTTGTTTTTTCTCTCTTTCCTCTTTTCATCATTCTTTTTTTTCTTTTTCTCTTTTTTCTCAATATCGAACTCTTTTTTTATAAGAAGAATGCTTCATAGATGCTCGTTATGGTTACGCTGCAGGTTTCCACCATGTCAACATGGATTAGACCAACGGCCCAGGCGTTTCTCTAACACACATGCATAACTCCATGGACTTACAAGCTCCCCTTTCATTTCACACCGACGACATCCATAGACAAAAGAACAAGATATCAACTAGGTACAAAGTACCAGTGCAATGTTGAAAGCGTTCCCCATGACAACATGGTTCTACTAATTCACAACTTACAAAGTGCAAGCATATACGCAGCATAGGTGAGCACAATGGTTCAAGTTTATTAAGTGTAAGAAAGTAAAATGTGCCATCAAGTTCATGAGAGCTTTAACTAATTTTCACATAACAAGTTTAATTCGGAAGGTAGATAAAAATATGAATTTACTTGGAGTAGCAATAATGCTAATAGGTAGGTATGGTGGACGCAAATGGCATAGGTTTTGGTTTAAGGATTGGATGCACGAGAAGAATTCCCTCTCAGTACAGGTTTTTGGCTAGCAAGGCTGGGTAGCAAGTATAAGAGTTGAAGGAAACAAACAAACATACAAGTGATAAAAACAAACATGCAATCTTCCTTGGAAGCACAAAAGATCTTAACTAGAGAATACTAGACTTATGAGAAAATCAAGAAAGAAAGATGATGAAATTATTTTTCTTTAGAGTACTTTTATATTTTTCATTCAACTCTCAAAAATAGTGTTGCTACTAACCAAGCTAGGTTTGCCAAAACCAACTAAATTAACTCAACGATCCCAAAGTGATACCAATACTAACAACAAGATCAATCATATAACCATGAATTGAAGACTAATATAAGATATGCAAAAGAGTAAATGATAGAACTTTTCATTAATATTCCATAACGGCAACTCAAACTAAAGGATTACGAGAGAGGGGACACTTCCATAACGCAAACCATCCTACATGATAACTTCTCTATTCATGATATGACTCTACTAAAAAGGTAAAAGATAGAAGATAGTGATGTGATACCACGGCACTCCCCCAAGCTTGGAACAAACCAAGGGGATGCCAAACCTGATGACAAATTACTCCTTCGGTGGTGGTGGTATCGTCTTGATGAGCTTTTTGATCAGTTTCCCCAAGTAATCAATCTCGAAGGTGAGAGTGCGAATTAACCTTGAATTTTCCTCGATGCGGCTCATGATCGTGTCGGGCTCCGGCTCCCAGCTGCTATTCTCCCCCACTCTACCTCCTTGAAGTCTTCTTTTCCTGCATGGCTAGAACGAGGCAAATCCCAATTGGAGGGTAGTTTCTCCTTGGGTATATTCCGGTATTGATGCTCATGGATAAGGGTATGGAAAGGATTCTTGGTGCGTGGAGGAAGTGACCATGGATCTGAACAAGGACGAGGAGGCTTCCCTCCAATTGATGTAATCTTGGCAGGGTTTGCCACCACTCCAATGCTTGCAATGGTAGTGCCGGTGTGCTTTTCCTCCTCTTCACCTTCACTCTTGATCTCCTTCTCCTGCCCGGGGTCTTGGAGATCTTCCTCCATAGGCTCCTTCTCCTTATCCTTGGCGGACACCATTGTGCTTCTAAACTTCCAAGAATAGTTCCTAGCAGAAACAGATCGAAGCAAAAACATGACGAGAACATGATATACGAACCTCGGGGGATCCGGGGCATTATATATTACGAAGTTTCATAACAAAAGGAAGGTACTGGGAGAAAATGAGTCGGAGGCGGAGTCCGGAGTGGCCACACCACCTGGTGGCGTGGCCAGGGGTGGGCCCGCGCCACAGGGTGGTGTGAGCCACCCTGGCTCCATTTTCGTCCCTCTTTTGTTTTGTAGCTTTCCTTATTGGCTAAAAACTGCAAAAATATAATTTGACAGATCTTTCGCACAACTTTTCTTACCAGAACTGTTACGTATTCGAAAACGGACTCTGCAGGTCTCTGAATTTGGTATTTACTATATTCTTCCGGAGTCACCACTTGAATAACATCAATATCTTCATCTTCATAAACTTATTACTTGAATCATGAAACCTTTCTCTTCCTTATTACACCATTACCTCCACTACCTGGAAATTTCTTTCACACAAAACTTCACATAGTTCTTATTAGCAACATTAGTATAAGTGAAGTGATAAAACCTTTTGAGTTCAACTTCAACTAAAAACCATCAAAACATAATCTACTGTAGCAAATCCTTCCAAAAACCCAAAAAGAATTCAAAAAGGAAATCGAATAAGGAAGCAAATGCAAGAGTGGTAAAATCTGTCAAAACAGACCAGCAGGTAAAGATCAATTTTTTCGAAAATCTTCTGTTGCTCAAATAAAAAAGTGCAAAACTAACGAAAGTTAAATAACCACCTGGGGCAGAAGAACAAAAAAGTACAGCTCAAACCGATTGACAGAGATCTCTCACGAATTTTTACGGTGAAGCACAAAAATCTGTTTCAGGACAGCAACTTCCCCAAATATTACTTCTCTCTCATTAGAGGTTGATCTTGACACAAAAACCAAACAAAAAGGATAAGGAGAGATTATTACCGAATTAATAACTTCCAAGACTCAAAGAAACCAAAACAAACTGAAAACACAAATAAATTAGGTTGTCTCCCAAAAAGCTCTTTCTTTATAGCCATTAAGATGGGCATGCTAATTTTGATAATGCTCACTTAGGAATATGAATTGGAGTAAACGGGAGCATTAAGAAGCAAAAATACACACATTTAAGTCTAACCCACTTCCTATGCAAGGGAATTTTGTAAAAAAACAAGTTGTTGACACCAGAGGCTACAAGCATAGGAAGGCAAAAGAAGTGCAACATAAAAACTTTCAATATAAAACAAGGAAACTTGATATTATTGAGATACATAAGAACACTTTTCCCTCTCTCATAGTAACTTTAGGTATCATGCATAAACTTAACAATATAACTATCACAAGGACCATCATAGCAATGATCACTTATTCTAACAGAAAACACAGGAATACTAGTTCTTATGATACTACTTTGTGAAACAATATTAGAGGTATCCTTACAAAGGATAGTGTGTCCCTCTTCTACATATTTAGTGATGGTCTTTCACATTTGCTATTATAGGTTCATCATCCATTTGTTTGTCAGGTTCAACAGCTTTATTTGTACTTTCATTAACCATACTAGTTATCATAGAATGTTCCTTTATCTTAACTGGGAAAGGCATTTTCTCAATGTAAGGTTTAGGTAAAACATGATTAGCAGTATAAACTTCAGTATTTCTTGCAGGAACACTCTTAGCAATATCTTTATAAGGTTCATGATACTTATTCCACTTATTTTTAGGCACTTCAATGTAGGAAGCAAAAGCCTTAAAATAAGAAGCAATAGCTTGAGAGTCTAGACCATAAGCATTTTTAATATTTTGAAAGTCATCAGTTCCCATAAAAGATTCAATGCATTCATAATCATAATTTATACCTGACTTTCTAACTTTGTCATTCTCCCATGCTTCAGCATTGTCTTGAATACGGTCCAGAAGATCCCATTTAGCTTCTTCTTCCATGCGAGTGAATGATCCTGCACAAGAAGTATCCAATAAATCCTTATCATGAAGAGAAAGCTTTGCATAAAAGTTATTGATAATAATATTATTCTGGAGTTCATGAGTGGGACATTTGAGCATTAGTAACTTCAATCTCCCCCAAGCTTGACATGTACTCTCTCCATCAAGAGGCCAAAAGTTGTATATTTGATTCCTATCTTTATGAATCTCACTAGGAGGGTAAAACTTTGAATAAAAGAGAGGTACTATTTCCTCCCATTCAAGAGCATGACCATTATTCAGTAGCTTATACCATTCCTCGGCTCTTCCTTTCAGCGAATAACTTCTTCTTAACATGATCTGTAGTAATACCTGCACACTTGAACAACCCGCATAATTCGTGTATAAAGAGTAAATGATCACCGGGATGGACAGTTCCATCCCCAACATAGTAATTATCCATAACACGATCAGTAATTCTTGTAGGTATTTTAAAAGCATCATTCTCAGCAGGTGGTGGTTCATCTACTACCTTAGCAGCGGTAGTAGCATTACCAAATAAGAAACTCAACGAATTATCCATAACAAAAATAAAGCAACTAACAGAAGTAAACAATACTCACAGTAGAAGTTTCCTTTACCAGTTCCACTCTCCAATAGCGCTTCACTCCCCGGCAATGGCGCTAGAAAATAGTCTTGATGACCCACAAGTATAGGGGGTGTATCGCAGTATTTTCGATAAGTAAGAGTGTCGAACCCAACAAGGAGCAGAAGGTTTGGCTAGTGGTATGGATCAGGAATTCTTTGCAAATACTTAGCAAATGGATTTTTAGGGGTTTTGGATAAAGCAAGTAAATAAAGTACGAGTAAGTAAAAGACAATAAGAACAAATGCAGCAAGTGGCCCAATCCTTTATGTAGCAAAGGACAAGCCGGTTGTATTACTTAAGATGACCAAACGTTCTTGAGGACACATGGGAAGACTGTCAAGTGCTTTCGCTTCACATAGTTGATTAATCTTCTTTAGCTTGCTAAGTGTTGTGTGGGTGAACCTGTGTTAATGTACCGACCTTCCTAGGACTAATACATACTTGTGATTATACCCCTTGCAAACATCCATAAGTACAAGAAAGTAATTAAGGTAGAAACCTAACCACATATTTAAACTCTAAGACCCTTACGTCCCTTGTGCAATGGTTTCCTAACGGGGGTTCAGGTTTCTGTCACTCCGGCAACCCCTACAATTAGTAGCCAAATACACAATGCTTTCCCCTAGGCCCATATAGGTGAAGTGTCATGTAGTCGACGTTCACATGACACCACTAGAAGAAGTACACCACAACTTAAATATCAAACTATTGAATCTTTCTCAACACAATTCCACTTAACAACATGACTTCTCCCATGTCCTCAATAACAAAACGAACTACTCACAAGACATCATATGGATCATGATCAGAGATGGAATAATGATGTATAACAATCTGAACATAAACAATAATTCAATGGTTCACTCAATAGCATCAACTACAAAGAGTAATCAACACCGGAAAGTTTCCCCTAAGAACTATGCAAGATTCAACCCAATTGTTACAGCAATATGGAGATGGTGATGAGGGTGCTGATGGTGATGATGGTGTTGATGATGATGATCCCGATGAAGCCCAACTTGATGGTGGTGTTGATGACGACGATCTCCCCTCTCCGGGAAGGAATTCCCCCGGCAGAAATCTGTCTACTAGAGAGATCTTTCTCTCTCGGTGTTTTCTGCCCCGCAGAGGCGGCAGAATCTTTCTGTGGTTGCTCCCCGAGTCTTATGGTTTCGGGAGGAATATGTACGCTGGAGGGGAGAGCTAGAGGTGGGCCAGGGCAGCCACACCACCTGGTGGCGCGACCTAGGGTGGCCCACGCCAGGGGTGGTGTGGGCCCCCTATGGCCCATCTCCACTCCTCCTTCTGGCATCATTCGTCTTCTGGAAAATAGGATTTTCTGTATATTTTCCCGGATTTTCTGATCTACGCGAATTTTGCCTCCAAACATCACCTTTTCCATCAGAATCCTGACTGCAGCAGTCCATGCTCCAAAAGTCATCAACCATGCAAAAACGGATGAAATAACATAAGTATCATCTCTTAATATGAAATATATCAATGAATAACGGTGAATTATGACATAGAATAGTGATGTAAAATGGACGTATCACACTGGTCCAGCAAATCAGCCAACTCTATATTCAGACAAAAAACACAAAGCACAACAGTGCAGCACCAGCCAGCTCGTGGCGAGAGACAGTCTTGTGCTCATACCACCCGAGGCACAGAGAAATGTTTGCTTCCTGCATGCCTCGTTCTTCTTTTCTGTCTTCCTAGATTTAGTGTTCAAAAAACATACCGTGAGGCTGTGATAGCAGCAGGTCATATTTACTAGACTATTTATCACTTGTGGTAGTGGAAATGTAGTTCTCTTATCATTTTGGCTGTGAACTATTAGAAATTTGGTGCATTTCTATGTAAACTAGCAATTCTTTTAGAGTATATAGTTGCGACTAGCAAATTTTCCGGTATGTGGTATAAGTTAGCACCCTTGGTGCTCCGTTCCCAGCTCCTCCACTGACACTAGGGGATGTGTTTAGTTTTAGAAAATACACATGCAATGACTCTAAGAGCTCCACATGTCAAACCATGGTCATGGAGACAAAAAACACATAGGAAAGCAACTTCCACATGGAATGTTGCACTAGCATGACAAAAGTTGCATTACAGAATCCACAAGAGTGTGTGCGGTCATGTGGATCAATGTGGTTTTGGAAAGGAAACATGCAATGACTCTAGGGGATCGGTGTGGTTATGGAAAAAATACATGCAGTGACTCTAGGGCCTCCATGTGTCAAACCATGGTCAGAGAGACCAAAAACACATAGGAAATCAACTTCAACATGGAATGTTGCACCAGCATGACAGAAGTTGCATGACAAAATCGACTAGAGAGAGTGTGTGTGGTCATGTGGATCAATGTGGTTTTGGAACAGAACACATGCAATGACACTAGGGGATCTGTGTGGTTTTGCAAAAGAACACATGCAATGACTCTAGGGGCTCCATGTGTCAAACCATGGTCACACAGACTAGAATCACATAGGAAAGAAATTTCCACATGGAATGTTACACCAGCATGATAGACGTTGCATCACAGAATCAACTGGAGTGTGTGTCTTCATGTGGATCAATGTGGTTTAGAAAAGAACACATGCAATGACACTAGTGGATCCGTGTGGTTTTGAAAAAGAACACATGCAATGACTCTAGGAGATCCATGTGTCAAACCATGGTCATAGAGACCAAAAACACATAGGAAAGCAACTTCCACATGCAATGTTGCACTAGCATGACAAAAGTTGCATCACGGAATCCACTAGAGTGTGTGTGGTCATGTGGATTAGTGTGGTTTTGGAGAAGAACACATGCCATGCCGTAGGGGATTATTGTGGTTTTGGAAAAGAACACATGAAATGACTCTACGGGCTCCATATGGAAAACCAGGGTCATAGACACCAAAAATACATATGAAAGCAACTTCCACATCGAATGTTGCACCAACATGACAAAAGTTGCACCACAGAATCTGCTAGAGTGTGTGTGGTCATCTTGATCAATGTGGTTTTGGAAAAAACACATGCAATGACACTAGGGGGTCATTGTGCTTTTGGAAAAAACACATGCAATGACTCTAGGGGCTCCATCTGTCAAACCATGGTCACAGAGACCAAAAACACATAGGAAAGCAACTTCCACATGGAATGTTGCACCAGCATGATAGTAGTTTCATAACAGAGTCCACTAGAGTGTGTGTGGCCATGTGGATCAATGTGGTTTTGGAAAAGAACACTTGCAATGACACTAGGGGATCCGTGTGGTTTTGGAAAATAACACATGCAATGACTCTAAGGGCTCCATATGTCAAACCATGGTCACGGATACCAAAAACAAATAGGAAAGCAACTTCCACATGGAATGTTGCACCAGCATGACAGAAGTTGCATCACATAATCCACATGAGTGTGTGTGGTCATGTGGATATGTGTGGATTTGGAAAAGAACACATGAAATGACACTAGGGGATGCATTTGGTTTTGGAAAATACACATGCAATGACTCTAAGGGCTCCACGTGTCAAACCATGGTCACGGAGACCAAAACACATAGGAAAGCAACTTCCACATGGAATATGGCACTAGCATGACAAAAGTTGCTTTACAGAATCCACTAGAGTGTGTGCGGTCATGTGGATCAATGTGGTTTTGGAAAGAGCACATGCAATGACTCTAGGGGATCGGTGTGGTTATGGAAAAAACACATGCAATGACTCTAGGGCCTCCATGTGTTAAACCATGGTCAGAGAGACGAAAAACATGTAGGAAAGCAACTTCCACATGGAATGTTGCACTAGCATGACATAAGTTGCATGACAGAATCCATTGGGGTGTGTCTGGTCATGTGGATCAGTGTGGTTTTGGAAAAGAACACATGCAATGACTCTAGGGGTTAGTTTGGTTTTGGAAAATAACACATGTAATGACTCTAGGGGATCCATGTGTTAAATCATGGTCACGGAGACCAAAAGACATAGGAAAGCAATTTCCACATGGAATGCAGCACCAGGATTACAGAAGTTGCATCACAGAATCCACTGGAGTGTGTGTGGTCATGTGGATCAATGTGGTTTTCGAAAATAACACATGTAGTGGTACTAGGGGATCCATGTGCTTTTGGAAAATAACACATACAATGACTCTAGGGGATCCATGTTTCAAACCATGGTCACATTGACCAAAAACACATAGGAAGCAACTTCCACATGGAATGTTGCACCAGCATGACAGAAGTTGCATCACAAAATCCACTCGAATGTGTGTGTTCATGTGCATCAGTGTGGTTTTTGGAAAAGAACACATGCTATGACACTAGGGGATTGGTGTGGTTTTGGAAAAGAACACATGCAATGACTCTAGGGGTTCCATATGACAAACCATGGTCACAAAGACCAAAAATACATAGGAAAGCAACTTCCACATGGAATGTTGCACTAGCATGGTAGAAATTGCATCACAGAATCCACTAGAGTGTGTGTGGTCTTGTGGATGAGGTCGTTTCTGAAAATAACACATGCAATGACAATAGGGGATTAGTGTGGTTTTGGAAAATAACACATACAATGACTCTTGGGGCTCCATGTGTCAAACCATGGTCCTGAAGACCAAAAACACATAGGAAAGCAACTTCCACGTGGAATGTTGCACCAGCATGACAGAAGTTCCATCACAGAATCCACTCGCGTTTGTGTGGTCATTTCAATAGATTTCGATTTGGAAAAGAACAAATAAAATGACTCTAGGGGGTTAGTGTGGTTTTGAAAAAGAACACATGCAATTACTCTAGGCCCTCCATTTGTCAAACCATGGTGACGGAGACCAAAAACACATAGGAAAGCAACTTCCACACGGAATGTTGCACCAGCATGACAGTAGTTGCATGACAAAATCCACTGGAGTGTGTGTGGTCACCTGGATCAATGTGGTTTTGGAAAAGAACACATACAATGACACTAGGGGATCCGTGTGGTTTTGGAAAAGAACACATGCAATGACTCTAAGGGCTCCATATGTCAAACCATGGTCACGGATACCAAAAACAAATAGGAAAGCAACTTCCACATGGAATGTTGCACCAGCATGACAGAAGTTGCATCACATAATCCACATGAGTGTGTGTGGTCATGTGGATATGTGTGGATTTGGAAAAGAACACATGAAATGACACTAGGGGATGCATTTGGTTTTGGAAAATACACATGCAATGACTCTAAGGGCTCCACGTGTCAAACCATGGTCACGGAGACCAAAAACACATAGGAAAGCAACTTCCACATGGAATATGGCACTAGCATGACAAAAGTTGCTTTACAGAATCCACTAGAGTGTGTGCGGTCATGTGGATCAATGTGGTTTTGGAAAGAGCACATGCAATGACTCTAGGGGATCGGTGTGGTTATGGAAAAAACACATGCAATGACTCTAGGGCCTCCATGTGTTAAACCATGGTCAGAGAGACGAAAAACATGTAGGAAAGCAACTTCCACATGGAATGTTGCACTAGCATGACATAAGTTGCATGACAGAATCCATTGGGGTGTGTCTGGTCATGTGGATCAGTGTGGTTTTGGAAAAGAACACATGCAATGACTCTAGGGGTTAGTTTGGTTTTGGAAAATAACACATGTAATGACTCTAGGGGATCCATGTGTTAAATCATGGTCACGGAGACCAAAAGACATAGGAAAGCAATTTCCACATGGAATGCAGCACTGGATTACGTGGTTGCATCACAGAATCCACTGGAGTGTGTGTGGTCATGTGGATCAATGTGGTTTTCGAAAATAACACATGTAGTGGTACTAGGGGATCCATGTGCTTTTGGAAAATAACACATACAATGACTCTAGGGGATCCATGTTTCAAACCATGGTCACATTGACCAAAAACACATAGGAAGCAACTTCCACATGGAATGTTGCACCAGCATGACAGAAGTTGCATCACAAAATCCACTCGAATGTGTGTGTTCATGTGCATCAGTGTGGTTTTTGGAAAAGAACACATGCTATGACACTAGGGGATTGGTGTGGTTTTGGAAAAGAACACATGCAATGACTCTAGGGGTTCCATATGACAAACCATGGTCACAAAGACCAAAAATACATAGGAAAGCAACTTCCACATGGAATGTTGCACTAGCATGGTAGAAATTGCATCACAGAATCCACTAGAGTGTGTGTGGTCTTGTGGATGAGGTCGTTTCTGAAAATAACACATGCAATGACAATAGGGGATTAGTGTGGTTTTGGAAAATAACACATACAATGACTCTTGGGGCTCCATGTGTCAAACCATGGTCCTGAAGACCAAAAACACATAGGAAAGCAACTTCCACGTGGAATGTTGCACCAGCATGACAGAAGTTCCATCACAGAATCCACTCGCGTTTGTGTGGTCATTTCAATAGATTTCGATTTGGAAAAGAACAAATAAAATGACTCTAGGGGGTTAGTGTGGTTTTGGAAAAGAACACATGCAATTACTCTAGGCCCTCCATTTGTCAAACCATGGTGACGGAGACCAAAAACACATAGGAAAGCAACTTCCACACGGAATGTTGCACCAGCATGACAGAAGTTGCATGACAAAATCCACTGGAGTGTGTGTGGTCACCTGGATCAATGTGGTTTTGGAAAAGAACACATACAATGACACTAGGGGATCAGTGTGGTTTTGGAAAAGAACACATGCAATGACTCTAGGGGGTCCATGTGTCAAACCATGATCACAGGGACCAAAATCACATAGGAAAGCAACTTCCACATGGAATGTTGCACCAACATGACAGAAGTTGTACCACATAATCCACTAGAGTGTGTGTGGACATGTGAGTCAATGTGATTTTGGAAAAGAACACATGCAATGACAGGGATCAATGTGGTATTGGAAAAGAACACATGCAATGACTCTAGGGGCTCCAAATGTCAAACCATGGTCATATAGACCAAAAACACATAGGAAAGCAAC
Organism: Avena insularis; assembly: GCA_023614405.1. Classification (NCBI taxonomy): domain Eukaryota; kingdom Viridiplantae; phylum Streptophyta; class Magnoliopsida; order Poales; family Poaceae; genus Avena; species Avena insularis. The sequence goes on along the minus strand of CM042686.1, from coordinate 416,756,111 downwards.
TTCCACAAGGAATGTTGCACTAGCATGACAGAAGTTGTATCACAGAATCTGCTGGAGTGTTTGTGGTCATGTGTATGAATATGGTTTTGGAGAAGAACACATGCAATGAAACAAGGGATCAGTGTGGTTTTCGAAAATAACACATGCAATGACTCTAGGGGACACTTGTGTGAAACCATGGTCACAAATACCAAAAACACATAGGAAATCAACTTCAACATGGAATGTTGCACCAGCATGACAGAAGTTGCATGACAGAATCGACTAGAGAGAGTGTGTGTGGTCATGTGGATCAATGTGGTTTTGGAACAGAACACATGCAATGACACTAGGGGATCTGTGTGGTTTTGGAAAAGAACACATGCAATGACTCTAGGGGCTCCATGTGTCAAACCATGGTCACACAAACCAAAATCACATAGGAAAGCAATTTCCACATGGAATGTTACACCAGCATGATAGACGTTGCATCATAGAATCCACTGGAGTCTGTGTCTTCATGTGGATCAATGTGGTTTAGAAAAGAACACATGCAATGACACTAGTGGATCCGTGTGGTTTTGGAAAAGAACACATGCAATGACTCTAGGAGATCCATGTGTCAAACCATGGTCATAGAGACCAAAAACACATAGGAAAGCAACTTCCACATGAAATGTTGCACTAGCATGACAAAAGTTGCATCACGGAATCCACTAGAGTGTGTGTGGTCATGTGGATTAGTGTGGTTTTGGAGAAGAACACATGCAATGCCGCTAGGGGATTATTGTGGTTTTGGAAAAGAACACATGAAATGACTCTACGGGCTCCATATGGCAAACCATGGTCATAGCCACCAAAAATACATATGAAAGCAACTTCCACGTGGAATGTTGCACCAACATGACAAAAGTTGCACCACAGAATCTGCTAGAGTGTGTGTGGTCATCTTGATCAATGTGGTTTTGGAAAAAACACATGCAATGACACTAGGGGATCATTGTGCTTTTGGAAAAAAACACATGCAATGACTCTAGGGGCTCCATGTGTCAAACCATGGTCACAGAGACTAAAAACACATAGGAAAGCAACTTCCACATGGAATGTTCCACCAGCATGACAGTAGTTTCATAATAGAGTCCACTAGAGTGTGTGTGGCCATGTGGATCAATGTGGTTTTGGAAAAGAACACTTGCAATGACACTAGGGGATCTGTGTGGTTTTGGAAAATAACACATGCAATGACTCTAAGGGCTCCATATGTCAAACCATGGTCAAGGATACCAAAAACACATAGGAAAGCAACTTCCACATGGAATGTTGCACCAGCATGACAGAAGTTGCATCACATAATCCACATGAGTGTGTGTGGTCATGTGGATCAATGTGGTTTTGGAACAGAACACATGCAATGACACTAGGGGATCTGTGTGGTTTTGGAAAAGAACACATGCAATGACTCTAGGGGCTCCATGTGTCAAACCATGGTCACACAGACCAAAATCACATAGGAAAGCAATTTCCACATGGAATGTTACACCAGCATGATAGACGTTGGAAAAGAATCTCCTGGAGTGTGTGTGGTCATGTGGATTAATGAAGTTTTGGAAAAGAACACATGCAATGACACGAGGGATAAGTTTCATTTTGGAAAAGAATGCATGCAATGACTCGAGCGGATCCATGTGTGAAAACTTGGTCACAGAAACAAAAAAGACATATGAAAGCAACTTCGACATGGAATGTTGCGCCAGCATGATAGAAGTTGCAGCACAGAATCCACTAGAGTTTGTGTGGTCATGTGGGTCAATGTGGTTTTGTAAAAGAACACATGCAATAACTCTAGGGGCTTAGTGTGGTTTTGGAAAATAACACATGCAATGACTCTAAGGGCTCCATGTGTCAAACCATGGTCACAGAGACCAAAAACACATAGGAAAGTAACTTCCACAAGGAATGTTGCACTAGCATGACAGAAGTTACATCACAAAATCCACTAGAGCGTGTTTGGTCATGTGTATGACTGTGGTTTTGGAAAAGAACACATGTAGTGACACAAGGGATCTGTGTGGTTTTGGAAAATAACGCATGCAATGACTCTAGGGATCCATGTGTCAAACCATGGTCAAAGAGACCAAAGACACATAGAAAAGCAACTTCCACATGGAATGTTGCACCAGCATGACAGAAGTTGCACCACAGAATCCGTGTGTGGTCATGTGGATCAATGTGGTTTTGGAAAACAATACATGCAATAACACTAGGGGATAAGTGTGGTTTCGGAAAAGAACGCATGAAATGACTCGAGCGGCTCCATGTGTCAAACATGGGTCATAGAGATCAAAAATACATAGGAAAGCAACTTCCACATGGAATGTTGCACCAACAAGATAGAAGTTGCTCCACAGAATCCACTAGAGTGTGTGTGGTCATGTGTATCAATGTGGTTTTGTAAAAGAACACGTGAAATGACTCTAGGGGATCAGTGTGGTTTTGGAAAAGAACAATTGCAATGACAGTAGGGGATCAGTGTGGTTTTGGAAAAGAACACATGCAATGACTCTAGGGTCTCCATATGACAAACCATGGTCATAAAGAGCAAAAATACATAGGAAAGCAACTTGCACATGGAATGTTGTACTAGCATGATAGAAGTTGCGTCACAGAATCCACTAGAGTGTGTGTGGTCATGTGGATCAATGTGGTTTTGGAAAAGAACACATGCAATGACACTAGGGGATCAGTGTGGTTTTGGAAAATAACACATGCAATGACTCTAGGGGCTCCATGTGTCAAACCATGGTCACAGAGACCAAACGCACATAGGAAAGCAACTTCCACATGGAATGTTGCACCTGCATTGCATCACAGAATCCACTAGAGGGTGTGTGGTCATGTGGATCAATGTGCTTTTGGAAAAGAACACATGCAATTACACTAGGGATATGTGTGGTTTTTGGAAAAGAACACATGCAATGACTATAGGGGATCAGTGTGGTGTTGGAAAAGAACACATGCAATGACACTAGGGGATAAGTGTGGTTTTGGAAAAGAATGCATGCAATGACTCAAGTGGCTCCATGTGTCAAACCTTGGTCACAGAGACCAAAAAGACATAGGAAAGCAACTTCCACATGGAATGTTTCACCCACATGACAGAAGTTGCCTCACAGAATCCACTAAAGTGTGTGTAGTTATAGCATCCCAATTGTCTAATAATTGCAATGCTACTTGCCTAGTCTATATATTGCGACTTCCTACATGTCATTATTGCATCATCATTATATCATGCTCATGTCACCATGCCACCTTGTATTTGAGCATCATATAAAACCCCTTATGTGGTTCTTACCCCATATGCATTTATATTCTTATTAATTGTATTTTCCTCTTGATATATTGTATTTTCTTCTTGATAAATTGTTGAATGCCCCACGTTGATTAGGGGGCATATCTTTTCTTGACTCCACCACCTTTCTTTGTCATCACCTTATAATTCCACCATCCAAACTATATGTGCGCATTTGTATTTCTTTCTGGTCTTGTCTAGCTCACATATATAAAGATGGATCCACTTCTGTACCACATGCTATCATATATGTTATTATTGGTTTCACAATATAAATGATGGGGAGCCACATGTGGGGATGCTTCTATATCATTTATATGGTTTGTTTTAAATGAGTGAGCATGTCTAAATATAAATGGGGCCAAATAATCATCTAGTGGAACCACATACTAGCATGGCCTATTTATATTCATTTATTCTTATTGTAATCCATTCCATATAAGAGAGCAAGCTTGTCCAATTTTTGTTAGCCTTTATTCAAATTTAGAATGCATGCATCAACATAAGACCATGTGAATATCTAGATGTTTCACAACTAGCAACCATGGTCATTATAATCCATGAATGGCCCATGCAAGATCACATCTATCTTCTTTTGTTTTCCTTGGAATATTTGAGGTAAGCTTGTTTGGTTCAAATTCAAACAAGAAGATTCAAATTCCAATGACTCCTTGACCATATGGAAATCTAGATGTTTTCACATCTAGGATACATGCAATAGTGCATGCATGGCACATGCAATCATGCTACCATTTTATTCAAACTCCTTTTGCTATTTGAATTCTTGATGGTTTCTAAATGGTTTTGAGTAGTTGTTTTCAAACAAATAAAATAAATAATAAAAGAACCTACACCTACTCTATCTATACCTCTTAGCCACATGAAATAACAATGCCACTTGTGTTTTTTTCTATGATTCAAATCCTTGTGAGCTTGTTGGATTATTTGTATTTGAGCAAATCCTATATCTATCTACCTATCTATCTTACACACACCAACCTAGATAGATATTTCAAACTAAAACCATACCCCTATTCTTTCTATCTCTCTCTCTCTCTTTGAAACCTAGTTAAATCCCAAGCTAACTAAACCTAGCTACATCCAAATAGCACCACCCCATATAGGTAGCAACCCAAGTTTGCACCTGACCCGACCCTCCCAACCTGGCCCTATCGCCACACCCCTTGGCCTCATCTGGTCGGGTTGCACCCTGCCTTAGCGCAGTGCAAGCAGCAGCACGCCAGTGCGCGAGGATGCCCCCTCTCGCGATCTCTCTCTATATCTGGATGCCCCCGATGCTATCGCCCCACCCCAGCGCCCTGTTCCTCTTCCCTCGTCAAGCTCGTGATCGCCCATCCGTGCCCACGCCTCGCACATGGTCTCCTCTCTCCTTGGCATAAAGCAGCATCCGAGCGTACCAACCCCAACCACTCCATATCGTCTGAAATCGAGATCCAGATCGCCATCACCCTCCTTCTTCCTTCCCTTTTCTCTCCACACAACCATGACCTTGCCATGTCTACCTTAAACCCTAGCTACGGCCTTCACTTGTCCCCATCGATCCAGTGCTCTCCAAGGCGCACTAGTAGTTCTAGTGGGTGCTCTGTCCCCTTCATCTCCATGTATATGGAGCCAAGCGAGGATCTCGTCGGAGAAGCTGCAGGACGCGGGTGGCCGCATGTACCAGGAGCTTGTTGTGCATGATCCCCGACGCTGATCCAGTCCTCCCCGAGCAAGCTCTCTTAGCTAGTAGGACACCGGTGAGCTCCTCGCCTCCTAGACATGGTCCCTCCTTCCTATCTTGCCATCCCCCACCGCCGACCACGCTGCTATGCGCGCTGGTGCTGCTCGCCTCACGCACGGACAATGCAGATAGCATCGCTGCAGCAGCTCATAGGAGCTCTATTCTTCCCTTGCTAGTGGTGCTCACAATTCACCTCCGCCTTCTCCCATCACGCGCCATGGAAGAGGGCACATCCAGCTCTCTACGAAAGTAAGCGGTGCGTAAAATCATTGCCTGGATCTTTCGATATCTTCGTTGAAAGTTGGCTCCTTGTAGCTGTAACTTTGTAGCACGTTCGTCAGGAAAAGTCTAGTATTTTTGACCTCTGTTCCCTGTCGTTTTCTTGGCGCCCAGTTGTTCTTGGCAAGTAGTCCCTTCAGTAATGCGGTCAGAATCGTCCTTAAAACCTAGCAACATCACACAAATGAGCTGTCGAAAATTCAGTCCGTCAGTCATCGCCTTCGTGGAACCTTTTCTATAAAAGCCCCTGGGCTTTTGCTTTGCCAACCGTAGCCCCCACTGTGCCACTTGTCACCACCCCGCGGTTCTGAACGTGTGCGGACCCGCCCACCTTGTTGGCCCACATGTCACTGAGTGTGGGTAGGGTTGGCCCATGTAACAAAAGCCCAAGAATAATTTTCTAAATAAAAATAAAATCCAGAATATTGATATATCTAATATAATTCATATCTTTTTATATAATTCAAATTTGACAAAATTTTCAAAATGAAAAGTGATTCAAATTTAAATATGAATTCAAATTTGACGAGAGTCAACTCTAACTAGTCAAACCTTTGACTTTTGACCCCTTTTTGAATTATTTGTATTTAATAATAAATTTAAATTCATAAATTCAAATTTTGCATATAATATATTTTTCTTGATTAGAAAAATGCCAGGAATTCATGTATGCCATCCATTTTTGGAGCAATTTAAAATTTTGAGAATTATTTAAATGCCAATAAATGCCTTTTTCATAATAAATTTATAAATTTAATTTTGTAATTTTTAATTCGACAAATAATATATCTAAATCGATCAGTGCGATGAGCCCGTTCTGATTATGCATTCCATGATATGTATTGAAGCATGTATCATATCAATATTAATTATTCAAAACTACTTATGGGAGTAAAACATGCCTAAATAAATTAATAAAATGTGTATTTCTTGTTTCCACACCTTATCCATGCGATGTTATATTATACCACGCAATTGTGCATCATTCCATCATGGCATACCTTGTCTCCTTGTTGTATATGATTTATATAATTGTGCAATTTATTTATTTTGTCCCTTGTGTGTTTGATTTTTATCCAGATAGACACCGAGCAAGGAGAATATCACGAGCCTCAGGAGTATTACCTAAATCCTTCCTATTCTGCAACTGAACTGCAAGGCAAACAATTTCCCAAACTTTCATACATATAATACCTATGCTTCTATCTTATTCTTGCATCATTGAGTCACGATTGCATTAAATTGGAATCCCAAGTACTGCATAGCCTTTACTTTTAAACCCTACCAAAACTGGTTCCTCAATCCTACGAGCCATTACTACAAGAGTTGTTTGAGACATACGAGTCGTAGAACTGCATGTGTAGGGTTTGTGAGAGTCTTGGATGACGAGGTACCTAAACAACTTAATCTGAGTAGTAATGTGATAACTAAAGAAAGAGGCACCGGTGAGCATTATCTGCTATTTGGTTTTTTAAGCTCACATGTGTCCCGTAGGACTCTGAGTACTTGATTATTGATCCTTGACTATCGCACTATCCGCATGTGGGACCATGAATCTCCTTCGCCTGAGCTTGATTCGCACTTTATTTGTTGGAGCCACAAAGTAGTTTGGGGATCTATTACTATCTTGTACTTAGGCCATGCTTTACTGCTTTATTTACGATTGCGCGTGGAGCGCCTATACTTTTTAGGAATGAAAAATGTTTTCGCAGTATCGACAAACTCAATCACACTTTCGGGTTCCCAGTCGTATACAACCATTATCGCAAACCTTGGGTCCATCTCGAAGCCGTCCAACTTCGTTGCGGGTAGCTTATTAGGGTGCCCCCCTGAAATGATTTATGAATCCTGTGAATGCTTTGTCATGAGGTCTCGTTGCGTTTTATTTGGTTCTTATAACGACCTGAATCGATAAGATTCAAAGTTTCTCTATATAAAGTGCTATCCCTGGATCATAGCTAGCACACAGTAACAAAATGAAATACCAAGTGCTATCTTTGGATCATAGATAGCACACACAGTAACAAAATGAAATACCAAGATAAACATATGTCATTTTATTACTCATTGATAAATCTAGAGTTACATAATACAAGTTTCACAACATACAGTGGTTGACTCACTTTACACAAAAAACAAAATCAATAATCTTGGCCCGCGATCCTAGTCGGCCTCACTCGTTATCATACACCCTGTGACATAATACGTTGCAGCCAACAAAATTGGTCAATACATTGATTGTATTGGCAAGTTACACCACATATGCCATTTCTACATGCATAAGGCTTTATATGAAGGCCATATGGTTTATTTGCGTAAAGCTAATTTTATAAAAGTTTGATAAAATTTTCTTTGTCCTATTTTGAAAATCTTTAATAAAATAATATATGGTTGAGTGGACAACTTCCACTAAATATAACTATACACATCCACCATCCGCACTGTAAATGATTTTACCCGATAGTTCAACCAATTCCAACGAAATTTCCACTTTTGATCCTGCTATCAGTACTACAATTGGATTTACCTGACGATGCACAGGTTAAAACAAATTGGACATGCCGTTAGTACTGCATGAGATTTACCTGATGGTCCACATGTCAAAAATTGGACATGCCGCCAGTACTATAAGAGATTTACCTAATGGTCCACATGTCAAAAATTGGACATTCCGTCAGTACTACAATGAGATTTACCTGGCGGTCCACATGTCAAAACATTGGACATGCCGTCGAAACTACGATGAGGTTCACCCGATGGTCCACATGTCAAAAATATTGGACATGCCGTCAGTACTACGACGAGGTTCACCCGACGATCCACATGTCAAAAGCATTTTCTTTATTTTGGAAAACAAGAGACGAGGGAAGATTCTTCAGCAGCTTCAGTCTTCAGAATTGTCTTCTCCACAGACATGACTATGATGTAGCTCTTATAGATACTTCCAGAACATCATTCTGTTTAGATAAAATGTATTTTTATTTTGAAAACGCTTTGTTAAAAATAAGCGCTCTTAACTTGAGCTTATGTATTTAGAAAATTCTCTTCTTTTGGAACCCTCATAAAACCCCATTAAGCACATCAACAACATAGCACCCAAAATAATTTACCTAGGTGTAAATGAATATTTGAGGGGGCCTAAGTTTATAACTACTTAGGGTCATATCTAGAGTTTTGCAAATTCCAAGTTTGCAAATACACTTGTATCAAAATACTACTACACATGCATAGTACCATTAGATAAACAAATCATGCAAGTATAAAACATAGGTAGAAGAATGATGCATGGTATTTTTATGGAAGAATTCCTATAATAATTCGTCAATAATTTATCCTTGATATTATATATCCTTAATAATTTATCCTCGATAATATATACCCTCGTCACTCCTCCTATACTATCACAACAGCAAAGAAAATAATACTATAAATATACACACTCAAGCATAACATTCAAAAATAGAAAGACTCAATGAAGGCGAAAGCATATCAAGTATGTATAAAAATCCAAATAGAACTTCAAATCACTTTTATAATCTCCAACAACCATAAAACACTACAAGGCATGCATATAAAAAGATATAATCCTTAATTCAACCATATCAAATTAGGTTTCATAGAATTTTAATACATTCAAGTATATTTGGTGAGAACCAATTATTAACAGTAGTAGCACGTTTAAGCAACTCAGAATATACTAAGGATAAACCCGAAATTTAATTAGGTATTTTCCAATTAGAATTACGTTGAATTTAAGCCTAAATTTCAAGTAATACTTAATATGGCCGTGGTCATAGTTGGAAAAATTATTATACGGTATGGTTATGGGGTCCCATTTAAAATTTAAATATTTTCCAATTACGAGAACTTGTATCTAATGGATCCATTGTGTTCTACTCGTATTTGTGAATCCATAGACATATTATTTGATAAATTTGAATATATATAGCTTAAACTATGATTTTTCTAAGTTCCTATGTTCCGTGTCCATGAAATCCGAAAATGGATGAAGATACTGACTCACGCTAGCAGATTTTGTTGGACATCTCGATCTAAAACCTATGGTATAGTACCGATTCAGCCCTTGTTCTAATATTAACTGCCTAAGTGAACTGAACACTAGTGCAGTAAGTCTCACCGACGGCACGTGTAATGTCAATGGCAGGCAGGGATGATGGCGACGATTGTTGACGGTGACGGATTATTTGAAAGAGATACTCCTGAGTAGAAGTAGTGGTCGGGATAGCGCGTTGTGTGTCGGAGACTATAGGTTTCTCGGAGGTCCTTTGTGTTGTTTCCAGCAGCGTAGGTATGGAGCGCAGGTCACCTCGGTCCTCGTCGAGAGTGGCCTCCAGCTGCGAACTAGATTAATCAGAACATGTGGGAATACACACGAAATAAAGGAAAAAGACTCGAAGAACAAGGGGACCTGGGTCCCTGTAACTACCTCGCCAAGATCGATGGAAAGCTGCGCGGATAGAGGAACTTCGGTCACAAAGGAAATAGCCTTCCGGCAGCCCGAGGGCGTGATGGGGTAGAGAGGTGTGGTGAGATGAGGGAAGGTCCAGAGTCTTTTATAGGCTCGCGAGGGAGTGGGGCGTCGAGATAGGAACAGCTCCTTGGTCAGATCCTCTTCGGCCATGATGACCCCCACTAGCGATCAAGATGCATCGAAGTGGCGTTTTAATACCCAAAATTGGAACTTCGATCAGTGTGAAGTAACTTTCGTGTTTAAAACGAAGGGAAAGGGTCACTACAACGAGTGGAATCGGAAGGGGAAAAGGTACAACCATGGATTCTGTAAGTTTCTGAACCTCTCCACATGTACGTACTGAAGGAGGAAGAGGACCCGCTGGTGTGGGCTCTTGTGTTGGTCAGGCTCGCAAGATGGGCTGAACTGGGCCTTCTTTGGTCTGGTTGGTCTGGTTCTATTTTTTTCTTCACTTTCCTTTTTCTTTTAGGTTTGAAAATTTTCCATATAGTATCTAATCTATATCCAGAAAATTCCAGTAAATCAAAATACTTAATTATGTATTTTAGGAACCATATTTCCTGTCCAAAATATTAAATATATTAATTTTTTGGTAAATCCTTTATATGCATTATAAATTCCCTAAATTGATTCTTAGGCTTTATAATTCCCATAAATATTTTTTATAACTCTAAATATGCACATGCTCGACCTATCCATACATGTGAGGATGTCATGTTATCCTCTGATATTTATGAAAATAATTTACATATATCAAAATCTGAAAAATCATTTCCAACTATAGTTTGAGAATGTCATATTATCCTCTCCTCATTTATTCTTCTTTATTTGGAAATTGATTTAAATATGTTTAAAATCCAAAATTCAACTAACATCCAAAATGGAATACCTTTCCAACATGTTTATTATAATTGGGAAAGTCAAGCTATTCCATCTCTTAAATATTTAAACATGGTTTGATCAAATTTCAATTTGCAACAAGATCGAATACCCAAGTTGGATTTCCTCAAAATCTTTCAAACCAAGATTTATAATTTGGATGGTCATATTTATCCGCTCTTGAATTTTGAATCAAGATTTGAGAAAAATTTAAACTAGTCAACACAAATTTTTAATCCTTCGGAAAATCATCTAAGTCAAAAATCACACACTTGATATTTATTCCATAGTTTATTTTATTTTAACATTCCAAAATTTTGGGATGTTACAGTTCTTCCTGAGCTTGATCGTGCGTGTGTTGCTATTTATGCACCCCTGTAGGGTAATTTTTTCTAAAAGCCATGTCCGCGGTTATGGACGACTTGGAGCACAGTTTTCTTGATCATAGACACGCATAACTAAAGTACCACCTTTAGTTTGACTAAGACATGACTAGTAAATAGAGAAACACTCATGGAATGGTTAAGACATGACTAAGACATGACTAGGTGTAGAGATTTCAGGGATGGAGATCCGTGAGATCTGTGGGCGGGATGTGCTTATTTCTATGACATCTTATGCTGATTTGCTTCTTAATCCGTATTCGGATCTTGTCTTCTTCTTCTGTTTGATACTATATTGATTGATGTATGAGGATGTATCCTAAACTATTATATCTATCACTATTATATCTATCTAGGATCTTTTGATCTTGTCGTATGGCGTTGCAATATTTCTATTTCTTTTATATGGTCTGACTCTGATGTACCTTTGTATGTCGAGGAAATACACACTTGTGTATGTCTGATCGCTTTATCTATCGACTATGTCGCTCGTTATTATCACGATGTTCTTGCAAAGTTGATAGGGTGGTTGGCCGGTACCGTGCCCTGTTCCGTTCATACGGGGCCTACACGTGGGTGGCCCTTGGGCCTCCTCGGTAGGACACCTTATGCACTTTGGGTTCATTCATGGCTTGTTACTTAGAGCGTAGGGTTCGAGATATTACAATTGGTATCAGAGCCATTCCGCCCATCATGGTCGTTGTTAGTTTAGAAAATATTTTGGTAGCTATGTATAATAGGTAAAAACTAAACGTGAGAGTAGGGTTGCTTCCACTTTTCTTCTTACCCACCCACCCTTTTCTGGTAAGGAAGTGTAATGTTTGTCTATCCTCATCTAAAAATTCAAACTAGGATTCGCGTGTTTGGTGTTTCCGTAGTACCATAAGATGTGTGTTAATCCCTTGTCTATTTGTTGCATCCAACCTTTTTGTCGCAATCTGCCTTTGGTTATCAACTATTGGTACATTCCATACTGACAGACTTTGTGTAAACCGACACAATCTATCCGAATCTTTGTTAACCGACGCAATCTTGTTAAGGGTGTTTCTCCTTCCTGCATGCATTCACAGTATGTGGAGTTGCTAATCTCTATCTGTTAAGTTGTTTTTTGCATCTAGTTGGTATTTTAATGCCAAAAATGCGAATTTTTTTTCTTTGATTCATTTGTGTTTCTACACTCCTTTTCAGTCGTGTGTGATACACTATTCACCTTCTTTTGTCGGCATGTCTATGCTAACTCGATCTTTTGCTACCGGCGCGTCAATCTAAAGTTTTTACTTCATCTCAAATTCTTTTGGGGCTAAATAGATAATGTGTGTCGATCTGATGTTTGTGATTGTAATTTGGTTCTCGGTATATCTATATGACGCTTATCATGAGTGGAATATGGTTAATGCTGTCAATTTAATCCTCTAAATGATGGAGGTTATCTCTTTTGATTTTGAGTTATACCATGATTATATCTATATCATATTCAAGTATCTTTAGCGAATCCGAAGATTTCCCAAGGCACTATGATGGATTATCATCTGATTGTTGTACTTCGTATCTTGTGTGAACTCCATATCTGCAAGGTTATCTGATATGAGAGAATTTCATTCTTTCACCTATGATAGTTTTGCTTAAATGTATGAGCTATCATATATTATTTATCCAAAATATCTTCTCTTTTGAACCGGCGATCCGATCAACAATGTGAACAAGTCGGTATCTTTTCTCGTCCGAAGGGCTAGATAATCTATTCTCCTAATGCATCTCTTTCAACATGAACCTTGCTCTTAATGTTGATCTTTCGAAGAGCGTTGATCTTAGAAAGTGTTTCGAACATTGTTCGTTCCTTCCGCCTCTTGAACATGATATTCTTGGAATATCTCAATAATTCATGATGATATATCTTTACGATATGCATGCCTATTCTATATCAATGGAAGATCATCTTCTTCTCTTTCTCTCAAGATTCATGAACGCCGCATGTGTGCAAAGTTCTCAAAGTGTGAATTCTCCTTTTTGAAGTCACCTATCTTGACCATGTTCTTCTACTAAAGACATCGCTACAATTGTAGAATCATCAATTCAATTGCTAATTCCATCCTATACCTTCAACCAAATCCGGAGCTTTTCCTTGTTCGGCAAGTTATCATCGTTGTTCCGCTGAAGTTTCCTCAAGACTCATAAATCTCTCTCGGATCTTCTTAAGAAGTACAAGAAATTCTTTTGATCTCCGACTTGTCAAGAAATCTTTTGAAACCCTCTCGCTTGATCTTCTATCCTTAATCCGCCGGATGCAACGAAGTTTTCTAGATCTTTCATAATTCTTCCATTCAAGTTTTGGGTGTTATCCTTAATCTTTCGGTTGAACCTTTTATCTGTCTTTGTGATCTTCATTCAAATCTTTCAGATGGCTTGGGACTTCCGACACGATCACCACATCATCATATTTATCTACTTTGGATCCGATGAATCGTTTGCTTCACATCTTAGTTTTCTTACGAAGCTTCATAAATTCTGCTTGTCAAGATCTCTAGTCTAAATTTCTGAGAGTTGGGTTGCACGATTTTCCTATTCATGTACGGAGTAATGCTTTGGGTGCGTGATGGACTGATCCCCATCTGACTACTCTTATCATTCGCTCTTGTACATTGAATTGGTGGATTAATAAGATTTTACTCATTCCATGGAAGTTAGAAGTGACCCCTATCTCTTGATACTTTTACTTCCGTCCTTGTTTTCCGGAGTGTTCTCTCAAGAATGTAATCAATAACCTCTTGTTGGTGATCTCGTCTAATTCAAGATGGAGCAAAATCTTCAACGATCCGGTGGAAATAAATGCAAAATCTTCTCGGTTCTCTTCATGCCACTGGAGTTCAACATCGTTAATCAAGGTAGATGGAAGCTGACTTCAGTTGTCAATTCCTTTATGTTGGTAATGCTAATTATGGTTGATGCCTTCAATCACAAAATATATTGCAATAAACTCATGGTTAAGGAAAGCAATGGGCATCCCTACAATAACCTGTAGTTTTCAACAATCCACTTCTTTCTTAGAATTCTACCATAAGCTAGTGTCACCTCCTTCTCTTGAATATAATTCGTGCACCTCAATAGCATGATCCTTGGGTTCTTACCGGCGCAAGAAGAATATAATCCGAGAAATCCTAACCCAAATCCTTTCTGTTGATATCAAGGAACCCTATTGTTTGAAGGCAATATTGTTTCTCCAAATTTCATTTCTTAAATCCGAGGGAATATACAATACTATTTTAATAGTGGTTGATAATTTCTCCAAAATCGCTCTTTTATTCCGGTGAAAGCAAGAATCATACTCACTTGCAGCTTTTCACCTTGAATTCCAATGATGTGTCTTTTCTTTCTCCTCGATACACCATCTTTCATAATTCTTTCAAGAAGTGGTTCTATTCTTTTATCGTGTTTCTCAAGAGCACCGGAGCTATGTCATCCTATCTTCTCGTCTCACAACAATCCTCCAGGTTCTTCAAGTTCTGGTTTCAAGAAGAAAAATGCAAGACTCGCAACAAGTCTAGCAAGTTTTGTAAGGTGTAATGGTCGCACAATTCCGTGGTTGATCAACTTGGGAACGCGGGGATCACCTTCGTTCTAAACAACCGCCTCTCCTTGTGCCTGTTTTTCTTTTTCCCAGGAATCTTGGGGCGAGATTCTTGTTTAGTGGGGGAGAGTTATAGCATCTCAATTGCCTAACAATTGCAATGCTACTTGCCTAGTCTATATATTGCTACTTCCTATATATCATTATTGCATCATCATTATATCATGCTCATGTCACCATGCGACCTTCCATTTGAGCATCATATAAAACCCCTCTATTTGGTTCTTACCCCATATGCATTTATATTCTTACTAATTGTATTTGACTCTTGATATATTGTATTTGCTTCTTGATAAATTGTTGAATGTCCCAGGTTGAGTTAGGGGGCATATATTTTCTTGACTCCACCACATTTCTGTGTCACCACCTTATAATTCCACCATCCAAACTATATGTGGGAATTTGCATTTCTTTTGGGTCTTGTCGAGCTCACATATATAAAGATGGAGCCACTCCATACCACATGCTCTCATATATGTTATTATTGTTTTCAAAATATAAATGATGTGGAGCCACATGTGGGGATGCTTCTATATCTTTTATATGGTTTGTTTTAAATGAGTGCGCATGTCTAAATATGAATGGGGCCAAATAATCTTCTAGTGGAACCAAATACTAGCATGGACTATTTATATTCATTTATGCTTGTTGTAATCCATTCCATATAACAGAGCAAGCTTGTCCAATTTTTGTTGCCCTTTATTAAAATATAGAATGTATGCATCAACATAAGGTCATGTGAATACCTAGATGTTTCACAACTAGCAACCATGGTCATTATGAGCCATGCATGGCCCATGCAAGCTCATATCTATCTTCTTTTGTTTTCCTTGGAATATTTAAGGGAAGCTTGTTTGGTTCAAATTGAAACAAGAAGATTCAAATTCCAATGACTCTTGGCCATATAGAAACGTAGATGTTTTCACACCTAGGATAGATGCAATAGTGCATGCATTGCACATGCAATCATGCTACCATTTTATTCAAACTTGTTCTTTTGCTATTTGAATTCTTGATGGTTTCTAAATGGTTTTGAGTAGTTGTTTTCAAACAAATAAAATAAATAATAAAAGAACCTACACCTACTCTATCTCTACCTCTTAGCCACATGAAATAACAATGCCACTTGTGTTTTTTCTTTGATTCAAATCCTTGTGAGCTTGTTGGCTTATTTGTATTTGAGCAAATCCTATATCTATCTACCCATCTATCTTACACACACCAACCTAGCTAGATATTTCAAACTAAAATCCTATCCCTATTATGTCTCTCTCTCTCTCTCTCTCTTTGAAACCTAGCTAAATCCCAAGCTAGCTAAACCTAGCTACATCTAAATAGCACCACCCCATCTAGGTAGCAACCCAAGTTTGCACCTGACCCGTCCCTCCCAACCTAGCCCTCTCACCACACCCTTTCCTTGGCCTCATCTGGTCGGGCTGCACCCTGCCTTGGCACTACACCCCCTCTAGCGATCTCTCTCTGCATCTGGACCCCTCCAACGCCATCGCCCCACCCCGATACCATGTTCCTCTTCCCTCACTAGTGCACACCCCCCTCTAACACCGGTTTGGAGGGCCCTCTAACAGCGGTTCTAGAACCGCTGTTGAGGGTTCGTAGAGGGTTCTTTAACACCGGTTCTTATACGAACCGGTGTTCAAGGGTGGCGACGTGGTGGCTGCAAAACTCAGGCCCTTTAACACCGGTTCGTAACACGAACCGTGTTAAAGGTTCCGTGCGCTGACAGAAAAAGGAGATAAATCTCATGCGCAGTTCTCGCGTGAAAACGGCCTAAATCTCATCGCGTGAGTTCGCCTGCCCGCTAAGGCGTATTCTGCGCGCCAAGGGACAGGAAGGGGAGGGGGAATCGATCGGGAGCAGTATACACATACATCGTCATCGGTACATACGAGTACATGAATAATTAAGCAACTATTATTATACACAACATCGTCATTGTGTGGTATTCTCCATAAACGTTGAAGCATCAAGTACAAGACAAACACGTTCAAGCATATATACAACGTTCATTTTGGTGGATATCTAAAGAGTTCTCTGCCAGGCGTGACGACCTCATCAAGTATGAACCCCGCGAATTCCTCTTGAATGGCTCGTATGCGGTCAAATGGTAGGAGTTGGTCCCGCATCCGTTCTATCTGAATATATATGAAGAATGGGGTCAATATATATATAAGAATAAAACTCAACACAATTGATGGTAATAAAATAACGTTGTGTACTTTGTTTACTTACTCTAAGTTGCTCTAGTGCGGCTTGGCCCGTCGCACATATCGTGTTGCGAATGAACTCGCAAACATAGTACCCACATAAGTTATTGCCGTGTCCCTGATGCGCGCACTTTATGAGAATAGAGAGTTCAATCAAAATAATAATCAATAAAGCATGATATAATGGAATTGGAAGCAGAATCAAAGAGATACGCAGACCTAGCTAGCTAGTATTACTTACATTTTGGTCTACAAATTTTAGTTCTTCTGACCATTCACCCACTACCGCCTGCGTGAACCTTTTCCAAACCCTGTCCGGCAAAGAAAATGGATAAAGGAGTAATTAATTACTTGTTGTCATGAAAGTTGCCGATCTAGTGCGATAATATGATTGAAATTACCTCTGGAGCATCTCTCTAAAGTCTGCCCATAGCTCTTTTTATTTTCGTAACGAGTCCATGACAAGGACTTTTCCTAAGTTGGGTTGAATGACTAGCAGAATAAAGTGGAACCTACGCACGCATAACTCATCATCAGTTACACTTAACATCGAGTAAGCCGAAACAGAATGTGTACAAGAGAGGGTAACAGTACTCACGAGAAGTTGTAAGGCAATAGTATTTCCTTTGGTTTGTTGTCTCAAGAACGACCTTAGCAATATATCTTCATTTGCCGGGTTTGGTTCTTACCACTTCTTCATGAACTCTATTTGGGTCAACGAACCCAATGTCAAAAGGTCCTCCTTTCATGCATTCCATAACCTTTTTCCTGCATAATAGTATATACATATATGGTGAGCATATATATATACATGCAATTAATGAAGTGAATGAGATGAGATAGAAAATACAGAAATAGTACTTACACACAATAAAGGCTGATGGCAGCTTTGTCGAGTTCCTTCTGATTGAATAGAAAATGCAAGTCTTGAATGTTGAAGTCGATCTCGTCGTCTCC
Organism: Avena insularis; assembly: GCA_023614405.1. Taxonomy (NCBI): domain Eukaryota; kingdom Viridiplantae; phylum Streptophyta; class Magnoliopsida; order Poales; family Poaceae; genus Avena; species Avena insularis. The sequence goes on along the minus strand of CM042686.1, from coordinate 416,738,199 downwards.
GCACAAGAAAATCTGATCTCTTATATGCGCCGTGATCCATTCTTCCTTTCTCGTCTTGCAGAAATCAAGGTACCACTTGTGCAATCTTCGCATCTTTGTTGGTAGATTCTTGAGCTCCTCTTTCTTGACGAGATTCTTCCCATACTTCCATGGCTGTATGGGGTTGGCATCGCGTTTGGGAAAGTTGTCTCCCATGATGTTCAAGTATGCAATGTAAGTCATCCCCATCTCATTGGCCTTTCTTTGTAGCTCTGCCTCGTAATCATTTACGGGAGGAGCGTCCCGTGTGTCGAACACTTGGAGCGGGGCGCATGATTGGTTTTCCTGCTCTCCGAGCATGGGAACTGTTTTCTGGGGTGCCGCACGACTGCTACTTTCAGTCTCCCTACGGCGCCTTGCATCCGCCTTCAAAATCTGGCGCTCGTAGTCCGGCACAAGTGGGGTTTCAGGTTTCAAAAGATTTTTGTAAAACTTCTCCACCACCGCCGGATCTATTTTCTCCTTTGGCTCGGCCCGTCTAGGTGCAAAAAATTTCTTGACCTATTCTTCCGAGATCCTATTGGTCTCCTCGTCGCTGCGATTCCACGGTAAAACCCGCAATGGCTTGGCGGAAGGCTGCGGGATGTAGTTTTTTGAACTCTTTGTGGTAGTGCTAGTGATGCTCTTCGTGGCAGTGCTCTTCCGCTTATGCTGAGGAGATGGCTGAAGCGCCGGAGATGGCTGACGGGCAGGAGATGGCTAGTGCGCCGGAGATGGCTGCCGCGCAGGAGATGGCTGAAGCGCCGGAGATGGCTGCCGCGCAGGAGATGGCTGAAGCAGCTCAGACCGACGCCATGGAGACGCGGGGTGCTAGTGGCCTCCAATTTGGAAGCACGATGTGTTCCTTCTTCCAAAGAATGGTTGTTTTCACTGCAAATTTGAGTTGAGTTTCCCCTTCACCTGTAGCATGGTCAAGCTGTGCTTCCTCATATTCCTTCACAACCTCATCCACCCCAACAATAGCATGGCCATCTGGAATCGGTCGGTAGTGGTAAGTTCCACCAGCTACAGGAGGTAAGGCATAGCCGACAGCCACCTTAATGGATAAGCCCATTAATCTCACATGCAGCTCAGCGTGTTCGCTCTCCGTGATCTCATCCACGGGGTATCGAGGACCCGCCATTTCAAGTGTGTACGACGTTCTCCGTGGAAGCCACGCTGCTTTTCCGCAGAGTCTCACGGCAGCTTCCAATGCAGGCTCTTCGTGCCGCTGAGATGGGCCGGTAGCTTGATGGCTCTGTTGTGCATTCACTTGCGCCTTCAGCGCCACAAGTGCATGTTCTATCTGTGTCATCCGCTCTGTACGCTCTTTTTTTTTCTGCCGCGCCATCTGTAAGAGTCACTCCACTCGGCAAACCCATCCTTCCACGTTATACCCCCTGTGCCTCGTGCATGTCCAGGGTGTTCTTTTTTACTGATGGCGTGTGTGAGCTGGTCATTCTCTCTGTCGGGATGGAAGGTCCTGGCGGCTGTTTCTCAGATGCCATGATGAGTTCAGGACGGTTTGGCAAGGAGGGTTGGGAAGATACACAATCTTGTTTCTAGGTCCAACCTTGCCCGATTCCAGAGAACCAAGTCTTTGCACGAGGTCCCACCCATGTGTCTGGGTGTGATCCTCTGTCGGCAGGCCTTCTCAGCTTCCTCCCACTTAGGCCTCTGAGATATGTAGCCACCTGACCCTGTCCTCTGGTGATATTCCTTCTTCTGGGCATTTAGCGTATTGGTTTCTGACCTCTTTGTAGCTATATCACCTTTCTTGTATGCCACAAATTCGCGCCAGTGAGGTCTTATCTTCGCATAATATGCGTCTTCGAAATCTGGAGTCTCGCGAGCTTTGACAAATTTGTTCAATTTTGTCTTCCAGTTGCGAAAAGCGTCAGCCATCTTCTTTAGTGTCCACTCTTTGACCTTTTCCTTTATAACCGGTTTGTTTTCATCCTCCTCTAGCGGAAGGGTGAAATTTACCAACAGCGAATTCCAAAGCGTTTCTTGGATCTTTCATCGACAAAGGTACCGTCTCCCTTCTTTGGCTTATTCCAATATTCAATTATTCAAATTCTTGGGCTCCATCGGCCTGCCATCAACACAGACTGCTTTGATCGTGAACTTTGCACGATCTTTCAACCGATGGCTCGCGCCTCGCTTGCTCTTTTTCGTAGAAGAAGGTGGTTGCTGGCTGGTCGATCCAGAGGGCTAAAAGAAGAAAGAAGCGTTAATTAGTACATGTAGAAGAAGATTGTTGGTGGAAGTCAGCAGAGGCTTAATCAATGCATATACCTCGCCAGACTTTGTAATCACTAAATTGCGTTCACCGGAGTCTTCATCTTCTCCATGACTACTTGAGTTGTGATCATGTCCCTCCAAGTCTAGATATTGTGAGGTGTCCTCATCGATAATGTTCTCCCTTATTTCTTCTTCTTCAAGGTTTCTACTAAGTGGATCCATAGTTTCTAAAACAATAATATTATCTAGAGTAAGAGAGTAAACATTCAAGTGGACTTGGATTCATACACAAATATACATATTATTCATACAAAAATACACAAATGAAATTAAAACCCTAAGGATGCTTGATCATTTTAAACGAGTTCCGAGGGGTCCAAACCCTAATTCGGAGAAATCCCGGATGCATATGAGAGGGGCTAGCTATAGTGGCTGACCGGAGGATGCTCTAGAAAGCGGCGGCGCTTTTCTCTGCGCGCGCGCTTTCGATCTGGCTGGGGGAAGAAGGAAGGGGAAGGCTAAGAATATATATGTGAAAGCTATAATTAAGTTAAAGATTTAACTTTATCAGGTGGCCAAACTATAATTAAGTTAAAGATTTAGACATGAATATATATGTGAAAGCTAAGAATAGTTGTTCATGTTTTTTGCCACATAAAGATGAGGCTGATCAACTTGCAAACCAATGATTTGAAGCACCATAAATTTCATTTTACTATGTGTCTGATTTATCATGCATCAGAATGTGGTGTCAGTAAACACTAACAAAAATATTTCGTTAAGCGCCTCAGGTGAGATGGTTTATTTTAGGCTCATGTTCTTCATTGATTTTGAATGATATACTCCCTCCGTCCCAAAATAGATGTCAGAAATATGTCTAAATTCGCATGTATCTATACACTAAACAATCTACACGAATCTTCGACATCTATTTCGAGACGGAGATGTTATAAATGATCATGCTGACATTTATTTTGCTCAGATCATTTTTTTCTGGCAATTCTGGGGTGGTACTTTTCAGCCAGCAATATTATACTCCCTCCATCTAGAAATAAGTGACTTGCTTTTGTCTAGATTCGCATGTATCTAGAGTTCTAGACGCGTTTTAGTATATAGATACATGTGAATGTAGACAAACCCAAGTCACTTATTTCTAGACAGAGGGAGTAGTTGATACAAGGTAGGGGAATAAAAGGCATGAATCTGTATGCATGGCACACATACGGTAGTTCTACCGTACCATCACCGTAGCTTTGTGATATGTACAGCTTCATACTCAACATGTGTACTAGGAACTAAACAAGTATTCATGTCTGTTGGGATAGCTGTATTAGAATCTGGATCAGCCAGCAACTAAGGACATAGTTGATCAAATTATCTTTAGATTTGTCTTATCAATATCAAAGGTTGAGTTGGCTGTTTTATTGAAGAAAGTGACATGTTCTATTTTCTATTCAAAGTTTTAAATTGGACATACTATTCTAGATTGGTATTTTAGGTTCAAAAGGGCATATAAAGGATGTATCTGTTTGCTGCTTCCCTCACTTGCCGACTCATTCCACAAGGTGAATACAAGATTTGCCAAGTTTTTTGCCAGAACCCATAGTGCAGTACATATCTATGAATAAGCTGCAGTGCTAGACTATAATACTAAACCTACAGTTTCTGCTACAACACAAGTTTGGTGGTGTAAAATTGTAGGAGAAATTACTACATAAGATATTGGTATTGATAAGCTATTAGAAACGAGGTTCCATAAAAACTTAGTAAGTTGTTTGCATATAAACTTATAAAGGAAAACATTTGAGCAAACTTTGGAGCATGATGGCCTCTTGCATTTCCAAATAAAAGGTTTCAGTACCACACCATAAACCTGCACTTACTCAAAATAGAACACCATATCTAGCTGGTCTTAACCAAAGATATGACAAACAAATCATGGAATATGAATATAGCAATACACTATGTAAAATCATATGAATATAGCAATACACTATGAATATGACAAACAAATCATGGAATATTGCAATACAAATCATATATAGCAATACACTAGCAATATAGCTATTGGACGGCGCCCGGCACCAAGATCGCGCATCGCCCGCCGGGGCACGATCGGCACTCGCCACTTTGCCGCCTGATGGCGGCGGTGCCACGCCGCCGCGTAGCCGGACGGGGGAGCGAAGGGGAGGGGCGGCGGGGTGTACCTCTGGCCGGGGGCACACGCGAGGCGGCTGGAGTGGCGGCGGCGGTTGGGGGCGGTGGCGGCTGGAGTGAGTGGCGGCGGCGGTTGGGGTGGCGCTCCCGCGGGATGGCGACGGCGACCGGCTGGGGGAAGAATCGATCTGGCTGGGGGGAAGAAGGAAGGGGTGGCGCGTGCGTTATAACCCCCCCTTTAACACCGGTTCGTGGCTGGAACCGGTGTTAAAGGGATTCGTTGCCAGATTTCTTTAACACCGGTTCCAGCCACGAACCAGTGTTAAAGGGGGGGGTGTGCGCACGCGAAACGAAATAAATGCACCCCCCTTTAACACCGGTTCGTGGCTAGAACCGGTGTTAAAAGGGGGGCATTTATTTCATGCATTAAAGGGGTGGGGGCATTTATAATTCAAAAAATAGGATATGAATTTAGAAAATTCATATCTTATTCATTTCAACTCAGAAAAATATGAATAATATATCATAATTCTCAGAAAAATAATATCTATCCATTCATGTAAAAACATTTTATATTTACTTTAGATGAAAATTTTCAAAATGATTAAAACACTTACATATAAATTTTGATTATTCAATTCAAACAAAAATAAATTGTCAAATCCTAAAACTTTGAACATAAGAAATATTAAGCATCTAAAAAGGAATCTAACCCTATTTTATTAGAGGAAATCATATTTTATTTTGTATTAACATTTTTGAATTGATTGGATATTTAAATGCCGCATCTTTTGTATACATTTGAATCTGACAAAGCCTCGCTCAACTTGCATTGGATTTTTGATAAAATAGCATGTTGTGAACCTAAAAATGATTTTTGTAAAAAATCATGAGCATCGTATCATGTACCTGTAGTTCATATCTGACCCACTTCAATTAAATTTGTCTTTTTCACCAGAGGTGGATGGAAAGGTTTCAGATCCTCCTGTTGGTACATTGTCCATATCAGGTGGTCTAGTATTTTTGTAAAATGTGGTGGTGGTTTTTTGAATTAGCCATTTGGTGGTTGCTTCACAAAACCGTCCGTTTTTTATGCTCGGAAAATAGAAAATGCCTTTTTGGTGCGATAAAAAGGAAAACTTTCTCTTGCAACATTGTTTGCCATGCCATGATGCACATGTATGCACAATATGGCCATATTATCACAAAATATGCCTTGATTCTAGCCATAACATTGGTCATTTGACCCGAAAGCCAAGAAACCTCGAATGAGATAGGTCATTTTGTGAAGGAGATAGAACTGGAATTAAAATACAGAATGCAACTAATAGTAAGTTACATAAAGCACGACTGAAAATTAAGATACATAAAAGAACTGAAAATTAAGATACATGGCCAGATTAAGTAACAATCGGCCGAACTTGTTTCGGAATGTTGGAGTTATTCAGTCATGCTCCTGCCTACACCTGTAATACTCGCCACTGTAGTCATCGTACTCGCCTCCGCCGTCATCGTTGTCGTCGTCGGGGTCGCCGTAATTGAACCTTGAAGGCTGAGTACGTGTGGGCTGGACTTGAGGGTAGCGCGAACAGGGGTTAGAGTCGGCGGCAGTGTCACAGGCCATGACGCTCTGGAGAGTCCGACCGTGCCACCATAGCCGACAGCCGGCCTCGTTGAAGTTCGGAGGAGGTGGGCCGTCCTCCTCGTGCCTGGCGAGCGCCCTCTCACGCCGATCCACGAAGAAGGCTTCCCAAGTAGGGAAATAGTCGGGATGCCATCTGGGATTCCTCCGCTACTCCGGCGTGAGCTCGAAGTAGTAGTGGTTTGTGATGGCCATCCGGCGCGCCACACCTAGAGGGACAGGAGGAACTGCACGCCTCGCGCCAAAGCATCCAGCCGACGGGGACACAGTAGCCCGGTGGGCAGGGGTAGTTCGAGGCGCAAAGAGCCTCCGCCTCCCTAGGGGTTAGTGCTACGATGGAAGCCATGGGAAAGAGTGATGAGGTTGCAGATATGAGTCTAGAGATGTGCAATGACAATGGAGGCCAACCCTACATATATATATATATAGTGAAGAACTGACGGGAAGAACTGGAGGGAAGAATCGGGAAGAATCAAGGCGGGAAGAAAAATGGCGGAAGAAAATGGCGGAAGAAAATGGAGGGAAGAAATAGAAGGAAGAAAATGGCTCATTTAATACATATACTGTTAACAGAAGAAATATGACATTGATTTCCATGTTGAGATACATATGTGTGCCAAAAATGGCTCAATTAATACATATAGTCAATCTTATGATCGCGTCAGCCGTAACCATGGAGTATCAACACCGTTTAACAGGATGGTTGGGTCAGTCTTCACTCTGAAGGGCGGAATTTCATCAAACTTATTATAATCTTCTGACATGTCTGTCTTGTCCTCCACTCCCACGATGTTTCTTTTCCCTGAAAGAACTATGTGACGCTTTGGCTCATCGTGTGATGTATCTGTTTGCTTTTTTTTTCTTTTTTTCGGTTTGGTAGCCATGTCCTTCACATAGAAAACCTGAGCCACATCATTGGCTAAGAAGAATGGCTCGTCTAAGTTCTTGTCTACCTTCATAAGATTGTTGAGATCCACCGTTGTCATTCCGTACTTCTTGTCTACCTCAACCCTCCCTCCAGTTAGCTTGACCCATTTGCATCGAAACAAGGGGACCTTAAAATTAGGTCCATAGTCAAGTTCCCATATCTCCTCTATGAACCCATAATACGTGGTCTTTTGCCCATTGTCTTCATCTTGCATCAAGCGGACACCACTATTTTGGTTGGTGCTCTTTTATCTTGGCCTATCGTAAAATGTATTCCCATTTATCTCGTACCCTTGGAAAGTACATACATCGAAGATGGTGTCCCGCCAACAAGTACAGCTGATCCCCAACAGTGGTGTTATTCGTGAGAAGTCTTTGCAGCCACCGCCAAAACTCGCCATGTGTTCACTTATAATCCATTCATCGACCGCCGGTGTTTGAGGCGTATTAAATTCTTGTGTTCATTGATATACGGGGCAACCAAGATAGATCTTTGTAAAACCGTGTAGTGTGCTTGATTGAGAGAATGTCCGTCCCTACATATCATTGCTTTACATCCTAGGGTGCCTTTTCCACGCAGTCTCCCCTCATGTCGTGATTCTGGAACACCAATCGCATTAAGGTCAGGAATAAAATCAACACAGAACTCAATGACCTCCTCTGTTACATAGCCCTTGGAGATGCTTCCTTCTGGCCTAGCAAGGTTATGAACATATTTCTTTAAGACTCCCCTGTACCTCTCAAAGGGGAACATATTGTGTAGAAATACAGGACCGAGAATGGCAATCTCTTCTACTAGGTGAACCAGGAGATGCGTCATAATATTGAAGAAGGATGGTGGGAACACCAACTCAAAGCTGACAAGACATTGGGCCACATCTGTCTGTAACCCTGGTAGGCTTTATGGATCGATTACCTTCTGAGATATTGCATTGAGGAATGCACATAGCTTCACAATAGGTACTCGAACATTTTCAGTAGAAGCCCCCTCAATGCAATCGGAAGCAATTGTGTCATAATCACGTGGCAGTCATGAGACTTCAGGTTTTGGAATTTTTTCTCTGCCACATTTATTATTCCCTTTATATTCGACAAGAAGCCAGACGGGACCTTGATACTGCTCAGGCATTCAAAAAAGATTTCCTTCTCTGCTTTAGTAAGAGCATAGCTGGAAGGAGTTAAGTGGCATCGTTTACCCTTCTCGTTCTTAGGATGCATAGGCTCTTCAGGGCCTTTCAGACGTTGCTGGTCCTGCCGTGCTTCCGGTGTATCTTTTGTCTTCCCATACACTCCTAGGAAGCCTAGCAGGTTCACGCAAACATTCTTCGTCACGTGCATCACGTCGATTGAAGAGCAGACCTCTAAGACTTTCCAATAGGGTAGGTCCCAAAATATAGATTGCTTCTTCCACATGGGCGTGTCCGCATCGTCATTCGAACAGATAGACTTCCGGACCTTTTCCAAAGATTACTTCTAGGTCCTTGACCATACCAAATACCTCCTCACCAGACGGAGGAGGCTTCTCCGGGGTTACGCCAGACGCTTGAAATGCTTTCCTTTATTTCATCGGATGCGAGTTCTAAGAAATCGACGTTACCCTAGGTACACAACCTTCTTACATTTATCCAAATATACACTTTCAGTCTCATCTAAACAGTGTGTGCATGCATTGTATCCCTTGTTTGTTTGCCCTGAAATGTTACTAAGAGCAGGCCAATCATTGATGGTTACGAAAAGCAATGCTCATAGGTCAAATGGCTCCCCTTTGTGCTCATCCCACATACGTACACCTGGTTTGGCCCACAGCTGTAAAAGTTCTTCAAGTAATGGCCTTAGGTACACATCAATGTCGTTGCCGGGTTGCCTCAGGCCTTGGGTGAGCACTGGCATCATAATTAACTTCCTCTTCATACACAACCAAGGAGGAAGGTTATAGATACATAGAGTCATAGGCCAGGTGCTGTGACTGCAGCTCTGCTCACCAAAAGGATTCATGCCATCTGTACTTAGACCAAACCTTAAGTTCCTTGCGTCATGTGCAAAGTCCGGGTACTCTCGCTCGACTTTTCTCCACTGTGACCCATCAACGGGGTGTCTCAACATCGCGTCTTTCTTACGGTCTTCCATGTGCCATCGCAACAACTTGGCATGCTCTTTATTTCGAAGAGACGTTTTAACCGTGGTATTATAGGAGCATACCACATAACCTTGGCAGAACCTTCTTCCTAGGGGCCTCGCCTCAACATCGCCAGGATCGTCTCGCTCGATCTTATACCGCAGCAAAGGTATACCGAATCCATCCAAATTCTCATACTTCTCACCACGGTAGAGGATGCAGTCATTAATGCAGGCATGTACCTTCCGACGCCTAATCCTAGAGGGCGATAACCTTCTTTGCTTGGTATGTACCGTCGGGCAACTCATTATTTCTTGAAGAAGATTCTTCATTTTACCAACAACTTTGAAAATGTACCGTCACCACACCGCTTCTTCGCCTTCCATTGCAGCAAATCCAGTGTGGTACCTAGCTTTTTGTTGCCATCTTTGCAAGTTGGGTACAACAATGTTTTGTGATCCTTTAACATCTACTCCAGCTTCTCCTTCTCCTTTTCAGTTTCACATTCTTCCTTTGCATCAGTAATGGCCCGACCAAGATCGTCATCAGCGGGCCCATCTGCTGCCTCTTGATCTTCATTATCTACCCCCGTTGCAGTATCATCATATTCAGGATACATATTATGATAGTTGTCATCATCCTCTTCTTCTTCATTGTCTTCCATCACAACCCCTTTTTCTCCGTGCTTGGTCCAACAATTATAGCTGGGCATGAAACCGGATCAAAGTAGGTGGGCGTGAATGGTTCTGGTATTTGAGTAGTCTTTCTTGTTCTGACAGTGAACACACGGACAGCACATAAAACCATTGTGACCACGGTTTGCATTAGCCACAACGATGAAATTTTGGAGGCCCGTACGGTCACCGTACATCCATTGCCGGTTCATCTGCATTAATATATAGTATATATCAAAAAATAATAGGGAGATGACCATTTATATATATAGTACATCAATGACACATGAAAGGATAGTTGCCGACCTCGACCGAGAAGGAAAGAGCAACGAGAAAACTTATTTTGAGCTCTCGGCATTTCACAACACCTCTTGTGCATAAAAAACACAAACTAGCACACTTCACACCCTCTTGCTAGGCTCCAAAATGAGATAGTGAAAAATGGAAGAGTGGGGTGGGGGCGGTGAGATATAGTTTCTTTAACACCGGTTCAAGCCACGAACCGGTGTTAAAGGGGGGGCCATCGGTAGGCCTTTAACACCGGTTCGTGGCACGAACCGGTGTTAAAGGGGGGCTCCTTTTTGCTGCACGGGCCACGCTGGTACAGGCCCCCCTTTAACACCGGTTCGTAGTTCGTAGAAGAACCGGTGTTAAAGCCCATTTCCAGGCTCAACCAAAGGCCTCGTTTCCACTAGTGCCTTGTCAAGCACGTGATCGCCCGTCCGTGCCCACACCTCCCACATGCTCTCCTCTCTCCTTGGCATAAACCATCATCTGACCGTACTGATGGCTGTGAAATATAGCCATCTACGCCCATGTTTAAACTGGATATTATTCATATTTTTTACGAAATATCTCTCTAAACCCTGCCACTAATGCCTAATGATCAAAGGGGTATGCAATCCTTTCTTTCTATTTTTCCCTGCGTAGATAATGACGTTTGATGATGGGAATCACAACATTAAAGTCAAAGATACACGATTTCCAACAACCTGAAGAAACCAGGAGTCATGAAGTGGAGACAGAGGATTTAACGACCAACTATACAACGAGAATAATATTCCGGTCGTATAGTTGCCATCCACACCGCTAGGTCAAACAAAATAACTTTCGTGAAGGGACCCCTATATAAAGAGGCCTCGGGCGACGAGAAACGAGAGCTCTTTTCGATCACTAGCCACCCCCAGATCTCCATCCACAACACCGAAGAGCCGCTGGACGAATAGACTAAGATCTAATCTCCAAACCCTTCTCCATGACCATAGCCATATTCCATCACTTTTAATAGTAGATCTCATCTTTGATTGGCGACATTGTAAGACCATTTTGTATCAATCTCATGATTTCAATTGCAATGTTTATGATTGTTGATTTCATCTCTACGTGTGAGTAATTCTCCTTAGGCTAAGGGCTTTGGCCTAGCCATGTAGCTTTTGTGCATGTTATTTATCATAGATGGGATCATGTATTAGTTTGTATGACATGATGATTATTGTATCCTCTCTTGCCTCAATCTAAGGACTTGTCAGGTACCCAAGACCCCGAGGATTGAGCCAAGTATAGGGAGTATGAGTAATGACTAATCTACAGGTTGGGAACCCCAGTGACGGAAGGGATAGTACAGTTGTCTATGAGGGATTTATTTGGAATTAACAGTGACGTTACTATTCATATCATTAGTTCTCTTTATTCTATGGATGAGACTAGTAGGTTATTGCTATAAGCGGTTGCAGAGGCAATAGCAATTATGGATGCACTGCCTACATATAATTTATCTTGCTCTAACAATTACATGCATACTTTATTATTATCTTTTATTCCAGTCAGATGTTTTGCATAGCTATAGGTGAAACTGAAAGCCCTAGGCCCTCTCTCTCCATCATCGACAACAACAAAAGACAACAAACTCTTGGTCCGGTAAAAACATAAAAGGAATTCTAAAACTCCTGAAGGTCCGTTAAAGTAACTTTACTATGCTTCTGCTTCCCGAGGATTCGATAAACCTAGGTCTACTTGGGAAAAAGATCTATACTACATCTATAATCCGGATCAAAGGTATCACGTACCAACCCCAACCACTCTATCTCGTCTAAAATCGAGATCCAGATCGCCATCTCCCTCCTTCTTACTCCCCTTTTCTCTCCACAAGATCAACCATGACCTTGCCATGTCTACCTCAAACCCTAGCTACGGCCTTCACTTGTCCCCATCGATCCAGTGCTCCCCACGGTGCACCAGGAGTTCTAGTGGGTGTCCCTGTGTCCTCTTTATCTCCCTGTATATGGAGCCAAGCCAGGAGCTCACTGAAGAAGCTACAAGACGCTGGTAACCACACGTACCAGGAGCTTGTTGTGCATGAGCCCCGACACTGATCTAGTCCTCCACGAGCAAGCTCTCTTCGCTAGTAGGCCGTCGGTGAGCTCCTCGCCTCCCAGACATGGTCCCTCCTTCCTATCTTGATGCCCCCCCGCTGCCGACAATGCCGCCATTGGCGATGGTGCCGCTTGCCTCACGCACAGACAGCGCAGACAGCACCGCTGGGGCAGCTCACTGGAGCTCCGTTCTTCCCTTGACAGTGGTGCTCACAGTTCGCCTCTGCTTTCTCCCATCACGCGTCGTGGAAGAGGGCACATCTAGCTCTCTATGGAAGCAAGCGGCGCATAAAATCATCTCCTGGATCTTCCGAGATCTTCGATCAAAGTCGGCTCCTTGTAGCTGTAACTCTATAACGCATTCGTCACGAAACGTCTAGTATTTTTTACCTCTGTTCCCTGTCATTTTCCCGACGCCATGTTGTTCTTCGTCGAGTACTCCCTTAACGAGATTTGTAGCCCTATCTCCCCTCTTCAAAACGAGCAAGGCCGCGGTCAATTCCGTTTAGTAACATGGTCAGAATTATCCTCGAAACTTAGAAACATCGTGTAGACGAGCTGTTGAAAATTCGGTTCAAAGTCATGGCCTCCGCGGAACCTTTTCTATAAAGGCCCCTGGCTTTTTGCTTTGCCAACCGCAGCCCCCCACCGTGCCACTTGTCACCATCCCGCGGTTTCGAACATGTGTGGACCCACCCACCTTGTTGGCCCACATGTCACTGAGTGTGGGTAGGGTTGACCCATGTAACAAAAGGCCCAGAATAATTTTCTAAATAAAAATAAAATCCAGAATATTGATATATATAATATAATTCATATCTATTTATATAATTTGAATTTGAAAAAAATTCAAAATAAAAAGTGATTCAAATTTAAATATGAATTCAAATGTAAATTCAAATTTGACTAGAGTCAACTCTAACTAGTCAAACCTTTGACCTTTATCCCTTTTTGAATTTTCTGCATTTAAAAATAATTTAAATTCATAAATTCAAATTTTGTATATAATATATGTTTCTTGATCAGAAAAATGACAGGAATTCATATGTGTCATCTAAAATAATTTTTGAGAAATTTAAAATTTCGACAAATATTTAAATGCCAATAAATGCCTTTTTCCTAATAAATTCATAGCTTTAATTCCATAATTCTAAATTTGACAAATAATATGTCTAAATCGGATCCTGTTCTGATTATGCATTCCATGATATGAATTGAAGCATGTACCATATCAATTCTAATTATTCAGAACTGTTTATGGGAGTAAAACATGCCTAAATAAATTAATAAAATGCTTATTTCTTGTTTCCACACCTCACCCGTGCCATGCTATATTATACCATGCAATTGTGCATCATTCCATCATGGCATACCTTGTTTGCTTGTTGTATACGATTTATGTAATTGTGCAATGTATTTATTTCGGCCCTTTTGTGTTTAGTTTTTATCTGGATAGACACTGAGCAAGGAGAATACCAGGAGCCTTAGGAGTATTACCTGGATCCTTCCTATTCTGCAACTGAACTTTCAGGCAAGCAATTCCCCATGCTTGCATGCATATAGTACCTATCCTTCTATCTTATTCTTGCATCACTGAGTCGCGATTGCATTAAATTGGAATCCCATGTATTGCATAGCCTTTACTTTTAAACCCCACCAAAACTGGTTCCTCAATCCTATGAGCCATTACTACAAGAGTTATTTGAGCCATGCGAGTCGTAGAACTGCATGTGTAGGGTTTGTGAGAGTCTTGGATAACGATATACCTAAACAACTTAATCTGAGTAGTAATGGGATAACTAAAGAAAGAGGCACCGGTGAGCATTACCTACTATTTGGTTCTTTAAGCTTACTTGTGTCCTGTAGGACCCCGAGTACTTGATTCTTGTTCCTTGACTATCGCACTATCCGCATGTGGGACCATGAACCCTTTCGCTGGAGCTTGATTCATACTTTATTTCTTGGGGCCACAAAGTAGTTTGGAGCATAACTACTATCATGTACTTATGCCATGCTTTCCTACTTTATTTATGATTGCGCGTGGAGCGCCTGTACTATTTAGGAATGTGGAATGTTTTCGCGGTATCGACAAGCCTATTCACACTTTCGGGTTCCTAGTCGTTTACAGCCATTGTCGCAAACCCTGGGTCCGTCTCGAAGCCGGCCAACTTCGTTGCAGGTAGCTTATTGGTGTGCCCCCCTTAAATGATTTATACATCCTGCGAATGCTTTGTCGTGAGGCCTCGTTGCATTTTATTTGGTTGCTCCCGAGGTTGATCATGCGTGTCTTGCTATTTCTGCACCCCTACAGGGTAAATCTTTTTGAAAGCCATGTCCACGATTATGGAGGACTTGGAGCATAGTTTCTCGATCATAGACAAGCATAAATAAAGTACCGCCTTTAATTTGACTATGACAAGACTAGTAAATAGAGCAACACTCATGGAATGGTTAATAAAATTTCCAACCGATGGGATTTTCTTCCGCCTTCTCATCGGTAAGCGAGAAGGAGGGCAGGTGGTGCTTATTTATGTGCTTATATAACTGTTGTTACTAATTAACGAGCGCTCGTCCATCTCTGGTTGGGCGCATGTGTAGCGTGTCTCTATGCATCACCCCTAGGTTGTACCCTTTAGATGCATTAAGACTTGCTGAGTACCCCTAGGGTCTCACACGATAAATATTTGGTTCAAATGGATAGGTATACTCTTAGGAAGGTTACTGGGTCGAAGAGACTGATGAGTAGGGATGGAGATCCGTGAGATCTGTGGGCGGGATGTGATTATTTCTATGGCATCTTATGTCGATTTGCTTCTTAATCCATACTCGGATCTTGTCTTTTGCTTCCGCTTGATACTATGTTGATTGATGTATGAGGATGTATCCTAAACTATTATATCTATCTAGGGTGTTTGGATCTTGCTGTATGGCGTTGCAATATTTCTATTTCTGTTAGATGGTCTGACTCTGATGTACTTTTGTATGTCGAGGACATACACACTTGTGTATGTCTGATCGGTTTACCTGTCGACTACGTTGCTCGATATTGTCACGATGTTCTTGCAAAGTGGATAGGGTGGTTGGCCGGTACCGTGCCCTGTTCCTCTCAGACGGGACCTACACGTGGGTGGCCCTTGGGCCTCCTCGGTAGGACACCTTATGCACTTTGGGTTCATTCCTGGCTTGTTACTTAGAGCATAGGGTCCGAGGTATTACAGTGGGCATGTGGATCAATGTGGTTTTAGAAAAGTACACATGCAATGCTACTTGGGGATGAGTGTGGTTTTGGAAAATAACACATGCAATGACTCTAGGGGCTCCATCTGTCAAACCATTGTCACAAAACCAAAAATACATGGAAATCAACTTCCACATGGAATGTTGCACTAGCATGAAAGAAGGTGCACCACATAATCCACAAGAGATTGTGTGGTTGATAAATTGCAAATGTATCTATAATTTTTGATGTTCCATGCTTGGTTTTATCCACTTTCTTGTGTTTTGTTCCAACTTTGGAGTACTTTTCATATGATTTCTTGGACTAACCTATTAACAAGAGCCACAGTGCCAGCTGCATGTTTTCTGCTGTTTTTGGTTCTAGGAAAGTCAGAAAATGAATATTCTCGGAATTGGACGGGACAAAAGCCAAAGTGCCTATTTTTCCGGAAGGGATCAAGTGCCAGAATATGAGACGGAGAGGGGCCAGGGGCCGGCCACACCACCTGGCCGCGCGGCCAGGCCTGTCCCATGCCAGGTGGTGGTGTGGTGGCTCCCGGCACCCCCTCGGCCTCTCCTTCCGCCTATAAGTTACCCTCGGGACGAAAACCCTAAGGACCCGATCAAAAATCCACGAAGACTCAGAGTCGCCATCTCCATCCCTAGATCGGGAGGATCCAAGCTCTTCCGACACCGCCGGAGGGGAATTCACCCTGGAGGCCTTCTTCATCACCATGCAAGCCTCCGGTGTGATCCGTGAGTAGTTCATCCTTGGACTACGGATCCATGTAGTAGCTAGACGGCTGGTTTCTCCTCTTTTGTGCTTTCATGTTTAGATCTTGTGAGCTCCGTTCATGATCAAGATCATCTATTTGTAATTCATACATGTTGTGTTTGCGGGGATTCGATGGATATTGAGATGCTATTTCAGATTGATTATTGATTCTATCATGTCTTTGTTATTTGAGATCTTGCATGCTTTCCGTTGTTAGTAGCTATCTTGGCCAAGTAGATGCTAGCAACTCCAAGAGTTAGTATTTATGCTCGATAGTGGGTTCATGCCTTTGGTAATCTGGGGAAGTGACAGAAATCTCTAAGGTACTAGATGTGCTGTTGCTAGTAGGGAGAAAACAACAATCCTTTATTCATAGAACAATCGTATTATTTACTTTACACGCAGTTCATAAAGCAATAATCTATTGCTTGCAACTTAATACTGGAGGGGGTTCGGATGATAACCTGAAGGTGGATTTTTAGTCATAGATGCAGTTTGATGGCGGTCTATGTATTATGTTGTAATGCCCAATCAAGTCTCAAAGGAGTCAAGATTATTAGTATATGCATGTATTGCTTTCTCGGTGTTTGTCAATTGCCCCGCTGTAATTTGTTCACCCAGCATTTTATCTATCTTAAGGAGAGCCACCTCTAGTGAACTATGGATCCCGGTCCTTTACTTTACATACAATCTACAATCTTTTACTGCTTTGTGTTTACTTTCTGCAAACTATTACTTCTTTCCATTCGATACGTTTAATCCTTTGTTTTCCGCAAAACATATGAGATTGACAACCTCATCGCAAGTTGGGGACAAAGTTCTGTGGTTGTGTTGTGCAGGTCTCCACGTTGCTACTAGCACCGGTAGTGCGCCTTGCCAAAGCTCAGCTAGTAACACCTTTGAGATGCTTCCTTGCTCCTACTGGTTCGATTAAACCTTGGTTTCATAACTGAGGGAAACTTGCTGCTGTGCTCATCATACCTTCCTCTTGGGGTTCCCAACAAGATCTACATCAACACCGCCATCAAGCATTTTTCTGGGCGCCGTGCATTGAGCCATCAAGCATTTTTCTGGCGCCGTTGCCGGGGAGTCAAGGACATCTTCACAAGGGGAGTCCCTCATAACCAATCTCTTTACTTTGTTGTTTTTGTTTTGCTTAGTTTTCTTTTTGCTTTGTTTGCTTGTTTTGTTCTTTGAAAAACACAAAACAATTAGTTCCTTTCTTAAGTTGCCTTTATGACTAGCTCTGTTCCAATCAGTATTTCATTATGGATAGCTCACTCAGTTTCCTATTTGGGAACAATATTATGACTGCTAAGGTAATAGATGAACCACCGCCTGCTAGAACCTCCATGGAAGAAGAAATTGCTGAACCTGAAAGCTCATTAGATGAAAAAGAGGAGGAGAGTGATGGACAAAAGGAGGAAGAATGGATCTACCCATGCCTACCTTATAATGAGAGTAAATATTTATCCCTTACATTATTTGATTGCCCCCATGCTTATCAAAGGAGGGTGAATGTTATGTTCCCAAGGATTCTTTTGAAAATGTTTATAATAAAGCTCTAGTGCTTGTAGATCATGAAAAGCATGCCTTATGTGATAGTTATATTGTTGAGTTTATTCATGAGACTACTGAAAATTATTATGAGAGACAAAAATATGGTTGTAGAAGTTTTTATGGTAATGAAACACCTCTCTATGTGCTGAAAGTTTTGAAGTTACTTTTGTTTTATCTTCCTATGCCTGTCACTTTGTTCTTTGTGCATTTATTTGCATACAAGATTCCTATGCATAGGAAGTGGGTTAGACTTAAATGTGTTTTGAATTTGCTTCTTGATGCTCTCTTTTACTTCAATTCATATTTCCTATGAGAGCATCTTCTCAAATTTTCATGCGTAACTTAAAGGCGTTAAAGAAAAGTACTTATTGGGAGATAACCCAAAAGTTTTAGCTGAGTCTTGGAAGTTATTACCTCTGTAATATCCTCTCCTTATACTTTTTATTTGCTTTTTGTGCCAAGAGTAACCTCTAATGAGAGTGAAGTAATGATTGGGAAAGTTGTTGTCCCGAAACAGATTTCTGTGCTTCACCGTAAAAATTCCTGAGAGAGCTCTGTACGTCGGATTGAGCTGTACTTTTTTGTTATTCTGACACAGGTTGTTATATAACTTTCGTTAGTTCAACACTTTTTAATTTGAGCAACATAAGGTCTTCGAAAAAATTCATCTTTACCTGCTGGTCTGTTTTGACAGATTTCTGCCATTTTCTGCGTTTGCTTCTTGTTAGTCCTTCTTGAGTTCCTTTGGAGAATTGAGCTTTTTGAGGGAAGTTCTACAGTAGCTAGTGTTCTAATAGAAGTTTATTTGGTGTTAGAACTGAACCTTAATACCTTTTATCTTGAGTGCACTAATGTTGCTAATGAGATTGTGTGAAGTTTTGTATGAAGGAAAAATTTCAGGTGTGTGGAAGGAATGAGTAATGAGATGAAGGATGGGCTTAAGCTCAAGCTTGGGGATGCCACGTGTCTCAACCCAAGAAATATCCAAGAAGTACAAGCGTCAAAGCTTGGGGATGCCCAAGGCATCCCCTTCTTCATCAATAAAAATTCCAGGTTTCTTCCAAACGCTTCATTTTTATTGTTTCATGCACAATTGTGTTTTTCTTGGAGCATCTTCTTTTTCATTTCTGTTTTGGTTTTTAGTTTGCTTGGTTTGCATAGTTTTCTGGATAATTTGGTTGGACCCCCTCTTTCATACTTTGGTTTGCAAATAGTTTGGTTTGGTTTGGAAAAGAGTAGGAAACACTCATGCTTATGTGGTAAAAAGAGCTCGTTTTTGACTGTGGCTATGCTTTGTCATGCCATGCTTGATATTGTTTTGGATTTATGCTTAGTATTCTTTGCTATAGCATGACTTGTTATACAATTGAGATTGCTTAATGTGCCTTGGATGAATCATGCGTTGTTTTAGCATATTAAAGCATAGTATAGTGGTATTCTCCTTTGATGCTTTATTTGGGTTGACTTGGCACATGCTCACACCATGTTATGACTATCCAAAGTCACCATAGCCTTTATGATCCTTTAGTTTTCAACTTGTAGTATCACTTTATGCTTTGATCAATGATGTTTTGTCGCTCTGCATGATTATGGCCATTATTGGTCTCTTAGTTTGTCGCTCCCAGTCTTTTGCTAGCCTCCACAACAAAGTATGAGTTCCACTCATGCATCCAACTCCCTAAACCAAGTTATTCCAAAGAGTCCACCATACCTACCTACTAGCTTATGCTATTCCAAGTATATTCATGCTTTTGTTTACCTTCCACTTGTTATGAGAAAACTAGTGATTAAAGCTCTCACGAACTTGATGGCACACTTTACTTTATTGCCTCTAATAAACTTGAACCATTGTGTCTTCTATGTTGTATATGCTTGCACTTATTTGTTGGGAATTAGCAGAACCATGCTTTCATGGGGAACGCTTTCAACACTGCACTTGGTACTCGTACCTAGTTGATATCATGCTCTTTTGTATATGTATGTCATCAGTGTGAAATGAAAGGGGAGCTTGTAAGTCCATGGCGTTCTGTATATGTGTTAGAGAAACGCCTGGGCCGCTGGTCTAATCCATGCTGACATGGTGGAAACTTGCAGCGTAACCATAATGAGTTGTCTATGAAGCATTCTTCTTATAAAAAAGAGTCCTATGATGAGAAAAAAAGAGAAAAAGGAAAAAAAAGAGATACTATGAAAATAGGAAAGAGAGAAAAAAGCACCATATTCCCATGGTAAATAAGAAGAATGTTGAGATGCTCGTTGTCTGCTTGCCTTGTCATTCTGATATGGGGATTCTTCCGTATCATCGGGCAAGGGGTACCCCGTTGGCGGTTCTCAATGATACACATGTACTTACGATGACAAGAACTTACCGGTGACTAAACTTGAGTAGCATGAGGAGCGACCCTCGTATACAAGGGACATGAGATTTCTGACTTATACTTCGTCAAGCATGTACACCATAGTTTGTTCACTTTAACCTTAATCACTTCAAGATGCTTATGATAGGGGCAATGAGATCTGAAATCTATAAGTACCATAATTTTTGGAAGCTCTTTATGAGACTTGAATCCCTACTTCCTTTTACAAAAGACCTTTCTTCCACCATTATATTGAGTCTCCACCTTTTATCTTTATGCACTTACTTTGAGAGCATAGTGGCCATTCTTAGTTCTATGTGCATTTTCCCAAGACTAGTGATTGATGCATAACTTGTTATTGCTTGTTTCCAACTATTGTATCTAGTCACTCTTATGAACTTTGAAGGTGTCCTATGCATTTATATTTGCTACTCTATTGAGAGACAAGCTGAATACTATTATCCTATGTTTTCTTTATGTGAAACAAACAAACGTCTTGCAAAGCATTGTTATTCATGAATCTTTTGTTTGTGCCTTTTCATGTTGCATCATAGTTTCTTTGCTTATAACTAGAACTTTGTCTTTCATGTTATGATTGAAGTACTATGATCCCAGCTTTGAATGTTTGCAAATACTTTGATCAAGTCTTTGATGGTGCATGTCACCTCAAAAATTATTCTTTCTTTTTATCACTTACCTACTCGAGGACGAGCAAGAGTTAAGCTTGGGGATGTTGATACATTGCAAATGTATCTATAATTTTTGATGTTCCATGGTTCGTTTTATCCACTTTCTTGTGTTTTGTTCCAACTTTGGAGTACTTTTCATATGATTTCTTGGACTAACCTATTAACAAGAGCCACAGTGCTAGCTGCCTGTTTTCTGCTGTTTTTGGTTCTAGGAAAGGCAGAAAATGAATATTCTCGGAATTGGACGGGACAAAAGCCAAAGTACCTATTTTTCTGGAAGGGATCAAGTGCCAGAATACGAGACGGAGAGGGCCCAGGGGCCGGCCACACCACTGGCCACGGCCAGACGGCCAGCGCCGAGGTGGTGTGGTGGCTCCGGCACCTCGGCCTCTCCTTCTGCCTATAAGTTGCCCTCGGGACGAAAACCCTAAGGACCCGATCAAAAATCCACGAAAGAGTTTGTAGCCGCCATCATCTCCATCCCTAGATCGGGAGGGATCTGAAGCTCTTCCCGGCACCCTGCCGGAGAGGGGAATTCACCCTTGAGGCCTTCTTCATCACCATGCAAGCCTCCGGTGTGATGCATGAGTAGTTCATCCTTGGAATACGGATCCATGTAGTAGCTAGATGGTTGGTTTCTCCTCCTTCGTTCTTTCATGTTTAGATCTTGTGAGCTCCGTTCATGATCAAGATCATCTATTTGTAATTCATACATGTTGTGTTTGTGGGGATCCGATGGATATTGAGATGCTATTTCAGATTGATTATTGATTCTATCATGTCTTTGTTATTTTAGATCTTGCATGCTTTCCGTTGTTAGTAGCTATCTTGGCCAAGTAGATGCTAGCAACTCCAAGAGTTACTATTTATGCTCGATAGTGGGTTCATGCCTCTGGTAATCTGGGGAAGTGACAGAAATCTCTAAGGTACTAGATGTGCTGTTTCTACTAGGGAGAAAACAACAATCCTTTTTTCATAGAACAATCATATTGTTTACTTTACACGAAGTTTGTAAAGCAATAATCTGTTGCTTGCAACTTAATACTAGAGGGGGTTCGGATGATAACCTGAAGGTGGATTATTAGTCATAGATGAAGTTGGATGGCGGTCTATGTATTATGTTGTAATGCCCAATCAAGTCTCAAAGGAGTCAAGATGATTAGTATATGCATGTATTGCTTTCTCGGTGTTTGTCAATTGCCCCGCTGTAATTTGTTCACCCAGCATGTTATCTATCTTAAGGAGAGCCACCTCTAGTGAACTATGGATCCCGGTCCTTTACTTTACATACAATCTACAATCTTTTACTGCTTTGTGTTTACTTTCTGCAATCTATTACTTCTTTCCATTCGATACATTTAATCCTTTGTTTTCCGCAAATCACGGTGAGATTGACAACCTCATCGCAAGTTGGGGACAAAGTTCTGTGGTTGTGTTGTGCAGGTCTCCATGTTGCTACTAGCACCGGTAGTGGGCCCTGCCAAAGCTCAGCTAGTAACACCTTTGAGGTGTTTCCTTGCTCCTACTGGTTCGATTAAACCTTGGTTTCATAATTGAGGGAAACTTGCTGCTGTGCTCATCATACCTTCCTCTTGGGGTTCCCAACGAGCTCTACATCAACACTGCCATCAAGCATTTTTCTGGGCGCCGTGCATTGAGCCATCAGTGGTCATGTGGATCAATGTGGTTTTGTAAAATAACACATGAAATGACAGTAGGGGATCAGTGTGGTTTTGGAAAAGAACACATGCAATGACTCTAGGGGCTCCATGTGTCAAACAATGGTCACATAGACCAAAAACACATAAGAAAGCAAGTTCCACATGGAATGTTGCACCAGAATGACACAAGTTGCATCACAGAATCCACTAGAGTGTGTGTGGTCATGTGGATCAATTTTGTTTTGGAAAATAAGAAATGCAATGACACTAGGGGATCAGTGTGGCTTTGGAAAAGAACACATGCAATGACTCTTTTTTTTGAACGAACACATGAAGTGAATCTAGGGACTCCATGTGTCAAACCATGGTTATAGAGACCAAAAACACGTAGGAAAGCAACTTCCACATGGAATGTTGCACCAGCATGACACAAGTTGCACCACAGAATCCACTGGAGTGTGTGTGATCACGTGGATCAACGTGGTTTTGGAAAAGAACACATGGAGTGACACTAGGGAATAAGTGTGGTTTTGGAAAAGAACACATGCAATAACTCTAGGGGCTCCATGTGTCAAACCATGGTCATCGAGACAATAAACACATAGGAAACCAACTTCCATATGGAATGTTGCACTAGCATGGCAGAAGTTGCATCACAGAATCCACTGGACTGTGTGTGGTCGTGTGGATCAATGTGGTTTTGGAAAATAACACATGGAATGACACTAGGGGATCAGTGTTGTTTTTGGAAAATAACACATGCAATGAATCTAGGGGCTCCATGCATAAAACCTTGGTCACAAAGACAAAAAATACATAGGAAAGCAACTTCCACATGGAATGTTGCAACATCATGACAGAAATTGCATCACAGAATCCACTGGAGTGTGTGGTCATGTGGATCAATATGGTTTTGGAAAATAACACATCTAGTGATAGGAGGGAATTAGTGTGGTTTTGGGAAAGAACACATGTAATGACTCTAGGGGCTCCATTTATCAAACCAGGGTCACAGAGAGCAAAAACACAAAGGAAAGTAACTTCCACATGGAATGTTGCACCAGTATGACAAAAGTTACATCATAGAATCCACTAGAGTGTGTGTGGTCATGTGGATCAATGTGGTTTTCAAAAATAACACATGCAATGACACTAGGGGATCAGTGTGGTTTTGGAAAAGAGCACATGCAATGACTCTACGGGGTCCATGTGTCAAACCATGGTCATAGAGACCAAAAACACATAGGAAAGCAACTTTCATAGGGAATGTTGCACCAGCATGATAGAAGTTGCATCACAGAATCCACTGGAGTGTGGTGGTCATGTGGATCAATGTAGTTATGGAAAATAACACATGCAATGACACTAGGGGATTACTGTGTTTTTGGAAAAGAATGCACGCAATGACTCTAGCGGGTCCATGTATCAAACCTTAGTCAAACAGACCAAAAAGACATAGGAAAGAAACTTCCACATGGAATGTTGCACCAACATGATATAAGTTGGACCATAGAATCCATAAGAGTGTGTGTGGTCATGTGGACCAATGTGGGTAGAAGAACTCATGGAATGACACTATGGGATCAATGTGGTTTTGGAAAAGTACACATGCAATGATTCTAGGTGCAACATGTGTTAACCATGGTCACAGTGAACAAAAACACATAGGAAAGCAACTTCCACATGGAATGTTGCACCAGCATGATAGAAGTTGCATCACAGAATCCATTGGAGTTTGTATGGTCATGTGGATCAATGTGGATTTGGAAAACAACAAATGCAATGACACTAGGGGATCAGTGTGGTTTGGAAAAGTACACATGCAATGACTCTAGGGGCTCCATGTGTCAAACCATGGTCACAGAGACCAAAATCACATAGGAAAGAAACTTCCACATGGAATGTTCCACCAACATGACAGAAGTTGCACTACAGAATCCACTAATATGTGTGTGGTCATGTGGATCAACGTTGTTTTCGAAAAGAACACATGAAGTAACACTAGGGAATTAGTGTGGTTTTGGAAAAGAACACATGCAATGACTCTAGGGGCTCCATGTGTTAAAACATGGTCATAGAGACAAAAAACACATAGGAAAGCAACTTCCACATGGAATGTTGCACCAACATGAAAAAAGTTGCATCACAGAATCCAGTGGAGTGTGTGTGGTCATGTGGATCAATGTGGTTTTGGAAAATAAGACATGTAATGACACTAGGGGATCAGTGTGGATTTGGAAAAGAACACATGCAATGACTCTAGGGGGTCCATGTGTAAAACCATGGTTGTAGAGACCAAAAACACATAGGAAAGAACCTTTCACATGGAATGTTGCACCAGCATGACATAAGTTTAACCACATATTCCACTGAAATGTGTGTGGTCACGTGGATCGATGTGGTTTTGGAAACGAACACATGCAATGAGACTAGGGGATTAATGTGGTTTTCGAAAAAGAACACGTGCAATGACTCTAGGGGCTCCATGTGTCAAACCATGGTCACAGAGACCAAAAACACATTGGCAAGAAACTTCCACATGGAATGTTGCACCAGCATGACAGAAGTTGCACCATAGAATCCACAAGAGTGTGTGTGGTCATGTGGACCAATGTGGTTTTGTAAAACAACAGATGAAATGACACTAGGGGATCAGTGTGGATTTTGAAAAGAACACATGCAATGACTCTAGGGGATCCATGTGTCAAACCATGGTCACAAAGACCAAGAACACATAGGAAAACATCTTCCACATGGAATGTTGCTCCAGCATGACAGAAGTTGCATCATAGAATCCACTGGAGTATCTGTGGTCATGTGGATCAACGTGGTTTTGGAAAATAACACATGAAGTGACACTAGGGAATTAGTGTTGTTTTGGAAAAGAACGCATGCAATGACTCTAGGGGCTCCATGTGTCAAACCATGGTCACAGAGACCAAAAATACATAGGAAAGCAACTTCCGCATGGAATGTTGCACCCGCATGACAGTTCCATCACAAAATCCACTAGAGTGTATGTGTGGTCATGTGGATCAATGTGGTTTTGGAAAATAACACATGCAATGACACTAGGGGATTAGTGTGATTTTGGAAAAGAACAGATGCAATGACTCTAGTAGCTCCAAGTGTCAAACCATGGTCACAGAGACAAAAACACATAGGAAAGCAACTTCCACGTGGAATGTTGCACCAACATGATAGAAGTTGCACCACAGAATCCATTGGAATGTGTGTGGTCATGTGGATCAATTTGGTTTTGGAAAATAATAAATGAAATGACACTAGGGGCTCCATGTGTCAAGCCATGGTCACGGAGACCAAAAACACATAGGAAAGTAACTTCCACATGGAATGTTGCACCAGCATGACAGAAGTTTCACCACAAAATCCCCTAAAGTGTGTGTGGTCATCTGGATCAATGATGTTTTGGAAAGAACACATGCAATGAATATGGGATCAGTGTGGTTTGGGAAAATAACACATGCAATGACTCTAGGGGATCCATGTGTAAAACCATGGTCATAGAGACCAAAAACACATAGGAAAGCAACTTCCACATGGAATGTTGCACTAGCATGACAGATTTTGCATCACAAAATCCACTAGAATGTATGTGGTCATGTGGATCAGTGTGGTTTTTGAAAAGAACACATGCAATGACACTAGGAGATTAGTGTGGTTTTGGAAAAGAACACATGCAATGACTTTAGGGGCTCCATGTATCAAACCATGGTCACAGAGACCAAAAACACATAGGAAGAAACTTCCACATGGAATGTTACACTAGCATGACAGAAGTTGCACCACAGAATCCACTAGAGTGTGTGTGGTCATGTGGATCAATGTGGTTTTTGAAAAGAACACATGCAATGACATTTGGGATCAGTGTGTATTTGGAAAAGAACACATGCAATGACTCTAGGGGATCAATGTGGTTTTCAAAAAGAATACATGCAATGACTCTAGGGGCTCCATGTGTCAATCGATGGTCACATAGACGAAAAACACACATGAAAGCAACTTCCACAAGGAATGTAACACCAATATGACATATGTTCCATCACATGATTCACTAGATTGTGCGTGGTCATGTGGATCAGTGTGGTTTTGGAAAAGAACACATGCAATGACAGTAGGAGATTAGTGTAGTTTGGGAAAACAACACATGCAATGACTTTAGGGTCTCCATGTATCAAACCATGGTCACAGATACCAAAAACACATACGAAGAAACTTCCACATGGAATGTTGCACCACCATGACAGGAGTGGCATCACAAAATCCACTAGAGTGTGTGTGGTCATGTGGATAAATGTGGTTTTGGAAAAGAACACATGCAATGACACTAGGGTGTCATTGTGGTTTTGGAAAAAGAACACATGCAATGACTCTAGTGGATCAATATGGTTTTTGAAAAGAACACACCGAATGACTCTAGGGGATCCATGTGTCAATCCATGGTCACATAGACGAAAAACACAAAGGAAAGCAACTTCCACATGAAATGTAGCACTAGCATGACATATGTTGCATCACAGAATCCAATGGAGTGTCTGTGGTCATCTGGATCAATGTGGTTTGGGAAAAGAACACATGCAATGACACTTGTGGATCAGTGTGTATTTGGAAAAGAATACATGTAATGGCTCTAGGGGCTTCATGTGTCAAACTATGGTCACAAAGACCAAAAACACATAGGAAATCAACTTCCACATGGAATGTTGCACCAGCATGACATAAGTTTAACCACATAATCCACTGAAATGTGTGTGGTCATGTTGATCAATGTGGTGTTGAAAAGAACACATGCAATGAGACTAGGCAATTAGTGTGGTTTTGGAAAAATAACACGTGCAATGACTCTAGAGGCTCCATGTGTTAAACCATGGTCACAGAGACCAAAAACATATAGGAAAGAAACTTCCACATGGAATATTACACCAGCATGTCAGAAGTTGCATCACAAAATCCACTGGAGTGTCCGTGGTCATGTGGATCAACGTGGTTTTGGAAAAGAACACATGAAGTGACACTAGGGAATTAGTGTTGTTTTGGAAAAGAACACGTGCAATGACTCTACGGGCTCCATGTGTCAAACCATGGTCACAGAGACAAAAAATACATAGGAAAACAACTTCCACATGGAATGTTGCACCAGCATGATAGTTGCATCACAGAATCCACGGGAGTGTGTGTGGTCATGTGGATCAATGTGGTTTTGTAAAATAACACATGCAATGACACTAGGGGATTAGTGTGATTTTGGAAAAGAACAGATGCAATGACTCTAGGAGCTCCATGTGTCAAACCATGGTCACAAAGACAAAAACACATAGGAAAGCAACTTCCACATGGAATTTTGCACCAACATGACAGAAGTTGCACCACAAAATCCACTAGAATATGTGGGGTCATCTGGATCAATGAGCTTTTGTGAAAAAACACATGAAATGACACTAGGGGCTGCATGTGTCACACCATGGTCACAGAGACCAAAAACACATAGGGAAAGAACTTTCCACATGGAATGTTGCACCAGCATGACAGAAGTTGCACCGCAGAATCCACTAGAGTGTGTGTGGTCATCTAGATCAATGAGGTTTTGGGAAAGCACACATGCAATGACTCTATGGGATCAGTGTGGTTTTGGAAAACAACACATGTTCTAGCTCGTCGTTGATGTCGAGCTTGTTGGTGAACCCCAGGAGGAAGGTATGATGAGCACAATAGTAAGTTTCCCTCGGTTATGAAACCAACGTTATCGAACCAGTAGTAGCAAGGAAACACCTCCAAGGTGTTGTTTCCAACTTGGAATCTTGCACAACACAACCACAGAACTTCGCCCCCAACTTACAGTGAGGTTATCAATCTCACCGCTTTTGCTGAAAACAAAGGATTAAACATATTGTGTGGAAGAAAGTAAAAGCTTCTAGAAAGTAAACAGAAGGCAGTAAATAGTTGTTGATTGATAGTAAAAGAAAGGACCAGGGTCCATAGTTCACTAGTGGTGACTCTCCTTAAGATAGATGACATGCTGGGTGAACAAATTACAGTGGGGCAATTGACAAACATCGAGAAAGCAATACATGCATGTACTAATCATCTTGACTCCTTTGGAACTTGATTGGGAATTACAACATTATACATAGACCGCCATCCAACTGCATCTATGACTAATAATCCACCTTTAGGTTATCATCCGAACCCCCTCCAATATTAAGTTGCAAGCAACCGATTACTGCTTTACGAATTGCGTGTAAAGTAAACGATACGATTGTTCTATGAACAAAGGATTGTTGTTTTCTCCCTAGTAGCAACCGCACATCTAGTAACTTAGAGATTTCTGTCACTTCCCCAGATTACCAGAGGCATGAACCGACTATCGAACATAAATACTAACTCTTGGAGTTGGTAGCATCTACTTGGCCAAGATAGATACTAACAACGGAAAGCATGCAAGACCACAAATAAAAAAGACATGATAAATTCAATAATCAATCTGAAAAAGCATCTCAATATCCATCGGATCCCCACAAACACAACATGTAGAATTACAAATAGATGATCTTGATCATGAACGGAGCTCACAAGATCTAGACATGATACCACAAAGGAGAAGAACCAACCATCTTGCTACTACATGGATCCGTAGTCCAAGGATGAACTACTCACTCATCACACGGAGGCTTGCATGGTGATCAAGAAGGCCTCCAGGATGAATTCCCCTCTCCTACAGGGTGCCGGGAAGAGCTTCAGACCCCTCCCGATCTAGGGATGGAGATGATGGCGGCTACATACTCTTTCGTGGAATTTTGATAGGGTACTTAGGGTTTCTGTATCGGAGGCATCTTATAGGTGAAAGGGGAGGCCGAGGGGGTGCCCTAGGCGGCCACGCCACCCCCTGTCACGGGCCAGGCCTGGCCACGCGGCTAGGTGGTGTGGGTGGCCCCTGACCCCTCTCCGTCTCGTACTCTGGCTCCGTGTCCCCCCCCGGTGAAATATTGACTTCGCCTTTTGTCCCGTCCAATTTCGAGAATATTCATTTTCTGACTTTCCCGAAACCAAAAACAGCAAAAAACAAGGAGCTGGCACTATGGCATATTGTTAATAGGTTTGTCCAAGAAAGTGTATAAAAATACTCCAAAGTGAGGACAAAACATAAGAAAGTAGATATAAACCAAGCATGGAACATCAAAAATTATAGATACGTTTGCAACGTATCAACATCCCCAAGCTTAACTCCTGCTCATCCTCGAGTAGGTAAGTGCTAAAAAGATAGAATAATTTTTGAGGTGACATGCACCATCATAAACTTGATCAAAGTATTTGTAAACATTGATAGCTGGGATCATAGTACTTCAACATAGTATGAAATATAAAGTCCTAACAATAAGACATAGCAACTATGTTGTAACATGAAAAGGCACAAACAAAAGATTCATGAATAACAATGCTTTGCAAAATTTTTGTTTGTTTCACATATAGAAAACATAACATAGTGGCATTCAGCTTGTCCGTCATAGAGTAGCAAATCATAATTGCATAGGACATCTTCAAAGTTCATAAAGGTGACTAGATAAAAATAGTTTAAGAACAAGCAATATCAAAGTTATGCATCAATCAACAAGTCTTGGGACAATGCACATTAAACTAAGAATGGCCACTATGATCTCTCAATAGGTTCATAAAGATAGAAGGTGGAGACTCAACATAAAAGTAAAAGAAAGGCCTTCATAGAAGGAAGCAGGGATTCAAGTTTCATAAAGAGCTTCCAAAAATTATAGTACTTATTATCTTTCAGCTCTCATTGCCCCTATCATAAGCATCTTTAGGTGATTAAGGTTAAAGTGACACAACTAAGAGGATATGCTTAACAATTTATAAGTTGAAATCTAATTCCCCTTACTTACAAGTACCGAACCTCATGCTACTCAACTTCAGTCACAAGTAAGCTATTGTCATTGTAAGTACATATGTATCATAGAGAACCGCCAACAGGGTACCCCTTGCACATGATACAAGAGCTATCTCATAATCAAAATGACAAGGCAAGCAGACAATGAGCATCTCATCGATCTTTTTATTTGATATTTGCATAGGTTTTTATGGAGGATGCTTCATAGAGTGCTCATTATAGTTATGCTGCAAGTTTCCACCATGATTAGGCATGGCTTAGGTTAGCGGCCCAGGCGTTTCTCTAACACACATACAAACTCCATGATCTTATAAGTTCCTCTTTTATTTCACACCGTCGGGATCCATAAGCAAAAGAATCATGATATCAACGGAATAATAAGTGCAATGTTGAAAGCGTTCCACATGATACATGGTTCTGCTAACTTCAACTTATAAAGCACAAGCATATACGCAACAAAAATGGATGCAATGGTTCAATATTAGTAAGTGCAAGAAAGTAAAGTGTGCCATCAAGTTCGTGAGAGCTTTAACACTAGTTTTCACATAACAAGTTTAATTCGAAAGGTAGATAAAAACATGAATATACTTGGAATAGAAAATGCTAATAGGTAGGTATGGTGGACTCTTTGGAAAAACTTGGTTTTATTTGGAGTTGGATGCATAAGTGGATCTCATACTTGGTTATGGAGGCTAGCAAAAGACTGGGAGCAACAAACTAGGAGAGCAATAATGGCCATAATCAGGCAAAGAGACAAAACATCATTAATTAAAGCATAAAGTGATATTACTAGTCGAAAACAAAAGGATCATAAAGGCTATGGTGACTTGGGATAGTCATAACATGGTGTGAGCATGCGCCAAGTCAACCCAAATAAAGCATCAAAGGAGAATACCACTATACTATGCTTTAATATGCTAAAACAACGCACGATTCTTTCAAGGCACATTAAGCAATCTCAATTGTTTATAACAAGTCATGCTACAGCAAAAATCACTAAGCATAAAGCCAAAAAAATATCAAGCATGACATGACAAAGAATAGGCCACAGTCAAAAACAAGCTCCTTCTACCAGTTAAGCATGAACTTTTCCTACTCTTTTCCAAACCAAACCAAACTATTTGAAAACTAATGTATGAATGAGGGGGTTCAACCAATTTATTCAAGCAAACTAAGAAAACCAAGCAAACGAAAACGAAAACAAAAACAAAGACGCTCCAAGAACAACACAACTGTGCATGAAACAATAAAAATGAAGTGTTTGGAAGAACCTGAGATTTTTATTGATGAAGAAAGGGATGCCTTGGGCATCCCCAAGCTTTGACACTTGTACTTCTTGTATATTTATTGGGGTGACACGGGTGGCATCCCCAAGCTTGAGCTTTAGTCCATTCTTCATCTCATTACATCATTCTCTTCATACACCTGAAATTTTTTCCTTCATACAAAACTTCACACAATCTTTATTAGCAACATTAGTGCACTCAAGATAATAAGTATTTGGGTTCAGTTTCAACACCAATAAAACTTCCATTAAAACACAAGCTACTGTAGAACTTCCCTCAAAAAGCTCAATTCCCCAAAAAGAACCCAACACGGAATCAACAAGAAGCAAATGCAAATAATGGCAGAAATCTGTCAAAACAGACCAGCAGGTAAAAACCAATTTTTTCCGAAGACTTTCTGTTCCTCAAATCAAAAAGTGTTGAACTAATGAAAGTTAGATAACAATCTGTGGCAGAAGCACAAAAATTCACGCCTCAAAACTACGTACAGAGATTTTACACGAATTTTTACAGTGAAGCACAAAAATCTGTTTCGGGACAACAATTTTCCCAAGCATTACTTCTATCTCATTAGAGGTTACTCTTGGCACAAAAAGCAAATAAAAAGGATAAGGAGTGGTTATTACAGAGGTAATAACTTCAAAGACTCATCTAAAACTTTTGGGTTATCTCCCAATAAGTACTTTTCTTTAACGCCTTTAAGTTAGGTATAAGATGCAAGAAAAAGAATCAAGTGTTCTCAAATGAAGAAGCATTAAAACCAAATTTCTTGCCCTTATCTCTCTTACTTTTATTCTTAACCTTGGGGAAAATATGATTGTTTGGTGGAGAAGCAAAGTGCATGGTGGCATTTTCCACATCTATTATTGCTCCAAGGAGTTTCAATAGGGATCTTCCAAGTGTAATTTGTCCTTTTCCTACACATTCAATAACAAGATAATCAGTAGAAACCAATTTCCCTAGGATCTTTGTAAACACTCCTTCATCTATTCCAATTGGTAAGATTATGGCATTATTAGCAAGAAATATTTCTTCTCCTCCTTCAAAAAGTCCCCAAAGATTCAAAGATTCATTGATATCCTTAGGCATAAGACAGAATTCAGATAGGATATCACAGCGAGCAGGAAAAGTTTCATTATTTATAACAATCTTTACTATGGGAAGCCATTTTGAGGGTTCAGAATTTATTGGAACATAATCATGATGCTCTCTAAGCGTGTTATAGCAATCTTTCAAACTAGCAGTGTGTGTCTCAAGAGTGTTCAATCTATCAAATATGTTTATAAAGGAAGAATCAGATTTGCTAGACAAGTTGTAAGTAAAAACCAACTTCTTTATGGCATTAAAAGCATCATCCTCATTGCATTGGAGGAAATCTCCTCCCACTACAGCATCCAAAGCATATCTATAGCAAAGAGCAGTTCCAAGATAAAAACTGCTAAGAAACAAGATTTGAGTCATTTTAGGTTCAGTTTTTTCACGTAAATCAGAGATTCTAGACCAAGCTTCTTTGAAACTCTCTTCAATTCCTTGTTCGAAAGTGAAAATCATTTCCTCAGGTGACATAGTGATTGGAGCAACGCTAGATATCATGGCAACTTAAGATAGGAACTAATTTTTTTTTGTGTTTTTAATAAAGAAAGCAAATTTAGTACAACTATTTTTTTGTGTGTTTTTGATAAAGAAACAAGCAAGCAAAGCAAAAAAAATAACAAATTAAAGAGATTGGTTATGAGGGACTCCCTTGTGAAGATGTCCTTGACTCCCTGACAACGGCGCCAGAAAAATACTTTTGATGGCGCGTGGTTGACGCGGGAGCTTCTTCTTCTTCGTTCCCTGGCAACGGTGCCAGAAAAATACATGCTGGCTCGTGGTTGATGTCGAGCTCATTGGGGAACCCCAAGAGGATGGTATGATGAGCACAACAGTAAGTTTCCCTCAGTTATGAAACCAAGGTTATCGAACCAGTAGGAGCAAGGAAACACCTCCAAGGTGTTGTTTCCAACTTGGAATCCTGCATAACACAACCACAGAACTTCGCCCCCAACTTATAGTGAGGTTGTCAATCTCACCGGTTTTGCTGAAAACAAAGGATTAAATGTATTGTGTGGAAGAAAGTAAAAGCTGGCAGAAAGTAAACATAAAGTAGTATACAGTTGTAGCTTGATAGTAAAAGAAAGGACCGGGGTCCATAGTTCACTAGTGGTGATTCTACTTAAGATGGATGACATGTTGGGTGAACAAATTACAGCGGGGCAATTGACAAACATTGAGAAAGCATACATGCATATACTAATCATCTTGAATCCTATGAGATTTGATTGAGCATTACAACATTATACATAGACCATAATCCAACTGCATCTATGACTAATAATCCACCTTCAGGTTATCAATCCGAACCCCCTCCAGTATTATGTTGCAAGCAACAGATAATTGCATTAAGCATTGCATGTAAAGTAAACAATACGATTGTTCTATGAACAAAGGATTGCTGTTTTCTCCCTAGTAGCAACATCACATCTAGTACCTTAGAGATTTCTGACACTTCCCCAGATTACTAGAGGAATGAACCCACTATCAAGCATAAATACTCCCTCTTGGAGTTGCTAGCATCTACTCGGCCAAGATATCTACTAACAACGGAGAGCATGCAAGATCACAAATAACAAAGACAAGATAGAATCAATAATCGATCTGAAATAGCATCTCAATATCCATCGGATCCCCGCAAACACAACATGTATGATTACAAATAGATGATCTTGATCATGAACGGAGCTCACAAGATCTAGACATGATAGCACAAAGGAGAAGAACCAACCATCTAGCTACTACATGGACCCGTAGTCCAAGGATGAACTACTCACGCATCACACCGGAGGAAGGCATGGTGATGAAGAAGGCCTACATGGTGAATTCTCCCCTCCGGCAGGGTGCCGGGAAGAGCTTCAGATCCCTCCTGATCTAGGGATGGAGATGACGGCAGCTATAGACTCTTTCGTGGAATTTTGATCAGGTACTTAGGGTTTTTGTATCGGATGCATCTTATAGGCGAAAGGGGAGGCCAATGGGGTGCCCTAGGCGGCCACACCACCCCATGTCGCGGGCCAGGCCTGGCCACGCGGCTAGGTGGTGTGGGCGGCCTCTCTCCGTCTCGTATTCTAGCTCCGTGTCCCCCTTGGTGAAATATTGAGTTCAGCTTTTGTCCCGCCCAATTCCGAGAATATTTATTTTATGACTTTCGTGGAACCAAAAACTGCGGAAAACAGGCAGCTGGCACTGTGGCATCTTATTAATAGGTTAGTCGAAGAAAGTGTATAGAGATACTCCAAAGTGTGGACAAAACATAAGAAAGTAGATGTAAACCAAGAATGTAACATAAAAAGTTATAGATACGTTTGCAAAGTATCAACATGCAATGACCCTAGGGGCTCCATGAGTTAAACCATGGTCATAGATACAAAAAACACATAGGAAAGCAACTTCCACATGGAATGTTGCACCAGCATGATAGAAGTTGCATCACAGAATCCATTAGAGTGTGTGTGGTCATGATGATCAGTGTGGTTTTGTAAAAGAACACATGCAACGACACTAGGATATCAGTGTGGTTTTGGAAAAGAACATATGCAATGACTTTAGGGGCTCCATGTATCAAACCATGGTCATAGAGACCAAAAACACATAGGAAGCAACTTCCACATGGAATGTTGCACTAACATGACAGAAGTTGCATCACATAATCTACTGAAGTGTGTGTGGTCATGTGGATGTTGGAAAATAACACATGCAATGACTCTAGGGGCTCCATGTATCAAACCACGGTCACAGAGAGAATCAATTGGAGTGTGTTTGGTCATGTGGATCAATGTGGTTTTGGAAAAGAACATATGCAATGACACTAGGGTAGTAGTGTGGTTTTGGAAAAGAACACATGCAATGAGTCTAGTGGATCAATGTGGTTTTCGAAAAGAACACATGTAATGACTCTAGGGGCTCCATGTATCAATCCATGGTCACAAAAACAAAAAACACATAGGAAAGCAACTTCCACATGTAATGTAGCACCAGCATGACATATGTTGCATCATAGAATCCACTAGAGTGTGTGTGGTCATGAGGATCAATGTGGTTTTGGAAAAGAAGACATGCAATGACACTTAGGGATCAGTGTGTATTTGGAAAAGAACACATGCAATGACTCTAGGGCTCCATGTGTCAAACCATGGGCACAGAGACCAAAAACACATAGGAAATCAACTTCCACATGGAATGTTGCACCATTATGAGAGAAGTTTCACCATAGAATCCACAAGAGTGTGTGTGGTCATGTGGACCAATGTGGTTTTCTAAAAGAACACATGAAATGACACTAGGGGATCAGTGTGGATTTGGAAAAGAACACATGCAATGACTCTAGGGGCTCCATGTGTCAAACCATGGTCATAGAGACTACAAACACATAGGAAACCAACTTCCGAATGGAATGTTGCACCAGCATGACAGAAGTTGCATCATAGAATCCACAAGTGTGTCTGTGGTATTGTGGATCAACATGGTTTTGGAAAAGAACACATGAAGTGACACTAGGGAATTAGTGTGGTTTTGGAAAAGAACACATGCAATGACTCTAGGGGCTCCGTGTGTCAAACCATGGTCACAAAGACAAAAAATACATATGAAAGAAACTTCCACATGGAATGTTGCACCAGCATGACAGTTGCATCACAGAATCCACTGGAGTGTGTGTGGTCATGTGGATGACTGTGGTTTTGGAAAATAACACATGCAATGACACTAGGGGATTAGTGTGATTTCGGAAAAGAAAGATGCAATGACTCTAGGAGCTCCATGTGTCAAACCATGGTCATAGAGACCAAAAACACATAGGAAAGCAACTTCAACATGGAATGTTGCACCAACATTACAGAAGTTGCACCACAGAATCCACGAGAATGTGTGTGGCCATGTGTATTAATGTGGTTTTGGAAAAGAACAAATGCAATGACACAAGGGGCTCCATGTGTCAAACCATGGTCACAAAGACCAAAAACACATAGGTAAGCAACTTGCACATGGAATGTTGCACCAGCATGACAGAAGTTGCACCATAGAATCAACTAGAGTGTGTGTGGTCATCTGGATCAATGAGGTTTTGGGAAAGAACATATGCAATGACTCTATGGGATCAGTGTGGTTTTGGAAAAGAACACATGCAATTACTCTAGGGGCTCATGTGTCAAACCATGGTCACAAAGACCAAAAACACATATGAAAGCAACTTTCACATGGAATGTTGCACCAGCATGACAGAAGTTGCATCCCAGAATCCACTAGAGTGTGTGTAGTCATGTGGATCAGTGTGGTTTTGGAAAAGAACACATGCAATGATTCCAGGAGATCGGTGAAGTTTTGGAAAAGAACACATGCAATGACTTTAGGGGCTCCATGTATCAAACCATGGCCACAGAGACCAAAATCACATAAGAAGCAACTTCCACATGGAATGTTGCAATAGCATGACAGAAGTTGCATCACATAATCTACTAGAGTGTGTGTAGTCATGTGGATTTTGGAACATAACGCAAGCAATGACTCTAGGGTCTCCATGTGTCAAATCATGGTCACAAAGACCAAAAACACATAGGGAAGCAACTTCCACATGGAATGTTGCACCAACATTGCACTACAGAATCCACTGGAGTGTTTGTGGTCATCTGGATAAAGGTGGTTTTGGAAAAGAACACATGCAATGACACTAGGGTATCAGTGTGGTTTTGGAAAAGAACACATGCAATGACTCTAGGGATCAATGTGGTTCTGTAAAATAACACATGCAATGACTCTAGGTGCTTCATGTGTAAATCCATGGTCACATAGACGAAAAACACAGGAAAGCAACATTCACATGGAATGTAGCACCAGCATGACATATGTTCCATCACATAATCCACTGGAGTGTGTGTGGTCATGTGGATCAATATGGTTTTGGAAAAGAACACATGCAATGGCACTTGGGGATTAGTGTGTATTTGGAAAAGAACACATGTAATGACTCTAGGGGCTCCATGTGTCGAACCATGGTCATAGAGACCAAAAACACATAGGAAAGCAACATCCACATGGAATGTTGCACCAAAAATGTTTCATGATGTATCAAAGAGTATATATTTTGTATTGTAAATATTAATATATTTTTTCTAAAAAATTTGGTTGAACTTTACATAGTTTGACTTTTTCAAGAAGATATAGGCCTTAAGCTTTGGGACAGAGGTAGTATCAAACACGCATTTTCCATTTTTAAATATGTTATATGTTTTCTGTCTAAATACCTTAGTGTGTTTTGCCCTCTCTCACAAAAGCCCAAACGTGTGCTCACTTTGGCTACTACGCCCTGATTGGCCAATACGGTTGTCAGGTGGATCGTGCCCACCAACCGTTGATCCTCTGTGATCCAACAGACAGGATAACCCCTCTCTATCCGTGCCACCAAATGAAAACAAAGGGAACATGTTCAAAAAACAACACTACCATGTCCAGAGTGCAATTTTAAAGTGTTCAAGAGTTGTACACAATTTTAGACAAGTGTCTTGGAATGCTTAGAGGGAGCTTGCTGATTTTGGGCTCAATTGATGGAATGGTGCATTGTTTTCCTGGTGTGCGCACTGAGGGTGCACTCCGTCTGGTGCCGGTGCTTCCATGTGCGTGCTCTGGACGTGCTACGTGTGGTGCAGGTGATGCCTAGTGCATGCTCTGGGCGTGCTCCGTGTGTTTCGTGATCATATTTCGAAGAAGCCCTCATTGTCATGTTGCGGATCATCGTCGTGTTGCAGATCATCGTCGTCTTTGTCACTGTCATGGTCCTTGCCATTGCCGCCATCGGTGTCCTACTCTGATGACTCTCCACCGACCCCTTCTTTGTATAAGCACGCTCTCTCCTCATCGGAGTCCTCCTCCTCCACCTCCTCGTTGTCCCACGGGTCCACATCACTCTCCTACACCTCTGCCTCCAACTAATCTATGAATGCCTCCTTGTTGGACATCTCAGAGTCCTCAACATTGATGTCTCCTCTCTTCTTCCTAGTCTTCTTCATGGTGGTCTTGTAGGTCTCCCTCTCGCGCTTCTTGTTGTCCGTACTCGCTGGCGCAACACGCGCGCTCATCCACCAATGCAGGTATGCCGCGCTCCTCCGTCGCTACAGATGCACCACTCTCCTCCTGTGTGGAAGCTCTATCTTTGACATCACGTTGTCCTCAAGTGCCGATGTTGATGGATCCTGGTGTGGTTGGACACGACGTGGTGCCTCAGTTGGCAGATCATGAGCGCGAACAATGTTGCGAAGAGCAGGGGACGCAGGATGGTCAATGGCCGGCAAGGATCTGCTATTTCCACGACGAGGGGCCATCGTGATCGAGGAAGTTATTCGGAATGAGCAATGGCGGGTACATAATGTTGGGTGCCGATCTGCAGGGGCAATCAGTGGTTTTACACATAGTTCATGTGTCGTATATGCGCATGCATTTGTCGATTATTAGAAAATGTACTATCTCCCATACTGAACATAATTTGATCACAACAAAAATGACAGCATATTCTAGACTCGTAAATATCATGTGCGTGCCTGTCGACGTGGAGTTCAATGTGCGTGCCTATTGACATGGAGTTCGACGTACCAACGTGTTCATGCGGCGGTTGCGCGCGTCATTGACCCGTCAACATGTGACACGCGCTTTTCAAGCACGCACACAGGATGTGCATGCCGTTGCCCGTGATTACCACCCAGTCCCACTCCTTTTTTAGGGAAGTTGCCACTCCTTTTATTATCTGCTGGATTTTAGGCGGCACTGAAGCCCATTGAACTGTCCATCGTAATAAAGACAAGTCCAATCGAGTCCCATCGATTCCCTGGCTTCTTTGAGAAGGTAGATGGTGGTCTTGTATAAGACTGGACCATGGCCTGGACTCTTTGACTCATCTCCTACACTAATCACTTTCTTCTTTCTCCTGCCACCACCTCTCTCTCCCTACAAGCCATGGCTCCACTAAGGAGAGGCATATCGACCATCTGCATGGAGAAAAAGGAGAGAGATTGTTGCACGTCAGTTCTTGTTCTACTAGCCCCTCAAGCTCCAACTCTCACAGAGGTCCAATCTCTCCCGGCAACGGTGCAGAATGTTCTAGCAGGCGAGGGCTCCTCCTAGTATAGTGTTCTTGTTCTACTTATTCTCCATCATGATCTTATTCTGATTCTTCTTGTTATTCTTCTTCTTACTCCTCTTCCTCTTCTACACATTACAGGTCGGTCGTGGACCTAGAATCCACCACGACGGCGGCTTTGTAGGACCCGTTCGGCCTCGTTCCATGTTTCAGCGAGGTAGCAAATCTCCACACTTTTATTTATTTGACTATTAATGTGGATTTCTTAGATCGTGTCCGCCCTCATTGGGGATTTTGTGATTTTGATTAGTTTTCATGATTATGATTGGATTTCTTGGTCTTTTTTTAATACTAATGTTAATATATTGAATGGGGTTTTTGTGATTTGTATTAGTTTTCATGATTATGTCTGGATTTCTTGGTATTTTTTCAATGCTGTTCATAGATTAAATGGGGATTTTGTGTTTTGTATTAGTTTTCATGATTATGATTGGATTTCTTGGTCTTTTTTTAATACTTCTGTTCATAGATTCAATGGGGATTTTATGATTTGTTTTAATTTCCCCTGGAACCTAGAGTAGAATTATAGACTTTCTATTTCAAATAACATAAACGATGCAGCTAGTGAAGGCTGAGTACTGTGACAAGATGAACGCGATCAATGTGAAGATTGACAACCAACTAGAGTGTGCATGCTCCATCTCCCAGGCTAATGAGAGCCTACGCAGGCGTTTAACTCTGCATAAGGAGATCTTGGTAGATTTTGCACATGAAATCGTGAGGCTATAGAAGCTACTCGACCATACCTTGAACAAGCACGAACTGTCCATCAAGATAATCAACGAGCTCATGGAGGACAAGATGAATCTCTAGATAAGATCCACCCTCCAGTAGGTGGAAAACGCCAAGGCACTCAGAGAACACATCAATCAAACAAAGGCTATCATCGAAGCCTACCATGACAGGAACCATTGCCTGGATGCAGTGAGAGGGATGAAGGAGGAAATAAGCTGAGGTATGATCATACTCGAGGGTGTTCAAAAAGAGAACGAGGAGCTAAGGCCTTGTCTGGAGGTGTATCGGGCAATGCCCAAGTTTGATTCCCATTAGAGGAGGCATGAATATCAATTTGTGCTTGATATGTTGCTAACGTATCCATAATTTTTGATGTTCCATGCTTGTTTTTATCTACTTTCTTATGTTTTTTCCACACTTTGGAGTATTTTTATACACTTTCTGGGACTAACCTATTAAGAAGATGCCATAGTGCTAGTTGCCTGTTTTCTGCTGTTTTTGGTTCCAGGAAAGTCAAAAAATCAATATTCTCGGAATTGGACCGGACAAAAGCCAAAGTCGTTATTTTCCCGGAAGACTCACGGAGCCAAAAGGAGAGACGAAGGGGGGCCACACCACCCCTAGGCGTGGGTCCCCTGGCCGCGCCAGGGCATGGTGTGGGCTCCCTGGCCGGCCACCGACCTTGCCCCTTCGCCTATAAAATCCTCCCGATGCAAAAACCCTAAGTCGTCAAGCCTCTAGCCACGAAAAGTTCCGCAGCGCCACCACCACCGAAGGGGATATTCGGGGGACATAAAGTCTCTATTTCGGCACCCTGCCGGGACGTGGAAGTGCCCCCGGAGCAATCTCCATCGATCTCCACCACCATCTCCATCGCCGTTGCTGATTCCCATGATGAGGAGGGAGTAGTTATCTCTCGAGGCTAAGGGTTCTACCGGTAGCTATGTGTTCATCTGTCTCTCTATGCATGATCATGTTGTGATCATGAACTTTGTAATCATGTAGATCTACCTTGCTACTCAAGTGCTTTAATAGATCTCTACTCTCCCCATGTGTGTGAAAGTGATAGCGTGCACACCATGGTGGCACTTAGGCTAGAGATTACAAATACTTGTTATGAGTTATATTTGGAGTTGGATGTCTTTATGAAATTGTGGTGTTTGTTCGAACCATCTAGTGCTCAAAGTGACAATGTGGGGTTATCTAGATGCGGAAAGCGAACTTTGAGGTGTGATGTTATATCCCTACCATTGATTAGAGTGTTCAACCGAAGAGTAGTTAAGAGTAGTATCATAAAGAGAATATATTTATATGAGAGTGTTCACTAGTGAAAGTATGATCCCTAGGCCTTGTTTCTAAGCACTGAAACACCGTTTGCTATTAGATTTATTACATGTTTGCTTGCTTCTATCTTTATTTCAGTTTTACTTTAGTCTTTTCCACGCCATCAAGCTATTTTCTATCACCATTACCACTTATAATTATATATAACACTTGTATTTCACTATCTCTTCGCCGAACTAGTGCACCTATACACCTGACAAGTGTATTGGGTGTGTTGGGGACACAAGAGACTTCTTGTATCTTGATTGCAGGGTTGCTTGAGAGGGGATTCCTTTGACCACTTCCTCCCTGAGTTCGATAAACCTTGGGTGATCCACTTAAGAGAAAACTTGCTACTGTTCTACAAACCTCTGCACTTGGAGGC
Source organism: Avena insularis (assembly GCA_023614405.1). Lineage (NCBI taxonomy): Eukaryota > Viridiplantae > Streptophyta > Magnoliopsida > Poales > Poaceae > Avena > Avena insularis. The sequence continues at coordinate 416,695,923 of CM042686.1, read as the reverse complement.
CCAACAACTGTCTACAAGAATAGAAGGGCGTAGACATCAGGCTATTTTTTGGCGCCGTTGACAGGGAGGTAAGGTAAAAGGTACTCACATCTTCTGGCTACTAAGCTATCTTCTAGTGCGGTTGCTGGTGTGTGAGTGCTCAAACTTATTTCCTTTAGATTCTGCGATTTTGTCTTTTTGTTTCTTTTTTTCACTAGTTAGGCTTAATGGAAAACAACAACAAAATTAGAGAGCTTTATAGTATTTATCTTGAGTTAGGACATGAAGTGTTTGAAGAGAAAATTAAAAAACCTATGGAACTTTATTTGCATGCTAATAACAATGTTATTAGTATGAATTCTTTGAACATCATTATTGCTAATGCTATGGAAAAGTCTAAGCTTGGGAAAGCTAGTTTTTATGAAAATGATCGTTTTAGTTTCCCAGCTTTGGAAGATAGCTATTCTATTGCTTATGATCACACTATGACACCAATATATGATGATTACAATGATGAATATGATATTTTCAGTCCACCTACTATTGAGGAGAAAATTAATTATGATTACATTATGCCTCCTATATTTGATGATTATCATGATGAGAATAATAATGATAGCTATTTTGTTGAATTTGCTCCCACTACAATTAATAAGAATGGCTATGCTTATGTGGAGAGTAATAATTATTATATGCATGTGGCTCATGATAAGAATGTTTTATGTGATAGTTATATTGTTAATTTTATTCATGATGCTACTGAAAGTTATTATGAGAGAGGGAAACATGGTTTTATGCATCTCAATAATATTAAGTTTCCCCTCTTTATGTTGAAAGTCTTGAAGTTACACTTGTTTTGCTTTACTATGCTTGTTGCTTTGTGCTTTCATGACTTGTTTCTTTACAAGATTCCTATGCATAGGAAGTGGGTTAGACTTAAATATGTTTTGAATTTGCTTCTTGATGCTCTTTTGTACTTCAATTCATATTTCCTATGTGAGCATCTTCTCAAACTATCACGCCTAACTTAAAGGCATTAAATAAAAGTACTTATTATGAGATAAGCCAAAAGTTTTAGTTGAGTCTTGGAAGTTATTACCTCTGTAATAACCACTCCTTATCCTTTTTATTTGCTTTTTGTGCCAAGAGTAACCTCTAATGAGAGAGAAGTAATGCTTGGGAAAGTTGCTGTCCTGAAACAGATTTTTGTGCTTCGCTATAAAAATTCGTGAAAAATCTCTGTACGTCGGTTTGAGCTTTGAAGTTTTGTGCTTCTGCCCCAGGTTGTTATCTAACTTCCATTAGTTCAACACTTTTTGATTTGAGCAACAGAAGGTCTTCGAAAATATTGGTTTTTACCTGTTGATCTGTTTTGACAGATTTCTGCCATTATTTGCATTTGCTTCTTGTTGATTCCTTTTTCGGTTCTTTTTGGGGAATTGAGATTTTTGAGGGAAGTGCTTCAGTAGCTTGTGTTTTAATGGAAGTTTTATTGGTGTTGAAACTAAACCTAAAGACTTATTATCTTGAGTGCACTAATGTTGCTAATAAAGATTGTGTGATGTTTTGTATAAAGGAAAATTTTCAGGTGTATGTAGAGAATGATGTAATGAGATGAAAAATGTACTAAAGCTCAAGCTTGGGGATGCCACCCTATGTCACCACAAGAATTATCCAAGAAGTACAAGCGTCAAAGCTTGGGGATGCCCAAGGCATCCCCTTCTTCATTAATAAAAATCCTAGGTTTCTTCCAAACACTTCATTTTTATTGTTTCATGCACAGTTGTGTTGTTCTTGGAGCGTCTTTGTTTTTGGTTTTCGTCTGCTTGGTTTTCTTAGTTTGCTTGAATAAATTGGTTGGACCCCCTCTTTCATGCATTGGTTTTCAAATAGTTTGGTTTGGATTGGAAAAGAGTAGTAAAAGTTCGTGCTTAAGTGGTAAAACGAGCTTGTTTTTGACTGTGGCCTATGCTTTGTCATGCCATGCTTGATATTGTTTTGGCTTTATGCTTAGTGATCTTTGCTGTAGCATGACTTGTTATAAACAATTGAGACTGCTTAATGTGCCTTTGAAGAATCATGCGCTGTTTTAGCATATAAAGGCATAATATTATGGTATTCTCCTTTAATGCTTTATTTGGGTTGACTTGGCGCATGCTCACACCATGTTAAGACTATACCAAGTCGCCATAGCCTCTATGATCATTTAGTTTTCGTCTTGTAATATCATTTTATGCTTTAATTAATAATGTTTTGTCATTTTGCATGATTATGGCCATTATTTCTCTCTTAGTTGGTCGCTCCCAGTCTTTTGCTAGCATCCATAACCAAGTATGAGTTCCACTCATGCATCTAACTCCAAATAAAACCAAGTTATTCCAAAGAGTGCACCATACCTACATATTAGCATTTGTTATTCCAAGTATATTCATGTTTTTATCTACCTTCCGAATTAAACTTGTTATGTGAAAATTAGTGATTAAAGCTCCTATGAACTTGATGGCACACTTTACTTTTCTTGCCCCTAATAACCTTGAACCATTGTGTCTTCTATGTTGTATATGCTTGCGCTTTATAAGTTGAAGTTAGCAGAACCATGTATCATGGGGAACGCTTTCAACATTGCATTCGTACTTTGTACCCCGTTGATATCATGTTCTTTTGCTTATGGATCTCGGTGGTGTGAAATAAAAGGGGAAGTTGTAAGATCATGGAGTTTGTATTTGTGTTAGAGAAACGCCTGGGCCTCTAGCCTAAGCCATGCCTAATCATGGTGGAAACTTGTAGCATAACCATAATGAGCACTCTATGAACCATCCTCACTAAAAACCTATGCAAATAGCAAATAAAAGATCACTGAGATGCTCATTGTCTGCTTGCCTTGTCATTTTGATTATGGGATAGCTCCTGTATCATGTGAAAGGGGTACCCCGTTGGAGGTTCTCTATGATACATATGTACTTACAATGACAAGAGCTTACTTGTGACTAAAGTTGAGTAGCATGAGATTCTGTCTTCGTAAGTAAGGGGCATGAGATTTCAGCTTATAACTTATCAAGCATATCCTCTTAGTTGTGTCACTTTAACCTTAATCACCTAAAGATGCTTATGATAGGGGCAATGAGAGCCGAAAGCTAACAAGTACCATAATTTTTGGAAGCTCTTTATGAAACTTGAATCCCTGCTTCCTTCTATGAAGGCCTTTCTTTTACTTTTATGTTGAGTCTCCACCTTCTATCTTTATGCACCTACTTTGAGAGCATAGTGGCCATTCTTAGTTCTATGTGCATTGTCCCAAGACCTGTTGATTGATGCATAGCTTTGATATTGCTTGTTTTAAACTATTTGTATCTAGTCACTCTTATGAACTTTGAAGGTGTCCTATGCATTTATGTTTGCTACTCTATGAGGGACAAGCTAAGTGCCACTATGCTATGTTTTCTTTATGCGAAACAAACAAACGTCTTGCAAAGCATTGTTATTCATGAATCTTTTGTTTGTGCCTTTTCATGTTACAACATAGTTGCTATGTCTTATTCTGAGAACTTTATCTTTCATATTATGATTGAAGTACTATGATCCTAGCTATCAATGTTTTACAAATACTTTGATCAAGTTTATGATGGTGCATGTCACCTCAAAAATTATTCTTTCTTTTTATGACTTACCTACTCGAGGACGAGTAGGAGTTAAGCTTGGGGATGTTGATATGTTGCTAACGTATCCATAATTTTTTATGTTCCTTGCTTGGTTTTTATCTACTTTCTTATGTTTTGTCCACACTTTGGAGTATTTTATACACTTTCTGGGACTAACCTATTAACAAGATGCAACAGTTCTAGTTGCCTGTTTTCTGCTGTTTTTGGTTCCAGGAAAGTAAGAAAATCAATATTCTCGGAATTGGACCGGACAAAATCCAAAGTCGTTATTTTCCCGGAAGACTCACGGAGCCAGAAGGAGAGACGAAGGGGGGCCACACCACCCCTAGGCGCAGGACCCCCTGGCCGCGCCAGGGCCTGGTGTGGGCCCCCTGGCCGGCCACCGACCTTGCCCCTTCGCCTATAAAATACTCCCGATGCAAAAACTCTAAGTCGTCAATCCTCCATCCACGAAAAGTTCCGAAGCGCCGCCACCACCGAAGGGGAGATTCAGGGGACAGAAAGTCTCTATTCCGACACCCTGCCGGGACAGGGAAGTGCCCCCGGAGCCATCTCCATCGATCTCCACCACCATCTCCATCGCTGTTGCTAATTCCCATAATGAGGAGGGAGTAGTTCTCTCTCGAGGCTAAGGGTTCTACCGGTAGCTATGTGTTCATCTCTCTCTATGCATGATCATGTTGTGATCATGAGCTTTGTGATCAAGTAGATCTACCTTGCTACTCAAGTGCTTTAATAGATCTCTGCTCTCCCCATCTGTGTGGAAGTGATAGCATGCACACCATCGTGGAACTTAGGCTAGAGAATACATATACTTGTTATGAGTTATATTTGGAGTTGGATGTCTTTATGAAATTGTGGTGTTTGTTCGAACCATCTAGTGCTCAAGATGACAGTGTGGGGTTATCTAGATGCGGAAAGCGAACTTTGAGGTGTGCTGTTATAGCCCTACCATCGATTAGAGTGTTCAACCGGAGAGTAGTTAAGAGTAGTATCATAAAGAGAATATATTTACATGAGAGTGTTCACTAGTGAAAGTATGATCCCTAGGCCTTGTTTCTAAGCACCAAAACACCATTTGCTATTAGATCTATTACATGTTTGCTTGCTTCTATCTTTATTTCAGTTTTACTTTAGTCTTTTCCACGCCATCAAGCTATTTTCTATCACCATTACCACTTATAATTATCTATACCACTTGTATTTCACTATCTCTTTGCGGAACTAGTGCACCTATACACCTGACAAGTGTATTGGGTGCGTTGGGGACACAAGAGACTTCTTGTATCTTGATTGCAGGGTTGCTTGAGAGGGGATACCTTTGACCACTTACTCTCTGAGTTCAATAAAACTTGGGTGATCCACTTAAGGGAAAACTTGCTGCTGTTCTACAAACCTCTGCACTTGGAGGCCCAACAACTGTCTACAAGATAATAAGTGCGTAGACATCAGTGCTTCACTCTTTTTGTAATATATATATATATCTATATATATCGCGCATTTAGGGAATCCTAGAGCAACTCTTATCTATCTGGACATGGGTCGGTGTTCAAGTTCATGAATGGACATCATCCATTCTTTTCATTCTGTATCTAAGTTAGTTTCTACACTATGAGTTTTCCACGATTATTTGGTGACAGTGGAAAAAACCACAACACCATTAATTATAGAGAAAACTAGATTGCTTCAAAATTGAAATTATGACAGTGACACTAGTCGATTCATAAAATGTTGATCTGTCCTAGATTGCTTCTTCCTTGAAATTATGACTGTGCCACTAGTCTATTCAGTTAATTCTGGAAACTAGCCACCTTGGCCTGGTGAACTGAACAAACCAAATATTTTTGTTGCAGGGAAAGAGGTGAAAGCTCAGCCCAGACTTGGCAACCTGGCTAAATGACAAGTAGCCATCCAAAGGGAGACGCAAAATTCTCAGTAGCTAGCCTTTGACCATCTGCGTGCTGAAGTCATAGTGTTTTATGACAAGAGCCACAATCTGAAGGTGGAAAACACTGGCTGGGTGAAACTCCACAAGAAAGTTCACACCTCGGCTAGTAAGTAGGCGGAGATCATGAAGGAGCTCATGGAGGAAAATTGTAAGCTTACGGACCAATTTGCCAAATCTGAGAGGGAGCACTTGAACCCGTGGGAGGCGCACGTCCAAGTACTGAGGGAGCAGGTAAAGGCCAAACCGAACCTGATCGTATGTACCCTCGTACTGGAGGATCTTAGGAAGGAAAACAAGCAGCTCTGGGCCTGGATTGCTGCAACCCAACATATGTCTATATAATACTGAACTGCGTGTTTTATCCCTGTAGTGGTGATTTTGTAAATGTGAACTTAACTCTATGCACAATATGTGTTCGTCTGGAATTAATTTGCTCGTGGATTGAGTTTGGCTTAGTTAAGAAAGCGCAATTGCAAGTCTGATAGTTAACTAGTTTCAGGCATTGACACGGCATAAATTATTCATCTAGAATTTCCTTTATCCTCTGTAGTCTGTCCTTGTTCACCTCGCGCACCTTCTTCAGTTCCTTCAACAGAACCATAATGTAGTACTCTAACTTCTTCTTGTCTTCCTTAAGATGATCCCTCTCCTTTTCCTCCTTCTGAATCAGCAACATGTGACTAACCTGAAGCTTCTGTGCCATTCCCACAACCAAGCTCTCATTGATTGTGTCACTTAGTTCTGAGTGCAAATTCTTGATTTTTTGTTCCAGCTCCTTATTTTGTACCAAGAGCATGTATTTTTTTAGCTGCATCACAAGTACAAGTAAATCTCTCCAACCTTTCCAACTCATACATCTCCCATAACTAGGCCAAATATTTCTTAAGTGCATCTGCCCACTCAAGATTCACCCACTCTACTGCTTTACACACCATGCCAACCTAAAAAACACACTATCGTGTTATGAACATAACATGATAAATTTTTGTTCATGTCACTGTTGCACATAATGTAAACATACCTGATTTGTACAGCCCCAAAACCTTATCCTAGTGTTACTGCCTTCAAATGCAACATATCTCCTCAATTTTATCCCATGGTCACATGGTACTTCTCCATCGAGATCTAGGCCCTCCCATTCGGTGTCGTAGATCATTCATGGTACCTATAAGGAAATGCAAAGCTAGAATTGAACATGATTTCATGCACAAATGGAGCTTAGATCGAGGGAATTACCAACTCTAACCCTAGCCGAGAAAACATAGGAAGTCACATCAGGGAAGGAAGACTCGATGTCGGAGAGAAGACTGTCGTTGATTGACTGGTCGTCGTCATCGTTCTAGGACAACATGGTGAATGTGTTGGCGTCGGCGATGGTGAGGAGAGAGAGATGATGCGAGTGAATGAGAAAGAGAGAGATAATGCAAGAGTGGGGAAAGTGAAGTGCGTCACCGCTACAACATTGACTAAATTGGCATGTTACAATAGTTTAATGGATACCATGCCCTTTCACTCGATTACTACTTTCTCCTACCTAATAGGTTTTCTCTTCCTACATTCTTATTTCAAATATTAAACATGTACTTCCTCCACCCCAAGTTCTTTGACTAATAGCAACATAGCAGTATATTACATCATCTCAAGCAACAAAATCATGTCAACTACAAGGTACTTATGCATCACTTATCCAGTGATAGTTTCACAAAACATTACATGGCAATCTCTCAACAAACATAATCACAGAAACAAGTATAGTACATTATCTCAAGAAACATAATCATGTCAACTACAATATACTTATGTATTATTACAACAATGATGGTTTTAGTGAGTGATATTTCCAAAAATCACAATAGCTCACACAACATTATATTCCAATCTCTCAATAAACATAATCACAGAAACATGGTTTAAATGCAACAACAATCTATTTTAAAAATATAGGCAGGGGAACCGTGTGGCCCATATGATAAGCTTAGGCTAACAACTCTAATCATATCAGATCAACGTTGATTGATGTCTACGCACACTTCTATTCTTGTAGACAGTGTTGGGCCTCCAACTGTAGAGGTTTGTAGAACAGCTGCAAGTTTCCCTTAAGTGGATCACCCAAGGTTTATCGAACTCAGGGAGGAAGTGGTCAAAGGTATCCCTCTCAAGCAACCCTGCAATCAAGATACAAGAAGTCTCTTGTGTCACCAACACACCCAATACACTTGTCAGGTGTATAGGTGCACTAGTTCGGCGAAGATATAGTGAAATACAGGTAATATGGATGATTATAAGTGGTAATTGCAATCTTAAATAAGAGTGGAAGCAAGCAAACATGTAACATGACTGATTGTAAATGGTGTTTCAATGCTTAGAAACAAGGCCTAGGGATCATACTTTCACTAGTGCACACTCTCATATAAATATCTTCTCTTCATTATGCTATCCTTAACTACCCTCCGGTTGGACGATGTAGGTCTATAACAGCACACCTTAAAGTTCGCATTCTCCATCTAGATAACCCCTCACTATCACCTTGAGCTCTAGATGGTTCCAACAAACACCACAATCTCATAGAGACATCCAACTCAAATTATACTCATGATAAGTATTTATGTAACCTTAGCCAAAGTGCCACACGGTGTGCACACTGTAAAATTCACACACGTGGGGGTAAGAAGAGATTAATTAAAGCACTTGAGTAGCAGAATAGATCTACTTATTGAACTAGATTACAAAGCTCATGATCTCAATAAGATCACGCATAGAGAGAGAGAGATGAACACATTGCTACCGGTAGAGCCCTTAGCCTCGAGAGAGAATTGTTCCCTTCTCATCATGGGAGTCAGCAACGGTGATGGAGATGGCGGTGGAGTCAATGGAGATGGCTCTGGGGGCACTTCCCCATCCCAGCAGGGTGCTGGAACAGAGACTTCTATCCCCTGAATCTCCTCTTCAGTGGCGGCGGCGCTGCGGACCTTTTCGTGGAATTCTTATATTGTATCAAGGCTTTTCGCCCCGGGGTACTTTTATAGGCGAAGGGGCAAGGTCGGTGGAGCTCCAGCGGGCCCACACCCCTGGTGGCGTGCCCCCTGGCCGCGTCGCCACCAGGTATGGCCGCCCTGGTGCGCCACTTCGTCTCCCCTGCGGACTCTGTGTTCCTTCTGGTAAAATACTGACATTGGCTTTTGTCCCGTCCAATTCCGAGAATATTTATTTACTAGCTTTTCTGAAACCAAAAACAGCAGAAAATAGGCAACTGGCACTGTGGCATCTTGTCTATAGGTTAGTTCTAGAAAATGTGTAAAAATGCCTCAAAGTGTAGACAAAACATAAGATAGTTGATACAAAACAAGCATGGAGCATCAAAAATTATAGATACGTTTACAACGTATCAAGCATCCCCAAGCTTAACTCCTTCTCATCCTCGGGTAGGTAAGTGATAAAAAGAATAATTTTTGAGGTGACATGCACCATCACAATCTTGATCAAGGTATTTGTAAAATATTGATAGTTTGGATCAAAGTACTCTAAACATGAACATGAAAGATAGATTTCTAATAATAAGACATGGAAACTATGTTGTAACATGAAAAGGTACAAACAAAAGATCATGAATAACAATGCTTGAAAGACGTTTGCTTGTTTCACATATAGAAAATATAATAAGAGTGGTATTCAGCTTGTCCCTCATGGTATAGCAAACATAAATGCATAGGACACCTTCAAAGTTCATAACGGTGACTAGATACAAATAATTTAAGAACAAGCAATATCAAAGTTACGAATCAATCAATAAGTTTTGGGATAATGCACATTAAACTAAGAATGACCACTATGCTCTCTAAATTGGTGCATAAAGATAGAAGATGGAGACTCAACAGAAAAGTAAAAAGAAATGCCCTTTACCGAGGGAAGCAGGGATTTCAAGTTTCATAAAGAGCTTCCAGAAATTATGGTACTTATTAGCTTTCATCTCTCATTGCCCCTATCATAAGCATCTTGAGGTGATTAAGGTTAAAGTGACACGAATATGAGGATATGCTTGACAAGTTATAAGTTGAAAATCTCATGCCCCTTGCTTACGAGTACTGAACCTCATGCTACTCAACTTTAGTCGCAAGTAAGTTCTTGTCATTGTAAGTACATGTGTATCATGGAGAACCGCCAATGGGGTACCCCTTGCCCCATGACACAGGAGCTATCCCATATCAAAATGACAAGGCAACAGACAATGAGCATCTCAGTGATCTTTTTATTTGCTATTTGCATAGGTTTTTATTGAGGATGCTTCACAGAATGCTCACTATGGTTATGCTGCAAGTTTCCACCATGATTAGGCATGGCTTAGGCTAGCCGCCCAGGCATTTCTCTAACACCCATACAAACTCCATGAGCTTACAAGCTCCCCTTTTATTTCACACCACCGGGATCCGTAACCAAAAGAACATGATATCAACTGAATAATAAGTGCAATGTTGAAAGTGATTCCCATGGTATCATGGTTCTGCTAATTCACAACTTACAAAGTGCAAGCATATAAGCAACATAGATGGACACAATGGTTCAAGTTTATTAAGTGTAGGAAAATAAAGTGTGCCATCAAGTTTGTGAGAGCTTTAACCACTAATTTTCACATAACAAAAGTTTAATTTGGAAGGTAGATAAAAACATGAATATACTTGGAATGGTGTAACACACCATGCACAGGAATTTATAGTGGACTCTTTGGAATAACTTGGTTTCTCGGGAGTTGGATGCATGAGTATAACTCATATGTGGTACAGGTGGAGGCTAGCAAAAGACTAGGAGCGACCAACTAAGAGAGCAATAATGGCCATAATCATGCAAAGCGACAAAACATTACTAATTAAAGCATAAAGTGATATTGCAAGTCAAAAACTAGATGATCATAGAGGCTATGGTGACTGGTTCATAGTCTTAACATGGTGTAAGCATGTGCCAAGTCAACCCAAATAAAGCATCAAAGGAGAATACCACAATATTATGCTTTTGTATGCTAAAACAACGCATGATTCTTTAAAGGCACATTAAGCAATCTCAATTGTTTGAAAAAAGTCATGCTACAATAGTAATCACTAAGCATATGTTCCAAGCAACATGTAGCATGACATGAGAAAGTCTAAGTCACAGTCAAAACAAGCTTCCTTTTGTACCACTATAAGCATGAAACTTCCTACTCTTTTCCAACACCAATTGACTTATTTGAAACAACTCTCAAAGATAATAATCAATAAAGACCATAGAGCATGTCTCACCCATCTACAAAGAAGAACTAAAAAGTTCTAATCCAAAAGAATAAGAAAACTAAAGCTAAACGCAATTTTCTAGCAAAGGAGAACACTCACAGAACAATAAGAGTGAAAACTAGAGTGTTCTAGGCAATGAATAACATGGTGTGTCTCTCTCCAAAAGAAGTGTGTTGGGATCCAACCAACTTATTTTGGCAAAGAAAGCAAAAGGAAACTAAAAACAAAGACGCTCCAAGAACAACACACAGTGCATAAGGTAATAAAAATAAAGTGTCTTGAAAGAAGACCTGAGATTATTGATGAAGAAGGGGATGCCTTGGGCATCCCCAAGCTTTGACGCCTATACTTCTTGAATATTTCCTGGGGTGATACGGGTGGCATCCCCAAGCTTGAGATTTTGTCGATACTTCATCTCATCACATCATTCTCTCCCTACACTTGAAAACTTCCTTCATACAAAACTTCACACAATCTTCATTAGCACCATTAGTGTATTCAAAATAATAATCCTTTGGGTTTAGTTTCCACACAAGTAAAACTTCCATTGAAAAACAAGCTACTGTAGCAATTCCTTCTAAAATCTCAAGTGATCAAAGAGAACTCAAAAAGAAACCGATTAAGAGGCAAATGCAAATAATGGCAGAAATCTGTCAAAACAGACCAGCAGGTAAAGACCGATTTTTTTCGAAAATATTCTGTTGCTCAATCAAAAATTGCAAAACTAATGAAAGTTGGGTAATAACCTGGGGCATAAGCACAAAAAATACAGCTTAATCCGACGTACTGAGATTTTTCGTGATGTTTTTTATAGTGACGCACAGAAATCTGTTTCGGGACATCAACTTCCCCATATCTTACTTCCCTCTCATTAGAGGTTATTCATGGCACAAAAACCAAACAAAAAGGATAAGGAGAGGTTATTACAGAGGCAATAACTTTCAAGACTCAACAAAAAAAAACTAAAAGTAAAAATATAATGGGTTGTCTCCCAAAAGCTCTTTCTTTATAGCCATTAAGATAGGCATGATAATTTCGATGATGCTCACATAAGAAATATGAATTGAAGTAAAAGAGAGCATCAATAAGCAAATATGGAACAAATTTAAGTCTAATCCACTTCCTATGAAAAATAATCTTGTAAAGAAACAAGTCATGAAAGCACAAAGCAACAAGCATAGGAAAGCAAAACAAGTGCAACTTCAAAATTTTCAACATAAAGAGGGGAAACTTAATGTTGTTGAGATACATAAAACCATGTTTCCCTCTCTCATAATAACTTTCAGTAGCATAATGAATAAAATTAACAATATAAATATCACAAAAAACATTCTTATCATGAGCCACATGCATAAAATAATTATTACTCTCCCTATAAGCATAGTCATTCTTATTAATCGTAGTAGGAGCAAATTCAACAAAATAGCTATCATTATTATTCTCATAACCATAATCATCAAATATAGGAGGCATATTGTAATCATAATTAATTTTCTCCGCAATAGTAGGTGGACTGAAAATATCATATTCATTATTGTAATCATCATATATTGGAGGTATAGTATCATCAAGGTAAATTTTCTCCTCCGTGCTTGGGGGACTAAAAATATCATGCTCATCAAAACCAGCTTCCCGAAGCTTAGACTTTTCCATAGCATTAGCAATAATGTTGTTCAAAAGAATCATACTAATAACATTGCTATTAGCATGCAAATAAAGTTCCATAGGTTTTTTAATTTTCTCTTCAAACACTTCATGTCCTAACTCAAGATAAATACTATAAATCTCTCTAATTTTGTTGTTGTTTTCCATTAAGCCTAACTAGTGAAAATAAAAACAAGAAACAAAAAGATATAATTGCAGAATCTAAAGGAAATAACTTTGAGCACTCACACACTAGCAACAGTACTAGGAGATAGCTTAGTAGCCAGAGGATGTGAGTACCTTTTACCTTACCTCCCCGGCAACAGCACCAGAAAATAGCTTGATGTCTATGCACGCTTCTATTCTTGTAGATAGTGTTGGGCCTCCAAGTGCAAAGGTTTGTAGAACAACAACAAGTTTCCCTTAAGTGGATCACCCAAGATTTATCAAACTCAGGGAAGAAGTGGTTAAAGGTATCCCTCTCAAGCAATCCTGCAATCAAGATACAAGAAGTCTCTTGTGTCCCCAACACACCTAATACACTTGTCAGGTGTATAGGTGCACTAGTTCGGCGAAGAGATAGTGAAATACAAGTAATATGGATGATTATAAGTGGTAATTGCAATCTGAAATAAGAGTGGCAGCAAGTAAACATGTAACAAGACAGATTGTAAACGGTGTTTCAATGCTTAGGAACAAGGCCCAGGGATCATACTTTCACTAGTGGACACTCTCATATAAATATCTTCTCTTCATTATGCTATCTTGAACTACTATGCGGTTGGACGATGTAGGGCTATAACAACACACCTTAAAGTTCACATTCCCCATCTAGATAACCCATCACTATCACCTTGAGCGCTAGATGGTTCCAACAAATACCACAATCTCATAGAGACATCCAACTCAAATTATTGCCATGATAAGTATTTATGTAACCTTAGCCAAAGTGCCACACGGTGTGCACACTGTCAACTTCACACACATGGGGATAAGCAGAGATTAATTAAAGCACTTGAGTAGCAGAATAGATCTAATAATTAATCTAGATTACAAAGCTCATGATCTCAATAAGATCACACACATAGAGAGAGATGAACACATAGCTACCGGTAGAGCCCTTAGCCTCGAGAGAGAACTACTCCCTCCTCATCATGGGAGTCAGCAACGGTGATGGAGATGGAGGTGGAGTCGATGGAGATGGCTCCGGGGGCACTTCCCCATCCCGGCAGGATGCCGGAAGAGAGACTTCTATCCCCGAATCTCCTCTTTGGTGGCGGCGGCGCTGCAGAACTTTTCGTGGAATTCTGATCTTGTATCTAGGTTTTTCGCCCCGGGGTACTTTTATAGGTGAAGGGGCAAGGTCGGTGGAGCTCCAGGGGGCCCACACCCCCTGCTGGCGCGCCCCCCTGGCCGCACCGCCACTAGGTGTGGCCGCCCTGGTGTGCCACTTCGTCTCGCCTCCGGATTCCGTGTTCCTTCTAGTAAAATATTGACTTTGGATTTTGTCCCGTCCAATTCCGATAATATTTCTTTACTATCTTTTCTAAAACCAAAAACAGTAGAAAACAGACAACTGGCACTGCGGCATCTTGTCAATAGGTTAGTTCCAGAAAATGTGTAAAAATGCCTCAAAGTGTAGACAAAACATAAGATAGTTGATACAAAACAAGCATGCGGCATCAAAAGTTATAGATACGTTTACAACGTATCATTGATCACCTCGCTCCGTTCAGCTACTACGGGGGCCTCTACATCCACTATAACCTGATCAACAACATCAGAAATGGTAGCCACGAAGAACACCTTCCTGGTTTGCTTCTTTCGTTGCATAATCTACAATAGATCTTGAATATCCAAAACCTCTAAGAATTCCTGCTTCTTATGGTGCCACCACCAGAGTGATGCCATCTTCTTAGGGTTGCTGGCTCGTGGTTAATGTCGAGCTTGTTGGGGAACCCCAAGAGGAAGGTATGATGAGCACAGTTGTAAGTTTCCCTCAGTTATGAAACCAAGGTTATCAAACCAGTAGGAGCAAGGAAACACCTCCAAGGTGTTGTTTCCAACTTGGAATCCTGCACAACACAACCACATAACTTCGCCCCCAACTTAGAGTGAGGTTGTCAATCTCACCGGTTTTGCTGAAAACAAAGGATTAAACGTATTGCGTGGAAGAAAGTAAAAGCTTGTAGAAAGTAAACAGAAAGTAGTAAACAATTGTAGATTGAAAGTAAAAGAAAGGACCGGGGTCAATAGTTCACTAGTGGTGATTCTCCTTAAGATAGATGACATGTTGGGTGAACAAATTACAGCGGGGCAATTGACAAACATCGAGAAAGCATACATGCATATACTAATCATCTTGAATCCTATGAGATTTGATTGGGCATTACAACATTATACATAGACCGTAATCCAACTGCATCTATGACTAATAATCCAGCTTCAGGTTATCATCCGAACCCCCTCCAGTATTAAGTTGCAACCAACAGATAATTGCATTAAGCATTACGTGTAAAGTAAACAATACGATTGTTCTATGAACAAAGGATTGATGTTTTCTTCCTAGTAGCAACAACACATCTAGTACCTTAGTGATTTCTGTCACTTCCCCAGATTACTAGAGGCATGAACCCACTATCGAGCATAAATACTCCCTCTTGGAGTTGCAAGCATCTACTTGGCCAAGATATCTACTAAAAACGGAGAGCATGCAAGATCACAACTAACAAAGACATGATAGAATTAATAATCAATCTGAAATAGCCTCTCAATATCCATCGGATCCCCGCAAACACAACATGTATGATTACAAATAGATGATCTTGATCATGAACAGAGCTCAAAAGATCTAAACATGATAGCTCAGAGGAGAAGAACCAACCATCTAGCTACTACATGGACCCGTAGTCCAGGGATGAACTACTCACGCATCACACCAGAGGCTTGCATGGTGATGAAGAAGGCCTCCAGGGTGAATTCTCCCCTCCGGCAGGGTGCCGGGAAGAGCTTCAGATCCCTCCCAATCTAGTGATAGAGATGACGGCGGCTACAGCCTGTTTCGTGGAATTTTGATCGGGTGTTTAGGGTTTCTCTATCGGATGCATCTTATAGGCGAAAGGGGAGGCCGAGGGGGTGCCCTAGGCGGCCACACCACCCCCTGGCGCGAGCCAGGCCTGGCTGCAAGGCCAAGTGGTTTGGGCGGCCCCTATCCCCTCTCCGTCTCGTATTCTGGCTCCGTGAACCCCTCAGTGAAATATTGACTTCGGCTTTTCTCCCGTCCAATTCTGAGAATATTCATTTTCTGACTTTCCTTGAACCAAAAACAGCAGAAAATAGGCAGCTGGCACTATGTCATCTTGTTAATAGGTTAGTCCAAGAAAGTGTATAAAATACTCCAAAGTGTGGACAAAACATAAGAAAGTAGATATAAACCAAGCATGGAACATCAAAAATTATAGATACGTTTGCAACGTATCAACATCTCCAAGCTTAACTCCTGCTCATCCTCGAGTAGGTAAGTGATAAAAAGAAAGAATAATTTTTGAGGTGACATGCACCACCATAAACTTGATCAAAGTATTTGTAACCATTGATAGCTAGGACCATAGTACTTCAACATAGTATGAAAGATAAAGTTCTAACAATAAGACATAGCAACTATGTTGTAACATGAAAAGGCACACACAAAAGATTCATGAATAACAATGCTTTGCAAGACGTTTGTTTGTTTCACATAAAGAAAACATAACATAGTGGCACTCAGTTTGTCCCTCATAGAGTAGAAAATCATAATTGCATAGGACACCTTCAAAGTTCATAAAGGTGACTAGATACAAATAGTTTAAGAACAAGCTATATCAAAGTTATGCATCAATCAACAAGTCTTGGGACAATGCACATTAAACTAAGAATGGCCACTATGTTCTCTCAATAGGTGCATAAAGATAGAAGGTGGAGACTCAACATAAATGTAAAAGAAAGGCCTCCATAGAAGGAAGCAGGGATTCAAGTTTCATAAAGAGCTTCCAAAAATTATGGTACTTATTAGTTTCAGCTCTCATTGCCCCTATCATAAGCATCTTTAGGTGATTAAGGTTAAAGTGACACAACTAAGAGGATATGCTTGACAAGTTATAAGCTGAAATCTCATGCCCCTTACTTATGAAGACCGAACCTCATCCTACTCAACTTTAGTCCCAAGTAAGCTCTTATTGTAAGTACATATGTATCATAGAGAACCGCCAATGGGGTACCCCTTGCACATGATACAGGAGTTATGCCATAATCAAAATGACAAGGCAAGTAGACAATGAGCATCTCAGCGGTCTTTTTATTTCCTATTTGCATAGGTCTTTATTGAGGATGCTTCATATAGTGCTCATTATGGTTATGCTGCAAGTTTCCACCATGATTAGGCATGGCTTAGGCTAGCGGCCCAGTCGTTCTTTAACACACATACAAACTCCATGATCTTACAAGTTCCCCTTTTATTTCACACCGCCGGGATCCATAAGCAAAAGAATCATGATATCAACGGAATAATAAGTGCAATGTTGAAAGCGTTCCCCATGATACATGGTTCTGCTAACTTCAACATATAAAGAGCAAGCATATGCACAACAAATATGGACACAATGGTTCAAGTTTATTAAGTGCAAGAAAGTAAAGTGTGCCATCAAGTACGTGAGAGCTTTAATCACTAGTTTTCACATAACAAGTTTAATTCGGAAGGTAGATAAAAACATGAATATACTTGGAATAGCAAATGCTAATAGGTAGGTATGGTGGACTCATTGGAACAACTTGGTTTTATTTAGAGTTGGATGCATGAGTGGAACTCATACTTGGTTATGGAGGCTAGCAAAAGACTGGGAGCGAAAACTAAGAGAGAAATAATGGCCATAATCATGCAAAGCGACAAAACATCATTAATTAAAGCATAAAGTGATATTACAAGTCGAAAACTAAAGGACCATAAAGGCTATGGTGACATGGGATAGTCATAACATGGTGTGAGCATGCACCAAGTCAACCCAAATAAAGCATCAAAAGAGAATACCACTATACTATGCTTTAATATGCTAAAACAACGCATGATTCTTTCAAGGAACATTAAGCAATCTCAATTGTTTATAACAAGTCATGCTACAGCAAAAATCACTAAGCATAAAGCGAAAACAATATCAAGCATGGCATGACAAAGCATAGGCCATAGTCAAAAACAAGCTCCTTTTACCACTTAAGCATAAACTTTTCCTACTCTTTTCCAAACCAAACCAAACCATTTGAAAACTAATGTATGAAATAGGGGGTCCAACCAATTTATTCAAGCAAACTAAGCAAACGAAAAACAGAAAACGAAGACGCTCCAAGAACAACACAACTGTGCATGACACAATAAAAATGAAGTGTTTGGAAGAACCTGAGATTTTTACTGACGGAGAAGGGGATGACTTGGAGACCTGCACAACACATACATAGAACTCTGTCCCCAACTTGCGATGAGGTTGTCAATCTCACCGTTTTTCCTAAAAATAAAGGATTAAACGTATCGAGTGGAAGAAAGTAATAGTTTGCAGAAAGTAAACACAAAGCAGTAAATAGTTGATTGTAGATTGATGGTAAAAGAAAGGACCGGGGTCCATAGTTCACTAGAGGTGGCTCTCCTTAAGATAGATAACATGTTGGGTGAACAAATTACAGCGGGGTAATTGACAAACATCGAGAAAGCATACAAGCATATACTACTCATCTTGAGTCATTTGAGATTCGATTGGGCATTACAACATTATACATAGAACACCATCCAACTGCATCTATGACTAATAATCCACCTTCAGGTTATCATCCGAAGCCTCTCCAGTATTAAGTTGCAAGCAACGGATAATTGCATTACGAATTGCGTGTAAAGTAAGCAATACGATTGTTCTATGAACAAAGGATTGTTGTTTTCGACCTAGTAGCAACGGCACATCTAGTACCTTAGAGATTTATGTCACTTCCCCAGATTACCAGAGGCATGAACCCACTATCGAGCATAAATACTAACTCTTGGAGTTGCTAGCATCTACTTGGCCAAGATAGCTACTAACAACGGAAAGCATGCAAGATCACAAATAACAAAGACATGATAGAATCAATAATCAATCTGAAATAGCATCTCAATATCCA
Source organism: Avena insularis (assembly GCA_023614405.1). Classification (NCBI taxonomy): domain Eukaryota; kingdom Viridiplantae; phylum Streptophyta; class Magnoliopsida; order Poales; family Poaceae; genus Avena; species Avena insularis. Next base: position 416,677,258 of record CM042686.1, on the reverse strand, counting down.
TCGGATCCTCGAAAACACAACATGCAGAATTACAAATAGATGATCTTGATCATGAACGAAGCTCACAAGATCTAAACATGATAGCACAAAACAGGAGAACCAGCCATCTAGCTACTACATGGACCCGTAGTCCAGAGCTGAACTACTCCCGCATCACACCGGAGGCTTGCATGATGATGAAGAAGGCCTCCAGGGTGAATTCCCCTCTCCGGTAGGGTGCCGGGAAGAGCTTCAGATCCCTCCCGATCTAGGGATGGAGATGACGGCGGCTACGGACTCTTTCATGCATTTTTGATCGGTTACTTAGGGTTTCCGTATTAGAGGCAATATATAGGCGAAAGGAGAGGCTGAGGGGGTGCCTGGGGCGGCCAGACCACCCCCTGGCGCTGGCCAAGCCTGGCCGCACGGCCAGGTGGTGTGACCGGGCCCCATCACCTCTCCGTCTCGTATTCTGGCTCTAGGTGTCCCTCGATGAAAAACGGACTTTGGCTTTTGTCCTGTCCAATTCCGAGAATATTCATTTTCTAACTTTCCTAGAAACAAAAACAGCAGAAAACATGCAGCTGGCACTGTGGCTCTTGTTAATAGGTTAGTCCAAGAAATCATATGAAAAGTATTCCAAAGTGTGGACAAAACATAAGAAATTATATAAAACCAAGCATGGAACATCAAAAATTATAGATACATTTGCAATGTATCAACATCCCCAAGCTTAACTCCTGCTCGTCCTCGAGTAGGTAAGTGATAAAAAGAAAGAATAATTTTGGAGGTGACATGCACCATCATAAACTTGATCAAAGTATTTGTAAAACATTCAAAGCTGGGATCATAGTACTTCAATCATAACATGAAAGTCAAAGTTCTAGCAATAAGACAAAGAAACTATGTTGCAACATGAAAATGCACAAACAAAAGATTCATGAATAACAATGCTTTGCAAGACATTTGTTTATTTCACATAAAGAAAACACAGCATAGTGGCATTCAGCTTGTCCCTCATAGAGTAGCAAACATAAATGCATAGGACACCTTGAAAGCTCTTAAGAGTGACTAGATACAAATAGTTCAAAACAAGCAATATAAAGGTATGCATAAATCAACAAGTCTTGGGAAAATGCACATAGAACTAAGAATGGCCATTATGCTCTCAAAGTAGGTGCATAAAGGTAGAAGTTAGGGACTCAACAAAAAGGTAAAATAAAGGCCTTCATAGAAGGAAGTAGGGATTCAAGTCCCATAAAGAGCTTCCAAAACTTATGGTACTTAATAGCTTTCTGCTCTCATTGCCCCTATCATAATCATCTTCAAGTGATTAAGGTTAAAGTGAACAAACTATGGTGTATATGCTTGACGAAGTATAAGTTGGAAATCTCATGTCCCTTGAATACGAGGGCCGCTCCTCATGCTACTCAAGTTTAGTCACCGGTAAGTTCTTTTCATCGTAAGTACATGTGTATCATAGAGAACCGCCAACGGGGTACCCTTTGCCCGATGATACGGAAGAATCCCCATATCAAAATGACAAGGCAAGCAGACAATGAGCATCTCAGCAATCTTCTTATTTACCATGGGAATATGGTGCTTTTTTATCTCTTTCCTCTTTTCATAATCTCTTTTTTTCCTTTTTCTCTTTTTTCTCAACATAGGACTCTTTTTTTATAAGAAGAATGCTTCATAGATAGCTCATTATGGTTATGCTGCAGGTTTCCACCATGTCAGCATGGATTAGACCAGCGGCCTAGGCGTTTCTCTAACACATATACATAACTACATGGACTTACAAGCTCCCCTTTCATTTCACACCAATGACATCCATAGACAAAAGAGCATGATATCAACTAGGTACCAAGTACAAGTGTAATGTTGAAAGCGTTCCCCATGACAGCATGGTTCTACTAATCCCCAACAAATAAGTGCAAGCATATACAACATATACAACACAATGGTTCAAGTTTATTAAGTGCAAGAAAAGTAAAGTATGCCATCAAGTTCGTGAGAGCTTTAATCACTAGTTTTCTCATAACAAGTTTAATTCGGAAGGTAGATAAAAACATGAATATACTTGGAATAGCAAATGCTAATAGGTAGGTATGGTGGACTCTTTGGAATAACCTGGTTTAAGGAGTTGGATGCATGAGTGGAACTCATACTTGGTTATGGAGGCTAGCAAAAGACTGGGAGCGAAAAACTAAGAGAGCAATAATGGCCATAATCATGCAGAGCGACAAAGCATCATTGATCAAAGCATTAAGTGATGCTACAAGTTGAAAACTAAAGGATCATAAAGGCTATGGTGACTTGGGATAGTCATAACATGGTGTGAGCATGTGCCAAGTCAACCCAAATAAAGCTTCAAAGGAGAATACCACAATACTATGCTTTAATATGCTAAAACAACGCATGATTCTTCCAGGGAACATTAAGAAATCTCAATTGTTTATAACAAGTCATGCTACAGCAAAGAATACTAAGCATAAAACCAAAACAATATCAAGCATGGCATGACAAAGCATAGGCTAGAGTCAAAAACAAGCTCACTTTACCACTTCAGCATGAACTTTCCTACTCTTTTCCAATCCAAACCAAACTATTTGAAAACCAATGTATGAAAGAGGGGGTCCAACCAATTTATTCAGCAAACTAAGAAAACCAAGCAAACGAAAAACCAAAAATGAAAACGAAAAAGAAGATGCTCCAAGAACAACACAACTGTGCATGAAAAAATAAAAATGAAGCGTTTAGAAGAAACCTGGGATTTTTTTTGATGAAGAGAGGGGGTGCCTTGGGTATCCCCAAGCTTTGACGCTTGTACTTCTTGGATATTTCTTGGGGTGACACGCGTGGCATCCCCAAGCTTGAGCTTTAGTCCATCCTAAATCTCATTACTCATTCCTTCCATACACCTAAAATTTTTCCTTCACACAATCTTTATTAGCAACATTAGTGCACTCAAGAGAATAAGTCTTTAGATTCAGTTATAACACCAATAAAACTTCCATTAAACACAAGGTACTGTAGCACTTCCCTCAAAAAGCTCAATTCCCCAAAATAACTCAAAAAGGAATCAACAAGAAGCAAATGCAGAAAATGGCAGAAATCTATCAAAACAGACCAGCAGGTAAAAACGAATTCTTTCGAAGACCTTCTGTTGCTCATATCAAAAAGTGTTGAACTAGAGAAAGTTAGATAACAACCTTGGTCAGAAGCACAAATATAAACGCCTCAAAAGGACGTACAGATATTTTACACGAATTTTTACGGTCAAGCACAGAAATCTGTTTCACGATAGCAACTTTCCCAATCATTACTTCTCTCTCATTAGAGGTTACTCTTGGCACAAAAAGCAAATAAAAAGGATAAGGAGCGGTTATTACTGAAGCAATAACTTCCAAGACTCATCTAAAACTTTTAGGTTATCTCCCAATAAGTACTTTTCTTTAACGCCTTTAAGTTAAGCATAAGAAGCAAGAAAAAGAATCAAGTGTTCTCAAATGAAGAAGCATTAAGAGAAAATTTTGTTTTCATAGGAGAGGCAAAAGAAATCTTCTCTCTCTTCTTAGGGAAGTGTTCTATACCTTTCTTGAGTGGGAGTTGATATTTAATGGTGCCTTTTTTCATATCAATAATGGCACCAACAGGTCTAAGAAAAGGTCTTCCCAAAGTAATAGGACAAGAAGCATTGCATTCAACATCCAAAACATAGAAATCAACGGGGACATAGACATTGTTAACCATAATAAGAACATCATTAATACTCCCCATGAGTTTCTTTTTAGCATTATCATCAAGTGGGACACTCAAATAACAATCTTCAAGTGATGGCAAATCAAGCATATCATAAATCCTTCTAGGCATAATAGAAACACTACTATCAAGATCACACAAAGCTTTGAAATCAAAATCATTCACTTTCATATTAATGATGGGTTCCCAACCATCTTCTTGTTTTATAGGAATAGAAGCTTTATGTTTCATCTTTTCTTCTTTAATCTTTATGAGAGCATCAGTAATGTGTTTTGTAAAGGCCATATTCATAGCACTAGAATTAGGACTTTTAGCAAGCTTTTGTAGGAACTTAATAACTTCAGAGATATTGCAACCATCAAGATAAAAATCATAATTATCATCTAAGGTATTAGAGCTATTACTAGCCTCAACACTAGTGGTAGTGATAGTAGAAACACTAATGTTTCTAGCAATTTCATCTTCTCTTTCCCACTTAGCATGCAATTCAGCTAATAGTAACATTTTCATCAATTCTAACTTGTATGGCATTAGTAGATGCAAAGGGATTATCAATCGTTTCAGGTTTAGCAGCCATTTTATTCAAAGAAGATTGAGCTTCAGCCAAAGATGCTATGTTTCTTTTAGCATTAGAGAGTTTTTCCTCAATAGTTTTATTGAAAGAAGTTTGTTTACTAATAAAATCTTTAAGCATAACTTCAAGTTCAGCGGGAGCACTCCTATTATTGTTGTAAGAACTAGTCAGGTCGCCCGCGCATCCGTGCGGGTAGCATTTTAGTCTAATGTGGAGAGTTTATGATTAATATCGTCAAATAGTCTACCCACAAAAAAACAATATCGTCAAATAGTGTGTTATTATTCAATAATTATATATATTGTTTGTAAGAAGTTACGAAATTTATATATCAATTAGATAATCATTCTAAAAGTGAGCTTGCTATTGTATACAGGTAAAACAAATTAGTGTCATGTTCATGGAAAACAGATTTAACAAACCTCGTTAGATAATTGATACATTGCAAATGTATCTATAATTTTTGATGTTCCATGCTTGGTTTTATCTACTTTCTTGTGTTTTGTCCACACTTTGGAATACTTTTCATATGATTTCTTGGACTAATCTATTGACAAGAGCCATAGTGCCAGCTGCTTGTTTTCTACTGTTTTTGGTTTCAGGAAGTCAGAAAATGAATATTCTCGGAATTGGACGGGACAAAAGCCAAAGTCGCTATTTTACCGGAAGTCATCTCAAGCCAGAATACGAGATGGAGAAGGGTTGGGGCTTGGCGACACCACCTGGCCGCGCGGCCAGGCCTGGCCCGCGCCAGGGGGTGGTCTGGCCGACCCTAGCACCCCCTCGGCCTCTCCTTCCGCATATATATTGCCTCCGATACCAAAACCCTAAGTACCTAATCAAAAATCCACGAAAGAGTCTGTAGCCGCCGTCATCTCCATCCCTAGATCGGGAGGGATCTGAATCTCTTCCCAGCACCCTGCCGGAGAGGGGAATTCACCCTGGAGGCCTTCTTCATCATCATGCAAGCCTCCGGTGTGATACATGAGTAGTTCATCTCTGGACTACGGGTCCATGTAGTAGCTAGATGGCTGGTTCTTCTCCTTTGTGCTTTCATGTTCAGATCTTGTGAGCTCCGTTCATGATCAAGATCATCGATTTGTAATTCTACATGTTGTGTTTGCGGGGATCCGATGGATATTGAGATACTATTTCAGATTGATTATTGATTCTAGCATGTCTTTGTTATTTGTGATCTTGCATGCTTTCCGTTGTTAGTAGCTATCTTGGCCAAGTAGATGCTAGCAACTCCAAGAGTTAGTATTTATGCTCGATAGTGGGTTCATGCCTCTGCTAATCTTGGGAAGTGACAGAAATCTCTAAGGTACTAGATGTGCTGTTGCTACTAGGGAGAAAACAACAATCCTTTGTTCATAGAACAATCGTATTCATTACTTTACATGCAATTCGTAAAGCAATAATCTGTTGCTTGCAACTTAATATTGGAGGGGGTTCGGATGATAACCTAAAGGTGGATTACTAGTCATAGATGCAGTTGGATGGCGATCTATGTATAATGTTGTAATGCCCAATCAAGTTCCAATGGATTCAGGATGATTAGTATATGCATGTATTGCTGTCCTGATGTTTGTCAATTGCCTCGCTATAATTTGTTCACCCAGCATGTTATCTATCAAGGAGAGCCACCTCTAGTGAACTATGGATCCCGGTCCTTTTTCTTTTATATACAATCTACAAACGGTTTACTGCTTTGTGTTTACTTTTTGTAAACTTCTACTTCTTTCCATTCGATACGTTTTCAGCAAAACACTGTGAGATTGACAACCTCATCGCAAGTTGGGGACAAAGTTGTGTGGTTGTGTTGTGCAGGTCTCCACGTTGTTACTAGCACCGGTAGTGCGCCCTGCCAAGGCTCAGCTAGCAACACCTTTGGGGTGTTTCCTTGCTCCTACTGGTTCGATTAAACCTTGGTTTCATAACTGAGGGAAACTTGCTCTGTGCTCATCATACCTTCCTCTTAGGGTTCCCAAGGAGCTCTACATCAACACCGAGCCATCAAGCATTTTTCTGGCGCCGTTGCCGGGGAGTCAAGGACATCTTCACAAGGGGAGTCCCTCATAACCAATATCTTTACTTTGTTATTTTTGTATTGCTTAGTTTTTTTTGTTTTTTTTGCTTGTTTTGTTATCAAAAACACACAAAAAATAGTTTTACTAGTTTGCTTTCTTATTTGAAAAACACAAAAAAATTAGTTCCTTTCTTAAGTTGCCACTATGTATAGCCTTGCTCCAAATCACTATGTCACCCGAGGAAATGATTTTCACTTTTAAACAAGGAATTGAGGAAATTTTTAAAGAAGCTTGGTCTAGAATCTCTGATCTACATGAAAAAACTGAGCCTAAAATGACTCAAAGCTTGTTCCTTAGCAGTTTTTACCTTGGGATTGCTCTTTGCTATAGATATGCTTTAGATGCTGTTGTGGGAGGAGATTTCCTCTAATGTAATGTGCATGATACTATTAATGCTATAAAGAAATTGATCCTCACTTACAACTTGCCTAGCCAAACTGATATATAAAAAAAAACTTTCGCAAGAATATTTGCTACATTGAACACTCTTGAGACTGGCACTGCTAGCTTAAAAGATTGCTATAATATGCTTAGGGAGCATCACAATTACGTTCCCATAAATTCTGAACCATCAAAGTGACTCCCTATAGTAAAGATTGAGATAAAAAGTGAAACTTTTCAAGCTCGCTGTGATATCATGTCTGAATTTTGTCTTATTCCCAAAGATATTTATGAATCTTTGAATACTTGGGGGCTTACTGAAGGAGGAAAATAAATATCTCTTGCTAATAATGCTACCATATTACCTATTGGAATAGCTGAATGAGTGTTTACAAAGATCCTTGGGAAAATGATTTCTACTGATTATCTTGTTATTGAATGTGCAGGAAAAGGACAAATTACACTTGGAAGGTCCCTATTAGAACTCCTTGGAGCAATAATAGATGTGGAAAAAGGGTCCATGCACCTTTCTTATCCACCAAACAATCATATTTTCCCCAAGGTTAAGAATAAAAGTAATAGAGGTAAGGGCAATAAATTTGGTCTTAATGCTTTTTCATTTCAGAACACTTGATTCTTTTTCTTGCTTCTTATGCCTAACTTAAAGGCGTTAAAAAAAGTACTTATTGGGAGATAACCCAAAAATTTTAGAAGTTATTACTTTAGTACTTACTTTAGTAATAACTGCTCTTTATCCTTTTTATTTGCTTTTTGTGCCAAGAGTAACCTCTAATTAGAGAGAAGTAATGATTGAGAAAGTTGCTGTCCCGAAACAGATTTCTATGCTTCACCGTAAACATTCGTGTAAAATCTGTGATCATATTTTTGAGGCGTGAATTTTTGTGCTTCTGCCCCAGGCTGTTATCTAACTTTCTTTAGTTCAACACTTTTTTATTTGAGCAACATAAGGTCTTCGAAAAAATTCGTCTTTACCTGCTGGTCTGTTTTGACAGATTTCTGCCATTTTCTGCATTTGCTTCTTGTTGGTTCCTTTTTGAGTTCTTTTGGGGAATTGGGATTTTTGAGGGAAGTGCTATACTATCTAGTGTTCTAATGGAAGTTTATTTGGTGTTATAACTGAACCTTAAGACTTATTTATCTTGAGTGCACTAATGTTGCTAATAAAGATTGTGTGAAGGTTTGTATGAAGGAAAAAATTTCAGGTGTATGGAAGGAATGAGTAATGAGATGAAGGATGTACTAAAGCTCAAGTTTGGGGATGCCACACGTGTCACCCCAAGAAATATCCAAGAAGTACAAGCGTCAAAGCTTGGGGATGCCCAAGGCATCCCCTTCTTCATCAATAAAAATCTCAGGTTTCTTCCAAATGCTTCATTTTTATTGTTTCATGCACAGTTGTGTTGCTCTTGGAGCGTCTTCTTTTTCATTTTGGTTTGTTTTTTCGTTTTCTTGGTTTTCTTAGTTTGCTGAATAAATTGGTTGGACCCCCTCTTTCATACATTGGTTTGCAAATAGTTTGGTTTGGTTTGGAGAAGAGTAGGAAAGTTCATGCTTATGTGGTAAAAAGAGCTCGTTTTTGACTGTGGCCTATGCTCTGTCATGCCATACTTGATATTGTTTTGGCTTTATGCTTAGTATTATTTGTTGTAGCATGACTTGTTATAAACAATTGAGATTGCTTAAAGTGCATTGGATGAATCATGTGTTGTTTTATCATATTAAAGCATAGTATAGTGGTATTCTCCTTTGATGCTTTATTTGGGTTGACTTGGCGCATGCTCACACCATGTTATGACTATCCAAAGTCACCATAGCCTTTATGATCCTTTAGTTTTCAACTTGTAGTATAACTTTATGCTTTGATCAATGATGTTTTGTCGCTCTGCATGATTATGGCCATTATTGCTCTCTTAGTTTGTCGCTCCCAGTCTTTTGCTAGCCTCCACAACCAAGTATGAGTTCAACTCATGCATCCAACTCCCTAAACCAAGTTATTCCAAAGATTCCACCATACCTACCTACTAGCTTATGCTATTCCAAGTATATTCATGCTTTTGTTTACCTTCCAAATTAAACTTGTTATGAGAAAACTAGTGATTAAAGCTCTCACGAACTTGAAGGCACACTTTACTTTTCTTGCCCTTAATAAACTTGAACCATTGTGTCGTCTATGTTGTATATGCTTGCACTTATTTGTTGGGGATTAGTAGAACCATGCTGTCATGGGGAACGCTTTCAACATTACACTTGTACTTGGTACCTAGTTGATATCATGTTCTTTTGTCAATGGATGTCGTTGGTGTGAAATGAAAGGGGAGCTTGTAAGTCCATGGAGTTATGTATATGTGTTAGAGAAACGCCTGGGCTGCTGGTCTAATCCATGCTGACATGGTGGAAACCTGCAGCGTAACCATAATGAGTTATCTATGAAGCATTCTTCTTATAAAAAAAGAGTCCTATGTTGAGAAAAAAGAGAAAAAGGAAAAAAAGAGATTATGAAAAGAGGAAAGAGATAAAAAAGCACCATATTCCCATGGTAAATAAGAAGATTGCTGAGATGCTCATTGTCTGCTTGCCTTGTCATTTTGATATGGGGATTCTTCCGTATCATCGGGCAAAGGGTACCCCGTTGGCGGTTCTCTATGATACACATGTACTTACGATGAAAAGAACTTACCGGTGACTAAACTTGAGTAGCATGAGGAGCGGCCCTCGTATACAAGGGACATGAGATTCCTAACTTATACTTCGTCAAGCATGTACACCATAGTTTGTTCACTTTAACTTTAATCACTTCAAGATGCTTATGATAGGGGCAATGAGAGTTGAAAGCTATAAGTACCATAATTTTTGGAAGCTCTTTATGAAACTTGAATCTCTGCTTCCTTCTATGAAGGCCTTTCTTCCACCATTATATTGAGTCTCCACCTTCTACCTTTATGCACCTACTTTGAGAGCATAGTGGCCATTCTTAGTTCTATGGGCATTGTCACAACACTAGTTGATTGATGCATAACTTGATATTGCTTGTTTTAAACTATTTATATCTAGTCACTCTTATGAACTATGAAGGTGTCCTATGCATTTATATTTGCTACTCTATGAGGGACAAGTTGAATACTATTATGCTATGTTTTCTTTATGTGAAACAAACAAACGTCTTGCAAAGCATTGTTATTCATGAATCTTTTGTTTGTGCCTTTTCATGTTGCATCATAGTTTCTTTGTCTTATTGCTAGAACTTTGTCTTTCTTGTTATGATTGAAGTACTATGATCCTAGCTTTGAATGTTTTACAAATACTTTGATCAAGTCTTTGATGGTGCATGTCACCTCAAAAATTATTCTTCCTTTTTATTACCTACCTACTCGAGGACGAGCAGGAGTTAAGCTTGGGGATGTTGATACATTGCAAATGTATCTATAATTTTTGATGTTCCATGCTTGGTTTTATCCACTTTCTTCTGTTTATTCCACACTTTGGAGTACTTTTTATATGATTTCTTGGACTAACCTATTAACAAGAGCCACAGTGCCAGCTGCCTGTTTTTTGCTGGTTTTAGTTCCAGGAAAGTCAGAAAATGAATATTCTCGGAATTGGACGGGACAAAAGCCAAAGTGCCTATTTTTTCGGAAGTCATCAGATGCCAGAATACGAGACGGAGAGGAGCCAGGGGGCCACCACACCACCTAGCCATGCGGGCCAGGCCTGGCCGCACCAAGGGGTGGTGTGGCCAGCCCATTTACCCCCTCGGCCTCTGCTTCAGCCTATAATATGCCCTCGGGACGAAAACCCTAAGTACCTGATCAAAAAATCCACGAAAGAGTCTATAGCCGCCGTCATCTCCATCCCTAGATCGGGAGGGATCTGAAGCTCTTCCCGGCACCCAGGAGAGAATTCACCACAGGCCTTCTTCATCACCATGCAAGCCTCTGGTGTGATGCGTGAGTAGTTCATCCTTGGACTACGGATCCATGTAGTAGCTAGATGGCTGGTTCTCCTCCTTTGTGCTTTCATGTTTAAATCTTGTGAGCTCCGTTCATGATCAAGATCATCTATTTGTAATTCTACATGTTGTGTTTGCGGGGAGTCGATGGATATTGAGATGCTATTTCAGATTGATTATTGATTCTATCATGTCTTTGTTATTTGTGATCTTGCATGCTTACCGTTGTTAGTTGCTATCTTGGCCAAGTAGATGCTAGCAACTCCAAGAGTTAGTATTTATGCTCGATAGTGGGTTCATGCCTCTGGTAATCTGGGGAAGTGACAGAAATCTCTAAGGTACTAGATGTGTTATTGCTACTAGGGAGAAAACAACTATCCTTTGTTCATAGAACAATCATATTGTTTACTTTACACGCAATTCATAAAGCAATAATCTGTTGCTTGGAACTTAATACTGGAGGGGGTTCGGATGATAACCTGAAGGTGGATTATTAGTCATAGATGCGGTTGGATGGCGGTCTATGTATAATGTTGTAATGCCCAATCAAGTTCCAAAGGAGTCAAGATGAGTAGTATATGCATGTATTGCTTTCTCGATGTTTGTCAATTTCCTCGCTGTAATTTGTTCACCCGGCATGTTATCTATCAAGGAGAGCCACCTCTAGTGAACTATGGATCCCGGTCCTTTTTCTTTTACTTACAATCTACAAACTATTTACTGCTTTGTGTTTACTTTTTGTAAACTTTTACTTCTTTCCATTCGATACGTTTTCAGAAAAACACGGTGATATTGACAACCTCATCGCAAGTTGGGGACAAAGTTCTGTGGTTGTGTTGTGCAGGTCTCCACGTTGTTACTAGCACCGGTAGGGCGCCCTGCCAAGGCTCAGCTAGCAAAACCTTTGGGGTGTTTCCTTGCTCCTACTGGTTCGATTAAACCTTGGTTTCATAACTGAGGGAAACTTGCTGCTGTGCTCATCATACCTTCCTCTTGGGGTTCCCAACGAGCTCTACATCAACACCGAGCCATCACATGGACCCGTAGTCCATAGATGAACTACTCACGCATCACACCGGAGGCTTGCATGATGATGAAGAAGGCCTCCAGGGTGAATTCCCCTCTCTGGCAGGGTGCCGTGAAGAGCTTCAGATCCAAAGTAATGGTCATAAAGGTGCCTATAGCAGTAGAATCCAACAGATTTCTTGAAGAATAATTTAGTCCTGCATAAAAGGTTTGGATAACCATCCAAGCTGTCAGTCCATTAGTGGGACAATTCTTTACCAAAGATTTCATTCTTTCCCAAAGCTTGAGCAACATGTTCATTATCAAATTGTTTAAATTTCATTATTTCACTTCTCATAGATATAATCTTAACAGGAGGATAGTATTTTCTAATGAAAGCATCTTTGCATTTAGTCCAAGAATCAATACTATTTCTAGTTAGGGATAGCAACAATTCTTTAGATTTTCCTCTCAAAGAGAAAGGAAACAATTTAAGCTTAATAATATCTCCATCTATATCCCCATGTTTTTGCATCTCACAAAGTTCAACAAAGTTATTAAGGTGAGAAGCAGCATCATCACTACCAGCACCAGATAATTGTTCTTTCATAAAAAGATTAAGGAAAGAAGGTTTAATTTCAAAGAAAGTAGCTTCAGGAACATGTGGAGCAATAGGTGTGCACATGGAATCATTGTTGTATGTGCTAGTGAAGTTACACAACTTAGTGTTTTTAAGAGTAGTCATTTTTGTAAGATTAAAGCAAGCCAACAGAAATTGAAACTGAAATAGGAACTAATTTTTTTTATGTTTTTGATAAAAGAAGCAAACTAGTAAAACTATTTTTTGTGTGTTTTTGATAAAAAGAAACAAGCAAATAAAGCAAAAATAAACTAAGCAAAACAAAAAAAGTAAAGAGATTGGTGGTGAGGGACTCTCCTTGTGAAACTATCCTTAACTCCCCGGCAACGACGCTAGAAAAAGGCTTGATGGCTCAAGATACGTTGAGCTTGTTGGGAACCCCAAGAGGAATGTATGATGAGCATAGCAGCAAGTTTCCCTCAGTTATGAAACCAAGGTTATCGAACTAGTAGGAGCAAGGAAACAACTCCAAGGTGTTTCTAACAACTTGGAATCCTGCACAACTTAACCACAGAACTTTGCCCCAACTTACAGTGAGGTTATCAATCTCACCGGTTTTGCTGAAACCAAAGGATTAAATGTATTGTGTGGAAGATAGTAATTTCTTACAGAAAGTAAATAGTAAACAGTAAACAGTAGATGGTATATCAATGGTAAAAGAATGGACTGGGGTCCATAGTTCACTAAGGTGTTTCTCCTTAAGATAAATAGCATGTTGGTTGAACAAATTATAGCGGGGCAATTGACAGATTTGAGAAACCATACAATGCATATACTAATCATCTTGACTCCTATGAGATTTGATTGGGCATTACAACATTAGACATAGACCATAATCCAACTACATCTATGACTAATAATCCACTTTCAGGTTATCATTCGAACCCCCTCTAGTATTAAGTTGCAAGCAACAGATAATTGCATTAAGCATTGCATGTAAAGTAAACAATATGATTGTTCTATGAACAAAGGATTGCTGTTTTCTCCCTAGTAGCAATAGCACATCTAGTACCTTAGAGATTTTTGTCACTTCCCCAGATTACTAGAGGCATGAACCCACTATCGAGCATAAATACTCCCTCTTGGAGTTTCTAGCATCTACTCGGCCAAGATATCTACTAACAACGGAGAGCATGCAAGATCACAAATAACAAAGACATGATAGAATCAATAATCAATCTGAAATAGCATCTCAATATCCATCGGATCCCCGCAAACACAACATGTAAGATTACAAATAGATCATCTTGATCATGAATGGAGCTCACAAGATTTTAACATGATAGCACAAAGGAGGAGAACCAACCATCTAGCTACTACATGGACCCATAGTCCAAGGATGAACTACTCACGCATCACACTGGAGGTAGGCATGGTGATTAAGACGGCCTCCAGGGTGATCTCTCCCCTCCGACAGGGTGCCGGGAAGAGCTTCAGATACCTCCCTCGATCTAGGGATGGAGATGGAGGTGGCTATAGACTCTTTCTTGGATTTCTGATTGGGTACTTAGGATTTTCGTCTCGGGAGGCTTTTATAGGCGAAGGGGCAAGATCAGTGGAGTACCAGGGGGCCCACACCCCTGGTGGCGCTCCTAGGGCTGGTCGCGCCGCCACCAGGTGTGTCCGCCCTGGTGCGCCACTTTGTCTCCCCTCCAGACTCCGTGTTGCTTCGGGTAAAATATTGACTTTTGCTTTTGTCCCGTCCAATTCCAAGAATATTTCCTTACTACCTTTTTTGAAACTAAAAACAACAGAAAACAGGCAACTGACACTGTAGCATCTTGTTAATAGGTTAGTTCTAGAAAATGTATAAAAATACCTCAAAGTGTGAACAAAACATAAGAAAGTAGATATAAAACAAGCATGGAACATCAAAAATTATAGATACGTTTACAAAATATCAACTACCTCTTTGCAATTCACACGCAGATGCACATCCTACCTGAACACAACCCTCTTGCAACCAACATATAGTTTTGTAGTGTACTATCGAACATGAGCTGTGAACTCATATAGGTCCGTTGTATTGAAGATATGCCTAATTTGATTAAAAGGGGGCTTTTAAGTTCATTTGATTCTATTTTGCAGTAACTAATCTACTTATAAGATAGGCATAGATAAGAAAAAATCACCTCTCGCTCTTCTCCCGGGTTTTTTCTTCGAGATCTAGGTGCCGCAACCCCCCACTGCCGCTAAACAATCCATCACTTGCATTGCTTTTCTCTTCAAACCGCTACTCATAGGTACCTTGTGAGAAAACTTCTGGCTGACCTCCTCGCTAACCAGGGCTAAAGACCTCGCCGCTGCTTCACGTTGAGCCCGAGAATCTGGCTTCGATGAACCCGAATCAGTCTCTGACATAGCTACCACCTTCTGCTTGCAAGACATGTTGGGTCGCTGCCCCCACCTCTGCCTCCGCTGGAATTAGTGTCACGGGAGGGAGAAAAAAGGACCTCCGCCGCTAGATTTAGTGTCGGGTAAGGGAGAAAGAGGACCACAGCCACCACAGCCCAATCTAGTGTTGGGAGTTAGGAAAGTACAGAAATGGATTTGCCCCTACGACATGTGCAGGGTGGCTAAGGAGGGGCATGGCAAGAATTAGTGTAACGTAATATCCTAACTTAGCGGGGAAGATTCTAAAATATTTGGTTTGGTCACTATTCACTCAAAACACTGCTCTCGGCAATTGGCCCTCCCAACTTTTTAATCATGGTGATTAAAAGCAACTCGGGCCCCGCTATGCACTGGCGTCTCAACTTTAGGTCCACAAAATGATATCCTCCCTCTTCTTGTCTTATCATTCATCAAATGGATGCTAAGATAACTTTCCTCAATGGAGAGTTGGAAAAGGAGATTTATATGGATTAGTGTCATGGTGGTGGCACGGCAGATGCCATGGATAGGCTAAAGATGGGGCCAATGAGTACTAGGGGAATCCAGGGAGGGAGAGCGTGGTGATTCCACGCACGGTAGTTCTTGTATTCTTTGTATCAATGTTGCTTACAAGTGCTCTTGAGGCCCTTAGCAAGAAGGAGACAATGTATCTTACCCCCCACTAACTAGCCCTAGAGTTCTACCTTAGACAGAGAGTGATTCCTCTATTTGCCGTCCCTCTCTATGGAGGCCCTAGTGCTCCTTATATAGGGGAGCCCGGGTTACAATTCTAGGGCACAGGTGGCAGTATATTCTACGATTATGCTCCTTTCCTAAAGCAGATGCTTCTTTATTCTTGTTTAACGGCTCGTTCGGGCTTTGGACGTAACCCGCAGCGTCATCCTTGTCTTTTGGTGTCACAGGCTACGTCATCTGGCTTTGACCGCGTCATCTTGGTCGTCACCAACCCGCTGGTCCTCTCCTTTGCTTTACTTTGCACATGTTTTAGCTTATAAAGCCACCTTTTGACCAGCGGGGGATTCCTTCTCTTCGAAGCTAAGATAGTCCGGATAGCATATAGCTAATCCAGCCTACCCTTTTACCTGCAAAACAGATAGTCATGGCCGCCATAGATCCTATGCCGGCTGGACCATTGACAAGGAAATGCCCCATGGGCCGGGCCACACCGTGATTCGGCCTGCCTTGAGGCAACCCAGTCAGCACTTTGCTTTGACCGCGCCGTACCCCGGCTAACTCGGCCCTTATACCCCGGTGTTGCCCTACCCGGGGGTATCGCCCCCAACATTAGTCCCTGAAGCTGGTGCGGTCTTAGCAACTTTTAGTTGTTAAGGCCACAACAGGTTCCCATATCCGGATCTCTCGCTCCTTTGGCCGAGTTACCTCGTTGCCCGCAGTTTCTTTTCTTGCGACCCTTTCTCTCTATCCGAGTCATTCCTCATTGGCTTGGTATCTCGCTTGCTTATCCGGGTTGTTTTTCCTTCTCTCGTACGCTTCTCCACATCCTACGTGGATAGTAATCATCATTTGCCTCATTTTAAGGGCCATGCGCATTTACCGCGCCGATTATTGTCGCTGCTTCAGGCATAACTGTTGTGAATGTCCCATCACTGCAGCGCCTCGTTAACCGTAACGCCATGTCCCGTCATGGGATCGTTTGCTCCTGTGACCCCTTTTGTGGCCTTGTTCTGATTGGTCGCTTGGGCCGCATACACGCTCGCTGCGTTCGGCCTGCCACCCGCAAAGGATCCCACGACGCGCGTCGCACGGTTAAGTAGAGGGTGCAGTGCACTCCCAGGGGAAGTTCCCCCATTCGCGCCGCGCTCCATTGCTCTCTCTCTCTTTCACCACAACTTCACCGCCGCCGGTTTTCTTCTCCACGAGCATCACTACGATCGTGCTCCGGCGGTATTTCATGCCAGCGCCACCGTTTCCAGTGCCAATCTCCACCACGGGGTCTTGTGCTTCCCATTTCCCCTCTTCCGGTACCATTATTCCGATTATCCCCTTGAAAGCTTCGATCTCACCATGACAGAGGAAGAAGCTTCGATGGTGGCGCGGCAGGAAGAAGGGACGGAGGGCCGCGAGCGCGGATGCTGGGATGGCTCCATCGTTCGCGAGGAAGATTTGGCTTGGCTCCACGCCTCTTGTCGCATCCCCGCCGGCATCGCCTGCCGCCTCCCCGCCGGTGAGATTACTCCCACCCCCAAATCTTGGGAATACGTGGTTTTCTTGTCGCATTTCCAACGCGGCTTCGGCCTCCCCACCTCTAATTTCTTCTTCGATTTCATTTCCACCTACAAACTGCAACCGCATCATCTTCTCGCAAAAGCTATCACCTCTCTGTCTTCCTTTGCCTCCGGCATTGAGGGATACATCGGCCTCTGGCCAACCAAAGACCTTTGGATCAAGTTCATGTGTCTGCGGAGGAATGTGGTTCCAGATAAGGAGCCTGCCCCGGAGGACAAGCACTTGAACCAATGTGGCGTCGCTTCCATCTCACCCCGGAAACAGTCCATCTTCCCCCGGGTCACTGGGCTCGAATCTTGCAAGGGCTAGGCCCCGACCTTCTTCTATGTCCGGAACACCACCAAGGAGGACCAGATCCGGCTGCTCCCCTTCAGACTCGGTCCTCCAGACACCTCGCTTTGGGAAAGCATTCCCAAGCGCGCCACGACCCTGGCGAATCAAGTGGCTCGCCGGATCACGGAGCTGCTTAAGGAGCACCTCCGGGGGGGAGGATATCATGATCACTTTCCTTCGCAGCCGGGTCTCCCCCCTCCAGAAGCAAGCCCACAAGATCTGCTATCTTAGCGGTCCTCTTGACCCTCACCAGACCTCCTCTTTTGAGTTGGATAACTCAGCGGTTTATCGCCGGGTTAAGTCCATTTTCAACGTGGAGAAGGAGTTCTCCGAGGCCTGGGAGTGGGGACTTGAGCCCTTCACTGGCGCCAACCCTCCTCCAAAGGTAAGTTAACCCTTCTTTGTTTTCCGGATTCTCTTTGCATGTTAATTTCCCTTTGTAACTTGGCGATTATTCTTTTAGAAATTTCTCCAGCAACCGCTGGAGGATGGCGAGCTTCTGGCCAGCAAGTGGTTGGAGGACCACCCCAAGGGAGACGAGGTGGAGACTGATCCGGAGGCCTTCTTGCCTGCCCCGGACATCGTCAAAACAGCACTGGTAAGGCCTCTTCTCTAAGGGATTGGCCAGATGATGATGATTCGGACATTGAGGTCCTTGAGGTACTTGATCCGGTTCTTATCTCTTATTTGCACCTGGCTTATGCTCGAATGTTCAGCTAACCCGGACGCTCAGGTCCATGAGGTTCCTCCGCTTGCTACCGGTGGCCCGGCCCCGGCCCCTTCCTAGAAGCGCGCAGCTACCCCGGCCATAGCTTCGGAGGCGCCGCCGCCCAAGAAGAGGCAAAAGACGTCTGGGGTTAAACCCTCGGCCAAGCCTGCTGCCAAGAGCACAGTCTGGAGGGCACCCAAACCTCGGGCTCCTCCTACCATTGACGAGTAAGTCCTTTTAGCATTGCTACTTCGGATTCTTCCATTGCTTGCCTTAGTCTCTGGTTGGTTCTTTTTTTTTTGACTTGCTGTCCTTCCTTTTTTCTAGAGCTCCTGTGGATATCTCCCAGAGCGGTTCCGACATAGGCTCCCCACTCCGGACTGGTCCCTCTCCCCCTGCAACGATGATCATCATCCGCTTAGCCCTATTCAAGAGGGTTCTGCGGCCGCGTCTGACCAGAGTCCACCTCGCCAAGAGGAGGGCAACGTCGGCGCAGGGGTTAGTGGGTCGGATCTGGATACGGCAATGCCGAATCTCTCCAGCTCCTCGGCCTTTGTGCCTAATGTTGAGGTGCCAGCTTCATCGGCGCTGCCCCTAGCAAACCTAGTACCAGGACCAGCAGCAACACCAGCACCAGCAGCACCAGCACTAGCACTAACAGTAACAGCACCATAAACAACACCAGAAGTAGCAGCAACAACACCAGCAGCAGCAACACCAGCACCAGCAACAGCAAGAGCTCCCAAGCCTCCTAAGGGAAAGCCCCCCACCAGGTCTGCCCCTTCAATCACTGACTTCTTTCAGCATGCTCCTCAACCCTCATCCGACAAAGCTAAGAAGACTTTCGGGTCAGCTTCGTCTGGGCCAGCTTCTAGATCAGAGGGCAGCAAACATCTGGTTTTGCACACCAGCCCCGTTGTGGCTCAATCCGCCAGGCGCGAGGCCCATGTGAACGGCCTAGTGACGAGCCATTCTGCGAGCGGTGAGAGTGATAGTCCACTACTCCTTGAGTACGTGAAGAACTGGAACAACACCGAATTTGTCGACCCTCAGGGCGATCTCCCAGAAAGGTTCGGCCCTGCCGAGTTCAGCGCGCAAATGAACTCCGCTACTTAGGCTATCTCCCTGGCTGGCCGGATGATGGAGGTAATCCTTTTTCTCTGCTGTTGATGTTTTTCATAACTTAGCATTTGTAGGTATATCCCAGTCCCCAAGCCTCTGAGGGAATAACTTGTTATTCGGTCGGATGCTCCCTAGTTTTTGTTCATAATGTCATTAATTTGCAATAAATTTTGGGCCGGGTCTAGTTCCCTTGGACCGGATCATGTAGTCTTCAAATATCCACACACCTAGAGCCAGGTTAAGTTCCACTTGTCCTGGATCTTGTAGACTTCAAATATCCACACACCTAGAGCCGGGATAAGTTCCACTTGGCTCGTATCTTGTAGACTTCGAATATCCACACACCTAGAGCCGGGTTAAGTTCCACTTGGCCCGGATCTTGTAGACTTTGAATATCCACACACCTATAGCCTGGTTAAGTTCCACTTGGCCCAGATCTTGTAGACTTCGAATATACACACACCTAGAGCCGAGTTAAGTTCCACTTGGCCTGGATCCTGTAGACTTTGAATATCCACACACCTAGAGCCGGGTTAAGTTCGACTTGGCCCGGATCTTGTAGACTTCGAATAATTTCTACTTTGCCTCTGAACTTTTGTCTTTCTTGTTTCAGATTACCACTAACCGCCGAACCGCTGAGTTCTAGCGCCTATTGGACTCCTACAAAGACATACGCGGACGTTATGGTAAACTCCTGGAGGAGTACCAGAAGAGGGGTTAGTTTCCATTTCTCTCCCTTCCTTGTTCATTCAAACTTATTAGAACTTATATGAATGTTTTGTCTGGATTACACAGTCGAGGTTGAGGCTGAGAATATAATTATGAGGAAGAATCTTGCAGATATCAAAGGTAACTTCATCCCCTTTACATGATCATTGTACCCTCCGTGCTTTATCCGGTGGACACTCATATTTTGGGTCCTCCGGATCATGTTGCAGTTGCTCTTGAGGACAGTGTCCCTATGCCTGAACTGATGACCCACTGCCTGGAACAATCAGGGAAGTATGAAGTTGAACTAAAGAAGAAGGATGCTGAGATAGCTCGGCTCTAGCAGCAGGACTCGGAGATTACTCGGCTGAATGCCGAAATCCAGAGGCTCAAGAGCTCTCATCAGTCCGCGCTGGAGAAAACCGACCAGGAGTTTGCCAAAGAGTAGGAGCGTTTAATCACGCAAATCTCCAAGGACAAGAGCTTACTGGAGGAAGCCGACGTCAAACTTACGTTGGCAACCACTGAGTACGAAAAACTCTGGGTCCACAACGCCAACACTGATTCCGAGCTTCAGCGACTCCTCTTCCAAATTGCACATAAGTTCTGTGCCCTAGCTTGATTTGTTACAATTAGGATTTGGTCCATCCGCTTAACATTGCTCCTCTTATCCTTAGGCAAATTTCTAGAGAGCGATACGTTTGCCGACTCTGCCGTACACCAATCCCGTGAGCAGCGTGGAATTCCTGTTGGCCGTGATGACGAGCCAAATCCCTATACCACAGAGGATCTCCTGGCGAGTCTCACCGCTCATCTTGAGATAGGAAAGAATTTCGGCACGGACATTGTCCCAGCAGCAACACGGATGTTCAGCTGCCTCTGGCTGTCAACACCTGGATTTTTAATCCCAGATGCTCGTTATGCCATACCTCGCAATCCTAGGATTACCATTTTTGCGAGACATAACGGATTGGATATCACAGTACATCATCCATTACAAACCATACACAAGGTTTTACACAAATAAGGATCTCATGATCCAGTCTTTAATACAACAAGCAGCGGAAATAAATGATAGCGTAGCGGTGGGGTCCATCTTCAGGGGCACAGGCAATGCTGACGAAGGCAGATAGTCCTAGTTATCATAGCCGTCCAACTGATCATCATCTTAATAATCTCCTTCATAGTATGGCCATGATAATAGCCAGGGACAAAAGCCATGAGTACTCTTTAAGTACTCGCAAACTACTACTAGCAAGGAGTATAAATCTAAGTTAAAGTGCTGAATCTAAGTTAACTATCAAGTTAAGTTTGAAACCTAAGCTGAGTTCAGAAGCAAAGAAAGATAAAATAAGGTTCTAGAATCACTTAAGTTGGGAAGCTATTATTATCAACACAACCCTGTTGTGGTCAAGTCAAAGTTCATCATTCATTTCAAGTTATTTAGAAAACATCTGACAACGAAACAGTATGGCCATTCCAACTGTCCATAACCGCGGACGCGGATATTCGAATAGTTTGACTCTCTGCAGAGGTGGTACACTTTCACCACAAGATTCGATACATCTGTTAGGGATAACCCTGAATCGTCATACTTAGTATGCAGATAATCAAACATAACCTTCCCTTTACACACCCTAGTACAAGCACCTCTCCTATGAGCATGGCCTCCCAACCATGACCATCAGTCATCTTGGGCACTACATAGGTGGACAACATTGAGAGGTAGCCTCAGCTCAAACCTCTCCCGTGAGGGAACTAATACTAATGCATATAAATTTCCAGCTAAGCCTTACCCAATTAAGGTAATGTGGTTCTACGGTAAATTTCGAATGGTATCGCATCCGAATCCAACCATCAGTTTTATAAAAGGGTTAAGGCTCATGCCTCGTCATTTTCATCATCATAACCAGTTATGTTTCTCAACACATGTCAAAACATCTCAATAGAATGACTCATCATTCCAAGGTTTTCATAATTCATTTTCACCAAGTATTCCCATCTAGAGTGACTCAAGTTTTTGATATATACTAAGATACTAAGTTAAGAGTGTTCACTAAGGTGGAAGTGATGGGTTCAATCTCCTTCCATAGAGTGACATCTAAAGGTTTCTAGGTACGTCAAGTTTTATACTTTTTATGCTACCTTCAAAATTAAGTAAAGAACTTTGTGTAAACTAAGGGAGGTAAAACTTGTTAATAAGGCTTGGGGTACTAATAGTTAAAGGGGTGTGATCAAAGCCTTCTTAAGGCATCTTTGCTAAACCATCTAGTTTAATTCTAGCCTTCTAACAATAGCTTGCCTTGGTTGGTGCAGTGGTTGAAATTTTCTTCTTCTTCTTCTTCTTGGTAGAACTCTTCCTCCTCGAAAGCTTGGTCGGTACTAGCGTCTATAAATACATAGGGAGTGCACAATCACCAAACAATACTTAACTAGGCTAAGTAGCATTCTAAAACACACATTTGATGATCTATTATCATCACAAACATCACAAGTTTTAATTCAATAGTTTCATCCTTTTTATTTTAGAAAAGTAATTTCTACTTATTGAAATATTAACTAAAATTTTAATATTCACCACCAAAATATGGGATCATGTGAACACATTTCCTCACCACATATTCTAACATGTGGGAATGAGATTTAAGGGTTGGATCAATATTACTTTGGTTTAAGTTCATTATTTAATGATTTAAAGTGACTAGAAATGCCTATATAGAATTATTTTGGTACTAGTCCAAAGTCACTGCATGTAAACCTTAATATTATTACATGGTTAGATAGATATGATGAATTGTGATTTTTGAGAGTTGGAATAAACTCAAAAGCTAACTTGGTTGATTTTATAAAAATGTTGCAAGTTGCAAAAGCTTCTGTTTTGTTATTCTTATTAGGAGAGATCTATAACTCTAATTGAATTAAATCCAACGGGCTTGGATAGATCATTTTAATACCTTTCAGACAAAATTGGTTTCATACAATTTGGATTTATAAAACTCTCTGAATTGAATTTTGAAATAGGGGACAGAAACTAGATTTAACTAAAAAGGAAAAACCAGATTTGAATCTATGGGCTAGCGCGGGAAAGGACTTGGGCCGGCCCAGTGGCATTCCGCGGTGCGGGGCTCAGCTGACAGGGGGGTCCCGCTTGTCAGCGGCACTTAACACGTGAAAGCAGACGCTACTGTGGGTAATGAGGATTAGAAGCGAGATCAACGGCTGATGGTCGTCGTCGACGACGAACAGGTCGCCGGCGAGCTCGAACCCTAGCGGCTCGGTGGGGGTCTACTGGGGGCGTACCAGGGCTCCAGCGGGGTCGGCGAGGCGGGCAAACAAAGTAGAAGACAACAGCGAGGCGAGGCGTGGTCGCGGCAGAGCTTGGGGCGGTCGAAATCAACGGCACCCTTCTCCTCCAGAGACGGCGGCTCCGGCTCCAATTCCAGTGGGCTTCTGCTCCAGTTGCTCTGGCTAAAGGTGGGTGAGGTTCAGAGAGGTGAGGGGAGTGGAATGGTGTGGAGAAGAATGGCTGGGGAGGGCTCCTTTTATAGGCCCGACGGTGAGACCGAGCGGGATGGGCGGTCGACGGTGGCGACATGGCTACGGCGAGCTAGCGGCATGGCGGGGGATGGCGATCGATGGGCGTTCTGGCGGTGCTCTAGGACTTAAATGCGGCGTAGGGCGGTGGCACGCGTGGTGAGAGGTGGCGCTCGCGGCCAAGCGGGCGGTCCACGGCGAGCGGTGGCTGTGAGGCTTTGGGCGGCGAACGGGGATGTCTGGGGTGTTCTCCAGGTCGAGGCGGAGCGGCGGGCACGGGCTGCGGTCGAGCCGGCGTGTGCATGCATGCCGGGTGCGGCGCTCTGGCGTGCTCTAGGCCTGGTGCGGTGGCACTGGGCGCGGGTTGTGCTCGGTGGTCCACTGCTGCTCTTGGCTCGGGCAAGGGACAGGGAGTGGCGGTGAGGTGCTGGCTACCTCCTAGACATGGAGAGAGAGGGGGAGGTGGTCGGCTAGGGTGAGGGCAAGGTTGGCCGGCGAGTTGGTGCTCGGCATGGCTTGGCCTTTCCACTAGGGTGTAGGGGATGGGGTGGTAATGGCATGGTTTGATCAAGTGGAGACAGAGGGAGTGTTTTGTGGTCAATTGGGTGGCAAAACCCTGTAGAAACAGTGAGCTAGCTAATTGTGTTTGATTCTGCCTGCCATGTGTTTGATGAAATGGCCGCAAGAGAAAAAGTTCTGAATTTTGATTTCAAATTTTTTGAGTGATCTCCACTAGTGATAGGTAGTCTCTGGTTGCAAGGGTTCTGAAAATGGAGCTCAAAACGATGGTTTTTGAAATAGGGGTGATCTATGCATATGCATTAGATTCAATTTTAAACTGTCATTTAAAATAGTTAACAGAATGTTTTTAGCAGATCCAAAGGTGGGCCTTGGTACCTCATTATGTGTACTAGCAACGGGTGCAAAGATCAAGAACTGTTTCTGTTAAGAATTGAGTACTAGGAATAGCCAAAGTAGGCATGAGAGTTAAATTTGCCAAAATGACCATTCCTTCTTTTTATTTCTTTTTGATTTCATTTTCTTTAGGAAAAGTTTGGGAATGATGTAGATGAGGTTTAAATCACCTAAGAAACATTTTACAAGCATTGGATCAATCAATCATGGCAATTCAAACAACTCCTATTTTAAATGCACACATATATGAATGCTTTCATTTTAAATTTGGAAAAGTTTTTGTTAACCCTATTTTTGGATGATTTGATCTTGATAAGCTTGGATTAAAGTTTTGGGATGTTACACTGGCCCAGTGAGACCATTCCCAAGCAAACCTCCGACTTCATAGCCAAGCTCATGGAATGTGACACGCAACTGCACCTATGGCGCGAATCTGTGGCACAGGCTGGAGCCGACATTGCTCTGAAGTTTACGCTTTCATGGTATGAAGGGATTGACTTGGCATTGCTCAGGCATATGCACACCGGGTCTAAGTGGTGCGAGGATCCAGAGTGGATCGCGCGCCGCCAGGCCTGTGCGAACAATCTCATTCAGTACTCCTTCTGCCATGTCTAGAATGAGGGGCCAAGCTTCCTTGATGTTGCTCATGACGAGATTGTCTCTAGAGCTGAAGAGGAAGGGAATGAGAGTGAGGGCTCCGAGCTAGGCGATGAGGCTGAAGACCTAGGGGACAACGAAGTTGACCCAGAGAAGGAAGCCAAGTCTAGTGCTCCTCCTGCACAATCCGGAGTACCTCCCTCCTCTGCAGATGATTCTTCTGCTGCTTCTGCCCCTTTAAAAACACTCAAATCATATTTATCAGATCCCCGGAATGCCGGGCCCAGATGTACTTTAACACTTTGGTTTGCTTGTGCTACAATTTCATGTTCTGGACTAATTTTATATTGCCGGATTATCGTGGGCAAAGTACCCGAGTTTCATTTTCTTGTTCCCCCAATTTTTGACTCGGCCCGCATCTACCTTGATTCGGTTTTTCGACTTGCGAGTCCGAGGTTCATAAAATTGACTTAACAATACTTGAAACCTTGAGATTACCTCAAAATGATTCGGCATTTTAGTGAAGAAAATAAACTAAGGGTTAGCCAGAAAACCAATGTCGGCCCGCTTAAGCTCTTTTTCCTTAGTTGTCTTTCATGTGCTTTGCCATTCCAAACTTGTTCTCTTGCATGCCATGAAGCCAATTCTTGTTGGACAACAGCAAAGTCGAAGAGTTAGGTTTTTGATAAGCTCACTGCCGACATACATACCGACATATGAGTAGTTCGGATACATTCACCTTTTAGGTGTAGAAAGGATGCAACAGTGCTACGTTCCATGGTCTTTTGGATTCCTCTCTAGACCTGTCCGCCTTGTTCTTTTGTTGGGGCTATGCATCAATAAGATAGTAGGAATCATTGCACAAAGCTTTGCTCACAATGAAGGGCCCTTCCCATGGGGGGATAACTTATGCATGCCAGCGGTGCGCTGTATTAACCTTAGCACCAAATCACCTTCCCGAAAAACTCGGGGGTTTACTTTCCGGCTATGATAGCGTCAAAGATTTTGCTGATATATGGCGGATCTGGATAATGCCAGTTCTCTCGCATCTTCCAGCAGATCAACATCATTTTTCCAGGCTTCACGCACTTTGGCTTCTATGTATTGGGTGACCCTAGGCGAATCATGCTCTATGTCGGCTGGTAATACAGCTTCTTCCCCATATACCAGAAAGAATGGTGTATAGCCTGTTGATCGATTTGGAGTTGTTCTTAAACTCCATAGTACCGCTGGTAGCTCTTCTATCCAGCACCCCGCTAATCTTTGCAGCGGCTCTATGAGCCGGGGTTTTATCCCGGACAATACCAGTCCGTTGGATCTTTCCACTTGCCCGTTCGACGCGGGGTGGGCGACTAAGGCGACATCTAACCGGATCTTATTTTCCTGGCAGAATCTCGCAAACGCTCCTTTAGCGAAATTCGTCCCACTATCAGTTATGATGCTATGGGGATAGCCGTACCTTAAGATTATATCTTTGAGGAATCTTACTGCTGTTGCCCCATCACATTTTCGAATCGGTTTCACTTTAATCCATTTGGTGAATTTGTCAACCATAACCAGCATGTGGGTCATCCATCCTTTGGACGGCTTAAATGGTCCTACCATATCTAGGCACCATATAGCAAATGGCCATGTAATGGGGATAGTTTTCAGCTCCTACATTGGCAGGTGAGTTTTCGTGGCGTATTTTTTACAACCATTGCATTTTCTCACCAAGTCCTCTGCTTGCTCCAAAGCACTAGGCCAATAAAACCCATGATGGAAAGCCTTTGCCACTAAGGACCTTGAGGAGGCATGGTGGCCACATTCCCCTTGGTGAATATCTCGTAGTATGTCGAGTGCTTCCTCCGGATCAACACACCGCTGTAGTACTGCTGTCACACTCCTTTTGTTTAATTCAGCGTTGATTATGGTATAGGCCTTTGCCCTTCTCTGAATTTGCCTTGAACTTATTTCATCATCTGGCAGGATTCCCTCTTTCAGGAAATCAAAAATTGGCTTGGCCCAAGATGGTATAGGTCGGAGGGGAAATGGTTCCTCATCCACTTCCATTGCATCCACCAACATAACTCCTGCCGGATCAAGCTGCATAGTCCCCGGGTTTTCCGAAGCAGTCCCTGGGTTGGTTGAGGTGCTTCCCCATTCTATCTCCATTGGTGCAGCTCCTGATCCGGGGAGTGCCAGGATGTAAATGGAATCTGATTTGGGCGATGGTGTGATTGATGGTTTTCTTAGGTGTTCCAAGGCAACATTTGGCGGGATTGTCTGCCGGGACGAGCCTAGCTTGGATAGTGTATCCGCTGCCTTGTTTTCAGTCCGAGGTATGTGATGGATCTCACATCCCTTGAAGAACCCGCTTATTTTTTGAACATGGAACATATACAGGGCCATGTTAGCATCCAGGGTATCCCAGTTTCCAGACACTTGCTGCACTACCAAATCCGAGTCTCCAAAGCACTGTATCCGACGTATCCCTACTTCCTTTGCCACTTTGAGACCATGTACTAGTGCTTCGTATTCCGCCACATTATTCGAGGCAGTGAAATGGATTTGAAGGAGGTACTTCAGTTGATCCTTCTTGGGCGAGGTAAGCACTACTCCAGCGCCAAATCCATCTTTTAGTTTTGATCCATCGAAGTGCATTTGCCAATAATTGGAGTCTGGCAGGGGTGGCTCATATTGCATTTCAGCCCAGTCCACAAAGAAATCTGCCACAGCTTATGACTTGATAGCATCCCTTCTGTCGAACTGTGGCGCGCATGGAGCTAACTCGATTGCCCATTTTGCTATGTTGCCGCTTGCGTCCTTGTTACTCATGATCTCTGAAATAGGCGCCTCACATATCACCTTGATGGGGTGTTCCTCAAATTAGTGCTTGAGCTTCTTGGGCGACATATATACGCTGTACGCCATCTTCTGATAATGAGGATAGTTCTGTTTTGACGCTGACAATACTTCGCTCAGATAATACACCGGCCTTTGCACCGACTTTCCTTCCTCTTCACGCTCCACTATGATCACTGCACTTACGAATCGGTTGGTCGCGGCTACGTAAAGCAATATTGGTTCCTTAGGTAGTGGTGCACCTAGGATTGGCGCGGTAGATAACATCTTTTTCAATTCTCAAAATGCAAGATCCGCCTGTGGTGTCCATGTGAACTTGTCTGCCTTTTTCATTAGCTGGTAGAGGGGCAAGGCCTTCTCTCCTAGCCGACATACGAACCGACTTAATGATGCCAGGCAACCAGTGAACTTCTGGACATCATTAAGACACTTTGGCAACTCCATTATTTCTATGGTCCGGATTTTTGTTGGATTAGCTTCAATGCCGCGGCTAGATACTAAGAAACTGAGTAACTTTCCTGCTGGTACGCCGAAGGTGCATTTCTCCGGGTTCAGTTTCATTCGGAACCTTCTTAGGTTCGCGAATGTCTGCCGGATATCCTGAAGGAGCGTATTGCTTTCCTTGGTTTTTATCACCACATCATCCACATACACCTGCACATTCCGACCTATTTGGTCATGCAAGCATTTTTGCATACATCGTTGGTACGTTGCTCCTGCATTACATAATCCAAACGGCATAGTTCGATAGCAATAATCTCCGTACAGGGTAATAAACGCAGTCTTTATTTGATCATCCGGGTTCAGGGGTATCTGATGGAAACCAGAATACGTGTCAATGAATGAAAGTAGCTCACATCTGGCAGTTGAGTCTATGACCTGATCTATTATAGGGAGTGGAAATGGATCTTTTGGACACTCCTTATTCAGGTTCGTGTAGTCAATACACATGCGCCATACCACTGCCACGTTCGGATCATCTTTCTTTTTCTCCACCAACACCGGATTAGAGAGCCAATCCGGATAGAGTACCTCCATGATAAATCCAGCCGCTAGTAATCTTGATATCTTATCTCCAATTACTTTTCTTCTATCTTCTGCGAAACGCCTGAGAGGCTGCTTTACTGGCTTAGCCCGGGTGTTACATTCAATGAGTGCTCAGCCAACTCCCTCGGTACACCTTGCAGATCTTGCGTAGACCAAGCAAAGATATCCCGATTCTCACGGAGGAAGTTGACGAGCTCGCTTTCCTATTTACTGCTTAACCCGGCACCTATGGTGATGGTGCGCTCTGGGAACAGATCATCAATTGGCATTTTCTTCGTATCCTTAGTCGCTTGGAACGATACGCTTCCGTGCGGGTTGGTCAGGGCCGGCATATGTTGTTGTGCGGATTGAGATAATGCCACCACCTCTAGTGTCTTCCTTTTCACTTGATCTATCACGAGTGACTTGGCTAAATTAGATTCGGCTGATGTGCACTCGATCGAACGCCAGAAGTCCCTTGATATAGTTATCACGCCCCTTGGTCCGGGCAATTTCATCTTAAGGTAGCTGACGTGGGTTGTTGCCATGAATTTGCTCAACGCTGGCCTGCCGAGTAACGCGTGATAAGCACTTTCCAGATTCACTACTTCGAATTCTAAGTTCTCAGTGCGGCAATTGTCTCTTGTGCCGAATAACACGTCAACCCGGACCTTACCAATTGGTTCACAAGAGATTCCCGGCACAATACCGTGAAAAGTGGTCCTTGTTGCTTGAAGCATATTCTCTGTTATCCCCAACTTGTGCATAGTATCCTTGTACATAATGTTGATACTACTACCATTGTCAATCAATACCTTGGAAAACCTCACGTTGAGATTCGGTCCGATGAACATCAGATCCAAGACTAGAGCATAGGTTCCTGGGCTTGGCATGATCTTTGGGTGATCCTTGACACTCCATGTGATCTCTTGATCCGCCCAAGGCATATATCTCGGCACAGCCGGCATTACCGTGTTCACCTCCATATGCCGGTGTTGTAAGCTTTTCCAGTCATTCTCTTCTGTGGCGAACACACAATAGCTTTGATGATGTTCCATGTACTCATTTCGTCCCACCTATTCCAATTTCCTCATCCATTCACACCGCCATGTCGTATGATTCGCTGGACTGTTTGGACTTGGCGTATGAAATTTGCAAGGTTGATCTAGCATAGACTCGAACGTATACCTCGGCCTATCCTTTCGTTCCTGCCATTGCTTTTTCTGCTCCGGGGTCCATGGCTTTCTCCCTTTGCTTTTCTGCTGCCAGTTTTGCCCTCCAGTTTTCTAGCGTTGTGTCGTGGTGGTGTTACGGCAGATGCCATGGATAGGCTAAAGGTGGGGCCAATATGAACTAGAGGGATCCAGGGAGGGATAATGTGGTGATTCCACACACAGATGCTTTGTATTCACTAGGTTTTCCAAGGTTTACAAGTGCTCCTTGAGCTGTATTGGGGAGAGGAGGAAGAAGGAGCTCTCTTACTCTCACCACTAGCTAGATCTCAGGAACCAACTACCCAAATGCCAACCGACCAAGAATCAACCCCTTCTATAGATGCCCTAGCCATCCTTATAATGGGGTGGCTAGGTTTCCAATTAGGGCATATGTGGAGGCATATTCCATGGAATATGCCTCTTCCCAAAATAGCAAACCGACCGGATCACTTTTCACCATCGTAAGCCATGCAGAGGCTACGTGAGCCTCTGCGGCGCCAGCGTCATCTGACACAGGCCGCGTCACCCTTGTCGGCCATGCCTCGATGGTCCTTCCCTCTGTCCGCTTTGCTCATGCTCCAGTGTAAAGTGACCACCTTTTGACCAGCGAGATTCCTTCCTTCTCTTACAAGCCTGATATAACCCGGATCATGCCTGGTTAATCCGGCCACGCGGGTACCTGCATACAAGTTACAGAAATCCTGCCGGCATACGACATACGTCGGCCGGGACTCAGTTAGGTGGACATCCTCTAGTCCAGGTTACTCCGTAAGTCGGCCAGCCTTGAGGTGACTCGGCCAGCATTCACTTTGACCTTGTCATACCTCGGCTAACTCGGCCTTTATACCCCGGCGTGACCCTACCTGGGGGTACCCCCGCAACATTAGTCCCCGAAGCTGGTGCGGTCTTAGCACCTCAAACTGCTAAGGCCACGGCAGGTTCAATTTACTGAGCCTTTTGCTACCTTTTCCGAGTTACGTCGTATCCGGATTTCATTGGCTAGCTTTTCCCTTGGCACATTCCGAGTTTTCACTCGCTGGCCGGGTCACCCTTTAGTTTTTCGGGTTATCCTTCCTTCTCTCGTACCTTCCCCACATCCCACGTGGAGGGTAATCATTATCTTGCCTCATTTTAAGGGCCTGCACCAGTTACTGCTGCAGTTAATGTCAGGTGTTACTGTTGCACACGTCACGTCACGCATGTCTCCTCGTTAACTGTATCATCACGTCGCGTCGTGGGATCCCCTGTGCCCTGTGTCCCTTCCTATGGCTCGCCTCTGATTGGCTGATCCGGCAGATACACGGCCACACCGTGTGGCCTCGCCGCATCGCACGATCCCACTACCCCGCTGGGGCGTGGTTAAATAGGGGAGGGGCGCGCCCCTTGGTCTTTTTCCCCTTCTTGCGCCCCTCTGCCTCTTCTTCTTCTTCTTCCTCCTAGCGATAGCACCGCCACCGCCGCATCTGCTTAGCAGCGCCGCCGCCGCACCATGCATTTTCGCACCTGCATCGTTGCCGCTCCCGCGCATCTCCACCGCCACGGGTCCGTGCCAGTCCAAGGCACTGCCCCCCACCTCCGATAGGGCCGGTGAGGACAGCGACCTATACATGACTGAAGAGGAGCTCGCCGTCGCGGAAGAGGAGATGGAGGAGGGGCGGAGAACACAGAACTCGGCGCCTGGGCAGGTTCCTGGGTGTGCCAGGACGACCTGGACTGGCTCTATTGCATGCGCCGCATCCCCGAGGGCGTGGTTGCCCACCTCGCCTCTAAGGAGCTCGCTCCCTCACCCAATCCGGGTGCGTTCATTGTGTTCCTCTCCCATTTCTAGCGCGGCTTCGGCCTCCCCGTCAGCGATTTCTTCCATGACTTCCTCGATATCTATGAGCTTCAACCACACCATCTCCCGGCGAATTCCATCACATCCCTTTCTTCCTTCGCCTGCACCATAAAAGCATATGTTGGATTGTGGCCCACTAAAGAGCTCTAGATCCGGTTCTTCGGTCTCTGAAGGAACGTGATTCCGAATAAATTGCTTGACCCGGAGGACAAGCATCTGACACAGTTCGGTGCTGCCTCCATTTCACCTTGGAAACAGTACGTCTTCCCCCGGGTCATGGGACTCGATTCTTGCAAGGTCTAGGCCCGAACTTTCTTCTATGTCAGAAATGGCACGGATGAAGACTTGATCCGGCTGCGCCCCTATGCTCCGGGTCCTCCTAATCTGGATTTGTGGGACCCAGTTTCCAAGAAACCCACCGTCTTGGCGAATAAAGTCCACAAGCGGTTCAAGGAGTTGAAGGATTTGGGGCTGCGCAACGAGGACGCGATGATCACTTTCATCCACAGCCGGATCTCCCATCTCCAGAAGCACACACACAAGCTTTGCTATATGAGTTGGCGACTTGACCCCAACCGGACTTCCTCCTTTGAACTAAACAACACAGAGATATTCCGCCGGGTCAAGGCCCTTTTTACAACTGACAAGCAATTCTCTGCTGATTGGGAGTGGGGATTGGAGCATTATTGCAAGGACAGGCCTCCTCCTACAGTAAATCTTGTGATTCAATGTTTTTCTGAGTTATATTTTATGTCGGAGTATGCTGTTTATCTGATCCTTTTGTATTTCTCTCTTAGCTGTTTCTTCAGCAAACTCTCGAAGATGGCACTGAGCCTTCGCTCAAATGGGTGAAGGATCGACTTGTCTCGGACGAGGAGGAGCCGGATCAGGAGATGCTCCTGCCATTCCCTGATGCAACCAAACGACCCACTAGTAACTTCTCTTCCTTAAGAGATTGGCCTGATGATGAAGATGATTCCGACGTTGAGGTGATGGAAGCATTTGACGTTGTACCCCTTTCTTATGCCTTTCCGGCTTCAGCTAACCCGGGTGGGCAGATCCACGAAGATCCTCCTCTTGCCACGGGTGAGCCGGTCCTAGCCGTGTCCAAGAAACGGGCTGCAACTTCCGCTGCTCCTTCTGGACCTCCTAAGACAACCAAGAGGTGGAAGAGGTCTACCGACAAAGCCACCACCAAGCCTCCGACTAAGGCCACGACTCGGGGAGCTCGGAAGCCCAAGGAGCCATTGACCTCTGATGAGTAAGTCACTTTCTTCTCTGCTTCGTGCTTTGCTATTCACATGCTTTTCCTTTGTTATAACTTATTATTCATTGTTTGATTTGGCAGGGCTACGGTGGAAGTTCCTCCGAGCGGCTCGAGCATCTCCTCCTCCTTCCGGCATAGCCCATCTCCCCCTCGTGGCGATGATACTCGCCTGCTGAGCCCCATTCAGGAGGGTTCAGCGGCTGCTCCGGGTTCTAGCCCACCTCGTCCAGAGGAGGGTGACCTTGGAGCAGGGGGAAGTGGCTCCGCTGAGGAAGCGGATGCTCCCAGCTCCTCTTCGGCTCAGCCGCAACTTGCTACCTTCGGGGTACCAACAGCACCCCTGCCAAGATCAGCACGAGCACAAGCACCAAATACCAAGACCAACAGCAAGAAGATAAGCACCAAAGAAGAAGCACTAATCGCTTCACCGTCCGAGTCTTCCAAGACTCGGCGAGAAGGCCCAATTAGCACCAAGGCTGCACCCAAGACTAAATCCGCAGCTCAAACCTCCACCTCTCAGCAGCAGCCTAAGGCCAAGAAAAATTCTAACGCAGCCAGGGCATCATCCATCGAGGCTGGACAGCGCACGCTCGCGTCCATGCTTCCGAAGAAAACTGCACCAAAGAAAGATGCCTCCCCCGGGTCAGCTAGCACGCAACTTGCATTGCACACCAGCCCTGCTGCCGCCCAAATCGAAAGGAGGGAAGCCCACGCCAAGGGTTTGATAGCTCCTCACATGCTTAGCGAAGAGCGATATCCCTCGGCCCTAATTGAATATGTTAATAACTGGAATAACGCGGAGTTCGTCAATCCTAGCGATGATCTTCCGGAGAAATTTGGGCCCGCGGAGTTTAGCACACAAATGAACACAGTAGCTAAGGCTATCAACCTCGCCGGCCGGATGATGGAGGTACGCTACTTTGTCTTTTCTTTAGCATGCACAAGTGCTTAGAGATATATCCATTAGTCCCCGAGCCTCCGGGGGAGTAACTTGTTACTCGGCAGGATGCTCCTTAGAGAACTAGCGTAGCTCCTTAGTAATTAGAATATGCACACACCTAGATCCGGGTTAAGTTCCACTTGGCCCGGATCTTGCACACTTCGAACACGCACACACCTAGAGCCGGGTTAAGTTCCACTTGGCCTGGATTTTGTACACTTCGAATATGCACACACCTAGAGCCGGGTTAAGTTCCACTTGACCCGGATCTTGTACACTTCGAATATGCACACACCTAGATCCGGGTTAAGTTCCACTTGGCCCGGATCTTGTACACTTCGAATATGCACACACCTAGAGTCGGGTTAAGTTCCACTTGGCCCGGATTTTGTACACTTCGAATATGCACACACCTAGAGCCGGGTTAAGTTCCACTTGGCCCGGATCTTGTACACTTCGAATATGCATATAATTAATTCCACTTTGCTTTTCTTAGGTTACCACCAATCGTCGGAGTGCTGAGTTTCAGCGCCTCTTGGACACACACAAAGGGCTGCGCTCGAAACATTCTGTACTTCTTGCTGAGTTCGACAAAAGGGGTAAGTTTTCTCTTTGCCTTTTTCCCATCTTTCTTTGTCTTTCCCTGCCGGATTAATTTGTCATTCGAATTGCGCAGCCAGAGTGGAGGCGGAAAACACCATCATGAGGAAGAACTTGGAGAAGATAAAAGGTAAGTCTGTTTTGATTAATCTTCTTCTGTGCTCTCTCTCCTTTTCTTCTTGGCTCGGCAGATATTTATGCCTCGGCTCTGCCGGGTTAACACACCATTGCAGCATCCCTTGAAGATAGTGTGCACGTGCCTGATATGATGCTGCATTTTCTCGAACAAGCAGGGCAACATCAGGCCGAGCTCAAGAAGAAGGACGATGAACTTGCCATTCTTCGGGCCAAGGATGATGAAATTGCTGATGTCTATGCACTTCTATTCTTGTAGACAGTTGTTGGCCCTCCAAGTGCAGAGGTTTCTAGAACAACAGCAAGTTTTCCCTTAAGTGGATTACCCAAGGTTTATCGAACTGAGGGAGGAAGTGGTCAAAGGTATCCCCTCTCAAACAACCATGTAATCAAGATACAAGAAGTCTCTTGTGTCCCCAACACACCCAATACACTTGTCAGATGTATAGGTGCACTAATTCGGCGAAGAGATAGTGAAATACAAGTGGTATGGATAATTATAAGTGGTAATGGTGCTAGAAAATAACTTGATGGCATGGAAGAAACTAAAGGCAAACTGAAATAAAGATGGAAGCAAGCAAGCATGTAATAGATCTAGTAGCAAACGGTGTTTCAATGCTTAGAAACAAGGCCTAGGGACCATACTTTCACTAGTGAACACTCTCATATAAATATCATCTCTTTATGATACTACTCTTAACTACTCTCCGGTTGGACACTCTAATCAACGGTAGGGCTATAACAACACACCTCAAAGTTCATCTTTCCCATCTAGAAAACCCCACACTATCACCTTGAGTACTAGATGAGTCCAACAAAGACCACAATTTCATAAAGACATCCAACTCCAAATATAACTCATAACAAGTATTTGGAATCTCTAGCCTAAGTGCCACCATGGTGTGCACGCTGTCACTTTCACACACATAGGGAGAGCAGAGATCTATTAAAGCACCTGACTAGCAAGGTATATCTACAGATTACAAGCTCATGGTCTCAATAAGATCATGCATAGATAGAGAGATGAACACATTGTTAGGTCCGCAGCATAGAAAACAGAAAATTTCCTACAGTGTGAACTACACGCCAAGATCTATCTACTAGGTACAAAGCAACGGGTGCACATACATCCAACGAGAACTTACCCTCGTAGACAACGAGCTTTGTTAACGAGTAGGAACTCGTGGTTGATGTAGTCGTACACTTGCCGATCTCAAGATCGTGAGGAAGTCCGAGCGCCGCAACTCAGCAGCGCATCCACACTCGCACACACGTTCAAGCCACCGGACAACCTCCACCTCCTCATTCCAGCGATCCAGTGGAAGCAGCAACTCCTTCTAGACGAAATGCCACCGGGAACATGTATCTCGCTAATCCGAGACCATGGGGGAATAATTCTAGAGGGGGAGAGAGATCCTTCACAAGGAGGTGTGAGGATGAAGGAGGGAATGGGTGACCTTTTATAGGAGGAGGGGGGTGCCCCCTCTCTCCATGGCCGGCACATGGGGGGTGACCCCTCACCTCCCCCATTCATGTGGTGGTAACCCCTCCACATTAAAATGCCTCTTCACATTCCCTTTTAAAGTCTCCACTTGAAATCCATTAAATTTCTCCAAATTTAATTCTCTCTCATTTAATAAAACTCTTTTTATTAAATTTATTCAGAATTTTGTTAACTACTTTAATTAACAAACATTCACATATAGCCCCTGGCAATACTTCAATATCACATGCAGAACCACCTTCTACAATTTCACCCGAAACAATTTCCGGTTTCTATTGAAACAATTCCTGCGCTTTGCAATTCTTTCGTCTGAAACATATGTGCTCCAAAATGGTGTCCGATAACTCTTATGTGTGCCACCCTACGGTTCGCGAATAATGCAGACATGATCGAGACCCTTCTCTGATCAATAATCAGCAGCGGGACCTGGAGATCCGTATTGACTCCTACACATTCAACGATGACTCCTGTGATCGTGAGAACCTTTAATGCTTGTAACTAAATCCCTTTGTCTCTCGATATATTACATGTCCGAGATTCGATCATTGGTATCTCCATACCTAGTTTGATCTCGTTACCGACATGCACTCTTTTCTCGTTCCCGTGATATAACATTCTAGTGATCACATCACTTGCTTGCAAGCTATCCTAATGTGATATCACCAAGAGGGCCCAAACTATATCTATCCGTCATCTGGATTGACAAATTCCACTCTTGATCCATGAGCCTCAACATAACACCTTCGTAGTACTGAACCCATATTTATAGTCACCTTGTTACGGTGTGACGTTTGATGTTATCAAGATACTCTTCCGGTGTTAGCAATTAACATGATATCATGGTCTAAGGATAAAGATTACTTCGTATGATGTTATAGCAATATAAACATAATGACTTGATCGTAATGCTATACTGTTGGGTCCGCAGCATAGAAAACAAAAATTTCCTACGGTGTGAACTACACGCCAAGATCTATCTACTAGGTACAAAGCAACGGGTGGACATACATCCAATGAGAACTTACCCTCGTAGACAACGAGATTTGTTAACGAGTAGGAACTCGTGGTTGATGTAGTCGTACACTTGCCGATCTCAAGATCATGATGAAGTCTAGCAGGTCCGTCCGCCCAAAGACGCCCATCAGATCCAGCTCCAGCACCACCAAGTCCAGCACCACAAAGCAGCGGTGCATCCGTGATCGCACACACGTCCGGTACCCCGA
Source organism: Avena insularis (assembly GCA_023614405.1). Classification (NCBI taxonomy): domain Eukaryota; kingdom Viridiplantae; phylum Streptophyta; class Magnoliopsida; order Poales; family Poaceae; genus Avena; species Avena insularis. Next base: position 416,639,708 of record CM042686.1, on the reverse strand, counting down.
CAACCTCCATCCCTCGCTCCAGCAAATAAGTGGAAGCAGCAACTCCTTTCCAGATAAAGCCACCGGGAACAAGTATCTCGCTAATCCGAGACCATGGGGGAATAATACTAGAGGGGGAGAGAGATCCTTCACAAGGAGGTGTGTGTGAGAAGTGAGGAGGGGGTGGCCTTTTATAGGAGGAAGGGGGTGCCCCTCCTTCATGGCCGACGCATGGAGGAGGTGACTCTTCACCTCCTCCATTCATGTGGTGGTAACTCCCTCCACATAAATTTGCCCCTTCGCATTCTTTTTTAAAGTCTCCACTTTAAATGCATTAAATTTCTCCAAATTTAATGCTCTCTCATTTAATAAAACTCTTTTATTATTTTTATTCAGAATTTTGTTAATTACTTTAATTAACAAACATTCACATAAAAACCCCTGCAACATTTCAATATTACATGCAGAACCAATTTTAGCAATTTCACCCGAAACAGTTTTGGTGTCTATTGAAATAATTCCAGCGCTTTCTTAAATCTTTATCTGAAACATATTTGTTCCAAATGGTGTCGGTATCCCTTAATTGTGTCACCCTACGGTTCACGAATAATGCAGACATGATCGAGACCCCTCTCCGATCAATAATCAGCAGCGGGACCTGGAGATCCATACTGACTCCTACACATTCAACGATGACTTCTATGATCGTGAGAACCTTTAACGCTAGTAACTAAATCCCTTTGTCCCGTGATATATTACATGTCCGAGATTCGATCATCGGTATCTCCATACCTAGTTTGATCTCGCTCACATGATGCACTCTTTTCTCGTTCCCGTGATATAACATTCTAGTGATCACATCACTTGCTTGCAAGCTATTTCAATGTGATATCACCGAGAGGGCCCAGAGTATATCTATCCATCATCGGGATTGACAAATTCCATTCTTGATCCATGAGCTTCAACATAACACCTTCGTAGCACTGACCCCATCTTTATAGTCACCCTGTTATGGTGTGACGTTTGATGTTATCAATATACTCTTCCGGTGTTAGCAATTAACATGATCTCATGGTATAAGGATAAATATTACTTCGTATGATGTTATAGCAATATAAACATAATGACTTTGATCGTAATGCTATACTTCGGATGAATGTTCATCACATCATTCCACCAATGGTGTGACCTTGTTATTAACAACATCCAATGTCCATGATTAGGAAACCTTGATCATCTTGTTAATCAACAAGCTAGTCTATAAGAGAGGCATAATTAGGAACCCTTTTTGTTTATTAAACACACATGTATTGATGTTTCCGATCAATACAATTCTAGCATGTAAAATAAACATTTATCATAAACATGGAATAAGATAATAACCACTTTATTATTGCCTCTCGGGCATATTCCCTTCATTTACTTCGGATGAATATTCATCACATCATTCCACCAATGGTGTGACCTTGTTATTAACAACATCCAATGTCCATGATCAGGAAACCTTGATCATCCTGTTAATCAACAAGCTAGTTTATAAGAGAGGCATGACTAGGAACCCTTTTTGTTTATTAAACACACATGTATTGTTGTTTCCGAATCAATACATTTCTAGCATGTAAAATAAACATCTATCATGTATAAGGAATATATAATAACAACTTTATTATTGCCTCTCAGGGCATATTTCCTTCAGTCTCCCACTTGCACTAGAGACAATAATCTAGTTCACATAGTGATAAATCTAACACCCATGGAGTTCTGGTGTTGATCATGTTTTGCCCTAGGGAGAACTTTAGTCAACGGATCTGCTACATTCAGGTCCGTATGCATTTTTACAAATCTTTATATCTCCATCCTTGACATGCTCGTGGATGGAGTGAAACCGCGCTAATATGTTTGGAATTCTTGTGAGACCTTGGTTCCTTTATGCTATTATGGCTCCATTGTTGTCACAATAGATCACCATCGGGTCCAACGACTGGAACCACACCCAGCTCAGTAGTGGACTCTTTCATCCAAATCGCCTCGCCCGCTTCAAGCAAAGCAACATATTCCGCCTGTTGTTGATCCAGCCACCACAGGTTGTTTGGAACTCCTCCAACTAACTGCTGCTCCGTTCAAGAGAAATACGTATCCGGATTGAGACTTAGAGTCATCCGGATCGGTGTCAAAGCTAGCATCGACATAACACTTAGCAACTAGCTCTTCTTCACCTCCGTATATGAGAAACATATCCTTACTTCTTCTCAAGTACTTGAGGATGTTCTTTACCGCTATCCATTGTTCCGAACCTGGATCAGATTGGTACCTACTAGTCAAACTAATAGCATGTGCCACATCCAGTCTTGGACATAGCATGGCATACATAATAGAGCCTATGGCCGAGGCATAGGGGGTCTTATCCATCATCTCTCTTTCTTCCGCTATAGCCGGACTTTGAGTCTTACTCAATGTCTTGCCTTGCAACATAGGTAAGAACCCCTTCTTACTTTCGTCCATATTAAACTTCTTTAATATCTTATCAAGGTATGTACTCTGCGATAGCCCAATCAGGCACCTTGATCTATCTCTATAGATTTTAATGCCTAATATATATGACGCTTCACCAAGGTCTTTCATCGAAAATTTGCTGTTTAGATAACTTTTAACACTGTTTAAAAGATCTATATCATTTCCAATCAATAATATGTCATCCACATATAATATCAGAAATGCCACATTGCTCCCACTCACTTTCTTGTAAATACAAGCCTCTCCATAAGTTTGGACAAATCCAAACTCTTTGATCACCTCATCAAGGCGGAGATTCCAACTTCATGATGCTTGCTTCAGTCCATAGATGGATCGCTGAAGTTTGCACACCTTATTAGCATCCTTAGGATCGACAAAACCCTTAGGTTGTATCATATACAACTCTTCTTCAATCTTACCATTTAGGAACGCAGTTTTGACATCCATCTGCCATATTTCATAATCTAAATATGCAGCAATTGCTAACATAATCCAAACTGATTTAAGCATCGCTACGGGAGAGAATGTCTCATCGTAGTCAACTCCTTGAATTTATCGAAACCCCTTTGCGAAAATTCGAGCCTTATAGATGGTCACACTACCATCAGCATCAGTTTTCCTTTTGAAAATCCATTTATTCTCAACGGCCTTTCGGTCGTGAGGTAAGTCCACCAAGTTCCAAACTTGGTTCTCGTACATGGATTCCATCTCGGATTTCATGGCTTCTAGCCATTTGTTGGAATCCGGGCTCATCATCGCTTCTTCATACGTCACAGGGTCATCCATTTCATCAACCATGAAATTCACAACAGGATTGCCATACAGTTCAGGAGTTGCACGTGTCCTGCTTGACCTGTGAGGTTCGGTAGTGTCCTCTTTCGGAGTTTCATGATCATTATCATTAGCTCTCTCTTCATCAGGTGAAGTCAACTCCGAAACAACTTCCAGTGCTGCGCCACTCGCCGTTCCATGAAGAGAAGGTTCAATAACCTCTTCGAGTTCTACCTTTCGACTACTCACACCTTTCGCGAGAAACTCCTTCTCAAGAAAGGATCCATTCTTGGCAACAAAAATCTTGCCCTCGAATCTGTGATAGAAGGTATACCCAATTGTTTCCTTAGGGTATCCTATGAAGACGCATTTTTCCGCTTTGGGTTCGAGTTTATCCGGTTGAAGTTTCTTCACATAAATATCACATCCCCAAACCTTAAGAAATGACATCTTAGGTTTGTTTCCAAACCATAATTCATACGGTGTCGTTTCAACGGATTTAGATGGTGCCCGATTTAAAGTGAATGCATCTGTTTCCAGTGCATAACCCCAAAATAACAGAGGTAAGTCAGTCAGAGACATCATAGATCGAACCATATCCAATAAGGTACGATTACGATGTTCCGACACACCATTACGTTGTGGTGTTCCGGCAGGCGTGAGTTGTGAAACTATTCCACACTCTTTCATGTGTGTGCTAAACTCATAACTTAGATACTCTCCTCCACGGTCAGAACGTAGAAACTTGATCTTTCTATTACGATGATTTTCAACTTCATTCTGAAATTCCTTGAACTTTTCAAAAGTTTCAGACTTGTGTTTCATCAAATAGATATACCCGTATCTACTCAAATCATCCGTGAAAGTAACAAAATAACGATATCCACCTCGCGCCGACACACTCATTGGTCCACACATCAAGATGTATGATTTCCAATAGATCTCGCCTGCTCCATTGAATCGAAAATGGCGTTTCTAGTCATCTTGCCCATAAGGCATGGCTCACATGTATCAAATGATTCAAAATCAAGTGATTCCAAAAGTCCATCGAATGGAGTTTCTTCATGCTTAACGCCAATATGACCTAGACGGCAAGGCTACATATATGTAGACATATCATCATCAAGTTTAATCTTTTTAGCATTAACATTATGAATGTGCGTAATATTACTATCGAGATCCAATAGAAATAAACCATTCAACATAGGTGCATGACCATAAAAGACATCATTCTTATAAATCGAACAACCATTGTTCTCAGATTTAAAGGAATGACCACTTTGCATCAAACACGATCAAGATACAATGTTCATGCTCAGTGCAGGCACCAAATAACAATTATTTAGGTTTATAACTAATCCCGATGGAAAATGGAGAGGTAGCGTCCCGACGGTGATCACATCAACTCTTGATCCATTGTCGCCCAAGATCCCGACCTCATCCCTTGCTAGTTTTCGCTTGTTCCAGCCCTGAACCGAGTTACATATATTAGCAACTGATCCGTATCAAATACCGGTGCTCTGCGAGTACTAGTCAAGTACACATCAATAACATGTATATCACATATACCTTTGTTTGCCTTGTTGGACTTCTTGTCCGCCAAATACTTGGGTAGTTGCGCCAATGGCTGTCCCCTTGCAATAGTAGCACTTTGTCGGACTTAGGCCAGCCCGGGTTTTTTTCAAAGCGTGGCAACAGACTTGCCACCCTTCTTTCCCTTGTGCTTGCCTTTCTTGTCCTTCTTGAAACCGTGGTCCTATTGATCATCAACACTAGATGTTCTTTCCTAATCTCCACTTCGCAGTCTTAAGCATTGATGAAGTTCGAAGAGACTTCTTCATGCCCTGCATATTATAGTTCATCACGAAGCTCTTGTAGCTAGGTGGCAGAGATTGGAGAACACGATGTATGCCTAAGTCAATGGGAATCGTTATTCCCAAGGACACAAGCTTATCGGCGTACCCAGACATTTTGAGTATGTGCTCACTAACGGAGCTGTTTTCCTCCATCATGCAGCTAAAGAACTTTTCTGTAGCATTATAACTCTCTACGGCAGCATGGGTATCGAAAATCATTTTCAATTCTCCCATGGTATAAAAGGCATTGACATTTTCAAAACGCTTTCGATGTTCTGGCTCTAGCCCATACAGTATGCCGCAATGAACTAAGTTCTGGTCCTCCTGACGAGTCACATAGACATTCTTTTCCTAGTCAGGGGCATCAGGAGCTGGTGGGGGGCCTAGCGGTGCATCTAGCACATATTGCTTTTGTGTAGCAGTGAGGAGAATCCTCAAATTCATAGCCCAATTGGTGAAGTTGCTACCATTCGCAGCAAGTTTCTCTTTCTCCATGAACACATTGAAATTAAAAGCAGGTGGTGCCATCTACAACAGAATTTGTAAAGTTTATTTAGACTAAGTTTATGATAGATTGAGTTCAACTAATCCAAATTACTAATGAACTCCCACTCAAAAACAACATCCCTCATGTCCTTTTGGTGATTACATGAACCAAATCCATTATACCAAGTCCGATCATCACGTGAGTTGATATAGCTTCAAAGGCGAGCATCTATATGGGCATCATATCAACCATATGACTCATGCTTAACCTTTCGGTCCGTGTTCCGAGGCCATGTCTGTACATGCTAGGCTCGCCAAGTAAGAACCTTAGTATTCGCGTGTGTAAAACTGTCTTACACCCGTTCCTATGAAAGCGTAGATTCGAGTACACCCGATCATCACGTGATGTTTCGAAACACGATCCATAGAACGGTGCATACTCAAGGAAGAACACATTTTTATCTTGATATCTAAAAGAGGGATCATCTTATAATGCTATCAAACGCGCCAAACTAGCAGTATAAGATGCTAACATCTAATGTGTAAAGTGAGATGATATGGTCCATGCATTTGATCTCTATCACTTGCATCGTGGTATGATCTCTATGATTCCATTGTGTGTAAGGCCAAGGTCTATGGAACTTACACGTTGAGTGTGTTGTAAGAGTATCCACCATACATCTACTTACAACAATACCATATCAACACACTAGCGCAACAACGATCTAAACTAGACGCCTCTAATTTATCAATTGCAAGTTTTACGTGGCTTAGGGCTTTCGAAGATAGAACTATTCTTACCTATGAACATGAACCACAACGAGGATAACTAAGTTATTAGCAACTCGTTGTAAATCAGATATTGACTATAGTAGGAGAGACAGACACCCGCCAGCCACTTATGCAAAACAAGTTGCATGTCAGTCGTGGAACCGGTCTCATGTACGATGACATGTAAGGTTGGTCCGGGCCGCTTCATCCCACTATGCCACCAATATCCAAAATACATAGAAGATGCAATAACATGATCATCATCGCCCACATATCAACCATATGTGTACTACCCGTGCTAAGCACCTACGCATAGATCAGGCTCTGATACCATTGTTGGGTCCGCAGCATAGAAAACAAAAAATTTCCTACGGTGTGAACTACACGCAAAGATCTATCTACTAGGTACAAAGCAACTGGTGGACATACATCCAACAAGAACTTACCCTCGTAGACAACGAGCTTTCTTAATGAGTAGGAACTCGTGGTTGATGTAGTCGTACACTTGCCGATCTCAAGATCGTGAGGAAGTCCGAGCGCCGCAACTCAGCAGCATCCGCACTCGCACACGCTCAAGCCACGGACAACCTCCACCTCCTCGCCCAGCGATCCAGTGAAGCAGCAACTCCTTCTATCTAAATGCCACCGGGAACATGTATCTCGCTAATCCGAGACCATGGGGAATAATTTAGAGGGGAGAGAGATCCTTCACAAGGAGGTGTGAGGATGAAGGAGGGAATGGGTGGCCTTTTATAGGAGGAGGGGGTGCCCCCTCTCTCCATGGCCGGCGCATGGGGGGTGACCCCTCACCTCCCCCATTCATGTGGTGGTAACCCCTCCACATTAAAATGCCTCTTCACATTCCTTTTAAAGTCTCCACTTTAAATGCATTAAATTTCTCCAAATTTAATGCTCTCTCATTTAATAAAACTCTTTTTATTAAATTTATTCAGAATTTTGTTAATTACTTTAATTAACAAACATTCACATATAGCCCCTTGCAATATTTCAATATCACATGCAGAACCACCTTCTGCAATTTCACCCGAAACAATTTCCGATTTCTATTGAAACAATTCCTGCGCTTTGCAATTCTTTCGTCTGAAACATATGTGCTCCAAAATGGTGTCCGGTAACTCTTATGTGTGCCACCCTATGGTTCGCGAATAATGCAGACATGATCGAGACCCTTCTCCGATCAATAATCAGCAGCGGGACCTGGAGATCCGTATTGACTCCTACACATTCAACAATGACTCTTGTGATCGTGAGAACCTTTAACGCTTATAACTAAATCCCTTTGTCTCTCGATATATTACATGTCCAAGATTCGATCATTGGTATCTCCATACCTAGTCTGATCTTGTTACCGACATGCACTCTTTTCTCGTTCCCGTGATATAACATTCTAGTGATCACATCACTTGCTTGCAAGCTATCCTAATGTGATATCACCGAGAGGGCCCAGAGTATATCTATCCGTCATCTGGATTGACAAATTCCACTCTTGATCCATGAGCCTCAACATAACACCTTCGTAGTACTGAACCCATCTTTATAGTCACCCTGTTACGGTGTGACGTTTGATGTTATCAAGATACTCTTCCGGTGTTAGCAATTAACATGATCTCATGGTCTAAGGATAAAGATTACTTCGTATGATGTTATAGCAATATAAACATAATGACTTGATTGTAATGCTATACTTCGGATGAATGTTCATCACATCATTCCACCAATGGTGTGACCTTGTTATTAACAACATCCAATGTCCATGATTAGGAAACCTTGATCATCATGTTAATCAACAAGCTAGTCTACAAGAGAGGCATGACTAGGAACCCTTTTTGTTTATTAAACACACATGTATTGATGTTTCCGAATCAATACATTTCTAGCATGTAAAATAAACATCTACCATGTATAAGGAATATATAATAACAACTTTATTATTGCCTCTCAGGGCATATTTCCTTCACACATAGCTACCGGTAGAACCCTTAGCCTCGAGGAAGAACTACTCCCTCCTCATCATGGGAATCAGCAATGGTGATGGAGATCGATGGAGATGGCTCCAGAGGCACATCCCCGTCCCGGCAGGGTGCCGGAATAGAGACTTTCTATCCCCCGAATCTCCCCTTCGGTGGCGGCGGCGCTGCGGAACTTTTCATGGCTGGAGGTTTGACGATTTAGGGTTTATGCACCGGGAGGCTTCTTATAGGCGAAGAGGCAAGGTCGATGGGCAGCCAGGGGCCCACACCACCTGGTGGCGCGGCCAGGGCTAGCCCGCGCCACCACATGGTGTGGCTGCCCTGTGGCCCCTCTCCGTCTCGTCTTCTGGCTCCGTGAGTCTTCCGGTAAAGTATCAACTTCGGCTTTTGTCCCGTCCAATTCCGAGAATGTTGATTTTCTGACTTTCCTAGAACCAAAAATAGCAGAAAACAGGCAGCTGGCACTGTGGCTCTTGTTAATAGGTTAGTCCAAGAAATCATATGAAAAGTACTCCAAAGTGTGGACAAAACACAAGAAAGTAGATAAAACCAAGCATGGAACATCAAAAATTATAGATACATTTGCAATGTATCAACATCCCCAAGCTTAACTCCTGCTCGTCCTCGAGTAGGTAAGTGATAAAAAGAAAGAATAATTTTTGAGATGACATGCACCATAATAAACTTGATCAAAGTATTTGTAAAACATTCAAAGATGGGATCATAGTACTTCAATCATAACATGAAAGACAAAGTTCTAGCAATAAGACAAAGAAACTATGTTGCAACATGAAAAGGCACAAACAAAAGATTCATGAATAACAATGCTTTGCAAGACATTTGTTTATTTCACATAAAGAAAACATAGCATAATAGTATTCAGCTTGTCGCTCATAGAGTAGCAAATATAAATGCATAGGACACCTTCAAAGTTCATAAGAGTGACTAGATACAATAGTTTAAAACAACTAGTCTTGGGACAATGCACATAGAACTAAGAATGGCCACTATGCTCTCAAAGTAAGTGCATAAAGATAGAAGGTGGAGACTCAATATAATGGTGGAAGAAAGGCCTTCATAGAAGGAAGCAGAGATTCAAGTTTCATAAAGAGCTTCCAAAAATTATGGTACTTATTAGCTTTCAGCTCTCATAGCCCCTATCATAAGCATCTTGAAATGATTAAGGTGAAAGTGAACAAACTATGGTGTACATGATTGACGAAGTATAAGTTAGAAATCCCATGTCCCTTGTATACAAGGGCCGCTCCTCATGCTACTCAAGTTTAGTCACTGGTAAGTTCTTGTCATCGTAAGTACATGTGTATCATAGAGAACCGCCAACGGGGTACCCCTTGCCCGATGATACAGCAGAATCCTGACAAGGCAAGCAGACAACGAGCATCTCAACAATCTTCTTATTTACCACGGGAATATGGTGCTTTTTTCTCTCTTTCCTCTTTTCATAATCTCATGTTTTTCTCTTTTCTCTTTTTCTAAATATAGGACTCTTTTTTTTATAATAAGAATGCTTCATAGACAGCTCATTATGGTTACGCTGCAGGTTTCCACCATGTCAGCATGGATTAGACCAGCGGCCCAGGCGTTTCTCTAACACATATACATAACTCCATGGACTTACAAGCTCCCCTTTCATTTCACACGACGACATCCATATACAAAAGAGGATGATATCAACTAGGTACAAGTACCAAGTGAAATGTTGAAAGCGTTCCCCATGACAGCATGGTTCTACTAATCCCCAACAAATAAGTGAAAGCATATACAACATAGACGACACAATGGTTCAAGTTTATTAAGGGCAAGAAAAGTAAAGTGTGCCATCAAGTTCGTGAGAGCTTTCATCACTAGTTTTCTCATAACAAGTTTAATTTGGAAGGTAAACAAAAGCATGAATATACTTGGACAGCATAAGCTACTAGGTAGGTATGGTGGACTCTTTGGAATAACTTGGTTTAGGGAGTTGGATGCATGAGTGGAACTCATACTTGGTTGTGGAGGCTAGCAAAAGACTGGGAGCGACAAACTAAGAGAGCAATAATGGCCATAATCATGTAGAGCGACAAAACATCATTGATCAAAGCATAAAGTGATACTACAAGTTGAAAACTAAAGGATCATAAAGGCTATGGTGACTTGGATTGTCATAACATGGTGTGAGCATGCGCCAAGTCAACCCAAATAAAGCATCAAAGGAGAATACCACTATACTATGCTTTAATATGCTAAAACAACGCATGATTCATCCAAGGCACATTAAGCAATCTCAATTGTTTATAACAAGTCATGCTACAGCAACGAATACTAAGCATAAAGCCAAAACAATATGAAGCATGGCATGACAAAGCATAGCCACAGTCAAGAACGAGCTCTTTTTACCACATAAGCATGAACTTTCCAACTCTTTTCCAAACCAAACCAAACTATTTGCAAACCAATGTATGAAAGAGGGGGTCCAACCAATTTATTCAGAAAACTAAGCAAACCAAAGCAAACGAAAACCAAAACGAAAACGAAAAAGAAGACGCTCCAAGAAAAACACAACTGTGCATGAAACAATAAAAATGAAGCGTTTGGAAGAAACCTGGAATTTTTATTGATGAAGAAGGGGATATATTGGGCACCCCAAGCTTTGACGCTTGTACTTCTTGGATATTTCTTGGGGTGACACGCGTGGCATCCCCAAGCTTGAGCTTTAGTCCATCCTTCATATCATTACTCATTCCTTCCATACACCTAAAATTTTTCCTTCATACAAAACTTCACACAATCTCATTAGCAACATTAGTGCACTCAAGATAATAGGCCTTTAGGTTCAGTTCCAACACCAATAAAACTTCCATTAAAACAGTAGATACTGTAGCAATTCCCTCAAAAAGCTCAATTCCCCAAAAGAACTCATAAAGGAACCAACAAGAAGCAGATGCAGAAAATGGCAGAAATCTGTCAAAATAGACCAGAAGATAAAGACGAATTTGTTTGAAGACCTTCTGTTGCTCAAATCGAAAAGTGTTGAACTAACGAATGTTAGATAACAACCTGGGGCAGAAGCACAAAAATTCACGCCTCATAAGGACGTATAGAGATTTTACACGTATTTTTACGGTGAAGCACAGAAATCTGTTTCGGGACAGCAACTTTCCCAATCATTACTTCTCTCTCATTAGAGGTTATTCTTGGCACAAAAAGCAAATAAAAGGGATAAGGAGCGGTTATTACTGAAGTAATAACTTCCAAGACTCATCTAAAACTTTTGGGTTATCTCCCAATAAGTAATTTTCTTTAACGCCTTTAAGTTAGGCATGATAGTTTGAGAAGATGCTCACATAGGAAATATGATTTGAAGTAAAAGAGAGCATCAAGAAGAAAATTCAAAACACATTTAAGTCTAACCGACTTCCTATGCATAGGAATCTTGTAAAGAAACAAGTCATGAGAGCACAAAGCAACAAGCATAGTAAAGCAAAACAAGTGCAACTTCAAGACTTTCAACATAAAGAGGGGAAACTTAATATTATTGAGATGCATAAAACCATGTTTCCCTCTCTCATAATAACTTTCAGTAGCATCATGAATAAAATCAACAATATAACTATCACATAAAACATTCTTATCATGAGCCACATACATAAAAGAATTAATACTCCCCACATAAACATAGTCATTCTTATTAATTGTAGTGGGAGCAAATTCAACAAAATAGCTATCATTATTATTCTCATCACCATAGTCATCAAATATAGGAGGCATATTGTAATCATAATTAATTTTATCCTCAATAGTAGGTGGACTGAAAATATCATATTCATCATTGTAATCATCATATATTGGAGGTTTGGTATCATCATAAGAAATAGAATAGCTATCTTCCAAAGCTGGGGAACTAAAAAGATCATTTTCATAAAAACTAGCTTCCCCAAGCTTAGACTTTTCCATAGCATTAGCAATAATGGTGTCCAAAGAATTCATACTAACAACATTTCTATTAGCATACAAATAAAGTTCCATAGGTTTTTTAATTTTCTCTTCCAACACTACATGTCCTAACTCAAGATAAATACTATAAAGCTCTCTATTTTTGTTGTTGTTTTCCATTAAGCCTAACTAGTGAAAACAAGAAACAAAAAGACAAAATTGCAGATTCTAAAGGAAATAACTTCGAGCACTCACACCGGAGGATGTGAGTACTTACCTCCCCGACAACGGCGCCAGAAAATAGGCGTTTGCCGTGGGAGGTTCTTCTTCTTTAATCCTCCGGTGTGAATACCTTTTACCTTACCTCCCCGGCAACGGCGCCAAAAAATAGCTTGATGTCTACGCACTTCTATTCTTGTAGACAGTTGTTGGGACTCCAAGTGCAGAGGTTTGTAGAACAGCAGCAAGTTTTCCCTTAAGTGGATTACCCAAGGTTTATCGAACTGAGGGAGGAAGTGGTCAAAGGTATCCCCTCTCAAACAACCCTGCAATCAAGATACAAGAAGTCTCTTGTGTCCCCAACATACCCAATACACTTGTCAGATGTATAGGTGCACTAGTTCGGCGAAGAGATAGTGAAATACAAGTGGTATGGATAATTATAAGTGGTAATGGTGCTAGAAAATAACTTGATGGCGTGGAAGAAACTAAAGGCAAACTAAAATAAAGATGGAATCAAGCAAGCATGTAATAGATCTAGTAGAAAACGGTGTTTCAATGCTTAGAAACAAGGCCTAGGGACCATACTTTCACTAGTGAACACTCATATAAATATCATCTCTTTATGATACTACTCTTAACTACTCTCTGATTGGACACTCTAATCAACGGTAGGGCTATAACAACACACCTCAAAGTTCATCTTTCTCATCTAGAAAACCCCACACTATCACCTTGAGTACTAGATGAGTCCAACAAACACCACAATTTCATAAACACATCCAACTCCAAATATAACTCATAACAAGTATTTGTAATCTCTATCCTAAGTGCCACCATGGTGTGCACGCTGTCACTTTCACACACATAGGGAGAGCAGAGATCTATTAAAGCACTTGAGTAGCAAGGTAGATCTATAGATTACAAGCTCATGATCTCAATAAGATCATGCATAGATAGAGAGATGAACACATAGCTACCGATAGAACCCTTAGCCTCGAGGAAGAAATACTCCCTCCTCATCATGGGAATCAGCAATGGTGATGGAGATGGCGGTGGAGATCGATGGACATGGCTCCGGGGGCACTTCCCTGTCCCGACAGGGTGCCGGAACAGAGACTTTCTGTCCCCGGAATCTCCCCTTCGGTGGCGGCAGCGCTGTGGAACTTTTCATGACTGGAGGCTTGACGATTTAGGGTTTATGCATCGGGAGGCTTCTTATAGGCAAAGAGGCAAGGTCGGTGGGCGGCTAGGGGGCCCACACCACCTGGTGGCACGGCCAGGGCTAGCCCGCGCCACCACATGGTGTGGCCGCCCTGTGGCCCCTCTCCGTCTCGTCTTATGGCTTCGTGAGTCTTCCGGTAAAATATCAACTTCGGCTTTTGTCCCGTCCAATTCCGAGAATATTGATTTTCTGACTTTCCTGGAACCAAAAACAGCAGAAAACAGGCAGCTGGAACTATGGCTCTTGTTAATAGGTTAGTCCAAGAAATCATATGAAAAGTACTCCAAAGTGTGGACAAAACACAAGAAAGTAGATAAAACCAAGCATGGAACATCAAAAATTATAGATACATTTGCAATGTATCAATTGCTAAGCTCAAAGCTGAAATGAAAAAGCTCAAGGCGCTCCATCAGACCGAAATGGAGAAAGCTGGCCAAGACTTCACCGAGGAACGAGAACGTCTCAATCTTCAACTTGCCAAAGACCAAGAGCTGTTGAAGGAGGCCAACGTCAAGCTTGAGTCGGCAAATGCTGAACTTGAGCAGCTCCAGACGAGACGCGATACCTGCACCAAGGAGCTGACTCGGATCCATAGCCATATTTCCCGTAGATTCCTTTCCTTCAGCAGACATGCATTTCTCCGGGTTACACTCCCTTACCTATTTCACTTGTCTTGTTTTCAGGCAAATTTCTAGAGGGCGAGGCTATTGCTGTTGCTGCAGTTTCCAAGTTCTGCCAGCAGAGGGGTACCCCAACTGGTCATGGCACTGAAAATATTCCCTATGACATGGAGGACTTGCTAGTCAGCCTATCCTCTCGCATCGAGATTGTGAAGAACTACGGTAAGGGTCTCCTAGATGCAGCAGTCCGGATCTTCCGTGCCCTTTGGCCTGGTGAAGATGCTCCGGAGGGGTCCACTGCTCTGATTGCCAAGTTAATGGAGTGCGAGACCCAGCTTGATCTCTAGAGGGAATTCGCCGCTCGCGCCGGAGCTGAAACTGTTCTCCATTTTATCCTCACATGGTATGAAAAGTTGGATCTGAAGCTTCTCGAGCGCCTGCGCACCGGATCCAAGTGGTCGAATGACCTGGATTGGGTAACTCGGCGCAAGGCTTGTGCCCACAACCTCATCCAGTTTACTCCCATCCATCAATGGAATGAAGGACCAAGCTTCATTGGCGCTATTGATGACGAATACATCGAAGATGGTTTGGGAGATGAGGAAGAGGACGAAGCTTCAGATGTTGAAGAAAATGAGGACGATGATGAGGCTGAAGCCGGAGTTCCACCTGCTGCTGCTCCTTGAGCGTGAAAAAAAACACTTTGAAATTTATCAGATCCCCAGTATGCCGGGTGTAGATGTATTAAGTACATATATTATATTTTGCTACTAAGTTTCTCATGCTGGATTAACTTGGGCGTAGTCCCCGAGTTTCATTTTCTTGTTTCTCCAATTTTCTGGCTCGGCTCGTGTCTACCTTGATTCGGTTTTGTGACTTATGAATTCGTGTTTCAAAAATTGACTTAACAATACTTGAAAACTTTAGGCCTAGCTCAAAGTAACCCAACATATTAAAGGTAAAATTAATATGGGGTTAGTCCGAATAGCAAACGTCGTCTTGATTACGTTCCTTTCCTTAGTCGTTTTTCGTGTGCTACGCATTTCCAAACTTGTTCTCTTGCTTGCCATGAAGCCAATTCTTGTTAGACAGCAGCAAGTCGAAGAGTTGGGTTTTTGGTGCTCACACACTACTAATCCGGCTTAGTTAGATGTAACTTAAGCTAGCCGACGTATAAATAAATAAATAACAAAAAGGACAACAAATATTAGTAAGGCAGTCCCCGAGTTACTGCTCGAGGTGCCAAGATTTCATTGATAAGCTCATTGTCGGCATACATACTGACGTATGAGAGACTCGGATACAAACACTTCTTTGTTAAGTGTAGAAGGGACGAAGTAGAGCTACATTCCATGGACGCTTAGATTCCTCGCCGGACCTGTCCGCCTTGTTCGTCTCATGTGGTTTTACATTGATGAGATAATAAGAGTCATTGTGTAATGCTTTACTCACGATGAATGGCCCTTCCCATGGGGGAGATAACTTATGCATGCCAGTAGTGCGTTGCACCAACCGAAGTACCAAATCACCTTCCCGGAAGACTCGGGGGTTTACTTTCCGGCTATGATAGCGTCGGAGATTTTGCTGATATATGGCGGATATGGACAATGCCAATTCTCTCGCTTCTTCTAGCAGGTCAACATCATTTTGCCGGGCTTCTCGCACGTTGGCTTCTTTGTATTGGGTGACCCTAGGCGAATCATACTCTATGTCGGCTGGTAATACAGCTTCTGCCCCATATACCAGAAAAAATGGTGTATAGCTCGTTGATCGATTCGGAGTTGTTCTTAAACTCCACAGTACCGCTGGTAGTTCTTCTATCCAGCACCCCGCTGATGTTTGCAGCGGCTCAATGAGCCGATGTTTTATCCCGGATAATACTAATCTGTTGGATCTTTCCACTTGTCCGTTTGATGCGAGGTGGGCTACCGAGGCAACGTCCAGCCGGATCTTCTTATCTCGACAGAATCGCACAAACGCTCCTTCAGCAAAATTGGTGCCATTATCTGTTATGATACTGTGAGGATAGCCATATCATTTGAGGAATGTCACGACTATAGCTCCATCCCATTTTCTTATCGGCTTTACCTCAATCCACTTCGTAAACTTTTCCACCATAACCAAGATATGGGTCATATTTCCTCTTGCCAGTTTAAACGGGCCAACCATATCTAAACACCATACGACAAATGGCCATGTAATTGGTATGGTCTTGAGCTCCGACATTGGCATGTGTGCCTTGGTGGCATACCTTTGACAACCATTACATTTTCTTACTAGATCTTCTGCTTGTTCCAAGGCACTTGGCCAGTAGAACCCATGCCGGAAAGCTTTTGCCACTAAAGCTCTAGATGAGACGTGATGCCCACATTCCCCTTGATGTATATCCCGGAGGATGTCGAGCCCTTCTTCCGGGTCAACACATTGTTGGAGGACATTAGTCACACTCCTTTTGTATAGCTCGGCATTGATAATTGTGTATGCCGTTGCCCTCCTATGAATTTTCTTTGAAAGAACCTCTTCACTGGGCAAAATTCCATCCTTTAGGAATTGGAATATGGGCAGTTCCCAAGCCGGTATAGCTCGCATCGGAAACACTTCCTCGTCAATTTCCATTTGATCCACTGGCATAACCTCAACCGGATCATGCTGCGCAGTCCCCAGGTTTGCCGAAGCAGTCCTCGGGTTTCATGAACCACTTCCCACATCAATGTCCATGGGCACAGCCTCTGACTCAGGATTATCCGGGATATAAATTGACTCGGATTCTGGGGATGGCCTGATAGATGGCTTTCTGAGGTGCTATAGTGCTACACCCGGTGGAATTGCTTGTCGGGTTGATCCGAGCTTCGACAGTACGTCGGCAGCCTCATTTTCCAGCTGAGGTACATGATGGAACTCGCACCCCTCGAAGTATCCTGATATCTTTTGCACATGAAATCTATACAAAGCCATGTTTGCATCCAAAGCATCCCATTGCCCCGAGACTTGCTGAACTACCAGATCCGAGTCGCTAAAGCATTGGATCCGACCTATTCCAATTTCTTTTGCCACTTTGAGTCCATGCAAAAGTGCTTCATATTCGGCAACATTATTCGATGCCGCGAAATGGATTTGCAGCACATACTTCAGCAGGTCTTTCTTGGGAGAAGTAAGTACAACTCCGGCACCTAACCCGGTTTTCGTTTTTGATCCGTCAAAGTGCATTCTCCAGTAATTCGGATCTGGTAATGGTGGCTCATATTGCATCTCGGCCCAATCTATGAAAAAGTCAGCCACAGCCTGAGACTTGATCGCATCTCTCCTATCATATTGTGGAGCATATGGGGCTAGCTCAATTGCCTATTTTGCAATCCGGCCACTTGCATCCTTGTTGCTCATTATCTCAGATATGGGGGCTTCACATATTACTTTCATGGGGTGCTCTTCAAAATAATGCTTTAACTTATTAGCCGCCATATATACACCATATGCCATCTTATGATAATGAGGATAGTTTTGTTTTGAAGCTGATAATACTTCGCTTAGATAATATACTGGCCTTTGCACTGACTTACCCTCCTCGTCGCGCTCTACCACAATTACTGCACCTACAACTCGGTTGGTTGCGGCTATATAGAGCAACATTGGCTCCTTTGATACTGGAGAGGCTAACACCGGTGCAGTGGCTAACATTTTCTTTAATTGGGTGAAGGATTCATTGGCCTGTGATGTCCATATGAACTTGTCCGATTTTTTCATTAATTGATAGAGAGGCAATGCCTTTTCTCCCAACCGACTTAAGGATGCCAGGCAACCAGTGAATTTCTGGACATCGCTAAGACACTTCGGTAATTCCATTCGCTCTATGGACTGGATTTTAGTTGGGTTAACATCGATACCTCGGCTGGAGACGAGAAATCCGAGTAATTTTCCAGCCGGGACACCGAAGGTACATTTCTCTGGGTTAAGCTTCATTCGGAACCTTCTTAGGTTCGCGAACGTTTGCCTGATATCATCAAGGAGCGTTTTGCTTTCCTTGGTTTTTATAACCACATCATCCACATATACTTGCACATTTTGGCCAATTTGGTCGTGTAAACATTTTTGTATACATCTTTGGTACGTTCCCCTACATTACATAAACCAAAAGGCATGGTGCGATAGCAATAAGCCCCGTACGAGGTGATAAATGCGGTCTTTATTTGATCATTCGGGTTCAGAGGTATCTGGTGGAAACCAGAATATGCATCTATGAATGACAACAGTTCACACCCAGCAGTAGAATCTATGACTTGATCTATCCTTGGCAGTGGGAATGGATCTTTTGGGCACGCCTTATTCAGGTTCGTGTAATCAATGCACATACGCCAAACCACTGCCACATTCGGATCATCTTTCTTCTTTTCCACCAGCACCGGATTAGATAGCCAATCTGGGTAAAGCACTTCCATGATAAACCCAGTTGCTAGGAGCCGAGCTATCTCATCTCCAATAACTTTTCTCCTATCTTCGGCGAAGCGGCAGAGAGGTTGCTTCACCGGCTTTGCTCCGGGTCTCACATTCAAAGAGTGCTCGGCCAACTCCCTCGGAACACCTTGCAAGTCCTGCATGGACCAAGCAAAGATATCTTGATTCTCACGGAGGAAGTTTACGAGCTCGCTTTCCTATTTGTCATTTAACCCGACACCAATTGTTACGGTGCGCTCTGGGAACAGATCATCAACAGGCACTTTCTTGGTATCTTTTGTTTCTTGAAACGACACTTCCATGCGGGTTACTCAGCGCCGGCATATACTGCTACGCGGATTGAGCCAATGCCGCCACTTCCTGGATCTTTATTTTCTCTTGCGCGATTACGAGTGACTCGGCCAGGTTAGACCCGGCTGACGCACACTTAATGGAACATCGGAAATCTCCTGCTATGGTAATTACTCCATTTAGCCCAGGCAACTTCATCTTCAAGTAACTGATGTGAGTACTTGCCATGAATTTGTTCAGGGCTGGCATGCCGAGTAACGCATGATATGTGCTCTCCAAATTGAAAACCTCGAACTCCAAATTCTCAGTTCGGCAGTTATCTCTCGTGCCGAACAATACGTCTACCCGGACTTTGCCAATGGGTTCACAGGAAATGTCTGGCACAATGACATGGAATGTTGTCCTTGTAGCTTGGAGCATGGTCTTCGAGATACCCAACTTGCACATCGTATCCATGTACATAATATTAATGCTGCTGCCATTGTCAATTAGCACCTTAGAGAACCTTACATTCATATTTGGCCCGATGAACGTCGGGTCCAACACCAGCGCATACGAACTAGGACTTAGCATAAGCTTGGGATGATCCTTGATACTTTAGGTAATTTCCTGATCTGAGCAAGGCATATACCTCGTCACCGCCGGCATTACCACATTTACTTCCATATGTCGGCGCTGCAAGCTCTTTCTATCTGTCTCCTCTGTGGTAAACACGCAGTAACTCTAGTGATGCCCTCTATTTTCATTTTTGCCCTCATTGTCGGGATATCTTTGATCTAGCTGATGCTGGTTTTCCACCTGATGCACTGCATCCCTTCTCTCATGGTTTTCATACCTCGGCGGAGGTGGTGGCAACATTAACTGTTGCGTGTTCGCTCCGGAGAGCAATTGCTGCCGGGGTAACTCGTGCCGAGGTTGATCATTCCGAGGTGCCTGAGCATTCCCCGAACCACTTTGTTCAATATTCCTCATCCACTCACATTGCCGCGTTGTATGACCCGCTGGGTTACTTGGATTTGGCGTGTGAAATTTACACGGCTGATCCAGCATTGCCTCATACGTATACCTTAGTCTGTCTTTCTTCTCTTGCCACTGCTTCTTTTGTTCAGGCATCCAAGTTTTCTTGCCATCATTTCTCGGGGTCCACTGTTGCCCTCTAGTTTTCTGACGCTGATTACTCCCTGCTCTGGGTTGGTCTTGATTTACAGTAGCAACTTGTTGCGAACTGTACCTGTAATCCGGTCTATCATCTCTTCTCTTACCCCGGTAATCATTCCACCGGGATGACCTGGCTCCATCTCGCTGGTAGTACTCTTCATTTGACTCGTTTGACACGAGCCTAGGTTGAGTCGGATCACCCAAGGCATATGAATCAACAATCTGGATTGTCTCTGGCAGTGTAGTTGGCATATCCCTTTGTAATATTGCCATAGCATGCTTGCATATCTGCACCCCTGCGCAAACCAAGCTATGGCCTGTGATTCAATTATGCCCTCACATGAGTTTCGCACAGTGCACCTACGGGTTAAGAATTCCCGGTCTGTCTCATTTGGTCTCTGCTTGCACATTGCTAGGGTTTGTGGCCTATTGGGCCTCAGATACGTGCTTGAGAAATTACTGACGAACATTTTCTCAAAATCGATCCAACAGTTGATACTTCCGGGTGGCAAATTGTTTAGCCATACCCTCGCTGGCCCCTCCAGCATCTGAGGTACATATCTCACAGCCCATCTCAAGTTGCCTGTAGCAATTTTTACCGCTGTCGTGTAGTTAATCAACCAATCCTCTGGCTTTGTGCTACCGTCATATATCTTTGTGCCTCTGGGTAACTGGAGTTAGGTATCGGAGGCTCCTTCATGATCTGGGACCCAAAACACTCCGGGCCCAGAGGACCTTGACACTCAATTTTCTCCGACCTATAAAGCTGATCCAGTTTTAACCTAGTGTCATCAGGCATCAAGTTCCTGCTTCCCAAACTTGACCCTATCACGTGATAGTCCGGCCTAGGGTATCCTGCGTTCACCATTTCTGAATCACCATCATTGTACCAATCTTGCTCTTGTGGAGCGCCCCTCTGTTGGATACCTTGGTTGGTACTTCACTCTTGCCGTGGTATATTCCGCTGCTGCGGTTGCCTCGCACCCACCGAGTTGCGCTGTCTGGCATTGCCGTTCACAGCATTTCCCTGACAGGCATTGCCTTGGTCGCGGTTACCTCGGCCAGCTTCACCTCGGCTGACACTTCGTCGGTCCTCATTTCCCTGCACTTCTTTTCCTTTCCCTGCCCTTGCCGGGTCATATGGGACTATCTGTTTGTTCCTCCTGGCCAAGGTTACCACCTCTTCTCTCCTAGGACCACCATGAGGAGACGATGCAGCTCTAGCGGATTTTTCCGGGTTACCTACTGCCGAATAAACAACCTTGGAAGCCCCAGCTCTCCCCGGGTTTGCCCTGAGCAAGTCTTCATTTTGTTTTTTAGCGATAGGAACTAACTCATTGACCCTATCCTGCTGTCTTTGTCGGGCTTCACCCGTCAAACCCTCTAACTCGGACGTAGCTGCATCTGCTGCTCTGAGATTCTTTGCCGGGGTACTGTACTTCGGCAGCCCCACGGATAGAATGTTCTCTGATTCCTCAATTCTAGTATCACCTTCTTTGTTCATTTCACTAATGAGGTTTCTCCCCTTCACTTTTACAGCATCTACCTTATTTGCCTTTGTGTACTCTCGAAGCGTCATCTTTTTCGCACCCTCCAGTATTTTCTGTCTAGTTTCCTCTAACTCGCTGCTCGAGCCAGATCTACCATCGCTGCTAAGCTATCTGTTATCTATTGCAACACATTTTCTGGCCTATCTAGCAGAGGACCTCTACTTTTCCTCGGTGCTTTGGGTGTTACCTTCGGATCTGGTGCCGGATCCTTGCTCGCGCCAGTGCCAGGTGCCGTCATCATCACCTCAGCACGGTCAGGAGAGCGAGTGGTACACGCTCCGTAAACCGCGCTAAGGGGTGGCTCGCCTCCCTCGACGACGTGCCGCGGGTGAACGCACGACACATCGACGGCGACGTAGATCTTGTGCGCGCCAAGCTTGACGAAGAGGCTATTGCACGGAAGAGGTCGCTTGCCGAAACAACCAGCGTTGTCGCTGACATAGTCCAATGCTCCAAAGCGCTGAACGAGCCCAGAGACGATGCGTTTGCCGTTGCCGATGAGGTTTCCTGTCTGGATCTTCACTCCTGCTAGCGCCAGGCGCTAACTGTCGTGGTGGTGTCACAGCAGATTCCATGGATAGGCTAAAGGTGGGGCCAATATGCACTAGAGGAATCCAAGGAGGGATAGTGTGGTGATTCCACACACAGATGCTTTGTATTCACTAGGTTTTCCAAGGTTTACAAGTGCTCCTTGAGCTGTATTGGGGAGAGGAGGAAGAAGGAGCTCTCTTACTCTCACCACTATCTAGCTCTTAGGAACCAACTACCCAAATGCCAACCCACCAAGAATCAACCCCTTCTACAGATGCCCTAGCCCTCCTTATAATGGGGTGGCTAGGTTTCCAATTAGGGCATACGTGGAGGCATATTCCATGGAATATGCCTCTTCCCAAAATAGCAAACCGACCGGATCACTTTTCGCCATTGTAATCCATGCAGAGGCTACATGAGCCTCTGCGGCGCCAGCGTCATCCGACACAGGCCGCATCACCCTTGTCGGCCACGCCTCAGTGGTCCTTCCCTCTGTCCGCTTTTCTCATGCTCCAGCGTACAATGACCACCTTTTGACCAGCGAGATTCCTTCTCTTACAAGCCTGATATAACCCGGATCATGCCTGGTTAATCCGGCCACACGGGTACCTGCATACAAGTTACAAAAATCCTGCCGGCATACGACATACGTCGGCCGGGACTCAGTTAGGTGGACATCCTCCGGTCCGGGTTACTCCGTAAGTCGGCCAGCCTTGAGGTGACTCGGCCAGCATTCGCTTTGACCTTGCCGTACCTCGGCTAACTCGGCCTTTATACCCCGGCGTGACCCTACCTGGGGGTATCCCCCCAACATGTTGGCTTGCTCCGGCATTGGGCTGATCCCGGTCCACTGCTGCTACCTGCTGCGAGTTATACCAATAATCCGGATGCTCGTCCCTTCTTTTTCCTCGGAAATCATTCCTCCTTGATGACCCGGAGATATCTCGGTTGTAATACTCCTCATTTGCTCTGCTAGACAATAGCCGGGGTTGAGTTGGATCTCCCAAGGCATATGAATCTGCAATCCGGATCGTCTCGGACAAGGTAGTTGGCATATCTCATTGTAACCTTTGCCACAGCATACTTCCATATCTGCATCCCTGAGCGAACCACGCAATTGCTTGTGATTCAGTCACCCCTTCGCATGAGTTTCGCACATTGCACCACCGAGTCAGGAAATCTCTATTTGGCTCATTCGGTCTCTGCCGGCATAATGCAAGGGTCTGTGGTCTGTTGGGTCTCTTGTAAGTGCTTGAGAAGTTACTAACAAACAGTTCCTAGAAATCCAACCAACAGTTGACACTCCCTGGTGGCAAATTGTTCAGCCAAACTCGCGCTGGTTCTTCCAGCATCTGTGGTACGTATCTCACCGCCCATCTCAAATTTCTTGTCATGATCTTGACTACTGTGGCATAGTCAATCAACCAATCCTCTGGTCTAGTACTTCCATCATAAGTTCGGGTTCCCCTGGCCAGCTAGAAGTTCGGCACTAGTGGCTCATTCATGATCCGGGGCCCGAAACATGCTGGACCTAGTGGACCTTGTAACTCAATTTGCTCCGACCTATAAATCCTATCCAACTTCAACCTCGCATCATCTTGCTGCAAGTTCCTGCTTCCCAACCGTGATCCAATTACGTGGTGATCCGGTCTGGGGTATCCATCGTTAACCATAACTGAATAACCATCATTGTATCTTTCTTGATCCGGATGTGCATGTCGCTGTTGTGTCGCTTGTCCTGCACTTCCCCCTTGCCGAGGTTCGTGCTGTTGTGTCTGAGGTAAATTTTGCCCCGCTCCCACAGGGTTACGTTGTCCGCCATTACCGTTGATAGCATTCCTTTGACCGGCAATGCCTTGGTCGTGGTTACCCCGGGCGGCCACACCCCGGCTAGTACTGTGGTGATCCTCATCAACTTGCAATGATTTTCCTTTTCCAGCCCTTACCGGGTCATAAGGGACCATCTGCTTGTTTCTTCTCCCGGAGTCCACTACCTCTTCTCTCCTGGGATCGTGACCCGGAGACGATGCGGCTCCTCTGGATCTTGCCGGGTTATTTCTGGTCGAATGTACCACCTGTGAGGCCCCTGGTGGTGCTGGGTTAGCTTTGTTTATTTCTTCATTTTGTGGGCATGCGACCCTCAACAAGTGATTCACTCTCTCTTGCTGCCTCTATCTAGCCTCACCGGTCAAGCCTTCTAACTCGGATGCGGCCGCGTTTGCTGCTCTGAGGTTCTTTGCCGGGGTACTGTACCGATCCAACCCTCCAGTCACTATCGTAGTTATGTGACCTAGCCTAGGCTCATACTCCTTGTCAATCTCAGTGATCCGGTTTCTGCCTTTGATTTTCATTCCATCGATACGGTTTGCCTTAGTATACTCTCTCAAGGTGATGTTCAGCGACTGATGCAGTTCTGCTACCTTCTTCGCTCCGGCTAACATTTTCCGCCTAGTTTCCTCTAACTCCACTTGCGCCTGAGCCGGATCTACCACAGGTGCTATTAGTGTTGCTAAGCTATCTATCGCTTGCTGGAGCACATTCTCTGGCTTCTCTAGCGGAGGAAACCTAGACCTGGTTTGTTTGGGCGTTACATGTGGCTCTGGCGCCGGATCTTTGCTTGGTCCCGCATCTGGCGCGGTCATCAGGACTTCAACGCTGCTAGGGGCGCGAGCGATACGCACTCCACGAGCGGCGCTGAGAGGAGGCTCACCACCCACGAGCGTCCACGCTGACATAGATCTTGTGCGAGCCAAGCTTGATGAAGACGCTGTTGCGCGGTGGAGGGTTCCTGCCGAAGCTTCCCGCATTGTCGCTGACGTATACCAGCGCTCCAAAGCGCTGAACCAAGCCTGAGACGATACGCTCACCGGTGCTCGAGAAGTTTCCCGTCTGGATTTTCACCCCTGCTAGCACTGCTAGCCCCACAGATAGGCTAAAGATAGGGCCAATGAGTACTAGGGGAATCCAGGGAGGGAGAGCGTGGTGATTCCACGCACGGAAGTTCTTGTATTCTCTGTATCAATGTTGCTTACAAGTGCTCTTGAGGCCCTTAGCAAGAAGGAGACAATGTCTCTTACCCCCCACTAACTAGCCCTAGAGTTCTACCTTAGACAGAGAGTGATTCCTCTATTTGCCGTCCCTCTCTATGGAGGCCCTAGTGCTCCTTATATAGGGGAGCCCGGGTTACAATTCTAGGGCACAGGTGGCAGCATATTCTACGAATATGCTCCTTTCCTAAAGAAGATGCTTCTTTATTCTTCTTTAACGGCTCGTCCGGGCTTTGGACGTAACCCGCAGCGTCATCCTTGTCTTTTGGCGTCACGGGCTACGTCATCCGGCTTTGCCCGCGTCATCTTGGTCGCCACCAACCCACTAGTCCTCTCCTTTGCTTTACTTTGCATATGTTTCAGCTTATAAAGCCACCTTTTGACCAGTGGGGGATTCCTTCTCTTTGAAGCTAAGATAGTCCGTATAGCATATAGCTAATCCGGCCTACCCTTTTACCTGCAAAACAGATATCCATGGTCGGCATAGATCTTATGCCGGCCAGACCATTGTCAAGGAAATGCCCCATGGTTCGGGCCACACCGTGATTCAACCTGCCTTGAGGTGACCCGGTCAGCACTTTGCTTTGACCGTGCCGTACCCCGGCTAACGCGGCCCTTATACCCAGGTGTTGCCCTACCCGGGGGTATCCCCCAACAATTAGTCTAATGGGTTTGTGGTAAAAGGTGAAGAGAGAAAGGTGTACAAGTTATTAAAATCTTTATATGGCCTAAAACAAGCACCTAAGATGTGGCATGAGAAGTTTGACAGAACATTAACTTCTATTGGCTTTGTCGTTAATGAGGCTGACAAGTGTGTTTACTATCGCCATGGTGGGGGTGAAGGTGTTATATTATTTTTGTACCTAGCCGATATTCTTATCTTTGTTACAAACATTAATGTGATAAGTGAAGTTAAGTCTTTTTTGTCAAAGAGCTTTGATATGAAAGATCTGGGAAAGCTGATGTGATTCTGAACATCAAGCTGATTAAGCACAAGAGTGGGATCACTTTGATGCAACCACACTATGTTGAGAAGATCTTGAGCCGTTTCGACTTTTTTGATGGCATGTCTTCCCCAAAAACTTATGATCCCAATGTGACATTACGTAAAAGAAAGAGCCAAAAGAACAATTGAGATACTCTCAAATCATTGGCTCACTCATGTACTTAGATAGCGCGACAAGACCTGACATCTCTTTTCCTGTGAGAAAATTGAGTAGGTTCATGTCTAACCCGGGTACTGAACATTGGCAAGCACTTGAAAGGGTCATGCGCTATCTATGTGGTACAATGAGTTATGGGATTCACTATTCGGGGCATCTAGCAGTGCTTGAAGGGTATAGTGAAGTGAACTGGATCTCAGATATAGATGAACTCTACGCCACTAGCAGGTATGTATTTACCTTTCAGGTGGTGCATTATCATGGAGATCTTGCAAACAAACCATATTGAACAGGTCAACTATGGAAGCAGAACTTGCTATTTTAGACACAGCCACTTAAGAGTCAGAATGACTGTGTGAACTCTTGATGGACTTGCCTGTGGTTAACAAACCTATACCGTCCATCCTCTTTAATTGTGACAATCAAACTCTTATTGTTCAAGTGAACAATTCTAAGGATATCGCAAAGTCATAAAGACACGTCAAGAGATGTTTGAAGTCTATCAAGAAATTGAGAAACTCTGAAGTAATTACTGTTCCGTATATTCAAACTAACAAAAACCTGGCGGATCCCTTTACGAAGGTACTATCACAAACATGATAGAAAGTGCATCAAGAGAGATGGGTTTGAGACCCATGGATGTTACACAGTAGTGGTAACGCAACCTTTATGATCGGAGATCCCGTGAATTAGGAATTGGGAAGAACAAGCTAGTTGTGTGATAGAGGAGAGTATTAGATAACCCTCTCTATGTGAAGATGCACAACTCTCTATGCTGTAAGGCAGGTTGGCAATATGCCTTAATGTCTTTTTGTTGGCTATGTTTAGCAACGATGCTGTCCTACATAGCATTCTTGAAAGAACACATCTATATGAGTTCTGATTGTTAAACATCACGATCTATGAGATTTGAGTGATCTCTAGTAAACTCATGAAGATACCAAGTAGTATGACGCATATGTTACACCCGCAGGGTAGGCTACTCACAACCATGTACTAGTTATGATTTTGTGTGCAATCTAAAAGCACCAAACTTGCATTTCAAGGTTCATTCATTGTTCAAGTTGCTAATAGATGTAGCTCATGATTCTAGGAGGAAGTTCAACATTATAGTCTCCGCTGAAACACTAGTATATAAACAAGTAGTGAGGATTGGCAAATCATCAAATGGGCATTTGAGATCTGGTGGGGGATTATTAGAAATAATGGGATAAACTAAATAGGCCCATGTAGATTTCAGATTTTCCCTAAATCTCAAATCTCATGTTTGTGGAAGCTCACATGTGTTTGGTCCCATGTTTGGGGCAGTTCACATGGGAGTGGAGTGGGAGCTAAAGTTTAGTCCCACATGAAAAGTTGGAGGAGAGTTGCACCACCTTATAAGGTGGAGTGTTTCACCACCTCGTAAAGTGAGTGAGAAGAGGAGAGATACATGCACGCTCCTCCTCCGACGATGCCACTGCTCACACGCACGCACCACCCGCCCGTATCGTCATGACGCGCGTGCGGTGCGGGTTGCGGGAATCTTGCCAAGCCAAGCTTTATTTTGCTGCTCAGGAAAACTGTGAGGTTTAGATAGACGTGTCAATAGTCAGCCTTTTTGGGTCGCTCCCAGATCTTGGGCTCTATATAAATTCTTATGCATCTACCACCATAGTACACCGAACCAATATAGGGTTTTTCCAACCTCTCTGCTTGCACCGCCACCATAGAGCACCGACGAATGGGAGAGCAGGTCTCCGGAACCACTCGTCCTTGCGATCTGTACGGGAGAGGGCGAATAAGGTTTTTGGGAAGCCCTCTGCATGACTTCTCAAGTTCTTCATCATGGCTCGCATTCTTGGAAGATCTACGGGACTTTGGGCTCAGTACGTTTGACGACATCAACGTCGTGTTTGTTAACATGTCGTCACTGTTAGAAATAATGGGCTAATACATTAGACCCATGTGTGATTTCATGTTTTCCCTAAATCTCAAAGCCCATATGTGTGGAAGCCCATGTGTGATTTGGCCCAAGTTGGTGGCAGCCCACATATGAGTGGAGTGGGAGCTAAAGTTTAGTCCCACATGGAAAGTTGGAGGAGAGTTATACAACCTTATAAGGTGGAGTGTTTCACCACTTAGTAAAGTGAGTGAGAAGAGGAGAACTACACGCGCGCTCCTCCTCCGACAATGCCGATGCTCGCACGCCCGCTCGCCCACTGATGACTGCATATTTGCATCATGTTTTATAATATAGTTTTGCATTATAGTGGTAGCATCTTGGTATTTTATGGCATCCGCACCCACATTTTATGTTTATTTTCACCAGGATCAGGACAGATGATGGATACAATGGACACAATTCTTGGAGCAGTTGTATTGGGGAGAAAAGGAGTCAAAAACAATGTAAATCGCTTATTTGGGAAATACCAATAACACTAGAAGAAATCCTGAAGAGATCAAGGCATCCAGAAGGTTTAATGACCAACTATACGGCGGGAATTAATTTTTTGGCCATATAGTTCCGGCCGTATAGTTGGCACTGCCACCGCCTCCTCAAAAAGTTTCACCCTGTGCAACTAGATCGGGGAGACGACATACAGTATACCCAGAAATCGCAGAAAACCTCACCTCCAGAAGGAATCTGGAGGGGGAACTTGCCCAAGGGATCCATCTTCGCCCTATGCAGATCTGGGAGGCCAAGGCATCGATCTTCATCTTCATCAACCGCTGCACCACCATCATCTCCATCCATCCCATCTTCACCCATGTAGATATTGTTGTAATTTCCGTACTTGTTGTGCATTTATACAAGAACTATTCATTTAGAATTGTTTCCATTACCATTGCCATGATGTTGATTGCCTCCATGTCTGAGTAGATCATTAGTTCTTGGGGAGATGGAGAAATCCTAGCATATGATTGAGATAAGATAGAGATTATTATGTTATAAATCATTATGTGTATGTGTTAATTGTCTTCATCTTGATGTTGGGAGTTGTGCACCTCCTTAATATTTGCCTCTTATGGGGACACGATGAAGGGGATTACTTGTTGGTAGATAGAGGGGTGATAGCACTTACTGTGACTATAAATCAGTTGTCATTCTTTACGTACTAACTTGGGGAAATAAGGAGAACTCATAAAGCCATGTCCATGCCACGGGAGAAATCCCTTAATAGCGGGATAATACGATTATGTCGTTTATCTGTTAGCTCTGGTTATGAAGGATGATGTGAGCAGTGGTTGCTGCCTATTTGTCCATATATGGAGCTCTACCCACATACATATATATCATGAGAATATTTGTTATATTAATATTGATTGCTTAGTCTAAATTGCTAGCGGTGTATCCACCACTCCCTCAGAACACCTTTTTCCCTATTGCAATTCCAAGCTATTTTACACACGCGATTCTTACTTTATGCATTAAGTTTTAGTTTACTTTAATTGCTTCATTCAGTCAAAAACCCAAAAATAATTCTACTTTTCTTGCATCTCAAAGTTATTCCTTAATCAATTCATTTAGTTTTTGTTAAAAGCATTTTTGTCTTTCGCCTACTGCTCCTTGTGGGATCGATATCTTTATTTCCAAACTAGCTACAAACGATCTGTGCACTTGCAGTCATCAAGCTATTTTCTGGCACCATTGTCGGGGAGCTTAGCGCTATAAGTCACTTTACTTTTAGTTATTTACTTTCGTTGTACTATTTTTAATTTAAGTTGCAGGTCCGCAACAATGGATAACACTCAGCATTTAATCCATCTTGAGGCAGTAAGGAAAATGGGTTCGCCCATGGACACTTTTATAACTGCCAGTGAAAGCATAAATCTGGATGGAATTGAGATCTGCCCTTTATTATTTGAACTACTACATGCTAAGAAATTTGCAGGAACCGATGAAGAGTCCATATGGACACTTACAATTTTTTGAAGATGTTCTTGGTTCCTTTATATTCGACAACTGTAATCTTGATATGGTTAAAACCCAGTTGTTTAGAAAAACTCTCTCTAATAATGTTTGCGACTGGTATAGATCTTTTTGTGCAGAAGCACCAAGGACTTGGACGGAATTGACAACTAATTTCCTATCAAAATATTACTCAGAAAGCAAAGCTCACAGGATGAGAGGTATTATTATCAGTTTCAAAAATAGTCCTGATGAGAGTTTGTATGAAGGTTATGTAAGGTACAAAAGCTATCTAGATAATTGCCCCCATCATTGTTTGCCTGATTGGTTAATCACTCTCACTTTTTATGGAGGGCTTAATAATAAAAATAGAATGAACCTAGACACCACTTCTAATGGTAGTTTTCTATCTTATACCTATGATGAAGCCTGGTAATTCATAATCAAAATGAGGGAGGCAACGGAAAATCTTAAAAATGAGGAATTACGAATAGTTTTTCTGAATATGCTTGTGTTAACGATTTCCTTGCAGATGAAAGGACTTGTGCAATGATTAAAACCCTTGGTATTGATTCTTACTCAGTAAAGAAAATTATTGAGAATTATGCAGGGCATTTACAGGTACCTACAGAATAGGAACCCCATAAATCCCTTGAAGAAAAGAAGCATTCAAGAGAAAGTGTGCTAATGGAAGAGTTATCCTCTGCACCTATTCAATAGAATATCAAGAAAAAGCAAAAAAGAGGAAGAACAAGTAAAGAGAAGATTAAAGAAACCAGAAAAGAACCCTGAAGCTACCAATATAAATAATGTTATATTGAAGGATCTTATGGAAGCACGAACAGTGGATAATGAAGTGGTTATCTTAGACTTTGAAACCTCAGAATTCATCGAAGGTAAGTTACGAGGTAACGAAACTTCTAAACCTATGACTCCTATATATTGTGGAGAAACTTTCTTATACGGAATTTGTGAGTCGATTTCCACTATAAACATTAGGCCTTCATCACTTTATGAGGAACTTCGCTAAATTTAAATAATCCAGATGTGGAACCAGTAGACACTACCATTAAATTGTCTAAAAGAACTAATATAAAACCGGAAGGTGTTATTAGAGAGATCTATGTCTTTATTGGATCACTCATGTACCCCCTTGATTTTCATATTGTTGATATGCCTCGAGATTCTTTTTGTCCTATTCTTTTATGCAGGCCTTTTGTTTCCATAACCAAAGCTCGAATTGATAATAAGAAGGAGACTATTTCAATGATGTTTGGAGAAGAGGAAATGACATTCCACTTTGCCAAACTAAACAAGAGGCCATATGAAGTGGAAGATATCAAGGAAGAGAAAAGGATTGCCGAGCTGGACGCAATTCATTTCAGTACTCCACAAGATGAATTAGAGAGGATCCTAATTAATTGGGAGGAAGCACCAGATGATGAGGAGAGAGAAGACATGGATGATTACCTTGATTCAGTTCCGGAAGCACAAAATCCACATGACTACGAAGAACTGGTAAGAAAAGGAGATGAAGAACCTCCACCAATTGAATTGAAACAACTTCCAAACGATTTGAGGTATGAGTTTTTCGATAATGAAAATAAATGTCCTATTATTAGTAGTAAAAATCTATCAGAAAATGAAACAAATAAACTCATTTCGGTCTTGATTAAGCATCATGAAGCCTTTGGATATACTCTAAGTGATATTAAAGGAATAGATCCATCTATTGTAACACATAAGATTACCATGCTTGTTGAACCTTTAGTTGATACACAAAGAAGGCTTAATCCTAAAATGAAGGAAGTAGTAAGAAAAGAGGTTATACGCTTACTAGATGCTGGCATAATATATCCTATTTCTGACAGTATGTGGGTTAGCCCAGCTCATTCCATACCAAGACAAAGGGGTCTTGATGCTGCTATGAATGAGGATGGTGAGCTAGTTCTTGTAAAACCTATCGTTGGATATCACATGTGCATTAATTTTAGGAAACTAAACCGTGAGACACGGAAAAATCATAAACCTATACCATTTATGGATAAAATTTTAGAAAGACTTAGTAATAATTCTTATTTTTGTTTTCTTGATGGTTATTCTGGATATTCTCAAATTGCTATACAACCAGAAGATCAAGAGAAAACAAATTTCACTTTCCCTTATGGCACATATGCTTATAGATTAATTTTGTTTGTCTTATGTAATGCAGCTGCGACTTTTCAAGAATCTGTTTTAAAAATATTTGATGATCTTGTTGAGAAGACTATGGAAGTTCTAACAAATGATTTCATTGTTTCTGGAACAACATTTGATAATTGCCTCTACAATTTAACCAAAATTTTGTAGAGATGCAGGCAATCAAATTTGGTTTTGAATTGGGAACAATGCCGTTTCATGGAAAGAGAGGGTAAAGTTTTTGGGCATAAGGTTTCAGAGAAGCGTATAGAAATTAAACTAATATAAATGCTATAGAAAATCTTCCAATACCTCAGGACATAAAAAACTTAAAAATGTTTCTAGGACATGTAGGTTTTTATAAGCGTTTTATAAAAGATTTTGCTAAAATAGCTCTGCCTCTCACCAACCTTTTTGAGAGAGAAACTCCATTCTACTTAGATCATGACTGCATTGCAGCTTTTGAGAACCTTAAAAACAAATTAGTTTCAGCACCCATCATGCAATCTCTAAAATGGGATGAACCTTTCGAAATCATGTGCGATGCTAGTGATTATGCTTTAGGGGCTGTGTTAGGACAACAAGACGAAAAGAATTTAAATGTTATTTATTACACTAGTAGAACTCTTAATAAGATTCAGAAAAATTATGCTACTACAGAAAAAGAGTTCCTAGCTTGTGACCAATTTAGATCTTACATCATTAATTCTAAGGTAATAGTTCATATAGAACACCAAGCTTTGCGTCACCTCCTTGTGAAAAAGGATGCGAAGTCTAGATTGATTAGCTGGATTTTATTACTGCAAGAATATGATTTGCAAATAGTAGATAGGAGGGGTAAGGATAATCTGGTAGCAGATCATCTATCTAGGATCGAGGGAATAATTATTAACCCCGTACCTATAAATGAGTCACTTCTAGGAGAATATTTAGCAAACATTGAAATTGCTGATCCTTGGTTTGTGGATTATGCTAACTATCTCGCAGTAAAATTTGTACCTCCTGGTATGACAAGAAATCAAAGAATGAAATTATTTAATGATCTTAAATATTATTTTTGGGATGATCCGTATCTATATCGTCATGGACCTAACAGAATGATTCGGAAGTGTGTTCCTAACCATGAAATGAATGCAATTTTGTAAGCTTGTCATGACAGCCCGTATGGAGGATATCATGCAGGCAAGCGAACTACAGCAAAGGTACTTTAATCTGGATTCTATTGGCCCACCTTGCTCAAGGACATACACAGGTATGTAGAACACTATGATGCTTGCCAAAGAAGGGGTAATATAGGTAGGAGACAAGAGATGGCAATGAATTATAGTCTTATAATCGAACCCTTTGATTTATGGGGAATGGATTACATGGGACCTTTTATAGAATCAAATGATTACACTCATATTCTTGTTGGTGTCGATTATGTTACTAAATGGGTTGAAGCTATTCCAACAAGCCATGTAGATGCAGCTGCCTCAGTGGAGATGATCAAGGATGTTATATTCCCTAGGTTTGGAGTTCCTAGATTTTTAATCACTGATGGTGGTTCTCATTTTATGGAAGGAACTTTCAGGAAAATCCTCTACAAATATGGAGTAACTCACTGCGTTGCTTCACCATATCATCCTCAAACGAGTGATCAAGTGGAACTCTCTAATAGAGAATTAAAGACCATACTCGAGAAGATGGTGGACAAATCAAGAAAATATTGGTCATACAAGTTAAATGACACTCTATGGGCATATCATACTGCATTTAAAAATCCAATGGGTATGACACCTTATATGATGGTATATGGTAAGGCATGCCATTTACCTTTAGAATTGGAATACAAAGCTTTTCGGGCGATCAAGAACCTAAACTATGATCTTAAAGCAGCAGGAGAAAAACGTTTATTAGATATTCATGCTTTAGATGAGTTTAGAAGTGAGGCTTATGAGAATGCTAGATTGTTTAAAGAAAAAGTGAAAAGATGGCATGATAGAAAAATAGAAAAATAGAAAAGTGGAGACAAGGTGTTGCTCTATAATTCTCGTCTTAAGTTGTTTATAGGAAAGCTCAGATCAAAGTGGGAAGGCCCCTATATAGTTGAAGAAGCTTATCCATTGGGAGCAGTGAAGCTCTAGGGAAAACACCCTCTCTTTCATGGGTGGTAAATGGACAACGCTTGAAGCATTATCGAGCAAAAGAAGATATAAGTGCAGTCACCATACAAGTAATCACCCCAGAAGAGGTGATTAAGCAAAGATATACAAGGAATGGCAACTACAAGAAGGATGGAATCAAGACGAAATGAGCAACACTATGGTCAAGCTATTGACCATAAAAGAGCGCTTCATGGGAGGCAACCCATGCGAAATAAAGGTTTGAGTAAGTTTTCAAATTTTCAATTAAGTTTTAATTGAGCTTGTCTTAAATAAGGAATATTTAAAGCTCTAGCAAAGAAAAAGAAGATTGATAATGCTAAAATCCCATTCAAGGGATGCTAATATTGGTCAAAAATTTAAGGTGCCATTTTTATCAAAACTTGATATTTCATTAAGTTTCAGATTAATAAAGAATTCTCGGAGAAGTAGGTAATTTTTTGGTGGATCCAAAAGGTCTAACGACCAACTATACCACGGGAATAAAATTTCGGTCGTATAGTTGCGGTCATATAGTTGTTTCAACATCACCCATTCCGTTTACGAAATGTACTGAAAGTTTAATGACCAACTATATGGCGGGAATAAAAATTACGGCCATATAATTGCCTTCATATAGATACCAATGCCTTCATCAAAATTCTTTTCTAGGGTACTGAAGGTTTAACGACCAACTATACTGTAGGAATAAAAATTCCGCCCGTATAGTTGCCGTTGTATAGATATCAACCCGTCTCCAAAAATTTAATTTGGAGTACAGAAGGTTTAACGACCAACTATACAATGGGAATAAAAATTCCTGCCCGTATAGTTCCAGCCATATAGTTGGTTCCACCATGGAAGGAAAATCTATAGTTGGTTCATAACTATAAGGCGGGACCTATAGTTGCTCATTACGAACTACGGCTAGGGTTTTCAACCTCCCCTTTTAAAGCTGATCGCATCTAACCTTTTTCATTAAGTTTTCGCAAAGCTACAGCCTCCAACCTCAAAAAAACATAGACATCCATATACAAGCCCCTTCTAACAATATCTAGGCAGCAAAGCCATTCATCCCTTCCATGTCAACAAGATTTGGAGGAAGAAAGAAGAGAAGCCCGTGAAGAGGATCGAAGAAGTAGAACCTAAAGGATCATCATCATCTAGCCCAGCGATCAAGCCTCTCCCAAACTGGGAGGACATGTTCCCGCAAAGGATGGAGATGATGAGGCAAGCAGAGCTGGGAAAGAGCAAGGATGAGTATCTCCCTAATCCCTATTGTCACAACATAGAATCCTATTATAAACCTCCTCTCGGTTCGTCGCCTCTTAAGACTAAGAAGGTGTGGCAAGATGAGATTCATTATAAGATCTATTAGTTGGAAAAAGCTTCGAAAGCATGTGTTGAAAAAATAGGAGAAGGGATTGACTCTGGATGATGTGCAAAGACCTTGCGAAAAAGGTCAATGACATCGGTGGTAGAGTTGGTTTCTTGATTAAAACTGTTTTTGAGTTAACAAATGATAAGAAATTCCTCTGGAAAAAAGCTTCAATACGACATGGCCGAGCTCAGCATCCGCCTCGCAAGCATAGCTAAAGTTTGCAACACAGGGGAAGCAAGAAATACTCTTCCTACCCAGGAGGAGGAATAGGTACCAACAAGGAGTTATTTGATCCCGCCTGGCTTGATTCCAAGCTTGGGGAGATCTTTAAGACCTAGTAATCTATCTTATAAGTTTTATATTACTATTTTAGTTTTGCATTAGTTCGAGCTTAGAAATAAAATTTGCATCATTTGAATTCCCTTAAGGAATAGTCGATCCCATTTGTAAAATTCTGAGTTTATTATCATATATGGAGCATTATTAAGTTTGTGCTTGTCTTATTGGATATACGAATGGCTTTAGTATAATTTTACTTGCACTTGATGATAGAAATAGGAGTCTTCCACACCATTGGTATTAATGGAACATATAAAAATAATTTAAATCGATATGTTGTAAGTTCATGGTTTGATTTACAAAAGTAAAAATAATCTAATTAGTCAAGTTGAGAAAGAAAACTCGAATAGAGAAAAAAATTAAAAGTGCTATCAAATTAGAGTGAGAACAAGTCGAGGTAGAGTCTTCAAGTCATAAAGATGCTTCATATAGAATTGGAATTTGGTAATTGAGATTGTTAAACTTTGAATTCCTACATAAAGTGGAATGTATGGCTAGCTCCTTTGCACAACACTTAAACAAAAGTGTGAGCATATATATATATAAAAAGAGCAGAAGAAAAGAGAGAAGAAAAAGAGTGAATGTGCAAAGAGAAAATAGGCATATACCACTATATTGTAGTAAGACAAAGAGACATTTTGATATTTTAAATCCCAAGTGAATATGTTAATCCTAAAACACTTGGGACTACCTCGCTAACTCATTCGGTCAAACTGAATACTTTTACATCATGTTGAGATTCATGTTTTGTGAACTGTTGATCACTAAGGTGTAGAAGCCTGCTAATATTATTCAGATGGTATGAGTAAGGTGTAGAAGCCTACTATTCATGAACTGCAATTGCCTCATTTATTTTATCGACTCAGCTTCATGAATATGAGGATCACATTCACTAAGCCAGCCTTGATCGGGACGAGCAAGAGTCTAAGCTTGGGGAAGTTGATGAGTGCATATTTGCATCATGTTTTATAATATTGGTTTGCATTATAGTGGTAGGATTTTGGTATTTTACGGCGTTCACACGCACATTTTATGTCTGTTTTCACCAGGATCAGGACAGATGATGGATACAATGGTCACAATTCTTGGAGCAATTGTATTGGGGAGAAAAGGAGTAAAAAACAATGTAAATCGCTTATTTGGGGAATATCAATAACACTATAAGAAAACCTGAAGAGATTGAGGCATCCAGAAGGTTTAACGACCAACTATACGGTGGGAATTAATTTTTTGGCCGTATAGTTCTGGCCGTATAGTTGGCACTGCCACCGCCTCCTCAAAAAGTTTCACCCTGTGCAACTAGATCAGGGAGACGACATACAGAACACCTAGAAATCGCAGAAAACCTCACATCCGGAAGGAATTTGGAGGGGAAACTTCCCCAAGGGATCCATCTTCGCCCTATGCAGATCTGGGAGGCCAAGGCATCGATCTTCATCTTCATCAACCGCTGCACCACCATCATCTCCATCCATCCCATCTTCACCCCATGTAGATATTGTTGTAATTTTCGTACTCGTTTTGGATTTATACAAGAACTATTCATTTACAATTGTTTCAATTACCATTGCCATGATGTTGATTGCCTCCATGTCTGAGTAGATCATTAGTTCTTGGGGAGATGGAGAAATCCTAGCATATTATTGAGATAAGATAGAGACTATTATGTTATACATTATTATGTGTATGTGTTAATTGTCTTCATCTTGATGTTGGGAGTTGTGCACCTCCTTAATATTTGCCTCTTATGGGGACACGATGAAGGGGATTACTTGTTGGTAGACAGAGGGATGAAAGCACTTACTGTGACTATAAATCCGTTGTCATTCTTTATGTAGTAACTTGGGTAAACAAGGAGAACTCATAAAGCCATGTCCATGCCACGGGAGAAATCCCTTAATAGCGGGATAATAAGATTTATGTCGTTTATCTGTCAGCTGTGGTTATGAAGGATGATGTGAGCAGTGGTTGCTGCCTATTTGTCCATATATGGAGCTCCTCCCACATACATACATACATATCATGAGAATATTTGTTATAATAATCTTGATTGCTTAGTCTAAATTGCTAGCGGTGTATCCACCACTTCCTGAGAACGCCTTTTTGCCTATTGCAGTTCCAAGCTCTTTTACACACACGATTCTTACTTTCTGCATTAAATTTTACTTTACTTTAATTGCTTCATTCAATCAAAAACCCAAAAGTAATTCTACTTTTCTTGCATCTCAAAATTATTCCTCAAGTACTTCGTTTAGTTTTAGTTAAAATCATTTTAGTCTTTCACCTACTGCTCCCTGTGGGATCGATATCTTTATTTCGAAACTAGCTACAAACGATTTGTGCACTTGCAGTCATGACCCGCTCGTCTCTTCACGTCGTGTCGCGGGTTGCATGAATCTCGCCAAGCCGAGCTTTATTTTTTCTGCTTGGGAAAATTGGTGCGGTTTTGATAGACGATTCGGGTCACTCCTAGATCATGGGCAATCTATAACCGACCCGAACATGCCCAACGTGGGCTTGGTCCATGGCGTGTCCTATGCGGGTTTCCCGAGCCGCTCTATATAAACGCATGTGCGACTTCCACCACGGACACACCAAAAAAAATCTAGGGTTTTGCCTCCTCTCTGCTTGCGCCGCCACCATAGTCTACTCCATCTCGCTTGCCGGCATGCACCAATGGATGGGAGAGCAGGTCTCCGGAACCACTCGCCTTTGTGATCCTATATGGGAGAGAGCAAATAAGGTTTTTGGGAAGCGTCCTGCACGACTGCTCAAGTTTGTCATCATGGTGCGTCTTCCTGGTTGATCTCCTGGTCCAAGGGCGACTCATCTTCAACGTCGTATTCTTCGACAGGCTATGGCAACCTCTGCACCAACGACAACTTCATCGACAACTGATCAGTACGTATACCGTGATCCGATCTGTTGTCATACTATGGCTAGTTTTGTATTTGCACTGCTGTTGTTTGCAAAGGCGAGTGGTTTTGGAGACCTGCTCTCCCGTCTGCCGGTGCACGCCGGCAAGCGGGATGGAGTAGACTACGGTGGCGGTGGATCGAATCACATGCTTCTGTTCGTGGTGTTGGCACAGTGGATCTGAAGTTTACTTCCGGAAAGATCGTGTAGCACGTCCCTACTATGAACAAGAATCTTGTTAGTGTCTCCCTTCTATGAAGAGATGGGTTCAAGGTTGTGTTAGAGTCTAATAAAGTTGTTGTTTCGAAACATGGACAATTTATTGGTAAAGGTTATGAGTTTCGAGGCTTGTTTCGTTTCTCTCTTTCAGAGTTTTGTAATAAATCTGTGAATCATATTTGTGGCGATGTTAATGATGATACCAGTGATTGGCATTCTCATTTATGTCACATTAATTTTGGTTTGATGTCTCAGATGTCCAGCATGAGTTAGTTCCGAATTTCACTGTTGCCAAAGGTTGTAAGTGCCATAGTTGTGTGCAATCAAAGCAACCTCGAAAGCCTCACAAGGCTGTCGAGGAGAGAAACTTGGCACCTATAGAACTCATACATTCTGATCTATGCGAGATGACTGGTGTGTTGACAAAAGGTGAAAAGAGATATTTCATGACATTGATTGAAGATGCGACTAGATACTGTTATGTTTAATTGTTGCGCACTAAAGATGAAGCCTTAGACTACTTTAAAATTTATAAAGCCAAAGTTGAAAATCAAGTAGAGAGAAAGATCAAACGTCTTAGGTTAGATCGTGGTGGTGAATATTTTCCCAAAATCTTTGACGAATTATGTGAGGAACATGGCATTATTCTTGAGAGGACGCCTCCCTACTCTCCCCAATCAAACGGGGTTGCCGAGAGGAAAAGCGCATGCTAACTGACTTGGTGAATTCCATGTAAGCTAGTGCTGGTTTATCAAAGGCATGGTGGGGGAGGCTTTGTTGACTTCATGACATGTCCTGAATAGAGTTCCTAACAAGAATAAAGAAAAGACTCCTTATGAGGTGTGGGCTAGGAGAAAACCATAACTTTCATATTTGCGCACTTGGGGGTGTTTGGCGAAGGTCAACATACCGATTCCCAAGATATGCAAACTTGGACCTAAGACAGTGGATTGTATCTTTCTAGGATATGCTCCACGGAGTGTAGGCTATAGATTTTAGTGGTTAAGTCTGAGGTTCCTGATATGCATGTTGATACTATAATGGAATCTCGTGATGCAACATTTTTGAGAATATGTTTCCTATGAAAGGTATGTATAGCACTGCTAGAATACTTCCTGAATCTAGTGCATCTATTGAGAATTTTGAACAACCACATGAGGAAGTCCTAGAGAAGGATGACGATGAACCTCCCACAAGGAGTAAGAGACAGAGGATTGCAAAATCCTTAGGTAATGATTTCATCGTGTACCTTGTGGACGATACTCCCAGATCCATTGTTGAGGCATATGCATCTCCTGATGCAGATGATTGGAAAGAAGATGTCCAAAATGAGATGGACTCGATTCTTTCTAATGGAACTTGGGAATTATCAGAACGTTCCTATGGTTGTAAACATGTGGGATGTAAGTGGGGTTCAAGAATAATCTAAGGCCTGATGGTACTGTTGAGAAATACAAGCCCTCGGAATCGGCCCTATGCAAGTTTCAGCGATTCCCGCCAAACCCGCATAGGAACGATTCAAAGGTGCCCACCAGGCACTTTCGTGCGGGTGGAAAACGAAGTAATACCATCACACAATAGTCCACGATGGAACCCACAGAACCGATATATATACAACAGCGACTCAAAGAGTCAAGAATACAAATATAATATACAAAGATCCAAATCACCTTGAAAATGATAGAGCGTCCGACTACGGACAAGATGCAAATGGGGCTAAGAGCCCTGAAGAATAACCAATGGCGTCCATAACCCTGCCCAGGCCAAGCCGGAAGGGTAACCCTGCTAACGACGGCGATCTCAAACCTGCTAAAACAAAAGGGGTGCCGACAAAGGGCAAAGGAAAAAGAGGAGCGTCAGTACTGAGGCCAGTACACGGCGAGGCTAGAATTCGGCGGTCCTCGCCTACATAGGTATGGTGGACTGAAGCGGTAGCGCAGCAAGCACTAAACAACCTATAGAGACTCGAGATAACCGCCATTTGGCCATCGAGAGGGATAAGAAAGACCTATTCGGAACCAACCTGATACTACCACCAAACATACCCATCCTAGTGTTTCCCCCTCGAGACCAATCGAGGAAGTCAACCGAGGAACTCACACCGTTGGCAGTTTTATTTGCTCAGTTATCATTGCAGCAATTACTAGTCAGGTATAGATAGTCATCCTGATATAAAATAAGCAGTGGGCACTTTTAGTTAACCATTCAGTTATAGTTGCAATACTTACTAGTCAGATACAATTAGCATGAGATATCCCAAACCCAGCAGTTGTTGGTACTTTTATTTAGCCATTCCGTTGGTAAAGGAGCTGATTACTAGTCATATCGGATACAAGTCAATTTATAACGATAAACTTTAGTTATAGTTGTCTATGATCGAGAACTGTGCTCCAAGTCGTCCATAACCATGACACGGCTTTTGAAAAGATTTAACCTGCAGGTGCACCAAAGTATCCACACGCACTTGACCCTTTTGCCGATCGGTTAACATACACCCATCGATATGTCGGCGGGCCTAAGTCATGATGTTTCGGACCCAAAGCAAGTACATGGGGCCACCCACTAAGCTACCCGCAACGAAGTCGGCCGGTCTCCGAGACGGACTCAGGTTTCGTCAATGGCTATGTAAACGACGGGAACCCGAAAGTGACTGGCTTGTCGATGCTGAAAAACTCCGCAATCCTAAACACAGACAAAAGACTGCACAATTTTAAATAAAGCAAGAAGCATAGCATAAGTACAGGATAGTAATAAAGCCCCAAACTACTTGTGGCCCCCGGTACAATACTTTGAAATCAGGTACTAATCGATGGGGGTGCCCACACACCCCACCTGTGGTTAGCGCGCTCGATCTCGGAACAGGTGTCAAGAACTCGGGTCCCACGGGACACCAAAGGAGCTGATTAAAATCCAAATATTGTCTATTACCCACCGGTGCCTCTGCATTTACCTACTTCAATTTTAGTTATTAAACAGTAATTAAAGCCATGATCATCTCCAACATTAAACATGCGGCATTACTCCAACAACTGTGGTACTTGACACACAATGACACTTGAGCAAGTCCAACTATCTACCAAACAACAGGTAATAGGATGTGTCCAAGGCAATATAAGGCTGCAAGGGATATCACGGGCACGAAAACTAGAGCATCGCAACACAGATAGCAATAGATCAACAGGAGGAAATAAAGACTATAAAAGTAAGATAGGTAGAAAGGGGGAGGTGCTCGCCTGAAAACATTGCCGACGGTTCATCCGAAGATCGGGTCGACACTCGCATCAACTCAACGGCCTTATCCGCGAAGAAGCAAAACACTAGAAGAAAAACACCGGATGCACTATTTAATACTACGACAGAAGATCGGCATGATGCATGTATGATGTATGACATGGCGGATCACGATGCAATTAGGTCATATTAAGCGGAACCAAGGTTCCGGCAAATATTTAAGTGGTTCAAGTTGTTCAGATACCCCGCAATTTAAATGTTGTCTTAACAAGGCAAAATTATATCACCGGTTCGCTATACAAATTTAAATGGGACCAATATAAGACTAGATTTGCCCGCATATGGGCCCCATATTTAATTATGAGGTGAATCGGCATAATGCCCCCAAACACCCACAGATATGTATGCGACATGAATGATTTAATGCAACAAGTTTATATCATATGTTGTAAAAATACGGGGCTTGGAAAGGGCATCACACATTATGGTCGGAGGTCTTGGTTCGGAGGGGTTCTAGGGATCGGTCTTCGGGGTCTCGGCGAGATTGGCCTTCGGACTCCAGGAAGGAGCACTTGGCGTGGCGCCGGGTACGGGATCGGTCTTCGGGGGTTCGCCAAGGGATCCGTGTAGGAGGGCTCGAGGGCTTCGGGTTCGTGAAGGGGAACTTGACATCCATGTAGGCGATCTTGACAGACCCTTGTCGAGGACCAAGGCGTTTGTAGCGGGCTAGTGTCCCTTGTCGATGGTTCATCGGATTCTCACGGAACATTGTCGATCTTGTCGAGATGGGTCTGGGAAGATAGCCGCGAGGGCACTTGCACGCCTGGCCAAAACTTCCCGGAACAACATACAAAGCAACGTTCAGGAGCCCAAAAAGAACACACAAGCCCAGTACATACACGCACGTACGCGGATGTGTACAGGAGCAGTACCGCAGCTGAAGGGTGGCTCTGGGACAAGG
Source organism: Avena insularis (assembly GCA_023614405.1). Classification (NCBI taxonomy): domain Eukaryota; kingdom Viridiplantae; phylum Streptophyta; class Magnoliopsida; order Poales; family Poaceae; genus Avena; species Avena insularis. The sequence goes on along the minus strand of CM042686.1, from coordinate 416,595,914 downwards.
CGCTGAAGTGACGCGGGGGTGCAGGGTCGCTCGGGAGGGCCCCCTGTGGAAACAGCAGCAGGAAGGAGGGCACTAGGGAGAGGCGGCAGCAGCGGCATCGACCCGAGGAGGAAGAGGAGATGGGCGATGCGGCGGGCTCGGGCGGCAGGCGCGCGGGGGATCCGGCCGAAGGTCGAGGACGGGTCGGGGCGAGCGGAAACGGAGATCGGTGGCGGCGGGGACGCCGGCGGCGGGGCTCGAGGAGGTTGGGGCGGCGCGGCTCGCGGTGGGTGGAAGGGCTGGAGACGGGGCGAGCGAGGCGGCGCACGGCCAGGTCGTGGCCGAGCCGTGGCCGACCAAAGAGGAGGCAGAGAGGTAGGGAGAGGCGGGGGCGCGGCACCCGGAGACCGACGAGGTCGACGCAGGCTGGCTGCAGCGGGGCAGAGGTGCGGGGTCGACGGGCGGAGGAGGGGGCCGCCACGGAGCTCGGGGTCGCGTCGGGGGAGCGGAGGCGGGGCACGGCGGGGGCCGGAGCGAGCTGATGCGGGGCGTGAGACAGGGGCGGGCAGGGACCGCGTCTCAGGGAGGGGGGGTCGACGGAGCGACGAGGCACAGGCCGGGCTCGCATGGCCGGGCCGGCGACGCGAAGGAGAGGCGCCGGGTCCGCGGGGAGGAGAGATGGTGGACTGCGAGGCGGCTCGCCCTGGCGGTGGCCGGCGAGAGGAGAGGAGAGGGCAGCGACGGTTGATTGCAGAGGGTTGGGGGAGAGAGAGAGGAGCGGGTCGCACGCGAGGGGTAGGTGGGGGACGGGTTCGATCGGGGTAGGGCCAGACACGGGAGTGGGGATCGGGGCTGGCAGGTGGGCGGTTGGTTCTGGCGTGGGGTGGAGCACGAGGCGGTCGGGGGAAAGGGTGTGGGCGCGCTGTGGGGCGGTGGGGCCAGCCCAGCGGTTGGTGGAGGCGGCTGGTGACGCGAAGCGGAAAAAAAAAGCGTCGTGGTGCGGTGATTGATTGGATGGAGGGAGGGCCAGACTGATGTGGCGAGCTGTGGTTGGCCGGGGTGATGAGGAGGGTGATGGGTAGATTAGGATTAGGTAGGAAAAGATTTTGGGTAGGCTGGTTTTTGTACTGGGGTGGCCGACTGGGTCGGATCGGCCCGGTACGGCTGCCCCCTAAAAATAATTAAACATTTTATTTATTTAAAACGAGGCTTTTGAAATCCATTGGTAGACGAAACAAAATAATCCGGAGACCCGGGTTTTGGATTTGAATTAACGGCGGGGTATTTAGAATTCAAAATATGTTTTTCGAAAATAGTTTCAGACAAACAATTGCATGATGATGACGATTCTCAAATGCAATGTGGCATGATGACATGAGCATGCAGTCATGATGATGCAATGCACAAAAACAACGCGATTTTCTAGTAGTGGTTTTTGCGGGGCGCCACAATTCGACACCACTAACAATGGATCTCGCCCTCGAGATCCGCCTCATGGTACCGGAAGGAAGGTCGGCGATCTGCATCTTCTCGCTTCGGGTAGATCCCCGCGACACCACTAACAAGAGGTCGTTGTCCGTGATCGTCGAGAGAACACTCCGGGAACAAAAAGGTCGAAGGTAAAGGTATCAACAAATAAATCCACCTCTAACTTCGATAGAAAGAGAGAACCGATGCATTCTCATCCACTTCAATGTACAAAAGCGAATAGAAGGGGTAGTCGGCATGGGGGCCAGTCCATCACGCACCCAAACTATTACTCTGCACAATCAGTAGAAAAGCGTGCATCCATTCTCGGAATTAGACTGAAGATCTAGACAATCGAGGTTCAGAACAAGGAGTGATGCAGACTCCGCATCGGATCTGGCGTAGATGATGTCGTCGCGTCGGAAAACACCGGAAGGCATGAGAAGGAACCAAGAGAAGTCCACCAGACGAAGGATTCCTCGGATAGCATGAAGACCAGATGTAGCAACACCGTTACCAAAGGAGGAAGCGAAACCCTGAAGGTACGATGGAACCCAACCACGAGAAATCCTGGACTCGAAGAGAGAGAAGAGAGCGGATTCAAAACACGCAGAGGTGAGAGGAGAGCAGCAGAGGGGTAAGGAGTAAAATTAGACCTAATCAGAACTATCCAACCGATTTTGCAAAAATGGTTTTGACACTCTACTTCGGCCATTAGCTAGGTTATCCTACAGGCTGGACTTGTGGGGTATCGCAACTGCTGAGCTCTGATACCACTCAGAACACCTCGAATCGGCCCTATGCAAGTTTCAGCGATTCCCGCCAAACCCGCATAGGAACGATTCAAAGGTGCCCACCAGGCACTTTCGTGCGGGTGGAAAACGAAGTAATACCATCACACAATAGTCCACGATGGAACCCACAGAACCGATATATATACAACAGCGACTCAAAGAGTCAAGAATACAAATATAATATACAAAGATCCAAATCACCTTGAAAATGATAGAGCGTCCGACTACGGACAAGATGCAAATGGGGCTAAGAGCCCTGAAGAATAACCAATGGCGTCCATAACCCTGCCTGCCAAGCCGAAGGGTAACCACGCTAACGACGCGATCTCAAACCTGCTAAACAAAAGGGTGCCGACAAAGGGCAAAGGAAAAGAGGAGCGTCGATCGAGGCCAAGACGGCGAGGCTAGAATTCGGCGGTCCTCGCCTACATAGGTATGGTGGACTGAAGCGGCAGCGCAGCAAGCACTAAACAACCTATAGAGACTCGAGATAACTGTCGGCTATCAGAGAGGGATAAGAAAGACCTATTTGGAACCAACCTGATACTACCACCAAACATACCCATCCTGGTGTTTCCCCCTCGAGACCAATCAAGGAAGTCAACCGAGGAACTCACACCGTTGGCAGTTTTATTTGCTCAGTTATCGTTGCAGCAATTACTAGTCAGGTATAGATAGTCATCCTGATATAAAATAAGCAGTGGGCACTTTTAGTTAACCATTCAGTTATAGTTGCAATACTTACTAGTCAGATACAATTAGCATGAGATATCCCAAACCCAGCAGTTGTTGGTACTTTTATTTAGCCATTCCGTTGCAGTGGAGCTGATTACTAGTCATATCGGATACAAGTCAATTTATAACAGTAAACTTTAGTTATAGTTGTCTATGATCGAGAACTGTGCTCCAAGTCGTCCATAACCGCGGACACGGCTTTTCGAAAAGATTTAACCCTGCAGGGGTGCACCAAAGTATCCACACGCACTTCGACCCTTTTTGCCAGATCAGTTAACATACACCCATCGGTATGTCGGCGGGGCCTAAGTCATGACGTTTCCCAGACCCAAAGCAAGTACATGGGGGCCACCCCACTAAGCTACCCGCAACAAAGTCGGCCGGTCTCCGAGACGGACTCAGGGTTTGCGTCAGTGGCTGTAAACGACTGGGAACCCGAAAGTGTGACTGGGCTTGTCGATACCGCGAAAACACTCCGCAATCCTAAACAGTACAGGTGCAGTACCTCGCACAATTTTAAATAAAGCAGTAAAGCATAGCATAAGTACAGGATAGTAATAAAGCCCCAAACTACTTGTGGCCCCCGGTACAATACTTTGAAATCAGGTACTAATCGATGGGGGTGCCCACACACCCCACCTGTGGTTAGCGTGCTTGATCTCGGAACAGGTGTCAAGAACTCGGGGTCCTACGGGACACCAGTGAGCGGTTAAAATCCAAATATTGTCTATTACCCACCGGTGCCTCTGCATTTACCTACTTCAATTTTAGTTATTAAACAGTAATTAAAGCCATGATCATCTCCAACATTAAACATGCGGCATTACTCCAACAACTGTGGTACTTGACGACACACAACAGCACTTGAGCAAGCGACTACGACGCGCAAGTCCAACTATCTACCAAACAACAGGTAATAGGATGTGTCCAAGGCAATATAAGGCTGCAAGGGATATCACGGGCACGAAAACTAGAGCATCGCAACACAGATAGCAATAGATCAACAGGAGGAAATAAAGACTATAAAAGTAAGATAGGTAGAAAGGGGGAGGTGCTCGCCTGAAAACATTGCCGGCGGTTCATCCGAAGATCGGGTCGACACTCGCATCAACTCAACGGCCTTATCCGCAAAGAAGCAAAACACTAGAAGAAAAACACCGGATGCACTATTTAATACTACGACAGAAGATCGGCATGATGCATGTATGATGTATGACATGGCCAGATGCGATGCAATTAGGTCATATTAAGCGGAACCAAGGTTCCGGCAAATATTTAAGTGGTTCAAGTTGTTCAGATACCCCGCAATTTAAATGTTGTCTTAACAAGGCAAAATTATATCACCGGTTCGCTATACAAATTTAAATGGGACCAATATAAGACTAGATTTGCCCGCATATGGGCCCCATATTTAATTATGAGGTGAATCGGCATAATGCCCCCAAACACCCACAGATATGTATGCGACATGAATGATTTAATGCAACAAGTTTATATCATATGTTGTAAAAATACGGGGCTTGGAAAGGGCATCACACATTATGGTCGGAGGTCTTGGTTCGGAGGGGTTCGAGGGATCGGTCTTCGGGGTCTCGGCGAGATTGGCCTTCGGACTCCGGGAAGGAGCACTTGGCGTGGCGCCGGGTACGGGATCGGTCTTCGGGGGTTCGCCAACGGATCCGTGTAGGAGGGCTCGAGGGCTTCGGGTTCGTGAAGGGGAACTTGACATCCATGTAGGCGATCTTGACAGACCCTTGTCGAGGACCAAGGCGTTTGTAGCGGGCTAGTGTCCCTTGTCGATGGTTCATCGGATTCTCACGGAACATTGTCGATCTTGTCGAGATGGGTCTGGGAAGATAGCTGCGAGGGCACTTGCACGCCTGGCCAAAACTTCCCGGAACAACATACAAAGCAACGTTCAGGAGCCCAAAAAGAACACACAAGCCCAGTACATACACGCACGTACGCGGATGTGTACAGGAGCAGTACCGCAGCTGAAGGGTGGCTCTGGGACAAGGCGCTGAAGAGACGCGGGGGTGCAGGGTCGCTCGGGAGGGCCCCCCTGTGGAAACAGCAGCAGGAAGGAGGGCACTAGGGAGAGGCGGCAGCAGCGGCATCGACCCGAGGAGGAAGAGGAGCTGGGCGACGTGGCAAGCCAAGGGGATCCGGCCGGAGGTCGAGGACGGGCCGGGGCGAGCGGAAACGGAGATCGGTGGCGGCGGGGACGCCAGTGGCGGGGCTCGAGGAGGTTGGGGCGGCGCGGCTCGCGGTGGGTGGAAGGGCTAGAGACGGGGCGAGCGAGGCGGCGCACGGCGAGGTCGTGGCCGACCAAAGAGGAGGCAGAGAGGTAGGGAGAGGCGGGGGCGCGGCACCCGGAGACCGACGAGGTCGTGAGCTGGCTGAGCCAGGGGCAGAGGTGCGGGTCGACGGCGGAGGAGGGCCGCCACGGAGCTCGGGTCGCCGGGAGCGGAGGCGGGGGCAGCGTGGCAGGCGAGCTGATGCGGGCGTGAGACAGGGGCAGGGACCGCGTCTGAGGGGGGTCGACGAGCGACGAGGCATGAGGCCGGGCTCATGGCGGGCCGGCAGCGGCGAAGGAGGCGCCGGGTCATGGGAGGAGAGATGGTGGACTGCTTGGCCTGGCCTGGCGAGAGGAGAGGAGAGGCGACGGTTGATTGCAGAGGGTTGGGGGAGAGAGAGAGAGGGGCGGGTCGCACGCGAGGGGTAGGTGGGGGACGGGTTCGATCGGGGTAGGGCCAGACGCGGGAGTGGGGATCGGGGCTGGCAGGTGGGCGGTTGGTTCTGGCGTGGGGTGGAGCACGAGGCGGTCGGGGGAAAGGGTGTGGGGCACGCCAGGTGGGGGCGGTCGGTGGTGGGGCCAGGCCCACAGGCGGTTGGTGGGAGGCGGCTGGCGCACGCGAGCGTGGGCGGGAAAAAAAGGGCGTCCAGGTGGCGGTGATTGATTGGATGGAGGGAGGGCCAGACTGATGTGGCGAGCTGTGGTTGGCCGGGGTGATGTGGAGGGTGATGGGTAGATTAGGATTAGGTAGGAAAAGATTTTGGGTAGGCTGGTTTTGTCTTTGGGGTGGACTGGGTGGATCGGATCGGCACGTCTGCCCCTAAAAATAATTAAACATTTTATTTATTTAAAACGGGGATTTTGAAATCCATTGGTAGACGAAACAAAATAATCCGGAGACCCGGGTTTTGGATTTGAATTAACGGCGGGGTATTTAGAAATCAAAATATGTTTTTCGAAAATAGTTTCAGACAAACAATTGCATGATGATGACGATGCTCAAATGCAATGTGGCATGATGACATGAGCATGCAGTCATGATGATGCAATGCACAAAAACAACGCGATTTTCTAGTAGTGGTTTTTGCGGGGCGCCACAGGCTTGTAGCAAAGGGCTACACACAGAAAGAAGGAGAAGATTACTTTGACACCTATTCACCTATCGCTAGACTGACCATCATTCAAATGGATGTGAAGACAGCTTTCCTTAATGGAGAGTTGGAAGAGAAGATCTATATGGATCAGCCATATGGGTTTGTGGTAAGAGGTGAAGAGACAAAGGTGTGCAAGTTGTTAAAATCTTTATATGTCTTGAAACAAGCACCTAAGCAATGGAATGAGAAGTTTGATAGAACTCTACTTTCTGCTGGCTTTGTCATTAATGAGGTTGATAGGTGTGTGTACTATCGCCATGGTGGGGGCGATTGTGTTATATTATGTTTGTACGTGGATGATATTCTGATCATTGGTACAAACATAAATGTGATAAATGAAGTTAAGGCTTTCCTGTCAAAGAGTTTTGACATGAAAGATCTGGGAGAGGCTGATGTGATTCTGAACATCAAGCTTATTAAGAACGAGAATGGGATTACTTTAACACAATTTCATTACGTAGAGAAGGTCTTGAGCCGTTTTGCTTTATTGATGACAAGACTCTTCCAACACCTTATGATTCTAGCTTGACTTTGCGAAAGTATAGGAAGGAACAAACATACCAGTTGAAATATTCACAAATTGTTGGTTCTCTCATGTACTTAGCAAGCGCTACAAGACCCGATATCACTTTTTCTATGAGCAAGTTGAGTAGGTTCATGCCTAACCCGGGTATTGATCATTGGTATGCACTTGAAAGGGTCATGTGCTATTTATGTGGTATAATGATCTATGAGATTCACTATTTAGGGCACCCTGCTGTGCTTGAAGGATATAGTGATTTGAACTGGATCTCTGACGTTGATGAACTCTACGCCATGAGCGGGTATGTCTTTACCCTTGGAGGTGGCGTAGTGTCATGGAGATCTCGTAGACAGACCATATTGATGAGGTCAACTATGGAACCCGAACTTACTGCTTTATACATAGCCACTGTTGAGTCGGAATGGCTACGTCAGCTCTTGATGGACTTGCCTGTGGGTGAAAAACATGTGCCGGCAAACCTTTTGAATTGTGACAACCAAACTGTTATTGTCAAAGTGAACAATTCTAAGGATAACGCGAATCATCAAGACATGTCAAGAAACGTTTGAAATTTGTTAGAAATTTGAGAAACTCCAGAGTAATAACCATTACGTATATTCAAATAGATAAAAACCTGGCAGATCCCTTTACAAAGGGACTATCATGAATTGTGATAGAAAATACATCGAGGGAGACGGGGTTGAGACCCAAGGATGTCACACCATAGTGGTAACCCAACCTATGTGATCGGAGATCCTGTGAATTAGGATCTGGGAAGAACAAGCTAGTGGTTTGACCGAGGAGAGTATTTTGTAACCCTCTGTATGTGAAGATGCATAACTCTCAAAATCTATAAGGTAAGTTGATAACTGCATTAATGTGTTTCTGTTAGCTATAACTAGAAAATATGCCGTCCTACAGGGCATTCTTGAAAGAACACACCTATATGAGCTCGACTGTAAACGTCGCAGTCTATGAGACTTGGGTGGTCTCTAGTAAACTCATGAAGAGATCAGGGAGTATGACGCATATGCTCCAACCCACGGGGTAGGCTACCAGCAGCCAAGTACTAGTTATGATTTTGAGTGAAATCTATTGGCACCAAACTTGCAATTCAAGGTTCGTCCATTGTTCAAGTTACTGATAGACTTAGCTCAAGATTCTAGGCGGAAGTTCAACTTAACAGTCTCTGCTGAAACACTGGTATATAAACAAGTAGCGAGGATTAGCAAATCTTCAAATGGGCATTTGAGATCTGGTGGGGGATTATTACAAATAATGGGATAACACATTAGACCAATGTGTGATTTTAGATTTTCCATAAATCTCAAAGGTCATGTTTGATTTGGCCTAAGTTGGTGGTAGCTCACATATGAGTGGAGTAGGAGCTAAAGTTTAGTCCCACATGGAAAGTTGGAGGAGAGTTACACCACCTTATAAGGTGGAGTGTTTCACCACTTAGTAAATTGAGTGACAAGAGGAGAACTACATGCGTGCTCCTTCGACAACGCCGCCGCTTGCACGCCCTCCTACCTGTCACAATGCACGCGCGCGGGTTGCGGGAATCTCGCTGAGCCGAGCTTTATTTTTGCTGCCTGGGAAAACTGGTGGGGTTTTGACAGACGTGTCAACAGTTAGTAGATTCGGGTTGCTCCCAGATCGTGGGCTATCTGTAACCGACTCGAACATGCACAACGTGGGCTTGGTCCACGGTGTGCCCTGTGCGGGATTCCCTAGCCGCTCTATATAAACGCATGTGCGGCTTCCACCATGGACACACCAAAAACTAATCTAGGGTTCTGCCTCCTCTCTGCTTGCGCCGCCACCGTAGTCTACTTCATCTCGCTTGTCGGAGTGCACCGGCGGACAGGAGAGCAGGTCTCCAGAATCACTCGCCTTTGCCATCCTGTACGAGAGAGAGCGAATAAGGTTTTGGGAAGCGCCCCACACGACTGCTCAAGTTCGTCATCATGGCGCGTCTTCCTGGACGATCTCCTGGTCCAAGGGCGACATGTCTTCAACGCCGTCTTCTTCGACGAGCTATGGAAAACACTGCACCAACGGCGACTTCATCGACAACTGATCAGTATGTATACCGTGACCCGATATGTTGTCATACTATGGCTAGTTTTGTCTTTGCACTGCTCTAGTATGTTAGAGGTGATCACCTACTCCCTCCCTCCCGCGGCGCACCCCGAGCACCGCCGAGGGCTCCCCACCTATCGCCAACCCCTCCCCCTCCTTGGTCTACCACCCTCCATCGCTGCCGCTGGCGCCGACCGCGGTGGCGGCGGGCCCGGCACCGAAGGGACTAGGGAGTGTAGATCGTGGTGGTTGTTTCACCGGTGGTGGCTAGGGTCGACGCTAGTTCTTCGGCTGCACGCAGAGGGCGGGCGGCACCCCTAGTCGCGTGGCGGTGGTGGCTGCCCCTGGGCGCGAGATCTGATCGTGGAGATCAACTGCTTGCGGCGGCTGGGCCGATGCCCGGATCTTGTTGCGGCGGTGGCTTTCCCATCGGGTTTTGGCGCAAGGTGTGGCGGTTGTGGTCGTAGGTCTAGGATTCCGCCTAGATCCACCAGTGGCGCGGCCTTTTGGTTGCCTGAAGGTGCGTGGGGAGGCGGCACAATGCTTCTTGCTTGGGCTGACAGACCGGCAGGGACACGTGGTTATTGTAGGCTTGTCTCCTCTTCCACCGGAGGGGCTAGCGGCGGAAGGCGACGTGGGGGCCTTTTGCTCTATCCAATAATGGCGGGCGGTCCTAGGGTTCTTTCAGCATGAAGATAAAGATCTTCTTGTTGCTTGCTCTCGTTGATCTAGCCTGGAGCGGCAAGTTCCGGAAGGCTCCGCCGACGAACTCCCATGGACACATTATGCCTGGAGATTGCTGGATCATAAGGTATTCAGTCGTGCGTACCCATGTTTTTCTGACTATTTGGTTTCAGCGGGAGCGTTGCGAATCTCCACTGTTTGTTACCATCATGTTTCATGTCTTCGACGATCCATGGTGAAGTCAGATGCGAAGAATGTCAGGAAAGCAGTAACAGGAGGGCAACAATGGTGTTTTGAGTCTTTGAGGCGACGAGGAACTGGCTGTGTGATCTGTGACTCGCGGCAGCGACTATTTGTGGGGGCAACAACACAGGAGGAGTTCCCAGTATTACCTTGCAGGGTGAAAATTCAAGGTGTAACCTTAATTGGTTGTGCCTGGCAATGACCTTGTTGAAGATATTGTTTTGCGAGCGAAGACTTTCTTCAGAGTGAAAACCTGTGATCTTTGATCGGGCAACGACAGCGCTTGTGCACTGTTTTCTTCTTGAAGGCGTTGCTATTGGAGTGGCTGGAGTACTAGTGTTGTTCTGGTCGTGTTAGTGTCGTTGTTTTGAGGAATAGTTCTATGTAGTGAGACTTTTCTTTTTTGTAATTCTTCTTCCTTATTTCTAGGCTGTGTGTATCCGTAAGCCCGCTAGAGCCTGCGTTGTTGTAGAGGCTGGGTGTAATTGGTATCTCTGTGATATTAGTATATACTCTTTTTCAAAAAAATATGTCAGTGGTTAACATGATCGTAGCTACTATTATCATGATCTATATTCTATAATTAAATTCTACCTAATAATCCAACAATCACCACCACTACAACAACAGCTACAGTCGATCAGTACCAGTACGTATACTGTAATCTAATCTATTGTCTACGTATAGATGTTGTTGCATTTAAAATGCTACTGTTTATGTTGATTAATACGTCTAGTATATTCGTTTGGCACATGTTATTGTTGTCATGTTTAATATTTTAAAATTAATAGTAAAAATTGTGCCTAATTTTCCAACAACTTTGATCCTTTGGGCTGGTCAGGCTTAGCACGAGCGATGCGGTCCACAGCTTCCGCCGGCCATGTACCTCAAAACCAAGAACGTCAAGAACGAATAAATGTTGTTTTTTATTAAGAAAACGGTAAAATTACTAGAACCATAGTGCATCAACGAGACTGGCCCAAGGAAAAAAGAACAACGTTCATCATCTCGTCAAGGATCGCATTCTAGCCAAGGCTCTAGCAACCAGCAAGCTACGAATCAGGGGAAGCAATCGGAGGTCACCTCTCCGGCAAAGCCTCGTAAGAGCATGTTTACTCGGCTTCTCAGCACGTCGTTCTCAGAGCGTATTTTTAATTTGGACACCGAAATTTGGCTCAGTTGTGTTTCTAGGACACCGGTTTCATCCGGATTTGGCCCAAAATACGTCTAGGCTTTTCAGATCATTCCCGGGGCGACGGAAACGCGCTGTGAACGCCGGACGAAGTGAATTCGGCGAGAAAAGAGCCGTCCGTCGAGTGGACCCGCCCGGTCAGCGGCAGAACACGACTCGTCCTCATCCTCTCGCATCGGGACGCTGCGAAGGACCGCCGGGCATCGGCATCGGTGGCCTTGTTTTTTCTGTTTTAGTTATAGTTTATCCTAATTTGGCCAAAATTTGGGTATATGTCCGAATTTAGCCAACTATTGTACGAACTCGCCGTTGCTTTATTAAAATCACCTATATGCGTCCAAAATTCGCCGTGTTTGATCAAATTTCGTCCAAACATGGGGACTCGGCCTGGAAACACGAGTGAAAAAGAGGCCGTTCCCAGGCCGAAACTTACATCCGTCCGGCGCAAAATAGTGCCGGATATCGGCCTGGGAACAGCCAACGAGTGAAGATGCTCTAAGCCTCATGCAAAGAAATAGACAGTAACTACTGGAGTGGAAAAGGTTGATGGTTTTGGTAATGGCCGAACGACTGGGCTGAAACACAAACATATTTGTAAACCAAAAACACAGTTCTGGCTATTACAAATTCGCCTGCTATTACAGGGAATGATGTCCATATGGACGCACTGGGTCAGGTTGTTGCTGATAAAATCTCTTAGGCTGATGGAGAACAGCGGAGTTGTGACTCTAATAAGAAACAAAGGAACAATGGTTCAGCGGATCAGGAGGAGGCTGTTGAGCAGCCTCGCCAAACGCATTGAGTATTGTAGGCTGGAACTGTCGAGGACTTGAGTCAGACTCAACAGTGGGCGAGCTGCGTTGTCTTGTCAAGAGGTTTCAGCGTGCGTTCCTTTTTCTTTCGGAGACGAAGATGAAGTACAAACATTCCCAGAGGTTTATGTGGTTGTTGAGCTGCACTAGCAGTATGGGCATTAGTAGTGAAGGTTAGAGTCGTGGCCTTGTACTGTATTGCATTGCATTGATGTGATTGTCACAACTGAGACATGATCTTCTTGGAGGGCATCCACGATGGACCTCGCAAAGAGAAACGACATGAATTCTGGGATTTCATGCGGAGACTTAAGGCATAGTGGCCAGGTCCTTGGATCGTTTGCGGTGACTTCAACGAGGTTCTCAGGCAAGATGAGCACTATGGCTCTAATGATTGTTCAGAAACTCAAATTCGTTTATTCAAAGAGTGTCTAGATGATTGTGGTTTGTCTGACACATGGACTAATAAACATGACGCGGATAGCAATGTCGAAGTCAGATTGGATCGTGTAGAGGTGAATAGGGAGTTCATGCAGCTCTTCGATGATTTTCATGTAGAGAATGTTATCACCACAACCTCTGACCACTATGCTCCCTTTATTGATCTAGAAACATCCTGATAATATTGTCAAACAACCAGTGAAGCTGGGATTCAAGTATGAGGCGGCCTGGTTAAGGTCACCAGACTACAGACCAATGCTTGAGCGAGCATGTGAGGAAGAATCTGATGGGCCGGTGTCACTGTAGAGTACATGGGCTAAATTGCAGCGGTGAATATCTCCCTGGCTCGATGGAGAACAGACACATTCGGCTCGGTCCGGAAGGAAATCCAATGTTTAGAGCATCGTTTGAATTTTCTTCGATTGGCGCCCTGGGGAACCGACTTCGAGGAGATCAAGGTAGTGGAATGTAACCTCTGTGAAATGTTTGAAAGAGAGGAGATCATGGCTCGCCAAAGGTCCCAAGTTGAATGAAAGAAGGATGAGGATCGTAACACTTCGTTCTTTCATGCACGAGCATCCGCTCAACGATGCACAAATAAAATTAAAGCGCTTCTTCACGGGGATGGTTCGAGCTGCATGGAGTTTTCAAAGATCAAGGAGAGAGTTGAGTGGTTCTATGACAGCATGTCACTAATAGGAAAATATTTATCCACAGGGTTCTTATCAGTGGCGCACACTAAATTCGTGCCCCACAGATAGTTACCCATGGTGCACGTGGTAGACTATGCGCCACTGATCTTTCCTTACCCGCGGCGCATGGCCCAAATGGTGCACCACTATAAAGTGGGCCCCAGCGCTGTCGGCCGACCCTCTGCATGGGCAGCACATCCATGGCGCACGGAATGGACGTGCGCCACGCATAGTGGGTTTATAAGTGGTGCACGGTATACTTATGCGCCACGGGTGTTTGTGGAACCATCCATCTGAAAAGTGACAGGTTACCTGCGGCGCATGGCCTGGAGGTTCGCCACGGGTATATTTAGTCACTGGCGCACCGTGTAGCTGGTGCGCCACAGACATGTCATGCCAGCCACACAAAAATTTGGCACTTTCCCCTACCCTCCACTAGATAGTGCACTTTCCCCATCTCCACTAGATCTAGCTCGAGTTGCTCCTCCTCCTCACCTCATTTTCTCCAACAATTTCTTCATTTTAAGTTGCCAAAATCTCTTTGGGTTGGATGGATCTATAAAGGAAACTCCTCTGCACCGTGTAGATCCACTAAAGTAAGCGCACACACATTTTCTCTCCTCTCCTCCACATCAAGTTTGACTAACTACACCACACGCACTCTTGCGCGGCCTCTCTCGTCTCGGTATAATTTGTGCTTGTTTTGTGTGTGTGGACGACGATGTTGGCGGTGTATATGCTTGTGTTCTTGTGTACATGGATATATATGCTTCTATTTTTGTCTGTGCGGACAATGGTGTTGGCTCGGGAGACGATGTTTACATGGATATATGCTTGTGTTCTTGTGTATGCTTTGTGTTGTGTAGGTGTCGGTGTGTGTGGTGCAATGAATGTTTGTCGAAATGTTGATTTATTTCTGTTTTGGCAAAATTTTGCACTACTCATATGTCCTATTTATAGGGAAGGTCATGTCGAATTTTTGCATGCATGGTTCCAAATATTCGTTTTTCTCCATACCGCTGCACAGGAAACCATGGTGCGTCAGATGATCGAAGCTATGGTGGCTAGATACAAGGCATGCGCGACGACCGTCATGATTCAGAACAACATGACTGAGATAAGATGTCCTTGTAAGAGATGCAAACTTGGTACCCTAATTAAACCTGATTCTGGGACATTGGAGAAGCACTTGCTCATGGGTGGTTTCATGCCCGACTACATTGATGAGGACGTCAACAACGGGGCACCGGCAGGAAATGGTGCTCACGAAGATGCCGAACATGATTATGAGGAAGAAGATGCCCGTGGACATGATCATGATCATCATGAAGGAGATGTCGGATCCGATGGTGGTGGAGAAGACACGGACACACAGACACCGCTAACTTCAACTTTACGGGACCCTCATTTTCGAGAAATGCTCCTCAAGGAGACGAGAACCAACAAAGTTGTTGCTAGAGAGAAAGCCAAGCTGGCGCAGATGGATAAAGACGGGATTACTCCGTTGTATCCTGGGTGTCGGCCCGAGCATACACGCCTGAATGTAACCCTCAAGGCTCTGGAGATGAAGGTGCAACACACATGGACCGACGTGAGCTTCAACCATATCATGGAATTCTGGAACGATATACTTCCTGAGGGGAACACATTGCCAAGAGGTATCGACGAGGCCAAGAAAGTCATGTGCCCTCTTGATCTACCGTACGTCAAATACCACGCCTGCCTCAACGACTGCGCACTTTATCGGGGCGAGTACAAGGATAGAACCACATGTCCGATGTGCGGCCATGCACGATACAAGAGAGGGAACAAGAAAGTTCCTCAAAAAGTGGTATGGTACTTTCCTATCACTCCCCATCCGCAGAGGTATTTCGTAGACCCTAAGGAAGCGAAGCTCATGCAATGGCATGCAGAAAGGGAGAAGCCTGAAGAGGATCCAGAGAAGGGCAAGATCCTAACACACCCCGCAGACGCTAGCCAGTGGCACGCATTGGACATGGAGTTCGAAGAGGAGTTCGGGGACGATGCCAGGAACGTTAGGCTAGGTATGAGCACTGATGGACTCAATCGCTTTGGAAACCAGAGTAGCACGCAATCCCCCATGGATATGAACGAAGCAAAGGCATGTACACATGAGTATTCTTATTTAGGGGTCGAAACAACCGGACATCGACATGCATATGTATCTCGGGTTGTTGAAAGAGGAGTTAGCCACACTACGGGAGACGCCATCCTGTACGTGGGATGCCTACGCAGAAGAATATTTCCCTCTGAGATCCGCGTTGATCACGACAGTGCAGGACTATCTTGGTCTAGGATATGTATCGTGCCAGGTGAACCACGGACACGGTGCATGCGTCAGGTGCATGGAGAAAACCCCGCATATGCAGCTACCGAGGGATCCCTGGTCTTTGAAAACCGTGTTCCCAGGGATTCGAAAGTGGCTCCCCGTGTATCACCCATGGAGAAAACGCGGAGATCTGTTGAATAGTGAGGATGAGCTCGAAACAGCTCCACCTAGGAGGAGGGGCGAGGATATCAACGACTTGCTAGAAAAATGGAAAGAGTGCCCCGGGCCGAGGACAAAGCCACTGCTAGGTGTATGGAAAGCGAGGTTTGTTTTCTGGGACCTACCATACTGGAAATACCTCCACACGCCATATAGCCTTGACCTCATGCACATCACGAAGAACGTGTGCGAGAGTCTGATTGGCACTCTTGTCAACATGCCGGAGAGGACCAAAGATGGGCCAAAGGCAAGAAACGACCTGATCAAGCTCGACATAAAGGAAGAACTTCATGGAGGACACCCTGATGATGATGAAGGCGATGATGACGCTCAGATGCAAGATACTCAAGGTCGTTGGTGTAAAAGGGCTAAGAGGAACGACTACTACCGCCCCCTTTCCTGCTTCACTATGAGTGAGGAGGAGCTCCAGCAGTTTTTAATGTTCTCGTCGGAACCAAACTTCCTATCGGTTAGGGAGGGAAGATATCCCGATATCTAGATGAAAAGAAGAAGAGGTTCTCCAAGATGAAATCTCATGACTGCCACATGCTGATGATGCAGATACTTCCGGATGCTATCCGAGGGATAACGGACGAGCACGTACGTGAGACGCTGTTTGGGCTCTGTAACTTTTTCGACGTAATCTCTAGGAAGTCGATCGATGTGAAGCAGCTCGACAAGCTACAAGAAGAGATCGTCGTGATACTATGTGAGCTCGAGATTTACTCCCCCCCCCCCCCCCCGCGTTCCATGACATCATGGTGCATCTACTAGTCCACCTCGTGGATGATATCATCCACCTCGAGCCGCTATTCCTACACAACATGATGTTGTTTGAAAGGTTGAACGGCGTTCTCAAAGGATTCGTTCGCAACAGGAACCGTCTGAATAGAAGCATAGCCAAGGGCTTTCTGACGTACGAGTCCATATCGTTCTGCTAGAATTATCTACGAAATAAGGATGACGATGATCCAGTTGGTCTGCCAATCAGGAGGCTCGATGGATGTGGTCACCACGAGGTCCACGCCCCAATGCATATCGTCTTCACTGGTCGACACACAAACTATGACAAGTCACATCGAGTCACGCTACAACACATAGAGTTGGTCGAACCATGGGTGCTAGAGCACAAAAGCTTAGTTGAGAAGATGTTTAGGGACATGGGCCAACGACGGACTAAGGGAGATGTGACTAGAGAGCACAACTCCATCTTCATGCATTGGTTCAAGAAAGAGCTACTCCAGCTTTATCATGGTAAGAGACCTTCTACGGATGAGGAAAAACACATATTCACCTTGTCACAGGGCCCCACGATGAATGTGAGGACCTATCAGGCATACGACATCAACGGTTACACATTCTACACTGAGGAAAAGGACAAGAATAGCGAATATCAGAACTCGGAAGTCACGATGCTATCCTACGCAGACGAGGAATCCACTGTCAAGGAGAGATTCTTCGGTAGGATCGAGGAGATCTTTGAACTCGACTACTGTGGAGACAAGATGTCGATGTTCCGGTTCAGATGGGCCAAGAACGTTGAAAAATAAGGCTGGTATTTCACCACGATGGTTATACCCAAAGCCAAATCATCGAAGGCATCTGGCGCGAACGTCCAGGAGAAAAATGAGCCATGGGTACTGGCTTGCTAGGTGGATCAATGCTTCTACATTACCGACCATGTAAGGCCTAGCCGCGTTGTTGTCAAGAGGGGGAAAAGGAGCATCATTGGAATGGAGGGAGCAGCCATAGAACAAGACTTCGACAAGTACGGTGATCCGAAGATAGAAGAGGAATTCGACAAGTACTCCGACAGACCTAGTGCTGCATCAGGAAGAAGGAAGACCACCCTACCCTCTAAAGGATGTCCATACACGAGAAGAAATCCCCATGTTTCCGGGCTAAATTATTCAACCGCGACGAAGAAGGGCAAGAAGATCACCGTGACGAGACGACGCTAGCTCGTTCGGAATCGACATTGCAAAAGTGACTTTTTTGTGTGTGATGTGTGTACGCGTGCATCAAGTCGACGAAACTATATACATGATACATATGGATTTTTGGAACAATAATCATATATACATGTGTTTTTCCTTTTATATTTGTAAATATTAAATTGTTCATATTCTAAAAAATACTATACAATTTTCTTATGAGTAAATATTACAAGGCCAAATATTAATTTTAATCTTTGTTAAATATAGTTTTGAATTAAAGAAACAAATGGGGGGCAACCAACCAACCGTAGTAACTAGTGAGGTAGGCTTGTGTTGCTGTCAACTCAGCACCGCGTGCCTTTTTGAGCTAACCCAGGAAACTCAGTGGCGCATCCCTAATCGGTGCGCCACAATTTTTATTGTTTCATGCACAATTATGTTGTTCTTGGAGCGTCTTCTTTTTCGTTTTTGGTTTTGGTTTGCTTGGTTAGCTTAGTTTGCTTGAATAAATTGATTGGACCCCCTCTTTCATACATTAGTTTTTAAATAAGTGTGGTTTGGATTGGAAAAGAGTAGGAAAAGTTCATAGTTAAGTGGTAAAAGGAGCTCGTTTTTTACGGTGGCCTATGCTTTGTCATGTCATGCTTAATATTGTTTTGGATTTATGCTTAGTGATTTTTGCTGTAGCATGACATGTTATAAACAATTGAGATTTCTTAATGTGTCTTGAAAGAATCATGCTCACACCATGTTATTACTATCCCAAGTCACCATAGCCTTTATGATCCTTTAGTTTTCGACTTGTAATATCAATTTATGCTTTAATTAATGATGTTTTGTCGATTTGCATGATTATGGCCATTATTGCTCTTTTAGTTGGTCGCTCCCAGTCTTTTGCTAGCCTCCATAACCAAGTATGAGTTCCACTCATGCATCCAACTCCAAATAAAACCAAGTTATCCCAAAGAGTCCACCATACCTACCTATTAGCATTTGCTATTCCAAGTATATTCATGCTTTTATCCACCTTCCGAATTAAACTTGTTATGAATAAACTAGTGATTAAAGCTCTCACGAACTTGATGGCACACTTTACTTTTCTTGCCCCTAATAAACTTGAACCATTGTGTCATCTATGTTGTATATGCTTGCACTTATATGTTGGGGATTAGCAGAACCATGCTATCATGGGGAACACTTTCAATATTGCACTTGTACATTGTACCTAGTTGATATCATGCTCTTTTGTCTATGGATGTCGTCGGTGTGAAATGAAAGGGGAGCTTGTAATTTCATGGAGTTATGTATGTGTGTTAGAGAAACGCCTGGGCCGCCGGTCTAATCCATGCCTAATCATGGTGGAAACCTGTAGCGTAACCATAATGAGCAATCTATGAAGCATTCTTCTTATAAAAAAGAGATAGAGATTGAGAAAAAAGAAGAAAAAGATGAGAAAAGAGGAAAGAGAGAAAAAAGCACTATTTTCCCATGGTAAATAAGAAGATTGCTGAGATGCTCGTTGTCTACTTGCCTTGTCATTTTGATATGGGGATTCTTCCGTATCATCGGGCAAGGGGTACCCCGTTGGTGGTTCTGTATGATACACATGTACTTACTATGACAAGAACTTATCGGTAACTAAACTTGAGTAGCATGAGGAGCGGCCCTCGTATTCAAGGGACATGAGATTTCCAACTTATACTTTGTCAAGCATATACTCCATAGTTTGTTCACTTTAACCTTAATCACTTCAAGATTCTTATGATAGGGGCAATGAGAGCTGAAAGCTAATAAGTACCATAATTTTTGGAAGCTCTTTATGAGACTTGAATCCCTGCTTCCTTCTATGAAGGTCTTTCTTCCACTTTTATATTGAGTCTCCACCTTCTATCTTTATGCACCAATTAAGAGAGCATATTTGTCATTCTTAGTTCTGTGTGCATTGTTCCAAGACTTGTTGATTGATGCATAACTTTGATATTGCTTGTTCCTAAACTATTTGTATCTAGTCACCATTATGAACTTTGAAGGTGCCCTATGCATTTATGTTTTGCTACTCTATGAGGGACAAGCTGAATACCATTATCATTATGCTTTCTTTATGTGAAACAAACAAACGTCTTGCAAAGCATTTTATTCATGAATCTTTTGTTTGTGCCTTTTTCATGTTATAACATAGTTGCTATGTCTTATTGTTATAACTCTATCTTTCATGATTCATGTTTAGAGTACCTTAATTCTAGCTATCAATACTTTTACAATAATGATGATCAAGATTGTGTTGTCTGCATGTCACCTAAAAAATTATATTGTTTTGATCGTTTACCTACTCGAGGACGAGCAGGAACTAAGCTTGGGGATGTTGATACGTCCATAACATATCTATAATTTTTGATGGTTTT
This sequence comes from Avena insularis, assembly GCA_023614405.1. Classification (NCBI taxonomy): domain Eukaryota; kingdom Viridiplantae; phylum Streptophyta; class Magnoliopsida; order Poales; family Poaceae; genus Avena; species Avena insularis. The sequence goes on along the minus strand of CM042686.1, from coordinate 416,575,969 downwards.
ATGCTAATAATATGCTTTTGGCACTTCTTTTTGTATAAAGTTTATGATTTATTTGGACTAACCTACTAATAGTTGCATAAGTGCACAATATTCTTGTTTTACACTTTGATGTGTAGGAATTACCAAAATACAAGTGGAAACCTTGTTAGAGTAAAATTGGGATTTTTCCAGAAATCTGTCTCAGAACTCTTTTTGAAGATGGTCACGTTTTGGGTCGACGACAGCGTCAAACGGAAAACTCTTCAACTACAAAGTTGTTGGAAATTTCGCGACAAACATTCTAGACATAAAATTTAGCTTATTCCAAGTTCGTACGGTCCTTTTAGGCCCGATTTACTGCAGCCGTGATGGGAATCCGAGAAGCTATATAAAGGGAGGAAACCTAATTCGCCCAGGGCATCTCCACCCACGAATTTGCAGCCACCAAAGCCATGTTTTTGCCTCCCCCATGGATCCCACTCCATGGGGGAGGTCTCCCAAGAAGACTTGAAGGAAGGGGCTAAGGGGCGGTGCTCCCCCATGATACCGGCGGCGGGTAAGGAGTCCCCCGCGCCGCCGCCCTCTTCACCATCTTCACCACCATCTCCATCACCTAATCCTCCTAGTATGCAGTGGTTCATCCTCCCACACACCTCTGTACCGTCCTATGTAAACATGGTGTTTGATGTTATAAGTTATAATCCTATGATCTATGTCATGTTTGCGTAGTTTCTTTGTTTTTAGATTGAATGGTTGAACGTCTTTGGTTCATTGGAGTTGTATGTTAATATGATAAAGTCCTTTGGTGTCCATTATATTTATGCGCGCATGGATTAAACATCATAGGGTTTGTAGTATGTGTAAGAGGAAGGGGGAAGTTCTGCCAGAGTGACAGAGACCTGCGAACGCGAACCGGAACGTTACACGTATGGGAGTAAGAGGACCATTAAACTTAAGGCTATGGTTGGGGAAACCTTAATGCATTGATTAATACTTACGGATGTTTGCTAACAATCCAATCATATAGTACATGTAATTCCAAGTAGTGAAGCGCATGTATATTTAGCCTCTCCCACATAGAAAACTGCATCAAAGACAATGAACCCGATCTATTCGCTATTTAAACTTGGACAAAGCCAACAAAATTAACACAACTATTCCACACTCATGGTTCTGTTAGTTTAGTGTATTTTATTGCTGCAGCAACTAGCTTTACTTTCTTGTTATTTATTATCATGCAAAGCTATCTCTATTACTCGTATTGTTGCTCTAGTTTTATTTCCTAGATAATGCAAACGTTTAGTATGCATAGAGTTGTATCAGTGGTTGATAGAACTTGAGAGAATATTTATCCTACATTTAGCTCCTCGTTGGGTTCGACACTCTTACTTATCGAAAAGGCTACACATGATCCCCTATACTTGTGGGTTATCACCCTGCCCTCCAACACCTTGGCGCAGCCGGTCGCATTGCTGAGCCCGTCGGTGCCCAACACCAACTGACATAGGTATGATTACTCGGGTGGTTATGATTAGCTACCCTATGATTGGATGAAGGCTTATGACCCATGAAGGTTTTAGATGACAGCCCAAGGGAGCAACCGACAAAGGCTTTGATTGTATTAGGAAAGAGACTGTGAACCGACATTATGTTGGTATTGTAATTACGCGTGTATGAAACCTATCCGCATACAACTTTGAGAACCAGCCTATTATATATAGGACGGGAGAAGCCCAAGCGAGGGCACCAAAATCTAGAAGATAGTGCAATTACTCAATATTCAGGCGACTTTGATTCCACTGTTTTCCTGACATCCGATGAAATCCCCGGTGTTCTCTTTTCCGCGAAACCCCAAGTCCATCACCATGGGCATTGCCGAGGTTAACCCTCGTCAATTGGCGCCGTCTGTGGGAAACCTGAACGATAGAAACACGGATTCGGCGGAACGCTCTCCACCAAGCATCAACTGAACAAAAGCAGATCCACGCCTGCCCACCCCAGTATTAGTACCCGCTGATTTTAACAGCGGATCTGATCTAATCATCGGAAGCTTCCACATCGAAACAGACAACCCGCAAGAAACACACCCTTCGGCCCTGATCGCATCAGAACCGTTAGCGGGAAAAGCTACGCCTACGAAGGTACCAGCATCTTCCGTTGGATCCTCCACGAACGTCACAACACAGATCGAAGCAGGCGAAGAAGGTCATCAGCCAACCCCACCATACAAAGCAAACTCGACAAACTCAAAACCTGAACAAAGCAGCGAAAACGTCGACTTCGAAGAAAGGATGGCGAAAATCTATCTAGAACTATGATCATGGAATACTATCAGCCCAAACTTTAAAGCAGGAGATGACGCCATTATGCCACGCATAACACGCCACCAAGTGTGCATGATCAACGGAGATACCTCAACACCACGCGACGAAAACGGTAATCCTATCCTCAACCCCGTTGATATTTTGTTAGATGACCATGCAGGAAACCACGACAATGAAGGAGACCACGGAAATGGAGTAGGAACATCAGATAATCGCATAGTCCAAGGAAGAGGCGGAGAACCGCATGCAGAAGAGAGACAAGGACTTCGGCTACCAGCGTCGGCATGGCAAAAAGCAAGGGAGGCAATTTCAGGAGCAGTCCCGATGACAGCGGATGCTTCACATGTGCATCTACTAGCATACCAATATCTTCTCCACCACAAGAAGAGAGACCTACTTCGGATGCAAAGGCAACTTGATGAAAGAAAGCGATTAGCCGACGAATCCAGCTTATGACAGGCACAATTAATCTCTACTCAAGGATTGAGGAGTGTAACAGGAGCAGCAGCGCCAAGAAGGGAAGTATCTCGACTACAGAATATCCTCGAAGCAGAAAGAAGTGGAATCATCTGAGATCTCGACTTATCATTCATGTCAATTAATCAAGCAGGAAACATCAAGGCAAAAACAGCTCAGGTAGCCATTGTGGCCGCACAAACATATCTGATCACCACTCAACCCGCACCCGACGATCCGCATGCGGCCCTTCACCGCTCCGCCCTGATGAACCTTGGCATGGTAGGAGCCTCTCTCGCGGAAGCAGAACAAGGAATCACACGTCAACCCGAAAGATCCCCACACCGTCACAACAGTCCTCAGCAAGTAGGACACACCCGATGATCTCGATCACCACACCAGGCGCATCTCGTAGGATCCAAGCCATGAAGCAATACAAGAAACGACAACACCCAACATCGGAGCAACGGATCTAGCGATGAAAGACGCAGCTGATGATATCAGGATGGATACAATGAAGACAATCACGAGCTATGCGGGGCCAGCTGTTTCACGCAGAGTATTCGCAAGGCCTCAGTACCCAAGGACTTCAAACTTCCACATGACTGCCACAAATACGATGGACTCCAGGAACCCAAAGCTTGGTTAGCAGACTATTTGGCCACCGTCAAACTATAGGGTGGCTCCACAACTACTGCAATGCAAAGTGTACAACTACATCTCACCGGCGCCGCAAGATCATGGCTAAGGCAGTTACCCGAAGATTCCATCGGGAGCTGGAATGACCTGGAAGACAAGTTCATCTGGAACTTCCAATCCACGTTTAAGCGACCAGTATCCTTGGAGCAGCTGCGAGCGTGCAAACAAAAATCTGGGGAATCCATAAGAGCATTCATCCAATGATGGAATATCATTAAAAACTCAACTGTGTCCATATCCGATGATAGGGCCATCGACGCCTTCAACGACAGCCTACATCCACGAGAGTTCATAGAAGAACTAGGACGGGGCAAACCCAAAACAATTTCCCAGCTAATGGAAATAGCAAATCGCTGGGCTGATGGGGAGGATGTGCTGCATAATAAACATGCGCGATCACCCAAAGAAGACAGGGATATGTGCGGCAATGATAGAATAAGAAGGAATAATGATGGAAACACGGGACCAAGTTATGTCGCAACAGGTTTTTCGGGAGAGGGTAAGAACAGAGGCAACGACCACAACAGCGGATACCGCCAGAACAGAGATGCGTCAGAGGGAGCCAGTCCGCACAGCGGTACCACCCAAGAGCACGAGATCCACCTATGTCCGCAATGCAAATGTTGGAAGGACCCTGTAATATGCATTTTTATGTCGACTCAGCAGGCAGGCGACAATCCAACCATCTCATGAAAGACTGCCAAACGTTCCTGAAGATGTAGGAGCTATGTAATGCAAAGGCAACCGAAGCGGCAAATCGAGGATACGCATCCACGCCTGGTATACTAGCCATCGATACACCACCACCACCAGCGGCACCACCACAAAACAACAATGATCAAAACAACGACTACCCCAGGTCAAATGGGGCAATGTCCATGATTTAGAAAGGGCGCCCATCCAATAGAATTCAGAAGCTCATCACAAGACAAATCAATATGGCAGAAACAGCAACATCAACCACACCCGAGTATCTCCACTGGTCGGAGCAAGAAATCACATTCAGCAGAGCCGATCACCCACTTTGGGTCCCACGACCGGGTCACTCAGCCTTGATAGTCGAAGCACAAATTGGCGGGTTCGATATGAGCAAGGTCTTCATAGATGCAGGAAGTAGCATAAACCTGATCTACGCAAAAACACTGAGAACAATAGGCTACCCCTGGACAATCTCGCGCCAACAGAAACATCTTTCCATGGAATAGTACTAGGTAAAGCCGAAATCCCCTTAGGCAAAGTATTTCTTGATGTTGTCTTTGGTTCCAAGATAAATTTCAGGCGAGAAAAACTCAAATTTGAATTTATGGATTGGCCATCACAATATCACGCAATCCTGGGTCGACCAGCCTTTGCACGGTTTATGGAAGTGCCGCATTATGCATACTTAGTGATGAAAATGCCAGCACTAAAGGGAATTATCACGGTACAAGGTAGCTTCACACGCACCGACAGTGGTGATCGGGAGTTCAATAAAATTTCTGAATCTTTCAGGATGGCAGCAGAGTTTGAACAACTAAAAACTTCAGGAAATGCACAACCCCTGGAAGTCACGCGTGTCAATCCCGATCAGGCTTTTGACACAGAAAAAGACACAAAAGAAGTACAGATCCACCCTGCCGACCCGACGAAAACAACATTCGTGGCCTCTAACCTTGATTCCGCATAGGAAAGCGCGCTCATCGAGTTCCTCCGTGAGTACTGGGAGATTTTTGCATGGCTACCTTTTGACATGCCGGGAATTCCTAGGGAACTCGCTGAGCATGCATTAAATTTAGATTCAAAGGCGAAGCCAGTAAAGCAGCCGCTTCGTCGCTTCGTAGAGCCAAAACGCAAGGCCATTGGAAAGGAGCTCCATCGCCTCATTGATGCCAATTTTATCAAAGAACTAACGAAATCAGAGTGGCTCACAAACCTAGTATCTGTTCCAAATAAAAACACTACAGAAATTCGAATGTGCATCAACTTTACTGCACTAAACAAGCATTGCCCAAAAGATCACTTCCCATTGCCACGAATCGATCAAATAATCAATGCAACTGTGGGATGCGAACATCTTTCTTTCTTGGATGCTTACTCAGGATACCACCAAATTAGGATGAAGGAAGAAGATCAGGAGAAAACAACGTTTATAACACCCTATGGTGTATTCTGCTACACAACAATGCCTTTTGGCCTCAAGAACGCTGGAGCAACATATCAGCAGATGATGCAGAAATGTCTGGGCAGCCAAATAGGCACAAATGTGCAAGTGTATATCGATGACGTCATAGTTACAACAGGTCAAGGATCTACGCTGATCAAGGACCTCGAAGAAACACTAAAAATCTTGACAAGTTTAGCATCAAACTGAACCCGGTGAAATGTTCCATTGGAGTCACGGCAAGACAACTCCTCGAATATTTGGTATCAGCTAGGGGAATCGAGGCTAATCCCGAAAAAATACAAGCAATACTAACAATGAAGAAGCCAATAAATCTGCATGGCGTACAACAACTGGCAGGGCGAGTAGCGGCACTTAGTCGTTTTATTGCAAGGTTAGGAGAAAAAGCGCCGCCATTCTATACCCTCATGAGGAAATCACAAAAATTCGAGTGGACGGAAGAAGCTCAGCGCGCCTTTGAAGATCTTAAAAGTACACTTTCGACATCTCCTATCGTCATGTCGCCAAAAGAGAAAGAGCCTTTACTACTTTATATCACTGCCACAAATCAGGTGGTCAGCACGGTCTTGGTTGTAGAGCGACCCAAAGAAGGGAAGACCCACGGTGTGCAGAGGCCAGTTTACTTCCTGAGTGAGGTTCTATCGCCATCCAAACAAAGGTACCCACACTACCAGAAACTAGCATACGGGGTATTTATGACAGCACGGAAACTACGCCACTATTTTTCGGAGCATCCAATCGTAGTGGTCAACGAAGCGCCTTTGTCAAGCATCCTCAACAATCCATAAGCAACTGGACGTGTCTCTCTATGGGGCATCGAATTATCCCCTCGGGATATCACGTATGAGAAGCGCAAAGCAATTAAGTCACAAGTTCTGACGGATTTCATCACAGAGTGGACGGAGTTCCAATGTGCGGGTCCACCAGACCTTTCTAGTGCCTAGACAATGTACTTTGATGGATAAAAAAGAACAGAGAGAGCAGGAGCAGGAGTCGTACTAGTATCACCTCAAGGCGACAAAATGCGCTACATACTTTGGATGAGATTTACGAACGCATCCAATAACGAAGCGGAATACGAGACCCTGTTGCATGGCATGCGAATGGCCAAAGCTTGCAGTGCAACTCGCCTCAAAATTTTCGGAGATTCCAATCTTGTGGCACAGCAAGCAATGAACAAGTGCGACGCCATCAACGAAAATATGATTGCTTATCACGATCTATATAGTATTATGGAAGCTCAATTTGATGGGTGTGAAGTATCACATATAGGAAGAGCAAGCACTAAGGAAGCCGACAATCTAGCAAACATCGGGTCCTTGTGCTTACCAATACCACCCGGAGTTTTTTGGGAGGAGATAACGGAGTGATCAATCAAAGCAAAAAAAGTCTCCGAGGTTGTAGCACCAAAAACAGGGAAAAAGAAACATTCGCAAAAAGACTCGAGGGCTCCTTCAGAAGCCAAGAACATAGAAGAATCCATCGAAGAAGAACAACAAGAAATTGAAGAGGTCATGCTAATTGATCCCACCTGCATGCAGCCGTATATAGCATATATGACTAAGGGAGAGTTACCAGAAGATGTGATAGCCGGCGAATCACCCGATGATCGAAGGCCTTCAGGATAATCAAAGGGGAACTATACAATTGAAGTATTTCGGGCATGTTGCAGTGTTGCGTAACACCCGAAGAAGGAAAAAATCATACTCAAAGACATACATGAAGGAGTTTGCGGTCACCATGCTAGTAGCCGAGCAATTGCTGCAAAAGCATTCAGAGCAGGATTTTATTGGATCACTGCAGTTCAAGATGCAAAAGACATTGTCAGAACATGTGAGGCATGTCAACGCTTCACAACAAAGCCTGGAGCACCTGCCGCTGAATTGAATCCTATACCTCTGGTCTGGCCGTTTTCTCACTGGGGACTCGATATGGTGGGAAAACTTCACAAATCATCGCCAGGAGGACACGTCTTTCTGCTAGTGGAAGTCAACAAATTTACTAAATGGATGGAAGCGATGCCTGTCACCCCCCAAGACGGGACTTCGGCTGTGAATTTTATCAAATCCATAGTATTTCGGTTTAGCGTACCAAACATCATCATCACGGATAGTGGGACCAACTTCACTTTCAATGAGTTCAAAGAGTACTGCCAGGAGATGGGCATCAAAATAAGCTACGCTTCGGTAGCTCACTCGCAAACAAATGGACAGGTAGAAAACGCCAATGGACTAGTTACCGTTGGACTCAAGAAAAGACTACTAGAACCACTTGATAGAGAAAAAGGAGCATGGGTGGATGAATTGCCATCTGTATTATGGAGTTTACGTACAACTCCAAATAATTCAACACAAGAGACGCCTTCCTTTTTGGTTCACGATGCGGAAGCCGTGCTTCCTGTTGAGGTGTCACACGAATCCCCAAGAGTAGCTGCATATGATGAAGAAGAATCAAGAGAAGCACTTGAAGATGATGTGGATGCACTTGATGAAGCTAGAGATGAAGCCCTCCAAAGAGCAAGTATGTACCAGCAAAACCTGCACAATTACCATAGCAGAAGATTGCGGCCTAGGTCCTTTGCAGTAGGGGACCTAGTTCTTCGCCTCAAGCAAGATGGCCACAAGAAGTTAGAATCGCCATGGGAAGGACCATACATCGTCACAGAAGATATTCCCGGAGGAGCATATCGACTACAAGACAAGAAGACAGGAGTAAATTACTCAAATCCATGGACTGTAGCACAGCTACGACGCTTTTACGCATAAGTAATATGATAAGAGTTACAGTTCGGCTTATTAAGCCAGAATAACCAGGACAACGGCTAAAGGCCGTCCATTCAAACAATGATGTATCATCAATTTTTTCCGCCTTATATATATAGAGATAAGTTATTTGTACCTTAATCTTTTTATTGTTCAAAAGATCAATACTTTCCATCAAGCTAACAGCAACTATGAGCCTATGTCCAGATACAGGCATCCGAATATAGCCTCGGGGCTACTCCCATCGCGAGCACTTGCGGGCACCCGATAGAAATCCAGCTATGCATAAAGTATAGTCATGATTGGAAATTAACACCTTTGAGTTTTACACCAGTGTATCCTCACAAAGGTATTACTCCCATCGGGAGATAGTATAAAGTATTGTAACTATCTGATAAAATCAGAAACCTTGGCGGCCTAGCAGGCCAACCGCCAAAAAGCCAAAAATCTCGGATCACGCTCAGACGCGACAGAAAATCTGAATGCCGTGTTCAGAAACATGAAGGTAAGACCCCAGATTTCGTCCTGTGTGGTCTGGTGATCGCACAAGAATACGCTCTGCCAGTAAAATATCTATAACAACGATATGATGAAAAATTCCGACGGACGTGTTGGGTACCCGATAAAAGTAGAAAACTGGAATTCAGTATTCGATAAGACCTTAGTGGCTCGAACTGGATTACGCCAGTAGCAAATTCTGGATTCGAGCCTAGGGACTTGAATTTGATGTAGTACAACCTTGTTTTTGCCCAGGAGCAATTAACTGATTCTCGATCCGTCGGAAGCATCAGACTCGTTGTACCAAAATTCCTACAAAAATAAAAAGGAAAAAGAAACTATGAGACTCAACCTGAAACTGCGGTTCAAGTAGAGTCTCAGGGGCTACTGATATAGGTATGATTACTTGGGTGCTTATGATTCACTACCCTATGATTGGACGAAGGCTTACGGCCCATGAAGGTTTCAGATGACAGCCCAAGGGAGCAACCGACAAAGGCTTTGATTGTATTAGGAAAGAGACTATGAACCGACATTATGTTGGTATTGTAATTACGCGTGTATGAAACCTATCCGCATACAGCTTTGAGACCCGGCCTATTATATATAGGACGGGAGAAGTCCAACCGAGAGTACCGAAATCTAGAAGACAACTTGTAATAGTGCAATTACTAAATATTTAGGCGACTTTGATTCCATTGTTTTCCTGACATCTGACGAAATCCCCAGCGTTCTCTTTTCTGCGAAACCCCAAGTCCATCACCATGGGCATTGCCGAGGTTACCCCTCATCACCAATGCGCAGCCGGCAGCGCCGAACACCAACACGCAGCCGGCGTTGCTTCGTGATGCACCAGAGCAGGATGTGATGCAGCCCTGCGTGTCCACATTAGCCGAGCTCAACGCCCTCACCAAGGTAACTAATTATGCTTTATCGTAGGCCCGACTTCATACACCATTGTTGGTCTTGATCTAATCGACTTCCATCTGATTATGATCCCCACCATGTTTTCCCGTAGGACGCTCATTGCACATTGCTGCACTATGTGGACGGCGTGATGAAGGATGTGGCCAAGGGTAGTATCATCCAACCGAAGATGCTCATGATTCACAACAAGCCGATCCCTACTAGCATGTTCAGTATCACCTTGGTAAGTACATTGAGGGATTGCGACGGCATTGACCCCCCCCCCCCAACCAACCTGAAGGAGCCGATGAGAATAAGACCCTTGGAGGTTGCTACGGTTGGCCCTTGCTATGGCCCAAGTCCTAGATCCGCCTTACTGTAGCCAAGGAAGGGCGGCGCCCCACCACCCCAACTAATAAGACACGGCCACCGGTGTTCGTCCCCACCACCAAGAGGCATCAGCAGTTAATCGCACACACGCCATCACCACAGCCCGAGGACGTGCATTAGGATGCACCTCACGTCTCCAACGACAAGGATAACATCGACGGCTACCTCAACACCATGGGCACCAACAGATTCTACATGCCTCCTATTGGAGAGCCAGCCTCCCGCGGTCAACAACCCGGTCGTCCCATGGCATGCACATAGAGTCTGCACTTAGGCAGCGCTTATGATCAAGAGACGCCTCCGACTGACGTTGCTAGTCCACAACCCAACCCGACAGTGATCATCAGCCCCACCACACTACACAAGGCGGTCGAGGAGTAGTTAGGATGATCCACTGATCCTGTCGAGGTGGCCAAGAAGCCGAAGAAGGGCCGGAAGCATAGCTAGAGCAAGAAGGCTTTGAGCCAGCCGCTTCCGAAGAAGATACTCCATGCTCGGGACAACATGAGACAAGAGCCCAATGATTTCAGGGTGCACATAGCGGGTAAGCCGATTCTGACTAAGGATATGCTTGAAGTCGTGGGTGGACCCATAGCGAATATGAATTACTCACTTCTGCATCTCGAGACCACCCTTCTTAAAGAGAAGAATCCCGGGTACCCGGTCTTCACATGCAAGGTTCCATCAGGCCATGGCTTTGTCGACCAAGCACTCGCGGACATATTCTTCGTGCGGTACGAGGACACTACAATCTCCTGCATTCGAAGCGGCTGGACTATAAATTGGTCCGTCTGTACTCGCTCAATATGGCGTTGAAGGCCAAGAGGGACAAAACCAAGGACATCGTGATAGTGGACCCCTATTACATGCGTGAGGTTGTCTTGGCGAATGACGGGGATCGGGCAATGGTGGTAGAGTACCTAGGGAATATCTTCCATGAGAACTAGACCATTGATTCCATTCTTCTGCCTTGCTTTCCCGAGTAAGTAAACACACATTAGGTCGTCGTCGTAATGAATTGTTTCTTTTTTTTTTGTTGTCCTCTTCCAACAATAATTAGTTCCGTTTCAATTATGTTGCGTAGAGGCATATACTGCACACTCATCTCTGTTTGTCCAAGGTTGTCGCGAGCAACGTACTTCGACTCATCGAGTGACACAAAGCCAAAGGACTACGACAGATTTAGGAGAGTTCTAGATGATGCTCTACAAGTCTACGTCGAAAAGGGAGGCAAATTCTCAAGGAGGGGCAAGAACCAAGGATGGCAAACATGTGTTCATGCACCACACGAAGTTCCCCTACACCAAGCAGCCAACCAATAGTGTGAAGGAGGCCTTCTACGTCCTCCATCACATCAAGGGGTTCATGCGGGATTCACGGGTCGAGGCGCTGCCAGCTAATCTTCGACACTGGGCCACACAGTTGGCGGCGACCGATGATACAGACCTTATGGAGGACTTCTGGCGCATCCAGACTCAACTCTGCCAAATCATCCATGACGACGTCAAAATGAAAGGAAGGCCATGTATGTGGCCATCGCGTTGAGTAACCGCGAGATCAAAGAATGCCTCGACATGCAGCACAACACCAGGACGTTCATGACGAGAGATGGCGTGACCCTCTTCCTGGCGAGGTCTACATGATGTGTGTGTGCCTATCATTTGTGTGTCGTGTGTGTGTCGTGTCGTAGACTTGACTATCCTCGTGATGTGTTTCCGAACTATTGTTTGACGTGTGTGTCGTAAACATTATTAACTACCTAGGGCTAGTAAAACCTTTGATAATCGATGTTGGACTTGCTTATATGATAGTCATTGTCGGTGCTATATTTTATTTTAAGTTTATGAATCTTTGCTCAGATCTTTGATGCATGTCTTGTCTATGCATGCCTTGTCTACAGAGATGGCAAAGTGGTATGTGGTACATTAGTGACACCATTGATGGTGTACTCCCTAATATGTGAAACACGATGGTGTGCGAGAGCAGGGACAACACTACGGCCAGCTTTAGGGAGACGCCGGAGGATCCAGACCTCGGGCATCTCTCTGAAACTGGCCATAGAGGCACTCCCTAATATGTGAGATTAGTTAGCTCCCCGGCATATTTTGATCTAGCTAGACAAGTTATAAACTCCAAGATGGTGTGCGAGAGCAGGGATAACACTACAGCCAACTTGAGCAAGATGCCGGAGGATCCCGTCCTCAGGCATCTCGCTTTAGCTGGCCATAGAGGCACTCGTTGTCCAGCCGAAGGGTAGTATCGTTCAACCGAAGATGCTCATGACGCACAACAAACCGGATATGATCGTCATTGGTGCTATATTGTATTTATCGATTATGAATCTTCGCTCATTTTTCTGATCATGCAAACATGCTTATAGTTTACCATTCTTTTCATTTTATAACATATACTACATGCATGTCTACAGACATGGCAAAGTGGTACGTGGTATATAGGGGTCAGGTTACAGGAGTCTACGACGAGTGGAAGGACTGCCAGGCACAAGTGAACAACTTTAGCGGCAACAGCTACAAAGGCTACAAGACAACAGAGTTGGCGGTAGCCTCGTGGAGGAGATACATGTGGAAGAAGAACCGGATGAAGATCATCATGGTCTCGGTGTTGCTCCTCGTCATTGCTGTTATGCTCTATTCGATCATAGTCTAGAGTGATAGCTCTATGCATGTGTAATGTGATGATCGAATTTGTAATGTGATCGACCGAATTTGTACTACCACACTTTGTGTAATGATCTAATAACACTTGAATTCATATTTGATGTATTTCAGCACTTTGGATCACTATCATCCTTGATTATTTCATACTTGAATTCATATTTGGTGTATTGCTGTATATAACTGCTATATATAACTGTTGTATATACCTGCCGTATAAATAAAAAATACACCCGAACAGTCAATGACGCACTGTTTTTGGGGTCAGTGGCACACCACGTGCACGTGCGCTGCTGATAATATCCGTGGCGCATGGCTTCGTGGTGACAAGAAGCCACCTGTTTTATGAAATGGTGCACACTAGTGTTTTGACAATGGTCTGATCTGTGTCTGCCACCTGTTTGATGAAATGGCCGCAAGAGACCAAAGTTTGAATTTTGAGTTCAAAATTTTTGAGTGATCTCTACTAGTGCTAGGTAGTCTCTGGTTGCAAGGGTTTTGAAAATGGTGCTCAAATAGATGGTTTTGAAATATGGGTAATCTATGCATATGCATTAGATTCAATTTTAAACTGTCATTTAAAATAGTTTACAGAATGTTTTTAGTAGATCAAAAGGTGGGCCTTGGTACCTCATTATGTGTACTAGCAAGGGGTGCAAAGATCAAGAATTGTTTCTGTTAAGAATTGAGTACTAGGAATAGCCAAAGTAGGCATGAGAGTTAAATTTGTCAAAATGACCATTCCTTCATTTTCATTCTTTTTGATTTGATTTTATTTAGGAAAAATTTGGGAATGATGTAGATGATGTTTAAATCACCTAAGAAACATTTTACAAGCATTGGATCAATCAATCATGGTAATTGAAACAACTCCTATTTTAAATGCACACATATATGAATGCTTTCATTTTAAATTTGGAAAAGTTTTTTGTTAACCCCATTTTTGGATGATTTGATCTTGATAAGCTTGGATTGAAGTTTTGGGATGTTACAAACCTTCCCCCCTTAAACAAAATCTCGTCCCGAGATTTACAAGGAAAACTAGGAACTAAAGAGGTCTGGGAACTCTGTCCTAATGTAGTCCTCGCGCTCCCAAGTGGCTTCCTCCTCGGTATGGTTGCTCCACTGAATCTTGAGAAACTTGATACTCCTGGTCCTGGTGGTTCTGTAGGCTTCTTCTAAGATGCGGATGGGTACTTCCCGATAGGTCAGGTCATTGTTGATTTCCACTGCTCTGTGATCGATGTTCTTGAAAACTTCAGTCTTCTCAGGCACTTCCAAGCATTTGCGAAGTAACGAGATATGGAACACATTGTGGAAGGCTGACATCTCTTCAGGCAATTCCAGCTGATACGATACTTCTCCTCGACGGTTTAGAATCTTGAAAGGTCCGATATATCTGGGAGCTAACTTTCCCTTCAGACTAAAGCGTTGAGTTCCCTTCAAGGGTGAAACCTTGAGATATACGAAATCTCCGACATTGAAAGTCAGGTCTCTCCTTCTCTTGTCAACATAGATCTTCTGTCTGGATTGGGCGGTCTTGAGGTGCTCACGAACTTTGTGAACTTTCTCTTCTGCTTCTCGGAGAATGTCGGGTCCAAAGATCTGACTCTCTCCTACTTGCGACCAATTCAAAGGGGTACGACACTTTCTTCTGTATAGGAATTCAAATGGTGCCATCTGCAAACTCGCTTGATAACTGTTGTTATATGAGAATTCTCGAAAGGCGTCTTCCCATTTTGATCCGTATTCCAACACACAAGCTCTAAGCATATCCTCCAAGATCTGGTTGACTCTCTCGGTCATCCATCTGTTTGCGGGTGATACGCGATGAAGTTCAACTTGGTTCCTAATCCTTCCTAAACTTTCTGCCAAAATCTTGAAGTAAAATGAGTTCCTCGATCGTCGATGGTCTTGGGGTTCCATGCGGACTAACAATCCTAGCAATGTACAGCTCTGCTAGTTTTGCACTCTGGTAGGTTGTCTTGACTGGTATGAAGTGGGCTACCTTGGATAGTCTATCAACTATGACCCAGATTGAGTCATTTCCCCTACTAGAAGTAGGTAAACCGGTGATAAAGTCCATTTCGACGGAATCCCATTTCCATTCCGGAATCTGTAATGGTTGCAACAATCCTGCAGGTCTCTGATGCTCTGCTTTGACTCTTTGACAGATGTCACATTTGGCGATGTAGCTTCCGATCTCTCTCTTCATCTTGTGCCACCAAAATTGCTCTTTCAAATCCTGATACATCTTTGTTCCTCCGGGGTGGATAGAATAAAGAGTATCATGAGCTTCCTTCATGATAATTTCCTTGATTCGAATCTGGCACACAGATACGTCCCTTGTACCACAGTACACCTTCTTCGTCTTCAGTGAATCCAGGTACTTTGCCTGTACCAATACGACGTTTGATCCCGTCGATACTTTCATTCCCCTTCTGGGCTTCCTTGATTTGGCTAATCAAAGTGGGTTTAAGTTCAATGCTAGCTAGGAATCCTTTGCTAACTAACTCAGTCTTGAACTTCTCCAACTCCTCATACAAACTTGGTTGCTTCTCTTTGATCATGGTGTTTAGCTTACACGGCAATCTGCTAAGAGCATCCGCTACCACATTGGCTTTGCCGGGGTGATAGTGAATGTCAAGGTCATAATCCTTGATTAACTCTATCCATCTTCTTTGCCTCATATTCAACTCCTTCTGGGTGAAGATATACTTCAAGCTCTTATGATCGGAGTAAATCTCACAGCGATTACCCATCAAATAATGACGCCATGTCTTCAATGCTAGAACCACGGCTGCTAGCTCAAGATCATGGGTCGGATAGTTCTGCTCATGCTGCTTCAGTTGTCGAGACAGATACTCGATGACTTTGACTTATTGCATCAATACACATCCTAGACCAATCTTGGATGCATCACAATACACATCAAACGGCTTCTTGATGTCGGGCATGATCAAAATTGGGGCTGATATCAATCTCTCCTTCAGCTCCTGGAAACTGGCTTCACACTTGTCTGTCCATTCAAACTTCTCGTCCTTCTTCAACAATTGGGTCATTGGTCGGGCTATGCTCGAGAATCCTTCTACGAACTTGCGGTAATATCCCGCTAATCCGAGAAATGAACGAACTTGGGTTTGATTTGTTGGTGCTTCCCATTCTTCGACATCTTTGATCTTGGTGGGATCAGTAGAGACTCCTCCGGCAGACACAATATGTCCTAGGAATCCTACTTCTTTCAGCCAAAACTCACACTTGCTGAACTTGGCATATAACTGATGCTCTCTCAGGGTTTCTAGGATGATTCTCAGATGTTGCTCATGCTCTTCTTCTGACTTGGAGTAGATAAGGATGTCGTCGATAAACACAACTACAAACTTATCTAGGAAATTCATAAAGATCTTATTCATGAGATTCATGAAATAAGCAGGGGCATTGGTTAATCCAAAATACATAACCGTATACTCGTATAAACCATAGCGAGTAGTAAAGGCGGTCTTCGGAATATCCGTTGCACGAATCTTAAGTTGGTAATAACCAGTCCTAAGATCAATCTTTGAGAATACCTGAGCTCCAGTCAACTGATCAAATAGATCCTCTATCTTTGGCAAGGGGTACTTGTTCTTGATGGTGACATCATTCAACTTTCTGCAGTCTCTACACAGACGGTTGCCTCCATATTTCTTATCGACGAATAACACTGGTGATCTCCATGGCGATGCACTTGGTTGAATCAAGCCGGTTGCTAACATGGCATCCAACTGCTTCTTCAGTTCTACTAACTCTGGGGGGTTCATGGTATGGGGTCTCTGGGCTATAGGTCCGGTTCCGGGGATTAGTTCGATAATGAACTCTATATCCCTATCTGGGGGCATACCTGGCAATTCATCTAGGAATACGTCGGGGTATTCACAGACTACTCTGACTTGGTCAATGGTAGGCAGGGCTACACTTTTGTTGCATTTGAATTGACGGGGTAAGGTTTCAGAGATATGTTCTACTGTTACTCCAGAACTATTGGTCATGGTGATGGCTTTCTTAGCACAGTCTATCAGTCCTTTATGCCTTGACATCCAGTCCATACCTAGTACTACTTCCAAACCTTTGGTTCCAAGTACAATTAGGTTGGCATAAAAATCTATCCCATGTATTCTGATAGGTACAGCTTTGCAATATTTTCTAGCTTTTGTGGTTGAACCGGGGATTTGAACTATCATGACATGCTTCAGGTTGGTTGGGCGAATCTTACTAGTGCATACAAATTCTTCGGTGACAAATGAATGCGATGCTCCAGAATCAAACAATACTCTTGCTAAAACTGAGTTGTGAGAAAACATACCCAGACGACATACGGTGCTTCTGGGCTTCTTCTCGTTCATGTGGAAGAGACGACCGTTCTTGATTGTCGGGTTTCACGGGCAAATCTCCGTCCTGGTTAAACACGACGCTGCTGCTGAGCTGGGGCATTCACAGGGGCATTGGCCGCGGTCTTCTTGGGACACTCATTGGAGTAGTGACCCTTCACTCCACACTCGAAACAAGTGATCTGGGACTTGTCCTTGACTGCGACAGGTACAACATTGCTGCCATTTCTGGGGGCAGTGTTGTTGTTGCTCTTGGGAGGGGCACGGTTGAAGTTGTTGGCATTGCCGGAGTTGTGGTTGTTTCCTCCGAACTTCACATTTCCTCCGCTACGGTTGGGGTAGCTTGGGCGAGAATTTGGGGGTCGGTTGTTCCTTGGTGCATATCCTGGTGAGGGGTTAGGACGGTACTTCTGGTGACTACTAGATCCAGACTGCTGCATCATACGATGCTTGCGGTTGTCGTTTGCCTGGTTAATCTTCCCTTCCATCTGAATGGCAGAGTCGACTAGCTCTTCAAGATCCTAGAAACGGATGTTGACAAGGACAGTCTGCATCTCATCATGCAGTCCGTTTAAGAATCTCTCTTTCTTCTTGGCCTCCGTGTTGATCTCATCCGGTGCATATCTTGCAAGTGACAAGAATTTGTCACGGTACTCTACTACATTCAATCTTCCTTGCTTCAGTTCACGGAATTCATCTCTCATCCTGTTGACAAGACCTTGCGGCACGTGGGTGCGGCTGAACTTGACCTTGAATGCTTCCCAGGTCATCACCTGGCCATGGTTCATGTTGCGGATGCTATTCCACCAAGCTCTTGCATCTCCTGCCAGATAGTGGGTGGCGAAGAGAACTTTCTCATTCTCATCCACTCCTGCAACTTCGAGGTTGTTTTCCATGGTCTGTAACCAGTCATCAACATCGAATGGGTTTTCAGATTGGTTGAAGATTGGGGGATTGGTGTTCTGAAATTTTTTGAGTTTAGATCCATGGTGATCCTGATTTCCATGTCCTTGGTTGTTGAGCGCCATTTGGGCGATCTGCTGCAATGTTGCTAAGTTGGCTTGACGCTCGGCCATGCTTGCTTCACGGTCCGCGATGAGATTCTGCAAGATCTGCAGCATTGGGTCCTGCGACGAGCTGCTCCCTCCTTGGTTTCCACGAGTCATCTGAAGATAGATATAGGGGTAAGAGGGAAATTCTAAGGTTCATGGTTTTGGGTTTTCAAAGCTACAACTTTGAGTTAGACTCAGGTTTTTCATCTAACTTCATTTTCATTCATGCAATCAAGCACACGATACAACACACACCACAACAAGCAAAAAGGGAAAAACAGATGGTTTGAAGAACCATTCTGCAAACTACGATACAATGAGATGATACATCTCATGCTACGACAGTGCTCTAGTGCATCTACTCATCGTCGATGAAGTCGGAGTCTTCATCATCAGTGTAGAAGTCCACAGCATCCTCTGCCAAAAAATCGTCATCGTTGCTGAGGTAAGAATCCATATCTCCCTGGATGTCTTCACCCTCATCCTCTTCTTCTTTGGCGGCAAGCTGAGCTTCCTGCTCCTTGACGGTCTTATCGAGGTCGGCCACCTTCTTGCGAAGACGGGCGATGGTGCGATCCCTCTTTGCACACTGGCGATGAAGAGACTAGCGATCTTGGACGAGTAGTGCGAAAGTCTGGGCCTTCTGGTCGGCAATGGCACGGTTCTGGTTTGCTAACTCTCTGGCATTATCCAGTTCCTGTTGTCGGTCATGAAGCAAGAAGTCAAGGTTCTCCACTTGACGCCTCAATTCTGGGTGACTTGGCATCTCCATCGGCATTCCCATGAAGTCACGTCTTGCATAGTGGGCAAAACGGGTTCCTTGAATCTTGTTAACGCTGAGGGCACATAGACGTGCGAGAGCTTCATGCATTGCCCTGGCTAATCCATCTAGCCAGTTGTTCTCTCTCACAGAGAACTGAATTCTCCCGGAAGTTGGTGCTTCAATGCTTCCTCGAAGATCTGCGGTGACTAGCCATTGTAGGTCTCCTCCTGGGGGTCCTGGAAGTTGAGCTCCAAGAAACTCCGGATGTGGGTGTCCCAGTAACTCCGACAGTGAATCCAGATCCCTCTCGAAGATCAGCTGACCTTCGTTTCCCAACTGGTAAAACTTGCTGAACTGAGTCTCCATCTACAAGAATTTAGGATGGGGAAGTTAGTGAAGTGATCAAGTGTGTCAAATTTTAAGTAGTAATGTAAGAATTTTGAGGAACATTTATTTTTGAGAAAGAATGAGTTCACAAGGGTAAGAGGGGAAATAGTTTTTCATAAATACTCACTTTGGTTTTGAAGCTAAGTTTTTGGTTTGGACGTCCATTCTAACTAGGGTCTCCTATGGTCAGGATGGCTCTGATACCAACTTGTCAACACCCGGATTTTTAATCCCAGATGCCCGTTATGCCATACCTCGCAATCCCAGGTTTACCATTTTTGCGAGACATAACGGATTGGATATCACAGTACATCATCCATTACAAACCATACATAAGGTTTTACACAAATAAGGATCTCATGATCCAGTCTTTAATACAACAAGCAGCGGAAATAAATGATAGCGTAGCGGTGGGGTCCATCTTCAGGGGCACAGGCAATGCTGACGAAGGCAGATAGTCATAGTTATCATAGCTGTCCTGCTGACCATCATCTTGATAATCTCCTTCATAGTCTGGCCATGATAATAGCCAGGGACAAAAGCCATGAGTACTCTTTAAGTACTCGCAAACTACTACTAACAAGGGGTTATAATTCTAAGTTAAAGTGCTGAATTTAAAGAATAACTATCAAGTAAGTTTGAAACCTAAGCTGAGTTCTGAAGCAGAAAAGATAAAGTAAAATTCTAGAATCACTTAAGTTGGGAAGCTAATTTCATTAACACAACCCTGTTGTGGTCAAGTCAAAGGTCATCATTCATTTCAAGTTATTTAGAAAACATCTGACAACGAAACAGTATGGCCATTCCAACTGTCCATAATCATGGACGTGCTATTCGAATAGTTTGACACTCTGCAGAGGTGGTACACTTTCACCACAAGATTCGATACATCTGTCAGGGATAACCCTGAATCATCATACTTAGTATGCAAATAATCAAACATAACCTTCCCTTTACACACCCTAGTACAAGCACCTCTCCTATGAGCATGGCCTCCCAACCATGACCATCAGTCATCTTGGGCACTGCATAGGTGGACATCATTGAGAGGTAGCCTCAGCTTAAACCTCTCCCGTGAGGGAACTAATACTAATGCATATAAATTTCCAGCTAAGCCTTACCCAATTCAGGTAATGTGGTTGTACGATAAATTTGGAATGGTATCGCATCCAAATCCAACCATCAGTTTTATAAAAGGGTTAAGGCTCATGCCTCATCATTTTCATCATCATAACCCAATTGTGTTTCTCAATACATGTCAAAACATCTCAATAGAATGACTCATCATTCCAAGGTTTTCATAACTCATTTTCACCAAGTGTTCCCATCTAAAGTGACTCAAGTTTTGATCTATTCTAAACTACTAAGTTAAGAGTGTTCACTAAGGTGGAAAGATGGGATCAATCTCATGCCATAGAATGACATCTCAAGGTTTCTAAGTAGGTCAAGTTTTATACTCTTTATGCTACCTTCAAAATTAATTAAAGAACTTTGTGTAAACTAAGGGGGGTAAAACTTGTCAATAAGACTTGGGGTACTAATAGTTAAAGGGGTGTGATCAAAGTATGCTTAAGGCATCTTTACTAAACCATCTAGTTTTATTCTAGCTTGCTAACAATAGCTTACTAAAGCATGTTTGCAAGGGTTAGCTTGCCACTAATAGCTTGCCTTGGTTGGTGCAGTGGTTGAAGTTTTCTTCTTCTTCTTCTTCTTCTTGGTAGAACTCCTCCTCCTCGAAGGCTTGGTCGGCACTATCGTCTAGAAATACATAGGGAGTGCACAATCACCAAACAATACTTAACTTTGCTAAGTAGTATTCTAAACCACACAATTGATGATCTATTATCATCCCAAACATCACAAGTTTTAATTCAATAGTTTCAACCTTTTTATTTTGGAAAAGTAATTTCTACTCATTGAAAAATTAACTACAATTTAATATTCACCACCAAAATATGGGATCATGTGGACACATGTCCTCACCACATATTCTAACATGTGGGAATGAGATTTAAAGGTTGGATCAATATTACTTTGGTTTAAGTTTACTATTTAATGATTTAAAGTGACTAGAAATGCCTATATAGCATTATTTTGGTACTAGTCCAAAGTCACTGCCTGTAAACCTTAATATTATTACATATTTGGATAGATATGATGAAATGTGATTTTTGAGAGTTGGAATCAACTCAAAAGCTAACTTGGTTGATTTTACAAAAATGTTTCAAGTTGCAAAAGCTTCTGTCTTCTTATTTTTATTAGGAGAAATCTATAACACTAAATGAATTAAATCCAACGGGCTTGGATAGAGCATTTCAATATCTTTCAGACAAAATTAGTTTCATGTAATTTGGATTTGTCAAACTCACAGAATTGAATTTTGAAACACTGGACAGAAACTATATTCTAACTAAAAAGGAAAATTCCTAATTTGAATTTGAAACGTGCTTGTGAGAGCGAAATGGGCGCCCATCTGCTCCAGCGTCGCTACTGACTTAGCGAGGGCCCCACCCACATGGAACAGGGTATAGAAGGAGTATAGATGAAAGGTGGCCATGCGATTAGAGGGTAGATCGACGGCTCACAGCTATCGTCCTCACGGACAGGACCTGACGGAGCTAACCTAAGCGCAGTCGGTGAGGATCGATGAAAGGCGTCTGGGGCTCCAGCGAGGTCGTGAGGCAAGCTGGGCTGCTGGTAGACGATGGCGGTTCTCCTGGTACAAGCGGCACTTCGGGATGGCTGGATCAACGGCGCCCTTCTCCTCCGAGGCGGCGGCTCGGCTGCAATTCCGGCACGGTGCTCAGCGGCTCGGCTGGCTGTGGGGAGTGAGTGAGAGGTGGGGATGAGAATGGTGTGAAGAGAGCTTGCTGGGAGGTCTCCTTATATAGGCGAGAAGGTGAAGAGCGGCATGGGCGAGCTCGGCGTTGGCGGCAACACGAGCTAAGGGTATGGGCGAGGTAGGCGGATGGTGGCCGGTCTCCTGGCGATCCTCAATGGCTTGATGGCGCGGCAAGGGGATGTCTCTATTGGTCGGGAGCTTCCGCGCACTGCACGGTGGCCGCAGGTGCTCGACAAGAAATGTGGCGGCTATGGGTCGAGCGGTGGCATACGGGCGTGTCTGGCGAGGTGCTGGGCCTGCTGCGAGTGCCGCCACTCAAGGCTAGGGCTTGGCGAGGCCGGTGCTGCTCTAGCGGACGCGGCGCTCCGGGGTGATCGGCATGGCGGACAGAGGCATGGGCGCGAGCAACTGGGGCTTGTCCTCCGCTCGATTTTGGTCGGGGCCTGGTCGAGGCAGTGCGGTGTGATGGCGCCTGTCTGCCAGCGGGCGAAGGAGAGCAAAGCGGCTTTGTAGCTGTCCATGATCGACCTAAGCGCATGGCGTCAGGCAGGCTTGGCAGCTAGGGAGAGGGAGAGAGAGATAGGGCCGGGGTTTGAGCTGGGGGGACAAGGGGACCGAGTTAGGCCCAAATGGTGACAAGAAGCACTGCACACTATAGTGTTTTAACAATGGTCTGATCTGTGTCTGCCACCTGTTTGATGAAATGGCCGCAAGAGACCAAAGTTTGAGTTCAAAATTTTTGAATGATCTCTACTAGTGCTAGGTAGTCTCTGGTTGCAAGGGTTTTGAAAATGGTGCTCAAATAGATGGTTTTTGAAATAGGGGTAATCTATGCATATGCATTAGATTCAATTTTAAACTGTTATTTAAAATAATTTACAGAATGTTTTTAGTAGATCAAAATGTGGGCCTTGGTACCTCATTATGTGTACTAGCAAGAGGTGCAAAGATCAAGAATTGTTTCTGTTAAGAATTGAGTACTAGGAATAGCCAAAGTAGGCATGAGAGTTAAATTTGTCAAAATGACCATTCCTTCATTTTCATTCTTTTTGATTTGATTTTATTTAGGAAAAGTTTGGGAATGATGTAGATGATGTTTAAATCACCTAAGAATCATTTTACAAGCATTGGATCAATCATTCATGGTAATTCAAACAACTCCTATTTTAAATGCACACATATATGAATGCTTTTATTTTAAATTTGGAAAAGTTTTTGTTAACCCCATTTTTGGATGATTTGATCTTGATAAGCTTGGATTGAAGTTTTGGGATGTTACAATATTTGACACACTAAAAGAGGTTAAGAGCTCCTAGATGATTATATGTATCCACTTTGTAATACTCGAATATAAATCCAGTGAAGTCCTATAATGCTATATGTACTTTAATTATCACATGAAGTAATTTCACCACTTGATAGACATGTCCATTAGTCATTGTCGCTTTAGAATAGCCTCTAGCTAGCATGAAAAAAGAACTATCTATGGTATGCTCCATGCTCATAATCTGAGTTTGAGGTTCCCATGTATTTTTTTTGTTTAGTACTCTTCTACCATTATATTCAGTTCAATTTCAGTTT
Organism: Avena insularis; assembly: GCA_023614405.1. Classification (NCBI taxonomy): domain Eukaryota; kingdom Viridiplantae; phylum Streptophyta; class Magnoliopsida; order Poales; family Poaceae; genus Avena; species Avena insularis. The sequence goes on along the minus strand of CM042686.1, from coordinate 416,552,127 downwards.
TATTTGGTTGAGTCCACTCTAAGAATTGGATTCATTTTTTCACATTATATTATTTGGGGGTATAGTTGTCACTTTGTATTTAATGGATTCTCAATACAGCTATTCCTATGTACGAGCGGGCTAATGATCGGAGGTTTTGAGCCTCCACATTAATCCAAAGAGCACAAAGGCTGGAGAAAATTATCAGATCGTCAGATCTGACCATGAAGAATAACTAGGCAGAGTGTCTGCCTCCAAATGCTTCTCCTGCTGTTTTAATTTAGAAAAGAGCAAGGGTTGGCTCTGTCTTCCCGACGCCAATCACTAATAAAAATGAATGTAAATTGAAATAAAAAATCCTAGGTACACTTCTATTTTTTAACCGTGCCAAATATATACGTTGAACAAATAAACAAGTGTCCACATCATAAGCTAATGTTGATATAGATGTATCAAACTAAGAATGCACCATGTAGGACCATCAGGAAAATGGATGTACCAATTATTCTGCGTATTTTAGTAAAGAATTTGCACATCTACATACTCTATATAGTATATTCTAAAAAATAGGAGTTTGTAGCTGACTAATCTAATTCATTTTTTTGCAATCCATATAAATGTTGGTAATTTGACAAAAACAATTGTTGCAATAAATTTTAGTACACAAGTAATTTCCTACTATTGGATAATTGTACCCGTGTCTACTATTGATTGTTATTACCAGACATATATAAAAAGATCACTATTTCGGCTATTTTTCATACATTGGCCGAATATGTTTCCTAATACTATGGTTGCGTAAGCAATTTTGTTGCAGAATGAAATATCAACAATTTACAATGCATGTGTAACAAAAATAATAATATTTGTGTATTACATAGAAAACTGTTTCAGAGATTTTCACCAATTCTATATGTTCCACAATCGTGCATTTTTTGGTGCAATCGTTACCAAAATATTGGAATTCGAAAAAACCCAAAAGGATTTAGTTAATAAATTGTTTATAAAAACTAGACCGTGCAGGTGCACGGGTTGAAGACTAGTAACCTTAAGAATTTTTGTCCAATTAGCCTCTGCAATGTTTTTTATAAAATAGCATCAAAGGTAATTGCCAATCGTCTGAAAGTTTTTTTACCTGTTGTTATCTCAGAACACCAGAGTGCTTTCGTTCCTGGAAGGCTAATAACTGACAATACCTTGATTGCTCATGAATGCTTACACATTATTCGTAAGAAACGAGCTAAGAAACCATACTTCGCCCTTAAGATTGATATGATGAAGGCCTACGATAGGATTGAATGGAGTTATCTCCATGGTTGTTGATTGAGATTGGGTTTTGCGATCCCGTGGATTGATTCTGTTATGAGGTGTGTCACTCATGTTTGCTATGCAATTAAAGTGAATGGCGAGCTAACTAACCCAGTAATGCCAACCAGAGATATTTGGCAAGGGGACCCCATTAGACCATATTTTTTCCTTCTATGCACGGAAGGGCTAAGTTGTCTGTTGCAGGACAAGGAGGAGACATGAAAATTGCAAGGTATCCGCAATGGTTGACAAGGACCACCGATCTCTCATCTCTTTTTTGTGGATGCCAATGTTTTCTTTGCCAAGAGTGATCAGCGCAGTGTGGAGGTCCTAGTTTCAACTCTCAAAATGTACTGCGACGGGTCTGGGCAAAAGATAAACCTTGATAAGTCTACTATTTTCTTTGGTAATCACTGTTTATTATCTCTAAAGAGGAGTGTCATGGATATGGTCGGGGTGCACAATGAGGAGCTGCAAGATTCTTATTTGGGCATGCCCACTGAAGTTGGCTGATCCCCAGTCGGTTGATTTTATTTTCTTCCTGATAGATCATGGAAAAGGATGAATGCATGCTCAGATCGGCCTTTGTCAAGAACTGGTAAGGAGGTTTTCATTAAGTCTGTCATCCAAGCTATGTCTACCTTTGTGATGAGCTGCTTACAAATCCCAATGGCTACTTGTACTTCTATTCGAATATCGGTAGCTGACTTCTGGTGGGGTATAGAGGATGGACAGAAGAAGATGTCCACGCCAAAATCTTTGGATGGAATGGGATTTCGAGATCTTGTGATGTTTAATAATGAGGTGTTTTACAGTACCCTTAAATAAATAGTAGCCATTATTTTTTATCAATCCAATGGCCCCCCCTATGTTTTTATACTAGTGGCAAAATGACGACTAGTACAAATTATACTAGTGACCTGCCGACGGAAAAAGCTTGCACGTTCACAACAGAGGCCGGGCCCAATAGAGCCCATCGATGTGTACCACCCAGGAACAACATTTCTAGCCCTATCTTGATGAAGCCACCGCAGTCTGCGCGCGCTGCCGTGTACGACCGCGCCGCCGCTGAGCAACAGGCCAACTCGGCCAGCCTCATCTCGCTCTCGGTGTCCATCGAGCGTGCGCCACCGCCTCCGCTCGACCTCGAAGTCCACCGCCCACCGCATGGACCCCGCCTAGACAAGCTCCGGTGGCGACGCCTCTCCTCGCTCGGTCCCGGTAACCGCTCCCTTTGTTGCACACGTCGGAGACTCCGCGGGGAGGGGGGAGGGGGCTCTTGTCCTGTTCTTGGTGCAGCCGCTCGTCAAGGTCGTCGCTCTCTCGGTCGCCGCTCTCCGCGCCAAGCACCGTGGCTGCACGAGCGCCTAGGCCTCCGTCTCGACCCAACAATGCAGTTCATCGACGAGAAGGCTGACACCGTCACCAAGCACCACCTTGATCTGCGTGGCCCGAACCTCTATCTTGATTTCTCACATAAACTTGACATTTCTCACTGTCCTCTACTAAAAGTGAAACCAGTCAAGTATGACAAAGTAGGTAAATAGATTGTTAGCTATGATGCAGTACTGAACATTGGCCTCCCATAGTTTTTTGAATGATATGTTTTGAAGCAATACTGGTACTGGGTAAGGGACATAATTTTAGTTTTGTAAGATGCGACACAAATTCAGTTATATATTGAAAGAAGCCGCAGTTGACTGTAGTTGTGTCATGATAGGTTCTTTGGATAACTATCTTCTGTTTAAGTTGGGTAGGTCACCGGAACAATCGGTGTAGGAGAATTACAATTCGAATACATTACTATCATTGTAGAGTGCCCATATTCACCCCATTCCAATTCCCTAAGTTGCGATGATTATGTTATCGGAAACCCATCATTACTTTCTTCGTTTTGTTTTAGTTGATTTCCTGCTCTTGCCAATCATATTGGCATTCTATTATTTCAGCCAAGTTAATTGATGTTGCGATTGAATATATTGAAGATTTGTCTGTTATATAGCACACTACTTCCTGAATGATGATTATTCACCGTTGGGGTTGTGGGGCATGTTAACTTGTCTTTATTTACTTACCCTATGTTATTGTGCCATAGATGTCTTATTGTCTATGTAGTCTTCACTTGTGCTCTGCTCAGACTGTAACATGAAACTTATTAATATTGCCAATGGTACTAATCTGTTGTTGATAATCACTTCATTATTGTTGTTTGTAAGTCCATTAAACTAACTGGATTTGCTCTATCTCAGTTCTTAATTTTATTGACTCTTTACTTGATTGTAGGGGCAAAGCTGATGAACCAAGTGCATCAGGTGATCCACTAGCAATGGAAAGCAAGGGATGCCAATTAAATGGAATCATACAATAACACTAGAATTTTGGTTTCTTTAGTACTTTCTCCAGTGGTCAAGCTATATTTCATGGGATCTGGTCAAAAGCTACACTGCATTGCATCATGTTGCTCGGAGCATGGATGGCAACCCCACACTATGCTAAAAGAACCTAATTAGTGTGAATTGATGTTGCCTTCCTAGTAGCCTCATAGTAATCATATGTGCTTACTAGTTCAAGAAATGATCCATAGTTCGCCACACTGCAATCATGGAATGTAGTGGTACCCACTACTCTACTTTGACTCCTGATCGCAACCATCTAGCCATGACTGTGTTCTATTAGTTTAGCTACAGATTGCACACTGTGAGTTGGATAATAGATGTTATTGAAGCTTATGTTTGAGAAACTAGGAATCCAAATGGTCTGGAGACGGAGGGGGTAAAATTATAGTTTTGGTAATATGACTGGATACCCTTATTTTTCTACACTTTGAGGTTTATAGCTGTTCTCAAGGGAGGCTCATACATTGTCGCTGATGTATTTGTGGCATGTCGGGGCTTGCTTGTATATGTTTTCAACAGTTGTTATTTATGTACACTGGTGCAACAAACACCAATAATGATTTGAGAAGTTTTTAAGATAACCTGATGTAATAGTTAAACATGATGTGTATGTATATTATCTCCATGGAAGTGCCTTTTTGGTCGCGTTTGGTGTTTTGGTTGTTTTGTTTGGTACCGTTGTCATCAGATTATAAGACGTGATCACCTGTAGTCTCGGTTCAAAGGGAAACTAAAATCATACGCTTCAACATGGGATAGTCTCTGTTCAGTGGTGCATTGTCTCACTTCTATACAGGAGTCGCACATTCCACTCTCCCTACAACTCTTCTGTCTCACAGTTATACAAGTGGTTATCCAATTCATCCAAATAAAACTAGAATGAACTCAAATGGTGCAGAGTGGGCTGGAGTTTTGTTCTTCAGCCGATAATACTCAATGCAGATTTGCCAAGCTCCCTAATGTTCACCAACAGCAAATGCGCATACACTAGCATGCATAGATTCGTAGAAAGGAGCATCAAACTTTACCTTTAACCACCCCATACTAGGTGGTTTCCAGGTCACTATTTCATTTTCACCTTTCATATGATGTTCAATCAATTTAGGGAGACAAGTACTTTGCAAATCTGAACTAAAAGTAGTGACCAAGGTTCATTGACGGATCAAGTATAGTCGGCCAAAACATGAACTTCTGGATTTTCCTGAACATATATCTGAATCAGATATTGAATTCTCATGTTGTCGTGTCCGAGACAATGGATCAAGTAAGGCAACTATCAGTATTTATGCTGGTCTTCCTCTACTCTGCATCGTCATCCTGGTACTCCAGCTCAACATTCGCTGAATTAAGGAAATGGTGAGAAAGTGAACAGCCATTTCAGAATAGTACACTCTGAGCAAACATTTTAACACACTACAACTACGAACACATTAAAGATTTGCATGTGTCATGTGCATGATGGATCAGATCGTACACAGTCGTGAAACTCCAATGACAAATTAGCAAGTATTAGGATGCAAGACAAGTTAGACTCAGGTCACCATGTTCACCCTAGATTCTTGCATGGAAAGGAATACTCTCAGCAAAAAGTGAAGGCTTAGGTCTGCTACCAAAACAAGTTAAGCCTGCACATTTGTTAGACTCTTATTCACATTAGTTAGTTGCAAAGAGTGTTCTATTGCACAGGGAAAGCAATGAAACTAAAAGCTTAAATCTGCACTTTTCCATTTGAAGCTCATGTAAAATCCGTGAACAGGGGCACCACACATCAATACAGTAAGTCAATATTCTACATAGAACTATAATAACATTTGTTAGTATCTAAAAAAGAGATCGAACAACAGCTAGATGATTTACATTGTTGTGTGAAAGCCACATAGCAGAGCATTTTTCTTTTATTATTTTATCCTGAGAAAAACGAGGCATGAGTGATATTATTGTTAGAAAAACGAGGCAAGAAGGAACGGCATGTGATATGTTGCTTAAACCAAACTGATTGCAAATAAACATCAAAGTAGCATACTGCAGGATCCAACAATTATTTTATACGCAAACATCAAAGTATGGCACTAGATTGTGCTTATATGCAATTCAATGGTGCAACATTATAAAGCACTCGGTTCCTTAATTATGTGCTACTTTGATGCAACATCAACTGATGGCAGTAGTCTTCCTCTTAAGTTGGACTCCACAATTTCATAGTGCATACAAAAGAGCACTAAACTCTGATTATTACTTTATTTAATTCAGGCTCCAATTTCAGTTCCATGAATGTATTAGAGACTCTCGGACTGAGTCCTCGTATAAATTCAGAGTTCAGGCTATTTTTTAGATAACAACAGCAGTATACTCACCTGATGAGAAAAGAACTGCGGCGCCGGCGTCGTGCTAGTCGGCGTCGGTGATGGCTCAGTAGGATGGGTGTGGAACCGGTCGTTGAGACGGGGTCCATCGTCGACGAAATCAGAGGGGGGTAGTGGCGGCACGAGTCCAGGGAGTCGGCGCGAGTCCGGGATGCGGCGGCCTGAGTGCGTGAAGGCGGCGGAGCGAGTGCGGGACGCGACAGCGCGAGTTTGGGAGGCAGCGGCGCGAGTGTGGGAGGCGACGGCGTGATTGCGGCAAGAAGCTTTGCTGCCTCGTGCCAATGATGATGCAAATATCTTTTCTGTTTCTCTGGCTAGTCTACTGGGGTTATGTTATTTTTTCCAAACAATTAGTAGTTGGGCCTGCTGGGCCAAAACTCTCTCAGCCATTAGATCAAATTATACTAATTATGTTTAGTGAGTAGTAAAAGGTACTGTAAAAATTACCTTAATAAGGCGATGTTAAGACGACAGTGCTAGCGGCTTCTAATAGAGCCGAACTCCTTTTGTGCCCGTGTACTGAAGGGCTGAGCTGATATTATCTGAACTGTGATTTTTAGGATGCACCGAGGTCTCGATCGTCTTCTTATACATGGCGCAGTATCATGTTCGGCAAGGAGCTTGTCCAACAAGGTGTGCGATAGGGTATCGGCAATGGTCTGCGCACCCGGATTCTAGCTGATAATTGGGTTCCAAGTTTTACTCCTGACCGAGTTAAAACACCGAGTCCTATGCCTGTTGATGCCATTGTGAGTTTGTTGATCAATGTCGCTACTGGGACTTGGGACTCAGATGTGGTCAGAGGCCTTTTTGATGAATCAGTTGCGTCAAAGATTCTTCAGGTTTCGTTGAGTACTCACGGTGGAGATGCTTTTCCTACTTGGCGCCATGCTAAATTTGGTGTCTACACCGTGAGGTCTGCCTACAACCTGATTCGATCATAACCATAGCCTTACTAAATGTGGGCTCTCGTCTCACATTACGGAAGAGGAGAAGCTATGGAAGAAGCTAAGGAGCATCAAGGCACCTGTTGAAGTATGATCCAAATTTAATTAAGGGGGCTAACTTATGACGAGCGAAGCGAGATCCATAGGCGTTTGGGCCGAAGCGAAGGGAGCCTGGAGTTACCTGTAATCGTGCCCAATAGAGACGCCTGGGGTGCCGGGGAGGGGGGAGGGGGGTTTCTAGATTTCACCGCTATATATATACCTCTTGTAAGCCGTCGACTAGGATAAATTGTATCTGTAAAAATCCATGGTGTTGTTACACACTCTCGGTTATAGTGAAATTTCGCTGGCTGGCGTCTGTGGTTTTTTCTCTCTTTGTTGAAGAGATTTTTCACGTTAAATTTGTATCCCCTTGTTATGATTTTTTTTTCGTTCTTCGTTATTTGCTTATCGCGTTATTAACAGCACCTGGTAAAATGAAGATCACCCTGTGGCGTTTTGCACACGATTGCCCGCCCAGCGGAACCCAGCTTCGTCAACGCAATATCCCAGTTGCGTCAGATGCCTGTCTTTTCTGCAACAGAGAAGAAAGTTCATAACACACACTCCTGTTCTGTCCATATGCAACAATGGTATGGCGGGTTGTCAAAACGGCGTTCCCTCTCCATCTTCGTCGTAAAGATTATTCCACGACCAAGTCATGGGTTCTGGATTTCCTCGCAAGACCAAGTGATCGGGAATTGGTTACAGTGGCTGTTACGGTGTGGCATTTTTGGGAGGCGCGCAACGGCGTCCGTAATGAAGAGAAACGAAGACATCCAAACAGTGTTGTTGAGCAAATAAAGGTATACGTGGAGCTCTTGCTGCATCTCAAAGGCGCGAGTCCTCTTCTACGACATATTGGTCTCCGCCGCGGGCAGGTACGACTGTTGTTAATTAAGATGCAGCTTTGTTCTCTTCTTCGTCAAGGATGGGGTAGGTGTTATGATTAGGGACCACATGGGGAATTTTCTCGCTGATTGCAGCAAGTTACTTGATAAGGTCACATTGCCCAAGATTGCAGAAGCACTCGCCATTAGAAGTGCAGTCACACTTGCTCGAGACGAAGGACTGAAGGATTTCACCTTGGTGTCTGATTGCCTCTCTTTCATCCAACGGATGCAGTCACCTGTTCATGATAGATCGATGGTGGAGGATATCAAATCCTCCCTGCGTCGTTGTCATCGGTGACATTTCGACATGCTAGCCGTCGTTGTAATAACTCAGCACACACTATGGCTCATAGAGCTGAACTTTCTGGTAGTTGTTTCTTCCGTGGTGTCGCTCGAGTGTATCCGGGACAAACTCTGAATTGACTATAGTTGATCAATAAAGTGCTAAATTCTAAAAAAATGAGACAACCAGTGGATATATTTTGAATCCTTCTGAGCGTCTCCCGAGAGATTGGGAGTTCCCATCCCCCAGCTCCATTGCACGCCACAGTGTTCTCATGGACTTTTCCTTCTTTCCTGTATCGTCCGCAAACTTTTCCACCATAAAAAAGAACAATACGCTAGGATACCCAGCGAAGCCCACTGACGAGAGTATCATCTGCATCTCGTGCGACCCATACTGGCCGCCCCCGCCGGTCAGATGCTGCGAGAGACCTCGCCGGCATCGACCATGCTGATAGCATCGGCGGCCAGTCAGAGCATCTCTGTTGCTTCCGGTAGCGCCACTGACGACCGCTCGTAGCATCATCGGCGGCCTTCAGTAGCACTGCCGCTAGCCATCACATAGCTCTATCGTTGGCCAGCACGTAGCACCATCCGCGACCAGCCTGTGGTAGCAAGCCCTCGACACCATTGTAGCAAACCCGCGATGCCGATGTAGCAAACCCGCGACGGTGTTGTAGCAAGCGTCAAATCCCGACACCATTGTAGCAAACCCCCGATGTCGATGTAGCAAACCTTCGATGTCGTTGTAGCAACCGTCGTCGCCGCTTGTAGCAAAGCGTTGCCGCCATTGTGCAAGCACCGCTGCCGATGTAGCAAAGCTCCGCCACCGTTGTAGCAAGCACCGCTGCCGCTTGTAACAATGTCGCGGTGCCATTGTAGCGGCTCTTCCATGGCCTATGTAGCAGCACCGCCATGCTAGCATCCGTTCATGCCACTAGTAGCATCGACGTTGGCCATAGGCTCTTGCTGAGAGAGAGAGGCCATGGTGGCGCGCCTTGCAGTAGCGGTGGAGGGTAGCCCATGGCAGCACACCTTGCAACTTCGGAGGATGGAGGCCCACAGGGGCGGAGCTAGGAAAAGAGGTCGCCGATGTCAAAATACAAGTAGCACTAATACGCAGTATAAAATCTTATAGAAATAGAAATAATGTATCATAATAGATTAGTCCGGTTTATAACAATAGTTACCTTTATTTTTCTTGGCCTCTACGATCTTTCATCTTCAAGAAGCGTTCTATGATATCCTTAATTGGAATTGAATATAGAAGTCTTTGCTCTAGGAAGCAAATGATGCAGTAATTCATAAAATCATCACCTATGCGATTACGTAGCACCGTCTTCACTATTTTCATTGCCGAAAAGCACCTCTCGACTGATGCAGTGGCAAGGGGTAGTACTAACACCAACTTGAGGAGCCGATAGACTAAAGGAAAAGCTAGATGTTTGTTTGTACTGACCATCAGCTTGGCAAGTTCAGAAATAGTTTTAAGTCCCCCAAATCTTTCATCTGCTCGCATATTATCAATGTAAAATAGAAGCTCATGAGCAAGATCCTTCAGTTGGATGGAATCAAAATCATCTGGATAAGATTTAGCCAAATCGACTAAGTTATCTACATTGAAAGCATGGAAGGAATCCTTGGAACTGAATACAGCCATGCGGGTAAGAAAATCTGAGTTCACCTCATTAAAACGGTCACTGAACTCTCCAAGCAGCAAATCAATAACAGGGTTTAAGCAATCATATCTATAATGCTCATAGTTAGTGCGGTTTGTCTTTTTCATTGGCCTATGCCTGTCTATATACTCTTCTTTCATGTCCAACTTCGGAATACCATGCTCTTCACAAAATGAGTAAGATCTCTCCAATAGAGATTCCCAGCCATCATCTCTAATTTGTTGAATTTTTTCTTAGTTAACTTCACTTCTACCATAGCCTCCAAAATTTCTTTATCTTTCCTCTATAGAGCTTGGGATAAAGCATTTGCATGTCCTAAGATGAGCAACATGAAGTGGAGATGAAACACAAAGTCAAAATCATTGACATAATTTAAGAGACCACGAGCTTGCCGTTTCTTTGCATCACTTGGGCCATCTCTTGAAACATAGCCGAGAACTCCAATAACATCTGGGAACAAATTTTTAATGCTAAGAAGAGTTTTATAGTGAGAACCCCAACATGTGTCACCCGCTCTTTGAAGCGATTGCTCTTGATTCAACCCAGTTCTAGTGCTAAGTTGACCACAACCAATGGCTTCTTCACTCTCTCTTGTTAACTCTCTCTGATCATCTTTTCTTTTACAAGAAGCTCCACCAACATTAAGAAGAATAGATATCATGTCAAAAAAGTCACTACTATCATCATTCTTTTTAGCTACTGCCACAATGACTAATTGAAGTTGATGAGCAAAGCAATGAACATAGTATGCTGAGCTATTCTCCCTCATAATTAGAGCTCTCAACCCATTGAACTCACCTCTCATGTTACTTGCCCCATCATAACCTTTGCCTCGAACTTGTTTTTATGCTCAATCCATACTTCTTGAATAGATAATCAATGTTGGATTTGAGACATGAAACCGATGTCTCTTCAACATGAACAACACCAATAAGTCTTTCATTGATGGCTCCAAACTTGTCAACATATCGGAAAACCACTGCTATTTGTTCCTTGTCAGAAACATCAGCAGACTCATCAACCAACAAGCAGAAGAAATCACCTCCAATTTCATCAATAATAGATTTTACTATGATCTGTAAAAAGTAAAATGTCAATTATTAAATAACAATAAGAGTTGGGATATTTATAAGACAAAAGGTATCTTAAAATATTTCTTACCTAGGAGAAACATTCAACGATGTATTTTTGAATTTATGGAGCAATCAATTTATTATTACCAGGAGCAGTTAGCACAACCTTCTTTACTTTCTCATTTTGGTCGGCCAAAAGAATTGACAACTCTTTAAAATTTCCCTTCTTCGTGGACTCTTCTGATTCATCAAGGCCACGAAAAGCTAAACCTTGATGCAACATGTATCTGACAGCAAGAACGGAATTATTCAATCGAATCAAATACTCCTCTTGAGTGACTTTTCTATGTTTGTCAAGAGCAACAACAACTGATTGGTTATGTTTTAGCAAATTGTTACATCTTTTCACCACAGAGTTATGAAAACTATTAGGAGATTTTCCGACATGGTCTTCAAGTCGGTCTTGCTGCTTGTTCCACCCATTGAAACCATTTTTCATGAATGCATCATTTCCTCCTTGGCCTTCAATAGAATCTCTGAACAAATAACAATATAGACAAAAAACAGCATCCTTCTTCACGCTGTACTTTATCCAGTCATATTCGGCAAACCATTTCGGACTAAATCGACGCAAAGAACCTACAATCATCCTCTGTGGAAACTTGAAACCTGGTGGTGGTCCATACGGACCTCTAGTCAGATACTTCCGTCTTATCTCATCTTGCAGCTTGGCCCCTACATATTCTGATATATTTTTCTATCGGCAGGATCATAAGGAATCTCATCTGAATTTACCTCTTTTGGAAATACTGATACATTGCAAATGTATCTATAACTTTTGATGTTCCATGCTTGGTTTTATCCACTTTCTTGTGTTTTGTCCACACTTTTGAGTACTTTTCATATGATTTCTTAGACTAACCTATTAACAAGAGTCACAGTGTCAGCTGCCTGTTTTCTGCTATTTTTGGTTCCAGGAAAGTCAGAAAATGAATATTCCTGGAATTGGACGGGACATAAGCCAAAGTGCCTATTTTTCCAGAATTCATCAGATGCTAGAATACGAGACGGAGAAGGGCTGGGGCCTGCCACACCACCTGGCCGTGCGGCCAGGCCTGGCCCGTGCCAGGGGTGGTCTAGCCGACCCCATCACCCCTCAGCCTCTCCTTCCGCCTATAAGATTCCCTCAGGACGATAACCCTAAGTACCCGATCAAAAATCCACGAAAGAGTGTGTAGCCGCCATCATCTCCATCCCTAGATCGGGAGGGATCTGAAGCTCTTCCCAGCACCCTGCTGGAGAGGGGATTTCACCCTGGAGGCCTTCTTCATCATCATGCAAGCCTCCGGTGTGATGTGTGAGTAGTTCATCTCTGGACTACGGGTCCATGTAGTAGCTAGATGGCTGGTTCTCCTCCTTTGTGCTTTCATATCTAGATCTTGTGCGCTCCGTTCATGAACAAGATCATCTATTTGTAATTCTGCATGTTGTGTTTGCGGGGATCCGATGGATATTGAGATGCTATTTCAGATTGATTATTGATTCTATCATGTCTTTGTTATTTATGATCTTGTATGCTTTCCGTTGTTAGTAGCTATCTTGGCCAAGTAGATGCTAGCAACTCCAAGAGTTAGTATTTATGCTCGATAGTGGGTTCATGCCTCTGGTAATCTGGGAAAGTGACAAAAATCTCTAAGGTACTAGATGTGTTGTTGCTACTAGGGAGAAAACAACAATCCTTTGTTCATAGAATAATTGTATTATTTACATTACACGCAATTCGTAAAGCAATAATCTGTTGCTTGCAACTTAATACTGGAGGAGGTTCGGATGATAACCTAAAGGTGGATTATTAGTCATAGATGCAGTCGGATGGCGGTCTATGTATAATGTTGTAATGCCCAATCAAGTTCCAAAGGAGTCAAGATGATTAGTATATGCATGTATTACTTTCTCGATGTTTGACAATTGCCCCGCTGTAATTTGTTCACCCAGCATGTTATCTATCTTAAAGAGAGCCACCTCTAGTGAACTATGGATCCCGGTCCTTTCTTTTATATTCCATCTATAAACTATTTACTGCTTTGTGTTTATTTTCTGCAAACTATTACTTCCTTCCATTCGATACGTTTAATCCTTTGTTTTCAGCAAAATCGGTGAGATTGACAACCTCATCGCAAGTTGGGGACAGAGTCCTGTGGTTGTGTTGTGCAGGTCTCCACGTTGCTGATGGAACCGGTAGTGTGCCCTGCCAATGTTCAGCTAGCTACACCTTTGGGGTGTTTCCTTGCTCCTACTGGATTGATAACCTTGGTTTCGTACTGAGGGAGAACTTACTGCTGTGCTCATCATACCTTCCTCTTGGGGTTCCCCAACAAGCTCGATATATTTTGGGCCATCAAATACCTATGGGGCCCCCGGATTAATCCTCCTAGAATCCCTATTATGCATACAACCACGATCCCATGATCAGTTAGTCGTGGCACATAATTGACAAGTATCATTACAACATCCGAGACATATCGAATTACAAGACTTACATAAATGCCGTTATGGCTACATCAATAATCATCAGTGGAACTTCATCATGCGTAGAGCTTGATCCATGCCTTAACCTACAGGCAACTGACTGGGAGAACGTCCTAGCTTGCATAGTCGTCCACTTCACCTGTTCTTGATATCTGACCAAGTTAATAGCCAGGGACAATGCCAGTGAGTACTTTAAATGTACTCGCAAACGACCTTAATAGAATAATAAAACAAGAGGATATGCAATATGGATGTGGCAATAGGTGGGCTCCAATGGAGGTTCTTTTCTCAATAGTTTCTCTTTCAGATATAGCATCTACATATCTTTGTTGAAAACTATTGTAAAACATTTTGGAAATCTTTTGAAAAGTTTTATAAACATTAGGACTGGGTCACCCATTTGATCCTCCTTCCGATCATCCCATGACCAAACTCCTTTCATTTCTTTCCGACCATCCCATGGTCAGAACAGGTATCCTTTCCGACCATCCCATGGTCAAAAAATTTCCAAAGCCATTTCTTTTCCAAAATCCTTTTTGAAAACAAAACCAACACCGCTCTACAGAAGTTTGTCCAACCCGTCCATAACCGTGGACACGGCTATTCGAATAGATTTACACTCTGCAGAGGTTGTACACTTTACCCACACCATCCGGGTACACTACCCTGATCATCACCGATCGCGGGTCGAGTAAACGATCAAGACTCTCCGGATGCCCACTCCAATATAAGTGCCTACCCTATGAGTGGTGTTTCCCTCAACACCGGGACGTCGGGTACCTAGGATCAACCGGAGCGCAATTTACACTTTACACAGTGGGTGCTTTCAATGAGGGGATCATAGTAACGCGTGGAGGTCTGTAAACCCTTCATTCCTTCTACCGGTCGATGTCCCACATGGATCGTTTGTCTAGAGAAGGCCCACCCTCGAGGGATCGCAATCTCCTGTAGTAGTTATGAGGCAGCTTATACCAGAATAGACAACCATCACATCTAGCCCTGTCCCATTCCAAAGTGGTGTGGTTGCACGGGTTAAGTTGTTATAGCTAAACTGCAAAGAAATGGGTGCGTTTTTGCAAACCTTTTTCCTCCGGCTTTCCTTCAGCATTTTGTAAAACTAAAACCTTTTTCTTTCTCAACAACTCTTGGGAGGTCCCACCTCTCCAAGGTTTTATCATAAAACATTTGGTAAAACTTTTCCGGGGTCTTCCCATCCCATAGCTTTGCTTCGGCTAAATCGGGGGTCTCTAAAGGGTATGGTGTACTGCACCATCTACCATACTAGGGACAGGTAGGTGTAACCAACGGGGTTGTACTTAATAGTACAAAAGTGTAATAGTTCGGAGGAGCCAAACCAGTACCATGTATACATCAACATATAGTAAAACAATGCAGTTTTAATAAACAACAGATAAAACATGCATAAGTAAAATAGTAGGGCAAGGCTTATGAGCAAGAAGGTGGCTTGCCTGAGATCAGCAATATGGCATAATTGTCCCTGGACTTCTTCTTTAGATAATCAAGAATACCAATACCAATAATAATAAGATCTCTTCTTCTCGGCGTCAATACAAGCGCAACTATCGTCATCATCGAGTATACATGCAAACAAGCAAGACCACAATCAAAACAAGGCATACAAGCATCATTACAATACAACAAACAAACATACCACACATTACTCAAATCAGTATGTTTTTGAGAGGATTGGATTTAGGAGATTGAGATGGCCTTGGAGAAGGGAATGAACACCCCTTAGGATTTATTGTCGATGAACTACCTAAGAGGGGGTTTTGGACCAAGGACATATTCTGTAAGATACCATTGTATAAAAATGATACCTACGAGTAGATGTTGATAAAATGAAACCAACAAAAGTGGTTTCACTATTTTATCACCTTTCTTTAAATAGTTATGATTTTCCTAGTGAAATATCTTCTAGTTTTAGGGAATAAATCATCAAAAAAGTTCTGGAGCTCCAATTTTTTTTCCTTGGAGGATTTTGTAGGGTTTGATGTACTTGTTCACTGAGAGATGGAATCATGCCAAAATATTTACCAGAATGCCCTCAGGAAAATCCCAAAGGCAGTTTTGTAGACAACTTGTCTCTTTCACTAGATTAAATTTACAGGGTCTATTGATATGAAACCAAGGAAACCTGCTAGGTATTTCTAATAACTTTCTGTAGAAATTGGAATCAACCTTTTTGGAGTTGCCAAACTCCTGGAGTGTTTTATTTAGTGATAATACCCCTTGGAGAGGTAGTTAATTCACTAAAACTCAACAGAGGGTCAATAAATCCTTATCTCCTGGTTTTGGATAGGTAATGATGGTCCACTACTCTGGGAGTTGGAATTAGCATAATAGGTGTTATAGGTATGCCTAGGGAATTTTCCAAAGTTAGATTGTGACTGTTTTTGTTATTTTTACTACAGGAAGACAAATGCTCCATTTGTCATGAGATAAATGCTATAGGGTAGGCCTATGGGTATACTTTCAAAGGAACATGGTTTTATCCATTTTGGAGATGTGCAGGTCCCTGAGGGATTTATTTAGTGGAAAGGGTACCTCTTGGTAAATAAATCTACAGAGGAGATATTAGTGGTATTAGGCCAAAATTTTGGTACAGCAAGATAGACAAAACCCTAAGGTATCCTAGGAAATATGTATCAGGTCATTTGGAGGTATTTAACATTTGTATTTGCATTTAAAGTAAACCGCTAGATATGGATTTACAGAAAAAGATTAAAAGAAAAGGGGATGGGGCAGTGTTGGGCTAAGATCTGGAGACAGCTGGGCCGTCCAGGGGAAAAAGCGGCCCACCCGGGCGACACTTGCGCGCGGGGGCGTGGTTTGAATCCCACTGGGAGGGGCCCAGCGGTCAGCGGGGCAGAGAGGCCAGGGGGTATGGGGGTATCATGGCCACCCATTTTAAGGGGATCCAACGGTCGGTGGTCGTCGTCCTCCTGATAGCGGCGGCGGGGTTCAAAACCCTAGCTGGCGCTCTGTGGCGCGCGGGGAGCTCACCTGAGGCCGTCTCCGGTGACGTGGGGAGTGCGGGGCGATGCGGAGCGATGCGACGGTCCAGGACAGGGGCGGCACGATGGGTTTCCGTGCCAGGATCTGGCTCGCGCGAGGAAGCCCGAGAGCAACCTCGCCGGAGCTCGACGGCGCCCTCCGTGGAGCTGTTCCTGGGCAAGAAAAGGGAGGAGATTAGATGCAGCAGGGTGCGGGGGTTCTAGTACAACGACATGCAGAGGATATGAGACTAGGGAGAGAGCTCGGGGCTCAGATCTTGTAGATGGCCGAGGGGCCTCTCTTCTCTTCTCCTGGCCAGTACAGAGCAAGGGAGGGGAAGTGGAGCTAGGGGTGGTGAGTGGAAGGGAGAGGAAGCAAAGGAGGGGGCAGGGGCATGAGGGGAGGGCCTCTGGCCTATTTAAACTAAGGTGGGAGCTCAAGAGCGGAAATGTCCATTTTAGACATGCAAGGGAGGTAGGGTTGGCTGGTGATTGGCCTAGAGGGGTGGTGGGGAGGGGCGAGGGAGAGATTTGGTCGTGCTGGAGCTTAGAGTGGGAGGGAGTGGCAGCTGTTGCAATTAGTTGGCCTCACATGCTTGTACCTCTCTCTCTCCTTCTTACTTCCAAGCACATGGGACAAGGGAGAGGGGTTTCTATAGTAGCTTAGCTACAATGCACACGACCAGGACTGAGGGGTGGTGCTGTGGAGGGTAGTGGTGAGCCTTGGTGGTGATTGATTCTTGGTTTGGCTTGATAATTCCTTAGTTTGCCCAATTTGATCAAATAGATGGTCATGAAGGAAGTCTAAAAAGTTGACCTATGAAAGATGAGGCAAAGTTGCTGGTAGATGGGGGTGGACAAGATATAACTCCATGAATTAATTGGGATTTATTGGATGAATTTTGGTCCACTTTAGATCATTTATTCAAAAAATGCAGAAGTAGTTTCTAGAAGATCATTTGAAAATTTTACAATGTACAAGGTTGGTTTTTGGTTTGAGATGGGCCCAAATGTGAATACACACTTAAGGGAATTTTCCCAAGATTTATTGGAGGACAAAAGTATTTAAAACAATTACTATTCCAATTCAGCCATTTAAGAAAATGGGCAAAAAAAATAATAAAGCTCTTCAAAAATATTTATTTTTGAAGTGGTAAGATAGGGTATGATATATGGGCCTCAAAAGTGCTTAGAGTTGGGGAAGTGTTTTGGCAAAAACCATACTTTTCTTTGGGAAAGGAGTTTTGGAGATTTTGTCTATTAAAGAGATTAATTATATTTGGAGCCATAATAATTATGGATAATATTTGATAAATCTTGATGATCAAGGTAGATGATGTAGACAAGGTGTAGCAAGCATTTTAAACCTTGGGAATTGGAAATCCAACTTAAATTAGATGGAAAACAAGGAGTTAGGGATCTAGGGTGATGTTATTTTTATACCACCAAAACCTTGTTGGATCTTGGAGCTCAGAGCTCACCTTGATTCAAGGGATATATGGATAGTTAGACAAAGTCATATATACGATCATGGAAGAAGGAGTTTGGATTGGTTACATCTGAGGTGGTCTGGAAGTGATGGCAAACTTTGTTGAAAATAAGGCTGCCATACCAGATGAGTCATGATGCCTTATAAACCATGTGGGTTCGAGAAGCACAAAGATCCACATGGAACAAGTGAAGTATATATTGATAGACCTATATGAGGAGAACACAACTATGCAAAGAGTTGGTCCATAGAAGGTTGGATGGTGGTGTGAGCTTCTATCAAAGTAGGCATGTTGACTAGATTTGCAGGAAAGTTATTTTCTTGCCTGCAAAACCATCAAGAACAAGTGGGTTGGGGCATGATATAACCAAGGGAAAGAGTGGGTCTTGGTAGTCCTTAGGATGGTTAACAAGATGGTTCATATGCATTTTCAAAAATGCACAAGGGTTGAGAAAGGGAGACATTCAAAAATGTGATGTTGGAAATAGTTTTCCAGACAGCCAAATTTGGCAGATTTAGGGTTTTTGACTAGAGCATGAGAAGGGATGTTTGTGATGGGTTGCAAGGTACCCAAGCATCATCAAGTGGATGATGTTGAAGTGTAGATTAAGTAGAAAGTATCCATGCTTGATACTGGTCTTCATTGCCTTGGAAGCTTCTAGAATTAGATCACTTCAGAGCTGATCTGGTTAAGGGTTTTAGATGATCACCTAGTAGCTAGAGATCAGATCCAGGTTTGTATTCTTGCTTAGGGTTTGGTTGTTTTAGAGTATCTTTATCCTAGTGGATGAGCTCCTAGAGTAGCTCATACTACTTCTAAGCAATCAAGTCAAACAGCAGATCAAGGCAACTCATCTTACAAACAAATTAACTACTACTAGAGTTACCATCAAGCCTAGCTCAAGGTAAGGATGGGCATTTTGGGAAGGTTGGAGTTAGAATAAGGTAAAAGTCCTTGGTATCTCTACCAAGAGTAGAATTCAAAAGGTTTAGAAGGAGGTTTTGGGAAACCTAGAGATAAGAATAGTTGAAGGTTCTATCTATAAAACATAAGGAGATTATATTATATATCTCTCCATAGTTTTGTCAATAAAAGCTACTAAAATGGTTTTGGTTACATAAGCATCTTGGCTCAGGTTTTGAAATGCCAGAGCATTTGAGAATATGGAAATTAAGCCAAGACTGTTTTGAGAAGTAGCTTTGGTCAACTGGTGTTAAGGTAAGGAGTATATCATCTAATACACATTCATATGCATAAGCAGATTCAAACAACAAACAAGCACTTCAGCATTAAACAAGAAAAAGTTTTTGTTCCCCCTGATTTTTGCATTCTCAACAACTAACCAGGGTTGCTGAAATTGAGATGTTACAATACCGGCAAAGGAGATGGACATGGAAGACAAGTACGTCTATTTTCTGATGGACCTTCACCTGAATCATTGGTTGTAGTTGGTGGAGATTTTCTTTTCAAATTTAAAAAGCGATCCATTATAGCTTTACTACCTGCAAGTTAGCAAGAAATTCTTAGTACTAAAATTTACATCAAATACACGCGAGAAAGTACATATACCCAGGTCTATTTTCTTACTTGACATTGTGTAGGACAGTTGGCATGGAAGATGATTTGAGATCTAAATCTTAATCCACAACACCACAACAGGGCGGCACTCCGGAACTGCTCCACTGCTACAAACAATTCAATCGTAAGAATTAACAGCTGTCAAACCCTAAATTAATTATAATATTCTGGAAGAATAGGTATTGTTCTATAGGTTGGATCAGGGATTCAGAGACGCGAGACTTACCGATCAAAGCCACGCAACAGCTATAAATCGCAGAGGAGAAGAGCCAACGAACTGGACGGAAAGTCGGAAAGACTGATTAAGAAAATCAAGTCTTGCGGCCGGCGGCGTTCCCAGGCCCTGGCCGTTCTGAACGAAAACCAAGGAGCGGACGAGCAGACGTGTGCATGTTTTCCTAGCGATCGAAGAGATTTTTTTTGAGGGTTAGCCATCGAAGGGATATACATATAGTTTGTCTGATCGCTGGATGGGCTTTTCCCATTAAATATTGTATGAAGTTAGACCAATAAAAAGCTGAAGTGGGCTGTCCTTGCGTGTAGACACTGGGGGTCAAATTATATTTCTACCGGGGTCATTTTTTATTTGGGCTTTGAGCTTAAAGGACCAGCTAGAAGGCGTCGGTGTCATTTGACCCTGGCCAAACACTGTAGCTCCGCCCCTGGAGGCCCATAGCGGCATGCCTTGTAGCAGCGGCGGCGGGAGCCATGGCGGTGTGGTGGTGCGGTGGAGACTGCATGCCGGGAGGATCAGCGTGAGGATCAGAGGGCTGCATGCGATGGATTGCAGGCAGAAGAAATTAACACAAAACTAGTGGAGGAGGAGACTCAACGTGTGGGGATAAGATCGTGGTAGACCCCACCGCTCATCGGTGTCTCTCCCTGCGGAAGGACACGCGTAAGCGCCAGGAATCTGGGGACACGAGTCACACGATCCTCGGGTGATCCATATCATTTTCCATATATTTTGTACTATTAAATAGTCCACCCGTTAAACTAAATCGCATCAATTCATATAAGTTGGGAATCAGATAAGTAGCACCACCGTCGATAGATCTGAAATCAAAAAAATGATAGAAAGGAATAATTTCCCAAGCTCCCAACGTGAGGGAGGGCCAAGCTAAGGCTAATGCTCTACAGGTAAGAGATAATCCAATATCTACGGGCACATTAGTTTTATACCTGCACATGTTAAATACGCAAAGAAACCTCGTCGCTGATCATGCTTGTGACGTGGTGGATTTGAAAGCATAGAAATGCGATCGTCTTCAACAACGAGGCGCGCTCCGTGTCCTCCCTCATTGAGGTGATCAAAGCTGAGACGAGATCCTGGGCGGAAACGGGAGCGCGAGGGTTACACCAACTACTCCCTTAGACTAGGCTTCTTGGGTGAGTTGTATGGTGTGGATGTGGGTGTTGGTCAATTTCTAGACTTGTACAAACAACTTCTTTTCCTGTTAATGTATCCAAACGCAAAGCTTTTTTCGTTCTCACGAAAAAAATTACCTGCTTTCATCCATAACAGACGGATCATGTACGACCAAATATATTCATTTCATTAAAGCTTGATAGGTAACTATATAACATCCACTACCCGTGCCAACAGAAACATTACTCATCTCTCAGAATATTTATCTGATAAGAACATATATTCAAGATGAATTTCAGATTCTAACTGTTATTTCACACTAAATTGACTATTGCACATTGTAAACATCGTTTACACATTTAGGGCACATACAACGCGAGCGTTAATGACCGACACTAGGATCAGATTCCCAACAGTTTTGCCAAAATCCCGGTTGATCCCCGGAAAGTAGCTAGCGTCGCCACGAGCGCTTCGTCTATTTTTCATGCGCCGGACTGTACGGACGTGAAAAAAAACAAACTCCTGGGTTAGCGCCGCGCTATGAGAGACAAGGATGCTTGCCTAATTTTCTTTTCTGTACATATTGTTTTTAACCAGTTAAGCATCTATCTGAACGTCTCGCAGTGTACATGCTCTTAGAGTTAGTTCAGTAAATATTAGATTGTTTTGCTGAACTCGGAGCACCATCACATATATTAATGTAGCATTAGTATGTTTTCATAAATACAAGAACGTCATTTCTTGTACCTGCTTGCTGATCTTGATTCTTTACGTCCTTTGACAGGCCATCGGTTTTTGGATCATGCAACTTACCAGAGATAAGCACCAAAAAACGACATGTCATTTACCTAACATTTCATTTCGGTGAACCAGTATACTGCACTTGCATCTACTAAACTAAACATCTTCTTAAGTTAAGAAAGGTTAACAGTGGAGTAATAAACCAGGTGGGTTACATACAACCTTACAGACTTATTACATGAGTTTCTTATGGGGCCGATCACACCCTTCCGACACAAAGCTTTGTCAGTCAGGAATGTGTGTGGTCAAAAGCTTTACATACTGTAGTATAAAGTAACAAGGAAAAGAAATAGTACAGTACAGTACAATGTGCTGCTAAATGCTAATGTGTGCCATTGTAACAGGAGCATTGCACATTTGCACAAAATATCTACTCCCTCCGTTTCATAATATAAAATATTTTAGCTTTGTGAAGATAGTGTATCTAGATATCTTTTAGTGTATAGATTCATAGACGTTCACTCCGAACCTAGACACTAAAAAGCGTCTAAATTCATTACCTTTACAAATCTAAAACATCTTATATTTTGAAACGGAGGGAGTACCAAACTTACTTTAACTCTTACAAGGTATCACGGGCATACGCAATTCAGTCGTTAATACGTAGACACAGCTAACAATTTGAAATGCATACAATTATAACCCAGAGGCTATTGGAGATTATAGGCCCATCTCCCTCCTTAATTCCTGCCTCAAGCTCCTGTCTAAGCTTTTGGCCGATCGTCTTCAAAAAGTCATTCTTGATCTTGTGCATCGTAAACAATATGGTTTCATCAAAGGTCGCATCATCCAAGACTGCTTAGCTTGGAGCTATGAGTTTTTGCACTAATACCATCACTCTAAAAGAGAAATTGTTGTCCTTAAATTGTACTTTGAGAAGGCCTTCGACACTAGGAACATAATGCTATTCTTACCATGCTCAAGCATTGGGGCTTTGATGATAGGATCGGCTGGATTAAATCCATCTTGTCTTCTAGCACCTCTGCCGTCCTCGTTAATGGAGTCCCAGGAAAAAAGTTCCACTATAGACGAGGATTAAAACAAGAGGATCCCCTCTTCCCCTTTTTTCCGTCCTTGGGTCTGAACTTTTTCAATTTGTCATCAACCTGGGCACGCCAACGCAACCTCGTCAAGTTTCCCATCCCAACCTATGATGGTGATTTTCCTATTGTTCAGTATACGGACCACACTCTCCTAATCATGTCGGCCCACCCTAGGAAATTACCATGTCTCAAAGGACTCCTCGAAACTTTTGCACAATCCACCGAGCTCGAAGTAAACTATGCCAAATCCTGCCTCCTCCCTGTGGCATCCCGAAAATCGCCAAACGGAAATTGCTTGTTATTTAATTTTGTGTATCATCATGATAGCATCATGCATATGTTTGTTCCAAAAATATTTTTGCTAAACTCTATTTTTCTTCACATTACCGCTATCTTTTATTTCAAATTAAAACTTTGTTTTCCAGCTCAAATATTGTAACATCACAAAACTTTAATCCAAGTTATCAAGATCCAAATCACCCAATTTAGGGTTAACAAAAACTTTTTCCCATTTAAAATATTTAAGCATGCATATGAGTGCTGCATTTAAATAGAAGTTGTTTGAAATGCCATGATTGTTTGTTCTAATGGTTGTAAAATGATTCTAAGATGAATGTCACATCATCTAGATCATTCCAAAGCAAAATCCAAAGAAAAAGAAATCAAATACAATTAATAAATGAGAATGGTCATTTTGGCCATTTTAATCAACTAGCCCACTTCGGATATTCCTAGCACTCAATTTCAATCAGAAACAAATGTGGATCTTTGCACCCCTTGCTAGTACAAGTAGTGATGTACCAAGGCCCACCCTGTGATCTCCCAAAAACATTCAAACTAATTTTAAATGACATTTGAAAATGGAATCTAGTTCATATGTCTAGATCACACTTTTGCAAAAACCACTCAAATGAATTCAATTTGACAAATCCTAGCAACCACAGATGCTTAAGCATGTGACAAACCACTCCACCAAATTTCATTTCAAAATTCTAAATTTGAATTCTTTCGGCCATTTCGTCAAACACCTGGCAGGCACTGATCACACTCTAGCTTAGGATCACTGTTTCTACAGGTTTTGCCACCCAATTGCACCCCATTTAATCCCTTTGTCCCTCCTAGCTCTAACCAAGCCGAAACCAGCCCATCCCCTTGTCCCTAGCAGCAGTGCCACGCCGCCCCGAGGACATGAACGCTGGCCAACCTTGCCATCGCCACAGTAGACCGCCAGCCCCTCTCCGCCGCTCCAGGAAGCAAGGCGTGACCTCACCGCCGTCCATGGTCCACCCCACGACCACTGCCATGCCCTGGACCACCGAGGACAAGCCCCGCACTATCCCCTCCGCGCCGCGCTAGAGCACGCCAGGGAGCCATCACCGCAGCATGCCACATGCTGCGCCTCGACACCAGACCGCGCGCGCCGCTCCGCCTTGACCACCTCACCCCGCCAGACACGGTTGTACCCCGCCGCGCGAGCCACACTCGCCGGGAACAGCGTCCAGCATCGCCCCTGTCTCCTAGAGCACGCGACGCTCCCGACCGTTAGCCACCGCCCCTAGCATCGCCATAAAGCAGTAGAGGACCGCCAGGAGGCAAGCCACCATCCGCCTACGCCGCCCATGCCGATAGCACCCTGTATCATCGTCACCGCGAGCTCGTCGTCGCCCCCTCGCTCCCCTCCTCGAGCCTATATAAGGAGGCCTTCCATAGCCTCAATCGCCACACCATTCAACTCCCCTCTCACCACCAGTCCTTCCCTACCTCTCGCCGGAGCAGTTCAAGCAGCCTCTCACCGGAATTGAGCCGGAGATCGCCGCAATAGAGGAGGAGACGCTGTCGTTGATTTCATCCACCTCAGCCTCTTCCGTGACTTCGCCTGAGCTCGCCGTCGTCGTCTTGTTCGTTTGCCTGCCTCACCACACTAGCTAGAGCCCCGGTACGCCCTCACTGCACCCCCACCGAGCCGCTAGGGTTCAGTCTCGCCGGCGACGAGTCCGTCGTCGACGACGACCATGAGCCGTTGATCTAGTTCTAGTCGTGCGGTCCATATCGCCTCGTACCGCTTCGCGTGAGATGTACCGCTGACATGTGGACCCCCTGTCAGCTGTCCTCTACGCCGGGGAGTGAATCTGGGCCGGCCCAATTAGTTTCCCACGCTGGCCCTGTCATTCAAATTAGGATTTTTCTTTTTAGACTTAGACTTAATTTTTTACCTTAGTTTAAAAATCAATTCAAAGAGTTATACAAATCCAAACTAAGTGATTCCAATTTTTTTGGAAAGCTAATGAAAATCTCTATCCAAGCCCGTTAAATCATTTAGAATTAGAGATCTCTCCTAGTAAAAATAACAAGACAGAATCTATTGCACATTCAAACATTTTTATAAAATCAACCATGATAGATTTTGAGTTGATTCCAACTCTAAAAAATCACATTTAACCATACCTATCTTAATATGTAATAATATTAAGGTTTGCATGCAGTGACTTTGGACTAGTACCAAAATAATGCTATATAGGCATTTCTAGTCACTTTAAATTATTAATTATTAAACTTAAACTTATTAAAATGTGATCCAACCCTTAAATCACATTCCCATATGTTAGAATATGTGGTGATGACATGTGTCCACATGATCCCATATTTTAATTGGAGAATATTAAATCTTAGTAAATTTCAATGAGTAGAAATTATTTTTCTCAAATAAAAGGAATGAAACTAGTTCATTAAACCTTGTGATGTTTGTGATGATAATAGATCAGCAAATGTGTGCCTTAGTGTGCTAAGTAGACTAGTTAAGTATTGTTTGGTGATTGTGTATTCCGTATGTATTTATAGACGATAGTACCAACCAAGTCTACGAGGAGGAGGAGTTCTACCAAGAGGAGGAGGAAGAGAATTTCAACCACTGCACTAATCAAGGAAAGCTAGCACTTGCAAGTTTCTTAACTATGCAAGCCATCATTAACAATGCAAGTTAACCCTTTCAAGCTAGATAACCTAAGCAAAGGCATTAGGCATGCTTTGGTTATACCATTTTGACTTACACCTACTCCAAGTTTTACTTACAAGCTTTACTTCTTTTACTTTACCAAAGTCTTTTACTTTGTTTAAAGGTAGCATAAAGAGTATAAAACTTGACATACCTAGTTAGAATTAGATGTCATTCTAATGCATGAGATTGATCGTCGCATCCCACCTTAGTGAACACTCTTAACTTAGTAGCTTAGAGTTATACCAAAAACTTGATTCATTTTAGATGGGAATACTTGGTGAAAATGACTTGTGAAAACCTTGGAATGATGAGTCATTCTATTGAGATGTTTTGACAGGTGTTGAGAAACACAAACCATAGGAGACCCTAGTTAGAATGGACGTCCGAACAAAAACTTAGTTTCCAAAACCAAAATGAGTATTTATGAAAACTATTTCCTCTCTTACCCTTGGGATTCTTTCTCTCAAAAAAATTCATGTTCCTCCAAATTCTTACATTACTACATAAAACTTTGACACACTTGATCACTTGACTAACTTCTCATCCTAAATTCTTATAGATGGAAGCTCAGTATAGCAAGTTCTACCAGTTGGGCAACGGAGGCCAACTGATCTTCGAGAGGGATCTGGATTCACTTTCGGAGTACTTGGAGCATCCTCATCCGGAATTCCTTGGAGCTCAACTCCCGGGTCCACCAGGAGGAGATTTACAATGGCTAGTAACTGCTGATCTTCGAGGCAAGATAGCAGCACCAATATTTGGGAGGATTCAGTTCTCAGTGAGAGAGAACAACTGGCTAGATGGATTAGCCAGGGCAATGCATGAAGCTCTCGCACGTCTTTGCGCCTAGAGTGTCAACCTAATCCAAGGAACCCGCTTTGTTCACTATGCAAGGTGTGATCTCATGGGAATGCCTCTAGAGATGCCAAGTCACCCAATATTGAAGCGTCAAGTGGAGAACCTCGACTTCCTACTATACGACAGACAGAAGGAGTTGGACAATGCTAGAGAGTTCGCCAACCACAACCTTGCCCTTGCCGCCCAGAAGGCCCGGACTTTCTCACTGCTAGTCAAGGATCGTCAGTCTCTTCGCCATCAACACGCAAAGAAGGATCACACCATTGACCGTCTCCGCAAGAAGATAGCCGACCTCGAGAAGACCATCAAGGAGCAAGAAGCTCAGCTTGCAGCAAAAGAAGAAGAAGAGGAAGGTGAAGACATCCAAGGGGATATTGACTCCTACCTCAGCAATGATGATGACTATCTAGAGGATGATGCCATGGACTTCTACACCGACGATGATGACTCCGACTTCATCGATGATGAGTAGAGGCACTAGAGCACTATCGTAGGAGTGAGGAGTTTGGGTCCCATTATATCTTAGATTGCATAATGGTTCTTAAAACCATCTGTTTTCCTTCGATGTTGTGGTGTGTGTGTTTATATCGTGTGCTTTGCTTGAATGAATGAAAAGAAGTTAGTTGCAAAAACTGAGTCAAAATCAAAGTTTTAGCCTTGAAACCAACACCCTGAACCTTAGAACTTTTCCTCTTACCCCATTATTTATCTTAATCTTCAGATGACTCGTGGAAACCAAGGAGGGAGCAGCTCATCGCAAGACCCAATGCTACAAATTCTGCAGACTCTCATTGCAGACCGTGAAGCTAGTAGGGCAGAGCGCCAAGCAAATCTAGCCACCCTGCAGCAGATCGCCCAGATGGCTCACAACAACCAGAACCATGGAAATCAGGATCATCATGGATCCAAACTCAAAAACTTCCAGAATACCAATCCCCCAATCTTTAGCCAGTCTGAAAACCCACTGGATGCTGATGACTGGTTGCAGATAATGGAGAACAACTTAGAAGTAGCCGGAGTGGAGGCCAACGAGAAGGTTCTTTTTGCCACCCACTATTTGGAAGGAGATGCAAGAGCATGGTGGAACAGCACCCGCACAATGAACCATGGTCAAGTGATGACATGGGAAGCCTTCAAAATCAAGTTCAGTCGCACCCACGTGCCGCAAGGTCTAGTCACCAGAATGAGGGATGAATTCAGAGAGTTAAAGTAGGGCATAATGACTGTAGTGGAGTACCGTGACAGATTCTTGTCCCTCGCCAGGTATGCACCTGATGAGATCAACACGGAGGCCAAGAAGAAGGAGAGATTCCTGAACGGACTGCATGATGAGATGCAGACTGTCCTCGTCAACATCCGTTTCGAGGATCTCGAAGAGCTAGTCGACTCTGCCATTCAGATGGAAGGGAAGATTAATCAAGCAAACGACAATCGGAAACGTCGTATGATGCACCAAGATGGAGCCAACAGTCACCAAAAGTACCGTCCCAACCCATCTGCCGGATATGCACCGCGGATCAATCGACCCCAATGTCTCTCCCAAGCTACCCCAACCGTAGCGGAGCAAATGTGAAGTCCGGAGGAAACAACAACCACCCCGGCAACTCCAGCAATTTCAACCATGCACCGCCCAAGCACAACAACAACAACAACACTGTACCCAGAACTGGAAGCAATGTTGTGCCCGTGGCAGCAAAAGACAAGTCTCGGGTCACTTGTTTCGAGTGTGGAGTGAAGGGTCACTACTCCAATGAGTGTCCCAAGAAGATTGCCGACACTGCCAATGTGAATGCCCCAGCTCAACAGCAGCGTCGTGTTCAACCAGGAAGAAGATTCTCCCCAGGGAACCCTCACAATCGCAATGGCCGTCTCTTCCACATGAACACCGAAGAAGCCTAAGAAGCGCCAGATGTAGTGCTAGGTATGTTTTCTGTCAACACAGTTTTAGCAAGAGTGTTGTTTGATTCTGGAGCATCACACTCCTTTGTCACCGAAGAATTTGCATGCACTAGTAAGATTCACCCAACCAACTTG
Source organism: Avena insularis (assembly GCA_023614405.1). NCBI lineage: Eukaryota > Viridiplantae > Streptophyta > Magnoliopsida > Poales > Poaceae > Avena > Avena insularis. Next base: position 416,523,454 of record CM042686.1, on the reverse strand, counting down.
AAGCATGTCATGATAGTCCAAATCCCCGGTTCAACTACAAAAGCTAGAAAAAATTGCAAAGCTGTACCTATCAGAATACATGGGATAGATTTTTATGCCAATCTAATAGTACTCGGAACCAAAGGTTTGGAAGTAGTACTAGGAATGGATTGGATGTCAAAGCATAAAGGATTGATAGACTGTGCCAAGAAAGCCATCACGATGACCAGTAGCTCTGGAGTATAAGTAGAGCATATATCTGAAACCTTGCCCCGCCAATTCAAGTGCAACAAGAGTCTACCCTACCCACCATAGACCAAGTCAGAGTAGTCTGTGAATACCCCGACGTATTCCTAGATGAATTGCCAGGTATGCCCCTGGATAGGGATATTGAGTTCATTATTGAACTAATCCCCGGAACTGGACCCATAGCCCAGAGACCCTATAGTATGAACCCCTCAGAGTTAGTGTAACTGAATAAGCAGTTGGATGCTATGTTGGAAGCAGGCTTGATTCAACCAAGCACATTGCCATTGAGATCGCCAGTGTTATTCGTCGACAAGAAGGATGGAGGCAACCGTTTGTGCACAGATTACAGGAAGCTGAATGATGTCACAATTAAAAACAAGTACCCTTTGCCCAATATAGAGGATCTATTTGATCAGTTGACTGGTGCCAGTGTGTTCTCTAAGATTGATCTTAGGACTAGTTATCACCAACTTAAGATTCGTGCAATGGATATTCCGAAGACCTCCTTTACTACTCGTTATGGATTATACGAGTATACGGTCATATCATTTGGACTAACCAATGACCCTGCTTATTTCATGAATCTCATAAATAAGATCTTTATGAATTTTCTAGATAAGTTTGTCATTGTGTTTATCGACAATATCCTTATCTACTCCAAGTCAGAAGAAGAGCATGAGCAACATCTGAGAATCATCCTTGAAACCCTTAGAGAGCATCGGTTCTATGCCAAGTTCAGCAAATGTGAGTTTTGGCTGAAAGAAGTAGGATTCCTATGACATATTGTGTCTGCCGGAGGAGTCGTTGTTGATCCCGCCAAGATCAAAGATGTCGAAGAATGGGAAGCCCCAACCACTCAAACCCAAGTCCGTGCATTTCTCGGATTAGCGGGATACTACCACAAGTTCGTCGAAGGATTTTCGAGCATAGCAAGACCCGTGACCCAATTGTTGAAGAAGGACAAGAAGTTTGAATGGACCGACAAATGTGAAGCAAGTTTCCAAGAGATTAAGAAGAGATTGATTTCAGCCCCAATATTGATCATGCCAGATATCAAGAAGCCGTTTGATGTGTATTGTGATGCATCCAAGATTGGTCTCGGATGTGTATTGATGCAAGAAGGCAAAGTCATCGCATATCTGTCTCGACAACTGAAGCAGCATGAGCAAAACTACCCCACCCATGATCTTGAATTAGCAGCCATAGTTTTGGCATTGAAGACATGGCATCATTACCTTATGGGTAATCGCTGTGAGATTTATTCAGATCATAAAAGCTTGAAGTATATTTTCACTCAGAAAGAGCTGAATATGAGGCAAAGGAGATGGATAGAGTTAATCAAGGATTATGACCTTGACATTCACTATCACCCCGGTAAAGCCAATGTGGTAGCAGATGCTCTTAGCAGATTTCCGTGTAGGCTAAACACTATGATCAAAGAGAAGCAACCAAGTTTGTATGAGGAGTTGGAGCAGTTTAGAACTGAGCTAGTTAGCAAAGGATTTTTAGCTAGCATTGAACTTCAACCCACTTTGATTAGCCAAATCCAGGAAGCCCAGAAGGGAATACAGGAAAGGTACCTGGATTCACCGAAGACGAAGAAGGAGTTTTGTGGTACAAAGGACGTATCTGTGTGCCAGCAGATTCGGAGCTGAAGCAAGTTATCATGCAAGAAGCTCATGATACTCTTTATTCTATCCACCCCAGAGGAAAGGAGATGTATCAGGATCTAAAGGAGCAATTTTGGTGGCACAAGATGAAGAGAGAAATCAGAAGCTACATCGCCAAGTGTGATATCTTTCAAAGAGTCAAAGCAGAACATCAGAGACCCGCAGGACTATTGCAACCATTGCAGATTCCGAAATGGAAATGGGATTCCGTCGGAATGGACTTTATCACCGGTTTGCCTACTTCTAGTAGGGGAAATGACTCAATCTGGGTCATCGTTGATAGACTGTCCAAGGTAGCTCATTTCATACCTGTCAAGACAACCTACCAGAGTTCGAAGCTAGTAGAGTTGTACATTGCTAGAATTGTTAGTCTGCATGGAACCCCCAAGACCATAGTATCAGACCGAGGAACCCAATTTACCTCGAGATTTTGGTAGAAAGTCCAAGAAGGATTAGGAACCAAGTTAAATTTTAGCACAGCTTATCACCCGCAAACTGATGGACAGACTGAAAGAGTCAACCAAATCTTAGAAGATATGTTGAGAGCTTGTGTGTTAGAATATCGATCAAAATGGGAAGATTGTCTGCCTTTCGCAGAATTCTCATACAACAACAGTTATCAAGCTAGTTTGAAATGACCCCATTTGAGTTCCTATACGGAAGAAAGTGCCGTACCCCTTTGAATTGGTCGCAAGTAGGAGAGAGTCAGATTTTTGGACCCGACATTCTCCGAGAAGCTGAAGAGAAGGTTCACAAAGTCCGTGAGCACCTCAAGACAGCCCAATCCAGACAGAAGAGTTATGCTGACAAGAGAAGGAGATACCTGACTTTCAATGTCGGAGATTTTGTGTATCTCAAGGTTTCACCATTGAAGGGAACCCAACGTTTTAGTCTGAAAGGAAAGTTAGCCCCCAGATATATTGGACCCTTCAAGATTCTGAATCACCGAGAAGAAGTATTGTATCAACTGGAACTGCCAGAAGAGATGTCAGCCATCCACAATGTGTTCCATATCTAGTTACTTCGCAAATGCCTAGAAGAGCCGGAGAAGACCAGAGTTTTCAAGAACATCGATCACCAAGCCGTTAAGATCAACAAGGATGTGACGTATCGTGAAGTTACCATCCGTATCTTGGAATAAGCCTACAGAACCACCATGACCCGGAGTATCAAATCTCTCAAGATTCAGTGGAGCAACCATACTGAAGAAGAAGCCACTTGGGAGCGAGAAGATTACATTAGGATTGAGTTCCCAGATCTCTTTAGTTCCTAGTTTTCTTTCTTAAATCTCGGGACGAGATTTTGATTAAGGGGGGAAGGTTTGTAACATCCCAAAACTTTAATCCAAGTTATCAAGATCCAAATCACCCAATTTAGGGTTAACAAAAACTTTTTCGCATTTAAAATATTTAAGCATGCATATGAGTGTTGCATTTAAATAGGAGTTGTTTGAAATGCCATGATTGTTTGTTCTAATGGTTGTAAAATGATTCTAAGATGAATGTCACATCATCTAGATCATTCCCAAGCAAAATCCAAAGAAAAATAAATCAAATACAATTAATAAATGAGAATGGTCATTTTGGCCATTTTAATCAACTAACCCACTTTGGGTATTCCTAGCACTCAATTTCAATCAGAAACAAATGTGGATCTTTGCACCCCTTGCTAGTACAAGTAGTGATGTACCAAGGCCCACCTTGTGATCTCCCAAAAACATTCAAACTCTAATTTTAAATGACATTTGAAAATGGAATCTAGTTCATATGTCTAGATCACAGTTTTGCAAAAACCACTCAAATGAATTCCATTTGACAAATCCTAGCAACCACAGATGCTTAAGCATGTGACAAACCACTCCACCAAATTTCATTTCAAAATTCCAAATTTGAATTCTTTCGGCCATTTCATCAAACACCTGGCAGGCACTGATCACACTCTAGCTTAGGATCACTGTTTCTACATTGTTTTGCCACCCAATTGCACCCTATTTAATCCCTCTGTCCCTCCTAGATCTAACCAAGCCGAAACCAGCCCATCCCCTTGTCCCTAGCAGCAGTGCCACACTGCCCCAAGGACATGAACACCGGCCAACCTTGCCATCACCACAGCAGACCGCCAGCCCCTCTCCGCCGCTCCAGGAAGCAAGGCATGACCTCACCGCCGTCCAGGTCCACCCCACGACCACTGCCACACCCTGGACCAACGAGGACAAGCCCCGCACTATCCTCTCTGCGCCGCGCCAGAGCACGCCAGAGCCCCATCACCGCCAGCAGGCCACACGCCGCACCTCGACACCAGACCGCACACGCCGCTCTGCCTTGACCACCTCACCCTGCCAGACATGACCGTACCCCGCCGCGCGACACACACTCGTTGGCAACCGCGTCGAGCACCTCCCCTGTCTCCTAGAGCGCGCGACGCTCCCGACCGTTAGCCACCGCCCCTAGCATCACCATAAAGCCATAGAGGATCGCCAGGAGGCAAGCCACCATCCGCCTATGTCGCCCATGCCGATAGCACCATGTATCATCGTCACCGATGAACTTGTCGTCACCCCCTCGGTCCCCTCCTCGAGCCTATATAAGGAGGCCTTCCCAGCCTCAATCGCCACACCATTCAACTCCACTCTCACCACCAGTCCTTTCCCACCTCTCACCGGAGCAGTTCAAGTAGCCTCTCACCGGAATTGAGCCGGAGACCGCCGCAGCAGAGGAGGAGACATTGTCGTTGATTTCATCCACCTCAGCCTCTGCCACGACTTCGCCTGAGCTCGTCGTCGTCTTGTTTGTCTGCCCGCCTTGCTGCACTAGCTGGAGCCTCGGTACGCCCTCACTGTACCCCCACCGAGCTGCTAGGGTTCAGTCTCACCGGCGACGAGTCCGTCGTCGATGACGACCGGGAGCCGTTGATCTAGTTCTAATCATGCGGTCCATATCGCCCCGTACCGCTTCGCGTGAGATGTACCGCTGACATGTGGACCCCCTGTCAGCTGTCCTCTATGCCGTGGAGTGAATCTGGGCTGGCCCAATTAGTTTCCCATATGATCCTTTCAATATGCTTTGACCTTATGATTAAAACCCTTTTAGGAAGATCTGTAGGTTGGATAGTGACTATACCATCCATCTTATCTAAACCAAGACTTGTGATGGATATCCACTTGAGGATAAACCTTGTCACACTTAAGTTGGATGTTTTTGTCATCTTTCTTAAGGATTAGTTATATGTATTCTCTAGAGAAATGTCATTAGAGTGTAGCTCTAAATAGGTATAACACCAATAAGATATATTAAGTAAGTAAAATATCAAAGAAGATTACGACTAAGTTCAGGATATAATGTGGAGTAGTATTAGCGATGGGGTCTATATTTAGAATTTTCGTGAAGTAGCAGAATCTTACCACTAGTTGATACCACTATACCACTTCAGGTAGACCATTAAAGGATGTATAGTTACAATGGGAAGTAAATCATGTGGCATTCACTTGAGAATCCCATGTGATGGAGTAGAATTTTGTGAAGAATCATTAATAGTAAGTTAAGAAGAAGAGTCGTCATGGTGAGATTAGCTCTTCAATCATTATGAGTAGGTAAATATTAACAAGTTCATGGTGAGATTAGCTCCGAGACTATGATAAGTTCATAATTAGGACAAGTACTCAGTAACAAATCTTGTAAGAGCAGTATGAAAAGAATAGTGTAGGTCTATGATAGAAGTCATAGGTGTCATAATATTACGATAATTTTTGGATTAAGGTTGTAACTACCATCTTGTTAGTAGTTGTGAGAGATCATGTGAGGATAGTTTACGATATAATGGAAAATTTGTAGTCTTTAGTAGTTCCGAAAAGAAGGTAAGAGGTTAGTCAAAACCGAAGTGAGGCCACTTTTCTCAAAAATTATCCTGTTGCAACTGAGCAGTTTGGGTAAATTATTGAGACAAGGAGTAGTTTAACCCCTAAGTGCTAAGTATCACAAAGTAAACCTATACTAGGAGGTGTCATATACTACACAGCTAAGCCCGAATTCTAGAGGTATTATAGTCAACTACTATATTCTGAGCTTAGAATAATGTGTGTTATATGTACCACATTTGGATTTCTTGGATCTTCTTGATTGACTAGATCTGTGCATGAAGTTTGACTTGATGTGCAAATGCATGTTGCATCATCAAGTTATTACTTGATGTTATAGACCTAGATAGAAAATGGGAATTCATGTAAGGGAGTGACGAGTTCCGAAGATTAAGATGAAGACTTGCACGAAGAAGGAAGCTGAATATAAGGAGTATCAGCACTATTTTGAAGGATGGATCAATCCCAACTCACTATGAGCTGGCAATAAGAAGGAATATTATTGCATAAAAGGTGTGGAGCAACATGAAGGAATGAACTTAAGTTCACTCAAGATATGTGATGTTGCTTAGAAACTAATGAAGTAGTTGTACCAAGTTCATGGAAGTATCATGAATCAGTGCAAGGAAGAAGTCTTGGAATAAGGGTGGTATTCAAGCTCTGACAACTCGGAGAGAATGCCAGTAGTAAGTCCAGAACCTATAGGGTAATTTGTACAACTAGGAGGATCCGCACCTAGTATCCGTAGTTGGTACCCTATTAGTTTAGCTAATTAGGTCATCTTTGTATGATTTAAAGAGCATAAAACTTGGCCTAAGTTAAGAAAGTCATAAAGAAGTATGAAAGTTAAAGTGAACGGATTTCAAGATGTTTCGTGAAATCAGGTTTACCAGTGAGAAATGGTTTCTAAGAAGATAAAAGGAAGACAACTAACGTTGGAAGATTCATTTCATAGATCCACAATTGTGTGGATATACTACAGATTCTTTCACAAGACTTTATAGAGGTAAGATATAAGCTAGATGGAGACCAATATCCTTACTATTGAGTTAATGGATATTATACATGAGACCATTAGGAAACCCCAAGGGGGAGAGTAAACAATAAACACTGAAGTGTTATTGTCTAACTTTCTGACTAAAGGTTAGAAAATAAGTACTAAGTCATGATGGGAGTAGTCCTTATTCTCATAAGGTTATAAGTAGCCATCATTATAAAGTATTTCTGGGAGTATGTCCAGATCAAAGATCAAAGGAGATATAATAGATTAAACCTAGTGGACTAGTTCTAAAAGAAACAACTCATAAGTTGTCCTTAAGAAGGAGGAGAGCCTACTAAAATAGCATAGTGTATAGTAGTAGGAAAACCTTATTGGAAGGGACAAAATGTGTCCACAACCAATTCTAAATAGGACTATAAGGGCATAAACCCAAAGAGATATAGTAAAAAGAACTATATGGTAAATTAGAAACAATAGTGGATATTGTCGAAATGAAGAGGATTCAAGGAAAAAGATTTGTATACGGGATACCACAATTATCCCCAATTGTGATCACAATGTAATTTGAGAAATGTTGTGATCAATACAAGCCAATACCTCATTCTGAAACGTAAGAGAGTTTGAACTTTGGGGATGAAGTTTATTTTAAGGGGGAGAGTTTGTAACACCCTAGCAATTAGAGCTTAGAAATAAGCTGAGATGAGGTGTGTGCATTGCATTCATGCATAGAAAATCTGGATAATTTTCGCGCTTTTAAATAAAACTTGTCAAAGTGATTGAAGCTTCTCTTAACTTGGTGGAACTGAAGTAGATCATCAAGTTGATTGTGATAAGTTTCAATATTACCTTTGCTAAAACCTTATCTTTGGGTAATATAATTTGATCTAAGGGTGGATCAAATGTAATAATACTAAGTCACAACACACTACTTAATAAGGAGTACTAGATCTTCTAGAGATCATTACATGGTATTCCATACAACAACTCAAGGATGAATACTTAATATTCCAAAAATGATATCAAGGTATTATTTACCACAAACCCTGAATACCAAGTTAAGTATATAACTTAAGTACAGAAACACTATAACTAAATTTTGATACACTTGATTGCCATAGTGATTCCTACCATGGATATCATGGTAGTTCTTAAACATTAACTCTTATTACAAATAAAGTAGAAAAGGAAGTAAAGTCAAGACCATCTAGCACATACTCTTAATATCATATTAAGATATGACATTCCTAATTAACCAAGTCCTAGTGTCAATTGATTATCATTATTGAGTAATCAATTCTTGACCTAGCACTTATTGATTCTTATTTTTGACCTATTATATTGACCTTCCAAAGACCTTAAGTAGATTAATAAGAAGGAGGAATTAGTTATGGTAGAGTGTGCCATCATCAATGGAATGAGATCCTTGTTGGTGATCAAACCATTTGATATTAGAGGAGTTAACTCACTCATGAGTTAACTAGAAGGGGTATTTAAACCCAAGAGTTTAGATAATAATTATGAAGCTATGATAATGCTAGTAGTAGTAGAGAATCCAATGATACTCTTGTTAAGTCAAGAAGGTATAAACATAAAGTAAGTTTTCTTAACAAGATAAGCCTGTAGAGAGACTAGTACAGAGTCTACTACCTAGTTGATGATAGATGTTTATCAGACAATTAGAAGCCTAAGATTAGTATGATCAAAGGATGGTGGTCATTATTCTCAAGTCACTTGAGGATATATGACTAGGTGTTGAAGTAGAGTTGTGAGTACACCAAATTAGGCAAAGCCCTAGTAAGATGAATCATCTAGCTTGATCATGAGAAGTCAAGCCAGAGTATGATCAAGTATATAACATAAGTTGTATGGAGTAGTTGGAGGCATAGTAGCTTAACCAATCCAATACAAGAACAAACTTGTATTATGTAAGTAGTACCATACCTATCCCAGAGGATTGATATCACATGTGATATAGTGAGAATTGTAAACTTACAAGCCTTGGAAGTAGATGCAAGGTTAATTTAAAGGAGTTACTAGATGGAGTTAGAAGTAGCTACACTGATGGATTCATCAAAGGTAGCTAAGAAATGGAAGTTATATGCAAGGAGTAGAATAAATGAATATTGTTGAAGTAGCATGACCATGTCATCATATGATAATGGATATGGTGGAGCCAGATGACTAGTTAATTTAGGAAGATGAGATCTTTGTGAATTAAGTTGTGGATGTGTGCCCCGAACTCGTTGTAAAGGTGACGGCTTCCACCTCGAAGGTTGTCGTATAGTGGAAGAGGTGAATCGAACCCGTTGGGGTGAGGTTCATCGGAGAACAAGGGAGGCCTCTCGTGGCGTTGGTGGTTTGAAACCACCCCCTCTCCAAACATAGACGTGCTTCCTCTCAAAAGGAAGGAACTACGGGAAACAAATCCTTGTGTCTCCGTGTGCTTCACTTTGGTTACTTCTATCCTTTACCGCACTTCACTTTTCTAGTTATTGTTTAGTTTGTGCTTGCTTGTCATATAGGTAAATTCACCATAGTTGCATATTCTAGAGAATTTACCTTTCATGTCAAACCCTAAATTGAAAAAGAGTAAAATTTGAAGTAGCACCTATTCACCCCCCCTCTAGGTGCCCATACGATCCTTTCAATATGCTTTGACCTTATGATTAAAACCCTTTTAGGAAGATCTGTAGGTTGGATAGTGACTATACCAGCCATCTTATCTAAACCAAGACTTGTGATGGATATCCACTTGAGGATAAACCTTGTCACACTTAAGTTGGATGTTTTTGTCATCTTTCTTAAGGATTAGTTATATGTATTCTCCAGAGAAATGTCATTAGAGTGTAGCTCTAAATAGGTATAACACCAATAAGATATATTAAGTAAGTAAAATATCAAAGAAGATTACGACTAAGTTCAGGATATAATGTGGAGTAGTATTAGCGATGGGGTCTATATTTAGAATTTTCATGAAGTAGCAGAATCTTACCACTAGTTGATACCACTATACCACTTCAGGTAGACCATTAAAGGATGTATAGTTACAATGGGAAGTAAATCATGTGGCATTCACTTGAGAATCCCATGTGATGGAGTAGAATTTTGTGAAGAATCATTAATAGTAAGTTAAGAAGAAGAGTCGTCATGGTGAGATTAGCTCTTCAATCATTATGAGTAGGTAAATATTAACAAGTTCATGGTGAGATTAGCTCCAAGACTATGATAAGTTCATAATTAGGATAAGTACTCAGTAAAAAATCTGGTAAGAGCAGTATGTAAAGAATAGTGTAGGTCTATGATAGAAGTCATAGGTGTCATAATATTACGATAATTTTTGGATTAAGGTTGTAACTACCATCTTGTTAGTAGTTGTGAGAGATCATGTGAGGATAGTTTACGATATAATGGAAAATTTGTAGTCTTTAGTAGTTCCGAAAAGAAGGTAAGAGGTTAGCCAAAACCGAAGTGAGGCCACTTTTCTCAAAAATTATCCTGTTGCAACTCAGCAGTTTGGGTAAATTATTGAGACAATGAGTAGTTTAACCCCTAAGTGCTAAGTATCACAAAGTAAACCTATACTAGGAGGTGTCATATACTACACAGCTAAGCCTGAATTCTAGAGGTATTATACTCAAGTACTATATTCCGGGCTTAGAATAATGTGTGTTATATGTACCACATTTGGATTTCTTGGATATTCTTGATTGACTAGATCTGTGCATGTAGTTTGACTTGATGTGCAAATGCATGTTGCATCATAAAGTTATTACTTGATGTTATAGACCTAGATAGAAAAAGGGAATTCGTGTAAGGGAGTGACGAGTTCTGAAGATTAAGATTAAGATCAAGTCACACAACTTAGTGTTTTTAAGAGTAGTCATTTTTTGGGTTTTCAAATAAGAAAGCAAACTAGTAAAACTAATTTTTTGTGTTTTTGATGACAAAACAAGCAAACAAAGCAAAAAAGAAACTAAGAAAAACAAAAATAACAAAGTAAAGAGATTGGTTATGAGGGACTCCCCTTGTGAAGATGTCCTTGACTCCCCGGCAACGGCGCCAGAAAAATGTCTTTTGATGGCGTAAGGTTGACGTGGGACTTTCTTCTTCGATTCCCCGGCAACGGCGCTAGAAAAATGCTTGATGGCTCTGAGTATGGCACCCAGAAAAATGCTGGAGCAATGATGATGTAGAGCTCGTTGGGAACCCCAACAGGAAGGTATGATGAGCACGGCAGCAAGTTTCCCTCAGTTATGAAACCAAGGTCTAATCGAATCGGTAGGAGCAAGGAAACACCCCAAAGGTGTTACTAGCTGAGCTTTGATAGGGAGCACTACCGGTGCTAGTAGCAATGTGGAGACCTGCACAACACAACCACAGAACTTTGTCCCCAACTTGCGATGAGGTTGTCAATCTCACCATGTTTTGCAGAAAACAAAGGATTAAATGTATCGAATGGAAAGAAGTAATAGTTTGCAGAAAGTAAACACAAAGCAGTAAACAGTTTATAGATTGTATGTAAAAGAAAAGGACCGGGATCCATAGTTCACTAGAGGTGGCTCTCCTTAAGATAGATAACATGCTGGGTGAACAAATTACATCGGGGCAATTGACAAACATCGAGAAAGCAATACATGCATATACTAATCATCTTGACTCCTTTGAGATTCGATTGGGCATTACAACATTATACATACACCGCCATCCAACTGCATCTATGACTAATAATCCACCTTCAGGTTATCATCCGAACCCTCCAAAGATTAAGTTGCAAGCAACAGATTATTGCTTTACGAACTGCGTGTAAAGTAAACAATACGATTGTTCTATGAATAAAGGATTGTTGTTTTCTCCCTAGTAGCAATAGCACATCTAGTACCTTAGAGATTTCTGTCACTTCCCTAGATTACCAGAGGTATGAGCCCATTATCAAGCATAAATACTAACTCTTGGAGTTGCTAGCATCTACTTGGCCAAGATAGCTACTAACAACGGAAAGCATGCAAGATCACAAATAACAAAGACATGATAGAATCAATAATCAATCTGAAATAGCATCTCAATATCCATCGGATCCCCGCAAACACAACATGCAGAATTACAAATATATGATCTTGATCATGAACGGAGCTCACAAGATCTAGACATGAAAGCACAAAGGAGGAGAACCAGCCATCTAGCTACTACATGGATCCGTAGTCCAAGTATGAACTACTCACGCATCACACCGGAGGCTTGCATGGTGATGAAGAAGGCCTCCAGGGTGAATTCTCTCGGCGGGTGCAGGGAAGAGCTTGATCCTCCCGATCTAGGGATGGAGATGACGCTATAGACTCTTCGTGGATTTTGATCCCCTAGGGTTTCGTCGCCCCGAGGGCATCTTATAGGTGGAAGGGAGGCCGAGGGTGCCGGAGCGCCACAACACCCCAGTGCAGGTGCGGCACAGGCCTGTGTGGTGTGGTGGCCCCTGCCCCTCTCCGTCCTGTATTCGCACTTGATGTCTTCTAAAAATAGGCACTTTGGATTTTGTCCCGTCCAATTCCGAGAATATTCATTTTCTGACTTTCCTGGAACCAAAAACAGCAGAAAACAGGCTGGCACTGTGGCTCTTGTTAATAGGTTAGTCCAAGAAATCATATGAAAAGTACTTCAAAGTTGGAACAAAATACAAGAAAGTGGATAAAACCAAGCATGGAACATCAAAAATTATAGATACATTTGCAATGTATCAACATCCCCAAGCTTAACCCATGCTCGTCCTCGAGTAGGTAAGTGATAAAAAGAAAGAATAATTTTGAGGTGACATGCACCATCAAAGACTTGATCAAAGTATTTGTAAAACATTCAAAGCTAGGATCATAGTACTTCAATCATAACATGAAAGACAAAGTTCTAGCAATAAGACAAAGAAACTATGATGCAACATGAAAAGGCACAAACAAAAGATTCATGAATAACAATGCTTTGCAAGACGTTTGTTTGTTTCACATAAAGAAAACATAGCATAAAAGTATTCAGCTTGTCCCTCAATAGAGTAGCAAATATAAATGCATAGGACACCTTCAAAGTTCATAAGAGTGACTAGATACAATAGTTTAAAATAAGCAATAACAAGTTATGCACCAATCAACTTGTCTTGGTACAATGCACATAGAACTAAGAATGGCCACTATGCTCTCAAAGTAGGTGCATAAAGATAGAAGGTGGAGACTCAATATAATGGTGGAAGAAAGGCCTTTGTAAAAGGAAGTAGGGATTCAAGTCTCATAAAGAGCTTCCAAAAATTATGGTACTTATAGCTTTCAGCTCTCATTGCCCCTATCATAAGCATCTTTAAGGTGATTAAGGTTTAAAGTGACACAACTAAGAGGATATGCTTGACAAGTTATAAACCGAAATCTCATGCCCCTTACTTACGAAGACCGATCCTCATGCTACTCAACTTCAGTCACGAGTAAGCTCTTGTCATTGTAAGTACATGTGTATCATTAAGAACCGCCAACGGGGTACCCCTTGCACATGATACGTGAGCTTTCCCATAATCAAAATGACAAGGCAAGCAGACAATGAACATCTCAGCAATCTTTTTATTTGCTATTTGCATAGGTTTTTATTGAGGATGCTTCATAGAGTGCTCATTATGGTGATGCTGCAAGTTTCCACCATGATTAGGCATGGCTTAGGCTAGCAGACCAGGCGTTTCTCTAACACACATACAAACTCCATGATCTTACAAGTTCCACTTTTATTTCACACCGCCGGGATTCGTAAGCAAAAGAACATGATATCAACGGGGTACAAAGTATAAGTGCAATGTTGAAAGCGTTCCCCATGATACATGGTTCTGCTAATAAAGCGCAATCATATACGCAACAAAGAAGGACCCAATGGTTCAAGTTTATTAGATGCAAAAAGTAAAGTGTGCCATCAAGTTCGTGAGAGCTTTAATCAGTAGTTTTCTCATAACAAGTTTAATTTGGAAGGTAAACAAAAGCATGAATATACTTGGAATAGCATAAGCTAGTAGGTAGGTATGGTGGACTCTTTGGAATAACTTGGTTTAGGGAGTTGGATGCATGAGTGGAACTCATACTTGGTTGTGGAGGCTAGCAAAAGATAGGGAGCGACAAACTAAGAGAGCAATAATGGCCATAATCATGCAGAGCGAGAAAACATCATTGATCAAAGCATAAAGTGATACTACAAGTTGAAAACTAAAGGATCATAAAGGCTATGGTGACTTGAGATAGTCATAACATGGTGTGAGCATGCGCCAAGTCAACCCAAATAAAGCATCAAAGGAGAATACCACTATACTATGCTTTAATATGCTAAAACAATGCATGATTCATCCAAGGCATTAAGCAATCTCAATTGTTTATAACAATTCATGCTACAGCAAAGAATACTAAGCATAAAGATAAAACGATATCAAGCATGGCATGACAAAGCATAGGCCACAGTCAAAAACGAGATCTTTTTACCACATAAGCATGAACTTTCCTACTCTTTTCCAAACCAAACCAAACTATTTGCAAACCAATGTATGAAAGAGGGGGTCCAACCAATTTATTCAGAAAACTAATCAAACAAAAGAAAATGAAAAACCAAAATGAAAACGAAAACGAAAAAGAAGACGCTCCAAGAACAACACAACTGTGCATGAAACAATAAAAATGAAGCGTTTGGAAGAAACTTGGGATTTTTATTGATGAAGAAGGGGATGCCTTGGGCATCCCCAAGCTTTGACGCTTGTACTTCTTGGATATTTCTTGGGGTCACACGTGTGGCATCCCCAAACTTGAGCTTTAGTCCATCCTTCATCTCATTACTCATTCATTCCATACACCTGAAATTTTTCCTTCATACAAAACTTCACACAATCTTTATTAGCAACATTAGTGCACTCAAGATAAATAAGTATTAAGGTTCAGTTATAACACCAAATAAACTTCCATTAGAACAATAGATACTGTAGCAGTTCCCTCAAAAAGCTCAATTCCCCAAAATAACTCAAAAAGGAACCAACAAGAAGCAAATGCGGAAAATGGCAGAAATCTGTCAAAACAGACCAGCAGGTAAAGACGAATTTTTTTGAAGACCTTCTGTTGCTCAAATAAAAAAGTGTTGAACTAAAGAAAGTTAGATAACAACCTAGGGCAGAAGCAAAAAATTCACGCCTCAAAAAGACTATCAGAGATTTTACACGAATTTTTACGGTGAAGCACAGAAATCTGTTTCGGGACAGCAACTTTCCCAATCATTACTTCTTTCTCATTAGAGGTTACTCTTGGCACAAAAAGCAAATAAAAAGGATAAGGAGAGGTTATTACAGAGGTAATAACTTCCAAGACTCATCTAAACTTTTGGGTTATCTCCCAATAAGTACTTTTCTTTAACGCCTTTAAGTTAGGCATAAGAAGCAAAGAAAGAATCAAGTGTTCTCAAATGAAGAAGCATTAAGACCAAAAAAAATTTCATAGGAGAAGCAAAAGAAATCTTTTCTCTCTTTTTAGGGAAGTGTTCTATACCTTTCTTGAGTGGGAGTTGATATTTAATGGTGCCTTCTTTCATATCAATGATGGCACCAACAGTTCTAAGAAAAGGTCTCCCCAAAGTAATAGGACAAGAAGCATTGTATTCAACATCCAAAACATAGAAATCAACAGGGACATAGGCATTGTTAACCATAATAAGAACATCATTAAGACTCCCCATGAGTTTCTTTTTAGCATTATCATCAAGTGGGACATTCAGATAGCAATCTTCAAGAGGAGGCAAATCAAGCATATCATAAATCCTTCTAGGCATAATAGAAACACTACTACCAAGATCACATAAAGGTTTGAAATCAAATTCATTCACTTTCATATTAATGATGGGTTCCCAACCATCTTCTTGCTTTATAGGAATAGAAGCTTTATGTTTCATCTTTTCTTCTTTAATCTGTATGAGAGCATCAGTAATGTGTTTTGTAAAGGCCATGTTCATAGCACTAGCATTAGGAATTTTGGCAAGCTTTTGTAGGAACTTAATAACTTCAGAGATATTGCAACCATCAAGATCAAAATCAAATTTATCATCTAAAGTAGTAGAACTATTACTAGCCTCAACACTAGTGGTGGTAATGGTAGAAACACTAATGTTTCTAGCAATTTCATCTTCTCTTTCCCACTTAGCATGTAATTCAGCTAATAGTCTAACATTTTCATCAATTCTTACTTGTATAGCATTAGTAGCTGCAAAGGGATTGTCATTAGTTTCAGGTTTAGCAGCCATTTTATTAATCAATGAAGATTGAGCTTCAGACAAAGATGATATATTTCTTTCAGCATTAGAGAGTTTCAGTTGTAAACTAGGAATTTCCCTATTGAGACTCTCAAGTTGATGGCTAATGTTCTTCAAGATGATAGATTGTTCCTCCATAGTTTTAGTGAATAGTTTATTTTGCTCATATTGCATTTGCATGAAGTTTTTAGTGGCTCTTTCAACTTCTAAAATTCTTCCTTCACTAGGTAATCCAGGTTTACCATTATATCCATAAGTATTATTAGGAGGGTAGGGCCTATAATTGTTATTACCATAAGCATTGTTGCCAAAAATTATTATTTCTTATGAAGTTCACATCAACCTGCTCTTCTTGAGCAACCAAAGAGGCTAAAGGAACATTATTTGGATCAATATGGGCTTTCCCATTAACAAGCATAGGCATAATAATATCAATCTTATCACTCAAGGAGGAGGTTTCCTCAACAGAATTTACCTTCCTACCTTGTGGAGCTCTCTCAGTATGCCATTCAGAATAATTAACCATCATATTGTCCAGAAGTTTTGTTGCAGCACCCAAAGTGATGGTCATAAAGGTACCTCTAGCAGCAGAATCCAATAGGTTCCTTGAAGAATAGTTCAATCCTGCATAAAAAGTTTGGATGATCATCCAAGCCACGATCCATGAGTGGGACAATTCTTTACCAAAGATTTCATTCTTTCCCAAGCTTGAGCAACATGCTCATTATCAAGTTGTTTAAACTTCATTATTTCACTTCTCATGGATATAATCTTAGCAGGAGGATAGTATTTTCCAATAAAAGCATCTTTGCACTTAGTCCAAGAATCAATACTATTCCTAGTTAAGGAATTCAACCATTCTTTAGCTTTTCCTCTCAAAGAGAAAGGAAACAATTTCAGCTTAATAATATCACCATCTATATCCCTATGCTTTTGCATCTCACAAAGTTCAACAAAGTTATTTAGATGGGAAGCAGCATCTTCATTACCAATACCAGAAAATTGATCTCTCATAACAAGATTGAGTAAAGCAGGTTTTATCTCAAAGAAAGTATCTTCAGGCACGGGTGGAGCAATAGGTGTGCTCATAAAATCATTGTTGTTGGTGCTAGTGAAGTCACACAACTTAGTGTTTTCAAGAGTAGTCATTTGTTGGGTTTCAAATAAGAAAGAAAACTAGTAAAAGTAATTTTTTTGTGTTTTTGATAACAAAACAAGCAAACAAAGCAAAAAGAAACTAAGCAAAACAATAATAACAAAGTAAAGAGATTGGTTATGAGGGACTCCCCTTATGAAGATGTCCTTGACTCCCCGGCAACGGCACCAGAAAAATGTCTTTTGATGGCGTATGGTTGACGTGGGAGTTTCTTCTTCGATTCCCCGGCAACGGCGCTAGAAAAATGCTTGATGGCTCTGAGTATGGCGCCTAGAAAAATGCTGGAGCAATGATGCTCGTTGGGAACCCCAAGAGGAAGGTATGATGAGCACAACAGCAAGTTTCCCTCAGTTATGAAACCAAGGTTTAATCGAACCAGTAGGAGCAAGGAAACACCCCAAAGGTGTTACTAGCTGAGCTTTGGCAGGGCGCACTACCGGTGCTAGTAGCAACATGGAGACTTGCACAACATAACCACAGAAATTTGTCCCCAACTTGCGATGAGGTTGTCAATCTCACCGTGTTTTGCGGAAAACAAAGGATTAAACGTATCAAATGGGAAGAAGTAATAGTTTGCAGAAAGTAAACACAAAGCAGTAAACAGTTTATTGATTGTATGTAAAAGAAAAGGACCGGGATCCATAGATCACTAGAGGTGGCTCTCCTTAAGATAGATAACATGTTGGGTGAAAGCGGGGCAACTGACAAACATCGAGAAAGCAATACATGCATATACTAATCATCTTGACTCCTTTGAGATTCGATTGGGCATTACAACATTATACATAGACCGCCATCCAACTGCATCTATGACTAATAATCCACCTTCAGGTTATCATCCGAACCCCCTCCAGTATTAAGTTGCAAGCAACAGATTATTGCTTTACGAACTGCGTGTAAAGTAAACAATACGATTGTTATATGAACAAATAATTGTTGTTTTCTCCCTAGTAGCAACAACACATCTAGTACCTTAGAGATTTCTGTCACTTCCCTAGATTACCGAAGGCATGAACCCACTATCGAGCATAAATACTAACTCTTAGAGTTGCTAGCATCTACTTGGCCAAGATAGCTACTAACAACGGAAAGCATGCAAGATCGCAAATAACAAAGACATGATAGAATCAATAATCAATCTGAAATAGCATCTCAATATCCATCGGATCCCCGCAAACACAACATGTAGAATTACAAATATATGATCTTGATCATGAACGGAGCTCACAAGATCTAGACATGAAAGCACAAAGGAGGAGAACCAGCCATCTAGCTACTACATGGATCCGTAGTCCAAGTATGAACTACTCACGCATCATACCGGAGGCTTGCATGGTGATGAAGAAGGCCTCCAGGGTGAATTCCCCTCTCCGGCAGGGTGCCGGGAAGAGCTTCAGATCCCTCCTGATCTAGGGATGGAGATGACGGCAGCTACAGACTCTTTCATGGAATTTTGATCGGGCCCCTAGGGTTTTCGTCCCGAGGGCATCTTATAGGCGGAAGGGGAGGCCGAGGGGGTGCCGGGAGCGGCCACACCACCCCCTGGCGCGGGCCAGGCCTGGCCGCGCGGCCAGGTGGTGTGGTGGCCCCCTGGCCCCTCTCCGTCTCGTATTCTGGCACTTGATGTCTTCCGGAAAAATAGGCACTTTGGCTTTTGTCCTGTCCAATTCCGAGAATATTCATTTTCTGACTTTCCTGGAACCAAAAACAGCAGAAAGCAAAGGCAGCCTTTGTGGCTCTTGTTAATAGGTTAGTCCAAGAAATCATATGAAAAGTACTCCAAAGTTGGAACAAAACACAAGAAAGTGGATAAAACCAAGCATGGAACATCAAAAATTATAGATATGTTTGCAATGTATCATAGAGCTTCAGCTCTTTATTTTGGCTTAACCGCCTAAGAGATTATGGGCAACCCAGAGGAGGGAGAAAGTGAGGCTAGCCACTCAGTGACCATGGTAGATCTCAAGAATTTGGAAACAAGCTTGAGCTCTACCTTGGGCAAACGAATCCAACAAGGCCAACTAGTTGAGCAACTTGTTAAGGATAAGCAAACCTCACCTCCTCCCTCTCCAGAGGAAACACCACCAAACCCAAAGGCTAATGCTCCGGCTAAGACTTTGGAGGAAGTGGTGGGGGATGAACATAATTCCACTAACTCCACCACCAAAAAGGGTGATGGGAAGGAAGAGTTCCATACGGTTCCCAGATGGTACTCTCCCGATCCTCCTATCCCTCATCCACATATAAATAATAGAGGAGACCCACCTAAGTTAGCTGCACATACTTTTGCTGAATGGAAAGTGTTAATGAAATCTCATGTGCGTAGGTCTTGCATTGATTTGTGGAATATTATTGAAGAAGGACTGAAAATTGAGGATCCAACCAACTTGACGAGAAGAGAAGTGGTCAATAGCCAACTCAATGCGACTGCCTTGCACATGATCGAACTTGGGGTGGGGCCAAAGGATTTTCCCCACATTGAGCACTACAACACCGCCAAGGAAGCTTGGGATGCTCTCATTGACTTGTTTGTTGGAAATGAGAGTATGAGGAGAAATAGATATGATGCCTTAAGCAATGAAGCCGAAGGTTTCTTCATGAAGGATGGTGAGGATCATGAAGACATGTATCGAAGACTCAAATCCACAGCCACCACTTTCAGGAATGTTGGCGCCTCTCACATTGATGATGCTTGGATCAAGAGGAAGTATGTGAGTGCACTCATGCCTTTCGAGCCTACTGACTTGAAGAGTCTCCAAGGAAGACACAACTACCATCTCATGACGTCCAATGAAGTAATGCAAGAGATGGCCGCCTTCAAGGTTGCTGCCAAGAATGCCAAAGACGCTCGTGCTCGTGCCATTGGAATGAGTAGTGGTGTCAACCTTGTCTTGAAGGCCAAGGTTGTGGAGTATGATGAAGATGAAGGAAGTGATGAGGGACCTTCAATGAGCCACCTTGAATATGTCAAGATTCCTCATGGTGAATACATGGCCTTCTATGCAAGAAACTTTTGGAAAGATCCCGCCAAGGCCAAGATAGAAATGCAACGAAGAAGCAACCCCAATGGGAGAAGAGACAATGGGTCCAAATTGAGAACTTGTTTCAATTGTCGTGACCGCTATCACTTCGTTGTGGCTTGTCCCTATGAGAAAAGAGAAGACCATGGGGGTAAACTTGTGTTGAAGAAGACCTCCAAAGCTCCCTACAAGAAACCTTTCATCAAAAGGAACCCAACCAACAAGAAGCCGGGAGAAATTTTCTTGATCACACATGAAGAGTACTCCTCCGATGATGATGATGAAGAGGAAGAAGAGGATACACCAAGTGATGTGGCAGCTCTTGCCACTACCTCTACTCCTTCATTCTCACTCTTCGACTCTCCAAATGAGAATATCTCCAACAAGAATGTCACTTGCCTTATGGCAAGAGGAACGGAGGTATTATCATCATCACACT
Source organism: Avena insularis (assembly GCA_023614405.1). NCBI lineage: Eukaryota > Viridiplantae > Streptophyta > Magnoliopsida > Poales > Poaceae > Avena > Avena insularis. The sequence goes on along the minus strand of CM042686.1, from coordinate 416,502,800 downwards.
CCACTTCCCTAATCAATGATGATTTTGATGATGAGTTATCTCTTGAGGTCAAAAAGGAATTAGTTGCTTTTGATGTGTTCATGAATAACTTACTAGGGGAACACAAGAAACATGTTGTGGACCTCCTAAATCAACTTTCACACACACAAGAACTTCTAGATGAGAGATGCCAATTAGGAAGAGAGCACATGATTGAGGTAGAAGCTCTTAATAATGCTCTAGAAGAAGAACAAGAAACTAGAATATCTCTTGAAACTAAACTAGAGGGCCTTGATGAAGCTAATGATCTCATTATTAATAAACTCATCAAGGAACGTGATCATTCTATTGCTAAGTACAAAAAGGCTAAAAAGGATAAGATTGAGTTTGATGTTGTTCATGAAAAACTTGTTGAGGACTTTAGGACACTTGACAAGGCTCACAAGGCCTTGGAAAGTGAACTCTTGTCCCTCACAAAGTCTCGTGAAAAGCTTCAAACTCAATTGATCAATACTCCCTCACCTAGTACATTCATTCCTTCTAGTTGTACAAATACTCTTGAAGAACATGCTAGGTTGAAGGAGGAGCTAGCTAAGACCTCCTTTCCCAAAGGAAACAAGTCTATTAATGACCTCTTAAACAAGCAAAGGTCAAATGGTGAAAAAGGGGGCACAGGCTTTGTCTCTAAAGCCAAGAAGAAAAAGGATAACAAGAAGAAGAAGGCCAAGCCCGCTCAAGAAAAGAACAAGCTCATTGTGGGAAGTAAGACCACAAGTGGCAAAACTATGACTCATGATGATTTTGCAGGTAGTGCTAACCCTCACTATGTCTTAATGCGTGATTATTATGGTGATGTGTATGCACAATATGTTGGCCCATTTGATGGTTATATTGCATGGTCGATTTGGGTTCCCAATACCCTTGTTGCTAACAAAAGAGGACCCATTGAAAAATGGGTACCTAAAAACTAGTTTGATCTTTTGTAGACCTATGCTTCTGGAGGGTCAAAATGGGTACTCGATAGTGGATGCACAAGTCATATGACCGGAAGCGCTTCTAGTGTCAAGGAGTTGAGACCAAATGTTGATCAAATATCTATGACATATGCCGACAAATCAAAGTCTAAGGTAATGGGTTTCGGCAAAGTTGTGGTTGCTCACGATATCACTCTCGTGGACGTCATGCTTGTTGAGACCCTTGGCTATAATTTACTTTCAGTCCGTGCTCTAGGAAAGATGGGTTTTGCTGTCTTTATTGATGTTGATATTGTGATCCTCTTGTGGAGCAAGTCTCTAAAGGTTGCTTTCGTTGGGTACGTCGAGGATGACTTGTATGTGGTGGACTTTTCAGGGAAAACCACTACAAGTCCGATGTGCCTATTCAGAAAGGCTAATGTGGGTTGGCTATGGCATCGCCATCTATCCCATGTCAACATGAGAACTTTGCAAATCCTCCACAAGGATGGTCATATTGTTGGACTAAAAGAAAATGTTTGCTTTGCCAAAGATCGTGTTTGCAGGGCATGTGTTGAAGGAAAGATGCATGATTCTCCCCACAAGCCAAAGAACTACATCAAGTCCAAGAGGATCTTGGAGCTCCTTCATGTGGATCTCTTTGGTCCTCCGTCTCATGCGAGTCTTGGTGGGAAGAAATATTGTTTGGTGATTGTTGATGACTACTCAAGATACACTTAGGTATATTTCTTCAAGTTAAAAAGTGAGACCCAAGAGAACTTCATTGACTTCATCAACATGGCTCAACGTCAACACAATGTCCCAGTGTTAACAATAAGAAGTGACAATGGTACCGAGTTCAAGAACTACACATTAAATGGATTTCTGAGTGATGAGGGAATAAAACATCAATATTCCACTGCATATACCCCTCAACAAAATGGTGTAGCTGAGAGGAAGAACCGGACTCTTATTGACATGGCAAGGACTATGTTAGCAGAATTTAAATCTCCATACAACTTTTGGGTTGAAGCTATCTCCACCGCATGCCATGCATCAAACCGTCTCTACCTCCGCAAAGAATTGATCAAGACTCCATATGAAATCCTTACCGGTAACAAGCCTAATGTTTCTTACTTCCGGGTATTCGGTTGTAAGTGCTTCTATCGCATTAAGGGCATTCGCTTATCCAAGTTTGATTACAAAGCATTATAGGGTATTTTTGTTGGTTATGGTCTCGAATCCCACACTTATAGAATCTATGACAAGCTCTCAGGAATTGTCATAGAATCTTGTAGTGTGGTGTTTGAAGAATATGATGGTCCCCAAGCGGGGCGTGTTGATGTTTGTGATGTAGATGATGAAATGCCTCAGGATGCCATAGGAAGAATGGGTGTGGGTTTCATCCGCCCTGTTGAGGAACCCCTGATGGTGGATCGAGAAGAACTATGCTCTACTCAAGTGGAGCCCTCATCTTCACAATGTCAACATGCCACTGTCGAGGTGGATGCCGACCCATGCCATAGACAAGTTGTGGACCCTCAACCTACTGATCAAGAATATGCTTCCAGCCAAGAAGTGATTGAGTCTCCACTTGCCAAGATGTCCAGTGGTGCTCAGGCCATTTCACAAGCAAGATCTGTACAGACTACCATAAGAACAGCTGAATACCTGGCTAGTCGCGGGCTTGATCAAGACCAAGGTCAATCTTTGCCTCCTTTAGAAGAGAATATTTCCAATGATGATCAAGGTCAAGTTAATGGTCAAGACGAGGACCAAAATGATGAAGTGATCCCCCCAAGAAACAACAAGGAGATCAAAACTCGTCGCCAAGGTAGAATGGATAGAATATTGGAATTAAGAAACCACACTCTTGAGAATGTTGTTGGAGATCTAAGAAGAGGGATATCTACTCGAGCTCAACTGAAGAACTTTGGTGAGCACCAAGCACACATTTCCATGGTGGAACCAAAGAAAGTATGGGAAGCTCTTGAAGATTCAGATTGGTTGGATGCAATGCACAAAGAGCTCAACAACTTTAAGAGAAACAAAGTATGGAAGTTAGTGGAAAAGTCAAAAGATTGCCACAATGTATAGGCACCAAGTGGATTTTCAAGAACAAGCAAGATGAGCATGGAATTGTGATAAGGAACAAGGCAAGATTGGTTGCACAAGGGTTCTCTCAAATTGAAGGCATTGATTATGGAGAGACTTATGCACCCGTGGCTCGCCTTGAGTCCATTCGTATCCTTCTTGCTTATGTGGCACATCATAAATTTAAACTACAACAAATGGATGTACAAAGTGCATTTCTCAATGGTCCATTGCATGAGTTGGTATATGTGAAACAACCCCCAGGATTTGAGGATCCCAACTTTCCAAACCATGTATACAAACTCGATAAGGCACTCTATGGGCTCAAGCAAGCCCCACGCACGTGGTATGAGCACCTTAGAGAGTTGTTGTTAGATCGTGGGTTTGAGGTTGGGAAAATCGATCCCACTCTTTTTACCAAGAGGGTTAATGGGGAACTTTTTGTATGCCAAATTTATGTAGATGATATTATCTTTGGCTCATCTAATAAAGCTTTTAATGATGAATTCTCTAAGCCTATGACTGAGAGGTTCAGGATGTCTATGATGGGAGAATTGAGAGTATTTCTTGGTTTTGAGATCAAGCAAGTGAGAGGTGGTACATTCTTCAACCAAGCCAAGTATACTCAAGATATGCTCAAAAGATTCAACATGAAAGATCTCAATGGAGCTCCCACTCCCATGGCAACAAAGACTCATCTTGAACTAAACCCAAATGGTAAAGATGTGGACCAAAAGGTATACCGGTCCATGATTGGCTCGTTGCTTTACCTTTGTGCATCTAGACCCAATATTGTGTTGAGTGTAGGAGTGTATTAAAGATATCAAGCGGCTCCTAAAGAAAGCCATCTGATGGCAGTCAAGAGAATCTTTCGATATTTGGTTCATACCCCAAACTATGGTATTTGGTATCCTAGGGGCTCAACTTTCTCTCTTTGTGGGTACACGGATTCGGATTGGGCTGGCAACAAGGATGATAGAAAATCAACCTCCGGGGCTTGCCAATTCCTTGGGAGGTCCTTGGTATGTTGGTCTTCTAAGAAGCAAAATTGTATATCTCTTTCCACCGCCGAAGCCGAGTATGTGGCTGCTGCTAGTGCGTGTACACAATTGCTATGGATGAGGCAAACTTTAAAGGAATACAGTGTCCATTGTGACAAAGTGCCTCTTCTATGTGACAATGAAAGTGCTATCAAGTTTGCATATAACCCAGTGGACCATACAAGAACAAAGCATATTGAGATTCGTCATCATTTCATTAGAGATCATGTTGCCCGAGGTGATATTGAGCTATCATATGTGTCAACCAAAGACCAACTTGCCAACATCTTCACGAAGCCACTTGATGAAGCAAGGTTTTGTTATTTGAGGAATGAACTAAATATCGTGGATTCTAGGAGCTTGACTTGATTGCCTTGCATACTCACCTATGTTTTGACCCATATTTGGTGTAGGTGCAGGCATGGAGATAGGGGAGTGCAGTCCTAATTCATTGGAGTATCCCTCCCCCCATAATGCCAACATTAAGTAATTCAATTCTCTTAGTATCATTTAGTGATATGTGAGCGCCATTGTTGAGTAGTGGCTATGAACCCAAGGATAATTCTTCGCGGTGTCATGCCACAAACTCCTACATAGTGGCTTCGGCCACCACCCTCTTCTCATTTGAAGAGTTGGTTCTTAGTTCGAATTCACTTGACTTATTTGAATAGATTTCCGTGGTTTTCTTGACTTTTCACAGTATGAGATCTTAACCCAAGCCCTCCCTCTGTCCTGAAAACCCACTCTATCTAATATATGTCCCCATACACTTACCTTGGAGCTTGTTGGTCGAGGAGGACCAGAGTCTCCGGTGTGTTCACACCGGAGTCTCCGGTATGGGCCGGAGTCTCCGGTGTAGACCGGAGTCTCCGGTTTGGACGGTTTCTGACCACTTAAAGGGAGGACGGGGTGAACTGAAACAGCAGTTTCATTCATCCAACCCTGTCCTCCCCTCACTACCTCGTCGCCTCCTCTCCCAAATCTCCTCCTCGGAGGTCAAGAAGCCCCCGGGATCCGCCGTGCCACCGGCCAATCATCTCCTTTCCACCATTGGGTGATTCCCACCAGTGGAATCCATCCCATGGACAGATCTGGTACCTCTCCTCCTTTTTCCTCACCTAGGGTTCTTCCCTTACTTTGTTTTTGAGGATTGGTACTAGTTTTCTTGATGGGAATCCCTTATTTGCGTGCACTTGTGTACTCTACTCTTGTTTCCCTGCCCGATCTGTTGGATTCAACACCATTGGAGTCTTCTTGTTCTTACCCCGAGTCGCCTGACCGGAGACTCCGGCCCGCAGGCTAGAGACTCCGGTCCAGGCCGGAGACTCCGGTCCCTTGGACCGGAGACTCCGGTCTGAGCCGGAGACTCCGGTGTGGACCACGAAGACTCCGGTGTGATTTGAATCTAACACATTTTGCAAGGTCGCAAGGGTTCTGTGTTGCCTTCTTGGGACATATATACTTACCTGCATGCTATCTCCCCCGCTGCTTTTCACAGGTTCTGGCTCTCGTCGTCCTCCTCATACCAAGGCCAAGATGAAGAGAGGGGATCCTCGCTATGATGAGTCTGAGGGTCAATACATTGTGCCCCCATCCAACCGTAGACAGCAGGCCCGTGATGCGGTCTATATGCGGCGGGAGCAGAACAGGGTTGAGGAAGAGAATCGTGCCAAGAGGGCAAAATACGACAATCTTCAGTCTTTGGCCTGCATGTCTAAGCAGGAGTACCGTGAGCTGCGGAAGACTAATTTCTATGACTTGCCTTGCACCAGTGATGACCCCTGCTATTGGAGGAAGGAGCAAGTTGTCTTCATGAAAGACATTTACAGTATGCTCACGAGATCTCCTATGTGCCCCCAGAAGTACTTGAGTGTTGAGCAAATGAGGAAGAGCCCCTACTTCTCTGATGCTTTGTGGATTAGTGAGAAGTTGGGGCTGTTCAACTTGATGGAGCTCCGTGAAGACTACAACATCAACCTTGTTTAGCAGTTCTACACCACAGTTGTATGGGACTGACCAAGCCAGGACTATGACTTGGATGACTGGCAACCACCGCTGTTCTGCAACCTTCTATGACTTTGCTAAGGCTATCTTCGAGACATTCCAGGGGGTATCTACTCATGTTGGAGTTCGCATGCACTCAGCAGCTCTTGGGGTGAACAAGAACAAGCTTGCCCCTTTATATGGTAGTGAGGGTGTTGTGGGACGGTCCAAGGGACTCAAGCCTCTCTACAATCTGATGTTGAGGATCTTCCGCCAGACCATTTCCCCTAGTGCTGGGAATGATGATGCCATCAGATGTGGTTTTCTCAACTTGATGTATCACACTCACAAGACTTACATGGCTGGCCCCGATGCTGATGCTGATCCTATTGATGTGATGGACTACATATTTGAGGAGATGTATCATGCCATCTTATAAAAGAAGGCCTCTCCATATGCACCCCTAGTCATGAGACTCATCAACACTCAGCAACATGGTTATCCGCTTGCTATGCCTCCCAACCTTACCGAGCACACTCTCGTATCTCTGCAGCAGAAAGGGGAAATGAGGGCTCCCCCTAGATGCTCCCATGCACATATGGAGGAGGAAATCTCAGAGACCGAAAGGGCCCCCTCTCCTCCTAGGGCTTGGAGGAAGAATGCTTCCAATGCACCTCTTCCTCCCATGACACGTGACTATGTCCATGAGAGGGTCAAGAAGGCCTCATTCTAGGAGAGGACCCTATGTTGCATGAATGTGGACATCCGCAAGCAACAGCATGATTCCTACAAGAGCAACCGTCGCATCGAGAAACTACTCAAGGAGATCAAGGCTCAGGGTGAAACGTATGATGAGGAAGGTGAGGCTGAGTACACTGACGAGCATGGCGCCCAGCCATCCACCGAGTCATATCACACTCTTTCGTTTGGGGCATGGAATGCCCAACAGGACAACTTGGTGGATTGGAAGACCTTTTCTGATGTCACTTCTGGATTTGGGTACCAAGGTACATCCTCTTCTCGCCCTCACGGCAAAGGGCCTGCAGCTCTAGATGGTGATGAGGAATATGATGATGATGATGAGGATCAGGATATGGATGAGGAGGATGAGGAGGATGATGATGAGGACTACTGATCCATTGGGACGCTGCTTAGGTCTTTACCCTTTTTCGGTGTTTTGATGCCAAAGGGGGAGAAGACATTGTCATCAGGATTTGCATGGGTTTGGGCCACTTGATTCTTATTTGCTTTCTCGTTTCTATTTGCCTTATGTTACTGCGAGACACTTTTTCCTATTTGTGTGTGACTCTGTGGGTGCTCCTACATTATTGTATCTCATGTGAGAACTATGTGTTTTATCCATACTCTACCTACCTTGCCTGCTTTACTTGTTTATCTTTGGTCACATAGGCAGGGGGAGCATATCCATACTCCATCATAAGTCACTTCAAACTTTTTCATGCAAAAATCACTAGTTGTCATCGAACACCAAAAAGGGGGAGATTGAAAGGACATTTACTGTCATAATCACTTTTGGTGTTCGTTAATAACTAGTAGACCTATTTTACAGTTTGCTATTGTCTACAGGTTGATATTTTACAAAGTGAAAAGGACCAATGGCTTGCAGAACATTCCCTGCACTATTACTTGCTTCTTGGGATTTCCAGACCGGAGTCTCTGGTTTATCATGACCGGAGTCTCCGGTGTGGTCCGGAGTTTCCCCAGGAGTCTCTGGAGGGGGCTTCTAGTTTCCTGCCTAGGACAGCCAGAAGGGTGGTCCGGAGCTTGGTCCGGAGGTTGGTCCAGAGTCTCCGGTCCGTGCCCCAGGCCGGAGTCTCCGGTGTAGAGGGACCGGAGTCTCCGGTCCACTTGAGTCCCAAGTGGCCTGGGTCATTCTGTCGATCGGTCCGGAGGCTGGTCCAGAGTTTGACCGGAGTCTCCAGTGTAGACCGGAGTCTCCGGTGTAGATGGATATCCACTTGAGGATAAACCTTGTCACACTTAAGTTGGATGTTTTTGTCATCTTTCTTAAGGATTAGTTATATGTATTCTCCAGAGAAATGTCATTAGAGTGTAGCTCTAAATAGGTATAACACCAATAAGATATATTAAGTAAGTAAAATATCAAAGAAGATTACGACTAAGTTCAGGATATAATGTGGAGTAGTATTAGCGATGGGGTCTATATTTAGAATTTTCATGAAGTAGCAGAATCTTACCACTAGTTGATACCACTATACCACTTCAGGTAGACCATTAAAGGATGTATAGTTACAATGGGAAGTAAATCATGTGGCATTCACTTGAGAATCCCATGTGATGGAGTAGAATTTTGTGAAGAATCATTAATAGTAAGTTAAGAAGAAGAGTCGTCATGGTGAGATTAGCTCTTCAATCATTATGAGTAGGTAAATATTAACAAGTTCATGGTGAGATTAGCTCCAAGACTATGATAAGTTCATAATTAGGACAAGTACTCAGTAACAAATCTTGTAAGAGCAGTATGAAAAGAATAGTGTAGGTCTATGATAGAAGTCATAGGTGTCATAATATTACGATAATTTTTGGATTAAGGTTGTAACTACCATCTTGTTAGTAGTTGTGAGAGATCATGTGAGGATAGTTTATGATATAATGGAAAATTTGTAGTCTTTAGTAGTTCCGAAAAGAAGGTAAGAGGTTAGTCAAAACCGAAGTGAGGCCACTTTTCTCAAAAATTATCCTGTTGCAACTGAGCAGTTTGGGTAAATTATTGAGACAAGGAGTAGTTTAACCCCTAAGTGCTAAGTATCACAAAGTAAACCTATACTAGGAGGTGTCATATAGTACACAGCTAAGCCCGAATACTAGAGGTATTATAGTCAACTACTATATTCCGAGCTTAGAATAATGTGTGTTATATGTACCACATTTGGATTTCTTGGATCTTCTTGATTGACTAGATCTGTGCATGAAGTTTGACTTGATGTGCAAATGCATGTTGCATCATCAAGTTATTACTTGATGTTATAGACCTAGATACAAAAAGGGAATTCGTGTAAGGGAGTGACGAGTTCTGAAGATTAAGATGAAGACTTGCACAAAGAAGGAAGCTGAATATAAGGAGTATCAGCACTATTTTGAAGGATGGATCAATCCCAACTCACTATGAGCTGGCAATAAGAAGGAATATTATTGCAGAAAAGGTGTGGAGCAACATGAAGGAATGAACTTAAGTTCACTCAAGATATGTGATGTTGCTCAGAAACTAATGAAGTAGTTGTACCAAGTTCATGGAAGTATCATGAATCAGTGCAAGGAAGAAGTCTTGGAATAAGGGTGGTATTCAAGCTCTGACAACTCGGAGAGAATGCCAGTAGTAAGTCCAGAACCTATAGGGTAATTCGTACAACTAGGAGGATCCGCACCTAGTATCCGTAGGTGGTACCCTATTAGTTTAGCTAATTAGGTCATCTTTGTATGATTTAAAGAGCATAAAACTTGGCCTAAGTTAAGAAAGTCATAAAGAAGTATGAAAGTTAAAGTGAACGGATTTCAAGATGTTTCGTGAAATCAGGTTTACCAGTGAGAAATGGTTTCTAAGAAGATAAAAGGAAGACAACTAACGTTGGAAGATTCATTTCATAGATCCACAATTGTGTGGATATACTACAGATTCTTTCACAAGACTTTATAGAGGTAAGATATAAGCTAGATGGAGACCAATATCCTTACTATTGAGTTAATGGATATTATACATGAGACCATTAGGAAACCCCAAGGGGGAGAGTAAACAATAAACACTGAAGTGTTATTGTCTAACTTTCTGACTAAAGGTTAGAAAATAAGTACTAAGTCATGATGGGAGTAGTCCTTATTCTCATAAGGTTATAAGAAGCCATCATTATAAAGTATTTCTGAGAGTATGTCCAGATCAAAGATCAAAGGAGATATAATAGATTAAACCTAGTGGACTAGTTCTAAAAGAAACAACTCATAAGTTATCCTTAAGAAGGAGGAGAGCCTACTAAAATAGCATAGTGTATAGTAGTAGGAAAACCTTATTGGAAGGGACAAAATGTGTCCACAACCAATTCTAAATAGGACTATAAGGGCATAAACCCAAAGAGATATAGTAAAAAGAACTATATGGTAAATTAGAAACAATAGTGGATATTGTCGAAATGAAGAGGATTCAAGGAAAAAGATTTGTATACGGGATACCACAATTATCCCCAATTGTGATCACAATGTAATTTGAGAAATGTCGTGATCAATACAAGCCAATACCTCATTCTGAAACGTAAGAGAGTTTGAACTTTGGGGATGAAGTTTATTTTAAGGGGGAGAGTTTGTAACACCCTAGCAATTAGAGCTTAGAAATAAGCTGAGATGAGGTGTGTGCATTGCATTCATGCATAGAAAATCTGGATAATTTTCGCGCTTTTAAATAAAACTTGTCAAAGTGATTGAAGCTTCTCTTAACTTGGTGGAACTGAAGTAGATCATCAAGTTGATTGTGATAAGTTTCAATATTACCTTTGCTAAAACCTTATCTTTGGGTAATATAATTTGATCTAAGGGTGGATCAAATGTAATAATACTAAGTCACAACACACTACTTAATAAGGAGTACTAGATCTTCTAGAGATCATTACATGGTATTCCATACAACAACTCAAGGATGAATACTTAATATTCCAAAAATGATATCAAGGTATTATTTACCACAAACCCTGAATACCAAGTTAAGTATATAACTTAAGTACAGAAACACTATAACTAAATTTTGGTACACTTGATTGCCATAGTGATTCCTACCATGGATATCATGGTAGTTCTTAAACATTAACTCTTATTACAAATAAAGTAGAAAAGGAAGTAAAGTCAAGACCATCTAGCACATACTCTTAATATCATATTAAGATATGACATTCCTAATTAACCAAGTCCTAGTGTCAATTGATTACCATTATTGAGTAATCAATTCTTGACCTAGCACTTATTGATTCTTATTTTTGACCTATTATATTGACCTTCCAAAGACCTTAAGTAGATTAATAAGAAGGAGGAATTAGTTATGGTAGAGTGTGCCATCATCAATGGAATGAGATCCTTGTTGGTGATCAAACCATTTGATATTAGAGGAGTTAACTCACTCATGAGTTAACTAGAAGGGGTATTTAAACCCAAGAGTTTAGATAATAATTATGAAGCTATGATAATGCTAGTAGTAGTAGAGAATCCAATGATACTCTTGTTAAGTCAAGAAGGTATAAACATAAAGTAAGTTTTCTTAACAAGATAAGCCTGTAGAGAGGCTAGTACAGAGTCTACTACCTAGTTGATTATAGATGTTTATCAGACAATTAGAAGCCTAAGATTAGTATGATCAAAGGATGGTGGTCATTATTCTCAAGTCACTTGAGGATATATGACTAGGTGTTGAAGTAGAGTTGTGAGTACACCAAATTAGGCAAAGCCCTAGTAAGATGAATCATCTAGCTTGATCATGAGAAGTCAAGCCAGAGTATGATCAAGTATATAACATAAGTTGTATGGAGTAGTTGGAGGCATAGTAGCTTAACCAATCCAATACAAGAACAAACTTGTATTATGTAAGTAGTACCATACCTATCCCAGAGGATTGATATCACATGTGATATAGTGAGAATTGTAAACTTACAAGCCTTGGAAGTAGATGCAAGGTTAATTTAAAGGAGTTACTAGATGGAGTTAGAAGTAACTACACTGATGGATTCATCAAAGGTAGCTAAGAAATGGAAGTTATATGCAAGGAGTAGAATAAATGAATATTGTTGAAGTGGCATGACCATGTCATCATATGATAATGGATATGGTGGAGCCAGATGACTAGTTAATTTAGGAAGATGAGATCTTTGTGAATAAGATAAGAGAGATTTAAATAGAGTATATTTAGGAAAGGAATTCCTTATTTAAAGATAAGCTTAGTGAGGTATTAAGGTAGGAGTGCTTGAGAAACCTTTAACCAATAGAATATCAAGCCATGACAAGAACCATGTCTACCTCTTTGTTCAAAACCCTAAAATCAAATTGATAGTGGAATCATTTCCTATTCCTAGGTAACCATTGAACAATACCTCTTGGTCAAATAAAGTTTCTACGAGATAATTAGAATATTAGAGGAGTGTAGTATTGGAGAAAGCCATGTCTATCTTAACATCTTAAACCCTAATTAAATACCTAGTCTTATAAGCTATCAAAATTACATGGAGTGATAATTATTATAGCTCTCTCTAAGTTGAGATATCATTCAGGATTATAAATTCTAGATCAATCCTTAAACCTTGATCCCTAGCAACATTCATTAATAAACTTGAGGGTAGTGTATCCTCTAGAGTCCATAGTAAGTGCGGTATTATAAACCCTAAGTAGATTTTGCTGGGCATTGAGATCACTTGTGCCACATGAATGACAATGGGTATTCACCACTATATAATAAACATCTATCAACATATTAAACACACTTAAGAAAGTAATGAACAACTAGTTCAAGAAGTGATCCATGCCTACATTGAAGGTAAGTAGAATGGTGGTGAAGAAATTGTAATGGAATTGGGATAAAGGAAATTCCAAACTTTAAAAGAACCATAAAATTTAAATCACTATATTATAAACCCCAGGGTTTAATACCTTGTAATATATTTACATAATTCCCTTATGAGGTTAAGTTTGAATAGAATTCTGTATACATCAATAGTCATCTTAAACCACTACCATTACATTCATTAAGTGGAAATACAAATCATTTCTATAAGATTTTCCTATAGTAAGTAAATTCCTAAAACCCTAATTTCTATTAATATTTCCTAAATGAAAAGGGCTCTTCATATAGTTATGAATATTTTATACACAATAAGAAATGGTGAGAAGATGGTCATAATTGCTTTATACAACAATGTACATGACCTGTAAATTCTCTGGATATTTAAATCCTTGAAATATGTTCATATTTGAAATGAAATTGTGAAAAATAGAAATAAAAATAGAAATAGAAAAGGGAAGAGAAGGGTCTGCCAGCTGGACCAGTCCGCCACGGCCCATCGCCTAACCTAGCACCGCGAGCAGCAGAAAGTAAAAACCGCCCACTTTGCAAAAGCCTAGTACCAGCCCGGTTCGTCCATCTCCCTCTCACTGACATGTGGGACCAGAGGAGGACTGTGGGTTGAGACAAAAATTAATCCAGGGGGTTTTCTGCAAATGTCCGTGTTGTCGTCATCCTTATGCAGACAGACAGCTCGCTAGCCGATGCTACCGCTGTCGATTCTCATCGCGCTGCGATGCCCGTTGTCGTTGTCGTCTTGTGGAGATGGAGATAAGACCGCCATCGTGATGCCTCAGTCATCCTCATTCCCATTTCCCCTCTCGCGTGCTTGCTCTCTCTTATCATCTCCACAGAATGGGCCGAAACCCTAGCTTCGGGTTGTCAATGATTCTTGTCGTTCTAGCCTTCCCGTGGCTATCGAAGCTTGCCACAAGCACCGTCGTGCTCTCCTGCATCGACCAGCCAGAGGAATCGAGCCGGGGTTCCTGGAGTCGAGCTCCACATCATTGTCTTCATCATCTCTGACGAGGTCTGATACGTCTAATGGCTCAATGCACGGCGCCTAGAAAAATGCTTGATGGCGGTGTTGATGTAGAGATCTTTGGGAACCCCAAGAGGAAGGTATGATGAGAACAGCAGCAAGTTTCCCTCAGTTATGAAACCAAGGTTTAATCGAACCAGTAGGAGCAAGGAAACACCCCAAAGGTGTTGCTAGCTGAGCCTTGGCAGGGCGCACTACCGGTGCTAGTAGCAACGTGGAGACCTGCACAACACAACCACAGAACATTGTCCCCAACTTACGATGAGGTTGTCAATATCACCGTGTTTTGCGGAAAACAAAGGATTAAACATATCGAATGGAAAGAAGTAAAAGTTTGCAGAAAGTAAACACAAAACAGTAAACAGTTGTAGATTGTATGTAAAAGACAAGGACCGGGATCCATAGTTCACTAGAGGTGGCTCTCCTTAAGATAGATAACATGCTGGGTGAACAAATTATAGCGGGGCAATTGACAAACACCGAGAAAGCAATACATGCATATACTAATCATCTTGACTCCTTTGAGACTTGATTGGGAATTACAACATAATACATAGACCGCCATCCAACTGCATCTATGACTAATAATCCACCTTCAGGTTATCATCCGAACCCCTCCAAAGATTAAGTTGCAAGCAACAGATTATTGCTTTACGAACTGCGTGTAAAGTAAACAATACGATTGTTCTATGAACAAAGGATTGTTGTTTTCTCCCTAGTAGCAACAGCACATCTAGTACCTTAGAGATTTCTGTCACTTCCCTGGATTACCAGAGGCATGAACCCACTATCGAGCATAAATACTAACTCTTGGAGTTGCTAGCATCTACTTGGCCAAGATAGCTACTAACAACGGAAAGCATGCAAGATCTCAAATAAAAAACATGATAGAATCAATAATCAATCTGAAATAGCATCTCAATATCCATCGGATCCCTGCAAACACAACATGTATGAATTACAAATAGATGATCTTGATCATGAATGGAGCTCACAAGATCTAAACATGAAAGCACAAAGGAGGAGAAACCAGCCATCTAGCTACTACATGGATCCGTAGTCCAAGGATGAACTACTCACGCATCACACCGGAGGCTTGCATTGTGATGAAGAAGGCCTCCAGGGTGAATTCCCCTCTCCGACAGGGTGCCGGGAAGAGCTTCAGATCCCTCCCGATCTAGGGATGGAGATGATGGCGGCTTAGACTCTTTCGTGGATTTTTGATCGGGTCCTTAGGGTTTTTGTCCCGAGGGCAACTTATAGGCGGAAGGAGAGGCCGAGGGGGTGCCGGGAGCCACCACACCACCCCCTGGCACGGGCCAGGCCTGGTCGCGTGGCCAGGTCGTGTGGCCGGCCCCTGGCCCCTCTCCGTCTCGTATTCTGGCACTTGATCTCTTCTAGAATAGGCACTTTGGCTTTTGTTCCGTCCAATTCTGAGAATATTCATTTCTGACTTTCCTGGAACCAAAAACAGCAGAAAACAGGCAGCTGGCACTGTGGCTCTTGTTAATAGGTTAGTCCAAGAAATCATATGAAAAGTACTCCAAAGTTGGAACAAAACACAAGAAAGTGGATAAAACCAAGCATGGAACATCAAAAATTATAGATACATTTGCAATGTATCAACATCCCCAAGCTTAACTCCAGCTCGTCCTCGAGTAGGTAATTGATAAAAAGAAAGAATAATTTTTGAGGTGACATGCACCATCAAAGACTTGATCAAAGTATTTGCAAACATTCAAAGCTAGCATCATAGTACTTCAATCATAACATGAAAGACAAAGTTCTAGCAATAAGCAAAGAAACTATGATGCAACATGAAAAGGCACAAACAAAAGAGTCATGAATAACAATGCTTTGCAAGACGTTTGTTTGTTTCACATAAAGAAAACATAGCATAATAGTATTCAGCTTGTCCCTCAATAGAGTAGCAAATATAAATGCATAGGACACCTTCAAAGTTCATAAGAGTGACTAGATACAATAGTTTAAAACAAGCAATAACAAGTTATGCATCAATCAACTAGTCTTGGGACAATGCACATAGAACTAAGAATGGCCACTATGCTCTCAAAGTAAGTGCATAAAGATAGAAGGTGGAGACTCAACATAATGGTGGAAGAAAGGCCTTTTGTAAAAGGAAGTAGGGATTCAAGTCTCATAAAGAGCTTCCAAAAATTATGGTACTTATAGCTTTCAGCTCTCATTGCCCTATCATAAGCATATTGAAGTGATTAAGGTTAAAGTGAACAAACTATGGTGTACATGCTTGACGAAGTATAAGTCAGAAATCTCATGTCCCTTGTATACGAGGGCCGCTCCTCATGCTACTCAAGTTTAGTCACCGGTAAGTTCTTGTCATCATAAGTACATGTGTATCATTGAGAACCGCCAACGGGGTACCCCTTGCCCGATGATACGGAAGAATCCCCATATCAAAATGACAAGGAAAGCAAACAATGAGCAGCTCAGCATTCTTCTTATTTACCATGGGAATATGGTGCTTTTTTCTCTCTTTCCTCTTTTCATAGTATCTTTTTTTGCCTTTTTCTCTTTTTTTCTCATCATAGGACTCTTTTTTATAAGAAGAATGCTTCATAGACAGCTCATTATGGTTACGCTGCAGGTTTCCACCATGTCAGCATGGATTAGACGAGCGTCCCAGGTGTTTCTCTAACACATATACATAACTCCATGGACTTACAAGCTCCCCTTTCATTTCACACCGACGACATCCATATACAAAAGAGCATGATATCAACTAGGTACGAGTACCAAGTGCAATGTTGAAAGCCTTCCCCATGAAAGCATGGTTCTGCTAATTCCCAACAAATAAGTGCAAGCATATACAACATAGAAGACACAATGGTTCAAGTTTATTAGAGGCAATAAAGTAAAGTGTGCCATCAAGTTCGTGAGAGCTTTAATCACTAGTTTTCTCATAACAAGTGGAAGGTAAACAAAAGCATGAATATACTTGGAATAGCATAAGCTAGTAGGTAGGTATGGTGGACTCTTTGGAATAACTTGGTTTAGGGAGTTGGATGCATGAGTGGAACTCATACTTTGTTGTGGAGGCTACCAAAAGACTGGGAGCGACAAACTAAGAGAGCAATAATGGCCATAATCATGCAGAGCGACAAAACATCATTGATCAAAGCATAAAGTGATACTACAAGTTGAAAACTAAAGGATCATAAAGTCTATGGTGACTTGAGATAGTCATAACATGGTGTGAGCATGTGCCAAGTCAACCCAAATAAAGCATCAAAGGAGAATACCACTATACTATGCTTTAATATGCTAAAACAACGCATGATTCATCCAAGGCACATTAAGCAATCTCAATTATTTATAACAAGTCATGCTACAGCAAAGAATACTAAGCATAAAGCCAAAACAATATGAAGCATGGCATGACAAAGCATAGCCACAGTCAAGAACGAGCTCTTTTTACCACATAAGCATGAACTTTCCTACTCTTTTCCAAACCAAACCAAACTATTTGCAAACCAATGTATGAAAGAGGGGGTCCAACCAATTTATTCAGAAAACTAAGCCAACCAAAGCAAACGAAAACCAAAACAAAAACAAAAAAGAAGACGCTCCAAGAAAAACACCACTGTGCATGAAACAATAAAAATGAAGCGTTTGGAAGAAACCTAGAATTTTTATTGATGAAGAAGGGGATGCCTTGGGCACCCCAAGCTTTGACGCTTGTACTTCTTGGATATTTCTTGGGGTGACACGTGTGGCATCCCCAAGCTTGAGCTTTAGTCCATCCTTCATCTCATTACTCATTCCTTCCATACACCTGAAAATTTTCCTTCATACAAAACTTCACACAATCTCATTAGCAACATTAGTGCACTTAAGATAAATAACTCTCAAGGTTAAGTTCTAACACCAAATAAACTTCCATTAGAACACTAGCTACTGTAGCACTTCCCTCAAAAATCTCAATTCCCCAAAAGAACTCAAGAAGGAACCAACAAGAAGCAAATGCAGAAAATGGCAGAAATCTGTCAAAACAGACCAGCAGGTAAATATGAATTTTTTAGAAGACCTTATGTTGCTCAAATAAAAAAGTGTTTAACTAACGAAAGTTAGATAACAACCTGTTTCATAAGAACAAAAAATTACAGCTCAATCCGACACACAGAGACCTCTCAGGAATTTTTACGGTGAAGCACAGAAATCTGTTTCGGGACAGCAACTTTCCCAATCATTACTTCACTCTCATTAGAGGTTACTCTTGGCACAAAAAGCAAATAAAAAGGATAAGGAGAGGTTATTACAGAGGTAATAACTTACAATACTCATCTAAAACTCTTGGGTTATCTCCCAACAAGTACTTTTCTTTAACGCCTTTAAGTTAGGCATAAAAATTTGAGAAGATGCTCTCAAAGGAAATATGAATTGAAGTAAAAGAGAGCATCAAGAAGCAAATTCAAAACACATTTAAGTCTAAACCACTTCCTATGCATAGGAATATTGTATGAAAATAAATGCACAAAGAACAAAGTGGCAGGCATAGGAAGATAAAACAAAAGTAACTTTAAAACTTTCAGCACATAGAGAGGTGTTTCATTACCATAAAAACTTCTACAACCATATTTTCCTCTCTCATAATAATTTTCAGTAGCCTCATGAATAAACTCAACAATATAACTATCACATAAGGCATGTTTTTCATGATCTACAAGCACTAGAGCTTTATTATAAACATTTTCAAAAGAATCCTCGGGAGCATAACATTCACCCTCCTTTGATAAGCATGGGGGACAATCAAATAATGTAAGGGATAAAGAGTTACTCTCATTAGAAGGTAGGCATGGGTAGATCCATCCTTCCTTCTTTTGTCCATCACTCTCCTCCTCGTTTTCATCTAATGAGCTTTCAGGTTCAGCAATTTCTTCTTCCATGGAGGTTCTAGCAGGCGGTGGTTCACCTATTACCTTAGCAGTCATAAAACTGTTCCCAAATAGGAAACTGAGTGAGCTATCCATAATGAAATAGTGTTTGGAGCAGAGCTAGTCATAAAGGCAACTTAAGAAAGGAACTAATTTTTTTGTGTTTTTCAAGAACAAAACAAGCAAACAAAACAAAAATAAAACTAAGCAAAACAAAAACAACAAAGTAAAGAGATTGGTTATGAGGGACTCCCCTTGTGAAGATGTCCTTGACTCACAGCAGCGGCGCGGAAAAATGCTTGATGGCTCAATGCACGGCGCCCAGAAAAATGCTTGATGGCGGTGTTGATGTAGAGCTCGTTGGGAACCCCAAGAGGAAGGTATGATGAGCACAGTAGCAAGTTTCCCTCAGTTATGAACCCAAGGTTTAATCGAACCAGTAGGAGCAAGGAAACACCCCAAAGGTGTTGCTAGCTGAGCCTTGGCAGGGCGCACTATCGGTGCTAGTAGCAACGTGGAGACCTACACAACACAACCATAGAACTTTGTCCCAAACTTGCGATGACGTTGTCAATCTCACCGTATTTTGCGGAAAACAAAGGATTAAACGTATGGAATGGAAAGAAGTAAAAGTTTGCAGAAAGTAAACACAAAAGCGATGAAGTTGTAGATTGTATGTAAAAGACAAGGACCGGGATCCATAGTTCACTAGAGGTGGCTCTCCTTAAGATAGATAACATGCTAGGTGAACAAATTATAGCGGGGCAATTGACAAACAACGAGAAAGCAATACATGCATATACTAATCATCTTGACTCCTTTTAGACTTGATTGGGCATTACAACATAATACATAGACCGCCATCCAACTGCATCTATGACTAATAATCGACCTTCAGGTTATCATCCGAACCCCGTCCAGTATTAAGTTGCAAGCAACAGATTATTGCTTTACGAACTGCGTGTAAAGTAAACAATACGATTGTTCTATGAACAAAGGATTGTTGTTTTCTCCCTAGTAGCAACAGCACATCTAGTACCTTAGAGATTTCTGTCACTTCCCTGGATTACCAGAGGCATGAACCCACTATCGAGCATAAATACTAACTCTTGGAGTTGCTAGCATCTACTTGGCCAAGATAGCTACTAACAACGGAAAGCATGCAAGATCTCAAATAAAAAACATGATAGAATCAATAATCAATCTGAAATAGCATCTCAATATCCATCGGATCCCTGCAAACACAACATGTATGAATTACAAATAGATGATCTTGATCATGAATGGAGCTCACAAGATCTAAACATGAAAGCACAAAGGAGGAGAAACCAGCCATCTAGCTACTACATGGATCCGTAGTCCAAGGATGAACTACTCACGCATCACACCGGAGGCTTGCATGGTGATGAAGAAGGCCTCCAGGGTGAATTCCCCTCTCCGACAGGGTGCCGGGAAGAGCTTCAGATCCCTCCCGATCTAGGGATGGAGATGATGGCGGCTTAGACTCTTTCGTGGATTTTTGATCGGGTCCTTAGGGTTTTTGTCCTGAGGGCAACTTATAGGCGGAAGGAGAGGCCGAGGGGGTGCCGGGAGCCACCACACCACCCCCTGGCATGGGCCAGGCCTGGTCGCGTGGCCAGGTCGTGTGGCCGGCCCCTGGCCCCTCTCCGTCTCGTATTCTGGCACTTGATCTCTTCCAGAATAGGCACTTTGGCTTTTGTCTCGTCCAATTCTGAGAATATTCATTTTCTGACTTTCCTGGAACCAAAAACAGCAGAAAACAGGCAGCTGGCACTATGGCTCTTGTTAATAGGTTAGTCCAAGAAATCATATGAAAAGTACTCCAAAGTTGGAACAAAACACAAGAAAGTGGATAAAACCAAGCATGGAACATCAAAAATTATATATACATTTGCAATGTATCAACGTCCATAACGTATCTTTATTTTTTGATGGTTTTATGCTAATAATATGATTTTGACACTCCTTTTTGTATAAAGTTTATGATTTATTTGGACTAACCTACTAATAGTTGCAAAAGTGCACAATGTCCTTGTTTTACACTTTGATGTGTAGGAATTACCAAGAATACAAGTGGAAACCTTGTTGGAGTCAATCTGGGATTTTTCCAGAAATCTGTCTCAGAACTCTTTTTGAAGATGGTCACTTTTTGGGTCGAATACGGCGTCAAATGGAAAACTCTTCAACTACAAAGTTGTTGAAAATTTCACGGAAAACGTTCTGGACATAAAATTTAGCTGATTCCGAGTCCGGACGGGCCCGCTAAGCCCGATTTACTGCAGCCTAAGATGGGGTGACGGGAATCCGAGAAGCTATATAAAGGGAGGAAACCTAATTCGCCCAAGGCATCTCCACCCACGAATTTGCAGCCACCAAAGCCACATTTTTGCCTCCCCCATGGATCCCATCTCCATGGGGGAGGGATCCCAAGAAGCCATGAAGGAAGGGAGTTAAGGGGCGGTGCTCCCCCATGATACCGGCGGTGGGGAAGGAGTCCCCCGCGCAACCGTCGGCGCCGCCGCCGCCCTCTTCACCATCTTCACCGTCATCTCCATCAGCTAATCCTCCTAGTATGCAGTGGTTCATCCTCCCACACACCTTTGTACCGTCCTATGTAAACATGGTATTTGATGCTATAAGTTATAATCCTATGATCTATGTCATGTTTGTGTAGTTTTTTTGTTCTTAGATTGAATGGTTGAACGTCTTTGGTTTATTAGAGTTGTATGTTGATATGGTACAGTCCTTTGGTGTCCATTATATTTGTGCGCGCATGGATTAAACATCATAGGATTTATAGTATGTGTAAGAGGAAAGGGGGAAGTTCTGCCGGAGTGACAGAAACCTGAGGACGCGAACCGGAACGTTGTACGTATGGGAGTAAGAGGAACATTAAACTTAAGGCTATGGTTGGGGAAACCTTAATGCATTGATTAGTACTTACAGATATTTGCTAACAATCCAATCATATAGTACATGTAATTTCTAGTAGTGAAGCGCATGTATATTTAGCCTCTCCCACATAGAAAACTGCATCGAAGACAATGAACCCGATCTATTCGCTATCTAAACTTGGACACCACCACAATTACCACCACTATTCCACTCTCATGGTTCTGTTAGTTTAGTGTATTTTATTGCTGTAGCAACTAGCTTTACTTTCTTGTTATTTATTCTCATGCAAAGCTATCTCTATTACTCGTATTGTTACTCTAGTTTTATTTCCTAGATAATACAAACGTTTAGTGTGCGTAGAGTTGTATCAGTGGTTGATAGAACTTGACAGAATATTTATCCTACCTTTATCTCCTCGTTGGGTTCGACACTCTTACTTATCGAAAAGGCTACACACAGTCCCCTATACTTGTGGGTTATCAAGGTCCGCCGTTGTCCGTTGCGTCGTCTCCGACCTCCTCTGGCCTCCTTATCATCCCCAACACCACTAGGGTAAGCTTGCGAGTTCCCATGTGGTCTCCGTTTGCTCATGGGCGTCTCATAGCCACGTGCCGCCGTGTTCCGACCGTCGACGCTGTAGTCGCTCATCGTCGATGCTGCTCTGGTAACCATTTCGTAGTGGCACCGCCACCAGCAAGTTCACCTTGCTCTCCTCTTTCGAACCACCCTAGCCGAGCCTGCCAAAACCCTTCCAATCATCGCCGTCATTCGCCATCTGTGCGTCAACAGCGAGGTGACGTCATCATGATGTCACACTTGCGTCACCCATGACCAAGTCCAAGTGTTGACTGGTCCGTGCCAACGTGGTATGCCGATGTGGTCACTGGCCCACGAGTCAGTGGTTCTGGGTAGAATAGACTCGGTATAAAAAGTCTAACCGCATATCTGTGTCATGCTAATGTCCTCATGATGCAATAAAAAGATTTAATAATTTCAAAAATTGATTAATATTTATAAAATCATATCTTCTGTTTTATAGTTCAGAAAAATCTATATTATATATCAAAATGTTTAGAAAAATAAAATCTATAATATAAACCTATTATTATAATTTATTTTCCAACTTCAATAAAATAATAATTATTATTAGTAAAATAACCTATTAGGGATAAATCTTAAATAAATATATTGTATTATTTAAAATTCATAAAAATAAGTATAATATATCAAAATTCTTAGAAAAACAAAATATACACTAATAAACTTAATTTGTAAATTTTTGTGCTACTTAACTAAGTATTTATTATTTATTTAGTATTTATAAAGTGAGAAAACTTATAAAAATCATATCTTATTAAATAAAAATATAAAAATACTTATAATATACCAAAATGATCACAAAAATAAAAACTGCACATTAAAAATATCCTCTTACACATTTGAAGTCAAATAAAGGAAAAACTTTAATAAGTCTTGATTAAAACTATTTTCTAATATCTTAATGGATTAAAAATACAAAAAAATCTTTGCTTTACCTTTAACAAGTTAAATGGATATTCAAGTGAAGTAAAAATATATCTAATCATTTTTAAGATGTATATCCTAAAATTACTACTAAGTGTATCTAAATTTCCTTAAAAGGATTCTATCAATTATAAAATCAACAACAATAGTATATTGTCTATCAAAAGCATTCTATTCACTTATAAAATCAACAAGCTCATATTTACTAATTCCTCTACTAGTTTGGAAAACTACTTAAAGATTTAAACCAAGTTTTTAAGTAATTAAGTTAATGCCTTGCTCCATGTTTATAAAATATAAGCATTACTTCTAAGATAAGTAAGTGATCCTATTAACTTATAAAATTAAGAAGACACCACTTCTATAAAGGCAATAATACTCTTATTCCATCTTTATAAAACATTAAGAAGTGAACCATAGATAATTTAATACCTTATCCAAAACATATAAGTATCTACTACAAGTGTTGTGGTTATTCAAATCTAGTGATGCTTTCCTTTTTAGTAACTATAATTAGAAAGGAACCCTAAGAGTGCTAACTTTAAGTTTAACTGCTTTTACTTTGTAAAAGTAACCTTTTCCTCAAAAGTTATTCTTTTAAAAACATTAAAAGTAATCCTTAAGCATTTCTAGAAATGCTCTAATTGATTAATAATCTTGCTTAAGAAATCTTTTAGTTACCATGCCCATTTGAGTGCTTTACTATTGTATGCTACTTATTGTAATTTCATGTCATTTCACACACTCTCACAAGCCTTAATAAGAAGCACAAATGAGAAGCTGGTATAAAAGTGCAACACATTCCAAAGAACTCATCATAAGCTTCAAACCCTAGATCAGTTATGATTAGTCCGAGGATTCGCGTTTATCAAATTGCATTACATTACTTATGCATAATTGCATCTTGCTTCTTTAAACATTAGTCCTTACCGGACCAATGATGTTATTTCCAGATTTTGGATCTTCTAGTATCTTGAAGACCATGAGTGCATAATCTTGTAATCACAAAAGGAAAGTTTACACTTGCTCATGTCCTTTGGTTATTTACTATCAAATACTTGTAACTCAAATGTTGTCATCACCTGCACTTCAAAAAGGTCCGAAAACACTATTTTCATAATAATATGATTATAGATTATTTACCAAATGGTAATAATCTATTGATACAATTCTAGTGGTAAAGGAACATAATATCTAGGACTTAACAACCAATGTCGCCAGTGATTCTAGCGATGTATACTACGCGTTAACCATGAGATCTGGAATGGGATGGAGAAGTCAGCTGGATCTTCTTCCTTTTGCATGGACGGATGACCGTATCGTGAGGTTGTAGCTTCCTTGCAGGGACTCAGCAGATGGGTGGGACTCCTAGCTCCCCACGATATTGGTGTCTAGACTTTCCGTGAGGGGTTGTCAGAGGTATATCTGCCTATATGGGGGTTGCTAGGGACACGATCTGCTCACTAGAGTCTCCAAGGGGTTGCCAGGGTTATATCTGCCTATATGGGGGTTAACGGAGGTATATCTGCTTGGGGAGGTCGTGTCTTCATGTGGGGTCGCAGAGAGGGGCAGTGATTGGCTTGGATCATCTACCGGGCCCCACATCAAGGAATTGTGGACGGGAATAAGCTGCTCGGTTGTGCAACAAGGATTTGGTCTCTCATGGGTAAAGTAACACACCTTTGTAGAGTGTAAGAACTGTGACATGTTACTCCCTATTCCGGGAAGGAGCTACGAACACGGCAGAAAAGGAACTCCATGAAAGTTATGATAAACCTGTGAAGGCTGACGGACATATCTTTTCAGAATAAAAGCAACCTTTGAAGAAATGTTTACGAAAACCTGCATTGCCTACGACCTTTGGTCTGTGGCTATAGAGATAGTGCATCATACACTCCTTTTTAGTGAACTTGCTGAGTATGCTCGTACTCAACCATACCTTCTTAACCCTTGCTAGGTTCTAAGCCATTTAACACGACGTCAACACCAACTTATGCTCAAGAAACCATCATCGACATTTCAAGTTCTTTAAAGAAGTCAATGGAGTCAACATATACATCAATCAAAGTGAAGACAAAGTCTCTGATTAGATAGGAGTAGATACTCTAATCATAAAACCAACTTCTGTAGAGCAATGCAATAGCAGCATTTGCAAGCCAGATAGTTTAGATGCTAGTCTTATTAGCCAGATAATTCGGAGTTATTAATTCTGGTTCTTCTTTGTAAGAAGTTTCTTTCTCTCTTTATCCTAGAGTGTTCTCTAGATCTTTTGTAAAGAATCGAGTTGTAATCTATAGTCATTTCTTGGATCTGCTGTGTTTCTATTGTACCACTCTAAGGGATGTAATACTAGTGAACGGTGTTTCATTGGTGTTATGTCAACGACTATAGTGTACTACATCATGCAGTGGTATGCTGGGTCATCGCAATTACAACACTTTGAACTGGTCCTAGATATGACAAGGTACTGGAGTTTGCTCCTGACAACCCGAAACGGTGTGTCTTGACGAACCACAAGAGTATCTTGCATCGGAAGACACCGATACACTTTTACTACTTGGCTACCAACTAGTAGACAAAGGTCGAAAACAACAAGAGAAAAAGAACACGCTCAGGATAGAATCCCGAGATGTGGATGCATAAGTCAACAATCTTCCGAGGACCGATGCATAGAAAAGGTAGGTGATGGCTCAAAATATATTGAGCTCATTGGGAACCCCAAGAGGATGATATGATGAGCACAGCAGCAAGTTTTCCCTCAGTTATAAAACCAAGGTTATTAAACCAGTAGGAGCAAGGAAACAACTCCAAGGTGTTGCTAGCAACTTGGAATCCTGCACAACAGAACCACAAAACTTTTCCCCAACTTAGAGTGAGGTTGTCAGTCTCACCGGTTTTGCTGAAAACAAAGGATTAAACGTATTGTGTGGAAGATAGTATTTGCTTGCAGAAAGTAAATAGTAAACAGTAAATAATAGATGGTATATCAATGGTAAAGGAATGGACTAGGGTTCATAGTTCACTAGAGGTGTTTCTCCTTAAGATAAATAGCATGTTGGGTGAATAATACAGCAGGGCAATTGACAGATTGAGAAAGCATAACTATGCATATACTAGATATCTTGATTCCTATGAGATTTGATTGGGCATTACAACATTATACATAGACCGTAATCCAACTGCATCTATGACTAATAATCCACCTTCAGGTTATCATCTGAACCCCCTCCAGTATTAAGTTGTAAGCAACAGATAATTGCATTACGCAAAGTGTGTAAAGTAAACAATACGATTGCCCCATGGACAAAGGATTGTTGTTTTCTCCCTAGTAGCAATAGCACATCTACAACCTTAGAGATTCCTGTCACTTCCCCAAATTACTAGAGGCATGAACCGACTATCGAGCATAAATACTCCCTCTTGGAGTTGCTAGCATCTACTTGGCCAAGATAGATACTAACGACGGAGAGCATGCAAGATCACAAATAACATAGACATGATAGAATCAATAATCAATCTGAAATAGTATCTCAATATCCATCGGATCCCCGCACACACAACATGTAAGATTACAAATAGATGATATTGATCATGAATGGAGCTCACAAGATCTAAACATGATAGCACAAAGGAGGAGAACCAACCATCTAGCTACTACATGGACCCGTAGTCCAAGGGTGAACTACTCACGCATCACTCCGGAGGCTTGCATGGTGATAAAGAAGGCCTCTAGAGTGATCTCTCCCCTCCGGCAGGGTGCCGGGAAGAGCTGCGGATCCTCCCGATCCAGGGATGGAGATGGCGGTGGCTACAGACTCTTTCGTGGATTTTTGATCGGGTACTTAGGGTTTTCATCCCAGGAGACTTTTATACGCGAAGGGGCAAGGTCGGTGGAGCACCAGGGGGCCCACACCCCCTAGTGGCGCCCCCTAGGCCGCGCCACCACCAGGTGTGGCCGCCTGCACGCCACTCCTCCTCGGTCTCTCAGATTGCTTCGGGTAAAATATTGACTTTGGCTTTTGTCCCGTCCAATTCCGAGAATATTTCTTTACTAGCTTTTCTGAAACCAAAAATAGCAGAAAACATGCAACTGGCACTGTGGCATCTTGTTAATAGGGTAGTTCCAGAAAATGTATAAAAATACCTCAAAGTGTGAACAAAACATAAGAAAGTAGATATAAAACAAGCATGAAACATCAAAAATTATAGATACTTCTACGATGTATCAACATCCCCAAGTTTAACTCCTGCTCGTCCTCGAGTAGGTAAGTGATAAAAAAGAATAATTTTTGAGGTGACATACACCATCACAATCCTGATCAAGATATTTGTAAAGCATTGATAACTGGGATCAAAGTACTCTAAACATAAGCATGAAAGATAAAGTTCTAACAATAAGACATAACAACTATGTTGTAGCATGAAAAGGTACAAACAAAAGATCATGAATGAGAATGCATTGAAAGACGTTTGTTTGCTTCACATATAGAAAACATAATAAAAGTGGTATTCAGCTTGTCTCTCATGGTATAGCAAAACATCAATGCATAGGACACCTTCAAAGTTCATAAGGGTGACTAGATACAAATAATTTAAGAGCAAGGAATATCAAAGTTATGAATCAATCAACAAGTTTTGGGACAATGCACACTAAACTAAGAATGACCACTATGCTCTCTTAATAGGTGCATACAGATAGAAGATGGAGACTCAACATAAAAGTAAAAAAGAAATGCCCTTCACAAAGGGAAGCAGAGATTCAAGTTCATAAAGAGCTTCCAAAAATTATGGTACTTATTAGCTTTCAGCTCGCATTGCCCCTATCATAAGCATCTTGAGGTGATTAAGGTTAAAGTGACACAAATATGAAGATATGATTGACAAGTTATAAGTTGAAAATCTCATGCCCTGTGCTTATGAGTACCGAACCTCATGCTACTCAACTTTAGTCACAAGTAAGTTCTTGTCATTGTAAGTACATGTGTATCATAGAGAACCGCCAACGGGGTACCCCTTGCCCCATGATATAGGAGCTATCCCATATCAAAATGACAAGGCAACAGACAATGAGCATCTCAGTGATCTTTTTATTTGCTATTTGCATAGGTTTTTATTGAGGATGCTTCATAGAATGCTCACTATGGTTATGGTGCAAGTTTCCACCATGATTAGGCATGGCTTAGGCTAGCTGCCTGGGCATTTCTCTAACACACATACAAACTCCATGAGCTTACAAGCTCCCCTTTTATTTCACACCACCGGGATCCATAAGCAAAAGATCATGATATCAATTGAATAATAAGTGCAATGTTGAAAGCGTTCCCCATGACATCATGGTTCTGCTAATTCACAACTTATAAAGTGCAAGCATATAAGCAAAATAAATGGACACAATGGTTCAAGTTTATTAAGTACAAGAAAGTAAAATGTGCCATCAAGTTTGTGAGAGCTTTAACCACTAATTTTCACATAACAAGTTTAATTTGGAAGGTAGATAAAAGCATGAATATACTTGGAATGGTGTAACACACCATGCATAGGAATTTATAGTGGACTCTTTGGAATAACTTGGTTTTCTTGGGGGTTGGATGCATGAGTGGAACTCATACTTGGTACAGGTGGAGGCTAGCAAAAGACTGGGAGCGACCAATTAAGAGAGCAATAATAACCATAATCATGCAAAACGACAAAACATTATTAATTAAAGCATAAAGTGATATTACAAGTCATAAACTAAATGATCATAGAGGCTAAGGTGACTGGTTCATAGTCTTAACATGGTGTAAGCATGTGCCAAGTCAACCCAAATAAAGCATCAAAGGAGAATACCACAATATTATGCTTTTGAATGCTAAAACAATGCATGATTCTTTCAAGGCACATTAAGCAATCTCAATTGTTTGGAACAAGTCATGCTACAGAAATAATCACTAAGCATAAAGTCAAAGCAATATCAAACATGACATGATAGAGTCCAGGCCACAGTCAAAACAAGCTCCTTTTGTACCACTTATAAGCATGAAACTTCCTACTCTTTTCCAATCACCAGTCAACTTATTTGAAACCACATATGAATGCGGGGGTACAACCAATTTATTTAATAAAACCAAACAAAAGAAAACTAAAAACAAAAACAAAGACGCTCCAAGAACAACACAATTGTGCATGAAACAATAAAAATGAAGTGTTTGGAAGAAAACCTGAGATTTTTATTGATGAAGAAGGGGATGCCTTGGGCATCCCCAAGCTTTGACGCTTGCACTTCTTGAATATTTCTTGGGGTGACACGGGTGGCATCCCCAAGCTTGAGCTTTTGTCCATACTTCATCTCATCACATTATTCTTCCCTACACTTTAAAATTTCCCTCATACAAAACTTCACACAATCTTCATTAGCAACATTAGTGTATTCAAGATAATAAGTCTTTAGGTTCAGTTTCAACACAAGTAAACCTTCCATGAAAACACAAGCTACTATAGAAATTCCTTCTAAAAGCTCAAGTGATCAAAGAGAACTCAAAGAGAAAGAGACTAAGAGGCAAATGCAAATAATGGCAGAAATCTGTCAAAACAGACTAGCAGGTAAAAACCGATGTTTTCGAAGACCTTCTGTTGCTCAAATCGAAAAGTGATAAACTAATGAAAGTTAGATCAAAACCTGGGGCATAAGCAAAAAATTACAGCTCAGTCCGACATACAGGGATTTTTCACGATTTTTTATAGTGAAGCACAAAAATCTGTTTTGGGACAGCAACTTTCCCAAGTCTTACTTCTCTCTCATTAGAGGTTATTCTTGGCACAAAAACCACACAAAAAGGATAAGGAGAGGTTATTACTGAAGCAATAACTTCCAAGACTCAACAAAATAAAAACTTACTGAATAAAAATTTGGGTTATCTCCCAATAGTGCTTTTCTTTAACGCCTTTCAGCTAGGCATAAGAGCAAGATTCAAGTATTTTCGAATGAAGAAGCATTAAGAGCAAATTTCTTGCCCCTACCTTTCTTACCTTTATTCTTATCTTTAGGGAACGTATGATTGTTTGGTGGAGAGGCAAGATGCATGATGCATGATGCCTTTTCCCACATCTATTATTGCTCCAAGGAGTTTCAGTAGGGATCTTCCAAGTGTAATTTGTCCTTTTCCTACACATTCAATAATAAGATAATCAGTAGACACTACTTTGCCTACGATCTTTGTAAACACTCCTTCAGCTATTCCAATGGGTAATATTGTGGCATTATTGGTAAGAGATATTTCTTCTCCTCCTTCAGAAAGTCCCCAAAGATTTAAAGATTTATAGATACCTTTAGGCATAAGACAGAATTCAGACATGATATCACAACGAGCATAAAAAGTTTCATTATTTATAACAACTTTTACTGTAGGAAGCCATTTTGAAGATTCAGAATTTATTGGAACATATTCATGATGCTCTCTAAGCATGTTATAGCATTCTTTTAAACTAGTTGTGTTGGTCTCAAGAGTGTTCAATCTAGCAATAATGTTTGTAATGGAGGAATCAGGTTTGCTACGCAAGTCATATGTTGCAACAAACTTTTTTACGGCATTAAAAGCTTCACCCTCATTGCACTAGAGGAAATCTCCTCCTACTACAGCATCCAAACCATATCTATAACAAAGGGCAAGACCAAAGAAGAAACTGCTAAGAAATAAGCCTTGAGTCATTTTAGGTTTAGTTTTTTCATGTAACTGAGAAATTCTAGACCAAGCTTCTTTGAAACTCTCTTCAATTCCTTGTTTGAAAGTAAAAATCATTTCCTTAGGTGACATAGTGATTGGAGCAATGCTAGACATAAAAGCAATTTGAAGTAAAAAAATCTATTTTTTAGAACTAATTTTTTTGTGTGTTTTTGATAAAGGAAGCAAACCAGTACAACTAATTTTTTGTGTTTTTGATAAAAGGAAACAAGCAAACAAAGCAGAAATAAACTAAGCAAAACAAAAAACAAAGTAAAGAGATTGGTTGTGAGAGACTCCCCTTGTGAAGCTGTCCTTAACTCCCCGGCAACGGCGCTAGAAAAAAGGCTTGATGGCTCAAAATATGTCGAGCTCATTAGGAACCCGAAAAGGAAGGTATGATGAGCACATCAACAAGTTTTCTCTCAGTTATGAAACCAAGGTTATCGAACCAGTAGGAGCAAGGAAACAACTCCAATGTGTTGCTAGCAACTTGGAATCATGCACAACACAACCACATAACTTTGCCCCAACTTACAATGAGGTTGTCAATCTCACTGGTTTTGCTAAAAACAAAGGATTAAACGTATTGTGTGGAAGATAGTAATTGCTTGCAGAAAGTAAACAGTAAACAATAGATGGTATATCGATGGTAAAGGAATGGACTGGGGTTCATAGTTCACTATAGGTGTTTCTCCTTAAGATAATTAGCATGTTGGGTGAAGAAATTACAGCGGGGCAATTAACAGATTGAGAAAGCATAACTATGCATATACTAGACATCTTGATTCCTTGAGATTTGATTGGGCATTACAACATTATACATAGACCGTAATCCAACTGCATCTATGACTCATAATCCACCTTCAGGTTATCATCCGAACCCCCTCCAGTATTAAGTTGCAAGCAACAGATAATTGCATTAAGCAAAGTGTGTAAAGTAAACAATACGATTGCCCCATGGAAAAAGGATTGTTGTTTTCTCCCTAGTAGCAACAACACATCTACAACCTTAGATATTCCTATCACTTCCCCAGATTACTAGAGGCATGAACCCACTATCTAGCATAAATACTCCCTCTTGGAGTTTCTAGCATCTACTCGGCCAAGATAGCTACTA
The DNA here is from genome assembly GCA_023614405.1 of Avena insularis. Lineage (NCBI taxonomy): Eukaryota > Viridiplantae > Streptophyta > Magnoliopsida > Poales > Poaceae > Avena > Avena insularis. The sequence continues at coordinate 416,470,971 of CM042686.1, read as the reverse complement.
ACAACGCAGAGCATGCAAGATCACAAATAACATAAACATGATAGAATCAATAATCAATCTGAAATAGTATCTCAATATCCATCGGATCCCTGCAAACACAACATGTAAGATTACAAATACAAGATCTAAACATGATAGCACAAAGCAGGAGAACCAACCATCTAGCTACTACATGGACCCGTAGTCCAAGGGTGAACTACTCACGCATCACTCCGGAGGCTTGCATGGTGATGAAGAAGGCCTCCAAGGTGATCTCTCCCCTCCGACAGGGTGCCAGGAAGAGTTGCGGATCCCCCCCGATCTAGGGATGGAGATGGCGGCGGCTACAGACTCTTTCATGGATTTTTGATCGGGTACTTAGGGTTTTCATCCCGGGAGGCTTTTATAGGCGAAGGGGAAAGGTCGGTGGAGCACCAGGGGGCCCACACCCCCTGGTGGCGCCCCCCAGGCTACATCGCCACTAGGCGTGGCCGCCCTGGTGCACCACTTTGTCTCCCCTTTGGTATCCGTATTGCTTCGGGTAAAATATTGACTTTGGCTTTTTTCATGTCCAATTCCAAGAATATTTCTTTACTATATTTTCTGAAACCAAAAACAGCAGAAAACAGGCAACTGGCACTGTGGCATCTTGTTAATAGGTTAGTTCCAGAAAATGTATAAAAATACCTCAAAGTGAGAACAAAACATAATAAAGTACATATAAAACAAGCATGGAACATCAAAAATTATAGATATGTTTACGACATATCAGTAGGTGTGGTACAGTAACAGGTACAGATGCGAGACTCACGAGGAGTACCCATGTCGTGATCTATTTGGTTCCATTAAAGAACATCTTCCGTAGCATGTGGTAGGGAAAGTCCTCAATTGTCGAGATTCAATCACGACAAAGACCACCAACTTGAAGGCTAGAATTGTAGTACCAGCCATCCTGAGGTAATGTTTTAACATTACGCCAGGGGTCAACATATTGGACCTTGGGTTAAAGATCAGCTTCATGTACAAGATTCGTAACACCAGAATCCAGCATAATCTGGGACCTTCGGTTCAAGTCCAAGGGTTAAAACCCGAGAAAGAAGTAATTACTACTAGAGTGACACAGTGTACACTACAATATAGTAACCACAAGGTAGCTTCCAAAAGAAGAAACGACTTCTGAAGTACCCAAACAAACAAAAAGGAGGCGCACGAGGCGAAAAGAAACCTCGAAGCCTAAAATGGAACACTATGGTTCCTACAATATAATATTGTGGGCCCAAAATATAGAGAGATCATGAGGGAAAGGAATATCTCAGCTGAAACAGAGCAAAGGGGAACAAAGAACACAACACACAAAACTCTAGAGAACTCAACACTAGGTCGACTGGCTGAGAAACGACATGCCAATAAAGCACCTAAGCTTTGAAAGACTAGAAGAGATAGCAAAACTTTCCAAATTCAACACAAGATAAGATGACCCAGAGTTAGAGTGATACTAGATGAGGAGCAAAAGAAGCATACTAGAGTTTTCTCAAATAATTTTCATCTTTGAAATAGTTTTATCAACACTAGACTCAACATCGACCAATAGCAAGGTTTCCTATGGTCGGTACTTCTCTGATACCAAAACATGTGACACCCCCAGGATCAGGGTTAAAAAAATCCCAGACCTTTGCCTGACATAAGCTTAACCTAGAGCTCCAGGATATCAAGTGAAGAATCGGTAACACAATAGTAACCCTGCGACACAAAAATTATTACAGCAAGCTCATAGCTGAGCAAAGAACCAGAATATTACAAGCAGAGGTCACTAACCACAAACATCAAACAACGGAAGGCAAATTATGCTATTAAGTATAGCAAACTTAACAAATGGCCTAAGAGGCCTGAAGCATAACGATGACGCCCCAGCCCATAGATTCCAGGCTGTCGGCCGAGAACCCCAAGCTACTCGTCGGTGTCGATGTCGTATGGAACTCGTCTTCAGGGGAACACTTATTCTGCTACAAAAGTATCAACAAAGCAAGGGTGAGTACAGAGTGTACTCTGCAAGACTTATGGCTGGTGGGGTTGTTTTGCATAAAACCATCTTTGTTTATAAAATAAGGGGGAGAAAAAGCTCGTCTAATCAGAATATTTTAAAAGGGGATAAGAGAGCGACGTCTCCAAGGAGTTGATCATCATCTTTTGATATCCACCAAAGTAATCATCATCTCAAAACTAGGATCACCCCCTCATACCCATGAGGAAGCATCCTTAAGCACACGTTGATCTACCAAGTTTTACAATTAGGTTATAGTTCTCTATGATCTCACGTTCATTCCTAAGTCGTCCATAACCATGGACATGGATTTTCAAAAAGAGTTAACCCTGCAGGGGTGTATAACTTTACCCACACGTACCAACCGACTCTTAATGCCACTAGATAAGCCCTCTTCCTTGGAAGGCTGACAGAGGGTGGTTGGCCACGACCTTGCTTTCGCCGAGACCATGAGTCACACCCTAAGGATGGTTGCGTCATAACGGGTCAAATCCCGAAGCCGGACCCTAGAGATGTGGGCGAGGTTTGTTTACCAGGGGATCCATCCACCCCAAGCAACCCCGGCCATGCTTACCTACCTGTTATGATGCACCTCCTTCTCCTCCGCTTTTGAAAATGTTTTCAATGTGTATGCCAGATGGAAAGCCCGAACTAGGTGACTCATGGAATCTACTAGGCAAGTTAATCAGCGAAGGGGTCCCCACAAACCCCGTGTGGCTGTACGCTCGTCTTGGTTCCGAGGACAAGAACTCGAGTCCTAATGGTGGCAAGCATGGGACTACAAAAACCACATCCCACCGTGGACTCCCATACAAGCCTTAGCAAGTTTAACTGTTACCACTAAACTTACTTCATCAGTATACCTTGTTCTCCTGTCATACTAGATTCTCTGCATCCAATACATCATCTGGATGAACCAGCACTGGTAGCTAAGCATGGCTAAGCAAGACACAAATATAATCTCTAGTAGTGCACACAAGCCAAACCTAATTATGTTAGGAGCAGTGGATCAGGTAATATAAGCTCAAGGGAGTAATGCAATAGATAGGATACTCTATCTATCGATAAAATACCACGGTAGAATCGTATGCATCATGGCACGAGATGAAATACTTTGAAAACATAGGATTGTATCATGGTGGGGTTATGCTTGCCTTGTTTGTTGGTACCCAGATATAGATCTTCGGAAGACTTGTACTTGACTTTATTATAGTTTATCAAGTACTATTCGGCAATCTTCGATGGTGTTGATATCGGTCTTCAATCTTGATCTCAATATCGTATTCTACCGGATAGAACCAAAACACTAGAAAGAAAGGGAAAACAACAATCAACACATGGCATCGATGCAATGCTCAAACAAGGATGATGATATGACAAGTTAAAGTGTATTGAAACGAAACCCTAAAGCATGCTTGACCATTTTAAATAGGGTCCGAGGGTTGCAAACCCTAGAACAGGGGAAACCCCAAAACACCTATGAGGGGTTGATTTTGTTCTCTAATTGAACTTGTAATACAATTGTTGAACAATGCCTGATTTTGAGTCTAAAGTGTATATCTTATTTTTCTGAACATTTTGATATATTATACACATTTTTTTGACTTATAAATAATCAGTTATTGAATTTATAAGATTATACCAATTTTTGAAATTATTAAACCATTTTAAAAAGATTTATTGCGTCATTATGACGTCAGCACAGGCGTTACTACCTTTTTACACAGGGGCTGGCCTAGCCACTGCGGCTAACAGACGGGACCCAAAGACACCTCATCGTCCACGCGGGCAGGTGGAACCCACCCGTGTTTGACTGAGGCTGACCCGTGCGGTGACGCTCGGGTGACGTCACAGTGACGTCACGCCGACGGGGCTCTCAGGTGGACGGCGGGGACGGCACTAGACGTCGATCTGGAACTAGCGATATAGCTAGTTCGAACGAGAGCGAAGCGGGGGACCTAATTATGGCGTCGTCGCTGGTTTTAGGTCGCCGGAGAAGCGGTTGTGGCGGTGATTGGTGGCGCACGACAGGGGACTGCGACACGGGGACGAACAAGAGAGGGAGAGGAAGCGCGGAAGGGTTCCTAAGAACCGCGAGCTCACCCTGAGGCTTCTCCTGGTGACGGCAGGGCGAGAGATGGACCAGGGCGACGGCGAGGTGGCTGACAGAGCTTGTCCGGGTCGGGGAAGAAGCGATCGATGTGGCCGATTGCAAGCGCCCGGGCTCGATTCCATTGGTGAGGAGGAAGAGGGCGAGGTGGGGAAACTCGACGTGTAGCCAGAAGAGCCTGGGGTGGCCGGAGACGGCGACGCAGGACGGCGGCATCGGCTAGGGTTTCGGGCACCTCTGCACACGAGCGACACAGAGGGAGAGAGAGGAGGAAAAGGGGATGGGAGAGAGGACACCATGGCCGTTCTCATCCTCAACTCCAGATGCGGCAGCGGGCATCGCAACGCAGCAGAAGATCGACGGATGGTGGCAGGACACCGAGCTGCTTCGCTCGTCCTTCTGTCCGAGGAGGAAGAAAGGTGAGGGACGGCGAAGGGGTACTAGGCCGAGTGGGCTAGTTGGCCCGAAGGTGGGCCACGGGAGCTACGTGCGGGCAGCAGGGAGAGAGGAAAGGGAGTTGGGCCGGCTGGGCTGCCTCTGCTGGTTCTATTTTTTTCCAGAAAACATTTTCCCAAATTAGTTTTTGTTTCTCTGTTAGTATAAACATTTCAAATATGTTTTTGATAGTTTCAAAAATACCAGAAGGTTTATAAAATGTATAAAAATATTGTAGGGATCCCTTTAGTCAATTTGGGCTCCATACATTTTTAATATTTTTCGAAATATGAAAATCATTTTGAATAACTTTCAAAGAGGGTAAAAAGCTAGGGTTTAGGGTTTTGCATTATTTTTTTTCATGCAATTTAAAAGATGATGCTCATGAATACGCAAAAAAAAGCTCTAATTAAGATTAACTATAACTGAGATGTTACAAGAACCTTATCCGCTCCTCCAATCCTTACATATAAAGGCCGCAGTAGCGGACCTAAGATATGCCCAGACTGGAGGGGCGCCGCGTCCGCCACCGAAAAGCCTGGTTTTTCCATGCCCTTTAAAATAAATACAGGCCGAACATCGTATATAAGAGGTTTGTTCGACAAAAAACTATACCTGTTAGAGAGTTTTAAGGATTCGGTCATTTGAAGGGGTGTGCTAGAAATGCTCTTAGGAACAGTTTTCGTCACGAAAATCATAAAAGGAGTTATTTCAAAGGTTTCGGTTTTTTAGGGACTCGTGTGTTAGAGTTCTACGGAAAAATAAAAGGAACTCTTTCTCCCAATCTCTCCGGCCCAAATCTCTGCAGGAAAAAAATTAAACCCTCTCAAATCTGCCTGAGATGGCCCACATCGCCGCACCGGCCTTCCCGCCGTCGTCTCTAAACCCTATGCCCGACGCCGGCGACTCCTCGCCGCCGCTCGAAAGGGGGCGAAGGAAGACGGTGGTTGTGGTCATGGGCGCGACGGGCGCCGGCAAGTCCCGGCTGGCCGTCGATCTCGCGAGTCACTTCGCCGGCGTCGAGGTTGTCAGCGCCGACTCCATGCAGGTCTACCGCGGCCTCGACGTCCTCACCAACAAGGTCCCCCTCCACGAGCAGAACGGTCTCTCTCCTCTCGACACCCCCCAAATTCCACCCTTATTTTTGCTTTTAAAAGAAAGTACAGCTCGGTTCAGTTTGAGCTCAGCGGCATGACATTTTGGTTTGGCGCGTCTGCAGGTGTTCCTCACCATCTCCTTAGCATCATCGATCCTTCCGTGGAGTTCACTTGCCGCGATTTCCGCCATCATGCTTTGCCGGTAAGGGGATGTTACTGATGCAAGTTTGTTCCGGTGTTCTACACTTTCAGTACAGATGCTGTACCACAGTGCATTCTGAATGGCCGCAGATTATAGAAGATATATTGGATCGTGGTGGCTTACCTGTTATTGTTGGCGGTACAAACTTCTACATACAGGTCCACAGTTTGATGCATGTCCATTTCCATATCTTTAATTGTATCATGGTTCAATGCTGGCAGACTTCCTTATCTTTAGCTATATATCTGTATCTGTTTTAGGCTCTTGTTAGCCCATTCCTGTTCGAGGATATGGCAGAGGATATGCAAGGTTGCACTTTGAGTGACCACCTTGATGATATAGGTGAATATGGAAACCATAACACTTGTTTCTTATTCTTAGCCCTCCGGTTGTTTTATTGTTGTTCCTTATATATTATATCATAAATATGTTATTCAGGCCTTGCCACTGGTGATGTTACAAGTGGGTATGAACACTTGAAGGAGATCGACCCTATTGCAGCACAAAGGATACACCCAAACAACCATCGAAAAGTAACACATTCCTACCATGCCTTAATCACTTAGTCTGTGATTCTTCATTTGTAGCATGCTCCCATTTTCCTCATGACATTTGCCTGTTTGTCTTATTTTATTCGTGTGGTGTGCTGTATTGAACAGATAAAACGTTACCTTGAGTTATATGCAACCAAAGGCGCACTACCAAGTCATCTTTTTCAAGGCGAAGCTGCAGAGGTGAGCAACTTTTGTATTTTCTTCAATTAGTTCCTCAGTGATCATGCCATGAATTTGAACCACACAATTTTTTCTACTCCAAGAAGAGATCCCGTTTCACTATAATGTCCTAAATGAAATTACTTGTGGCCAGGTCAAGTGGGGCCGGCCTAATAACTCCAGATTCGACTGTTGTTTCCTGTGGGTCGATGCTGATCTTCCTGTTCTGGATAATTATGTCAATGAAAGGGTTAACTGCATGATCAATGATGGCCTTCTTGATGAAGTGTGCAATATATATAATCCCGACGCCGTTTATACCCAGGGTCTGCGCCAGGCCATTGGGGTTCGTGAATTTGATGAGTTTTTCAGGTTATATGCAACAAAGAAAGAACCTGATGAGATAAAAACTGGTTTTTCTACAACTATGGTTGATCTCTATGATGACAAGATGAAAAGCTTGTTGGATGAAGCAGTCTCCCAGCTAAAAGCCAACACAAGACGACTTGTCCGACGTCAAGTAAACACTATAATTCCTGTGTATCTGTACTCTTGCATTTGGTCAGAAGATAATCTGAGAATATTATCAGTCTTTGTCGTAGAGACGGAGGTTACACCGGCTGAACAAAGACTTTGGGTGGAATTTGCATCACGTTGATGCAACAGAAGCATTCCAATGTAAGTTTTGTACGCATTAGCTGTTTAATGGCCTGCTGTAGACATTTGTTTAGTTTCTTTACTTCATACCCACTGCATATTTTACTAGGTACCACTGGCCACTCATGGGGAATCAAGGTTGTGAAACCTTGCGCAGATATTGTCAGAAGATTCTTGTCTAACGATACAACTTTGGCGATTAAAGATTCTTCCGATGATATTGGAGGAACTAGGGTGGCTTCAAGAGAGTTGTGGACTCAATATGTTTGCGAGGTGATTGTTTTTTCTTTTGCTTTTGCAAGGAGGTTGCGGTTGGTTGTGCTTATGTATGATAAAACAAATTCGTGTTACTTACAAGTTTCTTGTGTGCTTTTGTTGTCATTTCTCTAGAACATGTTTAGCAAAAAGCATCATTCTGACAAACTTATGCCCTTTCTGAATCATGTGGTACAGGCCTGCGACAACCGGGTCCTTCGAGGGTCACATGAGTGGGAACAACACAAGCAAGGCCGAGGTCACCGGAAAAGAACACAGCGGTTGAAGCAGAAGTGTAAGATTAACAGTACAACATCTGAAGCAGAAGTATAACCATATGAGCATTAGCTATCGTTATGGTGTAGATGAACACCGTGACCTTGTCGCATATCTATTTCAACTTGTAGTGGTACATTTTTTGTTTTTTCCATTTGGATTGGGTTTGAGTCTTATGGAAGACATTGGATAAAGGGATAGATAAGGGCACGGATCCAAACACTAGTTGAACTACTTGGTATTTATTCATATCCATCCTGAACATGTCTAGTTATGCATGGAACTGGGTGAATATCTTCAGTGAGAACTTGAAAACAATCAGCATTTGCTCGAAAATTAAATTGATGAAAACAAAAGGAAAATCGATGGGACTTAAAAAAGGCAGACAAATCACAACAATTTGGAAAGAAAAATCCAGGACAAATTCAACCAGCAAATCAGTAAAACTAGAAGAAAAGAGTAGTGTAAATTTGATGAACAAATCGGCGTATGTTTCAAACAAGTCGGAATGTGACGGGTCCTGAAAAAGGCTCCCTACTAGCCATCCACTGTCTTTGTCTCCGTGGCCCCACATGGCAGAACACCCCATCGAAACATGGCTGAGCCGGACCGAGTAGCAGCGCCCACCAGTCCGCCGCCACCATCTTCCTCCTCGCATTCGAGTCTCAGCTCTGTTCTTCACCCATACAAAACCCTCGCCTGCACCGACCACAGGTACAGGCTGCCACGATGCCTACGCCGGCGACGGGGCTGGTGGAACACCTTCTCGCCGAGATCCTTTTTCGCCTACCGCCTGATGAGCCGGAGTGCCTCGTCCGCGCCGCTGTCGTCTGCAAGCCTTGGCGCTGTCTCATCTCCGACCCCACCTTCCTCCGCCGCTACCGCACACTCCACCGAGCATCGCCCTTGCTGGGATTTCTGCGTCGCATGTTCCGTCCACCCAGGGCGTGCTTCGTTCCCTTCACAGAATTCCGCCCTCTCGATCCCGACCAGCGGGGCTGCTATCCACTCGACTGCCGCCTCGGTCGTGCCCTCCTCTACGACGAGAAATCGAGGGACCTCCTCCTCTGGGACCCCATGACCGGCGAGAAGAAGCACATTCGTGAGCCAGGTATCCAGCGGACCTACTTCAACACGGCGGTCCTCTGCGCCAGCGCCAACTGCGATCACCTTGACTGCCACGGAGGACCCTTCCTCGTGGCCTTCGTCGGCACCAGCCACGAAGACGCGGTGGCGCAGGCCTTCCTCTACTCATCCGAGACCGATGCTTGGAGTGCGCCCGCCTTTGTGCAGAACGATTACTACATGGACGTTTCTAGGCCCCCCGTCCTCGCGGGAGAAGCGCTCTACTTCATCGGCAAGTCGGACGACACAATTCTGCGATACAACTTGGCTGGCGATAGGGACCTATCGATAATTACCCAGCCCACATACCATGATGGAGGCGATGTCCTTGTACCAGGGGATGATGGTGGCCTCTGGTTCGTTGGCCTTAACAAGTTCACCTTTACCTGTGGACTGTGTGAAATGGATCGTATGGGCACCTAGAGAGGGGGTGAATAGGTGCTACACCAATTTTTAATTCTTTTTCAATTTTAGGCTTAGCACAAAGGTAAATTCTCTAGATAAACTAATGTGTGGAATTTCCCTATATGCAAACCTATCTACTAGCGAGTAAGGAGCGAGTGGAAGAGGAATGAGTGAACCGAAGTGAAGCACGCGGAGACACAGGATTTGTCTGACCGCAGTTCCTTCCTTGTTAAGGGAAGTACGTCTGCGTTGGAGGGGTGGGCGGTACTAAGACCACCACGCCACAAAAGGTCTCACCCTGTTCTCCGATGGATCTCGCCACAACAGGCTTGATCCACCTTCCACTATAGGTACCCTTGAGGCGGGCAGCGCCTTTACACAACTAGCGGGCAACAACTCCACAACAGCTTGGAGGCTCTCAGTGACAACAAGCCACAAGAACAAAGTTGTCAAATACAATAACACGATCTAGGTATTAACGAGAATACTAGATCAGGGATTTCTCCAAGTAAATGGAGAGGAGTTGGAGCGCTTGATTCTTGATGTTGATGATGAACTTCTCCTCCTTCAATTCCACCAAAGATCAAGACCTTGTGGTGGTTGAAGTGGGAGATCGAGATTTAGAGCTCTTGCACAGTGCGGTCAAATTCGAATGAATCAAGAGTTACGGGCGTTGGGGAAGAAGGTACTTATACCCCTTCCAAAAACCATCCATTGCACACTTTGGGGGCGGATTATCCGGCCCAAGTGAGGGGATTATCCGGTCTGGAAACTCCGTCCAGACTGGAATATCCGGAAAATCTGCCCTCTCCGAGCATCGCGCCGAGCTTGCCCTTGATCAACTTCGGGGCGGATTATCCGGCCTATGTGAAGGCGGATTATCCGACTGGGGAAGAAAAACCGCCCGATTCGGATTTTCCGGTAGAAAATCTGACGGATACCGGCGACGCGCCTTGGCTCCTTTGCTCGGCGGGGCGGATTATCCGCCCTGCGAAACCCGGATTATCCGGCCTGGGAGGAAAAACGCCCAGATTGGATTTTCGGAGAAAATCGGACCGGACAGTGACGCGCCTTGGCTTCCTTGAGAGATGAGGTAGGCCGAATTATCCGGCCCTTGGAGGGGCGGATTATCCGGCCCCCCTCAAAACTTCCTGCACACTTAGCACACATGAAAAGTCTCCATAGTATTGTTATCTAACACGCAAAACATAGGGAAACATGAAATGTTCTTTCAATCTCCCCCTTTTTGGTGTTAGATGACAATACCAGGATTTGCAGGAGAAAGACACAAGACACACAGAGATAACTATGAAAGGGAATCCCCCTCAATGTGTGCATAAAAGAGTTGCATTGGAATAAAAATGCACATAAATAGGTGAATCTATTCCATAGACAGACGGGCAAAAACACATACCACCGAAGTAGAGAATAAGCATCCTTGACATGAATCACAATTATTATTGGATAACCATTATGAGCGCGCGCCTTCCGTGATAAACCTCCAGCAACAGGATATGAATAGATATAACCATGAGCATAATCCATGATATGAAGTCCATAGGTATCATCCAGACAACCACATAAAGTCTCAACCACAAATCACAAACCACGAATATAAAAGTTCAATGCTAAATGGGCATAAGCAAGAAATAACGAATAAAAAGTGCAAGTGCTTATGCCCAACCCATGCAAATCCACGGCATCCTAATAGAACTACTTCTCCCCCTTTGGCATAGAGACACCAAAAAGGGAGAAGAGCGATGCTAGCGCCCCATGGGATCACTCAACATAGTCCTCGTCCTCGTCCTCGTCCTCATGCTCTTCCTCATCCTCATCTTCAAGCTCCTCAGTGTCACCTTCCTCCTCATCATCATCAGCAGCAGGCGCAGAGGGGAACAAGTGACGCTCAAGATCACCATAGTTCAGCCCGGAGGAAGAGTTCCACCGATCATATGGAGTAGGTGGTGTAGGAGCCGGAGGAGCACCCGAAGAGCCAGACACGTGGTGGAGAATGAGCTGCTGGGAGTGAGCCAACTGATGGCACTGCTTGTAGGCATCATACTGACCCTTGCGTGTGTCCACGCCCATGCAGAGGATGTGACGCTGGAACCAGTTCAGCTGCTTGATCTCGCGGGCCACGGGAGGCACTGGGGGCCTATGAGCATCCCTCATGAGACCCTCAGGAGCAGAGGAGGGGTGAGCAGTCTTCCGAACCTTGTTGTAAATCTTCTTGGCCTTGTGCACCGAGTCAATGTGGAACTCCTCGGCAGGAAGCAGGTGGAGGATGAGCAACATAATGTAGGGCGCATAAGGAATGGACAGACGGTTGAACGTAGCATCACACAGCTCATGGTAAATGAAGTCCATGACATCCAAATCTGCATCAGACCGACTGCCCTCGCAGGAGGCAACCTCATGAGAAAATTGAAGTAGCTGAACAAGGTGACCACGGATGCTGTCATTGTTGCCCCCACTCGGTGTAATAGAGTCACGGAAGAGACCCACCAATGCAGCATAGATGGGAGCAAGACCAGCCACAGTACCGACAATCCCATTGTCCACAGTGCACGGGGAGAGAGGTGCATCCTTGTTGGGCTTCAACTGAGTGATGATGTGGTGGCCACTGGCTCTATCCCTGCTGAGGAAGGAGTACCCCAAAACCTCAGCAAACACGTGAAAATCAGCAGTCATGGGCCTGTCATGAGTCATCCACTTCATAGTGCGACGCTCATCACCACAAATCACCAGAGTGGAGAAGAATTGCTTCACCACCTCAGAGTCAAAGGAGCACTGGAGGGACATGAGATGGTGCAGCCCCATCCTCTCAGCCACATACATCTCATCCACAAGATGTGCCTTCTCCAAAGCATCAGCAATAACCAGAGGGTGCATAGGCCTAATGTTCAGCCTGGCATAGATGTCTTCATAAATCCCTTTCTGTTCTGCACATCAAAACCGGGTATTCCCCAGCTCATCATCACGAGGCAGCTCAGCAAACAGGTCACGGTGACGTATGGCAGAGAAGGAGACCGCATCCAGAGCCCGGTAGTTAATCTTGGGCTCCTTGCCCTTCCTCTTGGACACACCCTTCCTAGTCCTCTTGGATTGTTCAGCCATACGCCTCTCTTCGTTCTTCCTTCTCCGCAATTCAACTTCGTCCACTAGGTTGCCTTGACCGTCGTCCCGAAAGTACTTTGGCGCGAGGACGGCGCTTGTAGGTCTTGGGAACACCAGAACCACCTGTGAGGAGAATAAGGGAGATAGCAAGGGGATAAGCATACACACAAGTCCAAGAGAGAGCATGGAACAAGTAGGCAAAAAATTCATAGGTCAAAACTACTCAATACATACACCATAGTGAAACTGAAGCAGACTTGAATCTGTCAGGCCGGATTATCCGGCCTGGCCAGGGGCGGATAATCCGCCTGGCGTAAAATTTTCGATTTCACCAAGAATGCATGCAAAAAAGTAGATCGGGCCTAGAAACTGTAAGACTACGAGTTCTATGCGAAAACACATCCTTCTAGACAACGTTCCATCCAACAAGATACACATCTAGCCAAAGATGGGGAGAGAGGGAGTTACCCTCACTCATTGGAGGAAGAACACGGAGGAGAAGGTGCCCGGAGGCGCGGAGAAGAAGATCCGGGAAGGCCCGGAAAATCCGGTGGCCGGAGAGGCTCCGGGGAGGGTGAGGGGCGGCAGGCGGCGTCTGGGGAGAAGAAGAGGGCTGGGAGAGAAGTGTTGCTCGATATGAGCCCTTCTCCCCGAGCCCTGCCCTTTAAGATCGAATCCGCCAGGGCCGGATTATCCGGCCTAAAATCTGGGATTCTGTTATACACAGAACCAGGCCTGCGCGTCCCCAAACAACACCCCCACAAGGTGTACAAGGGACTTGTGTGCAAGAATAGATGTCTTAGGGGTAGGGAAGGTTTAGGATTGAGAATGCCAAACCGAGATGGTACTAGACACTCAAAATTGCAAAATCCAAATCAAATAAAAGCCAAGATTGAGTGTGATTCCCATAAGAACATGAGAGAGCAAATAACATCCAAACAGATCCAATTCTCCACAAGGGAGAGGGCGGTGGCCGAAGCCACCTTGTTGGAGTGTATGGTGTGACACCGCGAAGATATATCTTGGGTTCATGACCAATACTCATCAATAAGCTCACATATCACAACATGATATTAAGAGAAATGATATACTTGCTATTGGCATTATGGGGGGAGGGTTAGCCCAACAAGTTAGGACCACACTCCCGCTATATCCATGCCCACACCTAGACCAACCAAGGATTGAGACGTACGAGTGAGTGCATGGGTAATCAAGACAAACTCCCGGAATCAATGATATTTAGCTCATTCCTCAAATAGCAGAATCTTGCTTCATCAAGTGGCTTTGTAAAGATATCCGCCAGTTGGTTCTTCGTGCTCACAAAAGATAGATCAATATTGCCTCGAGCAACATGGTCACGAATAAAATGATTCCGAATCTCAATATGCTTCGTCCTTGTGTGCTGAACTGGATTGTACGCAATTTTGATAGCACTTTCATTATCATATAAAAGAGGCACTTTGTCACAATTTACACCGTATTCCTTTAAAGTTTGCCTCATCCACAATAATCGAGTACAAGCGCTGGCCGCAGCAACATATTCAGCTTTGGCGGTGGAGAGAGATATACAATTCTGCTTTTTGGAGGACCAACATACAAGAGATCTTCCCAAGAATTGATAAGCTCCAGAAGTTAACTTCCGATCATCCTTATCACCAGCCCAATCTGAGTCAATATAACCACATAAAGAGAAATTGGAGCCCTTGGGATACCAGAGACCAAAGTTGGGGGAATGAACTAAATATCGAAAGATCCTCTTGACCGCCACTAAGTGGCTTTCTTTAGGAGCTGCTTGATACCTTGCACACACTCCCACACTCAACACAATATTGGGTCTAGATGCGCAGCGGTAAAGAAGAGAGCCGATCATGGACCGGTATACCTTTTGGTCCACATCTTTACCATGAGGGTTGAGTTCGAGATGACACTTAGTTTGCATCGGAGTAGCGACACCATTTAGATCCGTCATCTTGAATCTCTTGAGCATGTCTTGGATGTACTTTGCTTGATTAATAAAGGTTCCTTCTCTTAGTTGCTTGATCTCGAATCCAAGAAAGAACCGTAATTCCCCCATCATAGACATCTCAAACACGGGTCATAAGCTTTGAAAATTCATCGTTAAAAGCTTTGTTAGTAGAACCAAAAATGATATCGTCTACATATAGTTGGCATATGAAGAGCTCCCCCTTAACCTTCTTAGTAAAAAGAGTGGGGTCGATTTGCCCAACTTCGAAGCCACGATCTAACAAAAGCTCTTTAAGGTGCTCATACCACGCACGTGGGGCTTGTTTAAGGCCATAAAGTGCCTTATCGAGTTTGTAGACATGGTTCGGGAAGTTAGGATCCCCAAACCCCGGGGGTTGCTTTACGTATACCAACTCATGTAGAGGACCGTTAAGGAAGGCACTCTTGACGTCCATTTGCTGCAACTTAAAATTGTTATGAGCAGCATAAGCAAGTAGGATACGGATGGACTCAAGGCGAGCCACGAGCATAAGTCTCGCCAAGTCGATGCCTCAACTTGTGAGTAACCTTGTGCCACAAGTCTTGCCTTGTTCCTCACAACAATGCCATTCTCATCACGCTTGTTCTTGAAAATCCACTTGGTGCCGATAACATTGCGGCACTCTTGGGTTTCTCCACTAGTTTCTAGACTTTGTTGCGCCAAATTATTCAATTCTTCATGCATAGCAACAACCCAAATTGGTCTTCAAGAGCTTCAAAGACCTTCTTAGGTTCCACCATGGATATATGAGCTTGATGCTCACCAAAATCGGCCAATTCTCTTCTAGTAGACACCCTTCATTGAAGATCACCAACAACCTTGTCGAGAGTGACCCTCAACTCAAGGTTACGATCATCCCAGCCTCATGTAAGTTCAATAAGTTTGTTGTCTCTTGGTGGAGGAGATTCATCACTTGAGTCTTCAGTGGAGGCATTTTCTCCTTTGATCAAGAGCTGAACATCGGTAGAAGGTGGTGGAGATGCATGCCCTTGAGGTGAGTCCGTAGCCATAATAGGAGGCTGCAGAATCGAGAGTCGGATAATCCGGCCGATGAAGTGGCCGGATAATCCGCTGGGAGGACTTGCAAAGACATCATCGAAGCTCGGGACTTGCTTGACCTGGCGAGGAGCCGGATAATCCGGGGTCAGCCGGAAAATCTGGCCTGGAGCTTGTGTTGATATCTTCACCACCAGGAGCTGCATGGACAGCTAGAGCAGGGTGGCCGGATAATCCGGTATCCACCGGAAAATCCGGCCTGGAGCTTTCTGGAGCATCTTAACCTTCATCAGTTGATGGAGATGGTGTAGAAGTTGCCCCCGTGGTTAGAGCATGTTGCGTATGTGTAGATGAGGGCTCTATATGAGTAGAGCATTGTCCTTCCCGGTCCGCCACAAGGGGTTCCTCAATGGGGCGGAAGAATCCCACGCCCATTCTTCTTATGGCATCTTGGGGTATTTCAACATATGCATCACAAACACCAACTTGCTCCGCACGGGAACCGTCATTTTCCTCGAACACCACACTACAAGATTCTACAACAGTTCCGGAGAGCTTATTGTAGACTCTATAAGTGTGGGATTCGGCACCATAACCAACAAAAATACCTTCTAGAGCCTTAGATTTAAACTTAGATAAACGAACTCCTTTAATAAGAAAGAAACACTTACACCCGAATACCCGAAAGTATGAGATGTTTGGCTTGTTACCGGTAAGTATTTCATACGGAGTCTTGTCCAATATCTTGCGGAGGTATAACCGGTTGGATGAATGACAAGCAGTAGAGATTGGTTCAGCCTAGAAGTTATATGGAGATTTGAATTCGGACAACATTGATCTTGCCATGTCCATTAGAGTCCGATTCTTCCTCTCGGCTACACCATTTTGTTGAGGGGTGTACGCAGCGGAATATTTATGTCTTATCCCCTCTTCACTTAGGAACTCATTTAAGGTGTAGTTCTTGAACTCCGAGCCGTTATCACTCCTTATAGCCAGAATGGGGACGTTGTGTTGACATTGAACCTCGTTGGCGAAGTCGATGACAGTTTGTTGAGTTTCACTCTTCAACTTGAAGAAATAAACCCAAGTGTATCTGGAGTAATCATCAACAATCACTAGACAATACTTCTTCCCACCGAGGCTTACATGAGATGGAGGTCCGAAGAGGTCCACGTGAAGGAGCTCCAAGATCCTTTTTGAAGAGATAATGGTTTTCCTTCGATGAGGTGAATCATGCATTTTACCTTCAACACACGCCCTGCAAACACGATCTTTGGCAAAAGAGACATTTTCTTTTAGTCCAAGAATGTGGCCACCCTTATGGAGACTTTGCAAAGTTCTCATATTGACGTGGGCTAGTCGGCGATGCCATAGCCAACCCGCGTCAGCCTTTCCGAAAAGACACATCGGACCTGTAGTGGTTTTCCCCGAAAAGTCTACCACGCATGTGTCGCTTTCACATATCCCACAAAAGCGACTTTTAGAGACTTGCTCCACAAGAGTACCACCAAATCAACATCAATGTAAACTGCAAAGCCCATCTTACCAAGGGCACGAACAGAAAGTAAGTTATACCCGAGGGTCTCAACAAGCATGACGTCCACGAGAGAGATATCGTGAGCCACCACAACTTTGCCGAGACCCAATACCTCAGATTTTGACTTGTCACCATAGGAGACGGTAATGTGATTAAGGTTTGGCCGCATCTCCGTGATGATCTCCTTGCTTCCGGTCATGTGACTCGTACAACCGCTATCGAGTACCCATTTAGAACCACCGGAAGCATAGCCCTGCAAGAAAATTACTTCTTGGTTTTAGGTACCCATTTTTCAATGGGTCCTCTCATGTTAGTAATAAGGGCCTTGGGAACCCAAATAGACCAAGGAATGTAACAATCATAAGGCCCTACATAACTAGCATAAACATCACCATAAGAATCACAATATAGTTCGAAGTTAGGATTGTTGACCCCTGCAAAACCATCACAATTAGTCTTGTCATTGGTAATGTTGCTAGTCTTCGATTGAGCAGTCTTGTTCTTCTTCTTGTTGTTGTTTTTCTTGCTCTTTATCTTGGGTATGTAACCAAGACCTTCTTTATAGTTGTTTGTCCTTTGCCTGCTCAGTATCTCATCAATAACCCCTTTACCTTTGTGTTGAGAACTCCTTGCAAGATCTTCTTTTCCAAAGGATGAAGATGATGTACTTGGTACATTATACCGTTTCAATTGAGTTTGGAGCTGGTCATGAGACTCATTTAGAGTAGAATGATCACTCTTCAATGCCTTGTGAGCACTTTCAAGATCATCAAACTTCTCCAAAAGTCTAGCATGAATAGCCCCAAAATCAATCTTTTCTTTCTTTAGTTTCTTTACCTTAGAAAGGGCATGGTCACGTTCTTTCATGAGCTGAGCTACAACTTCTTCTTGTGACTCCTCTAGGGATTCGAGTCTTTCTTCCAAAGAAACTCGAGTTTCCTCTTCCTCTTCCAAGGCATTCTTCAAAGAGGCTATCTCCAAAGCATCTTCTCTTTCAATTCTGCCCTTTTCTTCAAGGAGATCTTCGGCTCAAGCAAGTTGACTCATAAGAGTATCAAAATGGAGTTTGTGCTCACCTTGTAGGTTAGTGAAAAAAGTATCCAAGGCAATAACTTCTTCTTTCATTTCAAGATCACATGATCATCCATATCCAAAATTATGTTAGTCTTAGAAAATGAGGAGTTAGAAGTCGATACCTCGGATCC
Organism: Avena insularis; assembly: GCA_023614405.1. Lineage (NCBI taxonomy): Eukaryota > Viridiplantae > Streptophyta > Magnoliopsida > Poales > Poaceae > Avena > Avena insularis. The sequence continues at coordinate 416,452,816 of CM042686.1, read as the reverse complement.
TCTTGCCATTAGGCAAGTGGCGTTGTTGTTGATGGCGTTCTCGTTCGGCGAGTCGAAGAGAGAGGAGGGAGTCGATGTGGTGGCTATAGCAGCCACTTCGCGGGAACTATCATCATCCTCTTCATCTTCACTTGTGGAGGAGTATTCCTCTTGAGCTACAAGGACCATCTTGGGTTGCTTCTTGAAAGGACCATTCTTCTTAGCAAATGGCTTCTTCTTAGGAACTTTGGATTTCTCTTTGAGAATGAGCCTGCCACCATTGTCTTCTATATTCATAAGGACACTGCCACAAAGTGTAGTCCATCTCCACATTGAAGCAAGTTCTCAATCTTGGGCCTCTTTCTCTTCTTCCATTTGATCCGTTCTTGCGCTCAAGTTCAGACTTGGCTTTAAGGTGGTCCTTCCAAAAGTTCCTTGCATAGAATGCCATGTACTCACCATGAGCACGTTTGACCTCATCGGGGCAGTCCATGGATATCCTCTCAAATGCTCCTTCATCATCCTCTTGCTCAACAACATTGGCTTTGAGAGCCACATTGACACCCTTTTGCATTCCAATGGCCCGAGCACGGGCATCTTCAGCATTCTTTGCCGCCACTTTGAATGACGCCATTTCTTGCATGACTTCATTGGATGTCATTTGATGATAGTTGTGTCTAACTTGCAAGCTCTTCAAATCCGTCGGTTCGAAAGGCATTAAGGCACTCACATACTTCCTTTTTATCCATGCATCATCAATGTGAGTGGCCCCATGCTTCCGAAATGTTGTTGCGATGCCCTTGAGTCTTCTATACATGTCCTCATGGTTTTCACCATCCAACATGTAGAATCCCTCAACTTCGTTACTAAGGGCATCATACCGGTTTCTTCTCATGCTTTCATTTCCAACAAAAAGGTCCGTAAGAGCATCCCACGCCTCTTTAGCTGTGTTGAGATGTTCAATGTGTGGCATGTCCTTGGGACCCACACCCAGTTGTATCATGTGGAGAGCAGTGGCATTCAACTAGCTATCCACAACTTCCCTTCTTGTTAGATTGGTTTGATCTCCAACATGAAGACCTTCTTCAATGATCCTCCACAATTCAATAGAGGAGCTGCAAACATGAGATTTCATTAGAAATTGCCATTGGTTAAAAGAAGATGCAGTGAGCTTGGGTGGATCACCCCTATTGTTTATATGAGGATGAGGGATAGGTGGGTCGAGGGAATATACGTGGCGAACCTCACTATATTACTCCTTGCCACTTCCCTTTTTGGAGGTGGAACCATTTAGTTTTTCACCTTCCACATCATCATCCTTAGATCCGGTGTTACCCTTTTCCTTAGATGATGGTGAGGGAGCCTCGGAGGAGGATGGAGATGGGGCTATGGATGATGTAAGGCGAGCAATCATTTGATTCATCTCCTCCATCTTGGCCTCAAAGGATTTCAACAAGGTTGTTTCCAACGACTTAAGATCATCCATTGTGACCTTATTCACAGCCTCATTTCCATCATCCCTGGTACCCATACTACTCTTAGGCGGTTAAGCCCGAATTAAGAGCCAGGGCTCTGATACCAATTGAAATGGATCGTATGGGCACCTAGAGGGGGGGTGAATAGGTGCTACACCAATTTTTAATTCTTTTTCAATTTTAGGCTTAGCACAAAGGTAAATTCTCTAGATAAACTAATGTGTGGAATTTCCCTATATGCAAACCTATCTACTAGCGAGTAAGGAGCGAGTGGAAGAGGAACGAGTGAACCGAAGTGAAGCACGCAGAGACACATGATTTGTTTGACCGCAGTTCCTTCCTTATTAAGGGAAGTACGTCAGCGTTGGAGGGGTGGGCGGTACTAAGACCACCACGCCACAAAAGGTCTCACCCTGTTCTCCGATGGATCTCGCCACAACAGGCTTGATCCACCTTCCACTATAGGTACCCTTCGAGGCGGGCACCGGCGCCTTTACACAACTAGCGGGGCAACAACTCCACAACAGCTTGGAGGCTCCCGAAGTGACAACAAGCTGCCACAAGAACAAAGTTGTCAAATACAATAACACGATCTAGGTATTAACGAGAATACTAGATCAGGGATTTCTCCAAGTGAATGGAGAGGAGTTGGAGCGCTTGATTCTTGATGTTGATGATGAACTTCTCCTCCTTCAATTCCACCAAAGATCAAGACCTTGTGGTGGTTGAAGTGGGAGATCGAGATTTAGAGCTCTTGCACAGGGTCTGGTCAAATTCGAATGAATCAAGAGTTCTCGACGTTGGGGAAGAAGGGGTACTTATACCCCCTTCCAAAAACCAGCCGTTGCACACTTTGGGGGCCGGATTATCCGGCCCAAGTGAGGGCCGGATTATCCGGTCTGGGGAAACTCCGCCCCAGACTCGGAATATCCGGCAGAAAATCCGCCCCCTCTCTGAGCGTCGCGCCGAGCTTGCCCTTGATCAACTTCTGGGGGCCGGATTATCCGGCCCTATGCGAAGGCCGGATTATCTAGCCTGGGGAAGAAAAACCGTCCCAGTTTGGATTTTCCGGTAGAAAATCCGACCGAATACCGAGCGACGCGCCTTGGCTCCTTTTGCTCGAAAACTGGGGGCCGGATTATCCGGCCCTTGCGAAACCCGGATTATCCGGCTTGGGGAAGAAAAACCGCCCCAGTTCGGATTTTCCGGGAGAAAATCCGACTGGACACAGAGTGACGCGCCTTGGCTTCCTTGAGAGATGAGGTAGGCCGAATTATCTGGCCCTTGGAGGGGCGGATTATCCGGCCCCCCTCAAAACTTCCTGCACACTTAGCACATATGAAAAGTCTCCATAGTATTGTTATCTAACACGCAAAACATAGGGAAACATGAAATGTTCTTTCACTTTGGTTGCTGCAACGGGTCCTGAAGAAGAGGATATGTGGGTACGACGCGGAGTTATCAGCCTAAATGGGCTCTCCATTAGCCATCCCTTTCATAGACCAACTTTGATCGGCTCTGCTAAAGGCCCTGATTCCAGTATTGTTTTCATGAGCCTATATGCTGGTGTCTTCATGATTGTCCTTGAATCAGCGTGTGCGACAAAGGTGTTCAAGAGGGGTGATGACTTTGGTGCCATCTTGCCCTACATGAGCTTTTGTGCTCTAGGTAATATCCTCAAGCCTGTCAGCTTCCCTATGTTTGAATTTTGTGGATACCTGCCAAAAAGAAGTAACATATCACTTTTTTTTATCTTAGATTTTCCTGCATATACCTAAGTAGGACTAGTTTCTATGCTGAAACTAGCCCCCACAGACATAATCTTAGTAAACCTTCAGAATGAGTAGCATGTGGAGGAAGTGGTGGCATATGGTGGAATTCCAGCTGATTCCGTGGATGTGCGATCAAGTGATCGGATCCGAAGACAACCAAATGCTGATGCAACTCAAATGGAACGTGCTAAGCAGCGGGCACATGCCAAACACGTGGCAACTTGCTTAGGTACTAAATCAATCACTCGGTTTTCCATTAGCTCTATTTCAGATGAAGTCCTTTTGCATAGGGCAGAAAAGTTGGGGGTGTCCTTAGGCGAAACACCTAGTAGAGCTGCGGCTACTTTGAATAAAATGAAATCTGCGGATTATAACAGGATCTTGATTATGCTTACCAAAAATTTAGAGTCAGAAACTCAAAATGATGAAGAACTTACGAATGAAACTTTTGAACTGGCAAATGAGTTAGCAACAGACTTATGTGATGAGGAGAAACAGTGCTCAGCTGTTATTGTAGAAACTCCGTTAAAAGAAATAAAAGTTACTAAAGTATATACAAGAAAACAAAAGGTTGTACCTAAGGCGGTACGAAGAAGTGTGAGACTTAATAAGAAAAATTAAGCTCTGTTATCTGCTAACAATGAAAGGGTGTTTCTGGAATACTGATGGGTTTAAAGACACAGCTAAACACAAATTTGTTCAGGAAACTATTAGGGATTTTAAGCTTGATTTCTTCGCCATTTTAGAAACCGGAAAAGGGAATTTCGCTGCACCTTTTTTGGGTCACTTATCTGGAGGGCAAGATATATAGTGGTATTGCGTTCCTCCTATGGGGAGGTCTAGGGGAATCCTTGTAGGTATAAATTCTACCACATTATCCGTTCAACATGTGATCACTGGTGATATATATGTCAAATTCTACGTTACTAACAAAGCATATAATTTTAAATGGGTTCTCATGTGCAGCTCAAGATGAGCAAAAACCAGATTTCCTAGCTGAACTTGTACGTATTTGCGAAGATGAAACTCTCCCTATGGTAGTGGATGGTGATTTTAATATTATTAGACGAAAAGAAGAGAAAGATAATAATAATTTTAGTGTTAGGTGGCCTTTTATTTTCAACGCGATCATTGAAAGTTTAGATTTTAGAGAACTAGCTCTTTCTGGTCGGCAGTTCACTTGGGCCAATCGTTGTGTCAATCCAATGTATGAGAAGTTACATAGAATTCTTACTAGCGTGGAATGAGAACAAAAATTTCCTTTAGTATTTGTTCGGGCCCTTACCAGATCGGGGTCTGATCACACTCCTCTCCTCCTTGATTCGGGTGAGCAAGCTTTCCAAGGCAATAAGTCCAAATTCTCCTTCGAGCTTGCTTGGTTTAAACAAGATGGTTTTATGGAGATGGTTGCCCAAGAGTGGGCTAAGATTTCCATAGGTAAAAATGCTTTGGATATTTGACAAAACAAAATAAGACATATTAGGAAATTTCTGCGGGGTTGGGCAAGAAACATGTGTGGTATTGTGAAGAGAGAAAAAGAGCATTGGCTAAACATAATTAATACTCTCGACCTCAAAGCTGAAACTACTCCTTTGAGTGATGAAGAGAGAATAATAATGCGTGCTGCAAATGATGAAATAGCAAAGTTGAGACGGAGTGAGGAATCCAAATGGGCGCAGAGGGCAAAAGTTAAGCATGTTTAGGAAGGAGACGACAACACCAAATATTTTCACTTGATTGCTGATGGAAAACATAGGAGAAAAAAATATTTCAATTGGAACAAGAGGAAGGAACAATTATTGGTCAAGAAAACTTAAAAACGTACATCTCTGAGTTTTACAAAAATCTGTTCGGCCTATCTCATGATAATTTTTGTGTGCTGAATGAGTCAGTCACACAAGACATAAACAAAATTTCTGCCACTGAAAATGGTATTTTAACTGCGGACTTTACTGAAAATGAGGTGTTCGAAGCGGTGATGCAAATGGAAAGAAATAAAGCATCTGGTCCGGACGGGTTTCCAGCTGAACTTTACCAAAAAATTTGGGGCACTATTAAATTTGACATAATGGCAATGTTCCAAAGTTTTCAAAGAGGTGAGCTACTTCTATTTCACTTAAACTTTGGCACTATTGTACTTCTGCCCAAAGAGGAAAATGCAATACAAATTCAACAATATCGACCCATTTGTTTACTCAATGTTAGCTTCAAGATTTTTACCAAGGTGGGTACAAACAGGATTACTTGTATAGCTAAAAAAGTGATTAATCCAACTCAAACTGCTTTTATGCCGGGAAGAAATATTTTTGAAGGAGTGGTTATACTTCATGAGACTATCCATGAACTTCATAGGAAGAAAATGGATGGTGTCTTATTTAAAATTGATTTTAAAAAGGCCTATGACAAAGTGAATTGGAAATTTTTGCAACAAACTTTGAGAATGAAGGTTTTGATCCTAAGTGGTGTGAGTGGATCCAGTGTTTTATTGAAAATGGGAGTGTGGGGATTAGAGTTAATGATGAAATAGGACACTATTTTCAAACTAAGAAAGGTTTAGGACAAGGGGATCCTCTATCTCCCATACTTTTTAATCTAGTTGCCGATATGCGGGCAATCTTAATAGCAAGAGCTAAGGAAGATGGCCAAGTGAGTGGTCTCATAACCCATTTAGTGGATGGGGGTTTCTATTTTGCAATACACAGATGATACAATTCTTTTCATGGAACATAACATTGAGAAGGCTCTTAATATGAAAATGATTCTCTGTATTTTTGAACAATTATCTGGTCTTAAAATTAATTTTCATAGGAGCAAGATCTTTTGTTTTGGGAAGGCAAAATAAGTTGAGGATGAGTACATGATTTTGTGTGGTTGTGACAAAGGGTCACTTCCTTTCAGATATTTAGGGATTCCCATCCATTTTCATAAGCTAAAAAATGGAGAGTGAAAACCGGTCGAGGATCGTTTTGAAAAGAAACTTAGTAGTTGGATTGGCAAGATGCTATCCTATGGTGACCGTTTGGTTTTGATCAGTTCGATGCTTACGAGTCTACCTATGTTCTTGCTCTCTTTTTTAGAAATACCCAAAGGGGCCAGAAAGAGACTTGATTTTTTTAGATCTCGATTCTTTTGGCAAAGTGACGGACATAAAAGAAAGTATAGACTCACAAAATGGAATTTGATATGTAGACCAAAAGATCAAGGGGGGTTAGGAATAGAGGTTTTGGTGTTAAAGAACAAAAGTTTACTTAGCAAGTGGCTATATAAACTAATGAACGAGAAGGGGGTTTAGCAGGAGCTTTTACACAATAAATATTTACAGTCCAAAACTCTTTCTCAGATTGCGGTTAAACCTACGGATTCCCCCTTTTGGAAAGGTCTAATGAATATCAAAGATGAATTTTTTAAGAGGGGTTCTGTGGTATTGGGTAATGGGCAGAAAACTAGATTCTGGGAAGACATTTGGTTAGAAGATAAATCTTTATGCGATGAGTACCCATCTTTATATAACATTGTCCATCACAAAAACGTCACAGTGGCGAATGTGTTGGAGACGAATCCTATTAATCTTAGTTTCAGGAGAGCTTTAATAGATAATAAATGGGATCGTTGGTTACACTTGGTGGCTCGTCTCATGGATGTACAACTTTCAGAAAATGAAGACACGTTCAAATGGAACTTAACAACAACAGGTTGTTTTACGGTTCGATCACCGTACATATGCTTAATGACAACACGATATGTTTGAAGAAACATATTTGGAAAATTAAAGTACCACTGAAAATAAGAATTTTCATGTGGTTTCTTCATAGAAAGGAAATTTTAACAAAGGACAATCTACTTAAATGGAATTGGCAGGGATCTTCTAAATGTTGTTTTTGTGATAAGAAGAGACTATTCATCATCTTTTCATAGCTTGTCCCTTTGCAAGAATCCTATGGAGGATAATTTATATGACTTTCAACATACCACCACCGAATAATATTGACAACTTATTTGGAAATTGGTTAAGTGGGGTTTCGAAGAAAGATAAAGGCCACATTAGAGTTGGTGTGAGTTGGTGTGTGTGCTTTACTATGGGCCATCTGGAATGTGCGGAATGATTTTATCTTTAACATGACAAGTTTCTCATCTTTTATGCAGGTTATTCCTATGACTACTCACTGGATCCATATGTGGTCCTTTCTCCAGCCTACGGAGGAGCGTTCCGTCATGGATTCTGGGTGCATCCGTTTGGAGACGGTCGCACGGGAGTGTTACAGCCGGTGCGGTTGACGGTCTGAGCGTAGATTGACGTGAAGATGCTGAATAAACGTTGGCTTTTAGTTATTTTTCGTTGGCTTATCCATGTTGAGACTTTAGCAGATCCATGAGTTGTGATAATTTGTTTTGATACTACTTTTAATAATGAATTAAAAAGCCGTATGCATCGATTGATGCAGAGGCTGGGGTCTTCCCCCGTTTCGAAAAAAAATGAGTAGCATGCCTTGCAACATGCTATTTTTTGTTTGAATCCCCAATGGTGGCAAGGATAGTTGTGTAGAAATTATCATTTGAGTCATTTGGCTAGTGGACCAAGGACCTTTGTTTGAGTTTACTAATTGCATTAACATTTCTCTTCTAGGCTAATAATTATGGAAGTTAGATGATGTATAGGGTCCTAGGTGCTCGAGAATAGTCTCCTCTGTTTGGTACAGATTAAACAAACCATTGGACCCATATTGTCAAGGTTTAGTTGAGAGTTAATATAATGTTGCAACCTTTTAGCATAACATAGGAAATTGGGATAACATCAGTCCTTCTACTTATATTAGCTTTCATGGTTGTGTTAGTATGATCTCCCCACGTCCGTCCCAACGGACGGACGACTTGGTCCAGCGCCCTGATCGGGGGCGCCCAACGTTATCATCGTTGGTGGGCCCCTGTCGCGCAGCGCTATATAGAAGAGGTGGGGTCCGGGGGCACGACTCTCTAGGTTCGTCGCCCGTCTCACCCCACCGACACATCCAAGCCCAAAGCCACCGATTTGGCTAGCGCTGTAGCGGCGGGATTAACCCACCTCACCGCCGCCATCTCTCCGTCAAGCTCCATGACGAGCTCGTCGTCAACCTAGAAGGCCGACGGTATGTACATCTCACTCACACTCTCTAGATCGATGCCTAGCGATCCTAAAGGTAAAACAATGGTATCAGAGCCGCTAGTTCTAGTTGATCTAGTAGAGAGAGTAGTAGATCCGAGGAAGAAAAGTAAAAGGCTAGGGTTTTTTCAGAAGCGTCGCCGCAAGGCCGCTCCGTTCCACTCGATCCCGACGCATCGGCAAGCCGAGGTCGAGAAGAAGAACAAACCCCTCTGGGGTGAAGAAAAATAAAAACCCCTAGGCCGCAGATCCCTTCTTCCCCGGATAAGATCGATCTAGAATCGAAAAGAAAAGAAGAGAAACCCCCGCGTAGTCAAATCCCCTTCCCAAAAATCAAAAGAAAAAAATCAAAAGTTTTCCGGCCACCGCCGGCAAAGGGTGTCGCCGCTGGCGGCGGCAAGCACCTCCACCCACGGGTGGATGCGCCGCCGTCCACCGGTTCTCTCGACTCTCGCTTCTATGTGGGTTTTGGGAGGTGGACAGAGAAGAAGTAGAGGGGGAGAGGCTCGCCGCCGCCTCGCCAACCTCACCGGCGCGAGGCAGCGCGCCGCCGCCGGGAGCAGAGAAAAGGTGGAGGAGGGAGGGGCTCGTCACCGGCGCTTGCGTCGGCCGACGCCGCCGCCTCGCCAACCTCGCCATGATGGGGCCACACGGCCGATGGCAATGTCGAGTGGAAGGGAGCTCGCGCCGGAGAAAGGGAGGGGCTCGCCGGACAGCGCAGCCTCCTCTCTAGTCCCGCGGGCGCATTTCCGCCGCTGCCAGAGAATAGAGGAGCGCGGGGGGGGAGTAAGGCGCGTTCAGGGTTAGGGTTTGAGGAACCGACCGGCGCCCGGTTTTGACCTGGCCAAAAAGAACTCCCTGTCGTCCGATCGCGATGGAGGGCCAAGATCAGGCGGTGGCACTGGTAGGCGGTGGCGGGCCAGCAGGCCACGGTCGGCCATGGGCCGATGCGGGCCGCCCTGCGCTATGCGCCGCACAAAGGCCAGTGGGCCGGCTATTTTCCACCCAGGATTCTTTTTCACCCAGTTTTTTTTTACAGAAGCTGTTTTTGGATGTTTTTTGCGCAGTTTTTTGGCAAATTTCGTCTAGTTTTTTCTATTCAATATTATCCAACGATATTTTGTCTAGAAAGTACTAATGTAATAGTAAAGTTTCTGTAAAATGTAAAGTTTGATGAATGTTTTATTCATAGTTTTCCACTGCAAATTGTTAAATGTATTTGCTTAATTGCAATAAAGTGAGGATTTTATTTGATGACCAACGTTGTTAGTAAGATTTTCACTATGCATAGTAAGTTTTATCACTATTAGTTTTATTTCTGCCCAACGGTGATGTAGAATTAATATTGAGAAGTTTCATGTTTTAATTTGACCAACGTTGAATTAACTCATTTTGGTGATATTTTGTTTTCAGGCAATCCTATGAGTTTCATCTCGGCCATTGAGCCCCTCAATGGAGGGAACTACGGCTCATGGCGATAGAAGGTTGAGATGTGGCTTGCTTTGCTTGACCTTGACTTGGCACTGATTGAGACCTGTCCCAAAGAACCTGAGGACCCCGTGAGGGGCGAGAAAGAAAGTGAAGATGACTTCAACAAAAGGGTCCACGACCATGGACCAATAAGAATGAAGTACGACCTTGATCGTGCAAAGTGGGACTCGTCCAACAGAAAGTGCTTGATGGTCATTAAGAGCTCCATTATGGAAGCAATAAGGGGAGCAATCCCAGAATGTAGCACTGCCAGTGAGTACCTTAAGAAGGTAGAGAGTTAGTTTACTGGGTCTTCAAAGGCCTATGTGAGCTCTCTCATTAAGAAACTTGTTACTACAAGGTACACTGGTGGTGGAGTAAGGGACCACATATTGCGAATGAGCAACATGTCTTCCAAGCTTAAGCCCATGGGCATGGAGCTCCCAGTCGAGTTCATCATTCACCTGATCTTTGCCTCACTACCAAAACAATTTGAGACTTTTGATGTGAACTACAACGCACAGCCAGAAAAGTGGGGCATTGAGAAGATGATGGCCATGTGCGTACAAGAAGAAGAGAGGCTCAAGGGCAATCTGGTGATTCTGTGAACTACCTGAGCCCAACCAAGAAGAGGAACTTTCAGGGTTTCAGGCCACAAGGGAAACCTCAGGGGCCTCCCCCTCCTTCTAAGCCTCATGGAAAGGATGATGATCACCGACAGCAGGAGGTGGACAAGGACACCTACAGGTGGTGCAAGGAAAAGGGCCACTACATGAGTGACTGTGTGAGCTTCCTAAAGCATCTGTGCAAGAAAGGTGAAGATTTAATTACTTTTGTTGATGAATCACTATTTTTAAGTTATGCAAAATCTACTTGGTGGATTGACTCAGGTGCAACTGTCCACGTTGCAAATTCATTACAGGGATTTCGTATGAGAAGGACCCTACAAAGAGGAGAAAGAAGAATTAAGGTGGCAAATGGCGTCCAAGCTGAAGTCGAAGCTATTGGAGATCTCCCATTAGAATTATCAAATGGCTTTGTACTTTTACTAGTAGATGTACTTTATGTACCCTCTTTGCATCGAAACTTAATAAGTGTATCGCGCTTAGATGATGATGGTTTTGCTTGCCATTTTGGTGATGGACAATGTAAAATCAAGCGTAATAATGAGATTATTGGTCTTGCCTTCAGACAAGACAAGCTTTATTTGTTATCACTTTGTGAGAATGTGTATGCATTAAGCGCTGAGAATGAGAATGTGAATGCCTCCTCATCCCTGAATGGAAAGAATAAAAGGAAAAGAATTGATGATGTCTCTTCGAAATTATGGCACTATCGTTTAGGCCATATTTTGAGGGGGAGAATAGAACGCTTAGTAAAAGAATCAATTCTACCGCCTTTAGAATTTTCGAATCTAGAGCAATGCATCGATTGCATTAAAGGAAAGTTCGTAAAGAACATTAAAAAGGGCGCCAAAAGAAGCACAGGAGTCTTAGAAATAATTCATACAGATATATGCGGTCTGTTCCCTGTGACATCTGTGGATGGATATGATTCTTTCATAACATTCACGGATGATTATTCGCGTTATGGTTACATTTATCCAATTAGAGAGCGTTCCGAAGCATTGGATAAATTTAAGATATTTAAGGCTGAAGTTGAAAATCAGCATAGTTTAAAGATTAAAGTAGTAAGGTCTGATCGTGGAGGAGAATACTACGGTCGGCACACCCCATATGGCCAGGTTCCTGGACCTTTTGCAAGGTTTCTACAGGAACATGGTATAGTTGCCCAGTATTCTACGCCGGGCGAGCCTCAGCAGAATAGAGTAGCTGAAAGACATAACCGTACCTTGATGGATATGGTAAGAAGCATGTTAAGTTACTCCACCTTACCGGTTGTTTTGTGGATGGAGGCATTGAAAACCGCCATTCACATACTTAATCGAGTTCCCAGTAAGTCGGTGTCTAAAACACCATATGAGTTATGGACTAGTCGTGAACCTTCACTCAATTATTTGCGAGTGTGGGGTTGTCCAGCTGAGGCCAAGCTCTTCAACCCAAACCTTGGAAAGTTAGATCCTAAAACAGTAAGTTGCCATTTCATTGGCTATCCAGACAAGTCAAAAGGTTATCGTTTCTATTGTCCAGACAGATTTACTAAGTTTGTGGAAACGAGACACGCTGTGTTCCTGGAGGAACGGATGATCAGGGGGAGCACGGTATCGCGAGAAATCAACCTTGAGGAGAAGCGGGTGCATGCACCCACTCCGATGATTCAGGAACCGTTTTTCTCGATACCTGCTGCTGCACCGACACAGGAATATGTCGATGTGCCACCTGTTGTTAGTTCTCCTGTGGCAACAATGAATGAAAATGAAGACCCTGTTGTCACACAAGGGGGGGAGCTGGAACAGCCCCAAACAGAGAATATGCTGTAGACAGACCTCAGAAGGTCTCAAAGAACTAGAAAGCCAGCTATTCCTAACGATTTTGAAGTCTATGCAAGTGAAGAAGTTCAAATGGAGGGTGATCCCACCACATTTGAAGAAGCCATTAAAGGTGCTCACTCATCGAAGTGGCTTGAAGCCATGGAAGATGAAATGAGATCTATGAGTAGTAACAAAGTCTGGGATTTAGAAGAAATTCCTAAATGAGCCAAAATAGTAGGCTGTAAATGGGTCTACAAAACAAAATGTGACTCTAGAGGGAATATTGAAAGATATAAAGCACGACTTGTTGCTAAAGCTTTCACCCAAAGAGAGGGAATAGATTATAATGAGACATTTTCTCCAGTCTCAAGTAAGGATTCTTTTAAAATCATAATGGCTTTAGTGGCACACTATGATTTAGAATTGCATCAGATGGATGTAAAGACGACTTTCCTAAATGGAGACCTAGAAGAAAAAGTTTACATGGCACAACCCAAGGGTTTTGTTGTGGAAGGAAAAGAAAGTATGGGATGTCGTTTGAAGAAATCTATTTATGGATTAAAACAGGCCTCCAGGAAATGGTACTTAAAGTTCCATGAAACAATAAGAAAGTTTGAGTTCGATGAGAATGAGGAGGACAATTGCGTATATGCAAAGTTCAAGAATGGTAAGTTCATTTTCCTTATCCTGTATGTGGATGACATTCTACTCGCTAGTAGTGATGTTAGTCTACTATTGGAGACATAAATTCTTGTCCTCGAATTTTGATATGAAAGATCTCGGTGAAGCTTCATTCGTTCTAGGAATTGAAATTCTCCGAGATAGAGAAAAAGGGGTTTTAGGATTATCGCAAAAGGCATACTTAGAAAAGGTTCTGAAGAAGTATGGTATGTATGCGAGTAATGCTACGCCTTCTCCCATAGTCAAGGGCGATAGATTTGGGAATTTCCAGTGTCCCAGGAACCAATATGAGATCGATCAAATGAAAGCGGTTCCATATGCTTCTATTGTCGGAAGTTTGATGTATGCTCAAGTATGTACACGCCCTGACTTAGCTTTTGTTACCGGGGTACTTGGCAGATTTCAAAGCAATCCACGAATAGATCACTGGAAATGGAGGAAGAAGGCATTGCGTTATACAAAAGGCACAAAAGGCCTCATATTGACGTACATAAGATCTGATTTCCTTGAGATAGAAGGGTATTCAGATGCAGATTATACGGGAGATATAGATGAAAGAAAGTCCACGTCAGGATATATATTTACTCTCGCGGGGGGAGCTATATCGTGGAAAAGCTCCAAGCAAACCATCACGGCATCATCCACGATGGTGGCTGAGTATGTAGCATGTTATGAGGCCACGAGGCAAGCAAACTGGTTAAAGAAGTTTATACCCGGGTTGAGAGTGGTAGACAGCATTCAAAGACCACTCAGAATATACTGCGACAACGAGCCAGCAGTATTCTATGCTCACAACAATAAGTCAAGTGTTGCTGCCAAACACATTAATATTAAGTTTTATGTTGTGAAAGAAAGAATCCAGGATCATACCATAAGTTTAGAGCATATAAGTACAAAGGAAATGCTCGTGGATCCGCTCACAAAAGGCTTACCACCCAGTGTGTTCAGAGAACACTTAGCCGGCATGGGTTTACGGGAAAGCCTATGATACCTGGATATTAAGGGCCTAGAACTAGAACCTATTTCAAAATAGAAAGGCGTATAATGGCTGTTGAATCTATGGTGCGTAATTGACCATTATGACGAGACATGCCCTATATGTTGATATATGGTGGAATGGGTGCCAAAGTATAAGTTTGAAGTAATGAGTTAAATGAAAGATGAGATCAAGGGGGAGAATGTTAGTATGATCTCCCCACGTCCGTCCCAACGGACGGACGACTTGGTCCAGCGCCCTGATCGGGGGCGCCCAACGTTATCATCGTTGGTGGGCCCCTGTCGCGCAGCGCTATATAGAAGAGGTGGGGGCCGGGGGCACGACTCTCTAGGTTCGTCGTCCGTCTCACCCCACCGATACATCCAAGCCCAAAGCCACCGATCTGGCTAGCGCTGTAGCGGCGGGATTAACCCACCTCACCGCCGCCATCTCTCTGTCGAGCTCCATGACGAGCTCGTCGTCAACCTCGAAAGCCGACGGTATGTACATCTCACTCACACTCTCTAGATCGACGTCTAGCGATCCCAAAGGTATAACAGGTTGACCTCTTTCTGAGCATTTCCCTAGGCATTTTAACCGAACTACTTTGGTGTGAGTTTCTTTCTGAGGCTCAAGGATGCGTGAGGTTCAGAAGGGTATGGGGATTGGGAGAAAACTGTGCAACGTCGGCAGCATTTAGATAAAAACATGCCAATCAATTAGTTCAATCTTCAGATCGATTATTGTGGATTCTGAATCCTGATAAGGGGCTCTCTGCTTACTGAAACTACGATGCTCTGAAAAAAAAGCAGGTTCAATGTCTTTACAAGGGGATAAAAGATATCTGGCGATTCAAAATAAAAACTTTTCTGTAGCTGTTGGATGCTTAGGAATAGCATTTTTTTTACCAAGTACAGACTTTTGAAAAGACGGTGTCATGGCTATTCTAAGTGTGAATTTCTGTAGCTAAGTATATGGGGCCCATTGCAGTCTGTGTGATTGATCCACACGACATTATCGAGATTTTTTAACAGCTGATTCGTGATCCAGTTGACTTCTTTCCAAAGTACTGTCATATGCTGGTCATGGTTTGCATGTGCTGTTCATTTTGGGCCACAAACGGAAGTTAGGAATAGAGCAATGTTTTGATCATACGTAGCCAGCTGATCCTTCACTAGTAATTCATCAGATGTGTAACTAATCGGCTTTTGGTTGTTGTTTATCACGTATGTAGTTCGTCATCGAGGTGCTACAGCGGGGAAGCTGGGTGTTACTGCAGCAAACAGCGTGTCTTCCACAGATCTCGAGGATGAAGTAACAGCACTGCGTTTGGAGGCGCTGTAGGCTTGTGGTCGTTCAGGTTCCGCTGCTAGCCCGAGCTCTGCTGATGTATTGATACCATGGTCTACTAAGCTGTTCCTGGAACGTTGGTAGTGGTGAGTTTTCCGGCGATGCCGTTGGCCTGATCCTCTGGTTTGTTTTTATGTTGCTCACGCTTTTTGTTACAAGCCTTGTAAGAACTTGTGAGTTTCATTTGTGTCTGGGGAGCGGTTTTGCTTTCCCTGTTTCAAGTAAGTTGGGATGACTTTTTTTGCAAGTGTACAACTGTACATGTTGAGAGAACAATGTGCCGCGTTTAGCAATTATCTTGTGTGAGTTACTCCCTCTGTTTAGAAATATAAAACGTTAAAGGATGTGACGGTCAAAAAAAATTTAGGCAGGTATTTGTTAGAACTTGGAAGAGAAGGCCTTCAAATGGGTGGATTTTTCTACTTTTCGATCACTCCGTGAAAGCAGATTTAAAATGATGATGAGCTAGAAGTGTAGCATGTTCAAAGAGTGGGCTGTTTGGTGCCTCATAAGTTTGACTTGTTTATGAAATTTTGTTATTCAAGAACTGCAAGTTTGACTTGTTTATAAAATTTTGTTATTCAAGAGCTGCCCTCGCGGATGCAGATACAATAGTGAATCGAGGGCACTCGTTGCAGCAGCAGTGTTCAGTTTTTTCTTTCCTAAAGCTACGTTGGAAGTATCAGGTTACACGAATTTAGCCTACTTCGAGCACCGCCGCCGCGCTTTATAAGGTAACATGCAGGACGTCCTCTCGCCGTTGTAGGTTCCGGCAACTACCCCATCGCCACTCTAGGCATCCAACATGACTAACCCAGGTCGTCACTGGTTTCGCCGTCTTTTATGTCTTCGTCCACTACAACTTCGCCGCCAGCGTTATCGCCTCATCCCCGACTACACCACCTGCTACTCTACTCCGACAACCGCGAACAGTACCGACATCTCTCCCTTAGCCGATCTACGCGTCGCAACCGCTCTAGAGGCTTCCTCTGCTAGTCTTTCTGACATGGCGATAAGTTCATGATGGTCACTGCCCCCGCATGTCTGATACTGGCAACACCGGGAGTGCCTTCGTCCCCGACGCGTTCCCGAGTCTGTCAAAATCAGATCGGCGTCTCGTCTTCATTGGCTTTGACAACGTCTTCTTCGTCATCGACCCGTCTACGACTGCCTCGACCGCGTCACCAACGAGTTCTTCTTTGCATACTCGGTTCTGGCAAAACCGGAGTATGCGTTCGTCCCGACGTGCACCTAGTTCTGGCAAAATTATGGCCGCACCCCGTCCTCGACGGCTCGGACTGCATCGACTTCGGCATCGACACCCTCAACGTCTGCCTCGACGCGTCTCCGTCATCCTCCTCGTGCACTATGCGCATGCGGCATCACGTGCGGCTACCTCGACACAGGCATCCCGACCACGACATCGACCACGGCGACCCATCACATGGCTACCTCGACCATGGCACCGCCTCACGCTCTCGGCTCTATCGACATGGGCACAAGGGCTACCATCTCGCTTGGGCATCACCAGCTTCCTCTACAGTTTAAGCTACCGCGACGCGACACCGTCCAAGACGTTTCTCCTACGACTGCGGGGGATATCAGCCTACTGGATGGTACTTCGGTTTATATCTAGTCTGACCGTCCGTGATGTTCCGGTTGTTCACGACGCTACCGCTACGACTGCGGAGGGATGTTAGAGTATGATACGTACACGGTTATTGTGATAGTTTAGGATAGTTAGGATTATAGCCTAACTCGTCTTGTGCTCCAAATTGATCCATGTACGTCTATATATACTCGCCTATGAGGCTCAATAATATATCCATCATATTCTGCCAAACTTATACTTTTTCACTGATTAGTCTATCATACTTAGAATGATGGTGCAGTGGCCTAAGCAGTCTAGTGTTACCAATAACCTTGGTAAGAGCATCTTCAGCAGGCGCCCGAAAATCGCACGTGCTAAAACTAGTTTGCGCGCCCGCTATCTGCTGGCACTTTACCGGATGCGCTATTTTGTTGCGCGCTGCAAAATCGTAAGACCGGCCCTTCACCAGAAGCTATTTTACAGCACACTAGTGTCACAAACAAATTCCACACACATGTCTACATAAACAAAGATTGAAAAAACTGGAAAAAATAGACTGAAAAATATATTAGATGCTACTCGATGCGCGCGCACACACTAGTCCATAACGTCGGTCTTGATCGATGATAGCAATGAAGATAGACTACCTAACTTCATTACTACCACCGACCAGCTTCCATGTTGCGAAGAAATCGGCATCGTCCTCCTCCCCCATCGATGGTTCTACTGGTGTCGACGAGAACTGGTCTAGCCTGTGGTCGTCTTCGATCGTCTGCGGGCCGACAATCTGCGCTTTGATGAACGTGCGGCAGCATGCCTGGGAGACCCTCTTCGTGCGCGGCGTGCCTTCCGCTCCTCCTTCCTCTGCGAGTAGAAGGCAAGCTCGGCTTCGACATCCTCCGGAAAGTAGGCAGCTCAGTCTGCCCGAGAAAATTGCATTTTGTTACCACAAGAGGCAACTACTTAAAAAAACTACCACAATTCAGGAAATTTGCAAAACACTACCATTTTTCCACCAAATTGTCGCAAAAAACTACTACTTCTGAGTAATGGCCGAGTTAGAGTCGTTTGGCACTATTTCTGACAGGGATAGCCCACTGCCAGGCTGACTGCTTAATTTTTTTTGGGTCTTTTTGCAAAAGTGTGGGACCCGCTTGTCATATCCCTTCCCTCCTCTCTCTCTGCCAAGTGGACCCCACTAGTAAGGCCATCCCTAACCTCCAGCAGCCACCGGCCAAGGGGAGGGACGGAGGTACCGTGGCCAGGGAAGGGGCGCAGATGCAGCCTTTGTCGGGGAGCTCTCCCACGAGGAGGGGCAGGGGCAGGGCGCCGGCGGCCGGCCGACTAAGGGGAAGGGCGGGGTGGAGCGGCGCCGCTGGATAAGAGGCGGGGCGGAGTAGCGTCGGTCGGCTAAGGGACGGGCCGGCTAAGAGGAGGGGCGGGACGGAGCGGCGTCGGTCGACCAAGGGAGGGGCAGGGCGCCGCCGTCTCCGTCGTCCTCAGCCTGCAGGTGGTGCAGAGGGGAGGGTCGGCGGTCGACGGGTCCTGGCGGAGCACGGCGGGGAGGTGGCCTCGTGGAGGACACCACCGGCGGCGACTCCTGTACGGCGGCCGACCGGACCACGACGAGGATGAGGGCAGCGGCGGTGGCCTGGCGGAGGTCGGCGGTAGGGACGGGCGCGGGCCAGGGGCGTGGGGTGGCAGGCATGGGGCGGCAGACGTGGGCCGGCGAGCCACGGACGTGCGGCGGCCGGTGAGCGGTGGCTCTTCCTCGCCGGTCAGAGACATCTCCTGGCCAGAACCAGAAATTAAAAATAAAGAAATAAAAGAAAAGAAATAAAAAATAGAATAGGACACAAGATTGGAACATACAATATATGACACCGGCTCCTCGTGCCATGTCAGTCTGACAGTGAGCCCGTCTTGTCAGAAACGGTGTCCAATGACTTAAGATGTTCGGTTACACAGAAGTGGTAATTTTTTTTGCGACAATTAGGCGAAAAATTGGTAGTTTTTTGCGAATTTCCTGAATTATGGTAGTATTTTGAAGTCGTTGCCCCAATTGTGGTAGCAAAATGCAATTTTCTCCACTCTGCCCTCACGCGCTCATCCTCCTCGGCGTCGTAGAGGGGTCGGGGCTGCTTTTTTGGCGCATCTTCTCCTCCTCGGTGACGAGGCGCGGTGGCGGCGCGAGGATTTTTGCCTGCTCGCGCGTCCACACACTGTAGAAGTTCATTTGCGCGCGGCCGAGGCACAACGCCGCCGCGTCATCTCGAAAGTGTCGAGCACTATGCGGTCGCGACGGCGGGGATCTCCGAGTAGTAGGTGCTGTTGGGGCACGCGCGCACCCGCGATAGCCGGAGGGGTTGGGGTGGCGAAGTGGCATCCCGATGGCTGCGTGCGCGGCGGCGGCACGGGGACTGCTGGAGATGTGAGGCGGGCGAGCGAAGCGGTGGGTTTTGTTTTGCCGCGAGTGAACTTTCATGGGTAGTTGGCGGTACGCGAGCGCTTGGTGTATAGCACGCGTTGCAGCCGGCGCCGAAATATCCCGCGTGCGGCAAAAGTTTTAGTGTCCGCGCTATTTTCCTGCCTCCGCTGGAGATGCGAGTGTGGGCTCCTGAAAATAGTGGTTTTTACCGCGTACGCTATTTTGTCAGGCATGCTGGAGATGCTCTAAGTTTGGAAAAGCAACACAGGGACATTTAGCTAGTAACCTTATAATTAAAAATTTATTTTACCTTCACATTTTTGTATAGATTTTTATTAGCCTAATCTTAGAACAGTATTTTCGGCAAAAGTTTTTTTGTTTAACGCAATTGCATATTTTTTTTTGCATCCTGAACTTCTCTCCCATTCGCGCTCAGGGTTCTACATGGTTGCAAACATAGCGCCGTGTTTATCTTACTAGATCAAAATGCGCGCTTCAGCACGCCGCTAGTATTTTGTTCTAATACGACGTGGCCAGTAGGATACCCTCACCAAACGATTTATTTTATGGCATTGTCTACTTTTTGTTCAGTCATAATGGTACACATAGATGCAAAACATGTGGAGCATTCTACAATTGGTGAATGATCCCAGTTTATTACCGTTCACTTTTATCCTAGAGACCCCCGCTTAACATCTCAGTTGATACATCTATTCATCAGCTAGCTTGAAAGAGAAGGCAATACAGTTAAAATAGATGCGACCTTATTAGCAAATCTAGCATGGGGGAATCTCCTTGCCTCGGCAATTTCCTCTTCCTATTTTAATTTGTCTAGCAAGTCTTCCTGTTTTTCACGTTACCTCCTGTTGGAGATATGCCCAAGAGACAATAATAAAAGTGGTTATTATTATATCTTTATGTTTATGATGGATGTTTGTATCCCATGCTATAATTGTATTATAAGAAAACACTAATACATGTGTGTTTTGTAAACATAAAAAAGTCCCTAGTAAGCCTCTTGTTGAACTAGCTTGTTAATTAATTGAGGATCATGGTTTCCTGATCATGAACATTGGATGTCATTAATAATAAGGTTATATCATTAGGAGAATGATGTGATGGACACACACACCCATAGTAAGTGTAGCATAAGATCAAGTCATTAAGTTCGTATTGCTACAAGCTTTCAAATGCATAGTAATTTAATCCTTCGACCATGAGGTTATGTTAATCACCATCACCGGATGGGTACTTTGATGACATCAAACACCGCTTCGTAACTGGGTGGTTATAAAGGTGTCACTGGGTATTCTGAAAGTATGTGTTGAAGCGCATGGACCAAGATTGGGATTTGTCCATCCATATAACGGATAGATATGCTCTGGGCCCTCTCGGTGGAATGTCATCTAGTTAGCTTGCAAGCATGTGACTAGGTCACAAGGGATGACATAACATGGAACGAGTAAAGAGTACTTATCAGTAACGAGGTAGAACTAGGTATGGAGATACCGACGATCAAACCTCGGATAAATAGAGTATCGCGTGACAAAGGGAATTGGTTTCGTATGTTAATGGTTCTATCGATCACGAAGTCATCGTTGAGTATGTGGGAGCCGTTATGGATCTCCAGATCCCGCTGATGGTTATTGATCGGAGAGGTGTCTCCATCATGTCTACATATTCACGAACCGTAGGGTGACACACTTAAGGTTCGAAGTTGTTTTAAGTAGATATGGAATATGCGTTGGAGACCGAATGTTGTTCGGAGTCTCGGATTGGATCCGGGACATCACGAGGAGATCCGGAATTGTCCGGGGAATAAGATTCATATAATGGGGATCATTTTCTAAGTTAGGAAATGTTCCGGAGTGTTTGTATGGGGATTCTAGAAGGTTTTGAAATGTTTCGGAAGGTTCTAGAAGATATTTTGGAGTTTACTTGAAAACCAAGATAGGATAAGGGGAAACTTAAAGGGTAAGTAAAGGAAACTTGGGGAGGAAGGACTCTCCCCCCAAGCCTCCTTGTGCGCCGGCCCTAAGGGGTGGGAACCCTAGGCCGCACCCCTCCCTCTATATATAGAGGGGTGGAGGCGCCATCCCCCTTTGCCCCTCCCCACTCCAAACCCTAGCCGTCTCTCTCCTCCTCCTTCCATCCGCCCGGCTTAGGCGGCCTCGCAGAATTCTCTACTCCACCACCACCACCACGCCGTCAGCTGCTGGGATTCCGTGGAGAGATCTACTACCACGTCACTGAACGGGGAGAGGAAGGTCTCCTTCGACCGCACGCAGTGACCGATCAGGAAGCGCTTTTAACGCGGCGCCGGAAGGATCGTCTACTCGATCTTGAGATCGGCAAGTGATCGTCTACATCAACCACGAGATCCGATCTCGCACAAGGCTTTCGGATCTACAAGGGTTAGTACAGATCTATCTCGTTGCACATGTCTAATAGATTAGATCTTGGCTTTTATCTAGATTAGATCTAGGTTTTGTTCGTTCTTGCGGTAGAATTTTTTTGTTTTCCATGTTACGAACCCATCACCTCCTCTCTTCAATATGCAACTTGTATCGTAGAAACTTAATCAACAATAACTGAAGTTCCTGTTCATATAAAAATGATCAGCGATAACTTCTTGAACAACAACCTACAAAAAAATCAACTTTCTATATTGTTATAGAAAGTGCCACCACATGTTACCTTTTAAGACGCTCTTGTATGCTAGTTACTGGAACCTCGGGGCATGGTATGCCCACAACTCTGGCTGAATCAGCCGCCAAGGTGGTGATGTCGAATATTTGCTGATGAGGGGAGCCCCTGAATCGACAATGTCTGGGAGACGGTGCACCTCCCTCCGATTCTGCCTCCTTCTTCTGTCTATGGGACTCCAATTCTGCCGGCTGGCCAACAAACCCATGGTGAATCCATGGTTTGATGTGGATGCGGGCATCAACGGCCTAGACGACGCCATGGGGGGAATATGCGCGAAGAAGGCTAGTGCGACACAAGGTACCTCGAGGAGAATGGCAAGGCCTGCACATGGCGTGTCTCCCTAACGTGACCAGCAGTTCCATGTTGTGCAGGAAGGCGACGTCTCCGTAGAGGGAGAAGGGATCTGAGAACAAAGCAGGCACCAACAGTGGCCGCCACGAGGGTTTGGAGGGGGGCGATGGATCATGGCCTTACGGGAGAGAAATAGATAGGGATTGGAAGTAGTCGTGAAGCTGTGAAGCAGGAGACCAAGCAGTTACGTTTTTCTAGTATTGGGCTGAGACGGAAATAGTGTCTGGCATAGAGTATCTCTAACTCATCCCTATAATTTAGAGGACAAAAAGGTCAGACTAAACCTAACTTATTTGTTCATGTAAATTTTGCGCCGTAGAACCCATTCCCAATAATTTATAGGACTAAATTTTAATTTGGCTCAAACATATTATCAAACACTTGGTATACTCCTAGTTTGTACCAACAGTTTAGCTAAATTGGATGTCAACACCGCGCCGCCGGCCAAATTGGTTGTCGCTTGGGTCGCTCGGCAATGGAGGAGGCCAGCGCTAGCTGTGCATCCCCGAGCAGGCGGCGTCGCGCGTCCTTGGGCGCGTCTACCTCTGTGTCTAGGCGCCCATCCCCAACAGCCACTATCCTTCTCCTTCCGTCGCCGCCAACAGGTACGCCCATCCCCGGCGGCTCGGAGGAGAGAGGCGTGCTCGAGTGGCTGTCTGCGCTACATACAGAGGGGACGATTGGAGCGAGCGTGCGTCCTCGGGATCGCATCGGGTCGGCCTCCACCGCCGCGAGTTCAGGACCACACTCACACACCTGCGGGACATGGCCACGGCCGACAAGCCCGTCGGCGTCGGCGTGCAACTGTTCCTCACCACCATGAACATCATTACCGGCACACTGTGGGGCGATTCGAGACGATGGCGGCACAATTTGAGGTGGGGCGAATCCTGGCGAGCATGGTAGGGGAGGTTGGGAAGGGTGTCGGTGACAACGTGCCCCCCGGCGAGCATCCCAATGACGGCGGCGGGTCGACCAGTGTGTGGAGCAGGCCGGAGGCGGTAGTAGGCGCAGTGGAGAAATTATAGTATGGGGCCTCGCGATTTAGGAGCTGGGGAGGCCCTGAACTAAAATATTTAGTCCGCTAACGCAGATTGGAGATCGGTTAGGTGCGGTTTTTGATTTTAGAGGAGCAAATTTAGTCCTCTAAATATTTTTTGAATGGGTTAGAGATGCTCTTGCACCGGTCCTAAGAGGCTGACAATAATTTACATCCATATTCTATAAAATAAAAAATAAGTTTTTACCCAAAATCATAAGCTCTAGCGGTGCTCGTAAAACGCAAACCATAAACATCCGAGTACGGGGCATCGAATTCGCGATTTCTCACTTTGCGGGAGGCGGCGCCGAGCAGTCCCCGTAAACCGGTATTCTGTATTGTGGTTCCGATTTTTGGGGACTACTCGGCGGGATGAACTGAAAATAAAACTGTAAATATATTTCGACAGTTCCGACAGTTTCGATAGCAAAAAGACAGCAGTTCTGACAGTTTGTATGGCGATCATCGCATAAAATCTATCTTCAATTCTAATCCAATGACGCTTCCTGGTTTGGTCATTTCCATGGACAGCATCGAGTGACACTTCCGACCATGCTCGGCACAAGCAAGTGTCCTCAATCTCGATGTAGTTCACGGTCCTCCTCTTCTTTTCTTTCGCCTCATCATAGGTGGCTTGATCAACCTATTCCAATGCATCCTCTTTACCATCCTCTTCCAATGCACCCTCTTCACCGTCCTCCACCTCATCATCATCTCCATCCAAATCATATGCATCGAGTGGTGGCTCAGTGATGCACACCTCGCTATCGTTGAGTAATTGCACGAATGAGATAGGGGCAGATCCCTCTTCGTACCTTGGTGGCACCACCAACACGCTAGACGCCAACCGGGGGCTTCGGTGAGGCGATTCACCAACGACGGGCATGTCAGAGAGGAATGGGCGGATCGCTTCTTCTTGGCGCCCGAGCTACCTTCTTGGACCGTTGGGCTTCTTCCGTGGTGCGGCCACCTTCTTGGGCTGAGCGACGGGTGCCGGGACGGAGAAAGGCGTAGCATGAGCACCGCCGGTCACGGAAGCGGCGGCCGACGAGACGACCTGCCCGGCCGCGCGCTTCCTCTTCTTGAGGGCCGACGCGGCGGCGGCCGGCGAGCCCACGTGGACTGCTGGAGCGACGGAGGACGGCTGCTGTGGGCGCGGAACCTCAGCAGCTACCGACAGGAGCTGTGCGGGTTCCATGGCGTCGATTCCGCGCGGCGGCGAGGGCGGAGAGCGACGGGGGAGGTAGATCGATGGCGGCGACGAAGCGGAAGCGGAAAGGGAGGTGGAGGAAACTTCCATCTCGCCAAAAAAGAAGAGGAGTGCGGGTTGGCGCTCGGTTCGCCCGCGGAAACAGATATGCTCGGGTCGGAGTGTGATATTTGGCGCTCCCCGTGAAACTTTTTTCGAACTAGGTGTGTTTACGGGCACTGGTCGGCGCGCGATTTTTCCGGAGCACCGATAAAACGGCGGTGATTTTATGGGTTAGGGTGTTTACGGGTACTACTAGAGATGCTTTAAGGGCATAGGCGCCAGAGGTGGCTTCAGCAACCCCATAGGCAACCAGGATTAAGCTATTACTCCCTCTATTTTAAAATATAAGATGTTTTAGCTTTATGAAAGAAGTGTATCTAGACTAATTTTTAATGTAATATGTTCACTTCGATGAACCTAGGGGTCTACTAGATACTTATTTTGAAAGGGAGGGAGTAGATAACTACCAGCAAAAAACCGGGATTTTGTAAGTAAAAAGTTCCTAGGAAAGTTTGTGTCATTGTGTCCAGACCTAGCGAACTCGAGCATCATGGCGCCGCCACCGCGCGACATCGATTCCGCGCCAGCGCTTCCGGAAGAGCTCGCCGAGGAGATCCTCCTCTGCCTCCCGCACGACGAGCCGTCGTGCCTCGTCCGCTCGACTGTGTTCTTGACGTTTTTCTGCGCGTACTCGTCGGAGACCGGCTTGTGGGGCAATCTGATGGCGGTTCCTTTCCTCGTATAAACGCGCACTGGAGTATGACTTGTCCGGGCGGGGCTTGTGGGTGATGAACCTACCGGGGCCATTAGCTTCCTGCGAGATGGGAATTGTCCTCATGCCGATGGGGGACGGTCGACTGGGTGGCGCCGGAGTCAAGGAGACCCGTCTCTATCTGTGGTCGAGGGAAGCGTATCACAACGGTGTTGCATCATGGGTACAGAGCAGGGTCATTGAATTGCACAATATAATGCCAGTTGATGCTCTCTCAGCCTCGCGAACCGCAGGTGTGACGGGCTTTGCCGAAGAAGCAAATGTCATTTTTCTGAATACAGTTGCTGGCGTCTTTGCAATTGACCTCGGCACAGAGCAAGCGAGGAAGGTGTACGAGAATTTGAAGACCTATGAAGCTTTGATTCCATTCAGCAGCTTCTACATTCCAGGTACCGTGCATTCCCTTAGTTCTGATTTTTACCAATATGTCAATTAACCACGCTAGAGAAAGGTGGACTGATAGTCACAAATATTGGGATGGCAATTTTATTTCTTACCCAGTGCTTACTTGATGTATAATTTCAGAGAATTTCAACATCGTTTTGGACTGTTCAAGACATACATAAAAAGTGAAACTCAAATGTTTTATTCTCTCTGCCCTCCGTACTCGTACAAATGCCAAAGTAGTTTGCTATTTGCTGTTAGTGCTATGTGTTTCTGGTCGCAGATATTGGCAGCAGCCATTTTTGTGCAGTTAGTTCAAGTTGAGCTAGTTACTCAATATAGTGGATGACTCCTGTAGTGAGATACTGAGAACCAAGCAATGCATAAGTAGTAAGTTAGCATCCATTAGTACAAACTACAAAGGCAATGTTGGTACCACCTCAGATATCTATATAGACAGAGAAGTTACTGCTAATGTTGTTTTCACTTTTTCTGTTAGTACAAAGGCAGGCAACTATTTGCTGCGTGAAGCTTTTTATTCACATACGTTGTGTGCCAAACAGTCTTTGCAATTGGAACAAAGGGCATGTTCGTATTTTAAGAGCACTACTGGGAATTGGAACTCATTCTAGTTATGTTTAGGAGTTTATTCTGGGAGGAACTACGTCCCAGTCCATGAAATGAAATTTAAAGTGCAAGAGTAACGTGAGGAAGTCAACAACATTCATGACGATGGCAATGTTTTATGGGAAATAAAAGTGGTGTGCAAGTTTTAATATGTGGAGTAAATATACGTGTCCTTTCTATAAGTATTACGGTTGCCGCTTAATTGTGTGGAAGGTATTTGAGTCACTTTTTGTTAATTTACCTAGGATGTATTGTAGCAATAATACTGCATCAATTACCGTGTATAATGTGTACATCCTATTAGATTAGTACACAGTTAATCTAGTATAGAGTAGCATGGACACATTTTAATTGTATTTTTTTGGTTTTACTAAGTAATTGCAATAACACCACATCAGTCAGATTTGTCATTTGGATGTCATACTAGATTAGTACGCAAAACTAATTGATATTTGTATACTTGCATGGGACACATTTTCATAATATTTTTTAACTATTATTTCCATATATAACTACTCCCTCCATTTCAAAATATAAGATGTTTTAGTTTTGTGAAGAGAGTGTATCTAGACTCTTTTTAGTGTGTAGGTTCACTCTAAACCTAAATGAACCTACACACTAGAAGGCGTCTAGATACACTCTATTTACAAAGCTAAAATATCTTATATTTTAAAACGGAGGGAGTATATATCAACATTCAGTTTCGTTGTTTTGTATGTGACTGCATCAGTGCACGAAATGATAGATCGCACCAGACCTAGAGTAAGGACGTATGTCAAGCCAATCAATAATTTGGACACGAGATGACATGTCGTTTTCTCCCATGGTATTAGGGTAATTTAAATAAAAATAACCCAAACTCGAAACAAATTTAAATAATAAACCTATGCCAAAATAATTTTTTTACAGCTAACCTTTACACTTCTCACCCTGCTGCCGGGCGCTGCAAACCAAGGCGCGCGCCATCGCCGCCAGGCGCCCAATAATATATCGCCCGGCCTCGTGGGCCATGGCGCCGCAGCGATGCCACGCTGGCTCGACCCTGCAGCGCCAGCCCAACTGGCGCCGCACTTACCACTGCCGCTCCCGTCGGTGCGGCGCGGCAGCCCGTGCCACGCTGGCGCGTGGGCCCCATGCAGCGTTAGTGCCGCGCCACACGGGCTGGCGCCGCACCCAGGCCTGCCGCGCACGGCGCCGCACAAGAAGCATCACTAAGACGCGCGGGGCTCGGCCCGGCCCGACCCTCTTCTTCCTCTTCCTCTCCAACTCCTCACAGAGAAGAACCACTCATGGCGGCGGCTAGGGTTGACCTCCTCCTCCTCTAATCCTTCTCCAATCTATCGATTTTGCCTGTGGATCTTGTTGTTGAGCACCCCTCCAGGTATTCGTCCAAGAAATCCCTCTCTTTGTCCAATGAATCTCACTAATTTTGATAGTTTAGGAAAACCCTAGTTCATCCCAAAATCAAGACATATAGTTGTTTCCTTGATTACTTAAAGGAGGATAGATATGTGGTAGTGTGTCTAGATATATATGTGATATGTGGAAACCCTAGTTCATCCCAAAATATTAGTATGTATGTTCATATATAGTGGCCACATAGAGATGTGCTTGTCAAATATTAGTATGCTTGTCAAATATTAGTATGTATGTTCATATATAGTGGCCACATAGAGATGTGCTTGTCAAATATAGTGGCCACATAGTGATATGTGGAAACCCTAGTTCATCCCAAAATATTAGTATGTATGTCAAATATATATGTTTGAAATTATATATGTGCTTGTAGCTTGAAACTATATGCTTGGAATAAATTTGTAGTATGTATGCTCATATAGATATGGTTGTTAGCAATACTTCATCATGTGGTTGTTAGCCCACATAAAATTTGCTCACATAAAATTTGCTCACATAGATATGATCATATAGAAAGCACTCTATTCATATTAGTATGCTATTTACAAATTACTCACATTTTTAGTTGTACTTTCTTTTTTTAATTATATAGTATGTCGGAATCGGAATAGGAAGAAACCCATGCCCCAACCTATGTAGAACCCGGATTTGTCGAAGGCACATCGCTTCTTGAGACGGCGTATGATAAGCGTCATCGTGCCTTCCTGATGACCGAGCGGGTAAGAAAAATAAACCCAACTATTCATGTTGTGTTGCTAAAGTTTGATGGAGATGATATAATCGAGCTTGTATGTGTGCAGACTCTTGTTCCCCTACGACTGAGGTATCACGGGCATTTCCAAGAGATGATGCCATACGATGATCGGTACACGGTGCACATCCAAGCACTAGGACTGCTTCCATTCATCCATATGGTCAACCGTGGTACACCGTACATGAACCCTGCTGCCATCACCGCGCTTGTCGACCGGTGGAGGCCGGAGACGCATAGCTTTCACCTCCGTACCGGTGAGATGACTGTGACTCTCTAGGACATGTCCATGATCCTCGCACTCCCTATCCAGGGGGATCCGCTCTGCATTAACACATCCTCTGACAACTGGCATGACCGGATGTGTTCCCTTACTGGTGGTAAGTGTCCCGGTGATACTATAAACAAACAGGGGGTAAAATTGAGGGTCACAGCCGGGGCTACTTCCAAGTGGATATCACAGAACTTCAGTACATGCCCTGAGAATGCTAGTGATGATGAGGTCATGATATATGCCCGTGTTTATGTGTGGTATGTTATCACGAAGACTTAGTTTTTCCCATCTTGTACCGACAGGTAATGAAGTGCTTACTTTTTCCCATCTTTACATGTGCTCTTTGAATGTCCCCATGATTAAACTTAGTTTGCTTTGGTGTGTAGCTGGACGAGGCTTGTCGAAGAACTGGTCCTGAGGCTTACATTGGTGGTCCATTGCTACTTCTCTCGGTGTGGATGTGGGAACGCTTTCTAGTTGGATGGCCCAATAAAATGCCCGCCAAGGATTATATCGATGGAGCGAACCGATCGAGGTGGCCAACTTGGGCTTACAATTGGGACGTGGTCTCCAAGCCCCCAACCGACCTACAAGCGGCGTATATTAGATACACCAATGAGTTTGACAACCTTCTCCCGGAGCAAGTAAGAATTTCCAACCCATATATACCATTTAGCATTCCGTTCAACTACTTTACTTATTGAACTATCTTGTGTGTGATTAAGGTTGTATGGGAGGTATATGGTCCTAGGGACAATTTTGATTCCGAGGATTTTCGTCTTAACCCGCAGTGCGACGCCGAATGTAATCTTTGGTACATGCAGTGCCCCATGATATGCATGTGGGTTGTTGGGCTGCATATGCCGCAGCGGGTTATGAGACAGTTTGGTCTCTATCAGTCTACCCCTCCGGATTGGTAGGACACCGGCATCGAGCTCCACCGGTAAGAATTGCTTCTATACATGTTTCCCAATACGATGTATGATAGTTGTGTGTGCTAAACAAATTGCGATTTGTTCATACACAGGTTGGACAGACTTAAGAGCAAGAAGACGAACTGGGACAAGATTCACCAGAAGCACGTGTCTCGGTTTCTCATTTGTGTGAAAGAAGCTAAGAAATCAAAAAGAATGATCGCACAACCCCATTGTGAGGATGCTTTCAGTGAGTACCTCCACTGGTTTCTAGACAACACTCGTATTAAGATCCTACCGGATGCCTATCCAGAAGACATTTTGGAAGAGCCGCTGCCTGGTTTTGACGACCTAAGCAACCTAGAGTACAACCAGATCGTTAGAGAAGGGCGCCAAACCTCCTTTGCACCTGTGATCAACTTTGCGGTAAGTCAGATAGTATTTATTCGTGTTACCACCTCAACAAAATATATAATCCATGTCTTCATTTCCTTTCATGTCAGCGCACGGAGGTCCAGAAGCAGGCGAATGAATTGGAGGGTGCTTTAGAGTATCCAAGGAACGAGGAGGGCCATAACAAGTTAAGAGAATTCGTTAAGCGGCAGGCACAAAAGTTACGTCGCCTCGCGAATTTGCTTGGTTGCCGGGACCCCGAGGTTGCAACGTCGTCCAAGAAACGGGCCAAGTCGACATCAGAAGAGGAAGGTAGCCCCGAAGAATAGCAATCTACTACGGTATGACATAATATGACCGTTGTTATCCTTTAATCAATTGTCATGTATCACAACTCAACTGAGATCATTGTTCTCACTCTAAAGGCCGAAGATGAAGATGGGGCCATGTCAGACGACATGCTATTGGAGAGGTACCGAGTACAAGTCCGCAATCAAACTAAGCCCAAGGTACGGTCCGCAATCAAGCTTAGGCCAAGGAACTGTTGGAGATATGCCCTAGAGGCAATAATAAATGTAGTTATTATTATATATCTTTGTGTTTATGAT
Source organism: Avena insularis (assembly GCA_023614405.1). Classification (NCBI taxonomy): domain Eukaryota; kingdom Viridiplantae; phylum Streptophyta; class Magnoliopsida; order Poales; family Poaceae; genus Avena; species Avena insularis. The sequence continues at coordinate 416,422,036 of CM042686.1, read as the reverse complement.
AAATGTTTATATTCATGCTATAATAGTATTAACAAGGAAACATTAATACTTGTGTGAATTGTAAACTTAATTTGAAGTCCCTAGTATAGCCTCTATACTTCACTAGCTTGTTGGTTGATTGATGATTGTGGTTTCCCTATCATGAACATTGAGATGTTATCAACAACAAGATCATATCGTTAGGAGAATGATATGGTGGACATACTCCTATAGATAAGCGTAGCATAAAGATCAAGTCATTTCAATAGTTCAATTGATATATGCTTTCTGATACATAGTAACCTAATTCCTTCGACCATGAGATCATGCATATCACCTTTACTGGATGGATGCTTTGATGTCATCAAACACCACACCGTAACAGGGTGGCTATAAAGGTGGCATTGAGTGTTCGGAAAGTATTGGTTGAAACACATGGATCAAGAGTGGGGTTTGTCCATCCACATGACGGATAGATATTCTCTGGGCCCTCTCGGTGAAATGTCATCCAATTAGCTTGCAAGCATGTGACTTGGTCACAAGGGATCACATATCACGGGAACGAGAAAAGAGTACTTATCAGTAACGAGGATGAACTAGGTATGCAGAGATACCGACGATCATAACCTCGGATAAGTAACATATCGTGAGACAAAGGGAAATTTGTATCGTATGTAAGTGGTTCATTCGATCGCAAAGTAATCGTATAAATATGTGGGAGCCATATGAATTTCCAGATTCCTCTATTGGTTATTGTTCGGAGAAGTGTCTCGATCATGTCCGCATAATTCACGAACCGTAGGGAGACACACTTAAGGATTCGACGTTGTTTGAGTAGTTATGGTATTATGAGAAAGAGACCGAATGTTGTTCGGAGTCTCGGATGGGATCCGGGATATCACGAGGTGATCCGGAATGGTCCGGAGAATAAGATTCATATAAGGAAAGTCCCGTTTTGGAGTTGGGGAATGGTTCCGGTGTTTTCATCGGGAACATTCTAGAAGGTCCCGGAATGTCCGGCACTCCGGAGGGGGAAGGGTACATGAATGTGTCATTGTAAGTTGGAATGATTGCATCATGTACTAAGTGTTCTCGCTGTCCAAAATAAAGGGTTTATTTAAATCCTAAATTGAAAAGTCAAACGGCTAGTTTGAAAGTCAAACGGCAAGTTTTGGAAAGTGGAAAGAGGAGGAGAAGAGGAAACCGACTTGGGGGAGGAGTCCCCTTGGCCGGCGCGCCTCCCAAGGCCGACTTGGGGAGGGACTCCTCCCTTGGCCGCCGCCTCCCACCTATAAAGGAGGGCAGGGCCTCCCTCCTAGGACACACTAGTTCCTATCCTCTAAACTAAACCCTAGACCTAAACCCCGGTTTAGAGCTATTTCATTTTAGAGCCTTCTAATTGGTTTAGAGCCCTCTAATTGGTGTGTCTAATTACTAGACCACTAATAGCCTCTCTCATAAGCTCCACCATACTACCTGGCTTAAGGCGAAGCCTGGGATTTCCCTCTACTTAGGTACCACGCGTTGTCTTCTGGGAATCACGAGGAGAGTGCTACAACCTCCGCGTCACTGGAACAAGGGAGAGGAAGGTCTTCGTCGATACCGAACGCAGTGACCGATCATGGGAGCGCCTGGAACGTGGCCGGAAGGATCGCTCACGCGATCTTGAGATCGGAAAGAGTACGACTACATCACCCACGAGAATCTGCTCTCGTTAAACACTTTGGAATCTTCGAGGGTGAGTTATTCCATCGACTCGTTGCTGCAATCTAGTAGATAGATCTTGGCTTGTTTGTTTGTATGCGATAGAAATTTTTGTTTTCCATGCTACGAACCCCTACGGTGGTATCGAGCCGTGTCTATATGTAGATCTGCAGACGAGTAGAACACAATGGTCATTGTGGGCGTTGATGCTTTTATTGTAGATTGCTTTTTGTGTACTTTGCATCTTACGGTATGTTGGGATGAAGCGGCCCGGGCTAACCTTACATGACATCGTTCATGAGACTTGCTCCACGCTTGACATGCAACTTGTATTGCATAAGTGGCTTTATGGTGCTGTTTCTCCTAGCATAGTAAAGATCCAATTTACAACGGGTGACCAACAATGCTAGTATCAATGTTGTGGTTCTTGTTCGTAAGTTAGAACGACACTTATTGAAAGCCCCAAACCACGTAAAATATGCAAAGAAAGTAGAGGCGTCTAACTTTGTTTTGCAGGTGTGCGATGATGTGATATGGCCATGATTGTGATTATATTTGATGTATGCAATGTTCCTTATTGTAAGTTGGCAACCGCAGAGCCATATGGTTGTCTTTAATTTCTGTTAAGACCTGCGTGTCTATTCAAAATAGTTGTAATAGTTGAAGCTGGTGGACGACAACCATGAAGAAGCGTCATTGACCTTGATGCTATGCCGGTGATGATGGAGATCATGTTCGTGCTTGAAGATGGAGATCGGAAGCACAAAGAAGAAAGGCCATATCATATCACATATTATGAATTGCATGTGATGTTAATCCTTTATGCATCTTGTATTGCTTAGTAGACGACGGTAGCATTATAAGATGATCCCTCATGCACATAAATTTCAAGTTCTAAAGTGTTCATCCTTAGTATGCACCGTTGCCAAAGCTTGCTGCTTCGAAGCACCACGTGATGATCGGGTGTCTTTGATTCCGCGGGTGAATACAACGTAAGCAAGCCAGATTTGCTTATGCGGTAGCTAAGGTTTGATCTTGACGAGCCTAGCATGTACGACATGGCCTCGGAACACGGATCGCCGAAAAGGCAAAGCATGAATCATATAGTAGATATGATGAACATGATGATTGTTCGCCATTGAAACTATATCAACTCTCGTGATGATCGGTGTTGATGTAGTGGATTTGGTTAGTGTGATCACTAAAACAATGTGAGGGATGTTGTTTTGAGTGGGAGTTCACCTAGTTTAATTTCATTAATTAATTTGAACTCAATTTGTCATAAACTTAGTCTAAACTATTGCAAATATGTTGTAGATCAATGGCAGCCCCTACCATCAATTTTAATGCGTTCCTAGAGAAAGAAAAGTTGAAAAACAATGGAAGCAACTTCGTGGATTGGTTCCGCAATTTGAGGATTGTCCTCACAGCTGGTAATTTGACCTATGTGCTGGATGCACCGCTGGGTGACCCACCTGCAGCTGATGCTACCGATGAAGTAAAGAATGTTTACCTCGCTCGGAAGAATCAGTACTCCATAGTTCAGTGTGCTATCTTGTATGGTTTAGAATCGGAGCTTCAGAAAAGGTTTGAAGAGTCAGATCCATATGATATTGTCGAGGATCTCAAATTAATCTTTGAGACTCATGCGGCAATTGAAAGTTATGAAGCTTCTGAAAAGTTCTTTAACTGCAAGATGGAAGAGGGCAGCTCCGTCAGTGAGCATGTGCTTAAAATGTCTGGGCACGTGAATAAACTTCAAAGCTTGGGTATAGTGATTCCTAATACTTTGGGGGTTTACCGCATCCTCCAATCACTACCACCAAGTTACAAGAACTTTGTGATGAACTACAACATGCAGAACATGAACAAAGAGTTGCCAGAACTGTTTGCTATGTTAAAATCTGCAGAAGTGGAGATCAAGAAAGAGCACCAAGTGTTGATGGTCAATAAGACCACCAAATTCAAGAAAGGCAAGTCTAAGCAGAAGGGACACTTCAAGAAGGGTGGTAAGAAAGTTACCACGCCGACGAAGAAGACCAAGGCTGGACCTAAGCCTGAAACTGAGTGCTTTTCCGCAAGGGAGAAGGTCCTCGGAAGCGGAATTGCCCAAAGTACTTGGCGGATTTGAAGAACGGCAACATCAAGAAGAAAGGTATATCGATATACATGTTATTGATGTGTATCTCACTAGTATTCGTAGTAGTGCGTGGGTATTTGTTTCTGGTTCGGTTGCTCATATTTGTAACTCAAACAGGGCTGCGAATAAACGGAAGCTAGTGAAGAACGAGGTGACGATCTGGCGTAGAAACGGATCAAAGGTTGATGTGATCGCGAAGGCACGCTACCTCTTCATCTACCATCGGGATTAGTTTTATACTTAAATAATTGTTATTTGGTGCTGCGTTAAGCATGAACATTATATCGTGATCTTGTTTATTGTAGACGGTTACTTGTTTAAATCCGAGAATAATGGTTGTTCGATTTATATGAGTAATATGTTTTATGCACATGCACCTTTGATAGATGGTCTATTCATATTGAATCTCGATAGTGGAAATACACATATCAATAACATTGAAGCTAAACGTTTGAAATCAAGCGATAATTCGACCTATATGTGGCAATCGCTGCCTTGGTCACATTGGAGTGAAGCGTATGAAGAAACTCCATTCCGATGGACTTCTTGAATCACATTAATGTGAATCACTTGAAAGATGCTAGTCATGTCTGATGTGTAAAATGACTAAGACTCCATTTTCTGGTATAATGGGCGAGCTATGACTTATTGGAAATCATACATACCGATGTGTGGTCCAATGAGTGTAGCATCGCGATGGTTATCGTTATGTTCTTACCTTCACGGATGACTTGAGTAGATATGGGTATATCTATTTCATGAAACATAAGTCCAAAACTTTCGAGAAGTTTAAGGAGTTTCAAAGTGAAGTAGAGAATCAACGTAACAAGAAGATTAAATTTCTACGTTCTGATCGTGGAGGTGAATATCTAAGTTACGAGTTTGGCGAGCATTTGAAGAAATGTGGAATACTTTCGCAGTTGACACCGCCGGGAACACCACAGCGTAATGGTGTGTCCGAACGTCGTAATCGAACTCTCTTAGATATGGTTCGTTCTATGATGTCACTTACAGATTTACCACTATCATTTTGGGGTTATGCATTAGAAACAGCCGCATTCACTTTAAATAGGGCACCGTCTAAATCCGTTGAAACGACACCATATGAATTATGGTTTGGGAAGAAACCTAAATTGTCGTTCCTTAAAGTTTGGGGATGCGAAGCCTATGTAAAGAAGTTACAGCCGGACAAGCTTGAACCCAAAGCGGAAAATGCGTCTTCATAGGATACCCGAAGGAAACTATTGGGTATACCTTCTATCATAGATCCGAAGGCAAAATCTTTGTTGCCAAGAATGGATCCTTTCTAGAGAAGGAATTTCTCTCGAAAGAAGTGACTGGAAGGAAAGTAGAACTCGACGAGGTTGTCGAACCTTCTCTCGAAATTGCGAGTAGCGCAACACCGGAAGAAGTTCCTGTGGTGCCTGCACCAATAAGAGAGGAAGCTAATGATGGTGATCATGAAACTTCGGTTGAAGTTGCTCTGAGCCTCGGAGGTCAACGAGAACTCGTACCACTCCATTGGTATGATTCGTTATGACTGTCATGGTGGTGGACAACACCGATGACCCCGAGACATATGAGGAAGCGATGATGAGCCCAGATTCCAATAAATGGCAAGAAGCCATGAAATCCGAGATTGGATCCATGTACGAAAACCAAGTATGGACTTTGGTGGACTTACGGATGACCGAAGGTCATCGAGAACAAATGGATGTTCAAGAAGAAAACAGATGCTGATCGTAATGTTTCTTTCTAAAGCTCGACTTGTCGCAAAAGGGTTTCGACAAATTCAAGGAGTTGACTACGATGAGACTTTCTCACCGGTAGCGAAGCTAAAGTCTGTGAGGATTATGTTAGCAATCGCTGCATGTTATGATTATGAGATATGGCAGATGGATGTCAAAACAGCATTCCTCAATGGAGACATTGATGAAGAGTTGTATATGATGCAACCCAAAGGTTTTGTCGATCCTAAAGATGTTAACAAGGTATGCAAGCTTCAACGGTCCATCTATGGATTGAAGCAAGCATACCGAAGTTGGAATCAACGTTTTGATAAGGTAATCAAAAGTTTTGGTTTTATACAAACTTATGGAGAAGCTTGTATTTACAAGAAAGTGAGTGAGCTCTGTAGCATTCTTAATACTGTATGTGGATGACATATTGTTGATTGGGAATGATGTAGACCTTCTTAATAGTGTCAAGGAATATTTGAATAATAGTTTTTCAATGAAGGATCTTGGCGAAGCACTTACATATTAGGCATATAGATTTATAGAGAGAGATCGACACGCCAAATATCATTGTCACAAAGTACATATTTGGACAAAGTTCTAAAGAGGTTTGGAATGGAAGATAGCAAGAAAGGGTTCTTGCCCATGTTGCCCAATACGACCTTGAGTAAAACTCAAAGTCCGACATCGGCAGAAGATAGAGAAAGGATGAGTAAGACTCCTATGCATCAGCCATAGGATCTCTAATGTATGCCATGCTATGTACTAGACCCGACATTGCATATCTCGTTAGTTTAACTAGCAGATATCAAAGTGATCGAGAGTGGATCATTGGACGTCAAAAACATCCTTAAGTACTTGAGAAGAACTAAGGATATGGTTCTTTCTTATGGAGGTGATGAACAGCTCGTTGTTAATGGTTACACCGATGCTAGTTGGAACACCGATCCGGATGATTCTAAATCACAACTGGATAATATTTATTTTGAATGGTGCAGATTAGCTGGAGGAGTGCAAAGCAAAGAGTTGTGGCGAGATCTTCAACTGAATCGAATACATGGCGCTCGGAGGCTTCACAAGAAGCGATATGGATGAAAGAGTTCATTACAGAGCTGGGTGTGGTTCCTAGTGCGCTGGACCCAATGTCTATCTCTTTGTGATAACATGGGCGCCATAGCCAATGCGCAAGAACCAAGGTCACACAAGAAGTGAAGCATATCAAGCTGCGTTTCCACGCTATTCGAGAACATATCCAGGATGGGGATATAAAGATTTGCAAAGTACACACAGATCTGAATGTGGCGGATCCGTTGACTAAACCTCTCCGAGGGCAAAACATGACCAACACCAAACTGCCATGGGTGTTCGGTATATTACCATGTAATCTAGATTAGATGACTCTAGTGCAAGTGGGAGACTGTTGGAGATATGCCCTAGAGGTAATAATAAATGTAGTTATTATTATATATCTTTGTGTTTATGATAAATGTTTATATTCATGCTATAATAGTATTAACAAGGAAACATTAATACTTGTGTGAATTGTAAACTTAATTTGAAGTCCCTAGTATAGCCTCTATACTTCACTAGCTTGTTGGTTGATTGATGATTGTGGTTTCCTATCATGAACATTGAGATGTTATCAACAACAAGATCATATCGTTAGGAGAATGATATGGTGGACATACTCCTATAGATAAGCGTAGCATAAAGATCAAGTCATTTCAATAGTTCAATTGCTATATGCTTTACGATACATAGTAACCTAATTCCTTCGACCATGAGATCATGCATATCACCTTTCTCTGGATGGATGCTTTGATGTCATCAAACACCACACCGTAACAGGTGGCTATAAAGGTGGCATTGAGTGTTCGGAAAGTATTGGTTGAAACACATGGATCAAGAGTGGATTTGTCCATCCACATGACGGATAGATATTCTCTGGGCCCTCTCGGTGAAATGTCATCCAATTAGCTTGCAAGCATGTGACTTGGTCACAAGGGATCACATATCACGGAGCGAGAAAAGAGTACTTATCATTAACGAGGATGAACTAGGTATGCGGAGATACCGACGATCATAACCTCGGATAAGTAACATATCGTGAGACAAAGGGAAATTGGTATCGTATGTAAGTGGTTCATTCGATCGCAAAGTAATCAGAAATATGTGGGAGCCATATGAATTTCCAGATTCCTCTATTGGTTATTGTTAGGAGAAGTGTCTCGATCATGTCGCATAATTCACGAACCGTAGGGAGACACACTTAAGGATTCGACGTTGTTTGAGTAGTTATGGTATTATGAGAAAGAGACCGAATGTTGTTCGAGTCTCGGATGGGATCCGGATATCACGAGGTGATCCGGAATGGTCGGAGAATAAGATTCATATAAGGAAAGTCCGTTTTGGAGTTGGGGAATGGTTAGGTGTTTTCATCGGAACATTCTAGAAGGTCCCGGAATGTCGCACTGAGGGGGAAGGGTACATGAATGTGTCATTGTAAGTTGGAATGATTGCATCATGTACTAAGTGTTCTCGCTGTCCAAAATAAAGGGTTTATTTAAATCCTAAATTGAAAAGTCAAGCTAGTTTGAAAGTCAAGCAACAAGTTTTGGAAAGTGGAAAGAGGAGGAGAAGAGGAAACCGACTTGGGGAGGAGTCCCTTGGCCGCGCCTCCCCAAGGCCGACTTGGGAGGACTCCTCCCTTGGCCGCCCTCCCACCTATAAAGGGAGGCAGGGCCTCCCTCCTAGCACACACTAGTTCCTATCCTCTAAACTAAACCCTAGATCTAAACCCCGGTTTAGAGCTATTTCGGTTTAGAGCCTTCTAATTGATTTAGAGCCTTCTAATTGATTTAGAGCCTTCTAATTGGTGTGTCTAATTACTAGACCACTAATAGCCTCTCTCATAAGCTCCACCATACTTTGGCTTAAGGCTGAAGCCTGGGATTTCCCTCTACTTAGGTACCACGCCACAGTCTGCTTAGGAATCACGAGGAGAGTGCTACAACCTCCGCTGCTTTGGAACAAGGGAGAGGAAGGTCTTAACGGTACCGAGAACGTGTGACCTGCGGGGCGCTTCCGAGCGATGGGCGGAAGGATCGTCTACGCGATCTTGAGATCGGAAAGAGTACGACTACATCACCCACGAGAATCTGCTCTCGTTAAACACTTTGGAATCTTCGAGGGTGAGTTATTCCATCGACTCGTTGCTGCAATCTAGTAGATAGATCTTGGCTTGTTTGTTTGTATGCGATAGAAATTTTTTGTTTTCCATGCTACGAACCCCTACAGGAACCCTCCAATTATCGATTCCGAGGATGATGAGGAACCGCGCCAGAAGATGCCTCCGAGAAGAGGAGGCAAGAGTAAGCGTGCGAGAAAGTAGATATGTTGTTGGAAGTGGACTTGTTTGATCCTATGTTGAAAGTTGACTTGTTGGATTTTATGTTTGTGCGAACTTGTTGGAAGTTTCTTGTGGAACTTGTTGGATCCTACGTTGGAAGTGGACTTGTATGAACTAGTTGGACTCTTCAACACAAATATTGTGTTCATGTCGCAAGCGTTTATCCTTCTACTTCAATGTTGCATACACAATTTTTATGAACTTGTATGAACTTGTTGGATCCTTCTACTTGTATGAACTTGTTGGATCCTTCTACTTCAATGTTGCATACACAAATATTGTGTTCATGTCGCAAGCGTTGGAAGTGGACTTGTATGAAAAAATGGCGAACAGATAGACTAAAGGGCACTCCAGGCCTGCCGCGCCACGGGAGAAGGCGCTGTAAGGTCTGCCGCGCCATGGCGTAAGGCGCCGCGCTTCTCCGTGCAGCGCCGTCCAGGGTGGCACCGCACCCTTCTCGAAATAGTTGGAGTACTGACCCTAGGTCTGCTGCGCCGGCCAGCGTGGCGCCGCACGCTCCCAGGTCTGCCGCGCCTTCCAGCGTGGCGCCGCAATCTGCGACCTCTTACCCTCACTCTGAGCGGTGCGGCTGCCATGCCGAGGGCAGCGCGCGGCAACACGTCTTGGCGCGCCGTCCAGGGTGGCGCCGCACTCTCCTAGGTCTGCCGCGCCTTCCAGCGTGGCGCCGCACTCCTGGCCAGCCTCTTACACGCCTATCTGAGATGGTGCGGTGCCACGCCAGAGCGGTGGCGCCAGGCAACACGTCTGCGCGGCCAGCGTGGCGCCGCACTTCTCCAGGCGTGCTGCGCCGTCCAGCTTGGCGCCGCACTCCTGGACAGCCTCTTACCTGCCTATCTGGCAGTGCGGCTTGCGCGCAGGTGGTAGCTGACTGCCGTGCAGGCTGCCAGCGTGGCGCCACACTTCTCCAAGCGTGCCGCGCCGTCCAGCTTGGCGCCGCAACCTCTTGGGCCGCGCCTTCGAGCGTGGCGCCGCAGCCTCACACTTCGAAATAAGTGGAGTATACTGACCCAGGGCTGCCTCTTACCCCCTATAATTCAATACACATATTTCAGAAATAGATCACATAATTCAATACATATAGTTCAGAAATGGATCACATAATTCAATACACATAGTGGAGTCTCAAATGGATCACATAGTTTTCCCATCCAATACGCATAGTTCTCAAAATAAGTTCATCTTAGGTTAACACATCGCACGACGAAATAGTTCATCCCGAGCCTCGCCGTCTATAAGTCTAGAACACGAGGCCATTTTCCCTTCTTCTTGCGCTTCTCGTCTTCCTCCTGGGAGCACCACGCCGTTTAACGCTTCCTTTCCCTCTCCGCATCCCGAGCCTCCTTAGTGATGCGTTTCTCTTCCTCTTCTTGCTTGCGACGCTCGTCCTCACGTTGCTTGCGCCTCGCCGCCATCTCCTCGTTACGCACAGCTTCTTGGTACCGACGTCTTACTATTGCCCTATCGATCTCCTGGATAGTCTTCGTAGCTTCAGATTGCTCGAGGTCTATCCAAGTGTAGTACCTGCATACTGGAGGGGAGACTACAAGATAATAGAGCATGTTATTAATATGATATGAAATAAAGGTTCTTAAATTAAATTGCTTTGTGCATACCGGTGGTCTCATACGGGTTGCGGGTACGCACGGGAGAGCGAGCATAGTTGGCACACATGAAGAACTTTATTCCCCAAGTATCGGAATTGTAGTCGATGGACTCCTTAACAATGCAATCATCTTCGCACCAACAAATTGGAACCTCCTTTCCATGGGCCTTGGATGTACGATATGCCCTCCGTGGCCTTTCCGCTTGATCGGCGCAAGGTGGCCTAGCATTGGACCTCCTCTTCCTCTCCTCATCTTCCTTCTCCTTTTTCTTCTTCATCTCTTCCTCTTCCTTCTCTTTTTTCCTCTTCCTCTCTTCCTCTTCCTTCTTCCTCTTCTTCTCTTCCGCTTCGTCCTCCTTTTTTCTCAAGTCGTGAGCAAGTTGAACCACCGAATCAAACTCACGAGCAAATGTCTCCTGCCGCTTCCTCTCTTTCTCTTCCTCAACTTCCTTCCTCTTCCTCTCCTCCTCTTCCTCTTTGTTATATGTTGATCCAAATTCTACAAAGTATAGGCCAACTTCTGACGAGTGGAGCGAGGCCCGTCGCGGTACGGTACGGATCGTCGAAGACCTAGGTTTCCACCGATATATAAACCCCTTGTAAGCCGCCGGTTGGGATGTGTTGCATCTGTGAAATCCCCGGCGTTTGTAAACACTCCTCGATATAGTGAAGTTTTGCTGGCTGGCGCCCGTGGTTTTTTCCTCTCTTTGTTGGAGAGGTTTTCCACGTTAAATCTGTGTCCCCTTGCTGTGTTTTTCGTTTTCGTTCTTCGTTATCTTCTTGTCGCAATTGTAACACTCTTTCTCCTTCCTCTCTCTCACCACTGCCAAAGCGTCCGCCCACAACTTCGAGTAGTTCACACCATCCCCATCATTGTTCTTGTTGGCCATACCTATAATAAGGCAAAAGGTGAAAGTTAGTTAAGTAAGCATGAATGTAAACAATATTGGTTTGAAAAATGTAAGCATGAAAGATAGTAAAGTAAACATAAAAGTGTGATCATTTTTTTCGCCATACCTATGCGCATACGGATTTGGTCCCACCAAATAACCTATCATACTAGCCGGATTTGGTCCACGCCCTCTTCCTCTACCTAGCCCAAGTGATCGGCCTCTTCCTCTACTAAGACCAAGTGTTCGACCTCTTTGTTGCCTAGGAGTTTGTTGCCTACTAGCATGTTGGCTACTCCTCCCTTGGCTTGGCACTTGTTGGCTACTTGTCCCTTGGCTAGGAACTTGATGGCTTAGACCACTTTGTTGGCTTGGACCACTTTGTTGGCTTGGACCATTTTGTTGGCTACTTCTTGGTTGGCTAGGCTCATTTTGTTGGCTTGGACCGCTTGTGCTTGCTTCATTTCCTTTTGCTCTCTTCCCTTGTGTACAACTCCTAGCATTGTGCCCTTCACCACTACACTTGCCACAACGAGATCTCTCACGAGGCTCTTGAAATTGGTCGTTTCCCGATTCCCGCGCACCAGCACGGCCCCATTTGTCCATGTCACTTCTAAAACGCTTTGTCTTGCGTCTACCACGTTTAACCACTTTCCATTCCGGATGGGGCCATAGTTGCAATCCATGGTACTCCGGCCATTGTGATTGGTCAAGGTATGGATGAAATCGAGGAGCCCAAGTCATCTTCGTCTTCATGATAGAGAACTCAGACTCTCTAACGGTGCGCTCGTGATTATAATCGACATGGCGCTTCCGAGACGCACATAGCAAGTGAGAACAAGCGAGATGAAGCAACAATGGCCTTCCGCATGTGCAATCACAATTCCTTAGGGAGACTTTGAATGCTCGGCCTCCGTGTTGGACACCATCCGAAGTGGTTCCTCCAGGCTCGACCACTTGGTAAACGAGCTCATCATTATCAAAAACCATGGCAACTTGGGAGTCCGCCTTCCGTGACTGAAATGTCATCCAATCATCAACCTTGGGTGGGTACTTGTACTTGTACTCATTTTTGTTCTGTCCTGCAATTTGCTTATCCGTTTCAAGTGAGTAGTTCAACAATAACTATTCAACTTGTCGAATGTGTATCGAACTATTGTAGTGATGGGCAATGCACGGACACCCTTAAGCACCTTGTTGAAGGCCTCTGCCATGTTGCTTGTCATTTGACCATACCTCCGGCCACCCTCATCATAAGCTCGTGCCCACTTGTCCCGGAGTTGAATGTGCCTACCGAGAAACGCTTGACCCTTCGAATCGAGTTTTTTGTTGTTCAACAATATGAGATATAAGTTTGTGAAACGCCGGTCCGTGAAAGCAAGACAACAATCTTGAAGATCATCAGACAACTCTTTGCTCTTACATGCAGAATAGAAGTTGGAAACAAAATGTCTCATGCACCATCGGTGATGCAAAGGAGGATAACCGGGAATGTCGATCGTCACCGCATTGAGAATTCCTTGATGGCGATCCGAGATGACACATATTTCCCTATCAAGCGGTAATACCTTGGTTCTCAAAAGACGTAAGAACCACTCCCAATTAACATTGTTCTCCGTCTCAACCAAAGCAAAAGCCAAGGGAAGCAACTGGTTATTTGCATCATTTCCAATTGCAATCAAAAGAGTGCCACAGAACTGCCCGGTCAAGAAGGTGCCATCAATGGAGATTACCGGCCTACAATGTTCGAAGCCCCTTACACATTGCTCGAACGCCCCAAAAGCATGCCCAAATACTCGAACATTTCTTCCGTTACGAACCATTGTTTCGGGGCCATATGGCTCGACCACGTGAACCATGCCCGGGTTAGCATTGGCCATTGCTAACAACAACCGAGGGATTCGGCTGTATGATTCTTCCCAAGCACCGTACAACATCCTGAATGCGGCTTGCTTCGCCTTCTAGGCCTTCCCATACTTCACCTCATAGTTAAATAGAGCTTCTACAATCTCCATGACCATCTTGATGGTCATTGTAGGAAGTGATGAAATTTGGTTCGAAAGCCTATAGGCGAGGAACTCGGAGGTTAGCTGGCAGTGCTCGTGCTTCACATCTTTGCCATCCACCCTTTTGCCATGGCACATGTGTGTTGACACACAGCTTGAAATGCGCCAATCAGGCCCTCCCTTGTATGGTCTTGCCCGCACAATCCAAGGGCATCCATCATCCTCGCATTTAACAGTGTAACGCTTCTTCACATCCGAGTGTACCACCGTGAATGGCCGATGATACCTAATAGAGAAGTCCTTGATCCATTGCTTAAGTTCCAACAATGTGGCAAACCTAAGTCCTTTTGAAATCCGGTTCTTCTCGTGGCTACCATCCCGGTACGAAGTTGGCCTTGGTCCAAGCACTACACCTTTGCCACCGTCAACCGTGGCTTCATCCGCTAGACTGAGATCGCACATCAAGGGTATCCGAGGATCCCTTCCCAATACCTTCTCGTGCACTTCGGCCTCATCCTTCGTGAACCCCTCTTCATCAACCTCTTGATCAGGGCCATCCTCATCTGAGTCTGATGCATACATTCAAGAATATGGGATGTCGTGATCCATGTTCTCTTGTGTAAGATATAGGTCCAAATCTCCAAGAGTGTTGTCATTGAGCTCCACCTCGTCCTCACTGTCCTCGTACTCATCATTGTCCTCTCCCACTTCTTCATCTTGGTTGTTTGAAACGGGGCTCACACATGTCCTAACTTCATGTTGTTGGGTCAAAGGAGGCTCAATAAATTCTTCTTGGTTAATGGGTGGAGGACTCCGAGCTTCATGTGGGGAGGCAACTTGTATGATACTCTTTTTCATATTATTATCAACCTTTTTTGTGGCAAATAGTTCAAGGGCTTTGTCTTGTGATTCGGCCACCACTTCCTTATATGCAACCCAACATTGCTCAGAGCTAATACGCATTGTCTTTCAACGATTGTGCATCCCAAATCCAACATTGTGCCTACCTTCCAACTCAACAACATCATTAGGATCAACCCAACTCAAATCTACTCGAACTTGGTGCAACACCTCGGGATAGGTAGGACTATGTTCGAACACTAGGTCAATCTCATCCGGGTCCGGCTCAATATTGCCTCTCAAGAATCCATCTTTGTCCGTATGATGAACATGCACAATTCTAGCCATACCTAAAACAAGTATAACAAAACAACGGTAATAAATTCAATAAGTACCTATACCAAATTTTGCACTAACAACATGCTCACAAAACCAAAACCAAAACATTATCTTAACCCTAACCCTTATCTTAACCCTAACCCTAAAAATCTTAGTATACCAATCCTATACCAATACTAACTCTAGATATCTACCAAACATACCATTGCTCCATACAAATTTACATATTCAATGAGGTTATAGATTTGGACGAATTTTGCAAAATATGAACAAATAACTTAAAATTTGTGGGTGAAATTGAGGGAAGTAGAGGAGAATACCTTGGGGAAGCGATTGGGCAAGAAATCCTCCGAGTTTTCCTTCGAATCTTGTGATTTTTGTGGAGATTGGACTAGGGGAGAGAGAGAGCCGCCACCACCACCTTCTTGCTCGGGTGAAAATGGGACAAGAGGAAGAAGAGGGTCGGGCCGGGCCGAGCCCTGCGCGTCTTAGTGATGCTTCTTGTGCGGCGCCGTGCGCTCCTGCGCGGCAGGCCTGGGTGCGGCGCCAGCCCGTGTGGCGTGGCACTAACGCTGCATGGGCCGGCTGCTGGTCGAGCCAGCGTGGCATCGCTGCGGCGCCATGGCCCATGGGGCCAGCGTGGCATATTTGCGGCGCCGCTGGCGATGGCGCCGCGCGCTTGGTTGCAGCGCCGCGCGGGCGGGAGTGGCAGAAAATGGTTAGTCGCTGTAAAATTATTTTGGCATAGGTTTATTATTTAAATTTGTTTCGAGTTTGAGTTATTTTTATTTAAATTACCTGGTATTAGATCGTCATGTGACCTAGATGATGGTCATTGTACTGATTTGGCAAGTTGGTTGTACGTGGTATGGATATATAAGGACAATGCATTAATGTTAGGGTCCACTTGGCCCAGCCCAGCACTCAGCCTACGTTCT
The DNA here is from genome assembly GCA_023614405.1 of Avena insularis. Lineage (NCBI taxonomy): Eukaryota > Viridiplantae > Streptophyta > Magnoliopsida > Poales > Poaceae > Avena > Avena insularis. The sequence goes on along the minus strand of CM042686.1, from coordinate 416,406,431 downwards.
GGACGTTCATGCGCTCACAGCCCAACTATAAGAAGAAAGCCCACTCCATCCCAAAAGCCCGGACTGAAAGGAGGAGGAGAACTCTCCCTTATAAGCTGGGTGTGACCTCCTCCCGTAGGCGAGATGAGACTAAACTCAAGCAGCTTCACCAGTCAACAGGCCCCTAACATCCCATCCCCTGAGAAGCCCCTCAGGAAGGCATGGCGATGCTGGCTCTGATACCAGATGTTAGCATCCACTTGGCCTAGCCCTGCACTCAGCCTACGTTCTGGACGTTCATGCGCTCACAACCCAACTATAATAAGAAAGCCCACTCCATCCCAAAAGTTCGGACCGAAAGAAGGGGGAGAACTCTCCCTTATAAGCTAGGTGTGGCCTCCTCCCGTAGGCGAGGTGGGACTAAACTCAAGCAGCTTCACCAGTCAACAGGCCCCTAACAATTAAAGTCAAGGCTTCATATTAATATATTATACCGATATGTGGAATTAAGTTATTGACTGCAGAGCTTGTTATTGGTTTATAAACGAGAAAAATGTCGGCCATATGTGTGTTAGCGTCCACTTGGCCCAGCCCAGCACTCAGCCTACGTTCTGGACGTTCATGCGCTCACGGCCCAACTATAAGAAGAGAGCCCACTCCATCCTAAAAGCCCGGACTGAAAGGAGGAGGAGAACTCTCCCTTATAAGCTGGGTGTGACCTCCTCCCGTAGGCGAGGTGGGACTAAACTCAAACAGCTTCACCAGTCAACAGGCCCCTAACATCCCATCCCCCTGAGAAGCCCCTCAGGAAGGCATGGCGATGCTGGCTCTGATACCAGATGTTAGCGTCCACTTGGCCCAGCCTAGCACTCAGCCTACGTTCTGAACGTTCATGCGCTCACGGCCCAACTATAAGAAGAGAGCCCACTCCATCCCAAAAGCCCGGACTGAAAGGAGAAGGAGAACTCTCCCTTATAAGCTGGGTGTGGCCTCCTCCCGTAGACGAGGTGGGACTAAACTCAAGCAACTTTACCAGTCAACAGGCCCCTAACAATGTGATACTAGACTATCATGATATAATTAATGTTCGAATCACAACCATGTCGGTTGTACATATGCATTGGGCTAGAAGACTGTTTTAATGGTAAGCTGAATTGAAGCTTAGTTGCTAACATTCAGCTCAAAGAAAATCTTAGTTGGTAACTCTAATATGGGATCAACACATAGCGTGAGATATATATCGATGTTTGCGCCTTCTTTGGTGTTTGCTGATATAGTTCAAACAGATAGATATATATATCAAATCGAACTTCTTGTATTAACTTCTAGTCTTACCTTAGACAATACATATTTGCTTTACTGTGTAGATTGGACAAAGGATTGTTTCATGTGGTTTCTTTTATAATAAACTAATAGTTCTAAATACGTAGGAAGACTAAATGCATGTCATTTGTTAGTATTCACCGGATGAGTGGTTGGATGTGTTTAGTTACAATTATGAGGCTTTAGCGGTCATGGTTCGCTAAGAACAAATGGTCCACCGTAATAATGCCAAATATTTTGCTTATTGTGATATTGTATAGTGTATCTTTTCTATCGTACTGCCTTTCGTGTGATCTGTCGATCAATTCCACATCCTACTCAAGAACTCAGGACCCTCTTGTTCACTGTGGATTGTGAAATTGGCCTTGCACTAGAGGCTATGCACCGCTTAGTTCATTCAGGAGCCTCTCTACGTGCTAGTTATATATGCATCCGACCAGCCGCCTAATTTCTTTCGTTCTTCTACCCCATTTTAATTAGCCCCTTTGGTGAAGACCACCAACCGCAATTTTTTTGGACAACCATGCATCGCCACATACTCACCTACATGGCATATGCATGTAGCAAAAATTACACATGAGAGATGGATGTTATTGTTGCAGAGAAAAGTAAATTATATGTAGGTGCATGTGCATGTGGGAGAGATACAAAAGAACGGAGTAAATAAGAAGGCTCCAAAGAGATCTAAGATGTGTCGTGTTAGTTTGTTATTTTAGATGTGTACGTGCTGGTTAAGATTAACAAATAATATGTTAGATTTAGGAAAGATAGAAAAGGAAGATATAATCTAGGTCCACCGGTCAATGAACGTAGGTCTAGTTATGAAGATCTAATGGTTACTCTTGAAAGAGGTATAAATGGTCGGATGTTTTGCATTTTAGAGATTATTCTAGCATATTCTCTCTTCTCTGGTTAACAAATCACTTTAATCATTGTCATTAGTTTCCCACATTTTCATTTATAAAATTTAAAATCCTTCGTAATTGAGTAGGCGAGTGGTGTTCACCAGAAAAAATCTCAAGTAAATGGAAGTAATCTTTGTGTTGTTCATGTTTATGCGGTCTCGCCTTGTTACTGTCCAGGGGACTTGATACTAATAAGATAATTCTCAGGAGAATTAACAGTAAATTGTCCATCTAAATTTTCAATTAAAGACTATCAGTTCAGTTCAACTACTTGTTCCTTCATTACCATATGTATTGTTTTACTTAGAAAGAAAAAACTGCCTCCCAACCAAAATCGATCCCCTTTTCTTGGTTATTCTGAAGGGAAAAAATGTAACTTACAAGTTATGATGCGGTTTTTTTTTTTTGAAATGGAGGTAAAAGATTTACCCCAATCTATTAATTAAGAAGAAGAGAATTGCCCAGTTAATTATGGAAAACCGGGCGAAAACCACAACAACAAACACCAAACCACAACCGCAACCTCTAGAACCAACAAGCACCCACAACCTACCACAACCGCAACCTCTAGAACCAACAAGCACCCACAACCTACCACAACCGCAAACTGACAACACCTGGAGCACGACACCGTAAAGATGACCAACCTAACAGACGACCCAAAAGAAACGTCAACGATCAAGTATCAACTGAAACCTTTCTCACCACACCTCTCGTTCTTATTCTTCCTTTGAGAGAAGCCTTCCTGAGAGACTTCTCCACCTTCCTAATTATGTCCTCTGAAGCCTTTCCTGCTAAGACACAATCAATGTCCTTGCCATATCCGGGGCTCGCCGCCTCTAAACAAACGAGCAAGCCGCAAAGCTCTCTAGCAAAAAGAGCCTCGGAGCTATGCCCCAACACTCTTCCACTGACCACAGAGGCGGGCAGCTGCGGTGGCGAGGGCACCGTGGCCACCGCCAAGTCCTCAAAAGAGCCCGACTCCAAAGGAAGCACCACAGCAGATTCCCCACACAAATCATGAAGCTTGGGTGTGATTTGCAGCATCGAAGCCATGAGCCCACTCGATCCCTCACCCTTAGAGGCAACCGGCACATCAAGCTATGATGTTGAGAAGGGGCTGCCACGAGGAGAGAAACAACTGTATAGATGTTCTTCCTCATCTACACACGACCTTTCGCTGGAGTCAAGCGGAACCAAAGCATGCGCCTCTGTCGGCCCTGAAGAAACACCATCGCACGCCAACAACCTCTTGAGCGTTGCCACCTCCTCACGAAGGGAGCGAGTCGCCTCCTCGATGCGGACATCAACCAACCGAAGGAGCTCCAAGCGCATCAGTGCAATCTGGGACTGAACAAGGGATTCCAAACTTGCGTTGATCTTAAACTCCTCTTGACACCTAGGAGAGGGACTTGGTGGCATCGCAGCATGCAACGACGAGTGGGACACGACATTAGCCCAACTCCGGGACAACGAGGGACGATGAGTCTGAGCGGGCGGAGAGTGGCTCCGCAGGCAAGGAGCACGAGCGTCCGTAGAATGGGCACGAGCGTCCGGAGATCAACAACGAGAAGCAGGAAAGCGCGCACGACAGAAGCGCTCCCGATGACCAGGACGATAACAACGAATGTATCTGAAGGGCTCGCGGCATGTGTTAACCTGGTGGTCACGCCCGAGGCACCGAAAGCATCTCCCTCGAGCCCAACGTTTGAAGGCGAGACTACGCTCGAGACCTTCCTTTCGAAGTAAAGACGATGGCTCATGGTCGAGGCGGCCGCCCCGACCCACGTGCACCCAACCATCCCCGCCTCCAAGAGCATCAGTTGCAGCAAAGAGGCCATCATAGGGCTCCGCTGGCGCCTTCTCCTCGTGACGAACATCGGCGGTGCCACGAACCGAACTGAAAATAGCGCCTTTGGTGGAAGCCATAGGCGTCTGTGGAGCCAACTCCTCATTATCGTCATCCTCATCGGAGCTCAAAGAAGTATCCCAAAGCGGGCATGGAGCCGGCAGCGCAACACCAGCCGACGACAATGACAAGGGGCCGAGCCCCTGAACCATCACGGCAGGATGGCTGCAGCAGTCCATCGACCGGGCAAGAAGCTGTGGAAAACACCATCCCAGGCTTGCGGAAGCGACGAGCTTGACGCATCTGACCACCAGTATCCCGGACTTCCTCGGCTTCTAGAAGGGCCTCTGCAGTAGAGATGAAGTCGCAGATCGATGCTGAAAACGTACCAAGCAGTGGATCCTCCCTCTTCTCTGCCGTCTCGTCATCATCGGACTGAAGCTCCCGCGAAGCTGCAGGAAGCTGCTGCGAAGCCCGCACAGCTGCGTCGTCATCTCTACCTTTGCCATTATCGTTGTCGGAGCCGGAGCCGGGGACCACGGCCAGCACGGCCGCCGTCAGACCGTCACGAGAGCACGAGCACGGCGTCGCGTCTAGGACCGGCGGAGGCTGCGAGGAGACAGAGGGCAGCGGTGTTGGAGCGGCCACCGTCGCAGGCCTCGAACCGCGAGCACGCGCACGGGCCAACCGGCCTCGAACCGCCGGGTCGGACCTGCGGCGGGCGAGGGCAGCCGCGGCAAGCTCGCCAGCGAGGACGCGGGCGGCGCTGGGAGGCGTCAGAGAGGACGCGACCGTGGTCCCGGAGGGAGACGAGCGGGGGAGCACGGAGCTGCCCGCTGCAGGAGGACATGGCAGGTCGGTCCCCATCCCAGCCGGAGAGGACGCCGAGGCCATGGGCCGCACGGGAGAGGAGGAAGAAGATGATGAGGGAGAGCGCACGACGCAGGTCCTGGATCCGGTCGAAGCAGCAACAATGGTGGCCGGTGGGAGGAGATCAGGGCGGCGGCGAGCACACCCGTCGTGGGCGCGCTCGCGTTCGCGAGAAATCATCGACGACCTGTTCTTTCATTGCCCTATGTTTTTGTTTTTATCTGTCAAATTCTCTATGCTGTACTGTACTGTTGCTCCCTACAAGCTTTCTTATATAGGTTTAGCAAGGATTATCATGATCACTTGATCAGAAATAAGGCATGATTTCCTGAAGCGTAACTGCCTGATTCTAATTTTAAGAGTATTTGTTGACTCCATGTATAAATCACTTCATCATGACCACAGGTAAACAAACTGCGGTGGCAGGAGGAGGCGAGGGGACAGTATAAGTTGTTGCAAACGCCGAACTTCATTTGGGAATACGGGTCATCAACCGCTGGCAATGAACTCAACTGAAGATAGCAGAGAAACCATGACAAAAGTGCTCATGGTTTGCATGGTGTAATGCGTATGGTTGCTGTCCTGTCGTACTTTGAGGTTAACTGTTGCTTGTAAAGAATTCTAGTTTCGTTTCTACTCTTTCAACATTCAGTAAATTAGTTTGGCATGTCATCATATACTCCATCCGTCCAGAAATAACTGACTTGATTTTGTCTAAATTCAAATGTATCTAAGTCTGCGGTCGCTGGAGTCTTATTCGCAACGAGTATGCTGTTGCAGTTTTTTTCCGCGAAAACACAAAAACTTTGCGTTTCGATGCATCGATAGAAAAGAGAGTTATATATACAAGGTCCAAAGTGGACCGCCACACACGCCATACAACTCAATGCAAGAAAACTAAGAGAGTAGCTAGCGTAGCCCCGTGCTCCCGCAACCGCCTAAGACCTCGCGTCAGCTTTGATCTTGTCGACTAGGGAGGGCACCTCGTTGTTGAAAATTATTGCGTTTCTATGCTTCCAAATCCACCACGCCGTGAGCATGATTAGCGATGAGGTTTCTTTGCGCATGTGACGTGGGCTGGAGCGCACCACCCGCGTCCACCACTCCGCGAAAGGTTCTTCAACAACCGGCAGACCCGCAGTAGATCGGATCTAGGATAGGACCTCGTGCTAGATCGTTTGTGAGAACGGGCAACCCGTGATGATGTGAGATATAGTCTCCTCAGACTGGTCACAGAACACGCAACACGGCTGGTGGGGCATCCCGCGGCGTGCGAGCCTTTCACCCCTCCAACATCTGTCCTGGCAACCAGCCAGATGAAGAAATTCACCCTAGGTGACGCCCAAGATTCCCAATTCAGCTTCCACGATCCTGAGCCTATAGACCCCTGGAAGAGGGCAAAGTAGCAGGACTTGGAGGTGTATGGGCCATCGGTCGTCCACCGCCAGATTAACTTATCTGGGTCAGCACCTAGGTGTAGCCCTTGTAACCGAGCCCACAACTGCACGTACTGCCAAAGCGCTAGCGGGTTCACGGCTCCAGAGATATCCGAGATCCAACCGCGTTCCGTGATCGCGTGCTGCACCGTCCTCACCTTTCTGAGTCTGCGCGGGATAAGCGCCAGTAGATCCGGCGCTATTTCCCCGATCGCCTTCCCGTCCAGCCATCTGTCCACCCAAAACAGAGCGGAAGCACCGTCGCCCAGGACCATCCTAGTGGAGGCGGAGAAGATCTCACGCTCTCCTCTGGTGAACTACATATCAAGCCCGCCACAATCGATCCATCCAGGATCCAGCTACCATCTAGCAAGCGTCCTTCCTCTAGGCAAACTGAAGAAGAATCCTGGAATTGTCGGTGACCTCAATGGCAACAACTCGGCGAGCTGGACAGGAGCGACTTGGAAGGTGAAAGACGTGATGTTGATCCCTGCATTCCTCTCTAGCAACCTGATCGTGTCAATTGGGCACGACATGGCCCCCGTACCGTATTGATGACAACAGATCGTGCATCGCTCCAAACCACACAACACAAGTGAACTTCAAGGAACGTGAACAAGATAAACATGTCCTTGTCACATTGTTCATATCTGTTTCCACATGGTTGATCACATTTGGCTACGCTACAGGTTACAAGATGGATGACTAATACTATGTCTTGCAGTCCAAGTCAAAGACAGTCGAAGTCTTCCAATGTCTAGGCCAGAGTTGACAACGCTCCTAGGTCTTCCTGCAACTGGGTCTTCCTGCAACCGGATGGATATTCGTCTCCTCTCGTATACTGGGCCGCCGGCGAGCCTCATACTCAGCCACCAATGGGCCACCCTGGTATCCCTGTAGCAGCTTCAAATAGATAGTATATTAATTCTCTCTCTCTCTCTAAAAATATAGAAAAAAGGGGTCTGTGCGCCGAGATCCGCCATAAAAGGCCCAAGCCATAACAAGTGAGAAGCTATACGGCTCAGCTCTAACATAATTACCCTAATATAGCTGGCTCTTTGCGGTATTTGAATATTTTCCAAGAATTCTGGTGCATTTACCGTTATTGCTTCTGTAAACATAGTAGCTAAATAATCCCACCGTGTTACATAAGGTAAGTATTGTATAATAGTTCGGTTTTCCGCGATTTTTTCCATTCCTCTGTGTAAATGAGTCTTGATGCTTGTCATATATATAACATTAGCCCCTAGAACTCTCCAAGATTGTTAGTCGGATAAATGATGGCTTAAGTCGGATTCCGTCTTTAGGCATAAGTGGTCTTCGAAAGAAAAATCTTGAAGGGTTCATTGAAACTACACAATAAACTATTATCTGAGTCAAGACGAGTCAGATTCATCTTAGCGTTAACTTCCCCCGCACATGATAATCTTGAGGCAGAAATGTTTCCGTGACCAACCGAGAAAGGCTGATTTTGAAATCTCGTGGCATCTTCTGTCATTCAATGTTGTCACGTCACTAACAAACACCTCTCGTGCAGAGATATTGTGACTTTGATATTGTTGTGCTCTGATTAATTTCAATTTTAACCCAGGACCTGAATTTTTGCAGGCATGTTCTATTCTTTCTTTTTTTGACCAAAAAATCCATCAATTTATTAATAATCATCAACAACAGTATAAAGAGCGCAAAAAATAAGAAAAATTATAAATAGGTCTTTGGACCACCTATCGATGACTACAAACACTAGCGCAGGCCGAAAAAACGCACCGCCGTCCTCGCCTCTCCATTACCCGAGTCGGGAAAAACTTGTCGTTGTAGAGCTTGTTATAGTAGACAGACGGGAAGTCATCGTACTAAGGCCACAGAGGAGTAGCGCACCAGAGTAGCAACTATCCCGGAGAAGACACTAAAAAGAACTGAAACAGAAAAACAAGACGCTCCCGCCAGAGAGGGGCCATGATCCGCCACACCTCCAAAGGCTCAAGTCCATCAAAGACGGAGCGGACAAGTGGCGTCGCCAGTGAGGGGGGACGTAACCCTACATTGGTTTTAGGATAGCCGCCACAGTCGCCTCTCTCAATTGCTCACGTAACGATTCGGGAGCAGTGGTGATTTGCGTACACTTGCAATCAACATGCATGTTCTATTCTGAATCATAGCTTTGGAGTTTTCTGAATTCATTAAGGATCACAACAGGAGAGTACATTCTGCAAGAAAAGAAAACGAACAGGGTAGTCTCTACTCCAACAGCTCCAGTCTATTTTGATTACTTTGTAGTACTGGGCAATACCATTAGTTTTCACTCATCCTGCTTTTTTTTACTTCCACAAACAAAAGGAATAACTTATTCTGCTTCTTTACTTACAAAAAAAAGAAGGAAAAAACCATGATTCCACTACGCACAAGGATAAGCCCAATCGACTCGCAGTTTACAGTCACCAAAGGCGTAGCAGTTGAGCATGGCGATGGCTTCCTCTGCATGGGCACGGTGCTGGAAGATCATATAACCAAAGCCGCTACACATCCCAGAGCTATCAAAGGGTACATACCAACCCCGCAGCGGTCCAAACTGGATGAACAGACAGACGAGTTGATCTGGGCAGCATTGCTTCGGCAAGTTATTCACACGCACAAAACATCGCACGAACTCGAGACGCCTTAATGTTACTTCATTCAGTATGGGGCCTCCTTTAGGTCTGCCAAAGCGGCGGATGTCTGTTGTTTCATTTTGCCAAAATAGAAACCGGGATTTGCAAGGAGCGTATGAAGCAGGAGATAGATAGTTATAAGGGCACGTCAGCTCCACATGCTCTTGCTCCTCATCTCCGCAGATATAGCAAAATTTAGCATCTGGATTCCTCCAAAAGTATTTGATGGCACCACTTTCCAGATTGGTTTCAGTTCCTGAAAGGCAGAACAGGCAGCAGAAATGTATGTTTGTTAGCTGGTCATGGTCGAAAATCATTAGTTCGCATAACCAAACTTCTTAAGTCTCTTCAGATGTTCCTTAGTCATAAAACTACTTTCACAAAGGTATCAATTTTATACACATTGGTGCGATAACTGCAAGTCAACTTTAAGATGCCATACTATGTTACATGTGTATCCCTTGTGTAAAGTAACATGCCTATAATATAACATATTCTTTAATTAATTCTTCTGTGAAGAAAAAAGGATACATATGTCGTAAATTTCAGAACCTTAGCATAAAAAAAGAACTAAACGAAGAAAAGTATACTCGACATTCACATGTTCACAGTGCAAGAAACAACATATTCACAGGATGTGTAGAGAACTGACTAAATGAACCAGGCTATCTTCCACCAATCCAAATTTCTATCTCCTTTTGCAATTCCTGATCGAGAATTTAGATAAGAGTTGTGCATAAATACTGGCAAGTAAAATTGTGGCCGTGCCCGAAGCTCAAAGACTGATGATTAGCAGCCCACTTTGGGAATTTCGTCCATCGATTCTCCAAAACGGAAGCTACCACTAGATAAGCTCATGAACAACTAGCAAACTGACTAAAACTTTCCAGAGCAGTTGAGTACGAGGCAAACATGTATGCGCTAGTTTGATACATGACCAACTCTCCAATCTACCTAAGGAATAAAATAAATCATATTCTGATGCCCCAACATTCACATAAGTTTTTCTTAACTAAACAGCATTACTTCCTATAAAGTTTAAACTGCAGACATTTATCTTACTCCACTTGTTCCCAGAAAAGCATTACCAACTAAAACTCTTATACTAAAAATCATCATTCCATCACCATTTTCAATGCAAACAGCGTAATATATGTTTTATTGTAGAAATCAGTGAAAGAAAATAAGAACTTAACACCTAAAGATGAAGAATGTCAGCGACTTACCTCCCTCCCCTGGTTCATTGTTTGCCACTGTGCCACTAATCAAAAAATAACCCTTCTTCTCTTCATTACTATTTTTTCGCCGAGTCTTATGGGAGAAGGAGAATCTCTGCATCTTGGGAAAGAGAAACCCAGCAGCTAGCCGTTTTCTGGCCCCTGAAAATTACAGTACAAGGTCAGGAACAGATTGAATGAAAAATCAACTGAGCGGTTCGTTCGATGCACCTTGGAGCAGAGGTTGCTTCTTGGAAATCCTCTTTGTCGTCGTCTCGGCGGTAGGTGCAAGCTTGCGTTTCTCCCTCCTACCGACAGGGGTCATACTAATACATGGAAAAGCCTTGCTTCCACTGGGCACAGAAGGATAAGCCCAGTCAACTCGCAGTTTATTGTCGCCTACAAGATAGCCATTGAGCTTGTCGATTGCCCTCTCTCCATCCCCACATTCCTTGAAGATCACAACGCCATATGCCCTGCACACTCCAGGACTCACACTTGGGACGTCGCACATCAGCAGCGGTCCGTATGGTTGGAAGAGCTCCAAAAGTTCTGATGTACAGAAGCTCGGTGGCATGTTATTCACACGTATGACACACCGCAAAAACTTTCCGCAAGACGCGGAAGTTATCGTGTGTTCCAGGAGAACAGTCTGCTTGGCAACTGTCTAGGTCATACCACCCATAAATGTAGTTGCATGGGCAGAACTGCTCAGAATGACCATCCTGTCCACAGACGTAGCAGATATCTGAATCTGGAGCCCTCCAATAGGCCCTAAGCATAAAGGAAATCATGCCAATTTTTAACATTGGTGCTGTAGTCAGAATGAAAAAATACATACGAAAGTTTGTTAGATAATAAGGGTTGCAGAATATTCATAAATTTTAAATGTAATAAATTGTTTGCAATACCTCAGGGACAAAAAATAGTTGAGGGGCCAAAACTAAACTACCAATAGCTGAGGGAAGAAAAGTATACTCTTTCCTTTCTTCTTAGTGTAGAAAGAAAGGTACAATCAGCCTCAAAAAGAAATAGAGTGGTGCAACTAGAAGCATTAAGGGCTGAAGGAGATATGGTGGATACAGAAAGTTCAATCAATGGAGTGTTCGGAATAACTCAACAAAAAACATGCATGCTTCTGGATCTTTTCTTTCTTCCTCTATATTAAAAACTTTTAGAGCAAATTTCCTTGGACTTTGAGGTAGTGGAAGCCAGACCAAATATTCTGATCTCACCCTTGTAACAACACATAAGTTATTTGATTTGGCTCCATCGGGCATATATACTATTATGGTAGATTTGGTTTGGTAGCACGAGTTACATAGATTTGGTAGCAGTCAGCATTTTTCTCTGGCAATGTCATTGATTAAATTGGTACTCTACTAGTCTACATTTTAGGCCTTTTTAGGTTTTTGAGTTCAACATTGCTAAAGAAACTGTTTAGCTCAAACACAAAAGCTTCATGCTCATCGGATTGCAACTTTCAGGGAGAACTAAATTGGACGTGTTTAGCTTCATTGGCTTTCAGTTTCAGGTGGCAAAGGCTTATTATGGTGCTATGTGCTAAAGTACGGGAAGCAACTGGGCAGAGCTATAGAGAAGATAGCAAAAGGTGGATAGGAACAGCAACGAGGGGGTTGTTTTGTTAAACCTTTGCGTAACTTCAGAAATAGGAGTACTTGTGGCATCTCATTATATAGACGGTTTCCCGCTTACAATTGGAAGGAAACTGGTCTCTGTATCTATTGAAATCCTGACAAAGCTTATCCATCGTTTAAAAAAAACAAAGCTTAGCCGTATATTTGACCTCCTAACCCAACTGATTTTTTTCCAAGAAAACGCAAAAGGATCTTTGCGTTTCATTTCATTGAAAGATAGAGTTTCTGTTACAAGCCTCCTAGGAGGTGGGTTACATCATGTCTACCTAAACTAATGGACATCCCATGTCGCTGGCAATGCAGCCCTCAAGCCCAAGGTGCCAGCTTGAACCCAAAGCGCTGCTTCCTCCTTGATTGAAGCCATGAGGCGCGCAATCGAGGGCTGAACCCTTTCGAAGACGCAGTTGTTTCGATGCTTCCAGATCATCCAGGGCAGGAGTAACGCTGCCGTCCGAAGGCCCTTGCGTAGTGACTGTGGGGTTGCCTGCTGCGCGTAGGCTAGCCAGTCGAACCAAACTGATCTATCATGTTAAATTTCCCAACAAGATACTCTACATTACATGTCATAACTAAGGGGATATCTCATGCCGCATAATTGAAAATAAAGGCACTATACAGCATACATAATCTTTTTTAGGGATTTTAATTCGAAACATTACGAAATTCCAAAATTCTGGAAGTATCTACATAGTTAAATAAGTGGGCAATCGGAGACTACTCATCTCCAGAATATAACTGATAAATATTATATTCAAGATAAATTTCAGAATTTTAAATAAATGTCAAACTAAATCGACTATTACAGTTAATAAATCTTGTTTCACAGATATAGTTAGTTCAGTATATCATTAGATTGCTTTAATGACCTAGGAGTACACCACATAAATTAATCTAGCATTAGTATGTTTTCATAAATACAAGAAAGTCAGTTCTTATACCAGCTTGCTGATCTTGATTCTTTACATCCTTTGACAGGCCATTGATTTTTGGGTCATGCAATTTACCTGGAAAAAGCACCAAAAACGACATGTCATTTGCCCAACATTTCATTTCTGTGAACCAGTATACTGCACTTGCATCTACTAAACTAAACATCTTCTATTCTTAAGTTAAGAAAGGTTAACAGTGAAGTAATAAACCAAGTGGTAACATACAACACTACAGAGTATTACATGAGTTTCTTATGGAGCCGATCACACTCTTCCGACACAAAGGTTTGTCAATAAGGCATGTGTGTGGTCAAAAGCGTTTTATACTGTAGTATAAAGTACAAGGAAAAGGAATAGTACAGTGCTGCTAAATGCTAATGAGTGCAATTGTAACAGGAACATTGCACATTTGCACAAAATATCAACCAAACTTTAACTCCTATAAGGTATCATGGACAGATGCAAGTCAATCATTAATATGTAGACACGGCTAAACAATTTGAAATGCATACAATTCTAAGAGCCTGCATTTAGGAAAATTCTGTAACATGCATATGAATATCATATATTATAACAGTAAGTATTTGGTTCTCCAACCTAGCTAATGCTTCTAAAATTCATTGAGGCTTAACTTACTGGCACAAAAAGGCTGCTTTCACTAATCTTCAGATTAGTTAGGGGTTTTGTATTTTTTATGGGGCTTAGCCTTATCAAAGTTCAAGCTATGTTAAGGCTCAGACCGATGCATCAAGCTATGTTTGCCCATAAGCTGAAGCTCAAGCTATGTTAAGGCTCTGCATCAAGGACTTCAACAAATATTATCATGTATCACATGTGTCTGTATCTAATTAGCATTTACATACATTTATTTTCCAATTCCTTAGACGTTGATGCCTTGTTAATCCTCGTACATTTTCGGTGATGTTTAAGATCATCTGGCTGCCGTTTTCCACTCTCTAGCTCCACAACAAAGAAGAAGTAATTTTGCTGGTTAGCAGTGCAGGGCCAAAAAGAAACAATGGAGCTATGTGTATTTTGGAAGGAAAGTAAGCAATCATCAGCATATTCACAAAAACACGAACCTTCCACTCCAGGCCGCTTCAGCAGAGCTTCATTCGGTTCCAAGACAACTTCATTTGGGTCCACGACATCCCAGAAAAGAATCTCCATCATCCTCTTGCTAACATCATACTCTCCTTTGGCCCCCACTTCCTCCTGCCCAATGAGCAGATCTGACTCCATTATTAAGGAGTGTCCTGAAAATAAAAATCTCCAGATGTTATTATCATTTAAGACAAAATACCTTCCACAACAAATTGACTGGATTGCGGGTATCAATCCAACAAATATTTGAATTATACAATTGCAGCAAAATAAGAGAAACCAATCGAAGTGTGGATGGATCTTCACTGAACGCCAGTCCATTGCATGAGAGGTGGAGAGACGACTATGAGAGAATAATTCCTAAGTGGCGTGGCCTAGAGGCAGTCACGTAGTTATAAAACCTGGTTCCAGATTCTCAACATGGGCAGTGCAGAGAACTGCCCGGTGACGCACAGGCAGACTGCTGGTGAGATTGGGTCACGTAATAGGGATGGGATTAGAAACAGAGAGGGAAATGGTCTTACAAGTGAACAAGTTCGGGGGCAAATAATTTTGCTCTATTCTATTCTTCCTCTGACTATGGTCCACATAGAAGCCATGTCAGCACAAAGTTACGAGAGTTTTTGTCAAAGGCAACACATCAGCATAAAACTGCTGTGAGGGATGAAATGTATCCGGATGAAATATACATTACACAAACAGTTGAAGAACGTTTTCTGCACTCCTCCGTTTTGTATAGTGTGGAGTTATATAGGACAATAGTAGTATACACTACAAATAGTGCTAATTCTTAGCAGATTATTTTGTTTTCCTACAACAGTGATGGATAATACATTCGATGTTTTTCAATAGTATATAAAATAATTATGCATAGCATAAATATAAGATATCATTATATTTGGCTATTATTCATTTCTTGACCAACTCTGTCTATCCTTCCTGTTATGGTATTAACCTTATTTCATATGCTTTATGAGACATACATTCATACAAAATAAGATTAGAAACCTGCAACCCCACTGATGACCTGCCCATGATAGACGATATGTGCGATATAATATAACTATAGTTGCTAGATCAGTGACCTGAGTGCTCCCACATTTGTTTTCACATTAATTTGCGGAAGCAGAAACGAATACAGAAACAGGTACTGTCAGAACACATACGGACTGAATACAACCTGGACCCGTGTACAAAAGTGGATGTTTGCCAGAACCAGGAGACCTCTTGAGTCATGCAGGAAAACACAAGCAAACTAACAAACTTATTTAATTGCCAAGATGATATCGAATATTATGATACATTATCATAATCCGATTATTATATAATATAAGAGATGTACTGCTGTGCATAAGCCATCAACTTTGGCAACATAAAAATTCCTATTGTGATTACTAATTATTGATAAGTTAATAGTATTAAATCACAAGCTACATACAACCTGACAAGTAGACCCTACTGACAAGCTCTTAATATAATCAAGCAATGGACTGATAAGAAATATGCAATAGTACGAATGGCATGACAAGTTCTTATGCTTTTGGTAAAAAGTAAGCAAACGCATAGTATACTTTGAACAGGTTGATAAAAAGGCAGCAAACATATATAGGTAACCAGGCCATGAACCTGACCAGCACGAAAATTCATAAGAAGCCAGCAAACACATATACTCCCTCCCGTTTCAAAATATAAGATGTTTGAGCTTTGTAAAACAAATGTATCTAGACGCATTTTAGTGTGTAGTTTCACTCCAAATCTACATAAACCTAGACACTAAAAGAGATATATATACACTTCTTTCACAAAGCTAAAACATCTTATATTTTGAAACGGAGGGAGTATTATGTAGTACAGTATTATGCAAGAGAATACCCAGGAACCAGGAACTTCACAGCCCGCACACACATAGCACGCAAAAGGAGTAACAGGAACTAACTTGAGCACAAGCGATGGGGCGTCTGCGGCGTCAGAGAGGAGAGCAGGTGCAGCCGTGAAAGGGGCTTCGGCGGCGCCGGCGGTGTCAGAGGGCCGTAGCGCGTCCGTGTCGTCGGATAACCGTGCAGAGCTTTGGCTGCGTCGGAGAGGGTGCAGCTGTAAAAGGCTTCGGCGGCGTCAGAAGGCGGCGTCAGAAGGCGGCTAGGTCTTGGGCGGATAGCGGCGCCGGAGGAGCTTAGGCTTCGGACGACGGCCGCGTCGGAAGAGTGCGGGGCGTCGGACGGAGGATGCTGGCAAGCCAGCGACAGAATACGGCGGCGCTCGCGCGCCGATGTGGTGGCGCTCTGGGCACCTTGCGTCGCCGTCGCCCGTCGAGGATCAGGATGGGTGGTCGACTCCTATACGCCGACTGGTGCGGCCGGTTCACCGCGCCGCACAGCCCAAGAGGGCCCGTTGGGCCGGCCGCACTGCCTTTTCGTTTTTTTCTTTTTGCTCTTTTCTTTTTTCGTCCTTCCTCAATTGTTTCTTTTCTGTTTTTTTATCTATACTAGAAAACGTACCCGTGCGGTGCGTTGCACCGGGAGAGAAAAAATAAAATTTTCGATAAAATCATTTGTGGCCTAATTTTTAATTCCAAAGTAGATTGACCCGCGTAACCATCTTAGTTTGCCCATTGTCAATTTAATTAAGTTTATATATACATGCACCGTCCTCTTTTCATCCTGTCATTCATGCATGCAAGATAAATATATATAACTTCACACAAATATGCTTTTTATTGATGACAGTAGTTATCACAAATAAAGAATCTTCGACCAGAAGTATTGCAGTGGTTAAAACTCCAGGAAATGAGAACTAATCGTGCTCACATTTTTATTTTGAGGTTATCTAGCAAACAACCATAAAGTAATAGCTGGGTTTAGGGAAAATGTTTATCTGCACTTAAATAGTACATAATGGACTCTTCAGCATTAACACTATATTGCATACTAAATGGAAATGCATCGGATAACATATTTGAAGGAGCAGTGTTACAGCTTATTCAAAATGTTAATGTTTCCATGGCATATGCTTCATGTGATTAACAAACGATACAGATGGATCTTCTAGGACACTCAAATTTACACAAAATTAAATAAATATTGTTTGAGGTGCCTCTTTTTGGTGACAGCCCTGCGATCAAAAGTCTTAACAGTAACATGATTTTATTTCTTTGCTTCCCTAACTGACTATATACATGTTCTTTCACGTGAGAATTAGAACAAAGTAACCATGCATGCTTGGACTGAAATAGAAGTAGTTATACTCACATTGTATTCAAACTGTGCATCAAAGCCAGTGAACAAATTCTAGGAGGCAATGTCCCAAGCAGTAGCTCCATTCACCTGCAACAAAATACACAAGGAAGAAGGAAGTTTGGACAAAGACTCAAAAATTAAGTTGTGTGACTCTCAAAGTAAGCTTTCATTCATGCATGCTAATGAGGACATATTTTAAGCATATGATTAAAATCAGAATGTTTCCTTGAGAAATCTCTACACATGACTATTTCTTCCCCTTGATTGAAAGCTCTTCAAGCCATCCGACAGGCTAGTACTAGCCTACGATGGGTGAGTACTTGCATCTGAAACCATCACCGAAGGGTGCCGCTTGATGATTCCATGGAGCTAGTTGCCTGCTTGAATCCACTAATTATGCATTGCACTCCAAACTACCAAACATAAACATGTGAGCTTCTCCCATTCAACCTTTTTGTGGTTTTCATTTGCTACATGAGGTAAACAAAATGACCACATCATGGGAATTATAGTCATTGTAACAAAACAACGGAGGCACATAATAACTATATTAAAAATAGGATTAATGAATAATGCCCTCAAATATATTGAAAAAAGCAATTTAAGCATACAATAAATTTAGGATTTCGTATATATATATATATATATAATATATCCGGAAGGAGCAGCTTCCCATTTAGGAAAAGTGAGAAAATCACCTCCTCATCCATATTCTGTGTTCTCCTTATTTTAAAGTTTCTCTTACAATAATGCAACTTTCCCTATTAACTGCAAAAGCCAACTCTACTGTATTTCCCAAATTTAAGGTTACATAATTCTCCAAACACGACCCAAGTAAATCAATTGGTATTTTACCCCAGAAATATTTCCATTTCAATCTCCGTCAAAACACATCACATAGATGACAATAAGCTTGTTCATTTGTTTGGTTCAAACCACCAGCACCAGAGAACAAAGGCAAACAGTACAGAGCTTTACCTCTTAACTAAATGGTTTTCACAACTGCATAGGTGATAGGCTCCACGCTCACTTCCTCAAGCCCCACGGTTGTCCATCTCTTCAAGGCACCTACAATGGCATATAAAGTTCGTTGGTCAGTATACAAAAATCCGTGAGCACAACTGAAACTTAGGCCTCTAATTCATGCTCGCTAGAATAATATAATAACTTTAACACGTTGTAGATGTTAGAAATCTTTGAATCACATACTATACTGTAAGTATTAACTTCTCCTAGATATCTCATGGTTTTAGAAAACCACGTCTCATTGGCAACATATAAAACTCTTGCATGAAAAATAATGGTGTAGATCTCTTCCATGTTACATCAGCTCACGATGATACCTTTAAATCTAGTTTAAAAAAAATGATGGCTTTAAATCTCACTTAGGTGGAGGACGGCTGGAGGGAGTTCCAGCGAAGTAAGTCGAACGGCAAGATGGCTATGTAGCACGTGCTTGTCCTTCTTTTTTCCTCAGCTGCTTTGCTCATCAAAAAGAATGTTGTGCTTTAAGCCACTCCGTCAGAGTTGAAGTGTTACTCCTAAACGGAAACCACACAACATGGATCTGCGGCTGCGTCGGCGAATTTGTACCATGCCACCAAACCTACACACCAACACCACGACCGGTGCATAGACAACATAACAGAAAATTCACCAGCGCCCCAATCTCTCCAAGATAATATATTGCCGATGCATTGAGAAACAAAATCCTCCCCTGTGGAAGGAGCCTGTAGCATCCCAATTGTCTAACAATTGCAATGCTACTAGCCTAGTCTATATAGTGGCTACTTCATATATATATTTGTTGCATCATCATTATATCATGCTCATGTCATCATGCCATCTTGCATTTGAGCACCATATAAAACCCTTTTCCGTTTGGTTCTTATCTCAATTGCATTGTAAATTGTAGTTGCCTCTTGATATTGTATTTGGTTCTTGATATATTGTTTGATGCCCAAGTTGAGTTGGGGGCATATCTCTTATTAACTCCACCACCCTTTCATTTCACCACCTTATAATTCCACCATCCAACTAAATATGAGCTTGGCACTTATTGGTTTTACCTCTAGCTCATGTGGGTTGGGATGGATCCAATTCTTTTACCACATGCTCTCATCTCAGTATCATGTTGTTTTCACATCATGGATATATGGGAGCCACTTGGCCATCTTTGCATGCCTTGTGAGTGGAACCTTTTTCCTAGCTTCCATATGGATTATCATGGAATTATGCTCATGTTGGAATATTTTTGGGACTATTAATTATCTAGTGGAACATACACACTAGCATGTCCCATTTTATTTCAAATATGGTCCTCTCCATCTACTCCACATGGGGCATCCCTATAATTCTTTTTGTTTGGCCTTTATTCCCATTTTGGGGATGCAAAATAATAATGCCAGGTAATAATATTGTTTTCACAGGAATCAACATGGCATTAAATATTTGCATGGGCCATGCAAGTACCACCTTTTTGCTTGTTATTTGGATTTTGTTTGATTTTAAAATGGATCATCTCTATCTCTATCTTTTCCTTTGGGCTTGATCTAGTTGATCTTGTTTCCATCAAACCACATCCCCACCTCTCCCTCTTTTTGGTCTAGTTTTGGTTTGGTTTGTGCTTGAGCTTGCCAAAAAGGAGAACCATCATTCCCCCCATCTAACCTACCCCATCTTTCACCATACCCCATCCTAGCTAAACCCTAAGCTACCACCTTTCCCCTCTTCCTCTCCTCTTTAGCCGAGCCACTCCTCTAAACCAGACCCTAGCTGGCCCCACCGGCCACCCTCTCTCCTTAAGCCCCAACCCTAGCTGCCCCAAGCTCTGGCAGCCTACCACTCCAACCTAGCTAACCGAGGCTACCCCTCTCTCTCTCCTCTCTGGTGAGCCCCACCGAACCACCTGCCCTTGGCTCGCCTACCCCACTGGAAGCCACCCCTTACCTCTGCCCTCCGAACCGAGCACGTGAAGGAGAGGGAGGATAAAGGTGGCCGAGCCACCTTTATCGTCTACCTGCTCCCACGGCCACCTCCTCCCTCCGCCTTACCACCACCCCACGGAACCCTCTGCCTCCAGATCTGGCCGAGGAGCCCTGCTCTCTCTTCTCCACCATCGCCGCTACACCATCGCCAAGACCCTCCTCCACCACGCCATTGCTCAGACGCAGCAGACAGACCGTGGAGTGGTGCAGTGAACCGAGGAGACCCCCGCAGCCCTTGCAGACACGCCGCGACGAAGAGGAGCACCGGAGCCGCCAAGATGACGCGCCTCCCGAAACCCTAACCCGAGCCGTCTGCGCTCTCGCCGATCCACTGCTCCTCTGCCGATCCGTCCACGCCGACACACTCTCGGTGAGCTCCCAACCCCTGACATCCTCGCCCACCGTCTCTCCTCGCCCCGCTGTCGCTACGTCGAACGCCCTCCGCGCCGCCGACTTTCTGTCTGCTGCGCTTAGCCGCTTAGGCCTCATCTCGCCACAGAGCCCCCACCGGACACAAGCCCTAGCCTACGCGGCGGCCGCCACAAGGTGGCCTGCGTCGCCAGTTCGAACCTGCACCGAGGCCGCCTGCCGAGCACCCTCGCGTAGTCGAGGTTGAGAGAAGATCCACGAGCGCCGCACTTTGCCGATACTTGCTCTTTTGTTGCATCAACTCGGTACCTTTTGGGCCCACCGTCACCGCAGGTCCGCTTTTAAAAACCTCGCTGCTTCAACTCTCAAGCCTCTGGCTTCCCCACGCACGCCACTGGCGCGCCTGTGGACCCCGAGGTCGCCTGCCCACCACATTCGCTTAGGCTGGTCACCATGCGAGGAAACCTCCTCTGTCTTGTCTGGTCCAGCCAAATAGGAGGCCCCACTCGTCTGTGTCTGCGGCTAGACATGGACTGGGTAACAAAAGTATTTCGGCAAATCTGTTTCCAAATTCAAATCTTTTCAATTTAATTCAAATCCAATTCAAAATCTGTTTTATATAACTTTTGAAATACAAATCCAATTTAAGCAAATAATATATGTTTTCAAATCAGAAAAATGTGAGGAATTCAAATATGCCATTCAAAATCTATTTTGAACAATTAAAATTCCAAGTTTATTTAAATTACAATAAAATGCCCTTGTGTCTTAATTAATTAATAACTTTTGATTTATAAGTCCAAATTTAACAAATGATATGTCTAAAATGATTAGCTCGACGAGACCTTTCTTTTTATGCATTCCATGGTTTGTTTTGCAGCATGCATCATATAAATATAAAGTGAACAGCAACTTAATTGTGAATAAAATGGGGCCAAAACTTAATAAAATGATTTAATCTTGTACTTCACACCTCACCCATGCCATGCTACCTTATTGCCATACAAATTGTGCATCATTCATCATGGCATGATTGTTTGCTTGTCGCATTTATTCATATGCTTGGCCCTTGTTTGTTTGGTTCTTCTTCGAATAGACGCTGAGCAGGGGATGTATCAAGAGAACTAGGAACACTACCCAGATCCATCCTTTGCTTCAACTGAGCTGCCAGGCAAGCACTACCACATGCTTGCATACATACAGTACCTATTGCCTCTATCTTATTCTTGCATCATTGAGTCGCGATTGCATTAAATTGAATCCCAAGTATTGCATAGCCTTTACTTTTAAACCCCACCGAAGCTTGTTCCTCCATCCCATGAGCCATTACTACAGGAGTTGTTTGAGCCATGCGAGTCGTAGAACAGCATGTGTAGGGTATGTGAGTGTCTGATGGATAACGAGGTGCCTATACAACTTAACCTGAGTAGTAATGGGATAACTAATAAAAGTGGCATCGGTGAGCCATATTCGCTATTTGGTTGTTCAGGCTCACTTGTGTCCCGTAAGACCCCGAGTACTTGATTCCTGTTCCAAGAATATTCGCGCTATCCACATCCGGGAGGCTTATGGACCCCCCTGAGCCAGAGCTTGATTCATTCTTATTTCTTGGGGCCACAAACTAGTTTGAGGTTTTATTTACGATCCTGTACCTATGCCATGCTTTACTGCTTTATTTAAGATTGTGCGAGGAGCACACTGTCTTGTTAGGTCCGTGACCTGCTTTTCTTGTCGACAAGCCCAGTCACACTTTCGGGTTCCCGATCGTTTACCGGCTCCACAAACCTTGAGGCCGTCTCGAGTCACTAACTTAACCGTTGCTGGGTAGCTCAATGGGGTGGCCCCAAATATTTTTGAATCTGTGATCGCTTTCGTGACTGTCTCGTTGGTTTTGATTTGGTTTTCCGAGGCATATCAGTGTGTGTTGCTATTTGTGCACCCTCAGGTAAAACTTTCAAAGCCGTGTCATGTTATGGACGACTTGGAGCACAGTTTCGATCATAGACAAGCATAACTAAAGTACCGCTTTTAAATTGACTAGACTAGGTACCGACTAGTAAATAGTGCAACACTCATGGAATGGATAATAAACCGCCAACGGATGGGGGGTTGTTCGTCTGCTTCCTCGTTGGTAAGCGAGGAGGATGGATCTGTTAAGATTACCGTTATAACTGTTGTTATTAATTCACGGACATCCGTCTATCTCTGGTTAGGCGGATGGTTAGCGAGTATCTATAGAATTGTTAAGGTTTGTCTTTTGCTGCAATTGAGTCACACCAGGTTGTGTCCCTTTAGAGGCATAAAGACTTGTTGAGTACCCTAGGGTCTCACACGATAAATTATTGGTTCGGATGAGCAGGTACACTCGCAAGATGGATCTTTGGGTGGAAGAGAGACGATGTGGGCGATCATTCGGTGTAGAGATTCCGGAACGGGATCCGTGAGATCGTGGGCGGGATGTGCTTATTTATGGGGCATCTTATGCCGATTTGCTTCTTATCCGTACTCGGATTTTGTCTTCGCTTCGCTTGATACTCGTTGATTGATGTATGAGGAGATATCCTACACTATTATATCTATCTAGGATATTTGGATCTTGCCGTATGGCGTTGCTATATTCCTTTCTTTTTAGATGGAATGGCTCGATGTACTATTGTATGGTGGCTTGCATACATACTCATTTATGTATGTAGTTGATCCTTCTTGCACGATTACGCCGTCCGTTCTTGTCCCGATGTTTGGAAATGGTTGGGACGGCCGAAAGGTCTACACTGTGAGTGGCATTTGGGCCACCGTATTTCAACCATTTCGATCATCCAGGCTTGTACTAGGGCGTAATTCACCGAGGTAGTTACAATTGGTATTAGAGCCATCCCGACCTTCGTGGTCTCAACCAAATGGTCGTTGTCATCTAGCAAATATTTTTGGTAGTTATGTATACTAGGGAAAAGCAAAGCAGAGTAGGACTGCTTCCATTTTTCTTCTTACCCAACCACCACCTTTTCTGGTAAGGAAGTGTAACGTTTTCAATCCTCTTCTTAAAATTCAAACTAGGATTCACGTGTTCTGGGTTTCCGTAGTACCATAGGTTGTGTATCTGTGTGTGAGTGTGTGTGTGTGTAAATCCTTGTCTATTCTGCTTCCAGCTTTGTTATCACAATCTGCCTTTTGGTTATCAATGCTGGTACATTCCATCTTGTGAGCTTTTGCAAACCGACGAGATCTATCTGATTCGTTGTATACCGGCGCGATTTATCTGACTCCTTGTTAACCGGTGCCGTCTTCTTAAGGGTGCTCTTCCTTCCAGCAAGCATCAGTTGCTAATCTCTGTCTGCTAAGTGATTTTGCGCATCTATTGGTATTTTAATGCCGAAAAATGCGGAAAATTTTTCTTTGATACATCTGTGTTTCCACACTCCTTTTCAGTCGTGTGAAACATTATCTATCTCCTTTTATCAGCATGTCCGGTAACTCATTCTTTTGTCACCGACGCTTAATCCTAGAGTTCCTTTTCATCGCCTTTTCTCTTGGGCTAATTACATAACGTGTGTCGATCCGATGCTGGTGATTGTAATTTGGTTCTCGGCATAGCTATATTCCACTCATGATAGTGTCGATTGGAATATGGAAAATGCTACCACTCCGGATTGCCAAAGATACTCCTGTGATTTTGGGTACACCGTGATCCTATCTATGCTTATTCAAGCATCCTTGGAAAACCGGAGCTTCTCAAGGCACTACGGCTATCATCATCATCCATCATGTCGCACATCTTTCTGAACTCCATATCTGCACATCTTTTTCGTCTCTGATAGCTCATACCTTAGGCAAAGCTATATCATCGGTTCTTATCCAAGATCTCTTTATCTTTGTAACCGGGGTTCCGATCGACAATGTGAACCAGGTGACATCTCTTTCCTTCCGAACAACCAGATAATCTATTCTTCCAGTGCATCTTCTTCAACTCTGGAATCATCAAGCCCTTTGTTAATCCCATCCTCCATCTTCAACCAATCCGGAGTTGTTCCTTGTTGGCAAGTTATCATCGTCGTTCTGCCGTAGTTTCCTCGAGACTGCTAAATCTCTCTCAATCATTTCAAGAAGGACATGGAGTTCTTTCACCTCAGTCTCGTCGAGTAATCTCTTGAAACCCTCTCGCTCTATCATCTATGCTCAATCCACCGGAGGCCATGAAGACCTTCCAGAAAAGATAGCACCAACTTGAAAGCTATCTTTTCTGTAACTGTTGAATCTTGCAGTTGTTCTCCGTAATCTTCCTTCATATCTTTCCGGTGGCTTGGTACTTCCGACAAGACGACGACATCATCACCCTTATCTATCTTGAATCCGGCGTATCGTTTGCATCTATCCTGGTTTGCTAACGGAGTTCCATGAGTTATCCTTGTCAATACCTTCAGTCTGTTTCGGTAGTTGGGTTGCATGGTTTTCTTATTCATGTGCGGAGTAATGCTTTGAGTGCGGGATGGAGTAGCTACCATACCACTACTCTTATCATTCGCTCTTGTACATTGAATTGGGGAATTTATGTGATTTCACTCATTCCACGGAAGTTATAAGTGGCCTTTATCCCTGGGTACTTTTACTTCCGTCCTTGTTTTCCGGAGTGCTCTCTCGAAGAAAGTAATCAATAATCTCTTGTTGGTGATCTATCTTTCCTACACGGAGCAAAATCTTCAATTATCTGGTGGAAAACAAACGCAAACTCTTTTCTGTCCTCGTCTTTCTACCGGAGCTCTACATCCCCAAACAAGATGAAAGGAAGATATCTCTCTCTCTGTTCCATCAATTCTTTTCTGTGGTAATCTGGCTTCACATCCATCTCTGGAAGTTATATCCGCGCACCTCAATTGCGTGATCCTTCGGAGTATTACCGGCGCAACAAGAATTTAATCCGGCGATGTCTAGCTAAATCTTTCTGTTCATATCAAGGGACTCTATTGTTTGAAGGCAATATTGTTCCGAAATTCATTTCAAAAATCCGAGAGAGAATACGATGCTATTGTCATAGTGCTTCAAAACCTCTCCAATCTAGCTCTTTCTTCCGGCGACACAAAGATTCATCCTCTCTAGTATCAGTAAATCTTTAATCTTAATGATGTGTCTTTCTTTATCCATGATACATCATCTTGTCTTTTTCTTCCTCAAGTGGCTCTTTTCTTTTATCATGTTTCTTGAGAAAACCGGAGCTATGTCCATCCTATCCTTCTTGTCTCACGACAATCCTGCAACTCTTCTAATCGCTGTTTCTAAAGCAAAACGCAAGACTCGCAACAAGTCTAGCAAGTTTTGTAAGGTGTAGTGGTCGCACCATTCCGTTCTTCTTCTTCTTGGGAACGTGAGGGTCACCTTCGTTCGAGCAACCGCCTATCCTTGTGTTGTTTTCTTTTTCCTAGGAATCTCGGGGCGAGATTCTTGTTTAGTGGGGGAGAGTTGTAGCATCCCAATTGTCTAACAATTGCAATGCTACTAGCCTAGCCTATATAGTGGCTACTTCATATATATATTTGTTGCATCATCATTATATCATGCTCATGTCATCATGCCACCTTGCATTTGAGCACCATATAAAACCCTTTTCCGTTTGGTTCTTATCTCAATTGCATTGTAAATTGTAGTTGCCTCTTGATATTGTATTTGGTTCTTGATATATTGTTTGATGCCCAAGTTGAGTTGGGGGCATATCTCTTATTAACTCCACCACCCTTTCATTTCACCACCTTATAATTCCACCATCCAACTAAATATGAGCTTGGCACTTATTGGTTTTACCTCTAGCTCATGTGGGTTGGGATGGATCCAATTCTTTTACCACATGCTCTCATCTCAGTATCATGTTGTTTTCACATCATGGATATATGGGAGCCACTTGGCCATCTTTGCATGCCTTGTGAGTGGAACCTTTTTCCTAGCTTCCATATGGATTATCATGGAATTGTGCTCATGTTGGAATATTTTTGGGACTATTAATTATCTAGTGGAACATACACACTAGCATGTCCCATTTTATTTCAAATATGGTCCTCTCCATCTACTCCACATGGGGCATCCCTATAATTCTTTTTGTTTGGCCTTTATTCCCATTTTGGGGATGCAAAATAATAATGCCAGGTAATAATATTGTTTTCACAGGAATCAACATGGCATTAAATATTTGCATGGGCCATGCAAGTACCACCTTTTTGCTTGTTATTTGGATTTTGTTTGATTTTAAAATGGATCATCTCTATCTCTATCTTTTCCTTTGGGCTTGATCTAGTTGATCTTGTTTCCATCAAACCACATCCCCACCTCTCCCTCTTTTTGGTCTAGTTTTGGTTTGGTTTGTGCTTGAGCTTGCCAAAAAGGAGAACCATCATTCCCCCCATCTAACCTACCCCATCTTTCACCATACCCCATCCTAGCTAAACCCTAAGCTACCACCTTTCCCCTCTTCCTCTCCTCTTTAGCCGAGCCACTCCTCTAAACCAGACCCTAGCTGGCCCCACCGGCCACCCTCTCTCCTTAAGCCCCAACCCTAGCTGCCCCAAGCTCTAGCCCGAGCCTACCACTCCAACCCTAGCTAACCGAGGCTACCCCCTCTCTCTCTCCCTCTCTGCCTGGTGAGCCCCACACCGAACCACCCTGCCCTTGGCTCGCCCTACCCCACTGGAAGCCACCCCTCGCTTCGCCTGCCCTCCGAATCGAGCACGTGAAGGAGAGGAGGATAAAGGTGGCCGAGCCACCTTTATCGTCACTGCCTCCCAGCGGCCTCCTCCTCTGCCTTACCACCACCCCACGGAACCCCTCTGCCCCTCCAGATCTGGCCGAGGAGCCCTGCTTACTCCCCCTCTCTTCTCCACCATCGCCGCCTACACCATCGCTGGCACCCTCGGCCTCCACCCCGCCCATTGTTCAGACCTTGAGCAGACCGTGGAGTGGTCTGGTGAACCGAGGAGACCCCCTGCTGCAGCCCCGTACACGCCGTCGACGAAGAGGAGCACTGGAGCCACCAGTACCGACGCGCCTCCCCGAAACCCTAACCCGAGCCGTCTGTCTGCGTCCTCGCCGATCCACTGCTCCTCTGCTCGATCTGTCCATGTCGACACACTCTCGGTGAGCTCCCCAACCCCTGGACATCTCGCTGCCACGTCTCTCCCCTGGCCTCTCGGTCAGGCTGAACGCCTCCGCGCCGGACTTTCTCGCTCACGCTTAGCTTCGCTTAGGCCTCATCTCGCCACAGAGCCCCCACGGACACAAGCCCTAGCTTCATCAGCGGCTTCCGCCATCACAAGCGTGGCTGCGTCTGGGTTCGAACCTGCACCGAGGCCGTCTGCCGAGCACCCTCGCTGCCGAGGTTCAGAGAGAAGATCCACGAAGGCCCGTGACTTTTGCGATACCCCGCTCTTTTTGTTGCATCAACCATGGTACCTTTTGGGCCCACCGTCAGCCGCAGTGTCCGTTTTGCAGAAAACCCCCTCGCTGCTTCAACTCTCAACCCGCGCTCCCTGGCTTCCCCACGTGGCACGCACTTGGCCATGTGGACTCCCGAGGTCGCCTGCCCAATTGCCATTCGTCTGGTCACCTCAGCGAGGAAAACTCCTCAGGAACGTCTTGTGGTCGCCAAATAGGAGGCCCCACTGTCTGCGGCTAGACATGGACTGGGTAACAAAAGTATTTCGGCAAATCTGTTTCCAAATTCAAATCTTTTCAATTTAATTCAAATCCAATTCAAAATCTGTTTTATATAACTTTTGAAATACAAATCCAATTTAAGCAAATAATATATGTTTTCAAATCAGAAAAATGTGAGGAATTCAAATATGCCATTCAAAATCTATTTTGAACAATTAAAATTCCAAGTTTATTTAAATTACAATAAAATGCCCTTGTGTCTTAATTAATTAATAACTTTTGATTTATAAGTCCAAATTTAACAAATGATATGTCTAAAATGATTAGCTCGACGAGACCTTTCTTTTTATGCATTCCATGGTTTGTTTTGCAGCATGCATCATATAAATATAAAGTGAACAGCAACTTAATTGTGAATAAAATGGGGCCAAAACTTAATAAAATGATTTAATCTTGTACTTCACACCTCACCCATGCCATGCTACCTTATTGCCATACAAATTGTGCATCATTCATCATGGCATGATTGTTTGCTTGTCGCATTTATTCATATGCTTGTGCACTTTATTTATGTTGGCCCTTGTTTGTTTGGTTCTTCTTGAATAGCCGAAAGGGGATGTATCAAGAGAACCAGAACACTACCAGATCCATCCTTTGCTTCAATCGAGCTGCCGTGCAAGCACTACCACATGCTTGCATACATATAGTACCTATTGCCTCTATCTTATTCTTGCATCATTGAGTCGCGATTGCATTAAATTGAATCCCAAGTATTGCATAGCCTTTACTTTTAAACCCCACCGAAGCTTGTTCCTCCATCCCATGAGCCATTACTACAGGAGTTGTTTGAGCCATGCGAAGTAGAACAAACATGTGTAGGGTATGTGAGTGTCGATGGATAACGAGGTGCCTATACAACTTAACCCGAGTAGTAATGGGATAACTAATGAAAGTGGCATCGGTGAGCCATATTCGCTATTTGGTTTTTCAGCTCACTTGTGTCCCGTGAAGACCCCGAGTACTTGATTCCTGTTCCAAGAATATTCGCTTATCCACATCCGGGAGGCTTATGGACCCCTGAGCCGAGCTTGATTCATTCTTATTTCTTGGGGCCACAAACTAGTTTGAGGTTTTATTTACGATCCAAGACCTATGCCATGCTTTATCGCTTTATTTAAGATTGTGCGAGGAGCACACTGCTTCATTTAGGTCCGTGACCCGTTACCATCAGACGACAAGCCCACCACACTTTCGATTCCCAATCGCTTACAATGCTCCACAAACCTTGAGGCCGTCTCGAGTCAGCTAACTTGCTATGGTAGCTCAATGGGGTGGCCCCAAATATTTCTAAATCCGTGATCGCTTTGTCGTGGATCGTTGGTTTTGATTTGGTTTTTCCGAGGCATATCGAGTGTGTGTTGCTATTTGTGCACCCGTTAGGTAAAACTTTCAAAGCCGTGTCCGCGGTTATGGACGACTTGGAGCACAGTTTCTCGATCATAGACAAGCATAACTAAAGTACCCTTTTAAATTGACTAGACTAGGTACCTGACTAGTAAATAGTGCAACACTCATGGAATGGATAATAAAACTGCCAACGGATGGGGGGTTGTTCGTCCGCTTCCTCGTTGGTAAGCGAGGAGGAGGATGGATCTGTTAAGATTACCGTTATAACTGTTGTTATTAATTCACGGACATCCGTCTATCTCTGGTTAGGCGGATGGTTAGCGAGTATCTATAGAATTGTTAAGGTTTGTCTTTTGCTGCAATTGCCACCCTGTGTTGTGTCCCCTTTAGAGGCATAAAGACTTGCTGAAAACCCTAGGGTCTCACACGATAAATTATTGGTTCAGATGAACAGGTACACTCGCAAGATGGATACTGGGTGGAAGAGACGGACGATGTGGGTAACGATCATTCGGTGTAGAGATTCCGGGAACGGGGATCCGTGAGATCTGTGGGCGGGATGTGCTTATTTATGGGGCATCTTATGCCGATTTGCTTCTTATCCGTACTCGGATTTTGTCTTCCGCTTCCGCTTGATACTCTGTTGATTGATGTATGAGGAGATATCCTACACTATTATATCTATCTAGGATATTTGGATCTTGCCGTATGGCGTTGCTATATTTCCTTTCTTTTTAGATGGAATGGCTCTGATGTACTATTGTATGGTGGCTTGCATACATACTCATTTATGTATGTAGTTGATCCCTTCGCCTGCCGATTACGCCGCCCGTTCTTGTCCCGATGTTTGGAAATGGTTGGGACGGCCGAAAGGTCTACCTGTGAGTGGCATTTGGGCCCCACCGTACTATTTCAACCATTTCTGATCATCCAGGCTTGTACTAGGAGCGTAATTCACCGAGGTAGTTACAGAGCCGATGCAAATTCTCGTCCAAGAGCCTGAAGCGCATCGATACTTTTTCTAATTCTCGTCCAAGATCCTGAAGGGCATCGATACTTTTTCTTCAAATAGAATGAGAGAAGCCAAATCGACCTAATTTCCTTCCGGAAACCTGGCCCTTGTGCTCAGGGTTCTGGCTCGATCTGATCCGATGATATTATTATACCTCACATCGCTGATCATACGAATCTAGCTAGATGACACCACGACGTGTTTTAGATCGCTAGAAACTGAAGCACGTAAAGCATCCAAGATCATGGCTGGCTCAGATCGCCAGAAACTGAAGCAGGGAACACATCGAAAGATCATGGCAGGCCGATTCCGTGCGCTCGCCATCAGAGAGGTCTGGGTGGAGTAGATGTGATAGATCGATGGCCATGGGTTAGATCAGGTATATTGGTATGGTCTC
Source organism: Avena insularis (assembly GCA_023614405.1). Lineage (NCBI taxonomy): Eukaryota > Viridiplantae > Streptophyta > Magnoliopsida > Poales > Poaceae > Avena > Avena insularis. Next base: position 416,375,476 of record CM042686.1, on the reverse strand, counting down.
GTCTCCTCATCTCTCGTGTATATAGAGGAACCCGAGGGTATGACCTAGGAAAGGCTAAACCCGATCGACCTCCACTTTTTTAATCCATCGAGAGCGTCTTGTTTATTTCCGTTTATTAGGAGAACGTGGGCGGAACATGGCGTATACGTAAAAAAATTAAAACTTACCGCTGGCATCGGTTGTACTATGTAATTTGGTGGGAGGGTAATACCATCCAAAAAAGTGTTGGACCGGAAGAAACAATCCGTCTTTTATTATTAGACTAGGAAACATGTCCGTGCGTTGCAACGAAAAAAAATCTGTATTGCGAATAAAACAACATATGAATAAACACATATCAAATAGAACTACATCTTTAAAAATAAAATAAAAAGATAGAACTACGGCTAGAGAGCTGAAACCGCTCTTCCGTTAGACAACAGAGGATGGACGGTGGTCGTGCTTTTCGATAGACAATAATAAGAACTAAGCAATGTGAAATATTTTGGTTATATTTCAGTATACACAATGAGTTGTAACGTGGTAATACGATAGTTTTACAGTGCATATAAATGATTAATGAGTAAAGGACTCCCAACTGTAACACGATTGTTGCGATAGAAAAACTAAGTTCATTAAAACAGTCTAGCTTTGTGTCACGGGTCATTATTGGGTGTTTTACAAAGCTAGCACCATCGTGTATGAACAAAATATTATTTAGTGTCACATATCTAGCTAGCACCAATGAATAACGGACCGGGAACAAGAGAAAGCCAGTTTTGCTACATGAACAAAACATAATAGGTGCAGGCCCTGATCTATAGCGAAAAATTACATGCTCAACGGATCGCGATTGCACTAAGTCAACAAAATAAGGAAGCAGACGATCTATTAATCCTACCATGACCATGGAGCAAATCCTTTTCTACCAGCTCGCCCGCGACGCCGTTGTTTGACACGAGAAAAACGTACAGGACGCCTCCGCGAGTATGTGCGGTGGCGGGTAGTTCTCTCAAACGCGCCGGGTATGGTAAAAGAAAGAAGGTGTGCGGGCGTGTCAGTGTATAATACATACACAAAGAAAACAAAAGATACGAGAAAGGTATTTTATTAATCACATAAGATAACAAATACAATTCCCAAGATCACGCTCTGTGGCCTACTAGCGCGGCCAGCCTGACAATGGCGATTGTGCGATCTCCTGGTTCCCGGGGCCTCGCAAGGCTCCCGGTTAATTACTCCCGCGGTTTACGCCGCGAGACACCTCCGATTAAGCCGTGTGGTCGTCTTCGTCGTCTTCGCTTCATATCCTGCATGCATAGAGATTGTGGTGGTGTGTGGGCAGCGGCAGAACCCGTGTCCTCGTCGGTACACGCGCCGCTGAAAGCGCGGCCTTTGCTGTGGCCTCGCCCGCCCTCGCCGTTGCGCCTCGTCGGTTTTGAACGGCGATGAAGAGATGTTGGTGTAGGTGGATGCAGTCCGCTTGGCTAGGACTTCTCACGACTTCGCGGCTTCGTCAGGGTGTGCAAGAGGTGTGCCTCGCGGGAGTATTTTATTAGGAAAGCGGCGTCGGTGTAAAGACCAACGCGTGCTCATGTCGGCATAGCCAGTGTGGACGTCCCCTTCTTCTCGGCGCGGCGCCGAGTTCACGGCTGCCGGGGTGACCAAAGGTGCCGTCTCTCACGGAGATCGTGTCGGGCGCGTCGTCTCGTAGCCAAGGTCGGACGCGTCGTCTCGTAGCCAAGAGAGTCACCGCAGCCGGTATGATTGGCAACATATATATAGCACACGCGCTCGTTGCATGGGGACATGCATGAAACGGCATGTGCCCACCAGACATGCTCACGCACGAGCCGTTTGGTTCATGCATACACAGTTCAGACTTGGTTTGCTCGTATCAGATGGGCTTTCGATCGGCTCTTCTCGTCTCGCCGTAACGAAAGGCATCAGCAGGAGCTCGCACGTTAACGACCTGGTGTGTCAGCTCTAGCTCTAGGCCTCTAGCACTGTGCGCCGTCTTGAGCTTGCATACGCCGCGCATGTACCTGTACGCCAGCCCGTCCGTCGAGTTGTTTCCATGCCTGTACACCAGATAGCAACGTCCGCCAAAACTTGAGACCGTGCGTGATGGAGTGCACGGGAGGCTGCATGTTGACGGCTCCGTGGCGGCGTCTTCGGCAGCTCCGGTGACGTCTTGGCGAGCTCAATGGCGGGCGGCCTCCTGGCATGCTCCAACGGCGGGCGGCGTCTTGGCGTGGCGAGCTCCTCGGCGGGCGTCTTCCTGGCGAGCTCCGATGGCGTGGCGAGCTCCACAGCGGGCAGCATCCTGGCGAGCTCCACGGCGGACAACGTCTTGGCATGGCTCCGTCGGTGGGCATCGTCCTGGCATGGCGAGCTCCACGGCGGCGAGCGGCGTCCTGGCATGGCGAGCTCCGACAGCGTGGGCGGCGCACTAGCCAACAGGCTGCTCCTTGGCGCGCTCCGGCAGCGTCGGGGCTTCCTATGCCATCGTGCTCCATCAACTCCGGCTTCTGGCTTCCGACGGACAGGGCGTGGGCTGGTCCATGTCTCCGGCCACCGACGGCGATGGCTAGCTTCGTCGGTGTGGCGGCCGGTGCGGCGGGCTGCACGTAGACGAGCTCCGGCGGTGGCGTTGTCTCGCGTGCTGGACCTTGGGCATGATACTAGCTGCGAGAGGAAGAGAAGAAACAATTCAAACGTGTTCTCTACCATTGGGGAAGGTGGTCCTCGCGTCCATGGTCGATCTCCTTCTCTTGATCTGCTCACGCACGAGAGTTCGATGCGATCTCCGCCTCCCCGTCTCTGCTAGATGCAATCGCCCGGCTATCTTTTTTCCTGCGTCTCGATCGTGATCGTCTCCGTCCGCTCTAGTTCATCCGAGTCCTCTTCTGCCTGAGCCCGTCCGGTCCTCCTCCGATCGTTGCGATCTCCACGTCAGTCTTCTGGCTGCAGATTGTTTTTCCTCCCTTTCTGCGTGTCTTCCTTTGCCTTTTATAGGCAGCAGCCCGCGTCTCAGAGGAATACGTGGCCATGATTATCGGAACCGATTCCTTGATAGCTTCGTCCTTCTTTCGTTGAGCGCACGTCTTATCTCCTCAAAGTTCGGCTGCCGTTCAAAATTATATCTCCTATGCTTCTAGAAATATTTAGTCGGGTCCATGTGATTATGTGGAGGTTAACATGTGATTAGCTCCACCGTGACTGGACTCTCTTCCGAATAAAACTTGTCGCATCTGTGGGTAGGTACGTCTCTGCTCAGGACGCGACCGATTAAGCACTTGTTGCCCAGCACGATTCAGCGGCGAGCTGAGCTCATATGCGTTCCAAAGTTCAAAATCCATCGGTTTGCTAAACATAGGTACATGCACGTATACGTGTACATTGTCTTTGCGGACTTCTCTGACCGATCGGTTATATGCAAGGCTCATATACATAAAGCGATCGGTTGATGCAGGTACGTATAAATTGTTGATACACTATTTGTTACACGGAGGGCGTCTCCGGCCGGTCGACATATACACCTGGACATTATGTCACGTATACCGGCTCATGGTTGGCCCACCACTATACACGCGACTTGAATTTCTGCGACATTCTAAGACAGACTCTGCAACTTAAGCACAAAATTCCATCGAACAGCCGTGAAGGAGCTCCGAAGGGCGGCGATGGGCACCAACCTGTCCTGCACCATCGAGCACATGGCGTAGCTTCTGCAGGTACAACAGGACCACCAGAACAACATCCTACGAGACAATCTGCTCAGGAGCAACGACCATCTTTAAAGACTCAGAGAAGGGAAACAAGAGATCTACCTGGGCACGGATAAAACCATTTGGACGCTCCGTGTTGGACATAGGTGGACGAGGATGAGGAAACCTATGTACGACCCAAAAAAGGATGCATATGCAGACAAACGAAAACGTATTATGACAGACGAAAAAAGAAACATTAAGCCTTTTATTAATAGTATAGGAAATTTGTCCATGTGTTGCTACGGGTAGGTCACATAGAATTTAACTACTGTATAAATCAGGTATTTTTATTGATGGGCAAGCGTTCTTGAAGGGGGCCATCTACCTGTGATAGGGTTTGCTTTCTTGCCGAGTCGTGCTACAGTGAAGAACCCATGCTTAACCCTGGATATACAAACATTTTTATTGCACTACAATATATGAAATACATAAATTTGAGATCCATGACTGGATCACCCTATAATTCAAATTTAAATTTCTGTAAAATCCCAAGACAACAATTCATAGTTGCGGTGAGCCATGTATTAAGAGTTCACTGGTATGAAAAAAATTAGCACGATAAAAACAACTACTCCCTCCATTTAGAAATATCTGACTTGGGTTTGTCTAGGTTGAATCTAGACAAACCCAAATCAGTTATTTCTGAACAGAGAGAGTAATATAATTTAATCACTTGATGTAGAAGTCATGCTGCCAACCGCGTGATCAAAGAATTGGATCAAGAGAAACTGATTTAGCTCCTGACTTGGAGATCACTTAAAACTTCCGTATTTGCTCTAGAATGCAAGCTTTTCTAGATCGAGGCCGGCCAAGGTACTTGAACATGATCAGTCTGTTTCCTGCTAGCTAGTTGATGGATTTATGGGTTAGTCTTATGGACTGTAGCGCTATACACAAAGGAACCTGTGATTACTAAGCAGACTACGATCGATTATGCTTCTGGATGAGTACTTTTCTCCCGAGGACCTGCGCAAGATATAGATGCAGCTACCTACGAACGAAAAGTCGACTTCGCTCTGGATACAGGTTGGTCGCCTTCACGTCGGCGGAGTTACGTGTGCATCCCAGCGAGCGAAAGGAGAAGCGGGACAACTACCACGGATTTTCGGATCAAGACGGCAAAATTAGGTGTGCTAATACGGAGAGACAACGTGTAGACTCCGGATGATATACTACTCCACGTGACGCACAATTTACAAAGAATACACTTTTGCTTACCAATTGGTGGTACGGGTGGTAATATGGGGTTTGGTGAAAGGACAGATCTGTCTAAAAAAGAGTTAGACCGGAAGAAATAATCCGTTTTTTATTATTAGGTATAGATATAGATATAGACTAGCACACATACCCGTGCGTTGCAACGGGAGTAAAAAGACATGTTTTGGTCAAAAAACATCTGCGCAACCCAAATTTTGATGAAATTTAATCTACTCGTGTAACCCTGACCTTATTTTGCACTTTTTTCGTAATCTTTAATTATCTTTTAAGTTTTTTATATATGAAATAGTGTACGTTGCAACGGCTAAAAGATAAATTCTCCCGTCTCTACTTTCTCCTCGTGGCATCAATGACCACTTCAATTTGATTTCCGACGAATATTTAGGGTTTGGGAGTTGGCCCATTACACTTCAGCTAGCTTACCAAGTGCGTTGTACTAATTGTCCCGCAAGTCATTCCAGCTTTTCAATACCGACACACGCTCTTGTGATGTCCAGCATTTATGTAAAAATCACAGTGTCTTTCTATAATAAACGAACAAACAAAACTATTGTCGGACATTAAGAAATATTTGATATCTGCTTGCACTTCTGACAGTGAAATCCATGCGCGTTCTCTACTCTCTAGTTATTTAAAGTCTTAAGGCTGAAAGATTGTGAGCTCAGTGAGCGATCGAGAGCACTTCATTACTGTGTGTGGGTCCTGCAGCGCTGAACGATTAAGCACGTCTCGTGTCTTCCGTTCTTGCGACGCGTCGAGTGCTGGTATAGGCTTAAGCACCGTCTGTGTCTTCCGTTCTTGCGACGCGTCGTCTGCGGCTCTTTTGAGGCCATCTGCCGTCGCCGGGACGCTGCCATGTGGGTCCATGTTCCTCTTCCTTACTTATGCATCTGTTCTCAGTCAAGTCACGAAGACAAATCCGATCCGCCTCTCTTTCCATCCTCTCGCGCCGCCTTCTCCCCAGCAGCACTGCTCCTTCTCCTTCCCCTCAATGGCCTCATCTCCATCGAGTCTACAGCAGCTAGGGCCACGTTCGCGCTGCAGCAAGGCCGCACAAGCGCTCCTTCTCCACCCCTATTTTCCAGGTTGCTCCTCCCTTTCAGATGGAGCTGCGGTGGTGGTACGGGAGATCGCCGGCCATTCCGAGTTGTCCCACGGTTCCGTCGCACCTCCTGCTCCGCCTCTCCAGCGAGTCACCGGCCATTCTGATCTATCCTGCAGCACCAGCCGGTTCACCTTCCCGTGCGCCGCTCGGATTCCACCTCTGTACTAAGGAAATTGTGCCGCCGCATGTTCGAGTGTGATGCTGAAATCCCCTCCGTGGCCTAGGTCACCGAGCCGATCAGCCTCCTGCCAGGCCAAGGCCACTTCTATTGCCGCAACAATCAGGCATCCTCCAGTTCTCTGTTCTGGGTTATAGAGTAGATGGTAGTGACAACAATAGGGTTAATTACTCTATGTGGAATTGAAAGTTCAGGTCAACGGAGCAAGGCTCAACCTCTTAGAACCTCAGCAGTCAGCACCACACACGCTTAGTATCATCCATATTTGGTGTCTGAAATTCGTGATTGTGTCTTGTTGCTCACTCTGTAGGTAAGTTCTTGCTCACGTTTTGATGTTTATTCACTTGGGAACTTGGATGAACCGAGAAGTGAGAGATGACTTGGATATTAGTCTTTGGCAGTATGTAGTCTAATTGGTGGATTGATTATGTTCTGCTATTATGTTTGCTTTTTGCTCTGTATACATGGATTGATTGGATAGGGATCATCAGTTCGTACTTTTGCCCGAGGCAGCTTCCATGAGAATAGAGACCAAGCAAGTTCGTTTTCTTCCTTCTGAGCGTATCTATGAACTTCAGTATGATTTTTTTTATATAGTTAGCTAGGTGATGAACAAGAATAACGTATATCATTTTCCCCTTAAGTAAGGAATTGCATATTGCTAACATAACTTAACCCCAATGTTAACACTTCCATTCCATATAACAATTTTTTATGTGACTAACATACGCATCCTTTCCATTGTACTGTTTTGAGTTGCCAGTCTATATAACAGTATTATGTGAGATTAAAGAATGAATATAGTCACGTAGATCAGTAGATTTAATCGTCACACCGCATCGTCTATTTCTGAAACTGGTACCTACATTTAATTTTGCTTGCACCACATTTTATTTGTTGCTTATTTTTATTGCCTCTTTTGGTGTAATTGTGCTTCTACTATCCTTTCAGTTTAGGAATGACATACGACAACTAGGTCTTTCTTCTTGAGTTAATGTAAGATCTGAACCAAAAATTATTCTGTTTAACTCCCTTCGCTTGACGGCGACAATGCTCCCATCTTCTAAGCCGATTATCCCCACCAAGATGCCATGTGTGCCTTCCACACTACAGGGCGTCATGCTGCTACCTCCTCACCGACGAGGGGACGCGGATGAGCCACCTGCACCCAAGGCCACGATGCCGCTCCATCTCAACCATGGGTCCTCAGTTGCATAGCTCTTCCATGTTGTACTTCTTCTGAATGGCGCATTGTTGCAGTATGGGAGGCCACCGAACATGGTACCTATGAGATAACAGGTGGGCATCGACGAGTCATTGGCCATCTGCATGGGAGGTACCTGAGGTTATGAATAGATGTTGCTGCCAAGGCCCTGACTCAACCGGTGATGCGCCATGCTCTGACTCAGGGGTTCTTGGAGATTTGTTACCATGCAGATGAAATTAATCAGTGAGTGTGCTGCAGGCAAGTGGCAGTAAAGGTATGTGCTTTTGTTCAAACTATTGTTACATAGATCAATGTTTTTGATTCGTTGTATAATCGCCAAGTTGTTTTCTGAAAATCATGTCGATTTACGACTAACCATGGACTTATGTCGAGTATATTGCGATTTTCGTCAACTATTCACTGAGTCGTAGGCTTGGCGACTCAATTTTGAGTCGTGACTCAAAAACCTTGACGAAGATGTCCCTATATAGTTTTTTGGGTTTAGCCTCTGATTTAGGATGAATTTTATATAGTAAATGATTAGTTACGCATTATGTTTTTTCTATTTTTAGTACAGTTCAGCTGGTAAATCTTAGAGAACTCCAAGGTTGCTTCCTTCAGTGCAATGGTACCAATCTTATGGTTTTGAAGAGAAGTGTGGTAGTACAGTGAGATTTTTTGCTTCGATTTGGAATAATTCATGCAAGTGGTTGCTTAGAGATGACCTTTTGGAATTACTTTTCCTAGATTTGTTCATTCTACGTACTTACTCAATACTCATGCAACTAGAAGTGGAAGGGGATGGGGTTAGCATGGTCGGGAAATTAGAATAGGGACGATCCCCTTTTGTGTTCTTCATGTTTGCAGTGCACAGGCAGAGCAGAACGGAATGGTCCTTTAATTATAATTTTGCATTTCAAACCAAAAATTATCTTATGTTCTTCTTCTCCCTTTCAGTTTACGCTATGAAGTATCTAATATTTCTTTTAACTTTACATAAAAATAGCAAAAGCACATTGTTGTATTTGCCAGTTTATGTTCAACGATGATGGTAGTTGAGTTTTCTGATTGGTGATAATGATGCACATGATGTTGCACTAAATGATACATTCCTCTTGAGCAATATGTTCGTTGGCATTGATTTTCTTCTGTTTTGTAATATTTCACTTCAGTTATTTTCCAGGACATGAATTTAGTGTACAACAATTATTGTGAAGATGATAATCTCATTTCCTTCAAGGATACAATGGACAATAGAGCAAGAGGACACAAAATTCTTAATGGATCTTGTGCCTGTAAAATACATAAAAATATTCAACATTTCCCCTCTATTGGACAAGTTTATGCTCGACCAACCATCAGATAATGCATCGAGAGTTTTGTAACCTGAAATTGAAATTTCTCATGATGGGAAGATACTAAAGATTTCCGTGGATAATGCTGATTAGGCAATGTCTTGCTTTCCTATCTAGAAAAATACTGCGCTGTCTTTTTGGCCTAACAAATTCAATGGAGAGGAATGGGCTATTTGAATCTAGGTTTATGTAGGAATCCGGCTTGGGAAAATTATAATAAAGTTAACTCGATGGCGCAACTTGTTTTGAGTGCTCATAGGACATTATTTTATTTGAAGTGCGTGATGGCAATCACATTGTGAAGGAATATTCCAGTAATTTGTGAACGTAGTCATAACTTTCTTCCTCTGTCCAACTTTAGCTGTGTTTTAGGAACATAAATACTATAGCAATTGGACGACATTGGCAACCCTTAAAGCTGAGAAGAGAAAAGATAAGAAAATAGGGAAGGATTGTAAAACTATGAGCTTAATGAAGAGATAATAGAAGTTACAGGATACTAATGCTGAGCTGACAAGGTAAGTCTTTTTTCTCTCTACGTTCATTTTCTGCAGAATTCGGTGTCTGATTCAGTGAGTTGATATGAACATTCCAAAAGAGCTTAGTTGGGTAGGCCGAGGATGGAATCAGGTGTCCGGAGTTCCAAAGTATCTTATGCCATGTAGATGTCAGGTTTAGGATGAGAATTTTTCAAAAGTGTTTTTGATTTTTTGTATTGTGGCTGCACATCTTCTAACTTGACTACTGGTTTTAGGTTCATGGAAAAACTCAAAGGGTTATTAAGCTCAACAACTTTAAACAAAATTTATGAAACTTTTATAAGTTGTATTTAATTCAATATAATGATATTAACTTTTAAACAAATAGCATTCCCATTGAATGTCTATTATCATATTGACACAAATATTCATTTACAATTTCAGGTTGATGGCGTTTGGAATGATCTGCTGGACACCAAGTGTAAAGATGCCAATGAATCGTAATCACTACTGGCATTTTTCTCTGGATGATCAAGTAAAGCTAATGTCATTCCACAGGCAATATTGATGCTCTGTTTGTAGTCCTAGACTTCCTGGCCAGATGTGCGAATGATCCATCAATGACTGACAACTCCATGGAACCCATTCACCTATATTTTCTCATAATACGACTTGTGTGAACAATGGATGACCAAAATGTAGGTTCGTTGGAAGGACATGTGTTAGCAACCGATGATTATAGGCGCATGTTTATCATGCCGGTCACACTGTGCCAAGATGCCATGCAGACGGCGGGGCGAAGCCCGCTTTTTCATCTAGTACTACTGTATTTGCCTAGAGCAACAACCTGTATCATCACCCCAAAAATAAAAGCAACAGAGATCCCATTACACTTGTTTAATTATCAGTATTAAGCAAGGAACAGTTTAAAAAGAAAAGTACTCCTTCCGTTTCAAAATATAAGATATTTTAGCTTCGTGAACAAAGTGTATCTAAACCATTTTTTAGTGTGTAGGTTCACTCTAAATCTAGATAAACCACACTTCTTTCACAAAGCTAAAACATCTTATATTTTAAAACGGAGGGAGTAGTAAGCAAGGAATACAATGACGTTGAGGAAGGATCCTCGCCACCTCGCCGAGATTGCTGGTCGACGCTCCCAGAGGCAAGTGCTGGGCTGTAGGTATCCCTGGGACCAAAATTTCCTGATCGCATGATCCCTTTCTCTGTTTGGTCTTTCCTAGCCAAAAGTCAGCCCATGCCCACGGCCACAATAGCCCTTGCCGAGTAAAATCCCGGCAGCTTGGTCGTGCTGCCACAGATCAACACGCTGAGTTCTTGCTGGGCAGGGCAGTGACCGACGACCGTTCCTTCCGTCTCGACGTGCTCGACCCTGTAAATCCACTTTTCTCTCACCGCTTGATCTAGGGTTCGTTGTTGTCGAGGCATGCTGCATCGCGCATGTCCTCTAGGCACGGAGTCATCACGTCCTCCCACTCCAGCCCGAGTTGCCGAGGTATTCGTCCCGGCCGCCGCCAACACCCGTCGGCAATAGAATCCTCCTAAGAGACCACGACACCGACACTGGCGGGAATCGCGGTTGTGCGCAGGACATGGAAGAGAGACGAAGAGAAAGGACACAACGAGGTCCACCTACAATATCCTGGCCCAAGGTTGGATACGGTTTGAGTTGGAGGAGGCCATCCGGGGAAACAGCGCAACACCAAAAAAGATACTCTTTCCGATCCATATTAGTTGACTTAGATTTATCTAGATTTGGATGTATTTAGCACTAAAACATGTCTAAATACATCCGAATCTAGACAAATCCAAGTCAAGTAATATGGGTCGGAGGGAGTACAATTTCTTGTGCTAATAAAAATTGCAATGGCTTTGATTGGATTTTCACCATCTTTGCAATATGGACACCGCTCCAAACTGATCAGCTCGCACTTGAACATGTTGCATGTGATGCTTTCGATGGTGTCGTCCAACGGGATGATGTGCACGCGTTTACCCCTACTTTTGATCACGCTTCACGCGTCGTGCACACATATGCACGGACACCGGCGACACGGACAATCTTTTTTATCTGCATGCTATGCTCCTCTGTCATCAGAGGATTCGATGTAGACCGTGCTGCGATGTCGCCGTGAACTACGGAGAGAGCCTCTCCATGGTGGCCGGGTGGATGCTGTACATGGAGTTGTCGTTTTCGGTCGCCTCCTCGGCCGCGTGCCGGTTTGGGGCCTTCTTCGACGTCGCGGTTGTCGTGGTGGGGAGTTGAAGCAATATATATATATATATATACACGAACAGAACAGAAGAAGAGAAACGTGTAAGATCATTTAAATAGAAACCGTATTGGACTCTTTTTTGAGCGAGGGACGGAGACATACGAAATTGACAAACAAAACTGATGAAACAAAAACCAAGAAACCCAAAACGATTTTGGAACGAGGGAGGGAGCAAAAACCAAGAAACCCAAAACGATCGACGTACGACGGGCTACGTGTAACTTGTTTTTTTTTCAAACTAACCGTGCAGTTTTAGTCTATTTAACTTACCGGTGGCATTGGTGGGAAATTTGTTGTCTGACGGGAGGGTAAAAGGGCTAAAAAAGTGTTGGACCGGAAGAAACAATCCGTCATTTATTATTATTAGGTATAGATATAGATATAGACTAGCACAATTGCCCGTGCGTTGCAACGGGAACAAAAAATAGCATCACGGCAGTTAGATGCGCCATCACCGCCTTCACTACTCGCTGCTTCGGTTAGGCGACCTGGTACACGTGCGCTAGGAAAGCCATGCGGCGCCATCGTCACCTCACCCCATTTTGCTAAGGGCTAGTGTCGAGACACGGATGTGCGACTATGGTCTAGCAATGGGGACTTCTATGCATTTGACAGGTCATTTTACATGTCCAACTAATTTGGATACCAGATAACAAAAATAGATATAAATCTCTCCTCTAAATTCACATGGTAATAATTTTTATAATATGCATGACATCTCCCTTTGTAAAATCACCATTCAGAGCAGCAGGCCCGTCCCTGCTTTTAATTTTGTTCATCCCCGCAACCCTACAAATCCCCATCCAGTTTATAATTTGGCAAACTCTCTCCCGTTAACTCACGCATAGCTCATCATCAAGCATAATTCCTTCCTAATTATTAGATTTTGGTCGAAACAATGGTGCTGCAGTTTTGTTAATCTGCTTGATGATACTCAAAGGAAATTACCTCCATATATAAACCGATAGAACTCGGATGAATAAAGCAAGGTAGGATTAAACTTGACACGCACCATTAAAACCGTGGCGGTTCAAGTTGCACCGTGCCTGGACGTACGTGCGGCCCGGCCCATGTCACAATGACAGCGATCTGTCCGGCCTCAGCCTGCTACGTGTGGCCCGGCCCATGTCACAATGACAGCGATCTGTCCGGCTTCAGCCTGCTCTCCTATGACGCTAGACAACAACAATCTAATTTGACCGCTACTCATGTCTGCAGATATATCACAATCTCAAAAATGAAATCTAATCGGATACACGACTACTAATTATTGATTATCAGGTAGGCCGAGATTGATCAGCTGGTTTCCTCCTGCTGCTTGTTCGTGTCGCAGACACAGGATTCATACTCATTGCCAATAGCCCGCAGTAGATGCGGAGCGCTGCCGTCGTAGGAAAAAGCCTTCTTACTTCTGGGTGTAGTTACACCCATGCCCATATACTCGATATGAAATATATATAATATTTTATAAATTGAAGTATGTTCATATACTATATTTAAGATACTTTCAATAAAGTTACGTGAAAAAATAACAGGCTGACACATAGTTTGCACTGTATATTCAAAATACCTTCATATATATTTGTACGTAAAAAGGAATTATGTGAAAAAATTATACATACTACCAAAAAATATTATGTATACTATCTAATTAGTATTATATACTCATATAATCAGCTCAGTTTGTCATTATATTTTATTTGATATGCACAATGATATCTGTTAACAAAACTGTTCAAGCCAATTGATATACTCCCTCCGTTCCAAAATAACTGACTCGAGTTTGTCCAGATTTGAATGTATCTAGACTCGTTTCAGCGTATAAATATATTCAAATTTAGAAAAATCTAAGTCAGTAATTTTTCTGGACAGAGGGAGTAAAAAAATTAGTTACCCGACTGGTAGCTTGGCGTCTCGTGTTGCGTAGTTGTAGACTGTATTAACCATAAATCTGCTCCACGCCTCTTATCAATTTTTTGCATATCGTCATAAATTGCTCCATAAATCAATCTGTCCTTTATGGAGCGGATACGTCTCCTAGCTAGCCGGCCAGACGGCATGTCTCAAGGAGCTCTCTGCAAACCATTATCTCCTCTTCTGTAGTGATGGACACGTGCGATTCATGATGATTGTCCTCTAGATTGACAACGTGATGCCGTCTCCTCTGATCGTAATCGTCCTTGGCCTCCTCGAATCCTGTCGAAAGATCCTTCGCCTCATGCTTTCATTGTCGTTTGTGCTGGTTGCTGTTCGGCTCCTTGCGCCAAACATAGCGAGTTGCCACGCACCATGTCATCGATCGGAACGAATCGACTGTAGTTGTTCTGGCCTTGGACTCTTCCATGAATCAACGTTCAAATTCAAATTCAAGAGTACGTGCTAGCCCAACCAATCGGTACAACTCACCAGTGGCATGGTGGGTAATATCTCTAGACTGAGAGGGGCAAAAGGGTCCAAAAAAGTGTTGGACCGGAAGAAACAATCCATCCTTTATTATTACTAGCACAAATGCCCGTGCGTTGCAACGGGACAAATACTCAAACACTCTAGCAAACCATCCATGTCGACACTCCTCCTCCTTGTCAAGATTGCAGAAACGCACACCAACACCTGCCACTGAGGATGCCTATGCCTTTGACACAACTTTTCATAATAACTATGTACTACTTCTGTTTCGATGTTTTGGTAGGCTATTTATCAATAAATCAAATCCACAGTCACAACTCACGAAAGCAATTTACCAGTTCCGAATTTGTTAGTAGATCATTTCTATTCTTGATTTCTTAGCAGACCACTTCTATTAAACTGGAATACTATGTACTACATGCTGTCAATTTGACTATCCAGGACCTAAAATTGGGAATTGGTTAACCTTTTCCCATTGGTTAGGTTAACCTAACCTAAAAAAAAGCACAATGGGCTATATGGTTAACCTGAAAAACAAATAGGTACAAATGGTTCGATCCCTTTGTGCTAAAGGTTATCCGGTTATCCCGCACGTACAGCCACGAGATCTGCGTCTGCTGAGTCCCTACCCGAGCCGCTTACGCCACAAGACGCGCCTTGCCTCACTTGGTGCCGACCGCCCATCCTCCGATGGTCCTCCTCCCACACCTCGCCCGCCCATCCTCCGACGGTCCTCCTCCCGCCCTCTGCCGCCTCGGCTTAGCGCCTCACCAACAACTTCACCGGCAAGGGCGCGTGGCGGTGCTGGACTCCCTCATCTCCGTCAGTACCAGACCTTGGACCCACCGGTGGCGGCGGCCTTCTCCTGTGAAGCTACAGGCGCTATCCCCGCCGGCGACCAACTCGGGTAAAGGGCCTCTTTTTCTTCCCCTTTTTTCTTTTACCTGAGAAAAAAGAAATAAGTAGGCGCAGGTCCTTGACGACGGAGGTGCAGGAGAGTAGGCGCTGGCGACAGCGGCGGTAGTCGTCATCGGGTGTTAATTAAACTCGCACTAGGAAATAAGTGACATTTCTTTTACTCGAACTAGGCGCATACCCTTTTTCTTTTACTCGAACTTGCATCGTGGCGTTTCTTTGTCGATTAACGTAAGCGACTTAGGTGTCGAGAAGTAGTACTTGCACTCTCGGTGAAGGAAAGCCAAATGCTATGGGTGCAAGATGGTCGTTTCTGCTCTCTGAAACTTGCATAACACACGCACACGCACTTTGATTGCTAACACACGAATATTACTACTAGTGATTACATGCTCCAAGTAGGCAACCTGACATACATGGTGTGTCCTGGTTCTGCATTCTAGTTTTAGTATTGTTGTAACTCTTGGCCTGGAAGCTAAATGGCTGTTATTATTGGCAGAAAATGGATGAAGGTGCAACGTTAGTGTCAAGATACATGGGGAGAAGATGTTCTCAAGATGGCATTTCAGATATGAGAATGGGAGAAGATTGCGAGGATCATGAACAAGAGATTACATTCGAGGAAGATGAGGATGATGAAGATGACGATTATGAGCTTGAAGAAGATTTTGATGACGAGGATATCGGTGAAGGGTCGAATGGAGTTGCTCAAGGAAGAAAGTTCAGATCCAAGTCTTGGCGAATTTGAGCCAATACATGTTGATGGGGAAGTTACCAATGGAGAGTGCAAGCATTGTGGTGCGGTAATTAGTGCCAAGCGAGGCAGCGGAACAAGCGGGTTCTTAATCACTTGAAAAGATGCAAGCGAGGGCAGCGATGGTTGGAGCTTTGGATCAGATGAATGCCACCCTCATGACACCCGATGGAGTCAGCCGGTTATGGAAGTGGGACCCTGATGTTGCAAGAAAAATGCTGGTCAGGATGGTTGTCCTCCATGAGTTTCCTTTATCCATTGTTGAGTATGATGGGTTTCGAAAGTTTGTCTCTAGTTTGAATCCATCCTTCCACATGATAACAAGAAAAGCTTTGAAGAATGATATCTTGAAAGCATTTGATGAGCGAAAAAATCTTTGAAGGAGCTATTTGGTGCTTCCAAGTCAAGGGTATCATTGAGAATGGACTTGTGGACTTCAAACCAGACTATTGGGTACATGGTAATTACAGCCCACTTCATTAATGACCTTTGGAAGTTGGAGAAGAGAATAATCAAATTCAATGCCTTGGAAACGCCTCACAGGTGAGTATCCATGTTCAATATGGTTCTAAAATGCATCCGTGAATTGAACCTAGAGGATAAGATATTTGCAATAACGTTGGATAATGCTTCTAACAATGGCGTAATGGTCCAAATGTTGAGGGAATATTTGGTTTCAAGAATAAGTTACTTGGTGAAGGTATATTACTCCATCAAAGTGTGCAGCCCACATACTCAACTTGGTGCCAAGCAGGATTGAGTATTTGGATCCGATCTTGACAAATATTCGCAAGTCCGTGAAGTTCATAAGAGTCACCGCAACTCGGAAAGAAAAATTTGCGTAAATAGTTACACAAAAGGGTATTACTTGTGAAAGGAGCCCTTGTCTTGATGTTCCCACAAGATGGAACTCAACCTTCACTATGATAACAGTAGCATTGAGGTATAGAAGAGCATTTGATGCATTAGAAAGGCAAGATCCTCAATATTCGTATGCACCTTCGCATCGAGAATGGGAAGAGGCAAAGGCGGTTTGCAAGTTGCTTGGAGTGTTTTTGAAGCCACTAAGGTGATATCTGGCTCAAAATATCCCACAAAGAAATCTCTATTTTCAGCAAATGTGGCAAGCTAAGGAAGCATTGGACAAGGAGGCATCTCGAGAGAACTCCCATTTCCGCAATGATCGTTCCCATGCAAAAAAACTAGAAAAGTATTGGAAGTTGTCTTGGCTTGCACTTTCAATACCCGTCATTCTAGATCCGAGGTTCAAGTTCACATATCTCAAGTTTCGGTATCCTCAGGTGTTTGGTAATAGTGCTGCAACTAAGCTAACCAGAGTGAAGGAGATATTCAAAAGCTATTCGAGGAGTATGCTAAGTCGAACCTTGCGAAACTGCACAAACACAACAAGGAGTCGATGATATGGACATGGAAAGTAATGACCTTGTCGATTGGGACCACCATCTTAGCACCGAGATGAGCTCAACAAGTGTGGGATCCTCGAGCTTGATGCTTATTGGTTAAAGCCTCCAATTGCTCGAGCGGATAACTTTGATATCCTAGATTGGTGGAAAGCCAATTGGTGAGTATCCCATACCGCTAGCATGGCTAGAGACGCCTTAGTTCCTGCATCTCTGTTGCATCGTAGTCGCCTTTCAAAGACAGGCGTAGAGTTATATCTGATTTGAAGCGGTTGACTTCGATACATTGAAGCTCTAATTTGTCTCAGGATTGGTTTCAGATATCAAGTGAGAACTCTTCTTGTATACATGCTTTGTCTTTCTATTTGAATAGTAGAATGTCTCAAGTTCGCAAGTGTAACATGTGCTATGCCATTCTTGTTCTATGTAGGTACAACTCGTCTTAGCTTGACCTACGTGTATGACATACTTGGCGATGAAGGACTCTCAATTTCACTGTAATGGTTGACTTTAGAATTCTTGCATCCTAACATGTTTCCAACTAAGCATTCTCTGCATTTATTATTCCCGGAGTCCATGACATTAGAATTTTTGCATCCAAACATTCTCTCCATGTACATGAGCTCCTGGAGTGTGATTATTTAGTTTTCCTGTCTAAACTAACTCATAGTAGAACAATATTAATCATTCTTATTATGTTTATGTATCTCCACCTACATGTGGAACCCAAGTTGATGTCAAAATTTTAATGCCTAGTTTATGTGCTAATCTATGTAAGGAACATTATTATTATATAGTTTGATTTCTTATTGTCATTTCCCTTGTGTGATGCAGATAATAGTTGACAAGGTCCGGCAAGCAATTGTGACAAGTTGAACCGTAATGGAAATACTCCATGAATATTATTTTCAGTAATGTAATGGCAACAAGATAGTCTGTATTCAACTAATTTTAGTACTGTAATAATGGCAACAAGCCAGTACTTTGTAGTACTGTAATGGCAACAAGCCAAAAATCTGACTTTTTGGAGAACTGTATTGTTGATTCATGCATATTTTGTGTCAGATGATTGTAAAATTATGCATAGACTTGTGAATTATTGATTATTTGGTAAAGGTCATGGCTATTTTTTATTTGCACCAAACTAGCTGTTGCTATCAATATCACAAATGGTTCGAACCTTAATAACCGACGGTTAACCATTTTTAACCTAATAACCTAATGGTTAATCCATTTTTCCCTAACACTTGAAATGGTTAAATAGGTTCGAGTCCAGAAAGTAAATGGTTAACCAAATCCCATCCATACCAGGACCCATAAAAAGACTTGATAGAAAATCGGGTAGATCCTTACAGAGAAAATAAAAACAAAAATAACACGTCCGAGAACCAACTCCTAAATTTTAACATAGTATTATCCTAGAGCGAGGTAGAAGTAGAACTGATTTTGAGTCAGCCCCGACACTCAGCGCCGTCATCCTGCTCCTCACCCAAACACGGCCGCGCGTCGTTCCTCCTTTTAATGCACCTGACCTTCCTTAATTGTGTATCCATGGACAGGCAACCCACAAAGCCAAATTCTCTTCTTTTAATAGTGCACCAATGCAGCATCAGCAGGCCAGTCCGTCCCTCCTTTTAATTGTGTCAAGCATAATTCCTTTCTTATTATATTGGGCTTCTGCTTTGTTGACCAGCTTGACGATACTGAGAAACGTACCTACGTTTATAAACCGGTAGGACTTAAATTAATAAAGCAAGGTGGGACTAATCCTGACCTGCCATTGAGATGTGACCGGTTGAAGTTGCACTGTGTGCCTAATTAAACGTACATCGCCCGGCCCATGTCACAATAAACGGCCCATCGCACGACGCCCCGCGGCTAGCTAGATATTTTTTTTAAACGGGCTAGCTAGATGGTTGGTTGGCTGCGCGCATGCATCCATCCACGAAATCCTTTGTTTTTCTTTTTCAAAACGTTGGCATAGTAGGTTATTAGGTATAGATAAAAGGATAAAAAGGTTTAAAAAATGTTGGACCGGAAGAAACAATCCATTCTTTATTATTAGACTAGCACAATGCCCGCGCGTTGTTGCGGAAGAGCAAGATTGTGGACCTTGCAGGTTCTATTCCATGAACACAGTATAATACTCTCTCCATCTCAAATTAGATGTCACATATTTGTCTATATTTATATGTATCTAGACACGTCTCAATGTTCTATTCGGCTACATACACATCAACACATTATGTAGGACAAGTGAAGATCAATTTCCTACAATTTTTGTATTCCTCTTAGTCCCCTCGTTGGACAGCACTACAATACCTACATGTTTCTCAGTTCTTGCATTTTTGCTTCTGTAGCTATGTACTTCAGCTGGGATAGTCAGATAGTTGCCTGAACCTTAATAGTACAACCCCTGTTTTTTTTTTAGTATGTGAGTTCATGAAAACGAATTGCTGGCTGCAAATTCACTTTCCTTGTTGTACGGTAGTACTTTCGGCTAAGATTAGCACGTCCTAAAGAACCATGTGATTTTCAAATTCATATCTTAACTGAAGCTGGCATATCATTCCTAGCATCAGGGCGGCTGAACCTGTACTACTTAGGGTCAGATTTGCGTCGCTAGCTTTGGGTCGCGCCTGCTCCCCTCCTCCCTTCGGGGCCGGCCCAGTGCTGCGCCTTTGTATTGCGCTTGGTCCGTGTTTTCTGGCCACAGTCAAGCAAAAGTAGAAGGAGACGATGGCATTTGGCGTAACATCCATCATTCTTCCTTCAACTTTAATTCAGCTTGCACAGATTTTACGCAGGAGGACAATCTAAGGGAGCTATAAACGCCAAGTCAACTCTCGCTGAGTACTTTTGCCCAGGACGACGCACGTTCCCTTCTCAATCTTCGCCGATGCTCGCCACAACGCGTCAGCGACCCTCCCTCTATCCAGACGCTCGCCGCCTGCTTCCGAGATTTTCTTCCCATGGCAGTGCTCTGTGTCCCCTCGCCGGGATCCCGTCTTCATTTCATTTTTATGCCCAAGCTTTCTCTTAATCTGATTTCTCCTTTCATTCCAGCACAGCCCCGTTTAATTCTTTTCCCAATAGACTCCTTCCATTCAGTCCATGCAATCCGGCGTCGCCTCTTTTAATCTTTTGCCCATCACCGGCACACACCAAACAATTTTGTTGTTGCTTGCTTGGTGACAAGAAAGTTTTGATCGTATATAAACTGGTGATATTTGTTGTAGCCTAACGATGTGGGACTACTAAACCCGAAAAAGTAACTTCTTTTGAAGTCTCAGTATATCCATCTTCTGGTTCTAAACGCAGCAACCCAGCTGTACCAGCGCAGGAGGCCCATCCGAAACAACAAGACCACGTCCACTGGCTTTTCTGGTCCCTTGTCTCTCTCCCTATGGCGTACGTTAGGAGGTCGGAATTCGCGTCCGTCCGTCGTGAGTGAGCTGCGCAGCAGGTATAGCGGCACATATATCGACTGTTTTTTTTTTACTTGCGGGTGGCGTCCTTGGTAATACTTTGTTTGGTTGGAGGGTAAAAGGGTCTAAAAAAATGTTGGACCGGAAGAAACAATCCGTTCTTTATTATTAGGTATAGATATAGATATCTATACTTTTTTTATGTAAAACATCATATATTAAGCATGCAGCCGCCTCGTTAAAACCTTCTAGTCCTCTTAGGTACCCTGGTAAGGAAAACGAGTGTGTTTGAAACTTGCAGTCCATCACACAATCATTACATCGTTTACAAAGGATTGCAAAATAAAGCTAGGGGGCTCATTGACCAAATTACAACTAATTTTCGAATCAAAGCAAGACCTAGCTATCAAGTGTGCAACTTCATTTGTATCCCTCAGACAGTGAGTGAATTCAACCTTCCCTATAAGACCTGCATTAGTCAGGCAATCAACATAAACTGCGGTAGCGTCATTCCACATCTGCACCTCTCGGGTCAATATTCTATCACCTCAACAGAGTCAGATTGAGCTTATATTGCATGAGCACCCATCGATATTGCCAACTCCAGACCATGTCGCATTGCTATAGCCTCAGCCATCGATGCCGACGCCACATGGGTTATATATGTACAAGATGCAGCAACAAAATCACCCTTACAATCACATATGATTGCCCCAGCAGCTCCAGCTTTATCTTCCATGGAGAATGAAGCATCGACATTTAGCTTCAGAAAATTTGTTCCCCTCACTTAGAGGAGAGATGGATTGGTGCAGACTGTAGATCTAGATCCCCTCTCTCTTTTCTCTCAAATGGATGAAAGAATCATGGGAGGAAGAGGGATAGGACAATCTCAAGAGATTTAACAATGGAGGGAGAAAGTAGCTCAAAAGGATTCAGTCAAATGGAGAAGAAGGGCCCCTTATATTGGGGGGAATCTGCCTGTTACCCACCTGCGATGATTGGTACTACCGGACTTGGAAGCGGAAGTCCAGTACTACCGGCCAGGTACCGGAGGCAGCAATCGGGCAGGGCAGAGGAGAAAACAGGGGAACTGAGCCAGCCCAGACGACCACAGGTAGTGCCAGGCCCATGGGCGGTACTACCGCTTACCGGTAGTTTCGGGCCATGGAGCGGTACTACCGCTAGAATGTCGGTAGTACCGGGAGGCGGTACTACCGCAAGAACGCTGGTAGTACTAGGAGGCGGTACCACATGCTTCAGAGGAGGATCCCCAACTCGCTACTGGGTTTAGATGTGAACGATATCGCCGGTTGGTACTACCTCTATTGAGGGGTACTACTGGACAAAAAGTCTGGTACTACCGGTCATGGCAGATAGTACATGCAACAACAGTAAATGCAATAACTCGGGCATCCGAACTCCAAATGGGATGAAACCAATTTTTATGGAAATATTGGATACCACCAAGGGAGAGAAAATCAGGTATAAGTATGTGAGATACTTCCCAAGGTGAGGAGGCAGAAAACCTTCAAGATCAAAAATGCAATTAGATATACAAGGTAAATCCATTTTTGATGAACTAGAGCTTGTTATGAATATTACCACAAGCTCTAGAACCTCACAAAGATAATATCGAAATAGCAACCAAGAAATATGATGCTAAGTATGCAAATGTTTGAACTCTCTTCGAAAGATACGATCGAGTTACTCACTCGAGAGTTCCTCTTGATAGTGTGACTATCTATCCTAAACTCGGTCTACCAACAACCTACATGAGACCGGCAAAAGGAAAAGCCTATCAAGATCAAACCTTTGCCTTGAGCATCCCACCAAGATGGAACACCTTTCTTGATTGCTCTTGCCACGCTTGCTTGATGAAGACTTGCAAATTGCTCTCCCATACACCATAGGGAAACCACTTCTTTGATCTTGTCTTCATTGATCCATGAACATTTAGATTAACAAGCTTCAAGCATGAGATATTCTAGAGAAGGCGTATCTTGAACTTGCACTTCATTTCTTTGACATCCATTAGGATGATGTCTTGAAGATATACATGAGGAACTCCATCTTCTTCTTTAAGACACGCTTGATCTTCTTTTATTTATTCTTCTTCTTCTACTACTTCTTTTTCTTCAACATGATTCCAATAGGCCCAAAGCCCTTGGACAATGCTTATTGTTCTTCATGTTTCAACCTTGAAGCCAACATATGGTTCAAGCGATGACAATGGAAACTACCTACAAGTATAACTCAATACAAACATTAGTCCATAGAGATTGTCATTAATTACCAAAACCACACATGGGGGCACACATGCCCTTTCACATACAAGTGAGCTATGCGTCGGTCGCTCACCCGCAAACCAATGGCCAGGTGGAAAAGGGCAATGGTCTCGTGACCAATGGCATCAAGAAAAGGCTACTGACACCACTCAAAAGAGCAAACAACGCCTTGGTCGATGAGTTACCCTCCGTCCTATAGAGTCTACGCACAACCCCAGATATAGCTACACAAGAGCCAACGCTGTGCTTCTAGTAGAAGTAACTCATGACGCTCCGCGAGTCGTCGCATACAACAAAGAAACCTCTATAGAGGCACTCTAAGATGACGTGGATGCACTCGATGAAGCTCGAGACATCACCCTTGCAAGAGAAACCACGTACCAGCAAAGCCACACAACTATCATAGTCGTCGGCTGCATCTCAGACCTTTGTTGTAGGGGACCTGGTCCTTTGCCTCAAGCAAGATGGCTATCGCAAACTCGAGTTGCCATGGTAAGGACCCTACGTCACCATAGAAGTAATCCCTGGCGGAGCATATCGCCTCCAAGACAAGAAGATCGGAGTCAAGTACTCCAATCCGTGGAACATTGCGCAACTACGACGATTCTACGTCTAGACATTTACTTCATGTAATTTCACTTTTAATAAGACCAACTACCAGGATACTCAGTTGAAAGAACAACGTTTACTTCCTAAAAGTCTAATGGATAGGTGACTACGCCAAAACATGTACTTTAATAAAGCTAAGTCTTCTCAACCGAGTCTACTTTTTATTACTCTACTTTCAGTTACACCTAATACTCGAGGGCTCAGTCGAATAAATTATGTCATACTCCTATACTCCGGGGCTTCGTTACTCAGCGAACATTAAAAAATCTTTCGGTTTCATCGTAAAAATATGTCCAAAACATGCTTTGACCCGAGTAGTTGATCCGGTCCAACGGGCATCAGGATAAACAAAAAGGTCTCGCGCGGGGCGCAACCGGAATAGCCATTGGAAAAAACATATCAAGTTACAAACAAGCTATACTTTCGGCTGATACATACATAGATTTTACATAGTTTACATGTCTTTTTTCCTAGGGTCCCTATCCTATCTATATGAAAAAAATCAGAAAAAACTCTTGGTCTGCGACAAAGCACTGACGGATAATTTGGATGGCAGGTTTCCAAGCAGCCGCATAATGAGGAGCCATAGCTACCTCATCACCACCTGGAGGAGACGGGAGACTCTTTGACACAACATCTAAGTCCAGTGTCGGGTGATGCACATGCACCCAAGCAAGAGTAACCTTGGCACCCACAATAAGCTGGAGCTTGATAAAACAGTGGATCGCTTCACCACGTTGGAACTCCTGCATCAGTGCAGCCAGTCCCTGTGGCTGCGGGTCTCTAGGAAACATAGCATTGGACACCATCGCCAAAGAGGAGCGACAACACTTGACAAATTCCCCAACCTTCGATACCTGATCCTAAAGCAACGCCAAAGTGTAGCCCCGCCAGTGGTCAGTCCAAAAATCTGTACCAGCACCCGACGAAGCATCCATCAAGGCACTCATCCGAGCTCTGAGACGTTGTGACTCCTCCACCACACTTAAACGAATTCCTAGAGAAAACAAAGTTATTCTACACCACTGAAAACTAAGAAGATTCGGGTACTCGGGGGCTCTACAAGAAAAACTTACATAGCATATTTCTGCTCGCCCTCGAAATTTCCCCAAGAAGATACTCCTCGTGGTCCATGGTTTTCTTCGATTTGGAGAGGGCGATGTCTACTTGGCATTTTATCACCCGGAGCTCCGCTTATAACTGTTTGATGCGGTAGATCTTGTCGTAATACAACGAAGGATCAACATATCGGATGATTGTAGTAACATTGGTGGGCACATACATTTCATCTTGAGAAGTTTGTTGACCCGAAGGAGCAGGAGAACTTGACGGAATATGAGCAGCCAGTGGAACAGTAACAATCGAAAGACTAGGCAAGTCAGATTAATTCTAAAGAAAGAAAATGTGAGACAGGAATTAGTAAGAAAATCCATTGGGCATGCAGAATACTTAAACTTATCAGATCAGCCAAGGATATAAAATATCAATGTTCTCCACAGAACTACAAAACTATATAGGGAACCAGGTTCATTACAAGAAGTTCAAGATTAAGCAAACTAGAGCTAAAAACTAGGTGGCGCCACTAGCAGCCGCAGGAGTACTGATCGAAAGAGCAGCAACCGAAGCTTTAGCAGATGGAGCAGTGTCCGAGTTTTTTGAGAAATGCATAGTAAGGGTAGAATCTTATTCCTCGGATATATCAAGAAGATCCCTAGAGAACTTCTTGACTTTCATAAAATAAGGCTCGAGGTTGACCTTTTCGCCTGAGCTGGTGATGGCAACAGCTTCGTGTGTACCAACTCGTTGGGACTCCATGTGAAGGGTGACTCGAGGATTTATATCGAACTCTCAGGGAATTTTCTTAGAGATTTATTCTTTCTCTCCTCTTCAAGCATCCTACAAAGCAAAGTTTTATCTTGTGTCCCCAACTCCACCATGTGGTTGTCAAGCACAAGGTCTCGTATTATTAATATGAAATAACAAAATAAATAAAGTAAAACAAATAAAAAACTAGGGAAGTAAGACAATAGCAATAAAAGATAGTTGTTTTGGGGTTTTGTGTGTGTTTGCAAGTGAAAAATGTATTATTGTATTTGTGAAATAATAAATTGCTGAAAATATAAAGTGTGATAGTGGTGTTGGAAATGTGTTTCTAATGGTTTAAAATGGATCAGGGTTCATGGGTTCACTTGTCTACTCTCTTTTTGGGTTGCAATGGACACAAACAATTCATCAGAGACATAATATTGGTGGAACTTCCACATATGTTTGATAAGCATTCATATGGACATAACGTCCTAACATATAGATGATGCAACACATCTCTCTTATACTCCTCAAGAAAAGGAAAACTCCAAGAAATCTTGAATTAAGAATCAACAAAGTATAGCCTTAGGTAATTTTACATGATGTTTTAATCACAAATATGCTACCTTAACCAAACAAGATTACCTAATTGTCATAATATAATTATAGCACATGGATTCACTTTATCCCTAGTGAGGCAGCAAAAGAAAGGTAAATACCATAGTAGATCTTGAATTTGTTGTCACTATTCAATCACTACCACCATGCTACTCCATCTAATACACACCTCTCCCCCAGACATGCTCTTGCATACAAGTTGGATCAGAACAAGTACTTAAGAACGAGGTACATGATATGCATATACCAATACATCTTACACATAATAGGTTCCAATCTCATATATCAAATCATAGAATAAAGATCCACCACATAGGAATTATAAATATGACCATAATCATGTTGGGAAGATCATATGGTACTAGATCTATGAAGAACAAGAGAGAGATCAAGCTACTTCCACAAACCCATAGTACAAAGGTGGAATACTCCCTCTTCATCATGGTGATGCTAGTGGAGACATTGGAGAAGGTAGAGATCCCTTCGGTGCCGGCTCAGGTTGAGTTTCCCCCTCCAATTTTCGTTAGTTCTAGCTCTGTTTTGGTGTTTTAGTGTTTCTACGACGCCTCTCCCTAGGAACTCCCGAGGGGGCCTTTATATAGTGGTTTTCATGTCATACGAAGGTGGTGGGCTAAAGATCGAAGTGAATCGACGGACGAGGAGGGAAAGGGCATGGCTGGCACGCCCACCCTTACTAGGCGTGCCACCTAGGACCTTTTGGCCCTCCTGGCTCATATGGTGAGGTCCAAGTGCTCCATGTGCTTCTCTTGATAAAATATTAACGCTCACGAAAGCCCAACTCCATTTGAGTTTGTTTAGGTCCCTAAAAGACAAAAATACACAAAACAGAGTTTTCCTGTCCTACAGAGTTATAAACAAAATAAACATAAAACATGAATATAACATAATATATGTAGCAAATATGTGGGAATTCATAGAAAAACTACAAAGTTCATTTATGCATTTTACATGCATCAGCTAGTGACTAGGATTGCAGAGCTAACCTTATCCTAGTCGACCTAGGCTAGGGCCATTGCACTCTCCACGCTGCTCTTCGCCTAGATTAACCCGTCACCAATGATTGGATTTGGGTCGGCATTGAAAATCTCGGTTAGGGCGTTGAGGTCTAGTGGGACATCCTTATTGGGGAAGATCTCCGCGTGAAGACTCTTAAAAACATGGCGAGAGAAGATCAGAAGATTGCGCCCATGAACATTGTTTCCTTCCAAGACGCTCAGAGCATCCGACAGAGGATCAACATGCTGGTCCTCAGCCAGGGAGCCCGAGTAATTGGTGATCTCCACAAACACAAAAACACAAGAATTAAGATTTGCAAAACCGAGGAAAACTATCAAAGATATATTATGAGATAAAAAACTTATTGGTCAAGGAGGAGTTCAGCTTGTTAATCCTCTTCCAAAGATGTCCTTCCCGTCCTACCATAGCAGTAGTTTTGGCCTCATACTTCTCCTCCTCGGATTTAGCTATTACCCAAGATTTTTCGAGTTCCGCCTTAGTGGCCTTAAATTTAGCTTTGAGATCATCCACATGCTTGAACGAAGTTTCGGGGATAATCTCGGACTCAGCGGTAGCAACTGCAGGAGTAGACACAATTATTTAACAAGAAGAACTATAGGAACAAAATATTAACACAGGAGTAAAAAGGCAAAAGAGTAGAGTAGCTTTGGCAGTAGAAGCTTCATGTTGAATCTTGATAAAGTGACCGGCCATTTCGACCATCTCGCGCATTAACGACTGAAAGAAATAAAACAAGCTCAAAACACTTGGGGCTGCACAACAATAGCAAGACGCAAAAAATAAAAAGGAGACAAGCACTTACATGATTCATATCAGGCTCGGCCGGGTTCTTCGATAGGACTATGCATTTACCAGCATCTTTTGATTTATTACGGGGAGTCACCTCAGGGTCTTTCTGGGTTAGGTCACTTGCGGTTTATCCTTGCGGGTTCACCGGCTCCATCATTTCATGGGTGACCCAACCATGACACCCGTCCCATCAGTTGCATCGGCAATAGGCAATCTTGGAGAATTTTTTCCTCCTCATTGCCACTAACCCAAAGAACAAAGAAATTTTGGTAAAAAAAGCATAACAAAGGAACGTCTTGAAGAAAAAGAACGAGGATGAGTACTTACAAGCCTACACTTTGAGCAAATCTAAGAAGGCCCCTTTTCCTGGGAGGATCCACTCTAAGTGGTTGAACTATTTTCAGCTTGGAGGTGCTAGAATCTTCAATGTTCTAGACGTCCATTTTTTCGTGTTGCCTTTTTCCTTGGCTGGCAACAACCTTGAAGGAATCGGAATTTTTGGAAGGTATGTCTTCAGTATGAGTACGCGATGAATGAGAAACATAATTTTCATCGTGTTCCTCAATATCCCTGACAACATTATCCTCAGCAAATTCTTTGGATGTCGTTGCAGTATCAAGCAGCTCGCCCTTTTCAGGCAAAGGGGAAGGGAATCTAGATGATCATGACCCCATGAAAGAAGCAATATCATACAAACAAAAAATGATATCGAGAAAAGTCAGAAGTAGATGAATTAGAACTAGGAAAGCAAACTTACATCAGGAATAAGGTTCTTTTTGCCGAATGGCTTGGTCCGACACTCTACAAGCACAACATCATCTTTCCTCATGAGTGTGGTGAAGGATGTCACCCTTTTCTCGAGATCGATAGTGGGCAAATTATCGTGGTAGATCCTCATCGAGTCTTTCTTCCCATAATATGACCACATACCCAATAGTCTGGCTTAGAGAGGTTGTATGCACACCCGAAGGAAGTAGGTCATGATTTGCAAATCTGAAAGTTCCTGCCTAGCTCAGGTGCGTAACTGGTCAATCTGATCCAGCAGCAACTTGATCTCTTTCATCTCCTCAACACTTGGGCACTACTCCTAGGAACTAAGCCTCCTACAGGTTTTCTTCGGGTCAAAAGGTGCCAACCCGAAGGATTGACCCTCAACCCACTGGTCCTTGATGTAAAACCACCTTGATTGCCATCCTTGAACAGAATCCGCAAGCTTGAGATCAAAAAATCAACATCCGAGCGAACGGAGATTTTAGCACCACCAACATCATAGACGACGGTATTGCTGGCATTTCGTCAGACACAATTTTTTTCCATATGCCCTAGTGGGGATGGATCCTAAGGAAACTCTCGCAAAGGGTGATGAAAACAGCGATATGGAGGATGGAGTTGCGCGTGAGCTGATAAAGATGCAAATCATAAACAAAGAGGAGCTCATGAAGGAACTCATGGGAAGGAAGAGAAAGTCCACGAAAGAGAAAAGACAGAAACATTACCCACCATCCCTGTTCGGGCGCAGGAGTTACTTCATCACCGGGCAACTTGAAGGAGTTCTCGGTGAGCAGGCAGTACTTGCGGGCATCACGCAACTCTCACTCTGAGAACCTTGAGGGTTCCCACCCAATAGACCGTGGTTTGGCGACTATAGCATCAACAGTGGAGGAAGCGCCCTTGCTCTTGCCCATGGTGATGAAGTTGCAAGAGATTGCACGCAAGAAACTAAGAGCATAAAAGCAAAGACGAGAGCAACAGAAGTGCAAGGAAGAAGAAGGCTAGTGGCAGAAGAAGGGATGAGTAGCAAAAAATCCACCCCTCCGGCACTTATAAATTACCCATCGCCAGTCTAGGACCGTTGGATCCAGAAGATAGGGTGTCATGATGAAACCTAATGACACCACTTGTCCACGGTCAGAAAGGGATTAGCCATTATAAGAATTAATAACTCTGGTAATTTCGAAGAAAACCGCACAGTGCCTTGTTTCCCATGCAACATGGCGTTGTGTGGTCAAACTCACCGCTAACATGGCCCCACACATCGTCAGCCTGCATCATGGGCCCACCATTGAAACGTTCCATCGAGAGCACTAGAACGTGGCTAAAACACGCTATCATTGTTAGCAATGATGTCATGGAACTTCAAAACCCGAGTCGAAGTAAATTCCTCAGATGACAGACTTGTGCCTATGCTCGAACACAAGCATTCAAACATAGCCTCGAGGGCTACTCTCACCGGGAGCACTGACCGTGAACCCAATGAAAAATATGAATTGAGCCGATAAAAAGCAAAACTCATAATGTTAATAAGACCCGAGTCGAGTATCTCCTCGGACAAAAATGATTTGAGCCTACACTCGAATATAAATATTCGAATGTAGCCTCGAGGGCTTCTCCCATCGGGAGCACTGGCCACGCACAAGTTAGAATAAAAGTAAAAATCCTCCAAACAGAGATAATAAAGCCTATGAGTATTACACAAGTGTATCCTCAGACGGTTACTCCCATCGGGAGCACTAAACAAAAACAAAAATAAAACAAGCTGACAACTTCTGCTATTCCAACAACCAAACAAGGTGGTCGATAAAATATACAAAATTCTCGGACCGCGTCCATCACAATAGTATGTCTGAATGTCGTGTCTTTCGAAATGAAGGTAAGACCCTAGGATCCATCCCGTGAGGCCTAGTAATCGCACAGGAATGCGCTCTGCTAGTAATTTTCCGTATCCATTATATGATAAAAAATCCCTATGGACGTGTTGGGTACCCAAAAATACGAACCTGGAATTCAGTAATCGATAAGACCTCTGTGGCCCGAACTGAATTAGGCCACTATATACCGAGTTCAATTATGTGGACTTGAGTTTGAAGTAGGTTTCGATGTTTTCATCGGATTGAAGACAAGTACGGCATGAGGGTGTCCTCGAGGCATGGGAAAAGGTGGCGTGTGAGACGTACGATTATCCGGGACGGTGAACACACAAGCTTACACAGGTTCAGATCCGACTACGGTAGACGGATCCTACTCCTGCTAGCAATCCAATATATTGGCAGAGCCGGAAGTACAACAAATTACAAGAGAGGTTTTGCTTGTACGAGTTGTGGTTGTAGTGCATGCCCTAAAGGCTGGTCCCTAGGATGGCTTATATAGTCGTCCAGTCCTAGGGTTATAGGAGAGTCCTATCCGGCTACGATATGAAGTCGGTACATAGTACATCTTGGACTACAAGTATTCCTATAGGCCTAAGTCGGTAAGTCTTATGGGCCTTCCCGTGGCCAGATCGGCTTCCATCTTCTCTCTCTGAATGGGTCATCCTTGAAGCATAGCTCTAACCCGAAGTGGGACACCCTGGTCAGCGAGTCACAGTGGGTATACCCAAAAAGTATATCCCCAATAGTATCCCACGGAAGCCTCCAAGATCCCAAGTCAGATTCCATCGTCTAGCTTGATTCTTCTTCGGCTGTAAAATCTTGAAGGGTTCTTGAAACTTCAAAACAAAAGGTAGGATCCAAGTCTCAAGTGAGTCAGACTTGTTGATATGTCATCATTGCTTCCATTCTTGATTTCAAACTGAGCCGCAATTTGGTTGATGACATAACCTGATGATGTTCTAGGTCTTATCACATCACTGACAAATATTACGTCAGTGTGACCGTTGGTAGGTCCCGCATCACGCGGAACCGAGGCACTATTTCAATGTAATCATAGAGATCGAGGTGGCGGAGGCTTCATGAGGAAGTTGCCTCTCCCATTCCGTGATGTGTGGCATTAATTTCGTGCATTTAAGACTAATCTTGATGTGCATGGGCTTTATAAGGGGTAAACAATCCTTATTTTCTTCCACCACTACTTATGTTCTTCTTCTTACCTGAAGAAACTCTACGCTCCTCGTGTCCCTCTGTTCCTCTACCAAATCCACCTGCGCCACCCATTCATGGTCAATGTCACACAAGATGGCTGACACATCGAGCTCTACAACCACGGCATCATCACCGGAGGAGGACAAGAAGTACCATGGGATTTGGATTCTGTGCGTTCTGGACGACGAGAAGCTCAAATCTATGGAGGAACAAGGACTTATTCGCACCGGTGCATGGCACAATGGTATGGGCGAAACCCTCCCCGTGCCACCCGATGGTGAACGAGTTCATGCTTCAGGACCAATCTAGATCGCGGCTTCAGCTTGCCGCCATCAGAATTCCTAGTGTATCCGAGGGAAACCTTGGGTTACTATTTCTACAACCGAGAAGAGGGCAAAGTGTTTGTCACTCGGAATGGTGTATTCCTTGAGAAAGAGTTTCTTAGTCGGGGAGCCAATGGGAGCACAGTGCAGCTCGAAGAAATTCGAGAGGAACCAGTTAGTAGCGAGTTGTCAAAAGCCTTGGAGGATGAGCCGATCGTGGTAGCTGAGCCGGTAGCTGCACCGACACTACAAAGATCAGCCAGATTACGAAGTGTTCGTGATGTGTTACTATTGGACAGTGATGAGCTAGCAACTTATTCGGAAGCGATGTTGGGTACTGATTTCGAGTCGTGGCTTGGAGCCATGAGATCCGAGTTAAAGTCCATGGATGAAAATCAAGTTTGGGACTTGGTTGATTTGCCAGATGATGCAAGACCCGTCGAGTGCAGATGGGTCTTTAAGAAGAAAACTGATATGGATGGAAATGTTTCTGTCTATAAAGCACGGCTTGTCGCAAAGGGTTCCGACAAGTTCAAGGAGTTGACTACGATGAGACTTTCTCACCCGTAGTGATGATTAAGTCAGTTCGGATCATGTTAGCTATAGTAGCCTATTTCAACTATGAGATATGGCAGATGGATGTCAAGATGGCTTTCCTTAATGGAAATTTAACCGAGGACATGTATATGATACAACCCGAGTGTTTTGTTGATCTGGCTAATGCTAACAAAGTATGCAAACTTCGGAAATCCATTTACTACACCAGTGATACGAAAATCAAGCATTCTTCTCTAGCTGACGTACCGATGCCTCACTACTACTTAATTAGTGAAAGATACGTTGGGATGTTTTCAATTCTCCATCAAGTGGGTTGAAGCAAGCATCTCGAAGTTGGAACATTCACTTTGATGAGGTAGTCAAATCGTTTGGCTTCATCAAGACTAATCATGATTCTTGTTTATACAAGAAGTTTAGTGGGAGCAAAGTAAACTTTATGATCTTATATGTGGATGACATATTACTGATTGGAAATGATGTCCAGATGTTGCAAGAAAGAAAGGAATCATTGGAAAAGAGTTTTTCGATGAAGGACTTGGGTGAGGCGACTTACATACTAGGAATTCTGATCTATAGAGATAGATCAAGCGACTCATTGGATTGAGTCGGAGTACATATTTGGACAAAGTATTGAAGAAGTTCAACATGGAATCATCTAAGAAGGGGTTCTTACCGATGTCCCATGGCATAGAACTTAGCAAGACTTAGTGTCCTTCGACAACCGATGAGCAAAGTCGGATGAGTGCGATTCCGTATGCTTCAACAGTCGGATCCATCATGTATGGTATGATTTGTACAAGGTCGGACGTTTCCTATGCTCTAAGTGTCGTGAGGAGGTACTAGGATGACCCTGGAGAAATCCACTGGGAGCGGCTAAAAATATCCTTAAGTACTTGAGAAGGACTGAGGATATGTTCCTAGTTTATGGAGGTGAGGATGAACTCAGTGTAAGGGGTTACACGGATGCGAGTTATCTCACTGACTCGGATGATTCTTATTCACAATCCAGATATGTGTTTGTAATAAATAGAGGGGCTGTGAGCTAGAAGAGTTCCAAGAAAGAGACTGTGTATGTGTCTATGACAGAGGATGAGTATATTGCTGCCTCGGAGGCTGATACGTTGCTAACATATCTATAATTTTTGATGTTCCATGCTCATTTTATATCTACTTTCTTATGTTTTGACCACACTTTGGAGTACTTTTACACATTTTCTGGAACTAACCTATTAACAAGATGCCACGATTGCGTTACTGTTTTCTTCTGTTTTTGGTTCCAGAAAAGCCAGAAAATGAATATTCTCGGAATTGGACCGGACAAAAGCCAAAGTCGATATTTTACCGGAAGACTCACGGAGCCAGAAGACGAGATGGAGAGGGGCCAGGGGCTGGCCACACCATGTGGTTGCACGAGCTAGCCCTGGCCGTGCCACCAGGTGGTGTGGGCCCCTCAGGCCGCCACCGACCTTGCCTCTTCGGCTGTAAGATGCCTCCCGATGCAAAAACCCTAAATCATCCAGCCTCCAGCCACGAAAAGTTCCGCAGCGCCGCCACCGAAGGGGAGATTCGGGGGACAAAAAGTCTCTGTTCCGGCACCCTGCCGGGACGGGGAAGTGCCCCCGGAGCCATCTCCATCGATCTCCATCACCATCTCCATCGCCGTTGCTGATACCCATGATGAGGAGGGAGTAGTTCTCTCTCTAGGCTAAGGGTTCTACCGGTAGCTATGTGTTCATTCATCTCTCTATGCATGATCATATTGTGCTCATGAGCTTTGTAATCAAGTAGATCTACTTTGCTACTCAAGTGCTTTAATAGATCTCTGCTTTCCCCATGTGTGTGAAAGTGACAGTGTGCACACCATGGTGGCACTTAGGTGTAACACCCTCGAATCAGCCCTATGCAAGTTTTAGCGCTTCCCGCCAAACCCGCATAGAAACGATTCAAGGACGCCCACCAAGCACTTGCGTGCGGGGGGAGAATGAAGTAATACCATTACACATTAGTCCACGATGGAACCCACAGAACATATATATACAACAACGACTCCATGAGTCAAGAATACAGATATACTATACAAAGATCCAAATCACCTTCAAAACGATAGAGCGTCCGACTATGGACAAGATGCAAATGGGGCTGAGAGCCCAGAAGAATAACCAATGGCATCCATAATCATGCCCAGGCCAAGCCAGAAGGGTAACCCTGCTAACGACGTCAATCTCAAACCTGCTAAAACAAAAGGGGTGCCGACAAAGGGCAAAGGAAAAAGAGGAGCGTCAGTACTGAGGCCAGTACATGGCGAGGCTAGATTTACCCTGCAGGGGTGCACAAATAGCAACACACACACGATCAACCTCGGAAAAACCAAATCAAAACCCGACGAGGCTTTCACGACAAAGCAATCACAGGATTCATAAAATATTTTAGGGGGCCACACCACTAAGCTACCCGTAATGAAGTTGGCCAGCTCCGGAATGGACCCAGGGTTTGTGACAATGGCTGTAAACGACTGGGACCCCAAAGTGTGACTGGGCTTGTCGATACCGCGAAAACATTCCACGTTCCAAAACAGTACAGGTGCTCCACGCACAATCTTAAATAAAGCAGTAAAGCATGGAATAAGTACAGGATAGTAATAAAGCCCCAAACTAGTTTGTGGCCCCAAGAAATAAGAAATGAATCAAGCTCTGGCTAAGGGGGATTCATAGAGTCTCCCGTATATGGATAGTGTGAATAGTCAAGGAATAGGTATCAAGTACTCGGGGCCTACGGGACACAAGTGGACATAAAAACCAAATAGCATATATTGCCCACCGGTGCCTCTTTCATTAGTTATCCCAGCAATTTAATAGTTGTATTTAAAGTCATGATCCTCTCCTCCGTAAACATCTGCCAGCATTCCAACAACCGTGGTACTTGACAACATGAGATCGCACCTGAGCAAGCAACTACGACTCGCAAGGCCAGCTATCTACCAAACATCAGGTATTAGGAGTTGTCCATGGCAATATAGAGGCTGCCCGGGATATAATTGGTGCACGGAAACTAAAGCATCGCGAGACGGATAGCAATAGATGAACAGGAGGAAACAAAGACTATAAATGCAAAATAGGTAGAAGGGGGAGAGATGCTCGCCTGGGAAAACACTACCGAAGGTTCATATCCGGAGAACTTGTCGATACTCGCATCAACTCAACGGCCTAATCCGCGAAGAACCAAAGCACTAAAAGAAACACCAGATGCACCATTTTAATACTACGGCAGAAGATCCGGCATGATGCATGTATGATGTATGACATGGCACAGATGCGGTGCAATTAGGCAATATTAAGCGGAACCTAGGTCCCGATAATTAATTACATGGTTCAAGTTATTTACAACCCCCGCAATTTAAATGTTGTATTAACAAGGCAAATCATGGTATCGGTTCGCTACACCAATTTAAATGGAGCCGATATAAGACTAGAATAGCCCGCATATAGACTCCATATTTAATTATGAGGTGAATCGGCATAATGCCCCCAACCCACATGATATGCATGCGAGATGAACAATTAATATGCGATAGTTGATAATGTCATATTATAAAAATAGGGGCTTAGGGGCACACATCTGGGTTCGGAAGATCTTGGGTCCGGGGGTTCGGGGTTCGGCAGGGTTCGACAGGGATCGGTCTCGGACACGGGAGGTAGATCTTGTCGCATCCGGGTCTTCGGGTTCGGTCTTCGGATCCATGTCGGCGCGCTTGGGGTCTTGGCGTTCCGTGTGGGTGATCTTGGCGTCCGGGAATCTTTGAAATCCGTGAGGTAGATCTTGTC
Organism: Avena insularis; assembly: GCA_023614405.1. NCBI lineage: Eukaryota > Viridiplantae > Streptophyta > Magnoliopsida > Poales > Poaceae > Avena > Avena insularis. The sequence continues at coordinate 416,339,257 of CM042686.1, read as the reverse complement.
GCACGGTGTCCGGGTAGACGAACTTGGCGGGTTGGGACGATTTTGTCGCACCGGCGTCAATGCTTCCGGGAAGGAGAACTTGTCGTCCAGGGTCTCGGCGTCCTCGGATTCCAATCGAGATCTTGGTGGTCTTCGGGTTCGTGTAGCAGATCTCGGCGTGGCTTGACAGTTCCATGTAGGAGATCTCCGGGTACCGCGGTGGAGTGCTCGGGGTTTCGATGTAGATCTCGACGAAGGTTTTGTTGGCGAGAAGAACTTGTTGACGGAAGATCAGTGATACACGCTGATCGCCACGGCCTCACTTCACTACTTTCGGTCAAATGTGCGGAACAACAAACACAGACGCATGCACAAACACACATGCGCGCGGATGAGATAAAGAAGGCCTCAGAGCAGGAACAGGGACTACCATCTGCGGGCACCCTGCGCGGCACAAGGAGCAGGGCGACGTTGACAGGGGCAGAGCCGACCCGGGCTGTGGCGGCATCGCTCGCTGCAGGGGAACCACCTCGCGGTCTGCAGGAATGGGAGGAGCGCAAGACGACGAGCCGTACAGGGACGCAACACCGAGGATCCTGGCCGTCGACGACCCCGCCGTCGTGCCCTGGGCGAGTACCGACATCAGTTCCACCACGAGCGACGGGGTGGCTAGGAGGAAGGGTAGTAACACGAAGGGAGCAAGGCGTGTCTGCCGGCGGCTGCGGGACGAGGAGCCCTGGAAGGAGTCGAGGTGGAGCTGGCGGGGGAGAGGGCGGCGGGCCCTGCTGTGGAGGAGACGGCCTTGGCAGCGCGTGGCAGGGGTGGTCGAGCTCGGGCTCGGGGGCGTAGACGACGCAAACGCGACGGGGCCGAGGGAGGAGGAGACTGGGGCGGCGAGCACGATGGCCGGGGAGCTCGAGGTTGGCCGGAGCTAAGGAGGAGACGGCAGCAGCTCGGGCGGAGGCGGGGAGGACGGCGCGAGGAGGGTGGTGTTCCCTGCGAGGACGGGCCGGCCGGAGGTGGAGGGCTCGCGGTGGGGCTGGCCACGGGAGCCGGCCCTGGCGGCGGCCAGAGGGGGAGGTGCAGAGCCCGGAGGAGAGGGGCCCGGTGGCGGAGGGGATGGCCACAACACGAGGAGGGTGGCAGAGGAGAGCCGTCTGGGCGGTGGGGCCTGGGGTGCCGGTGCTCGAGGGAGGCGGCAGTGGATGGGGAAGGTGAGCCAAGGGGACGGGCCTCTCCCACGGGGTGGGGCCCGGTGGTAGGGACGGGCAGGAGGTGGGGAGGCGTGGCGATCGGGGGGATTTGCTGCGGCGGTGTGCATGTGTGTGTGGGGGTGTGTGTTGTCTGTGGGGGTTGGTGAGGAAGGGTGAGGTGGCGGCCTGGGAGTGGCCGGAGTGAGGTGGAGGGGTGGAGGAAGTGGCTGGGTAGATTAGGGATTGGGTTTTTCCTGGTTTTTATTGGGGGTGGCCGGCTGGGTCGGTTCGGCCCGGTTCGGCTGCCCCTAAAAATAATACAAATATTTTATTATTTAAAACGGGGCTTTTGAAAGCCGATTGTAGATGAAACAAAATAATCCGGAGATCTGGGTTTTTTAATTTGAAATAAAGACGGGGCTTATTTAGAAAAAACAAAATAGGTTTTTGAAAATAGTTTTGGGCAAACAAAATGCAGGATGACATGACGATGCTCAAATGCAATGTGGCATGATGACATGAGCATGCGGTCATGGTGATGCAATGCACAAAAACACAACGATTTTCTAGTAGTGGTTTTTGCGGGGCGCCACAATTGACACCACTAACAAGGGATCTCGCCCTCGAGATCCGCATCATGGTACCGGGGAGAAGGCCGACGATCTGAATCTTCTCACTTCGTGTAAGTCCTCGCGACACCACTAACAAAGATTCTTGGTCCCTCTTGAAATCGGCAACACCACCAACAAGGGGTCGTTGCTCACGTCCGTCGAGAGAACACTCCGGATAACAAAGGACAAAGATAAAGGTATCAAAAGAGAAGGTCACCTTTAACTTCCATAGAAGGAGTAAATCGCATTGATGACCCATTCAATGTACAAAAGCGGATGATAAGAGTAGTGGTATGGTAGCCACTCCATCCCGCACTCAAAGCATTACTCTGTACATGAACAAAAGAATCGTGCAACCAACTCTCGGAATTCAGACTGAAGATCTTGACAAGCGAGGTTCGGAATAAAGGAGTGATGCAGGCTCTGCATCAGATCTGGCGTAGATGATGTTGTCATGTCAGAAAACACTGGAAGGCTTAAACAAGGAACAAAGACAGGTACCACAGATAAAGGATCACTCAGATAGCATGAAGTCCGAAGGTAGAAACACCGTTGCCAAAGGAGGAAGCGAAACCCTAAAGGTACGACGGGACCCAACCACGAGAAATCCTGGACTCAAAGAAAAGATAAGAGAACATATCCGAAACACGCAGAGGTAAGAGGAGAATAGCAGAGGGCAAGGAGTAAAATCAGATCTATCCAACCGATTTTGAAAAATAGTTTTGACACTCTAGATCGTCCGTTAGCTAGGTTATCCTACAGGCTAGACTTGTGGGGTATCGCAACTTCTGAGCTCTGATACCACTCTGTAACACCCTCGAATCGGCCCTATCCAAACCCGCCAAACAAGTTTTAGCGCTTCCCGCCAAACCCGCATAGAAACGATTCAAGGACGCCCACCAGGCACTTGCGTGCAGGTGGAGAACGAAGTAATACCATTACACATTAGTCCACGATGGAACCCACAGAACATATATATACAACAACGACTCTATGAGTCAAGAATACAGATATACTGTACAAAGATCCAAATCACCTTGAAAACGATAGAGCGTCTGACTATGGACAAGATGCAAATGGGGCTAAGGGCCCTGAAGAATAACCAATGGCGTCCATAACCCTGCCCAGGCCAAGCCAGAAGGGTAACCCTGCTAACGACGTCGATCTCAAACCTGCTAAAACAAAAGGGGTGCCGACAAAGGGCAAAGGAAAAAGAGGAGCGTCAGTACTGAATCCAGTACACGGCGAGGCTAGAATTCGGCGGCTCTCGCCTACATAGGTATGGTGGACTGAAGCGGCAGCGCAGCATGCACTAAACAACCTATAGAGACTCGATTAACTGTCGGCTATTAGAGAGAGATAATAAAGACCTATTCGGGACCACCTGATACTAACACCAAACATACCCATCCTGGCATTTCCCCCTCGAGACCAAACGAGGAAGTCAAACCGAGGAACTCACACAGTTGGCAGTTTTATTCATTCTGTTATAGTTCCAACATTTACTAGTCAGATATATAGCATGAGTCATCCTGATAGCATAAGTAGTGGGAAGTTTTAGTTAACATTCCGTTGTAGTTGGAACATTTACTAGTAAGATATAATTGTCCTGAGGAATCCCAAAACCCAGCAATTGTTGGCACTTTTATCACATTCCATTGGAGTTGCAATACTTACTAGGCAGATATATCAGAACACGATACAACCCAGATCCACCAGTTGTTGGTAATTTAATATACAGTCCGTGATAGTTGAATCTGATTACTAGTCACATATTAAGTCAAATTTATAGCACTACTTTAGTTATGCTTGTCTATGATCGAGATACTGTGCTCCAAGTCGTCCATAACCGCGGACACGGCTTTCAGAAAGATTTACCCTGCAGGGGTGCACAAATAGCAACACACACACGATCAACCTCGGAAAAACCAAATCAAAACCCAATGAGGCTTTCACGACAAAGCAATCACAGGATTCATAAAATATTTTAGGGGGCCACCCCACTAAGCTACCCGCAACGAAGTTGGCCGGCTCCAGAACGGACCCAGGGTTTGTGACAATGGCTGTAAACAACTGGGAACCCGAAAGTGTGACTGGGCTTGTCGATACCGCGAAAACATTCCACGTTCCAAAACAGTACATGTGCTCCACGCACATCTTAAATAAAGCAGTAAAGCATGGCATAAGTACAGGATAGTAATAAAGCCCCAAACTAGTTTGTGGCCCCAAGAAATAAGAAATGAATTAAGCTCTGGCTAAGGGGGATTCATAGAGTCTCCCGTATATGGATAGTGCGAATAGTCAAGGAACAGGTATCAAGTACTCGGGGCCTACGGGACACAAATGGACATTAAAACCAAATAGCATATATTGCCCATCGGTGCCTCTTTCATTAGTTATCCCAGCAATTTAATAGTTGTATTTAAAGTCATGATCCTCTCCTCCGTAAACATCTGTCAGCATTCCAACAACTGTGGTACTCGACAACACGAGATCGCACCTGAGCAAGCGACTATGACTCGCAAGGCCAGCTATCTACCAAACATCAGGTATTAGGAGGTGTCCATGGCAATATAGAGGCTGCCCGGGATATAACTGGTGCACGGAAACTAAAGCACGGATAGCAATAGATCAACAGGAGGAAATAAAGACTATAAATGCAAAATAGGTAGAAGGGAGAGAGATGCTCGCCTGGGAAAACACTGCCGAAGGTTCATATCCGGAGAACTTGTCGATACTCGCATCAACTCAACAGCCTAATCCGCGAAGAACCAAAGCACTAAAAGAAACATCGGATGCACTATTTTAATACTACGGCAGAAGATCCGGCATGATGCATGTATGATGTATGACATGGCACAGATGCGGTGCAATTAGGCAATATTAAGCGGAATCGGGGTCCCGATAATTAATTACACGGTTCAAGTTATTTAGATCCCCGCAATTTAAATGTTGTATTAACAAGGCAAATCATGGTATCGGTTCGCTACACCAATTTAAATGGAGCCGATATAAGACTAGAATAGCCCGCATATAGACTCCATATTTAGTTATGAGGTGAATCGGCATAATGCCCCCAACCCACATGATATGCATGCGAGATGAACAATTAATATGCGATAGTTGATAATGTCATATTATAAAAATAGGGGCTTAGGGGCACACATCTGGGTTCGGAAGATCTTGGGTCCGGGGGTTCGGGGTTCGGCAGGGTTCGAAGGGGATCGGTCTCGGACACGGGAGGTAGATCTTGTCGCCTCCGGGTCTTCGGGTTCGGTCTTCGGATCCATGTCGGCGCGCTCGGGGTCTTGGCGTTCCGTGTGGGCGATATTGGCGTCCGAGAATCTTTGAAATCCGTGAGGTAGATCTTGTCGCACGGTGTCCGGGTAGACGAACTTGGCGGGTTGGGACGATCTTGTCGCACCGGCGTCAATGCTTCCGGGAAGGAGAACTTGTCGTCCAGGGTCTCGGCGTCCTCGGATTCCGATCGGAGATCTTGGTGGTCTTCGGGTTCGTGTAGCAGATCTCGGTGTGGCTTGACGGTTCCATGTAGGAGATCTCCGGGTACCGCGGCGGAGTGCTCGGGGTTTCGATGTAGATCTCGATGAGGTTTTTGTTGGCGAGAAGAACTTGTCGACGGAAGATCAGTGATACACGCTGATCGCCACGGTCTCACTTCACTACTTTCGGTCACATGTGCGGAACAACAAACACAGACGCAGGCACAAACACACGTGCGCGTGGATGAGATAAACAGGCTTAGAGCAAGAACAGGGACTACCATCTGCGGGCACCCGGCGCGGCACAAGGAGCAGGGCGACGTTGACAGGGCAGAGCCGACCGGGGCTGTGGCGGCATCGCTCGCTGCAGGGGAACCACCTCGCGGTCTGCAGGAATGGGAGGAGGGTAAGACGACGAGCCGTACAGGGACGCAGCGCCGGGGATCCTGGCCGTCGACGACCCTGCCGTCGTGCCGTGGGCGAGCACCGACAGCAGTTCCACCGCGAGCGACGGGGCCGGCTAGGAGGAAGGGTAGGAACGCGAAGGGAGCAGGGCGTGGCTGTCGGCGGCTGCGGGACGAGGAGCCCTGGAAGGAGTCGAGGTGGAGCTGGCGGGGGAGAGGGCGGCAGGCCCTACTGTGGAGGAGACGACCCTAGCGGCGCGTGGCAGGGGCGGTCGAGCTCGGGCTCAGGGTCGTAGACGACGCAGACGCGACGGGGCCGAGAGAGGAGGAGACGGGGGCGGCGAGCACGGTGACCGGGGAGCTCGACGTTGGCCAGAGCTAAGAAGGAGACGGCAGCAGCTCGGGCGGAGGCGAGGAGGACGACATGAGGAGGGTGGTGTTCCCTGCGAGGACGGGCCGACCGGAGGTGGAGGGCTCACATGGCTGGCTTGAGGCCGGCCTGGCAGCGTCAGGAGGCGCGGAGCCCGGAGGAGAGGGGCCCGGTGGCGGAGGGGATGGCCACGACACGAGGAGGGCGGCAGAGGAGAGCCGTCAGGGCGGTGGGGCCTGGGGCGCTGGTGCTCAAGGGAGGCGGTGGTGGATGGGGAAGGTGAGCCAAGGGGACGGGCCTCTCCCGTGGGGTGGGGCCCGGTGGCAGGGACGGGCAGGAGGTAGGGAGGCGTGGTGATCGGGGGGATTTGCTGCGGCCACGTGCGTGTGTGTGTGGGTGTGTGTTGTCTATGGGGGTTGGTGAGGAAGGGTGAGGTGGCGGCCTGGGAGTGGCCGGAGTGAGGTGGAGGGGTGGAGGAAGTGTCTGGGTAGATTAGGGTTGGGTAGATTAGGGATTGGGTTTTTCCTGGTTTTTATTGGGGGTGGCCGTCTGGGTTGGTTCGGCCCGGTTCGGCTGCCCCTAAAAATAATACAAATATTTTATTATTTAAAACGGGGCTTTTGAAATCCGATTGTAGACAAAACAAAATAATCCGGAGATCCGGGTTTTTTAATTTGAAATAAAGACGGGGCTTATTTAGAAAAAACAAAATAGGTTTTCGAAAATAGTTTTGGGCAAACAAAATGCAGGATGACATGACGATGCTCAAATGCAATGTGGCATGATGACATGAGCATGTGGTCATGATGATGCAATGCACAAAAACACAGCGATTTTCTAGTAGTGGTTTTTGTGGGGCGCCACAATTCGACACCACTAACAAGGGATCTCGCCCTCGAGATCCGCCTCATGGTACCGGGGAGAAGGCCGATGATCTGAATCTTCTCACTTCGTGTAAGTCCTCGCGACACCACTAACAAAGATTCTTGGTCCCTCTTGAAATCGGCAACACCACCAACAAGGGGTCGTTGCTCACGTCCGTCGAGAGAACACTCCGGATAACAAAGGACAAACATAAAGGTATCAAAAGATAAGGTCACCTTTAACTTCCGTAGAAGGAGTAAATCGCATTGATGCCCCATTCAATGTACAAAAGCGGATGATAAGAGTAGTGGTATGGTAGCCACTCCATCCCGCACTCAAAGCATTACTCTGTACATGAACAAAAGAATCGTGCAACCAACTCTCGGAATTCAGACTGAAGATCTTGACAAGCGAGGTTCGGAATAAAGGAGTGATGCAGGCTCTGCATCATATCTGGCGTAGATGATGTCGTCACGTCAGAAAACACCGGAAGGCTCAAACAAGGAACAAAGACTGGTACCACAGATAAAGGATCACTCAGATAGCATGAAGTCCGAAGGTAGAAACACCGTTGCCAAAGGAGGAAGCGAAACCCTGAAGGTACGACGAAACCCAACCACGAGAAATCCTGGACTCAAAGAAAAGATAAGAGAACAGATCCGAAACACGCAGAGGTAAGAGGAGAATAGCAGAGGGCAAGGAGTAAAATCAGACCTAATCAGATCTATCCAACCGATTTTGAAAAATAGTTTTGACACTCTAGATCGTCCGTTAGCTAGGTTATCCTACAGGCTGGACTTGTGGGGTATCACAACTGCTGAGCTCTGATACCACTCTGTAACACCATCGAATCGGCCCTATGCAAGTTTTAGCGCTTCCCGCCAAACCCGCATAGAAACGATTCAAGGACGCCCACCAGGCACTTGCGTGCGGGTGGAAGCAATAATACCATTACACATTAGTCCACGATGGAACCCACAGAACATATATATACAACAACGACTCCATGAGTCAAGAATACAGATATACTATACAAAGATCCAAATCACCTTGAAAACGATAGAGCGTCTGACAATGGACAAGATGCAAATGGGGCTGAGAGCCCTGAAGAATAACCAATGGCGTCCATAACCCTGCCCAGGCCAAGCCAGAAGGGTAACCTTGCTAACGACGTCGATCTCAAACCTGCTAAAACAAAAGGGGTGCCGACAAAGGGCAAAGGAAAAAGAGGAGCGTCGATCGAGGCCGATACAGCGAGGCTAGAATTCGGCAGCTCTCGCCTACATAGGTATGGTGGACTGAAGCGGCAGCGCAGCATGCACTAAACAACCTATAAAGACTCGATTAACTGTCGGCTATTAGAGAGAGATAAGAAAGACCTATTCGGGACCACCTAATACTAACACCAAACATACCCATCCTGGCATTTCCCCCTCGAGACCAAACGAGGAAGTCAAACCGAGGAACTCACACAGTTGGCAGTTTTATTCATTCCGTTATAGTTGCAGCATTTACTAGTCAGATATATAGCATGAGTCATCCTGATAGCATAAGTAGTGGGAAGTTTTAGTTAACATTCCGTTGTAGTTGGAACATTTACTAGTAAGATATAATTGTCCTGAGGAATCCCAAAACCCAGCAATTGTTGGCACTTTTATCACATTCCATTGGAGTTGCAATACTTACTAGGCAGATATATCAGAACACGATACAACCCAAATCCACCAGTTGTTGGCAATTTAATATCCATTCCGTGATAGTTGAATCTGATTACTAGTCACATATTAAGTCAAATTTATAGCACTACTTTAGTTATGCTTGTCTATGATCGAGATACTGTGCTCCAAGTCGTCCATAACCGCGGACACGGCTTTCAGAAAGATTTACCTGTAGGTGCACAAATAGCAACACACACACGATCAACCTCGGAAAAACCAAATCAAAACCCAACAAGGCTTTCACGACAAAGCAATCACAGGATTCATAAAATATTTTAGGGGGCCACCCCACTAAGCTACCCGCAACAAAGTTGGCCGGCTCCGGAACGGACCCAGGGTTTGTGACAATGGCTGTAAACGACTGGGAACCCGAAAGTGTGACTGGGCTTGTCGATACCGCGAAAACATTCCACGTTCCAAAACAGTACAGGTGCTCCACGCACAATCTTAAATAAAGCAGTAAAGCATGGCATAAGTACATAATAGTAATAAAGCCCCAAACTAGTTCGTGGCCCCAAGAAATAAGAAATGAATCAAGCTCTGGCTAAGGGGGATTCATAGAGTCTCCCGTATATGGATAGTGCGAATAGTCAAGGAACAGGTATCAAGTACTCGGGGCCTACGGGACACAAGTGGACATTAAAACCAAATAGCATATATTTCCCATCGGTGCCTCTTTCATTAGTTATCCCAGCAATTTAATAGTTGTATTTAAAGTCATGATCCTCTCCTCCATAAACATCTGTCAGCATTCCAACAACTGTGGTACTCGACAACACGAGATCGCACCTGAGCAAGCGACTACGACTCGCAAGGCCAGCTATCTACCAAACATCAGGTATTAGGAGGTGTCCATGGCAATATAGAGGCTGCCCGGGATATAACTGGTGCACGGAAACTAAAGCATCGCGACACGGATAACAATAGATCAACAGGAGGGAATAAAGACTATAAATGCAAAATAGGTAGAAGGGGGAGAGATGCTTGCCTGGGAAAACACTGCCGAAGGTTCATATCCGGAGAACTTGTCGATACTCGCATCAACTCAACGGCCTAATCTGCGAAGAACCAAAGCACTAAAAGAAACACCGGATGCACTATTTTAATACTACGGCAGAAGATCCGGCATGATGCATGTATGATGTATGACATGGCACAGATGCGGTGCAATTAGGCAATATTAAGCGGAACCGGGGTCCCGATAATTAATTACACGGTTCAAGGTGACAGTGTGGGGTTATCTAGATGGGGTTATCTAGTTCGGTGATAGTGGTTTTTGCGGGGCGCCACATTAGGCTAGAGATTATAAATACGTGTTATGAGTTATATTTGGAGTTGGATGTTTCTATGAAATTGTGGTGTTTGTTGGAACCATCTAGAGCTCAAGGTGACAGTATGGGGTTATCTAGATGGGGAAAGCGAACTTTGAGGAGTGCTGTTATAGCCCTACCATGGATTAGAGTGTCCAACCAGAGAGTAGTTCAGAGTAGTATCATAAAGAGAAGATATTTATATGAGAGTGTTCACTAGTGAAAGTATGATCCCTAGGCCTTGTTTCTAAGCATTGAGACACCGTTTGCAATTAGATATGTTACATGTTTGCTTGCTTCCATATTTATTTCAGTTTGCCTTTAGTCTCTTCCACACCATCAAGCTCTTTTCTGGCACCGTTGTCTTATATCTATACCACTTGTATTTCATTATCTCTTCGCCGAACTACTGCACCTATACACCTGACAAGTGTATTGCGTGTGTTGGGGACACAAGAGACTTCTTGTATCTTGATTGCAGGGTTGCTTGAGAGGGAATACCTTTGACCACTTCCTCCCTGAGTTTGATAAACCTTGGGTGGTCCACTTAAGGGAAACTTGTTGTTGTTCTACAAACCTCTACACTTGGAGGCCCAACAACTGTCTACAAGAATAGAAGTGCGTAGACATCAGAGGCGACAAAGGAAGCCGTTTGGATGAGGAATTTCCTCATGGATCTTGGTGTGGTTCAGGGCTCGTCCAATCCTTTAGACGTGTATTGTGACAAAAATGGTGCTATTGCACAAGCCAAGAAACCTAGACAATACCAGAAGAACAAACATATACTTATGCGGTACCACCTGATTCACCAGTTCGTGGATCAAGGTGATATCAAGTTATGCAAGGTAGACACAGATGCAAATATTGCGGATCCGTTGACAAATCCGCTACCATATCCTAAGCACGAGGCACACCTAATATCTATGGGTATTAGATGCCTAGACATGTGATGTCGGATGATTGACTCTAGTGCAAGTGGGAGACTGTTGGGAATATGCTCTAGAGGCAATCATGTATGATGTTATTCCCTATGTATTCATAAAGTTATTGTCCTTGTATGAACTACTGATCTGTATCACTGAATATGTGATTCGATTGTGGAACTATATATTCATGTTGTTCATACTAGTTGTCCTTGGTCGTTGAGGTTATGCTAGACACACAACTTAGACTAATGTGAAAGTCGGTTGTCCACTTATCATGGGCATGGTGATGCCATTCCGACGTACACGTATTTGTATAAAGAGTTTAGCGAGTCGGATTGACCCATATTGAGATACAACGAACAAGTCATTATTTTATGTATCAATCAATGTAATCCTTAGACCCGAGGTTATTGCACAACCCGAGTTGAGGATCACCGACTTAGGTTCTATCAAACGATGTTCCGTCAAAGGGTAGTTATAAAGGAAGAGTTCGGGTCGAATGAGAATCAAGCTGCGTGACGTGAATGACCAATATGGGATTTTGCCCCACCAATTGGAGAGATATTCTCTGGGCCCTCTCGGAAGATATGATTTGGAAAGCATGGCCATACACAACTCGGTTACGTGTTAACCGGGCAGCCGACTAAGAGTTAGTCGGATGAATCACTTATCTCAGATCGAGAAGAGAGTTGAGCTATTTGAAGGATGATGATTATTCGCCCATAGCTTGAAAAGATGTATCATGAGGCAAAAGGGACTAAGATAAAAGTCGCATTGGAAGGTATGTCGTCATGACTCTTTGGTACCTAGGAGTCAGCAAGTTCTGTTAGGAGCCGCTATCGACTGATCGATTATGAGTGAGACTCGGATCGTGTCTGAGTCACCATGAGCATGTCGGGTCACACACTTAAGAGCGGGAGCAAGTTTGGGTTAGACCTGAACCAGAAAATCAGATACGGACTGAGTCAATGAGTTGGACTCATAGTGACTAATATGGGCTTTAGTGAATGGGCCACAAGTGATTGGAGACCACTTTCACTCCCTATTTATACTGGGGCACACTTACCTAGAGATGTGTGGCGATTAGGTCATTCCATGCGTTGGAAACCCTAGCTCCAGTCAGTCCCGTCCTGCTGCCGTATCGGACCTAGCAGTCCACCCCCGACGCTCCTCCTCATATGTATGGATACTGGCAGTGGTGTTGTACGTTCAGCACTTTGACGATTGGATCGTGAGGACTTCACTACATCAAGCGACATGCTTCATCAATTCTGCAATTGCGCGTCTAGTGGTAATTCTCGTGGCCTTCTACCTCAGCTAGATCTTGAGATTACTGCGTAGGAAAAATGTTTTGTTTATCTCTATGTGGTCCTACAACTAAGACAAAATGCAAGAAAGAAAATTATGCAAAACCCTAAACTCTAACCTTCCCTCCCCATTTGCAGATCCTTTCAAATGGTTTTGATAATTTTGAAAACAACCAAAACTAATGGAGCCCAAATTGAATACAAGGGATCATGGTTATTTCAAATAATTTTAGAAAACCTCTGATATTTTTGAAATGATCGAAAACAGTTTTGAATGAATTTACAAAAGGGAATTTTAGGAAACTAAAAAGAAAAGGATTTCAGTAATAAAAAATAGAGCCAGATCAGAACTAGGATGTCCCAACTCCTCTTCCTCTCTTCCTGCGGCCCACGCATGCCCACAGCCGGCCCAGTCTCAGCCCACCTTCGGCTTTGCCGTCTCCACTAATGGCATCACGGTGAGCTGGTGGTCACCTAGGACCTCTCCTCCAACCCCCTCTTGCTCTATAGCTGCCACCCGTCGATGCTCTGCAAACTCCATCGCTGCGTGCCGCCATACTCCATGCTTCGGTGACTCGCTAGTAATGGCTCGCCATTTTCAGGTTTCCCTTGACGCGCTGAGTCGAACACACTAGCCCACGCCTCCCAGCTTGCCCTCCTGCATCATCACCATCGCCGATTTGCAAGCCACAGCGTGGTGACATCATCGTGATGTCAGTGAGCGCGGGTCATCCTAGTCAAAACTAGGCTGGGTGATGTGCTCGTCGTTCGACGTAGAGCTCGTTGGGAACCCTAAGAGGAAGGTATGATGAGCACAGCAACAAGTTTTCCCTCAGTTATGAAACCAAGGTTTAATCGAACCAGTAGGAGCAAGGAAACACCCCAAAGGTGTTACTAGCTGAGCTTTGGCAGGGCGCACTACCGGTGCTAGTAGCAACATGGAGACCTGCACAACACAACCACAAAACTTTGTCCCTAACTTGCGATGAGGTTGTCAATCTCACCGTGTTTTGCGGAAAACAAAGGATTAAACGTATCGAATGGAAAGAAGTAAAAGTTTGCAGAAAGTAAACACAAAGAAGTAAACAGTTGTAGATTGTATGTAAATAAAAAGGACCGGGATCCATAGTTCACTAGAGGTGGCTCTCCTTAGATAGATAACATGCTGGGTGAACAAATTACAGCGGGGCAATTGACAAACACCAACAAAGCAATACATGCATATACTAATCATCTTGACTCCTTTGAGACTTGATTGGGCAATACAACATAATACATAGACCGCCATCCAACTGCATCTATGACTAATAATCCACCTTCAGGTTATCGTCCGAACCCCCTCCAGTATTAAGTTGCAAGCAACAGATTATTGCTTTACGAACTATGTGTAAATTAAACAATACGATTGTTCTATGAACAAAGGATTGTTGTTTTCTCCCTAGTAGCAACATCACATCTAGTACACTTCCCCAGATTACCAGAGGCATGAACCCACTATCGAGCATAAATACTAACTCTTGGAGTTGCTAGCATCTATTTGGCCAAGATAGCTACTAACAATGGAAAGCATGCAAGATCACAAATAACAAAGACATGATAGAATCAATAATCAATCTGAAATAGCATCTCAATATCCATCGGATCCCCGCAAACACAACATGTATGGATTACAAATAGATGATCTTGATCATGAACGGAGCTCACAAGATCTAAACATGAAAGCACAAAGGAGGAGAACCAGCCATCTAGCTACTACATGGATCCGTAGTCCAAGGATGAACTACTCACGCATCACACCGGAGGCTTGCATGGTGATGAAGAAGGCCTCCAGGGTGAATTCCCCTCTCCGACAGGGTGCCGGGAAGAGCTTCAGATCCCTCCCGATCTAGGGATGGAGATGACGGCGGCTACAGACTCTTCGTCCATTTTTTGATCGGGTACTTAGGGTTTTCGTCCCGAGGGCAATATATAGGCGGAAGGAGAGGCCGAGGGGGTGCCGGGAGCGGCCACACCACCCCTCACGCAGGCCAGGCCTGGCCGCGACGGTGGTGTGGTGGCTCCTGGCCCTTCTCCGCCTCGTATTCAGCACTTGATCCCTTAGAAAAATAGGCACTTTGGCTTTTGTCCCGTCCAATTCGAGAATATTCATTTTCGACTTTCCTGGAACCAAAAACAGCGAAAACAGGCAGTGGCAATCGTGGCTCTTGTTAATAGGTTAGTCCAAGAAATCATATGAAAAGTACTCCAAAGTTGGAACAAAACACAAGAAAGTGGATAAAACCAAGCATGGAACATCAAAAATTATAGATACATTTGCAATGTATCAACATCCCCAAGCTTAACTCCTGCTCGTCCTCGAGTAGGTAAGTGATAAAAAGAAAGAATAATTTTTGAGGTGACATGCACCATCAAAGACTTGATCAAAGTATTTGCAAAACATTCAAATCTGGGATCATAGTACTTCAATCAGAACATGAAAGACAAAGTTCTAGCAATAAGCAAAGAAACTATGATGGAACATGAAAAGGCACAAACAAAAGATTCATGAATAACAATGCTTTGTAAGACGTTTGTTTGTTTCACATAAAGAAAACATAGCATAATAGTATTCAGCTTGTCCCTTAATAGAGTAGCAAATATAAATGCATAGGACACCTTCAAAGTTCATAAGAGTGACTAGATACAATAGTTTAAAACAAGCAATATCAAGTTATGCATCAATCAACTAGTCTTGGGACAATGCACATAGAACTAAGAATGGCCACTATGCTCTCAAAGTAGGTGCATAAAGATAGAAGGTGGAGACTCAATATAATGGTGGAAGAAAAGCATTTGTAAAAGGAAGTAGGGATTCAAGTCTCATAAAGAGCTTCCAAAAATTATGGTACTTATAGCTTTCAGCTCTCATTGCCCCTATCATAAGCATCTTGAAGGTGATTAAGGTTAAAGTGACACAACTATGAAGATATGCTTGACAAGTTATAAACCGAAATCTCATGCCCTTACTTACGAAGACCGATCCTCATGCTACTCAACTTCAGTCACGAGTAAGCTCTTGTCATTGTAAGTATATGTGTATCATTAATAACCGCCAACGGGGTACCCCTTGCACATGATACGGGAGCTTTCCCATAATCAAAATGACAAGGCAAGCAGACAATGAGCATCTCAGCGATCTTTTTATTTGCTATTTGCATAGGTTTTTATTGAGGATGCTTCATAGAGTGCTCATTATGGTGATGCTGCAAGTTTCCACCATGATTAGGCATGGCTTAGGCTAGCGGCCCAGGCGTTTCTCTAACACACATACAAACTCCATGATCTTACAAGTTCCACTTTTATTTCACACCGCCGGGATCCGTAAGCAAAAGAACATGATATCAACGGGGTACAAAGTACAAGTGCAATGTTGAAAGCGTTCCCCATGAAACATGGTTCTGCTAATTTCAACTTATAAAGCGCAAGCATATACACAACAAAGAAGGAACCAATGGTTCAAGTTTATTAGAGGCAATAAAGTAAAGTGTGCCATCAAGTTCGTGAGAGCTTTAATCACTAGTTTTCTCATAACAAGTTTAATTTGGAAGGTAAACAAAAGCATGAATATACTTGGAATAGCATAAGCTAGTAGGTAGGTATGGTGGACTCTTTGGAATAACTTGGTTTAGGGAGTTGGATGCTTGAGTGGAACTCATACTTTGTTGTGGAGGCTAGCAAAAGACTGGGAGCGACAAACTAAGAGAGCAATAATGGCCATAATCATGCAGAGCGACAAAACATCATTGATCAAAGCATAAAGTGATACTACAAGTTGAAAACTAAAGGATCATAAAGGCTATGGTGACTTGAGATAGTCATAAAATGGTGTGAGCATGCGCCAAGTCAACCCAAATAAAGCATCAAAGGAGAATACCACTATACTATGCTTTAATATGCTAAAACAACGCATGATTCATCCAAGGCACATTAAGTAATCTCAATTGTTTATAACAAGTCATGCTACAGCAAAGAATACTAAGCATAAAGCCAAAACAATATCAAGCATGGCATGACAAAGCACATGCCACAGTCAAAAACAAGCTCTTTTTACCACATAAGTATGAACTTTCCTACTCTTTTCCAAACCAAACCAAACTACTTGCAAACCAATGTATGAAAGAGGGGGTCCAACCAATTTATTCAGAAAAGTAAGCAAACCAACCAAACTAAAAACCAAAACAAAAATGAAAAAGAAGACGCTCCAAGAACAACACAACTGTGCATGAAACAATAAAAATGAAGCGTTTGGAAGAAACCTGGGATTTTTATTGATGAAGAAGGGGATGCCTTGGGCATCCCCAAGCTTTTACGCTTGTACTTCTTGGATATTTATCGGGGTGACATGAGTGTCATCCCCAAGCTTGAGCTTTAGTCCATCCTTCATCTCATTGCTCATTCCTTCCATACACCTGGAAATTTTCCTTCATACAAAACTTCACACAGTCTTTGTTAGCAATATTAGTGCACTCAAGATAAATAAGTCTTAAGGTTCAGTTCTAACACCAAATAAACTTCCATTAGAACAATAGCTATTGTATTACTTCCCTCAAAAAGCTCAATTCCCCAAAACAACTCAAAAAGAAACCCACAAGAAGCAAATGCAGAAAATGGCAGAAATCTGTCAAAACAGACCACCAGGTAAAGACAATTTTTTTCTAAGACCTTCTGTTGCTCAAATCAAAAAGTGTTGAACTAACGAAAGTTAGATAACAACCTGGGGTACAAGAACAAAAAATTACAGCTCAATCCTACATACAGAGCTCTCTCACAAATGTTTACGGTGAAGCACAAAAAATCTGTTTCGGGACAGCAACTTTCCCAATCATTACTTCACTTTCATTAGAGGTTACTCTTGGCACAGAAAGCAAATAAAAAGGATAAGGAGAGGTTATTACAGAGGTAATAACTTCCAACACTCATCTAAAACTTTTGGGTTATCTCCCAATAAGTACTTTTCTTTAACGCCTTTAAGTTAGGCATAAGAAGCAAAGAAAGAATCAAGTGTTCTCAAATGAAGAAGCATTAAGATCAATACCAGAAATATTTTCAACAAGGCAAGGTATATCATCCAAATAAGTTCTAGAGGATCCTCTCTCAATGCTCTTAGGTTCACTATTCTCATCAAAAGGGTTTGCAGGAACAATCCAATCAAAATTCTTTTCTATGGCATCATGTATTGCTACTAGTTTAAAGGGTATTGGTATCTTAGGTTCCTCCCCATTAGGTTCGGTTTTGTTCATCTTTTCTCGTGTACCAACAACATCTACACATGAGCCTAGCATATTGAAATGTTCAAAGACTTTTCTAGCTTCCTTGGCAACATCATAGAACTCCTTAAACAAAGTTTCTAGAATAAAATCCCTCTTTTCAGGGTCCTCAATTTCTTTAAGCTTAAGAAAATTACTTGCATTAAGGGGTTGAGGTTAACAAACCTAGCTTCTAACATGTGAATTAAAGAAGCTGCATCAATCTATAGTTTGGGGCAAGTTCTGCAAGGGATCTATCCTCAGTATCTTCATGCTTACTAACATGATTGAAGAATTCTTCAATATTGTCTTTCCCAATTATAGAACCACTACCAATTGAAAGGTCTTTCAAGGTGAATGTAGGGATCAACATGGTGAGCTAGGGGAGAGGTGACTACTAAAGGAGACTTAATTTTTTTGTGTTTTTGAAATAAGAAAGCAAACAAGTAAGCTAATTTTGTGTGTGTTTTTGATAACAAAACAAGCAAACAAAGCAAAAAGAAACTAAGCAAAACAAAAACAACAAAGTAAAGAGATTGGTTATGAGGGACTCCCCTTGTGAAGATGTCCTTGACTCCCTGGCAATGGCGCCAGAAAAGATCTTGATGTGCTCATCGTTCAACGTAGAGCTCGTTGGGAACCCCAAGACGAAGGTATGATGAGCATAGCAGCAAGTTTTCCCTCAGTTATGAAACCAAGGTTTAATCGAACCAGTAGGAGCAAGGAAACACCCCAAAGGTGTTACTAGCTGAGCTTTGGGGCGCTACATGCTAGTAGCAACGTGGAGACCTGCACAACACAACCACAGAACTTTGTCCCCAACTTGCGATGAGGTTGTCAATCTCACCGTGTTTTGTGGAAAACAAAGGATTAAACGTATCGAATGGAAAGAAGTAAAAGTTTGCAGAAAGTAAACACAAAGAAGTAAACAGTTGTAGATTGTATGTAAAGAAAAAGGACCAGGATCCATAGTTCACTAGAGGTGGCTCTCCTTAGATAGATAACATGCTGGGTGAACAAATTATAGCGGGGCAATTGACAAACACCGAGAAAGCAATACATGCATATACTAATCATCTTGACTCCTTTGAGACTTGGTTGGGTAATACAACATAATACATAGACCGCCATCCAACTGCATCTATGACTAATAATCCACCTTCAGGTTATCGTCTGAACCCCCTCCAGTATTAAGTTGCAAGCAATAGAGTTTTGCTTTACGAACTGCGTGTAAAGTAAACAATATGATTATTCTATGAACAAAGGATTGTTGTTTTTTCCCTAGTAGCAACAACACATCTAGTACCTTAGAGATTTCTGTCACTTCTCCAGATTACCAGAGGCATGATCCCACTATCGAGCATAAATACTAACTCTTGGAGTTGCTAGCATCTACTTGGCCAAGATAGCTACTAACAACGGAAAGCATGCAAGATCACAAATAACAAAGACATGATAGAATCAATAATCAATCTGAAATAGCATCTCAATATCCATCGAATCCCCACAAACACAACATGTATGGATTACAAATAGATGATCTTGATCATGAACAAAGCTCACAAGATCTAAACATGAAAGCACAAAGGAGGAGAACCAGCCATCTAGCTACTACATGGATCCGTAGTCCAAGGATGAACTACTCACGCATCACACCGGAGGCTTGCATGGTGATGAAGAAGGCCTCCAGGGTGAATTCCCCTCTCCGGCAGGGTGCCGGGAAGAGCTTCAGATCCCTCCCGATCTAGGGATGGAGATGGCGGTGGCTACAGACTCTTTCGTGGATTTTTTGATCGGGTACTTAGGGTTTTCGTCCCGAGGGAAATATATAGGCGGAAGGATAGGCCGAGGGGTGGGAGCGCCACACCACCTCGGCGCTGGCCAGCTGGCAGCGTGGCTGTGGTGTGGTGGCTCCTGGCCCTTCTTAAATCTCGTGATTCGCACTTGATCCCTTCCGGAAAATAGGCACTTTGGCTTTTGTCCGTCCAATTCCGAGAATATTCATTTCGACTTTCTGGAACCAAAAACAGTAGAAAATAGGCAGCTGGCACTGTGGCTCTTGTTAATAGGTTAGTCCAAGAAATCATATGAAAAGTACTCCAAAGTTGGAACAAAGCACAAGAAAGTGGATAAAACCAAGCATGGAACTTCAAAAATTATAGATACATTTGCAATGTATCACTGGGTCCCACCTGCTCGCGTGGCATCTGAGGTGGCACTAGGCCCCCTCTATCAACCACTGCGGCTAGGGGTTTCCCTGGTGTAAAAAGTTAACATGTTTTTCTATTTAATTTCAGAAAATGGTTAAAAACTAGAAAATTCATATCTAATTATTTATAAGTCAAAAAATATGAATTATATCAAAATGTTTTGAAAAACAATGCCGCCATACTCCATGCTCCGGTGACCCGCTAGTAGCGGCTCCGCCACTTTTATGTCTGCCTTGATGTGCTGAGTCGAACACACTAGCCCACGCCTCCCAACTCACCCTCTTGCATCGTCACCGTCGCCAATTTGGGAGCCACAACATGGTGACGTCATCGTGATGTGAGCGAGCGCGACTCAGCCCAGTCAAAACCGGGCTAGGTCCCACCTGCTTGTGTGGCATCTGAGGTGGCGCTGGGCCCCTCTGTCAACCACTGCGGCTAGGGGTTACCCTAGTGTAAAAATTTAACATGTTTTTCTATTTAATTTCATAAAATGGTTAAAAACTAGAAAATTCATATCTAATTATTTATAAGTCAAAAAATATGAATAATTTATCAAAATGTTTTGGAAAACAAGGTCTATCTTTTAGCATCAAATCCATGCATTGTTAAGCAACTTACATTGCAAGTTTAATTAGAAGAACCAATTGAACCCTGTAGGTGACTCCAAGGTTCCCCATGTTCTAGGGTTTGCACCCCTTGGACCCTGTTTAAAATGGATAAGAATGCCTTAGGATTCTATTTCAATACAATTTAACTTGTCATATCATCATCCTTACTTCAGCATTGCATCGATGCCATGTGTTGATTGTTTCTCTTTCTTTCCTGTGTTTTCTTCTTCTCGATTGAATATGATATAGAGATCAGGATTGAAGGTCGAGACCAACACCACCGAAGAACGAAGAACAATACTTGACCAACTGTAATCAAGTCAAGTAATAGATGTCTGAAGACCTTCTTATCGGTTATCAACGGGAAAGGCAAGCATAGCCCCACCATGATACAATCCCATGCTTCCAAAGTATTTCAATTCTTGCCATGATGCATACGATTCTACTGTGGTCTTTTATCGATAGATAGAGTATCCTATCTATCACATTACTCCCTTTGAGCTTATATTACCTGATCCACCTAGCATAAATAGGTTTGGCTTGTGTGTACTGCTAGAGCTATTATCTGTGTCATTCTTAGCCATGCTTAGTTCTCAGTGTTGGTTCATCCAGATGATGTATCAGATGCAGAGAATCTAGTATGAAAGGAGTACAAGATGTACTAGATGAGATGAGATCAGTGATGAGGTGCGGTAAACATGCTAAGGTTTGTATGTGAGGCCATGGTGGGATGTGGTTTTTGTAGTGCCATGCTCGCCACCACTAGGAACCGAGTTCTTGCCTTTGGAACCAAGACGAGCTTACAGCCACACGGGGGCTTGGGAACCCCCTCCAGTCAGTAACTTGCCTAGTCTGATCCATGAGCCCGTAGTTAGCTATTTGGTATCTACATATTTGGATGTGTTGAAGATGGTGCATCATATAGGGCGTGACCAAGGAGGAAGGAGGCTCCAGGAGTACTCCCGATCCTTGGACATAGATATTGGGCCAAGAAAACCCTTTCTTGGTGACTCATGGATTTAGAAAAAAGCAAGGTAAAGGTCATGGTCAACCGCCCTCTGCCAGTATACCAAGGAAGCATGCCAAGTGGCGCTAAAAGAAGGTTTGTACGTGCGGGTAAAGTTGTACACCCCTGCATGGTTAAATCTTTTCAAAAAGCCGTGTTCATGGTTATGAACACTTGGTGACCACATTCTAAGATCATAGAGAACATTAACCTAATCATAAAACTTGGCAGTTCAATGTGTGTTTAAGGATGCTTTCTCATGGGTACGAGGGGGTGATACTAGTTGACATGTGATGGTGATGATTGGTGGATGTCAAGATGATGATCAATACTTCGGAGATGTCGCTCTCTTATCCCCTTTTAAAATATTCTGATTAGACAAGCTTCTCCCTCCTGTTTTATAAACAAAGATGGCTTTATGCAAAATAACCCCACCAGCCATAAGTCTTGAGGAGTATAGCCTGTACTCACCCTTTCTTTGTTGATACTTTTGTAGCATAGTAAGTGTTCCCCTGAAGAAAAGTTTGGTACGCCATCGACACCAACGAGTAGCTTGGGGTTCTCGTCCGGCAGCCTGGAATCTATGGGCTAGGACATCATCGTTATGCTTCAGGCCTCTTAGGCCATTTGTTAAGTTTGATATACTTAATAGCATAATTTTCCTTTCGTTGTTTGATGTTTGTGGTCAGTGACCTCTTTTTGTAATATTTTGGTTCTCTGCTCAGTTATGAGCATTTTTGTCTCGCAGGGTCATTATTGTGTTACCGATTCTTCACTAGATATCCTCGAGCTCTGGGTTAGGCTTATGTCAGGCTAAGGTCTGGGATTTGTTTAACCCGGATCTTGGGGTGTCATAGTTTTTGGTATAAAAGCAGTACCAACCGTAGAAAAACCTTGCTATTGGTCGATGTTGAGTCTAGTGCTTGCGAAAACTATTTCAAAGATGAAAAGTTTTTGAGAAAACTCTAGTATGCTTCTTTTATTCCTTATCTGGTATCGCTCTAACTCAAGGTCATCTTATCTGGTGTTGATTTTGAAAAGTTTTGATATCTCTTCTAGTCTTTCAAAGCTAAGGTACCTTCTGGGCATGTCGTTTCTCAGCCAGTTGACCTAATGTTGAGTTCTCTAGAGTTGTGTGTATTGTGAATTCCTTGTTACCCTTTGCTCCATTTCAATTGAGAGATTTCTTTCCATCATGATCTCTCTATCTTACAGAACCAAAATATTATATTGTATGGTTCTATAGTGTTTTGTTCTAGGCTTCGGGGTCTCCTTTCGCCTCGTGTGCCTCCTTTTCATTTATTTGGGTACTTCAGAAGTCGTTTGTTCTTTTGGAAGCCACCTAGTGATTACTATCTTGTTGTGTACGATGTGTCACTCAAGTAGTAGTTACTTCTTTCTCGGGTTTTAACCCTTGGACTTGAACCGAAGATCCCGTATTGTGCTGGATTCTAGTGTCATGAATCGTGTACATGAAGTTGATCTTTAACCCAAGATCCATTCCATTGACCCCTGTTGTAAATGTTCAAACATTACCTTAGGATGGCTTGTACTACAATTCTGGCCTTCAAGCTTGTGGTTCTTGTCGCGATTGAATGGCGACAACATAGGACTTCCCCTACCACTAGTTATGGCAGATGTTCTTTAATGGAACCAAATAGATCATGACAAGAGTACTCCTCATGAGTCTCGAATCTATATTCGTGACTTTGCTACACCTCCCTTCTATGCATTGGTTTTTGGAAGATTGATAATCTATGCACCCACATCTCAAGATTCTATCATGAACATGTTCTTTCCCCTTGTTGTTTCTGACCTCTGTCTACCAGTAGGTAGCCAAGTAGTAATGTGCATTGGTGTCTTCTGATGCAAGATACTCTTGTGGTCCAACATGACAAACCATTTTGGGGTGTTAGGAGAAACAAACTCCAGTACATCGTCATTTCTAGGACTAGGTCAAAGTGTTGTAATCTGCATATTAAGAGGCATTGATTATTTTTCATCTACTCTGCCTTCGAGTATCACACCCTTTTACACTAAGAGGTTGTCGTGAGTTTCATGAACCTCTTAACAAAGTCATGCTCTTACACATATTTACCCATCCTTCGAGCTTTCGCGCTTGAGAATGATGCATGTGCGTAATAATGTGGCCATCTCAGATTCTTAGCAACTAATGTTGTTTTACCTCCAAGGACATTTATGTCATTCTTAGCATGATTGGTTAACCCTATCACTAAGCGAAGGCTGATTGTTCTACCAAGTCCATTAATTCTGGTGCACTCCCTACAGTCAAAGAGGTGGGCTTGTGCCAAAACCCTAAGACTATGTATTCTTGCCTTACCGAGCAAGTTTACTCTTGAACTAAGTGACATATCGGTGGCTCATGATATTCTAGATGTCTCTCTAGAAGTATTGCCATGTTGCCACATGACCGTGTAGTCTAGTTCTTGAGCAAGCAGGTTCCCTAAACTGGTGTTTTCTCCAAGGATACGTATCGGATACCCCTGAAGTAGTTGGTTGAGCATAAACAACAACTTGGAGAGTTGTAAGAAAAATTCTATCTGATTTAGTTCATCTTCATGGGATGTCTAGTTTCGTTCATGCCAAAGGAAGAGAATATCTCCTTTATGGATATGTTATCTCCCCCTCCTTTGATTTGATTTGGGTTATCGTCGAATCAAACTCAGTTCTAAGGACTACCTTGATGATATTTCTACTCGTGATGTTTCATTTGAGTACATCCTCATGTCCTTTGGTCTGACCAATACTTTGACTTGTTCATACGACATATGAATCCATCTTCTTGGAGTATCTCGATAAGTTTGTTATTGAGCCCATCGATGACATCCTTATCCTCTCCATGTCAGGCTGAATTTATATGGAACAATTGGCATTAATGTTGGAAACTTTCTGAGAACTGTCTTTGGGTCGTCTCGAAGTATGTGTCCTGGATGTTAGAACTAACCATCTACAATTCATGTACAATTGTTGAAAGATGTCACCGTGGATTCAAGTAGGGTTTTATTTGTTCCCTTTAAGGACACATGTGTGTTTTGTTGCAAGTATGTCATGTAAGTGTAATTGTTCTTCAACAAGTTGCTCATACATGGGTCTAGCAATTCAGCTTAGTCCATCGAAGCTCGACACTATAGTCCATTTCTTGAGAATCTAGTAACATTACCTTTGTGGTAAATGTTGCACACTTTCTACTCGGACATGTTGAGTCTGAAGTATCTCTTCACCTAACCAAAACTGAATCTCAAGCAGATATGATGGTTGGTGTTCTTCAAGGTTTCGACATAGGTCTCTTTGTAAATCCGGCAAGATTGATGTAATGGTTGGCACTATTAGTCAGAAGGTCTAATGTCATATCCTCTTGAATCGGCAAATAACAACCACTCTTCATGAGGCTTCTTCTGTGATTTATTATAGGAGTTTCACTTATGGTTTCCTTTGTATCCGAAGTCCGACATTTACTTCATGACTAGTATTCTGAACATCAAGGAGAACATTTAAAGTAGTGTTGCTAAATGTCTCTCGGTCGATCCTCCATACCGTTTTATGTTGGCAAGTGTCTTGTTGTGCCAAGAATTGAAGTTTGAGAATGAAGTTTCTTTTTCTCGTGTCACCAGGAATCTTCTTACTTAATTGTCCTGGTGGTGTGAAGTGATATCATGATCTTTGGCAAAGATTTTGATAAATCTGGATGAATAAAGAGTTTCCTTCATTTTTAACCATATTCAAAGAGCGACTATGATTTTGGTAATCAATAGTTTCTCGTTACATGTTCCTTGCGACTCTTACGAGTCCTCACCATAAAACAACCTTTCTGTCTCGGCTTTCTATTGAATGGAAGAGTGACCCTTTTGTTTCAAAAGTAGTTTGACAAATTGGTTATCCATTTCTCTGAACCTATGAAATCTCTATTTAAGCCGTTTAGTAGAGGTTCATCTCTCGAAGTCATGTTCTTTTTGTTGTAAGCTCTCCTTTTTAGAAGTTTTAACTCCTCTGTAAGCTCCATGGTCTTAAGCTTCATGGTCTCAATCCTTATGAAGACCAGCTATCTTACAACTTGAAACCTTCTCCTCTTGTTTCATCCGTTACCTTGACATGTTCGATGTTCGTTATCTCAGAGTTGTTTTTGAACACTCATTTTATGAGTTGATCATGAGATACTTGGTGTGTAGTCTAGTGTGTTTCCCTCTTGTCCTTAGAAGTGACCATGTTCCTTTCTCTCTCTTCCTACCTTAGGAATCTCGGGTCGAGATTCTCATAAGGGGGATAGAGTTGTAACACCCTAGTTTTAGTTAAGCTTAATTAGGATTTGGGTGTACATTCCATGAGCATCATTATTTTGCTAAGACAAAATGCAAAACCCTAAACTTTAACCTTCCCTCCCCATTTGCAAATCCTTTCAAATGGTTTTGATAACTTTGAAAACTACCAAAACTAATGGAGCCCAAATTGAATACAAGGGCTCATGGTTATTTCAAATAATTTTAGAAAACCTCTGACATTTTTGAAATGATCGTAAACAGTTTTGAATGAATTTACAAAAGGGAATTTGAGGAAACTAAAAAGAAAAAGATTTCAGTAATAAAAAAATAGAGCCAGACCAGAACCAGGCCAACCCAACTCTTCATCTCTTCCTGCCGCCCATGCGCGCCCGCAGCCGGCCCAGCCGCTGCCTACCTCTAGCCTTGCCGTCTCTACTAACGGCACACAGTGAGCTAGTGGTCCCCTAGGACCTCTCCTCCGACCCCCTCTCACTCTATAGCTGTGTAACTACCTCGGTGAATTACGCTCTTAGTTACAAGCCTGGATGAGCGGAAATGGTTAAAATAGTACGGTGGGGCCCAAATGCCACTCACAGGTAGACCTTTCGTCCGTCCTAACCATTTCCAAACATCGGGACAAGAACGAGCGGCGTAATCGGCAAAGTGAAGGATCAACTACATACACAAATGAGTATGTATGCAAGCCACCATACAATAGTCCTCAGAGCCATTCCATCTAAAAGAAATAGAAATATTGCAACGCCATACGGCAAGATCCAAATATCCTAGATAGATATAATAGTTTAGGATATCTCCTCATACATCAAACATCAGAGTATCAGGCGGAAGCAGAAAACAAGATCCGAGTACGGATAAGAAGCAAATTGGCATAAGATGCCCCATAAACAAACACATCCCGCCCACAGATCTCACGGATCTCCATTCCCGGAATCTCTACACCGAATGATCGTTGCCAACATTGTCAGTCTCCTCCACCCAGTATCCATCTTGTGAGCTTACTTGTTCATCTGAATCAAACAATTATCGTGTGAGACCCTAGGGGTACTCAGCAAGTCTTTATGCCTCTAAAGGGGACACAATCTGGGGTGACGCAATTGCAGCAAAAGATAATACCTAACAATTCTATAGATACTCGCTATCCATCCGCCTAACCAAAGATAGACGGATGTCCGTGAATTAATATCAACAGTTATAACGGTAATATTAACAGATCCATCCTCCTCCTCGCTTACCAACGAGGAAGCGGACGAACAACCCCCCCATCCGTTGGCAGTTTTATTATCCATTCCATGATTGTTGCACTATTTACTAGTCAGATATTTAGTCAAATTAAAAGCGGTACTTTAGTTATACTTGTCTATGATCGAGAAACTGTGCTCCAAGTCGTCCATAACCGCGGACACGGCTTTCAGAGAGTTTTACCCTGCAGGGGTGCACAAATAGCAACACACACTCGATCAACCTCGGAAAAACCAAATCAAAACCCAACGAGGCATTCACGACAAAGCGATCACAGGATTCAGAAATATTTCAGGGCCACCCATTAAGCTACCATAGCAACGGTTGGCGGCTCGAGACAGACTCAAGGTTTGTGTGGGCAGAACGATCGGGAACCCGAAAGTGTGGACTGGGCTTGTCGATACAGCGAACGTGTCACGATCCTAACAAAGACAGGTGCTCCACGCACAATCGTAAATAAAGCAGTAAAGCATGGCATAAGTACAGGATAGTAATAAAGCCCCAAACTACTTTGTGGCCCCAAGAAATAAGAATGAATCAAGCTCTGGCTCAGGGGGGTCCATAGGCCTCCCGGATGTGGATAGCGCGAATATTCAAGGAACAGGAATCAAGTACTCGGGGTCCTACGGGACACAAGTGAGCATGAAAAACCAAATAGCAGATATTGCTCACCGGTGCCACTTTCATTAGTTATCCCATTACTACTCAGGTTAAGTTGTATAGGTACCTCTTTATCCATCAAACACTCACATACCCTACACATGCTGTTCTACGACCCGCATGGCTCAAACAACTCCTGTAGTAATGGCTCATGGGATGGAGGAACAAGCTTCGGTGGGGTTTAAAAGTAATGGCTATGCAGTACTTGGGATTCAGTTTAATGCAATCGCGACTCAATGATGCAAGAATAAGATAGAGGCAATAGGTACTATATGTATGCAAGCATGTGGTAGTGCTTGCCTGGCAGCTCAGTTGAAGCGAGAGAAGGATCTGGGTAATG
Source organism: Avena insularis (assembly GCA_023614405.1). Lineage (NCBI taxonomy): Eukaryota > Viridiplantae > Streptophyta > Magnoliopsida > Poales > Poaceae > Avena > Avena insularis. Next base: position 416,311,429 of record CM042686.1, on the reverse strand, counting down.
CTCCTGGGTTTCTTGATATATCCCCTGCTCAGCGTCTATTCGAAGAAGAACCAAACAAACAAGGGCCAACATAAATAAAGTGCACAAGCATATGAATTAAAATGCGACAAGCAAACAATCATGCCATGATGAATGATGCACAATTTGCATGGCAATAATGTAGCATGGCATGGGTGAGGTGTGGAATACAAGAATAAGGCATTTTATGGGGTTTTAGTCACATTTTATACTCGAATAAGTTGCTGTATACTTTATATTTATATGATGCATGCTGCAATTCAAAACAAGGAATGCATAAACAGAAAGGTCTCGTCGAGCTGATCATTTTAGACATATCATTTGTCAAATTCGGAGTTATAAATCTAAAGTTATTAATTAATTAAGGCAAAGGGCATTTATTTGTAATTTTAATCAACTCGAAATTTAAAGTGTTCAAAATATATTTTGAAGGGAATATTTGAATTCCTCACATTTTTCTGATTTCAAAACATATATCATATGTTTAATTTGGAATTATATTTCAAAAGATATTTAAAAACAGATTGAAATTTGAATTCAAAACAAATTTTGAAAGTTTGAATTAAAACAGAAAACAGAATTTCCTTTTCTCACTCACTCAGATCTAGCCACAGACAGTGACAAGTGGGCCAACTGCTGACTGGGCGACACAGTGGCAGAACAGGTTTTTCTCACCACGTTGTTTCCTAGTCCTAGAGGGTGACAGATGGGCCCGGGCTGACCTGGCGAGAAACGATGCGGAGATACATCTCTCACCGCGAGCTGAGCTAGCACATGCCCATCGGTGGGGGCCGGTGAGGTGTAAGGGTCCACGGCCAGCTGGGACGCGACACGTGGTGGATCCGGAGGAGTGCGGGTTGAGTCGGTGAAACTTGGGGGGCTGTTCTGCTAAACGGACAGAGAGGCTGACGGTGGGGCTCGGTGTACCGCGGGTTTAGCCGAAAAAGATGCAGGGGGTGAAGTGCAAAAAGGGGCGCCCGTACTGTTCCTCTTCTTTCTCTGAACCGCGGACAGGTTCGTGCGCGACAGGCGCAGGGCGCGGCGCGGGGATTCGATCCGGGGACCTGTGGCTTGCGCTCGGCGGCGGTAGCCACTGCGGTAGGCTGGGGTTGGTGACAGGAGGGAGAGCGGGGCATAGCTAAGGTGTGATGCGGCACGGAGACGAGCCGAAGCCGATGCCGCCGACGCACAGAGCGTGTTCGACACGACGACCGGCGAGACCAGGGGGTGTTAGCGGGGGAGGGGATGTCAGGGAGGTGGATCAGCTCACCGCGGTTTGGTTGGTGATGTTGGATCGGGCAGAGGAGTGGCCGATCGACGACGAGGCTGGCGGTCCGGCGATCTAGGGTTTCGGCGAGCGGTGATGGTCCTGGTGGCTCTGGTCCTCCTCCTCCTCGCTGGTACGTACAGGACGAAGCAGGGAAGGGTCCTCGGTCTTCCTCGACACCCAGAGCACCTCGCCACCGGCTGCAAGAGGGGGGATCGGTGGAGACCGACGGATCGCCGGCGATGGGGTAGATGGAGGCGGTGGAGAAGAGAGGTGAGAGGGCAAGGCCCTGGGGCGGATCTGGGAGGGCAGAGGAGAGCCGTGAGGTGGTGGTAGATAGCAGAGGGAGAGGGGAGGGTGCCGTGGGGGAAAGGTGGGGATAAAGGTGGTCTCGGCCACCTTTTGCTTCTCCCTCCCTCACGTGCTCGGGCAGGCTCGGCCTGGGGCTGGTCCAGGGTCGGGCAGGGCAGGTAGGGCTCGGGTGTGGGGTCGGCCTGGCAGGGAGAGAGCTAGAGGGAGAGAGGGGGTAGGCTCGGGTTAGGGTTTGCTAGAGGGGAGGCTCGGGTTAGGGTTTGGTGCTAGGGTTGGGGTGAGGTAGATGGGTGGCTAGGTGGGGCCTGCTGGCAGGGAGAGGGGCACTCCTCGGCTTGGTGAGAGGGTGAGATGAGAGAGAGATGAGGTAGGGTGTAACTAGGGTTAGATACTTGCATGCATCTAGCTAGATCATACAAAAAGGGGTGGTAGAGGTGTAGGGTTTAGATTAGGTTTAGGTTTTGGAGAAAGGATTAGAGAGAGAGAGGGTAATGGTGGTGGTGGCTTTTAGCATGAACAAACTAGATCAAGCCAAAGGAGAGGTAGAGTGGGAGATGGGTGATTCACTCAAAAGATCAAATAAAAACAAAGGAGGTCAAAAGATGGAGATGGTTGCATGGCCCATGCAAATGCATTAAATGCCATGTTTAATCTTGTGAAAACAAAATAATTATTCATGGCATTTATACACGTGCATTCCAAAATATGGGTAAAGCCAAGCTAAAGGATTAAAGGAATGCTCCATGTGGAGTAGAAGGGGATGACCATATTTGAATAAAAATGGGCATGCTAGTGTGTATGTGCCACTAGGTATTTAGTAAGCCCAAAATATCCCAACATGAGCATAAACCCCAAACAACCCATATGGAAGCTAGAAAAGGGTTCCACTCACAAGGCATGCAAAGGTGGCCATGTGGCTCTCATAAACCAATAATGTGGAAACAATATGGTGCATATATGAGAGCATGTGGAGATAGAATTGGATCCATCCCAACCCACATGAGCTAGAGGTAAAACCACATAAGTTGCAATGCTCATATATGGTGGAATGGTGGAATGATGGGGTGATGACAAGAAAGGTGGTGGAGTTAATAAAAGATATGCCCCCAACTCAACTTGGGCATTTAAACAATATATCAATAACCAAATACAATATCAAGAGGCAAATACAATTAATAATGCATATGAGAGAAGAACCAAAGAAAGAGGGTTTTATATGATGCTCCAATGCAAGGTGGCATGATGACATGAGCATGATATGATTATGATGCAACAATTATATGTAGGAAGGTAGCATTATATATAGACTAGGCTAGTAGCATTGCAATTGTTAGACAATTGGGATGCTACAACTCTCCCCCCCTAAACAAGAATCTCGCCCCGAGATTCCTAGGAAAAAGAAAATAACACAAGGAGAGGCGGGTGTTCGAACGAAGGTGACCCTCACGTTCCCAAGTTGATGAACCATGGAATGGTGCGACCACTACACCTTGCAAAACTTGCTAGACTTGTTGCGAGTCTTGCGTTTTGCTTGAGAAACAACGGGTTAGAAGAATTGAAGGATTGTCGTGAGACAAGAAGGATAGGATGGACATAGCTCCGGTTTTCCCAAGAAACATGATAAAAGAAAAAGACCACTTGTGAAAGAAAGGACAAGATGATGTATCATGGATAAAGAAAGACACATCATTAAGATTAAAGATTTACCGATACTAGAGGGGATGAATCTTTGTGTCGCCGGAAGAAAAAGAGTTAGATGGGAGAGGTTTTGAACCACTATGACAATAGCATTGTATCTTCTCTCAGATTGAGAAAAGAAGTTCGGAAACAATATTGCCTTCAAACAATAGAGTCCCTTGATATCAACAGAAAGATTTAGTTAGACATTGTCGGATTAGATTCTGGTTGCGCCGGTAAGAACCAAAGGATCACGCAATTGAGGTGCGCGGATATAACTTCCAGAGACGGATGTGAAGCTAGATCATGGTGGAATCCCGAGAAGCAAAGAATATGGAGGATCTGGAGTTTATTGTAGAGATACTTATTGCTTTCTTTAGCCTTGAGGCTAACGCAATAGATTTGCGGCTGATGGCATCAACCATAATTGGCTTTACCACAGAAAAAGAATTGATGAAACAAAGAGAGAGATAGTTTCCTTTCATCTTGTTTGGGGATGTCAAGCACCGGTAGAAAGACAAGGATAGAAAAGAGTTTGCGTTTGTTTCCACCAGATAATTGTAGATTTTGCTCCATGTAGAATAGACAGACCACCAACAAGAGATTATTGATTACTTTCTTCGAGAGAGCACTCCGGAAAACAAGGACGGAAGTAAAAGTATCAAGGGATAAAGGCCACTTCTAACTTCCGTGGAATGAGTGAAATCACATAAATTCACCAATTCAATGTACAAGAGAGAATGATAAGAGTAGTGGTATGGTAGCTACTCCATCCCGCACTCAAAGCATTACTCCGCACATGAGTAAGGAAACCATGCAACCCAACTACCGAAACAGACTGAAGGTATTGACAATAACTCATGGAACTTCGTTAGAAAACAAGGATAGATGCAAACGATTCGCCGGATTCATAGATAGATAAAGATGATGATGTTGTCGTCATGTCTGAAGTACCAAGCCGCCAGAAAGATATGAAGGAAGATTGCGGAGAAGAACTGCAAGATTCAACAGCTACAGAACAGATAGCACCAACTTGAACAGAAGGAATACAAGATATGGAAGGTCTTCATGGCCTCCGGTGGATTGAGCATAGACGATAGAGCGAGAGGGTTTCAAGAGATTACTTAACGAGATAGAGGTGAAAAGAACTCCATGTTGTTCTTGAAAAGATTGAGAGAGGTTTAGCGGTCTTGAGGAGAATCTTTAGTGGAACGACGATGATAACTTGCCAACAAGGAACAACTCCGGATTGGTTGAAGATGAAGGATGGAATTAACAATGGACTTGCTAATTACAGAATTGAAGCAATGTATTTAGCAGAAGGACGTGGTCGAGATAGGTGACTTCAAAAAGTCAGAATTCTCACTTTGAGAACTTTGCACACAGGCAGTGTTCTCGAAGCTTGAGAGAAAGAGACATAGATGATCTTCCATGTTCTTCCATTGATATAGAATAGGCAAGCATATTATCAACATATACCACCATGGATTAACAGGATATTCCCAGAATATCAAGTTCAAGAGGCGGGAGAACGAACAAATGCTCGAAACACTTTCTGAGCTCAACGCTCTTAGAAAGATCAATATTAAGAGCACGGGTTCGTGTTGAAGAAGATGCACTGGAAGAATAGATTATCTGGTCCTTCGGAAGAAAAAGAGATGTCACCTGGTTCACATTGTCGATCGGATCACCGGTTACAAAGATAAACATATCTTGGATAAGAACCGATGATAGCTCATACCTTAAGCAAAGCTATCAGAAGCGAAAAGATGCAATTCCCTCGTATCCAGGAGAATTTTGCAGATATGGGGTTGAAAAAGATGTGCAGCATGATGAACAGATGATAGACCGCCGTAGTGCCTTGAGAAACTCTGGATTGCCAGAGATGCTTGAATATGCATAGATATGATCACGGTGTACTGAAAATCACAGGAGATAACCGCCACCGTTTGGAGGATAGAGTTGATAGCATTTTCCATATTCCACTCATGATAAGTGTCATATAGCTATGCTGAGAACCAAATTACAATCACCAGCATCGGATCGACACCTGTTATGTAATTAGCCCAAGAGAATTGGAGATGAAATAAAACTCCAGGATTAAGCGCCGGTGACAAAAGAATGAGTTAGCATGGACATGCTGATAAAGGGAGATAGATAATGTTTCACACACGACTGGAAAGGAGTGTGGAAACACAGATGTATCAAAGAAAATTTTTCCGCATTTTTCGGCATTAAAATACCAATAGATGCGCAAGATCACTTATCAGGTAGAGATCAGCAACAGATGCTTTCACAGAATGAGTTGCTAGAAGGAAGAACACCCTTAAGAAGATGGCACTGGTTAACAAGGAGTCAGATAGATCGCACCGGTTTTCAAAAGCCTGTCAGTATGGAATGTACCAACAGTTGATAACCAAAGGCAGATTGTGATAACAAATTGGATGCAACAGATAGACAAGGAATTACACACACATACACACACTTTCTATGGTACTACGGAAACCCAGAACACGTGAATCCTAGTTTGAATTTTAAGAGGAGGATTGAAAACGTTACACTTCCTTACCAGAAAAGGGTGGGTGGTTGGGTAAGAAGAAAAGTGGAAGCAGTCCTACTCTCACGTTTTGTTTTTCCCTAGTATACATAGCTACCAAAATATTTGCTAGACTGACAACGACCATTTGGCTGAGACCCTGAAGGGCGGGATGGCTCTGATACCAATTGTAACTACCTCGGTGAATTACGCTCTTAGTTACAAGCCTGGATGAGCGGAAATGGTTAAAATAGTACGGTGGGGCCCAAATGCCACTCACAGGTAGACCTTTTGGCCATCCTAACCATTTCCAAACATCGGGACAAGAACGAGCGGCGTAATCGGCAGGCGAAGGGATCAACTACATACACAAATGAGTATGTATGCAAGCCACCATACAATAGTCCTCAGAGCCATTCCATCTAAAAGAAATAGAAATATTGCAACGCCATACGGCAAGATCCAAATATCCTAGATAGATATAATAGTTTAGGATATCTCCTCATACATCAAACATCAGAGTATCAGGTGGAAGCGGAAAACAAGATCCGAGTACGGATAAGAAGCAAATTGGCATAAGATGCCCCATAAACAAACACATCCCGCCCACAGATCTCACGGATCCCCGTTCCCGGAATCTCTACACCGAATGATCGTTGCCAACATCGCCGCCCTCCACCCATATCCATCTTGTGAGCTTACTGTTCATCTGAATCAAACAATTATCGTGTGAGACCCTAGGGTTTTCGGCAAGTCTTTATGCCTCTAAAGGGGACACAACTGGGTGACGCAATTGCAGCAAAAGATAATACCTAACAATTCTATAGATACCATCCATCCGCCTAACCAAAGATAGACGGATGTCCGTGAATTAATATCAACAGTTATAACGGTAATATTAAGATCCATCCTCCTCCTCGCTTACCGAGGCGGACGAACAACCCCCCCATCCGTTGGCAGTTTTATTATCCATTCCATGATTGTTGCACTATTTACTAGTCAGATATTTAGTCAAATTAAAAGCGGTACTTTAGTTATACTTGTCTATGATCGAGAAACTGTGCTCCAAGTCGTCCATAACCATGACACGGCTTTCAGAGAGTTTTACCTGCAGGGTGCACAAATAGCAACACACACTCGATCAACCTCGGAAAAACCAAATCAAAACCCAACGAGGCATTCACGACAAGCGATCAGGATTCAGAAATATTTCAGGCCACCCCATTAAGCTACTCGCAACGAAGTTGGCGGCTCGAGACGGACTCAAGGTTTGTGTGGACGGTCAGTAACTAGGAACCGAAGTGTGTGGGCTTGTCGACACAAAACGTGTCACGATCTTAAGCGATAGTGCTCCACGCACAATCGTAAATAAAGCAAGAAAGCATGGCATAAGTACAGGATAGTAATAAAGCCCCAAACTACTTTGTGGCCCCAAGAAATAAGAATGAATCAAACTGCCTCGTGGGGGTCCATAGGCCTCCGGATGTGGATAGCGAATATTCAAGGAACAGGAATCAAGTACTGGGTCCTACGGACACAAGTGAGCATGAAAACCAAATAGCAGATATTGCTCACGGTGCCACTTTCATTAGTTATCCCATTACTACTCAGGTTAAGTTGTATAGGTACCTCGTTATCCATCAAACACTCACATACCCTACACATGCTGTTCTACGACCCGCATGGCTCAAACAACTCCTGTAGTAATGGCTCATGGGATGGAGGAACAAGCTTCGGTGGGGTTTAAAAGTAATGGCTATGCAGTACTTGGGATTCAGTTTAATGCAATCGCGACTCAATGATGCAAGAATAAGATAGAGGCAATAGGTACTATATGTATGCAAGCATGTGGTAGTGCTTGCCGGGCAGCTCAGTTGAAGCGAGAGAAGGATCTGGGTAATGCTCACAGGGTTTCTTGATATATCCCCCGTCTGCCTATTCAAGAAGAACCAAACAAACAAGGGCCAACATAAATAAAGTGCACAAGCATATGAATTAAAATGCGACAAGCAAACAATCATGCCATGATGAATGATGCACAATTTGCATGGCAATAATGTAGCATGGCATGGGTGAGGTGTGGAATACAAGAATAAGGCATTTTATGGGGTTTTAGTCACATTTTATACTCGAATAAGTTGCTGTATACTTTATATTTATATGATGCATGCTGCAATTCAAAACAAGGAATGCATAAACAGAAAGGTCTCGTCGAGCTGATCATTTTAGACATATCATTTGTCAAATTCGGAGTTATAAATCTAAAGTTATTAATTAATTAAGGCAAAGGGCATTTATTTGTAATTTTAATCAACTCGAAATTTAAAGTGTTCAAAATATATTTTGATGGGCATATTTGAATTCCTCACATTTTTCTGATTTCAAAACATATATCATATGTTTAATTTGGAATTATATTTCAAAAGATATTTAAAAACAGATTGAAATTTGAATTCAAAACAAATTTTGAAAAGTTTGAATTAAAACAGAAAACATAATTTCCTTTTCTCACTCACTCAGATCTAGCCACAGACAGTGACAAGTGGGCCAACTGCTGACTGGGCGACACAGTGGCAGAACAGGTTTTTCTCACCACGTCGTTTCCTAGTCCCAGAGGGTGACAGATGGGCCCGAGCTGACCTGGCGAGAAACGACACGGAGATACATCTCTCACCGCGAGCTGAGCTAGCACATGCGACTGATAGGTGGGGCCGGCAGGGTGTAAGGGTCCACGGCGCACGCGGCCAGCTGGGACGCGACACGTGGTGGATCCGGAGGAGTGCGGGTTGAGTCGGTGAAACTTGGGGGGCTATTCTGCTAAACGGATAGAGAGGCTGACGGTGGGGCTCGGTGTACCGCGGGTTTAGCCGAAAAAGATGCAGGGGGTGAAGTGCAAAAAGGGGCGCCCGTACTGTTCCTCTTCTTTCTCTGAACCGCGGACAGGTTCGTGCGCGACAGGCGCAAGGCGCGGGGATTCGATCCGGGGACCTGTGGCTTGCGCTCGGTGGCGGTAGCCACTGCGGTAGGCTGGGGTTGGTGACAGGAGGGAGAGCGGGGCATAGCTAAGGTGTGATGCGGCACGGAAACGAGCCGAAGCCGATGCCGCCGACGCACAGAGCGTGTTCGACACGACGACCGGCGAGACCAGGGGGTGTTAGCGGGGGAGGGGATGTCAGGGAGGTGGATCAGCTCACCACGGTTTGGTTGGTGATGTTGGATCGGGCAGAGGAGTGGCCGATCAACGACAAGGCTGGCGGTCCGGCGATCTAGGGTTTCGGCGAGCGGTGATGGTCCTGGTGGCTCTGGTCCTCCTCCTCCTCGCTGGTACGTACAGGACGAAGCAGGGAAGGGTCCTCGGTCTTCCTCGACACCCAGAGCACCTCGCCACCAGCTGCAAGAGGGGGGATCGGTGGAGACCGACGGATTGCCAGCGATGGGGTAGATGGAGGCCGTGGAGAAGAGAGGTGAGAGGGCAAGGCCCTGGGGCGGATCTGGGAGGGCAGAGGAGAGCCGTGAGGTGGTGGTAGATAGCAGAGGGAGAGGGGAGGGTGCCGTGGGGGAAAGGTGGGGATAAAGGTGGTCTCGGCCACCTTTTGCTTCTCCCTCCCTCACGTGCTCGGGCAGGCTCGGCCTAGGGCTGGTCCAGGGTCGGGCAGGGCAGGTAGGGCTCGGGTGTGGGGTCGGCCTGGCAGGGAGAGAGCTAGAGGGAGAGAGGGGGTAGGCTCGGGTTAGGGTTTGCTAGAGGGGAGGCTCGGGTTAGGGTTTGGTGCTAGGGTTGGGGTGAGGTAGATGGGTGGCTAGGTGGGGCCTGCTGGCAGGGAGAGGGGCACTCCTCAGCTTGGTGAGAGGGTGAGATGAGAGAGAGATGAGGTAGGGTGTAACTAGGGTTAGATACTTGCATGCATCTAGCTAGATCATACAAAAAGGGGTGGTAGAGGTGTAGGGTTTAGATTAGGTTTAGGTTTTGGAGAAAGGATTAGAGAGAGAGGGTAATGGTGGTGGTGGCTTTTAGCATGAACAAACTAGATCAAGCCAAAGGAGAGGTAGAGTGGGAGATGGGTGATTCACTCAAAAGATCAAATAAAAACAAAGGAGGTCAAAAGATGGAGATGGTTGCATGGCCCATGCAAATGCATTAAATGCCATGTTTAATCTTGTGAAAACAAAATAATTATTCATGGCATTTATACACGTGCATTCCAAAATATGGGTAAAGCCAAGCTAAAGGATTAAAGGAATGCTCCATGTGGAGTAGAAGGGGATGACCATATTTGAATAAAAATGGGCATGCTAGTGTGTATGTGCCACTAGGTATTTAGTAAGCCCAAAATATCCCAACATGAGCATAAACCCCAAACAACCCATATGGAAGCTAGAAAAGGGTTCCACTCACAAGGCATGCAAAGGTGGCCATGTGGCTCTCATAAACCAATAATGTGGAAACAATATGGTGCATATATGAGAGCATGTGGAGATAGAATTGGATCCATCCCAACCCACATGAGCTAGAGGTAAAACCAAATAAGTTGCAATGCTCATATATGGTGGAATGGTGGAATGATGGGGTGATGACAAGAAAGGTGGTGGAGTTAATAAAAGATATGCCCCCAACTCAACTTGGGCATTTAAACAATATATCAATAACCAAATACAATATCAAGAGGCAAATACAATTAATAATGCATATGAGAGAAGAACCAAAGAAAGAGGGTTTTATATGATGCTCCAATGCAAGGTGGCATGATGACATGAGCATGATATGATTATGATGCAACAATTATATGTAGGAAGTTAGCATTATATATAGACTAGGCTAGTAGCATTGCAATTGTTAGACAATTGGGATGCTACAAGCTGCCGCCCGCCAATGCTCTGCAAGCTCCACCGCCGCACTGGGTCCCACCTGCTCGCGTGGCATCTGAGGTGGCACTAGGCCCCTCTGTCAACCACTATGACTAGGGGTTACCCCGGTGTAAAAAGTTAACTTGTTTTTCTATTTAATTTCATAAAATGCTTAAATACTAGAAAATTCATATCTAATTATTTATAAGTTAGCAAAATATGAATAATATATCAAAATGTTTAGGAAAACAAGGTCAATATCTTAGCATCAAATACATGCATTGTTAAACAACTTACATTGCAAGTTTAATTATAAGAACCAATTGAACCCTGGAGGTGACTCCAAGGTTCCCCCTGTTCTAGGGTTTGCACCCCTTGGACTCTGTTTAAAATGGCCAAAAATGCCTTAGGGTTCTATTTCAATACAATTTAACTTGTAAATTCATCATCCTTGCTTGAGCATCACATCGATGCCATGTGTTGATTGTTTCCCTATTTTCCGGTGTTTGGTTCTTCCCGGTTGAATACGACATTGAGATCAAGATTGAAGGCCGAGATCAATACCATCGAAGATCGACGAACAATATTTGACCAACTGTAATCAAGTCAAGTACCAAATGTCCAAAGACCTGCTTATTGGTTATCAACGGTAAAAGGAAAGCATAGCCCCACCATGATACAATCCCATGCTTTCAAAATATTTCAATTCTTTCCATGATGCATACGATTCTACTATGGTATTTTATCGATAGATAGAGTATCCTATCTATTGCATTACTCCCTTTGAGCTTATATTACCCGATCCACTACTCCTAGCATAACTAGGTTTGGCTTGTGTGCACTGCTAGAGCTAGTATCTGTGTCTTTCTTAGCCATGCTTAGTTGTTAGTGCTGGTTCATCCATATGATGTATTAGATGCAAAGAATCTAGTATGAAAGGAGTACGAGATGTACTAGATGAGATGAGATCAGTGATGAAGTGAGGTAAACATGCTAAGGCTTGTATGGGAGGCCACGGTGGGATGTGGTTTTTGTAGTACCATGCTCGCCACCACTAGGAACCGAGTTCTTTCCTTTGGAACCAAGACGAGCATAAAGCCACACAGGGGCTTGGGAAACCCCTCCAGTCAGTAAATTGCCTAGTCTAATTCATGAGTCCATAGTTAGCTATTTAGTATCTGCATATTTGGATGGGTTAAAGATGGTGCATCATATAGGGTATGACCAAGGAGGCAGGAGGCTCCAGGAGCACTCCTGATCCTTGGACATAGATATTGGGCTGAGAAAACCCTTTATTGGTGACTCATGGATTTAGGCAAAAGCAAGGTAAAGGTCATGGTCAACCTCCCTCTGCCAGCACACCAAGGAAGTGTGTCAAGTGGCGCTAAAAGAAGGTTGGTATGTGTGGGTAAAGTTTTACACCCTGCAGGGTTAAATCTTTTCGAAAATCCATGTTCACGGTTATGAACGCTTGGTGACCACATTCTAAGATCATAGAGAACATTAACCTAATCGTAAAACTTGGCAATTCAACGTGTGTTTAAGGATGCTTCCTCATGGGTATGAGGGGTGATCCTAGTTGACATGTGATGGTGATATTTGGTAGATGTCAAGATGATGATCAATACTTCGGACATGTTGCTCTCTTATCCCCTTTTAAAATATTATGATTAGACAAGATTATTCTCCCTCCATTTTTATAAACAAAGATGGCTTTATGCAAAATAACCCTAGTAGCCATAAGTCTTGCGGAGTACACCTTGTAGTCAACCTTGCTTTGTTGATACTTTTGTAGCGGAGTAAGTGTTCCCCTGAAGACACGTTTGGTATGACATCAACACCAACGAGTAGCTTGGGGTTCCTGGCCGGCAACCTGGAATCTATGGTCTAGGACGTCATCGTTATGCTTCAGGCCTCTTAGGCCATTTTTTAAGTTTGCTATACTTAATAGTATAATTTGACTTCCGTTGTATGATGTTTGTGGTCAGTGACCTCTTTTTGTAATATTTTGGTTCCCTGCTTAGTTATGATCTTGCTGTAATAATTTTTGTGTCGTAGGGTCATTGTTGTGTTACCGATTCTTCACTGGATATCCTCGAGCTCTAGGTTAGGCTTATGTCAGGCTAAGGTCTAGGATTTCTTTAACCCTGATCCCAGGGGGGTCACTCTGTCCCCACGAATACCTTCGCAGGATCCCTATGAACTCCTTCATCTCCAGGACGACACATGTAATGCACCGGTATCCACATGTACAAGAAGGATCTCCGGCAGAGGCTTGCTAGATCCTTTCTAGCCTGAAATGGGAGTGGAGAAAGTGACGGCTATGTCAGGGACTATCCCTTGTCGCTCCACTTATATACATCCCTAGTTGGGCTCAACTCTTGAGGCCCATTTAGGTTGTACCCTAATTACCATATGGATCATATCCACATGGGCTCCTTACCCTTAAGTGTGTGACCCTGTAGGTTCACGTACACTTGGACACAACATGAGCTACAACTACAAGTATCCCGTCATGGCTTTGAGTCCAACTCACTCCCATGAACACTTGGTATCAAGTCGATAGATGGTAGCGGCCTCTAGCAAGATGTGCCAACTCCCAAGTGTCGTAAAGTCAGCAGACAAACCTTTCCAATGTGACTTTCATCCAAGTCCCTTTGCCTCACGATATACCTTGTCAAGATATACACGAGTAGTTTCCATCCCTTTAATAGCTTAACTCTCTTCTTGTTCCGTGATATATGATTCACTGGACTAACCCTTAGTCTTACTCCTTGGTTAACACTTAACCAAGTCGTGCATGGCCATGCTTCGGAATCATATCACATGAGAAGGCCCAGAGAATGTCTCTCCATTATGGAGGGGAAAAATCCCCTCTTGGTAATCCATATCACGCAGCTTGATTCACAACCAACCCAAACTATACCTTTATAACTACCCATTTACAGAACAACGTTTGATAGAACCTAAGTTGGCGATCCACATCTCGGATCATGCAATCACCTTAGGTCAAAGGATTCCATTGCTTGAGACTACAAATGACAACATGCTCATTGTATTTCAACTATGGGTCAGTCTGACTTGCTAAAATCTTTAGCCGAGTCCGTGTAAGTCGGAATAGCATCACCATGCCCATGACAAGTGGAACCTAGTCATCAACCGACTTTCACATTGGTAAAAGTTATGTGTCCATCACAACCTCAAAGACCAAGGACATGTAGTATGAACAACATGAATATATAGTTCCATAAATGAATCACATATTCAATGATACATATCAGTTGTTCATGCTAGGACAACTTAATAACTTTATGAATACATTGGAAATTACATCATACATGATTACCTCTAGGGCATATTCCCAACAATTTCTGCTTGGAGGGTCATGTTGTCATGTGGGGGTCGAGGAGAAAGGCAGTGATTGGCTTGGGTTCTTATACTAGGCCTCACACTAAAGGAAGTGTGAATGATAAAGATCGCCCGGTTGTGTAACAAGGATAAGGATCTCTCATGGGTAAAGCAACACACCTCTGCAGAGTGTAAAAAAGTGTGACATGTTACTCCCTGTCCCGGGAAGGAGCTATGAACGCTATAGGAAGGGAACTCCACGAAGTTCCAATCAACCTATGAAGACTGACGTACATAGTTTTTGAGAATAAAAGCAACCTTTGAAGAATTTTTTATGAAAACCTGCATAGCCTACTGTTGGGAATATGCCCTAGAGGCAATCATGTATGATGTTATTCCTGATGTATTCTTAAAGTTATTATATTGCCCTTGTATGAACTACTAATATGTATCATTGAATATGCGATTCGACTGTGGAAGTATATATTCATGGTGTTCATACTAAATGTCCTTGGTCGTCGAGGTTGTGCTGGAGATACAACTTAGACTAATGTGAAAGTCATTTGATGACTCGGTTCCACTTGTCATGGGCATGGTGATGCTATTCTGACTTACACGGATTCAGCTAAAGCGTTTAACGAGTTGGACTGACCCATATTGAGATACAACGAACAAGTTTCATTTGTATGTCTCAATCAATGTAAACCTTAGACCCGAGATTATTGCAGAATCCAAGTTGTGGATCACCGACTCGGGTTCTATCAAACATTGTTCCGTCAAGGTGCAGTTATAAAGGCAGAGTTTGGGTCGGCTAAGAATCAAGCTGCGTGATGTGGATTACCAAGATGGGTTTTGCCCTCTGACTAGAGAGATATTCTCTAGGCCCTCTTGGATGATATGATTCGGAAAGCATGGCCATACACGACTTATTTAAGTGTTAATCGAGAAGTCCAACTAAGAGTTAGTCGGATGAATCACTTATCTCGGATCGAGAAGAGAGTTGAGCTATTTGAAGGATGATGATTATTCGCCTATAGCTTGACATGATGTATTGTGAGGCAAAAGGGACTCTAACGCAAGTCGCATTGAAAGGTATGTCGTCATGACTCTTTGGTACTTGGGAGTTGGCATGTTCTGCTACGAGCCACTATTGACTGATCAATCACGGGTAATACTCGAACCAGAGTGGGATCTATTTTGGGTTGGACCCAAACCAGAAATATGTTTGGGTTGGACCCGAATCACACACTGACTGAGTCAGTGAGTTGGACTTGTAGTGAGCAATATCAGCTTTTTAGTGAATGGGCCACAAGTGAGTGGAGCACACTTTCACTCGATATATATATACTAGGGCGCAGATGCACAAGGGGCACGGTTAGGTCATTCCATGCGTTGGAAATCCTAGATCCATTTCAGTCCAGTCGCCGTACCAGACCTAGCAGTCCACTCTCGGCGCTCCTCCTCATACGTGTGGATACTAACAGAGGTGTTGTACGTTCAGCACTTCGACGATCGTGGATTGGATCGGATCATGAGGACTGCACTGCTTCAACTGATGCACTTCATCAGTAATCCACAACCGCGTGTCTAGTGCTAATCCTCGTGGCCTTTTACCTTGGCTAAGATCTTGGGTATACTACGTAGGAAAATTTTGTTTTATCTCTTCATAGCCCAACACCTACGACCTCGGATCTACAACTATAGATAGTGCATCAAATAGTCCATTTTAGTGAACTTGTTTAGTACACTCATACTCAATAGTACCTTCTTAACCCTTGCTAGGTTTTGGAGCATTTAACGACCACTGGCTTCACCTTGTCATAGCATGTTAGATGTTGTTGTGAGTTTCACAATGCTGGTAGATATCGTATCTATGCATAACTTGTTTTTTGCAGGATGATTTTGTGAATGGTATGGCTTATGTGCATGTGATGTGTGTAATCCATACATGATCTGCAAATAATACTTTGTCAGCCGGCTGGACCCTAGGCACTGTCATTTTATTGTATTACGACCTGCGTGTCGGATTCTCTATGTAATTTACTTTACTAGATAGTGTAGCTGTATGGAGAACCCGGATGGCATGTAAGTCGATGTACAATTCAGTGACATGGATTAAGATGGCACGTGACAAGAGTTGGCACGAGTCAAATTACAGGCTTTGTGGAGATGGAGATCGCCATGAAGAGAGCCATACATTTCATATTATAATTGCGTTATTTTGTGTTATGTTTATGTCTTTGATTTTGACCTCTTTTAGATAGTTGGTAGAATATAGTACCTCAAAGAAGGTCTAGCTGGTTTCCCCACCAGTGCTGCACCATCACAAGTCGGACATTTTTGGTAGTAAGCTCATAAAATTGAGGTGCTATCAATTCTTTCCGACTAGGTGGGTTCGAGTCGGACTCTTACAGTGGAAGCACTCGATAATCTAGACGGGTATATCACAACGGTTGTGGGACTCGGGGAAAAGTCGAACAGGATCCGGGGCATGTGGTGCCACCCGACCAACATGAGTCATATGGGATGCGATTGACAAGGAGTTGTCTACCTAGATCACGTGACGACAAGCGGTGATGCTAAATCTCACTAGCTGACTTGCTTATTTAGGATGATGAATCAGTTAGTAACCATCAGAGGGGTGTTGGTTCTAGTGGGGGAATAATTATTAAAATGTTTAACTTGCTTGATCTTTTAGTGTTTTGCATATTTTCTGTTGTAGATCAATGGCACCTAGTAACAATCTCCCTCAAATGTACAGTTTTGTGTTGAGAATGATCCTAGAGAAAGATAAGTTTAATGGAACTAATTTCACCAACTGGTATCGTAAACTAAGAATTGTTCTCAAACAAGAAAAGAAGGACCATGTTCTAGATAACCCATTTCCAGACGAGCCAAATGAGAATGCGACTGTCGCTGCCACCAATAACTACCGTAGGACTCGGGATGAGTCCATGGAAATTAGCTATCTTATGCTCTCTCACATGGAAGTTGACTTGCAACAGCAGTTTGAGAATGTTGAGGCCTATGATATGATCGAAATCCTCAAAAGTATATTCTAGACTCACGCAAAGACTAAGAGGTATCATGTCTCTCAGGCTTTGTTGGGCTGCAAGCTAAAAGATGGTGATCTGATGAGTCCGCATGTAATCAATATGGTTGCTTATGTGCAGTCTATGGAAAGGCTGGGCTACCCCATTGGTGAAGAGTTTGCTATGGATATAATTTTAAACTCTCTTCCTAGTGCATATGGTCAGTTCATATCGAACTACCACACGCATGGTATGGATAAGAAGCTCACTGAATTAAATGGGATGCTCAAGCAGACAGAGGTGAACCTCAAGAAAGGCGCCAGTCAAGTGTTGATGGTGCAGAATAAGGCTAAGTTTAAGAAAAGTTTTTGGACTAAGAATAAGAAGGCAAAGTCGAGAGGCAAGGCTCAGGACCAAGTCCCAAGCGCTTCCTCAGGGACTAAACCATCTCCTTCAGCTGGATCCACCTGCTTCTATTGCAAGGTGGATGGCCACTGGAAGAGGAATTGTAGCAAGTATTTGGCTGACAAAGCCAAGAGTGGAGGTGGGACTTTCGAATCAGGTACGCTTTTTTTTTGCAATGTTATAGACATTTATCTTGCTGATGCACCTAATAGTTCTTGGGTATATGATACCAGATCAGTGATTCACATCTGCAACTCATTGCAGGGACTAACTAGCAATGTGGCAAGATGCGAGGTTGACATTCGAGTTAGCAACAATGCGAGAGTCACTGCGTTGGAAGTCAGCATGATGTAACTTAATTTACCTTCTAGATTCTTAATGGAGCTGAATACTTGTGATTATGTTCCAGTGCTTAGTCAAAACATTATTTCTGCCTCATGTTTGATGAGACAAGGCTATGAGTCGAATATTAAGAATAATGGTTGTTCTTTTTATTTGAATAATATGTTTCACGGCTTTGCACTCGTCCAGGATGGATTATTTATTTTAAATCTTGATGGTGAGTCAGTCTATAACATAAATGTGAAAAGGTTCAAACCAAATGATCTGGATATGACTTACTTTTGGCACTGATGACTTGGTCATATAAGTTAGAAACACATGAAGAAGCTCCATGATGATGGACTCCTAACTTTGTTTGACTTGGAGTCGTTCGAGACATGCTAATCTTTCCTACTCAGCAAAATGACCAAGAGACCTTTTCCAAAGAGTTGTGAAACGATATCCCACTTATTGGGACTAGTACATAGTGATGTAAGTGACCTGATGAGCACGACATCTAGAGGTGGTTATGAGTAATTCATTACCTTCACTAATGATTTTAGTAGGTATGGATATATCTACTTAATGAAACATAAGCCAGAAGCCTTTGAAAAGTTCAAGGAATTCCATAATGAGGTACATAATCAACTTGGCAAGAAAATAAAATTTCTTCGGTCGGACCGAGGAGGTGAGTACACGAGCCATGAGTTTGATGACCATATGAAGAGTTGTGGAATAGTTCCCCAGCTCACTCCGTCGGGAATGCCGCAGAGAAACGGTGTGTCAGCACTACAAGAAAAGTTGGCTTTTACAACGAACGATTTTCGTGGTTGAAGGCCCGTTTTTCGTGGCTAAAAAGTCTTCTACGACGGATGCCCATCGTGGTAAAAGCCCCGTCACAAAAGAATCTACCGTGGTTTTTTACCTAGCCGTGGCGGATCGCACCCTTCAGCCATGAAAACGTGTTCCGTCGTAGATCTGTTTGCCAGCCACGTTGACTGCTGATGTCATGCAAAATGCCATGTGGCAAACACCGCTAACGCCCAGTTACCGCTGTTAACGGCCACAGAAACTGTGGTAGAAGCCAGGCGCAGCCAAGGCCTGCTAATAATTAAGTGGGCCGACCCATAAGGGGAGCCCAATAAGATTATGGCCCGTTACTGTTTCGTCCTGCACTGTTTGAAATGGGCCCACTAGTGCAGACATCCGCGGCCCGTGAACTTTTAGGCTCGACACTGTTTTAGCCTACAGAAAGCCCACCTTGGTCCAATACCGTGCTGCCCATTTTCAGCCTGGGCCAAGTCTATCCGTTACTGTTAAGGCCTTCTGTCGGCCTGTCTCTTTTCTCGCACCCATCGTGGGACGTTACGGCCCTCTACAATTACGGCCTTTACTGTTCTTGACATTCACTATTCCGGCCTTCTACTATTCAGTCCCATAAACGGGCTGAAGATTCTGGCCTTCTAAAGTTCTGACCTTGTTACTGTTCTGGCCTTTCACTATTCCAGCCTTTCACTGTTCTGGCCTTTCACTTTTCCGGCCTTTCACTTTTCCGGCCTTTCATTGTTTCGGCCTTTCACTGTTCTAGCCTTTTACTGTTCTATTGTTTTGCGGTCAGATTCTACGTATAATGGCCTCGGTGTAGGTCCGTCACTATTGATTGGTGTCCCATCAAGGACTGATAAAACATTGTGGGCCTGGTACTGTTTAAGCCTATCTAACTTAGATCCATTGCAAGGACATAAACGTGGATAAACAAAGAACACAAGTTCTCTAAAATGCTAAATAAATTCTGGAACTGTGGAAAAAACTTATAACTGAAAAATTAGTAAATTATTACAGTCCTGAAAAATTCCGTAGCTCGTAAAGCATCATCGGAGTACAACACAGCTGATAAACAATATAATCTCAGTTTCAAAAATGTTCCTTTTAGGGAGCTCGCGCTGCCTCACTTGTAATAGCGGGATTACCACGAGACTTGATGAGGATATTATTAAGTAGATTCTCCATCAAAGCTTGCCTGTTTTTTTTAACTCAAATAACTCCTTCCTTGCTATGGAGACTACTACATCTGTTCTGTTGGCTTCCTATCCAACTACATCAAGTGCATCTTGGAGTGCAGCACCAAAAACTCTTTTTGCTGGAATGTATGGAGAAGTCGAGATTGTGTACCTACATGAGCAATACGCACTGTCACTGCTGCTCTGTCCAAAGAGATCTACACTTGAGGTAGTTGTTTTCTATTCTGCCTTCATATTTATATTTGCAAACTAAAACAAAAAGAAACGTCATATAACATAATTACCAAGGAAAACAAAAACCAACGAATTTCAAATCAGTCCTTTTGCTAAAAGGAAGAAAGCAATTAGTAATGACAGGGCATCATACACCTCTTTCTTCTGTAATAACCGGAACAGTTGACTTCATAGAGGGATGAGATAGTGTGCAACTATCACTTCTGCCCTTTGAAATGACTACTCTACTTGATGAAGGCTGAAACAAAGATAAAAGAAGTTACACATCATACAAAGAAACAAACTACCATGTTCATTCTCAAAGATTTTCAAAAGATTATTTGGTCTGTTATAGCGATGTAAGCACTCGACACAAGGACCTCATGCAGACGGGTGCCTCTAATAGAATAACCAAATCATTTTAGAGAAATGGTCAAACAATCTATCGAACAGTTATAATGTTTAAATTTTTTGTCTGCCCAAATACAAAGTGTCCTATCATCTGCCTCGTGTTAAAATAGCCATACACGTGCAGATACCAGAGTGAGATTTGAAGTAGGCGATTCTTTATATTGGATTCCGTTGCATTTCTGGCCTTGTTATAATCACCCTAGTGCCTCCAAAAAAAATAACTCAACTAGAGTCAATGGCATGACACCAAGGGACTTAAACCTTAAAGAGGGGGGGCGTCCTTACAATAGCTCTATGTAAAGTCTCAGGGTTGCTGATCTGGTTATAGGTATGTTCATCGATGATGTCCGCTGCATCAAGTAATTGGACTGGTGGTCTCTATAATTCAGGGTCGGTCCTCTGCATAATTCAGGGCCATTCATTCTATGATTTCTAGTGTAAATTGCACCTGTTCATTGCGTAACAACAGCAAACGGTTAGGAATAGTGGGGTAAGCAGAAGCAAATGAAACATACATCTTAGTGGAAGCAGTATAACGAATGTAAATGCGTACTATATACATAGGACAAAAGAATCAAGCAAGAAATAACAATTAGTGCCATAGCCTATGCTAAGCCAGAGAGAAATTATAACCGCATCACATATGAGCACTTACTAAAGTAGATAATGTAAACAAATGTGTTAACTGTTGGCTGACTCATATTTCGCCATGAAATACAAAATCGCACTTGAATGCCTTATAGTTAAACCTGACTACAAAAAAATTATTTAGGAAGATACGGGTAACAAGTATAGTACTTGTAAGTTACTACAAATGTAGCACCAATACAAAATACAGTTAGTGCTACATATTTATCTTACCAATGTCCAAGGAGATATGGTTACCTTGGTCGCGGAAACGTTTATGCATGATGCGAATCCTGGGTGGTGACGTCGAGGTTGTCAAGGGTGCTGCGGTTGCGGTGCTTGTGGGCGAAGGTGAAGCAGAACAAGGGTTCCTCTGAGCGCTGATCGACAACGGCGAAGAAGCAGATTCCTGGCGGTGGGAATGTGTTCGGCGCGCCAGGAGAGTGGGTCGATGAAGCAGATCTGGTGCAGTGCACGATGACAACGGTGAATTAGATCTAAGGTGCTGAAGGTAGATCAAGGGTTTTCTGCAGGGCTAGCGCAGCTGGGGGCGAGGATTGTGTGTTTGTGAGGGGGGTCGGTGGTAGGGGGCAGGGTATAGAGGTATTGAACGGGTAAATTACGATTGAAGCCCCAACAAACTGACTTCACTAGGGGTAGAAGGGGGATTCCAAGATATTTGAAACATTGGATAGAGGGAGATTTCCCCGCTCGACTAAATTCAGATTTATGTATAGTCCAAGTAGTAGTAAATTGGTAAGCCGTACTCCCTGGAATCAAAGGCCGACAGGCACATCGGTGATCATCCATGGCCCATACTGCCTCAGTTCAGAAAATAAGGGCCCATTTGGCATCTAAATATTGATCATCCATTGCCCAGATTGGCTCGGTTCAAATATTAAGGACGAGTTTGGCATCAAAGTATTTTTAAATTATTTAGAAAACATTTTGATTTATGAATAAACTGAACTATTGAATACCTTTTAGTGTTTTCTTCCAACAAATAATAGGAGTTTAAACTGAAGTATTCTCCAAAACTATGTTTTTTAAAATAATTGAGAAAGAGGCCAGACCCCTTTTTGAAAAAACCGAGAAGAGAGAAAACTGAAGTATTACTTTGGTAGTCACTAAAATACTATGGCGTTGATATATTTCCGTATTATATCTATTCATGAACGATGATGCGTATGAAGATGTTGTCACCAAGACAGGTAGTGAGCACGAAAATTATGATTAAAGTCCCAACCAACTCAAGTGAATTTGTTTATCCATAGTCCAACTAATAATAGCAGAATGGTAGGCCGGTGGTATGGGGAATCGAGTGTAATAATAAAGCGCCCTGAGCTTTAAAAAATTAAAGCACCCTTTATCGATAACTTTTCAATCACTATGGTTGACAGTGTTCATACTTCTATTCTAAACAAAAATATGGGAACCCACTATTTCGCTAACATGAATAATCTAGCGCTTGAGGGACGACATCAAACCATTCATAAGGTAAGCAGTGACGGTGTTCTCATCAAAAAATGTGAAAGTTGCTAGGCCCCACAAGTACTTTGTTCTCACAACTCTTATTGTCCCTTCGTGCTAAGGATGACAATTTTACCCACGAGTGCCCGCAGGTACTGTCCTCGTGTTGGTAGGGTATGGGCATAATTTTATACCCATGGGTAGTACCCATACCCTAACCCGTTAAGTCATGGGTACGGGCACGAGTAGATAGACCCATACCCTACCCATTTAAACTGACATAGTAGTAAAACTTACCTGTAGAGTTACAACCTATGGGGCCAAGCAACCTACGGAAGAGTATGGTACTATGGCTTCCAAACTTCGATATTTTTCATGGCTACGGGCATGGGTAAAGTTTTATACCCGCGAGTACGGGTATGGGTAAAATTTTCTACCCATTGACTAAATGGGAGTGGGTATGATATTGTTCTACCCTACTCACACCCTACCCATTGCCAGCCTTACTTCGCGCTCATTCATTAATGCGGCCACGTTTTCCTTCAGGTTTTTCAAAAGTTGTTCGGTCATGCACACATAGCATATTCTATGAAGTACAGTAGTACAACATACATAGACCGCAATTAATTATTCGAGCTAATCACTATTGTTCTTATTTAAAAAGAAAAATTATTGGGCTTTGGAGCATGTCCAACAACCTTTTTGTATTGAATTGCTAAAATCTGACTCTAGGAAGAGGTGCGTGAAGGTTTATCAATGGAACACAATTTCCAATTTCCTAGCCTTCCTATAAGCATTCATTAGTGTTTGCCCTTCCTAGCAAAAATCATGTCTACTCTCTCCGTTTCGAAATATAAGACGTTTTAGATTTGTGAAATAAATGTATCTAGATGCCTTTTAATGTAAAGGTTCACTCCGAATATCTACGAACCTATACACTAAATGGCGTCTAGATACATTCGATTCACAAAGCTAAAACGTCTTATATTTCTGAATGGAGGAAGTACATGACAATGACATGTGGTATCAACCACTCGGCCACCCAAGAAATAAACCCCCTTTATTGATAAATTTTGAATCACTATGGTTGGGAGTGTTCAACCTTATGTTTAAAAGGAAATTTTGGGAACCCACTATTCCGCTAACATGAATAATATAAGGCGCCTAAGCAACGACATCAAATCCACCCATGAGGTAAGCTCATTAAAAACAAGAAGAAATGTGGGGTTGCTAGGCCCCACAAGTAATATGTCCTGACAACTCTTATTGTCCATTCACGCTCATTGATACATGCATCCTTATTTTTCCTTGAGATTATACGAAAGTTGTTTGGTCATGCACATATAGCATCATCGCCAATGTTTTCAAATTATCTCTACTACTATAATGGAGCAGTTTTGAATTAGATCCATAACACCAATCCTGACTGTTGGTCTGTTAGATCCAATGGTTCAGAGTAGCTGGATTCGTGTTGAAGGAGTAGTACCTAGAGAAAACTCCACCATGTTCTAGAACCATCATGTATCATCCCCCTCCCCGCAAAAAAAGTTCATAGCACAGTAGGTTGTATTCTCAATATGTGTAGATAGTTATTATTAATATACTTAATGTATGCCTTTTTTTCTTTGACAATACTATTGGTTGATAACAACTTAATATTCATTAAGTTACATTTCATACAATATATACGAGTGTGGCACGTGCCTTTTACTAGTAGGAAGTAGCGCGTGACTTCTTGCAAATCTTGCCACTATAAAATGTATGAGTAACTTTGAACAATGAAAATTGAATCAAGACTAGCAAATCCCAACAATGTTAACTCTTGGATCTTTTTTCCATTCTAGCACGTAGAAGATTCTATCGATAGTCCTTAGCACAATGAACGCTATGCAAAAACCACAAAGATTCTAATGACATGTTATACATTTTATTATCTTATCATACCTAGTATATAGTGTACGAATAACTTTGAACATTAACCGTTGGATAAAGATTGGAAATCCCAATATTGCTTACCGATGGATTTTCCTTCCACTCTAACATTTAGAAGATTCTATTGATATAGTCTTTAGCATAATGAACGCTATGCATAAACCTCAAAAAAACGTTCCATCATTATAGAATCTATATATCATTTCTCTAGAGCATGTCGGGAATTATGTACCTACTAATAGGTTGATTTCTAAATGATACAACTTACAAGAACCAAAATACACCAGATACTCTATGGATGTGGCTCAAAATTATAATTATTTTTTGAGCTTTACCTATTATTAATTTAGATAAAAATTATATTTTAGTACTATATTATATAATTAACTATGAAACGTTTCCCAAAAAAGATAAGAAACATTCAATGACTGGTTATGTATTATGTACAACGATTATAGAAAATGTCTGTATTTTGCACAAAAAAGGTCTATGGTTGTTATTATGTACAAAAACCTCCCCAACATGTGGTGGTACTTGCAATATCCTCGCTGCTGATGCTCTCAGGGTGAAGGAGTACCAACCGTTCGATCATGTTTCATTGATGGAAGGGAACTTTTGTAAAAAAACGATTTAAGGGAGTATAAAAAATGATGGAAGGGAACTGCTAGGCTGATCCTACGGCACGTGGCAACTCCTGAATGTCCCGAGCAAGCCTTTTTAAGGGGCCATCAACAACGACCACCTCTCCCATCCAGGCATGACGCACACACCGAAGAACTCTCTCTGTCTCTCCCTGCCCCTTTAGGCCGACCAAGCCACCACACACAAAAATGTCGCGCAGCTGCTCCGATCAGTGCACCTCCATTGACGAGTCCAACGCACGGGCGAACGGGGATAGCAGTCCCTACCATGGTGATGGCGGGGAGTCTGTGACGGGTCGTACTATTCTGACACACTGGAAGGTAATTTTTACGACGAGGACCCTGCTTACTGCCATCTGATGGAGGGGACACCGCCGACAGAGAGCAAAGAGGAGGAGGAGGAGGATCCTTGGTCTTTCATCTATGAAGGAGATGTCGTCTTCAAGAAGAGTTCTCTCGATCCATCCTCCATCGACAAGAAAAAGAGGGAGCACGAGCAGGAGGATCAGGGGTCGGAAGATTTATGGCCATTTCTCGACTTCGTCTCCAAGAAGAGTGCACTCGATCCCGCCTTCATCCGCAATGGGAAGAGGAAGGAGAAGCAGGCGGGACGCTTGAAGAAGAAGAAGACGGCGAGAGCTGGGGGATGCCACGGGAAGCGGAAGGATGACGCCAACACGAAGGTGATAGTGGAAGGATCCAGGTCCAAGAAGACGAAGAAGTCTTAGGATTAATTTTGTTTAATTTAACCTCTACTTCCTTTCTGTAATAATGTTTGGAGATTGAATATTAGTATATCAAGTGCAAATTGGAACGGCGTTTGCGATCTACTACTAGCATAAGTACTCCGTTTGTCATTTTATCTTCCATTGTGGTGCAATAAAACCTCTTGTATTACCGAGGAAGGTGAAATTACTTCCTCCCCTTAATTTCTGCATGCATTCGAGGAAAGAAGGGTGCCAATACAAAGAAACCCACGTTAATTACTCAGGTGAATTCAGGTAATTAATACTGAAAGGAAGAAGCCTAGGAACCCTCATGTATTCTTTAATTACCAATATCAATCATTATAAGTGAAATACGGATTAGTAGTATATCAAAGTCCATGGATAAAAATAACCTTTGTACAGTCCACGTAAATCATCTCCTTACGCGGCATTTCCGGGGCATTGATTTGAAATTATTTAATGTCACATTGATTTGAAAACTCAACTGCGCCCAACGTGCCACGTGCTCTCCCCTATCACCTGGCCATCACCACGACACGTCAAAAAGGCTGCATCGCCTACAAAATCAAGCAAGCACGAAACATCGGTCTATATACGCCAGAAGAATCTAGCAGACACGCAAACATCAGAATCATTGCCCTAGCTAGCCTCGGCCCCATCGATGCTCACTGGCGAGGCACCTGTGACTACATCAACATTAAGGTGCACCTCAAGCTTGTGGATTGCCCACAAGAAATAGAAAATTGATTTTCCCTCTCTCCTCTCTCTTCCATTTTATATTTTGAAAATTGTGAGGCTCTTTGTGTTGCTTTTTATAATTTGAAATTTGTGAGGTTGTTTATGAATCCATTTTGCTTTCTAGAATTGTTTTCAAAACACGGTCAAATTTCAAGGCATGCATATTCTTAGCAATAAGTTGAATCATTCCAAACTCTCACTCGTTCTCGATACATTGACTACCTGGTGGGTCCAGTGAACAGATTTTCGCAAGGTGTGAAGTTAATTTCGAAACACACACAAAATTTCAAAACACGGTGAGCCATAGCCACTTTGATTGTTTTCAAAACAGTCAAATTTCTAGGCATTCATATTCTTAGCAATAAGTTGAATCATTCCAAACTCTCACTTGTTCTTGATACATTGACTGCTTGGTAGGTCCACTGAACAGATTATCGCAAGGTGTGAAGTTAATTTCGAAACACAACCAACCTTTAAAAAAACGGAGAGTCATGGTCTCTTTGATTGTTTTCAAAACATGGTCAATCTTTTGAGGCATGCATATTCTTAGCAAGAAGTTGAATCTTTCCAAATAACTCTTACTCATTCTCGATACATTGACTGCCTGGTGGGTCCACTGAAAAGATTATTTCAAGGGACGAAGTTAATTTCAAAACACCGCCAAAATTTCAAAACATGGAGAGTCATGGTTTCTTTGTTTATTTTCAAAACACGGTCAAATTTCTAGGCATGCATATTATTAGCAAGAAGTTGAATCTTGCCAAACTCTCACTCGTTCTTGATACATTGACTGCCTGGTGGGTCCACTAGACAGATTTTCGCAAGGTATGAAGTTAATTTCGAAACACAGCCAAAATTTCGAAACACGGTGAGTCATAGCCTCTTTTATTGTTTTCAAAACACGGTCAAATTTCTAGACATGCATATTCTTATCAATAAGTTGAATCATTCCAAACTCTCACTCGTTCTCAATATATTTGCTGCCTGGTGGATCCAGTGAATAGATTTTCACAAGGTGTGAAGTTAATTTCCAAATGATGCAAAATTTCAAAACACGGTGAGCCATAGCCACTTTGATTGTTTTCAAAACAAAGTCAAATTTCTAGGCATGCATATTCTTAGCAATAAGTTGAATCATTCCAAACTCTCACTCGTTCTCGATACATTGACTCCCTGGTGGGTCCAGTGAACAGATTTTCGCAACCTGTGAAGTTAATTTTGAAACGCATGCAAAATTTCAAAACGCGGTGAGCCATAGCCACTTTGATTGTTTCAAAACATGGTCAAATTTCCAGGCATGCATATTCTTAGCAATAAGTTGAATCATTCCAAACTCTCACTCGTTCTTGATACATTGACTGCCTGGTAGGTCCACTGAACAGATTATCGCAAGGTGTGAAGTTAATTTCGAAACACAGCCAAACTTTAAAAAAACGGTAAGTCATAATATCTTTGGTTGTTTCCAAAACATGGTCAAACTTTCAAGGCATGCATATTCTTAGCAAAGAAGTTGAATCTTGCCAAACAACTCTCGCTCGTTCTCGATACATTGAATGCCTGGTGGGTCAACTGAAAATATTATTGCAAGGTGTGAAGTTAATTTCGAAACACAGCCAAAATTTCAAAACACGGTGAGTCATAGTCTCTTTGTTTGTTTTCAAAACATGGTCAAATTTCTAGGCATGCATATTCTTAGCAAGAAGTTGAATCTTTCCAAACTCTCACTCATCTCCATACATTGACTGCCTGGTGGTGGGTCCACTGAATAGATTTTTGCAAGGTGTGAAGTTAATTTCGAAAAACGGGAAAATTTTCAAAACACGGTGAGTCATTGTCTTTCCGATTATTTTCAAAACACGGTCAAATTTCTAGGCATGTATATTCTTAGCAAGAAGTTGAATCTTGCCAAACTCTCACTTGTTCTTGATACATTGACTGTCTGGTGGGTCCACTGAATAGATTTTCGCAAGATGTGAAGTAAATTTTGAAACACAACCAAAATTTCGAAATATGGTGAGTCATAGCCTCTTTGATTGTTTTGCAAACACAGTCAAATTTCTAGGCATGCATATTCTTAGCAATAAGTTGAATCATTCCAAACTCTCACTAGTTCTTGATATATTGACTGCCTAGTAGGTCTAGTGAACAGATTTTCACAAGGTGTGAAGTTAATTTCAAAACACACACAAAATTTCAAAATGCGGTGAGCCATAGGCACTTTGATTGTTTTCAAAACAAAGTCAAAATTCTAGGCATGCATATTCTTAGCAATAAGTTGAATCATTCAAAACTCTCACTCGTTCTCGATACATTGACTGCCTGGTAGGTCCACTGAACAGATTACCGCAAGATGTGAAGTTAAATTCGAAACACAACCAAACTTTCAAAAATGGTGAGTCATAGTCTCTTTGATTGTTTTCATAACACGGTCAATCTTTCGAGGCATGCATATTCTTAGCAAGAAGTAGAATCTTGCCAAACAACTCTTATTTGTTCTCGACACATTGACTGCCTGGTGGGTCCACTAAAAAGATTATCGCAAGGGGTGAAGTTAATTTTGAAACACTGCCAAAATTTCAAAACACAGAGAGTCATGGTCTCTTTGTTTGTTTTCAAAACACGGTCAAATTTCTAGGCATGCATATTCTTAGCAAGAAGTTGAATCTTGCCAAACTCTCACTCGTTCTTGATACATTTACTGCCTGGTGGGTCCACTGGACAAATTTTTGGAAGGTATGAAGTTAATTTCGAAACACAGCCAAAATTTCGAAACACAGTGAGTCATAGCCTCTTTAATTGTTTTCAAAACACGGTCAAATTTATAGGCATGCATATTCTTAGCAATAAGTTTAATCATTCCAAACTCTCACTCGTTCTCGATACATTGACTGCCTGGTGGGTCCAGTGAACAGATTTTCACAAGGTGTGAAGTTAATTTCTAAACGCATGCAAAATTTCAAAACGCGGTGAGCTTTAGCCACTTTGATTGTTTTCAAAACAAAGTCAAATTTCTAGGCATGCATATTCTTAGCAATAAGTTGAATCATTCCAAACTCTCACTCGTTCTCGATACATTGACTCCCTAGTGGGTCTAGTGAATAGTTTTTGCAAGGTGTGAAGTTAATATCGAAATGCATGCAAAATTTCAAAACGCGGTGAGCCATAGCCACTTTGATTGTTTTCAAAACACGGTCAAATTTCTAGGCATACATATTCTTAACAATAAGTTGAATCTTTCCAAACTCTCACTCGTTCTCGGTACATTGACTGCGGCCTGGTGGGTCCAGTGAATAGGATTTCGCAAGGTGTGAAGTTAATTTCGAAACGCACGCAAAATTTCAAAACACGGTGAGCCATAGCCACTTTGATTGTTTTCAAAACACGGTAAAATTTCTAGGCATGCATATTCTTAGCAATAAGTTGAATCATTCCAAACTTTCACTCGTTCTCGATACATTGACTGCCTGATAGGTCCACTGAACAGATTATCGCAAGGTGTGAAGTTAATTTCGAAACACATCCAAAGTTTCAAAACTCGGTGAGTCATAGTCTCTTTGATTGTTTTCAAAACATGGTCAAACTTTTGAGGCATGCATATTCTTAGCAAGAAGTTGAATCTTGCCAAAAAACTCTTACTCGTTCTCGATACATTGACTGCCTGGTGGGTGCACTAAAAAAGTTATCGCGAGGTGTGAAGTTAATTTCAAAACACAGCCAAAATTTCAAAACACGGTGAGTCATAGTCTCTTTGTTTTCTTTCAAAACACGTTCAAATTTCTAGGCATGCATATTCTAAGCAAGAAGTCGAATCTTTCCAAACTTACACTCATCTCCATACATTGACTGCCTGGTTGTGGGTCCACTGAACAATTTTTCGCAAGGTGTGAAGTTAATTTCGAAACACAGCCAAAATTCTGAAACACGGTGAGTCATAGCATCTTTGATTGTTTTCAAAACACGGTCAAATTTCTAGGCATGCATATACTTAGCAATAAGTTGAATCATTCCAAACTCTCACTTGTTCTCGATATATTGACTGCCTTGTGGGTCCAGGGAACAGATTTTCGCAAGGTGTGAAGTTAATTTCGAAACGCATACAAAATTTCAAAACAGGGTGAGCCATAGTCTCTTTGGTCGTTTTCGAAACACGGTCAAATTTCTAGGCATGCATATTCTTAGCAAGAAGTTGAATCTTTCCAAACTATCACTCGTCTCGATACATTGACTTCCTGGTAGTGGGTCCACTGAACAGATTATCGCAAGGTGTGAACTTAATTTCGAAACACACCGAGAAATATTATACTAGTAGAGAGTAGCGAAATGAATTGCCTTGGCAGTGTGGTCAGGTAGCAAGGCTTTATCCAATCGCTAGGCATCGGGGCCCACCTGGGACGTGCATTTGAGCACCTGTGTCTCTCGCGTCTCCCTAGAAACCGTGGTATGATGACAGCTGCATCTAAGCGATCAGACTGCAGTACACTGCAGTCTTACTTCATGAATTAGTGAGCGAGTACCGAGTACTACCATTACTACTAGAACCCTCGCCACACTTGCCGCCCTAGGAGTAGTAAAAAGCCGCAAATAGCCACCACCGCCCGCCACCCACCGCCCACAGATGCCTACCTACTGGAGTACTAGTAGTAGTATAGTAAAAAGAATACATATATACTGCATAACTATTGGAGTACTAGTAGTACAACTCGAGTATAAAAACACATATACTCCGTATTACTGGAGTACTAGTTCAAATGTACTACGTACTACTACTAGTACTCTGTATATGTATCTGGACAAGCTTTAACCACGAGAAAGGAATGGAGAAGAGAAACGAGTCTGCCATGCCGAGAAAGAAAGAGCCAGAAGAGACAAGTAGATATAATAAAATGCAGATGGTGTTGAAGACATGCATGCAATCCTCGTTCTCAGCCCCGCAGCACTGTACACTTTGCGCCAGGCCCCAAGTTTATCTGGCTCTCTCTTGGTGTAGACCTTTTCCATTTTCCAAAAAAGGCGTAGACCTTCTTACCATTCATGCGGGTAGGATCTGTTTGTCTAGTACAGTACTATACAGGGTATTAAGTGCCTGATTTACTCTCACCTGTTAACTTTCTGCAGCCTTCATTCAAAAAAAAACTCAACGTTGCATAAAAATTCAGGACTGCGGGCACTACATCGGCGAGCCGAGCTTCCAGGGAACCACTCCAACGCTGGGCGCGTCGGCGAATTCCACCAAGAGCTAGCTGATGTATACGCACTTCTATTATTGTAGACAGTTGTTGGGCCTCCAAGTGCAGAGGTTTGTAGAACAGCAGCAAGTTTCCCTTAAGTGGATTACCCAAGGTTTATCGAACTTAGGGAGGAAGTGGTCAAAGGTATCTCTCTCAAGCAACCCTACAATCAAGATACAAGAAGTCTCTTGTGTCCCCAACACACCCAATACACCTGTCAGGTGTATAGGTGCACTAGTTCGGCGAAGAGATAGTGAAATACAAGTGGTATGGATATAAGATAACGGTGCCAGAAAAGAGCTTGACGGGAGGAAAATACTAAAGGCAAAAAGATGGAAGCAAGCAAACATGTAACAGATCTAGTTGCAAATGGTGTTTCAATGTTTAGAAACAAGGCCTAGGATCATACTTTTGCTAGTGAACACTCTCATATAAATATCTTCTCTTCATGATACTACTCTGAACTACTCTCCAGTTGGACACTCTAATCCATGGTAGGGCTATAAGAGCACTCCTCAAAGTCCGCCTTCCCCATCTAGATAACCCCACACTATCACCTTGGGCGCTAGATGGTTCCAACAAACACCACAATTTCATAGAGACATCCAACTCCAAATATAACTCATAACAAGTATTTTTAATCTCTAGCCTAAGTGCCACCATGGTATGCACGCTATCACTTTCACACACATGGGGAGAGCCAAAGATCTATTAAAGCACTTGAGTAGTAAGGTAGATCTACTTGATTACAAAGCTCATGATCACAATATGATCATGCATAGAGAGATAGATGAACACATAGCTACCGTAGAACCCTTAGCCTCGAGGAAGAACTACTCCCTCATCATCATGGGAATCAACAACGGCGATGGAGATGGTGCTGGAGATCGATGAAGATGGCTCCGGAGGCACTTCCCCGTCTCGGCAGGGTGCCGGAACCGAGACTTTTTGTCCCCCGAATCTCCCCTTCGATGGCGGCGGTGTTGCGGAACTTTTCGTGGCTAGAGACTGGATTTTCTAGGGTTTTCTCATAGGGATGCTTCTTATAGGCGAAGGGGCGATGTCAGAGGGTGGACCAGGGGCCCATACCACGTGATGGCGCGGCTAGGGGGACCCGCGCCACCACATGGTGTGGCCAGCTAATACATTGCAAATGTATCTATAATTTTTTATGTTCCATCCTTGGTTTTATCTACTTTCTTGTGTTTTGTCCACACTTTGGAGTACTTTTCATATGATTTCTTGGACTAACCTATTAACAAGAGCCACAGTGCTAGCTACCTGTTTTCTGCTGTTTTTGGTTCCAGGAAAGTCAGAAAATGAATATTCTCGGAATTGGACGAGACAAAAGCCAAAGTTATTATTTCTTGGGGACACACGGGCGAATCTGAGGCGGATAAGGGCGGAGGCGGACACACCACCTGGCCGTGCGGCCAGTCTTGGCCCGCGCCAGGGGGTGGTGTGGCCAGCCCAGGCACCCCCTCGGCATGTCCTTCCGCCTATATATTGCCTCTGATACGGAAACCCTAAGGACCCGATCAAAAATCCACAAAAGAGTCTGTAGCCGCCGTCATCTCCATCCCTAGACCGGGAGGGATCTGAAGCTCTTCCCGACACCCTGCCGGAGAGGGGAATTCACCCTGGAGGCCTTTTTCATCACCATGCAAGCCTCCGGTGTGATGCGTGAGTAGTTCATCTCTGGACTACGGGTCCATGTAGTAGCTAGATGGCTGGTTCTCCTCCTTTGTGCTTTCATGTCTAGATCTTGTGATCTCCGTTCATGATCAAGATCATCTATTTGTAATTCTGCATGTTGTGTTTGTGGGGATCCGATGGATATTGAGATGCTATTTTAGATTGATTATTGATTCTATCATGTCTTTGTTATTTGTGATCTTGCATGATTTCCGTTGTTAGTAGCTATCTTGGCCAAGTAGATGCTAGCAACTCCAAGAGTTAGTATTTATGCTCGATAGTGGGTTCATGCCTCTGGTAATCTAGGGAAGTGAAAGAAATCTCTAAGGTACTAGATGTGCTATTGCTACTAGGGAGAAAACAACAATCCTTTGTTCATAGAACAATCATATTGTTTACTTTACACGCAATTCATAATGTAATTATCCGTTGCTTGCAACTTAATACTGGAGGAGGTTCGAATGATAACCTGAAGGTGGATTATTTGTCATAGATGCAGTTGGATGGCGGTCTATGTATAATGTTGTAATGCCCAATCAAATCTCAAAGGAGTCAATATGAGTAGTATATGCTTGTACACACTCCTTATTTTTCATAAAATGGGTGGTTTGGTTATTGATCCACTTTCTCGATGTTTGTTAATTGCCCCGCTGTAATTTGTTCACCCAACATGTCATCTATCTTAAGGAGAGCCACCTCTAGTGAACTATGGACCCCGGTCCTTTCTTTTACTTTCAATCTATAAACTGTTTACTGCTTTGTGTTTACTTTCTGCAAACTATTACTTCCTTCCATTCGATACGTTTAATCCTTTGTTTTCAGCAAAACCGGTGAGATTGACAACCTCATCGCAAGTTGGGGACAAAGTTCTGTGGTTGTGTTGTGCAGGTCTCCATGTTGCTACTGGCACCGGTAGTGCGCCCTGCCAATGTTCAGCTAGCTACACCTTTGGGGTGTTTCCTTGCCCCTACTGGATTGATAACCTTGGTTTCAAATGAGGAAACTTCTCTTGCTCATCATACCTTCCTATTGGGGTTCCCCAATGAGCTCGTTAGTACACGAGTCAGCAAGTATTTTTCTGGCGCTGTTGTCGGGGAGTCAAGGACATCTTCACAAGGGGAGTCCCTCATAACCAATCTCTTTACTTTGTTATTTTTGTTTTGCTTAGTTTACTTTTGTTTTGTTTGCTTGTTTCTTTATCAAAAACACAAAAAAATTAGTTTTACAAGTTTGCTTTCTTTATTAAAAACAAACAAAAAATGACTACTCTGGAAAATACTAAGTTGTGTGACTTCACTAGCACCAACAACAATGATTTTATGAGCACACCTATTGCTCCACCTGTTCCTTTAGCTACTTTCTTTGAAATAAAACCTGCTTTACTCAATCTTGTTATGAGAGAACAATTTTCTAGTATTGGTAATGAAGATGCTGCTGCTCATCTAAATAACTTTGTTGAACTTTGTGAGATGCAAAAGCATAAGGATATAGATGGAGATATTATTAAGCTTAAATTGTTCCCTTTCTCTTTGAGAGGAAAAGCTAAAGAATGGTTGAATTCCTTAACTAGGAATAGTATTGATTCTTGGACTAAATGCAAAGATGCTTTCATTGGAAAATACTATCCTCCTGCTAAGATTATATCTATGAGAAGTGAAATAATGAAGTTTAAACAATCTGATAATGAACATGTTGCTCAAGCTTGGGAAAGAATGAAATCTTTGGTAAAGAATTGTCCCACTCATGGACTGACTACTTGGATGATTATCCAAACCTTTTATGCAGGATTGAACTATTCTTCAAGAAATCTATTGGATTCTGCTGCTGGAGGTACCTTTATGACCATCACTTTGGGTGCTGCAACAAAGCTTCTAGATAATATGATGGTTAACTATTCTAAATGGCATACTGAGAGAGCTCCACGAGGTAAGAAGGTAAATTCTGTTGAGGAAACCTCCTCCTTGAGTGATAAGATTGATATTATTATGTCTATGCTTGTTAATGGGAAAGCCCATATTGATCCAAATCATGTTCCCTTAGCCTCTTTGGTTGCTCAAGAAGAGAAAGTTGATGTGAACTTCATAAGAATTAACAATTTTAGCAACAATGCCTACAGGAATAATTTTGGTAACAACAATTATAAGCCATATCCTCCAAATAATGGTAATGCTTATGGAAATTCCTACAACAACAATAGGAGTGCTCCCTCTGAACTTGAAGTTATGCTTAAAGACTTTATTAGTAAACAAACTGCTTTCAATAAAACTATTGAGGAAAAATTCTCTAATGCTGAAAGAAATATAGCATCACTGGCTGAAGCTCAAACTTCTTTGAATAAAATGGCTGCTAAACCTGAAAGTAATGATAATCCCTTTGCAGCTACTAATGCCATACAAGTAAGAATTGATGAAAATATTAGACTATTAGCTGAATTGCATGCTAAGTGGGAAAGAGAAGATGAAATTGCTAGAAACATTAGTGTTTCTACTATCACTACCACTAGTGTTGAAGCTAGTAATAGCTCTACTACTATTGAGATGCTATTTCAGATTCATGTCTTTGTTATTTGTGATCTTGCATGCTTTCCGTTGTTAGTAGCTATCTTGGCCAAGTAGATGCTAGCAACTCCAAGAGTTAGTATTTATGCTTGATAGTGGGTTCATGCCTCTGGTAATCTGGGGAAGTGACAGAAATCTCTAAGGTCCTAGATGTGCTGTTGCTACTAGGGAGAAAAAAACAATCCTTTGTTCATAGAACAATCGTATTGTTTACTTTACATGCAATTCGTAATGCAATTATCCGTTGCTTGCAACTTAATACTAGAGGGGGTTTGGATGATAACCTAAAGGTGGATTATTAGTCATAGATGCAGTTCGATGGCGGTCTATGTATAATGTTGTAATGCCCAATCGAATCTCAAAGGAGTCAAGATGAGTAGTATATGCTTGTATGCTTTCTCGATGTTTGTCAGTTGCCCCGCTGTAATTTGTTCACCCAACATGTCATCTATCTTAAGGAGAGCCACCTCTAGTGAACTATGGACCCCGATCCTTTCTTTTACTTTCAATCTATAAACTGTTTACTGCTTTGTGTTTACTTTGTGCAAACTATTACTTCCTTCCATTCGATACGTTTAATCCTTTGTTTTCAGCAAAACCGGTGAGATTGACAACCTCATCGCAAGTTGGGGACAGAGTTCTGTGGTTGTGTTGTGCAGGTCTCCATATTACCGCTGGCACCGGTAGTGCGCCTTGCCAACGTTCAGCTAGCTACACCTTTGGGGTGTTTCCTTGCTCCTACTGGATTGATATCCTTGGTTTCATAACTGAGGGAAACTTACTGCTGTGCTCATCATACCTTCCTATTGGGGTTCCCCAATGAGCTAGTTAGTACACGAGTCAGCACCAGCCCCCGGACCCTCTCTGTCTCGTCTTCTGGCTCCGTGTTCCCCTCGGTGAAATATTGACTTTGGCTTTTGTCCCGTCCAATTCCGATAATATTCATTTTCTGGCTTTTCTGGAACCAAAAACAGCAGAAAATAGGCAACTGGCACTATGTCATCTTGTTAATAGGTTAGTTCCAGAAAATGTGTAAAAATACTCCAAAGTGTGGACAAAACATAAAAAGTAAATATAAAACAAGCATGGAACATCAAAAATTATAGATACGTTTCCAACGTATCAACATCCCCAAGCTTAACTCCTGCTCGTCCTCGAGTAGGTAAGTGATAAAAAAGAATAATGTTTGAGGTGACATGCACCATCATAATCTTGATCAAACTATTTGCAAGCATTGAAAGCTGGGATCAAAGAACTCTAAACATGAGCATGAAAGATGAAGTTCTAACAATAAGACAAAGTAACTATGATGCAACATGAAAGGATACAAACAAAAGGTTCTTGAATAACAATGCATTGAATGACGTTTGTTTCACATATAGAAAACATAGCATAGTGGCATTCAGCTTGTCCATCATGGAGTAGCAAAACATAAATGCATAGGACACCTTCAAAGTTCATAAGGGTGACTAGATACAAATAGTTCAATAACAATTGTTAGAAAATAGCCGGCAAAGCATTGACGTGGGAGCTTCTTCTTCTTTAATCCCCGACAACAGCACCAGAAAATAGCTTGATGTCTACGCACTTCTATTCTTGTAGATAGTTGATGGGCCTCCAAGTGCAGAGGTTTGTAGAACAGAAGAAAGTTTCCCTTAAGTGGATTACCCATGGTTTATCGAACTCAGGGAGGAAGTGGTCAAAGGGATCCCTCTCAAGCAACCCTACAATCAAGATACAAGAAGTCTCTAGTGTCTCCAACACACCCAATACACTTGTCAGGTGTATAGGTGCACTAGTTCGGCGAAGAGATAGTGAAATACAAGTGGTATGGATATTAGACAATGGTGCCAGAAAAGAGCTTGACGGGAGGAAAAGACTAAAGGCAAAAATATGGAAGCAAGCAAACATGTAACAGATCTAGTTGCAAATAGTGTTTCAATGTTTAGAAACAAGGCCTAGGGATCATACTTTTGCTAGTGAACACTCTCATATAAATATCTTCTCTTCATGATACTACTCTGAACTACTCTCCGGTTGGACACTCTAATCCATGGTAGGGCTATAACAACACTCCTCAAAGTCCGCCTTCCCCATCAAGATAACCCCACACTGTCACCTTGAGCGCTAGATGGTTCCAACAAACACCACAATTTCATAGAGACATCCAACTCCAAATATAACTCATAACAAGTATTTGTAATCTCGAGCCTAAGTGCCACCATGGTGTGCACGCTATCACTTTCACACATGTGGGGAGAGCCAGAGATCTAACTAAGCACTTGAGTAGCAAAGTAGATCTACTTGATTACAAAGCTCATGATCACAATATGATCATGCATAGAGAGAGAAATGAACACATAGCTACCGGTAGAACCCTTAGCCTCGAGGAAGAACTACTCCCTCATCATCATGGGAACCTGCAACGGCGATGGAGATGGTGGTGGAGATCGATGGAGATGGCTCCGGGGGCACTTCCTTGTCCCAGAGTGCGAACAGACTTTTGTCCCTGAATCTCCCTTCGTGGCGGCGCTGTGGAACTTTTCGTGGCTGGAGGCTGGATTTTTTAGGGTTTTCTCATCAGGAGACTTCTTATAGGCGAATGGGCGATGTCAAAGGGTGGACCAGGGGCCCATACCACCTGGTGGCACGGCTAGTGGGGACCCACGCCACCACATGGTGTGGCCAGCCCCGGCCCCTCTCCGTCTCGTCTTCTGGCTCCGTGTTCCCCTCGGTGAAATATTGACTTTGACTTTTGTCCCGTCCAATTCCGAGAATATTCATTTTCTGGCTTTTCTGGAACCAAAAACAGAAGAAAACAGGCAACTGGCACCGTGGCATCTTGTTAATAGGTTAGTTCCAGAAAATGTGTAAAAATACTCTAAAGTGTGGACAAAACATAAGAAAGTAAATATAAAACAAGCATGGAACATCAAAAATTATAGATACGTTTCCAATGTATCACTAGCCAGCGATGGACAAAGACGAGCTTGCGTCGATAACTATTCTATGCCCCCACACGGCTGCCTCACCATGGTCGCCTACCATGAGCTCGACGACCACAAGGCCGCGTGCCCGTATAGCCCGTGCGGCTGCACAGAGGTCGGCTGCATATTCACTGCCTCGCCGGTCGAGCTCCTTTTGCACCTCAACGGCGTCCACAAGGTACAAGTGCATAGGCTATCGTACGACCAGCCCATGGAGTGTATAGTAACGATTCTGTTACCATCCTTTACGCCATCCATGGTCATCATCTATGGTGATGACGCTACCGTGTTCAGCCTCATCATCGGCGAGCTCGGCCAGGCTGCCGCCGTTTCCTTGGTGTGCGTCAGGGTGGCCTCGTGCTCGTGGCCTCGGTACAGGGTGAAGCTGTGCACGACTGGCCCGCAGTCGCCGGCGGACTTCTCGACGTACACCCTTAATGGGGTCATTAAGCCGATGAGTTGCACGTCGCCCGACAGTGTTGGCCTCGAAGATCTGACGTTCCTCACGGTGCCGCCGTGGTACATTACCGCGGCTGATGGACAGTACGGGACGATCAAGGTGTTGTCTTTCTGCGTTTGCATCAACATGATGAATTGATCTTAATCTCCGGCTAAGTGATCCTAATGCGATGGTAATGATGTATTACTAGTTAATTTAGTTGTATAAAAGTACCACTCGTTTACTAGTTAATGTAGTAGTAGTCAGAGGCAGGGTCTCTTTTGGCACTAGGAAGGGTGTATTTTTGCTGTAAACTGTCTTTGCTATTAATGTTTATATTTTGGATTTTAAGTGTTTTCTGAAATTGTTCGACTACTACTCCACGTGCCCACAGCTAGGGGGACTCGTATCAACATGCCCCCTCTATCTACCACCCAATATTCATCTGATGGACCAAAGTGATCCAAAGCAAAGTAGAAAGGAAAACATCTCACACTTACAACCTAGTTTTCAACTATGTTTAATTTTTTAGACACTAGATAATAAAAACATTTTGTCAGTCATTAATAGTTCAAATACATGCATATATTTATTAAAAAAATACAGACATATAATTTTAACAAAATTGCATAAATTAAATTTCATACTTTTGTCCGCACACTATATATAATAGTGGTAAGATAAGAAAAGAAAGACTATCAATAGTATCTTCTCGATGCTAAAATGGAAATAAAGATCCAACGTCTCACAATGTTGGGATTCGAGTCTTGATCCAATGGTCAATATTCAAAGTTATTCGTACACTATATACAATGCTAAGAAAAAAAATGAGAAACATATATTTTGACACATTTGAATACAAAAAAAAAATGTTCTGGCTTGTTCACAATTTGTATTGGCCTACGATGTACGAACATTCCTTGTTTTGACACGAATAGCCAAGGTCATGACCATGTCAACATTGTGTATTGGCCTACGGCTGATCTCTCGAGAAGGAGCGAAACTATAAAGTTTTCCTTTTAGGGTTCTTTGTGCTAAATGTATGGACCTCGATGAAATAATTTTCCTTTTTCGGTCCTTGATGTAAAATGTACTCCGATCGATCGTGTAAAGTTCGAACCTAAAAGTAAGTGGTGAAATTTAAACAAATTTAAGCTTAGTTGCCAACAAGTATGAACCATTCTTGTATTTCAAGACGAACGACCAAGGTCAAGGCCATATCTACACCATATTTTATGATGATGATCCCATATCCAAGAATTTGCATACCGACAAATCTGGCTATATTTTGATAACAATCAAAGATGAAGTATTATGAAGAGTGTGGCTCGATCAGCTACTCTCTCGAGAAGGAGCCGAACCTGACTGTTTTGCTTGTTTGTTTTTAGGGTTTTTTGTGCTAAATATATGGACCTCGATGTAAATTTCCCCTTTTTAGGTCCTTGTTGTAAAATGTACTCCCACCGACCATGTAAAATTCTAACCTAAAAGTAAGTGGTCAAATTTAAATGAATTTCAGCTTATAGTTGTCAACGGGTATGAACATCCTTGGATTTCAAGCCGAACGACCAAAAGGTCAAGGCCATATCTCTACATCAGACTTTATGCTGATGATCCCATATCCAAGAATTTGCATGCCGACAAATTTGGCCATATTTTGAAAATAATCAAAGATGAAGTAGTATGAAGAGTGTGGCTCGATCAACTACTCTCTCGAGAAGGAGCCGAACCCGACTATTTTCTTTGCTCAATTTTACGGTCATTTGTGCTAAATGTGTGGACCTCGATATAATTTTCCCTTTTTTAGGTCCTTGATGTAGAATGTACTCCCACTGATCATGTAAAATGCTAACCTAAAAGTAAGTGGTGAATTTCAATGAATTTAAGCATAGTTGTCAACGAGTATGAAAAAATCTTGGATTTCAAGCCGAACGACCAAAAGGTCAAGGCGATATCTCTACATCAAACTTTATGCTGATGATCCCATATCCAAGAATTTGCATGGCGACAAATTTGGCCATATTTTGAAAACAATCAAAGATGAATTAGTATGAATATTGTCGCTCGATCAGCTACTCTCTCGAGAAGGAGCCGAACCCGACTGTTTTCTTTGCTCAATTTTAGGGTCATTTATGCTAAATGTGTGGACCTCGATGTAATTTTCCCTTTTTTATGTCCTTGATGTAGAATGTACTCCCACTGACCATGTAAAATGCTAACCTGAAAGTAAGTGGTGAATTTCAATGAATTTAAGCATAGTTGTCAACGAGTATGAAAAAATCTTGGATTTCAAGCCGAACGACCAAAAGGTCAATGCCATATCTCTACATTAGACTTTATGTTGATGATCCCATATCCAAGAATTTGCATGCCGACAAATTTGGCCATATTTTGAAAACAATCAAAGATAAAGTAGTATGAAGAGTGTGGCTCGATCAGCTACTCTCTCAAGAAGGAGGCAAACCCGACTATTTTCTTTGCTCAATTTTAGGGTCATTTGTGTTAAATGTGTGTACCTCGATGTAATTTTCCTTTTTTAGGTTCGTGATGTAGAATGTACTCCCACTGACCATGTAAAATGCTAACCTAAAAGTAAGTGGTGAATTTCAATGAATTTAAGCATAGTTATCAACGAGTATGAAAAAATCTTGGATTTCAAGGCGAACGACCACAAGGTCAAGGCCATATCTCTATATCAGACTTTATGTTGATGATCCCATATCCAAGAATTTGAATGCCGAAAATTTGGCCATATTTTGAAAACAATCGAAGATGAAGTAGTATGAAGAGTGTGGCTTGATCAGCTACTCTCTCAAGAAGGAGACGAACCCAACTGTTTTCTTTGCTCAATTTTAGGGTCCTTTGTGCTAAATGTGTGGACCTTGATGTAATTTCCCCCTTTTTTAGGTCCTTGATGTAGAATGTACTCCCACCGACCGTGTAAAATGCTAACCTAAAAGTAATTGGTGAAATTTCAATGAATTTAAGCATAGTTGTCAACGAGTATGAAAAAATCTTGGATTTCAAGGCGAATGACCACAAGGCCAAGGCCATATCTCTACATCAGACTTTATGCTCATGATCCCATATCCAAGAATTTACATGCCGACAAATTTGGCCATCTTTTGAGAAGAATCGAAGATATTAAAAACAAAAAATAATCAATTTCAATTTTCCAAGTGACAGGAATTTATTTTCTGAAAAGCAAGTAAGAAGAATTTATTTCCTTTTTTCTATTAAAAATAATGAGCGAGAAGAGACTATGAGCACAGAGGAGGCAGCGACAGATCTGCGAAGAGGAGGATTTGAAGGCGGTGCGATGTCATAGCAAAGCTGGGATGGGTTCCTGACACGAGGTATAGGGTACAGTGAGTAGAGTAAATTTTAGGACCACAATATATATGCACGCAAAACAAAATGTGTTTTCTCTCTCCTTCACTCCCCCATGACCACCCCCACACCCTGGCCGGCTGATCTCTCCCTCGTCCACAACGTGGCGCTATGCATGGGTGTCGACCGACAACCTGCCATTGGTGGCTCCGTTTCTTTGTTAGCGGGTCCGTGTCTTTGTCTGGCGTGTTCGTCAGCTGCGTTGGTGGGAACCATTTTGGTCCTTACAATAGAGTAGCAATTCAAACTTTCCTGGTTTCGAAATTTTCACTTCCTTCACAAACATCCGGGGGAAGGATATTCAATAGATCGTCATTCACAGTACTACTACTAGTACTACAGGGTATATTGAGTAGTACCAAAAGAAACTTTTTTTTGACGAGTAGTACCAGATGAAACTTCATACAACCATTAACTTCATATAGGACTCATTGCTGAACTAGTGCAAGTCCGGCGCCTCCTTTCACCTAGTCCGCGCCGCCTGCGGCAGCTCGTGACATCGGCACCAACGACAGCTCCAACGACAGAGCCGGCTCCTGACTCATAGGCACCTCCGGAGAAGGCGGCGGCACCTCCTGAGCCATCGGTGGCACCGCCGGAAAACGAGACGGCACCTCCAGAGCCATCGACAGCTCCGGAAGAACACTGTGGATGAAGTTGCCATTGTTTGGGAACTGGTTCTAGTAGTTGGTGAAAATGTTGGAGCCGGTGAACACCACCATCTTGCATCCGCAGTGGAAGGCCTGGCCATAGAGGAGACGGACGTCCCTGAAGTTGACGAACTTGACCTTCAGCGTCCCGTCCGGATTGTCGTAGATGCCTACATCTGGTACTTGCAGTCACCATACCCAGTGTCGAGGAAGGCGCACGCCAGCTACCTATTTGTTCTCCATAAGGAGAAAACCCAAATACACAGAGCATTGTCCTCCTGTGCGGCGATGTCGGGGACTTTGCGCTCCAGTACGGCGGGCGGCAGCCGGAAGGTGGCCATGGATGATAGACAAGGTTGGAGATGGTTGCTGGAAGCGGGGGATTAGAGATGGTTTGGTGCAGGGAAGGGGAGAGATTAAATAGGAAGGAGGTGATCCAAGATTAATGTGGCAGATTACCGAAGCGAGCGGACAATCAATGTCGCTGATGAAGCCGATGCGTGTGGCAAATATCGATGACGATGACTAGGGTAAGAGATTTGACGGAATGCTGACTCTACTTCCTGCACTCGATCGCCCAGTCATAATTTTGTGGTGCGTCCAAGGCGACCGCGACCTCCCAAATATGTGGGCCCTACGTGGATGACTGAGTTGATGGGTGAAAACAAATTGATAATGATAAAGTGGTATGAAATGTGATTTAACAAACGTTAAGTTGTTTTAGCCAATATTCTTGTTAGAGAAAAAAATGCATACATTAAGTCTATTAGTAATAACTATCTACCCATATTGAGAATACATCCTAGTGTGCTATGAAATTTTTGGGGTGGTGAAATGATGGTTCTAGAACATGTCGGAGTTTGCTCTAGGTACTATTCAGCAAGAATCCAACTGCTCTTAACCATTGGATCTAACAGCCCAACGGTCAGGATTGGTGCTATGGATCCAATTTAAAATGCTCCATTATAGTAGTAGAGAAAAGTACCACCACCCGGTAGAATGGAAAAAAGAAGATCCAATGGCTAGAATTGTTGTGATTCGTGAGTCTTGATCCATAGGTTAATACTCAAAGTTATTCGTACATTATATAGTGGTAATATAAGATAACAAAGACTATCAATAGTATCTTCTAGATGATGGAATGGATTAGAGGATCCAATAACTAGCAGCAATGTTGGGATTCGCGGGTCATGAATCAGCGGTCAATATTCAAAGTTGTCCGCACACTATATTTAAAAAATAGTGGT
Organism: Avena insularis; assembly: GCA_023614405.1. NCBI lineage: Eukaryota > Viridiplantae > Streptophyta > Magnoliopsida > Poales > Poaceae > Avena > Avena insularis. Next base: position 416,266,696 of record CM042686.1, on the reverse strand, counting down.
AAGATAAGAAAAGAAAGACTATCAATAGTATCTTCTCGATGCTAAAATGGAAATGAAGATCCAACATTTGACAATGTTGGGATTAGCATCTTGATCCAACTGTCAATATTCAAAGTTATTCGTACACTATATAGTGCTAAGAAAAAAATGAGAAACATGTGTTTTGACATCTTTGAATACAAAAAAATGCTATGGCTTCTTCATAGTGTGTATTGGCCAATGTTGTATGTACATTTCTGGCTTTGACCCGAACAACCAAGGTCATGACCATATTGACATCATATCTCTACTACTATAATGGAGCAGTTTTAATTTGAATTGGATCCATAACACCAATCCTGATTGTTGGGCTCTTAGATCCAATGGTTCAGAGCATCTCGATTCGTGTTGAATAGTACCTATAGCAAACTCCACCATGTTCTAGAACCATCATGTCACCACACCCAAAATTTCATAGCACAGTAGGTTGTATTCTCAATATATGTAGATATATTATTAATAGACTTAATGTATCCATTTTTTCTCTAACAAGACTATTGGTTAATAACAACTTAATGTTTGTTAAATCACATTTCATACAGTATATACGTGTGTGGCACGTGCCTTTTACTAGTAGTGGTAAGATAAGAAAAGAAAGACTACCAATAGTATCTTCTCGATGCTAAAATGGAAATAATGAAGATCGAATGTCTGCCAATGTTGGGATTCACGTCTTGATCCAACGGTCAATATTCAAAGTTATTTGTAGACTATATCGTGCTAATAAAAAAATGAGAAACATGTGTTTTGACACCTTTGAATACAAAAAATGCTCTCGCTGCTTCACAATGTGTATTGGCCTAAGGTGTATGAACATTCCTGGTTTTGACCCGAACAACCAAGGTCATGACCATATTGACATCATATATAGTTTATGATACAGTACCTGCATCTGGTAGATTCGTGCATCTTCTTCAACAAGATATGCTGAAAGTGAGAAGTGCGTTGTTTTCTTTTGTTAAGCAAGTACTAGTCTTACCATTACCACTATGTTAACACTATATGGTATACAAAAAACTTTGAATATTAATTGTTGGATCAAGACTCACGAATCCCAATATTTCCAGCCGTTGGATCTTCTTTTCCACTCTAGAATCAAGAAGATTCTATTAATAATCTTCATCACAATGAAATACTATGCACAAACCTCAAAACACACTTCTCCATCATTCTAGAATCTTTCCCACATTTCTATAGACCATGTTACCAAAATTTTCAAGCATTTGATTTTAGTGTCCTTTGTGCTAAATGTATGGACTTGGATGTATTTTTTGTTTTTTGAGGTCCTTGGTGTAACATGTACACATCCACTTACCGTGTTAATTAATTGAAAAATCTCGCTCCCTCGGGACATACCTTAGTCGAAAAAAGTACCACCACTAGGGCTGGAATTCGAGCCGAGCTGAATCAGCTTGGCTCGACTCGCGAAAGCTTTCAACTAATGACCTAGCTTGGCTCGGCTCGTTTACCAAACGCGTTCATATTTGAAACTCGGCTCGACTCGGTAAACTAATGAGTAACTCACGAGTATCTCGTTTAGCACGTTATGAGTTACGAACCAAGAGCACATATAAGAAAAACTAGTAACTATCCTACTAATTAAGAACTAGAATAAGGATAGTACTTTCATAATAACATGAAGGCAAGATAGAATGGAAAATATAGTAGTTCTACACCATTACATGTACAAGAAACATTCGTAGTATGACACTCATCAGTGGAAAATTTCAAATTCTATATTTGAACGAGTTTAACGAGCTAAACGAGTAGCTCATTTAGCTTGGGTGAATAAACAAGTTCAAATCTAAAACTAGGCTCGACATGTTAGACACCGAGTTCAAGCCGAGTCAAGCCGAGTCACGAGTTACACTCATTTAGCTCGCGAATTTCGAGTTATAATTCCAGGCCTAACCACCACCCGGTTTTTAGAAAAAGTGGGGACCATGTTTTCTTACAATTCTATAGTCTTAGCACATTTCAAGATTCCCTAGCGAACCGTGCCCACTTAAATAACTTTATGTCGATTTAAAGAAATTAGGTCAAACTCGAACTACAAGTAAGCGCGGTAGATTCCTCTTAAATTTTCCTAACGCCGTCTGAAGGGACCCATGATGTCTATATATCAAGACTTAAGTTCCGGGACGGAGTACTAAACACTAGTAGTACCTACATCCAAGGCTCGAGGCCTATTTTTTTTTGAAAAGTCAAACTATGCAAATTTTGACCAAGTTTGTAGAAAAATATATTAATATTTACAATATGAAATACATACCCTTTGATACATCATGAAACATATATTCACATGGTATCTACTAATATCATATAGTAGTTCTTGATATATTTTTTAGAAGTTTGGTCAAACTTTTTGTAGCTTCACTTATAAAAAAAGCCTTAGGCCCTGTTTGGAACAAAGGAAAATCATAGGATTTTTGGAGGATAGGATTCCTGTAGGAAAAACTCCTATGGGTTCGTTTGGGACAAAGGAATAGAAATCTAAGATTCCTTTGAAATTCCTATGGTATAGGCTATTTTATAGGAATTTTCTAGGAAAAATAACATGAGGTCTAACCTCATGTTTCATCTCCTTGTGTCTACAATTCATGTGGTTTTCCTATGTGACATCCAAACGACACCCTAAAAAATTTCCTGTGGTATTGATTCCTGTAGGAATTAAGCATACATGATACTATCTTAATTCATGCATTTTTTTTCTATTCCTATGTTTTGCATTCCTGTATTCCAAACGGGGCCTTAAGCTTTGGGACAGAGGTACTAGTGAGATGAGGGAAAAAACCGAAGAGCAAGAGGAGCTCGGAGAATAAAAAGGAGGCAGGGCAGGAGGGTAGCGTGACATGCCACATGAAGGCGGTGCGATGTCAGAGCAGAATTATGATGGGTTCCTGACATGAGGTACTATAGCCTTTACAGCGTACACACTCTAGTAAATTTCAGGACTTATGTGCACTCAAAACAAAACAAATTTAATTTTTTTCTCTCTCAGTCACCGCCTCACCATCTATCTCAGCACTCCCTCGTCCACAACAATGCGCATGTGTGTCTTGGTACGGCGGCTCAGCTGTGTCTCCGGCGTGTGTGTTGGTGTACATAGGAAGAAACCGGGCATTGGCGGCAAAAATTAGTAGAATTCAAACTTTCGATTTTTTCTCTTCCTTTCCAAACATCGGAAATGAAGGTTATTCAAAGGATGACCATATCAACATCATACCTCTATTTCTACTATTACTAGAAAGTTGCACATGCCTTGCACGTGAGACTCAAATAGTAGACGTATGACATATCGTCACTATATAAAATTATAATTGGTAAAGCACAATAAATTATAAATTTGATCAACATTTATAAAGTATGGGTGTATCCTTGTACTTTGTATGTCATGTAGAAGTCAAAAATTATTAGCTACCTAACACATGAATTTTTCATAACATGGTCTAGAGAAAAAATGAGAAGATTCTAGTATGATGGAGAAGTGTGTTTTGAGGTTTGTGCATAGCATTCATTATGCTGAAGACTACGAATAGAATCTTCTAGATGCTATAATAGAAAATAAGATCCAATGGCTAGAAATGTTGGGATTCGCGAATCTTGATCTAACGGTCAATATTCAAAGTTATTCGTACACTATATAGTGGTAAGATAAGATAATGGAGTAATTTTCAATTGGATACTTAGCACCAATCCTGACCGTTGGGCTGTTAGATCCAATGGTTTAGAGTACCTGGATTCGTGTTGAATAGTACCTAGAGCAAACACCACCATGTTGTAGAACTATCATGTCACCACCCCCAAAATATCATAGCATAGTAGGCTGTATTCTCTCTACTACTACAATGGAGCAGTTTTGAATTGGATCCATAGCACCAATACTGACCATTGGGATGTTAGATCCAATGGTTCAGAGCAGTGGTATTCGTGTTGAATAGTACCTAGAGCAAAAACCAACATGTTCTAGAACCATCATTTCACCATCCCCAAAATTTCATAGCACTGTAGGATGTATTCTCAATATGGGTAGATAGTTATTACTAATAGACTTAATGTATGCATTTTTTCTCTAATAAGAATATTGGTTAATAACAACTTAACGTTTGTTAAATCATATTCCATACAGTATATACGTGTGTGGCATGTCCTTTTTATCAACATGTGAGGCTCGGATAATAGACGTCTGACATATCATCACTATATACAATTTTAATAGGTAAAGCATACAAAAATATAAATTTGATAAATATCTATAAAGTATGGGTGTATATTTCGTTCTTGTACTTGGTATATCATTTAGAAGTCAACGATTATTATCTATCTAAAACTAGAAAATTCTGGTAACATGCTCTAGAGAAACGAGGGAGAAGATTCTAGAATGATGGAGAAATGTGTTTTGAGTTGTATGCATACCATTCATTGTGATGAAGACTATCAATAAAATCTTCTAGATGCTAGAATGGAAAAGAAGATCCAACGGCTGGAAATATTGGGATTCGCGAGTCTTGATCCAACGGTCAATATTCAAAGTTATTCATACACTATATAGTGGTAAGATAAGATATATGTAGAAAAACGTCAAAACACACTTATCCATCATTATAGAATCTTCTCGATTGTTTCTCTAGACCATGGTTCTAAAATTTTCAATTATTAGGTAGCTAATAAACATTTATTTCTACATGATATAAAGTGCAAGAACCAAATATACGCTTATACTTTAGAAACGACGTGGCTCAAATTCATAGATATTTTAAGATTTACCTATTACAATGTTATATACTAATGATATGTCATGCTTATGTATATTATGTGAGTTTCACGTGCAAGGAATGTGCATCTTACTGGTACTACTACGAAGAGCATGGCTCAGCTCCGTGATGGAGGAGCAGGACCCGACTACTAATTTTAATTGCTTGATTGTAGGGTTCTTTGTGTTAAATGTATGGACTTGGATGCATTTTCACCTTTTTAAGGTCCTTGGTGTAACATGTACACATGCACTAGCTATGTCAATTATTGAAGCATCTCACTCCTTCGGGACATACCCCAGTCAAAAAAATAAAGTGCCACCACCCGATTTTCAGAAAACACAGACATGTTTTGTTACAATTCCCTAGTCTTAGGACGTTTCAAGCTTCCCTATATATTAGCTAACTATGCCCATGCACTCAAATAACTTTATGTCCATTTAAAGAAAGTACGTCAAATTTGAACTACAAGTAAGCGTGATAGATTCTTTCTTGAATTTGCAAGAGATCCAACAATTAGCAATGTTGGAATCTGTCAATCTATATCCAATGATCGATGTTCAAAGATATCCGTGTTATATATCTTATTAGTAAGTTGCACATGCCTTGTACGTGAGAATCAGATAGTAGAAGTATATGCCATATCATTTTGCTCTGCTACTATAAAGGAGCAGTTTTGAATTGGGTCCATAGTACCAATCCTGACCGTTGGGCTATTAGATCCAATGGTTCAGAGCAGGTGGATTCCTGTTGAGTACTACCTAGAGCAAACTCCACCATGTTCTAGAACCATCATGTCACCCCACCAAATTTCATTGCATAGTAGGTTTTATTCTCAATATGTGTAGATATTTATTATTAATAGACTTAATGTATGCATTTTTCTCAAACAAGACTATTGGTTTATAACAACTTAATGTTTTTTAATCATATTTCATACAGTATATACGTGTGTCGCACATGCCTTCTACTAGTTTATATAAAATTATAATAGGTGAAGCCCAAAAATAATTATAATTTTGAGCTACGTCCATAAAGTACCGTTGGATCTTAATTCTATCCATTCTAGCATCTAGAAGATACTATTGATAGCTTTTAGCATACTAAAAGATATGCACAAACCTCAAAACACACTTCTCAATAATTCTAGAATGTTCTTCGTCATTTCTCTAGAGCATGGCGAGTACTATTAGGTAGCTAATAGGTTGATTACTACTTCCTCCGAGCCATATTAGTTAACTTGGATTTGTCTAGATACGGATGTATCTAATACTAAAATGTGTCTAGATACATCCATATCTAGACAAATCTGAGTCAACTATTATGGGTCGGAGGGAGTACATGATACAAAGTATAAGAACCAAATATACAACGGATATTCTATGGATGTGGCTCAAAATTATAATTATTTTTTGAGCTTCACCTATTATTATAGTTTTTTAGTAGTACTAATTATCAGAGTTGGGAATGTGGGTTCAAATCCTTCGCGTGCTAGAAAAGCGATTCTACTGTGCACGCTATCTAGAAGGGAGGAGAGAAATGTGGGTTCACGTCCTTTCCTGAAACACAGTCTACGTGACGAGATGGTACAATACTGAGCTAGGACGTGACAGGTTGCTAGTCTAGCACTCTAGCTATAACTCCAGCAGGCGTCCTCGATCCAGTGCAGAAGACCGACGAGGGAACATGCAAAATTAACACCCCTCGTTCAAAGAGCCTCCCATCTTCCCCATCTCCGGCGATCCCCATTCGCTAACGCTGGCTAGCCGCATTTTGGATCCTCTCGAGTGCCGCACTTCCTAAATTTTCCTAGACATTTCTCGCCCGCTGCATCGGTTCTTGCAGGCCTCCATCACTCTCCTCCAAGAAACCCCAACAATCATATTTGAATCCGCCCTCACCCCCAGTCCATCCGGTCGCAATGGCGGATTCGATGCATAACATTCGGTATAGTGGCTGGAGCAAGGTCAGCAACGACGCCTTCGGAGAAATCGCTATGCTTATGGACACTACCAGCACCGTCTGGCTGGCCGCATGCTCCAAGGAGTTGCGCCGCCAAGTCGTCGGCAGAAAAGCTAGCAGATGCCCCAATGTCGGTTGCGGGACATTGGTCGCCCTCCACGACTTCCTCAACCACAGGATGGCGTGCCCGCACAGCCCGTGCAACTGCACTGAGCCTGGCTGCGAGTTTGCCGCCCTGCCCACATCGCTCCTCTCTCACCTCAAAAAATCCCACTCAATTGATGTGCAGAATTTCCACTATGGCGAGGAACACAGGTACATCTCTCAGCCTTTGCTGGCACCTGACTCATGGAGGGTAGAGACCGTGTTATCCGGGGACGATGGTACATTGTTTGCCGTGCGATTTGACATGCTCGACTATGGCTTCGCCATATCCGTCTAGTGCGTCAGGTCGGCGGCGTGCTTGTTTCCGTGGTATGTGGTGGAGTTGCACTTTTATAAACCTTCAATGATTGGAGAGGACCTGGAGGAGTTCGCCGAAGATAGCCTGGTTTTCGAGCCGAAGAGCAGAGCGTCGCTAGCCTCCGTCAGGATTACTAAAGATTACCTCAATTTCCTGATTAAGAAACATGATAGGTTCACACTAGGTTACTCATTTTGCATCCACAATGTGGGAGATGGCAAATATGACCATCATGATTCTGATGATGATCTGCTGTTCAAGTTTGTTTAGATCAAACGCTGGAGATGATCTAGCATTTCCTTTTAAACATGGCTCTATATTTTTTTCTTGGGAGTGCTTAGATCTCGGGCGCCTGAGAACTTCTTATATGTATATTTAGCATGCTGCAATTTAGTCCATCGATTCTTACTTCCTTTAGAAATCTCAGGTTCATCTCTCAGCCGTTGTCGGCACCGCGCTCATCAAGACTAGAGAACATCAGATCTGGGGATGATGGTACGATGTTCGCTGTACTATTTGACATGCTCGAGTGGGGAAACATCATCGTATCCGTCGTGTGCCTCAGGCTGGAAGGGTTCTCATCGCCCTTGTACAATGTGCAGTTCACCGTCTATCACCTGTCACCAGAGGCTGGGTTTTGGGAGGGTACAGTGCACAATTCCTTCACTGCTGGGAGCAGGGCGGTGCCTGGCATCATGCAGAAGGAAAAGCATTCCTTGGTGGTGTACCTTCAAACTTCTCAGACCCAGGCCTGTATTACTCAATATGCATCCATCGCGAGGGAGAATTCCAAATTGACCATTCTACTACCTCAGATTTTGTTTATCCCACATTCACTACATACCACGGATGTACGTGTACTGGAGATTGGATTTTGGATGCAGAGTAGTACTAGTATAGCACTAGTTCTTGTAGTTCAGACTATTTCGTAATACTATATACCGGTACTGGTAGTACTTGTTTAGGCCAAGGACAGGAGATGGTATTGCTTTGCCTTTATTCTGTCATCGCTATTACTGAAATATTTTGTTTAACTAATAGTGATGTACTGTTACTTGTTTAGATCAAGTGCAGCAGTTTGTCTTGCTTTTCTTTTGAAAGTTAGCATTTTCACAATTATCTAGATGAGTCTTGGGCATTTTGGGTTGCATATGGGGGGTCACCCAGGCATTGTCACTTTTGCTTGCTCCAATGATCGAGTCTGTTTTTTGAGCTGAAACAAGAACTGATTCTCTCTGTACTACTATTGAATTTCAAGAAGGAAAGCTTTTGTGAAACGAGTTTATCTAGACTCTTTTTAGTGTATAGTTCAGAGTGAACCCATATACTAAAAGGGGTCTAGATACACTCGTTTCACAAAAGCTAAAATATCTTATATTTGAAACGGAGGGAGTACTATGTAGGTTTTATCAAAGTCAGGTTACTCATATTTACTTTATCATATTTTTATTATAATATTTAGCATGCTGCAATTTAGTCCGCTGAATCTTACTTTCTTTAGAAACTCCAGGTACATCTCTCAGCCACTGTTGGCACCGCGCTCATCGAGAGTAGAGAAGATCAGATCAGGGGACAATGGTACGGTTTTTGCTCTGCTATTCGACATGTGTGAGTCGGGCGACATCAACGGATCCATCGTGTGCGTCAGGCCGGACGCATGCTTGTCACCCTTGTATAATGTGCTGATCACTGCCTATTACCCGAAAATAGAACTAGGGTATTGGACCCGTACAATCTACAGTTCCTCCACACCTGGGAGCTGGGAGGTGCCGGGCATCATCCGGAGGAAAAAACATTCCTTTATGTTCTGCAGTGAACCATCTCATATTATCGGCCTGCATTACTCAATATGCATCAATCGCGGGGGAGAATCCTATGATAGAGCCTATTCGGAGAATAGGGCAAACTAATCATGCGCCAAGGTTTTTTGAGATGGAACAAGAACTTATTATCTCTGCACTTCTATTGAATTTCAAGCAGGAAAGCTACTGCATCTCTCAAATGTTGTGTCGTTACTATTACTAAAGCATTTTGTGGAACTAATACTGATGTACTGGTACTTGTTTAAATCAAGGGCAGTAGATAGTCTCGCTTTTCTTTTGAAACATGTCCGTGTCACAATCTAGATGAGACTTGGGAATTTTGGGTTGCATACGGGGGTCACCCAGGCATTGATGTGAAAAGAAGGTACTCAAAGCATACTTGATCATCAGTTTTGCTTGCTCCAATGGTCGAGTGTGTTTGGTGAAAAGGACAAACTGATCGCGCGACAAGGTTTTTAGAGATGAAACAAAAACTGGTTCTCTCTGTACTGCTATTGTATTTCATTGTCTGTATTGCTGAATTGGTTACTTTTGAAATGATGTTGAATTGGTCAAGTGCTCATGAATATGAACTTCGAATCTGTTGATAATTTTTCTACCTTATTCTGTACTGCTAAATTTTGACATGAATAGCTGCCAAAAAGAATTATCGCTTTCCCCTCCCTCTCCGAGGTCTTTGTTTCGAATCTGGCCGAGCACATCACAATGCAATTTTTATTAACCAGGAGAAGAAATCTAGTAGCTCATTCGGCCCCTCTTTAGCAAAGAACATTTTTATTCGGTCTTTTCGGGGTCAGGGGACTGCTGACCACAGCCCAGTGAAATTTGAGAAAGGAGCCCATGGTGCATAGCCGAGAACATATTAATTCGGCCTTTTAGGTGTCAGGGGACTGCTCAACACAACCCACTAAAATTTGAGAATGAAGCCCATGGAGCCTGCCCTACAGAGTATAACCCATGTAGATCAGCCTATGTAGAATAGACAAACTCTTTTTAATTCGGCCTTTTGGGAATTGCCCCCCACCTCTCAAATTAAAAAACTCTGCCTACCCATGTTTTTAAGAAAATACTCCATTATGTGGTGTTTTATAAATTGATATGCTAGGAGAGCTGCCCTTTTATATTTAAAAAGAGATAAACATAGACACCTAAAATATTTTTAAGAAGACTAATACATAAATTGTAGTACTAATAAAAGTTTAATGATATTTATTATATAAATATCTTTGTTGTAGTGGCAACACACTCAGTTTACATTTATTTGATTTGAAGGTCTTTTGTTCGAATCGTATCTTGGATTTACATTTTTTTCTTCTAGCAATATCGCATTACGGAGAGGATGACATCACGGACCCACCAGCATGTAGCATCCCTAGAGTTTGTTTTGAGGGTGGGTTCGAAACAAAAGTTTAAATACTTGTACAGAGAGGCTTGCATCAGGGACCCACCAGACAGAACATACAAGGCTGCATTGAGGACCCACACGCTAGAACATGCTAGAGAGGCTGACATAAGGGCCCCAACAGTAAGACCATACACGGCTGCCATGGTGAAAACAGCGGACACGGCCGAAAAAAAGTCCATCATACACACGTTGCACTTAGAGAGAAGCTGACATGTCGGGCCTAGCAGGCCCAAGCATAGCCCATGAAATTAGCCTATCTGCCCTAAGCATAGTCCAATACCTTCAAATTCGGCCTTTTCATGGTCTTGTGGCCACCGACCGTAGCCCATTCAATTTAGGATTGAGCCCATGGAATATAAGCCATCACAAATAGGACATCCGCCCCGAGTTAGCCCAAAATCTTTTTAATTTGGCCTTTCTGAGCATTTTTTGTACTCTGAGGCTGACATCTGGGATCCAAAAAAATAGCCCAACATACACATGTTTCTTTCAAATAGAGGCTGTCCGCTGGGACCCCGCATAGACATGTTTCTTGCATAGAGGTGGTTGACATCTGGGACCGAGCAAGTTGCCAAGGTCAAAACAGCAGACATGGCCAAAAAAATTCCATCATACGCACGATTCATTTACAAAGAGGCTGATATGTGGGACCCAGCAGCGTGACCTTATACAGATATTGCATCGAGCAACGTAGCTAGTTCGAAATAGGGAGGCACGAGCGAGAAAAAAGTTCAGCATGTACACGTTTCTTTTAATGAGAGGCTGAAATGGGGGACCTAGCAGTGTGAGCAAACGGTAGATTCGTTGAGAAATGCTATCTAGTTCGGAACAGGGTAGCGCTAGAGAAGAAAAAAATTCCATCGTACCCATAATTCTTCTAATGTGAGGCTGACATAAGGGACCCACTAGCCTAAATAAACGGCTGATGCAGCGAGCAAAGATATCAAGTTCGGAACATGAAGGTGCTATAGAGGGTAAAAAATACATCATACACACGTTTCTTTTAATGAGATGATGACACGTGGGGCCCAACATCGTGATTAAATGGTAGATGCATCGAACAACGCTATCAAGTTCGGAATAGGGTAGCACGAGTGAAGGAAAAAAATCCATCATACACACGTTTCTTCTAATGAGAGGATGACATGTGGGGCTCAGGAGGTTGGTTAAACGGTAGATGCGTCGAGCAGCACTATCAACTCGGAACGGGGTAGCACCAGCGAAGGAAAAAATCCATCATACACACGTTTCTTCTAATGAGAGGATGATATGTGGGTCCCAAGAGGTTGATTAGACGGTAGATGCATCGAGCAGTGCTATCAACCTCGGAACAGGATAGCACGAGCGAAGGAAAAAAATTCCATCATACACATGATCCTTCTAATGAGAGGCTGACATGTGGGACCTTGCAGCTTGACTAAACGGCAGACGCCTCGAGCTACGTTATCGAGTTTAAATCCGGGAGGCGCGACTGAAAAGTATGGTCCACTAGAGACACTAACGTCTGGGACCCACACGCCTCAAAAGACTTCAGCGAGTCAACATCATGTGAGGAAACGAAAATCATGCTTCTGCTACGCGCTGGCCGAGCTTCCTCCATGTTTTTAGCAGATCCGTCGTAGTAGAGGGCCGCGAAACCGAAAAAAAAGTTATCCATCTGCCACGGTCGAGCCGAGAATTTCGTCGTGGAAGACGCGCCTTCTACGACGACCATCAGGCCAATTTGTTGTGGAAGGAAACTTTTCTTGTAGTGCGGAAAGGATGAATCAGACATTGTTGGACATGGTACGATCAATGATGAGTCAGACAGATATGCCCTTATCATTTTGGGGTTATTGTCTATAAACTATAGTGTTCACACTAAACAGAGTACCATCAAAGTTGGTAGAGATGTGGACTGATAAGAAGCCGAGCTTGTCTTTTCTTAATATTTGGGGTTGTGAAGCTTTGGTCAAGCGACTTTAGTCAGACAAGCTCATGGACAAGTCAGATAAGTGTATTTTCATGGGGTATCCGAGGGAAACCTTGGGTTACTACTTCTACAACCGAGAAGAGGGTGCTCAGAATGGAGTCTTCCTTGAGAAAGAGTTTCAAAGTTGGGGATTTAGTGGGATTATGGTGCATCTCGATGAAATTTGAGAGGAATCAACCAGTAGAGAGTCGACAAAAGCCTTGGAGGTTGAGCCGGTTGTGTTACTGAGTCAGCAGTTGGACCGACACTGCGAAGATCGGCCAGATTGTGAAGTGTTCGTGATGTGTTATTGTTGGACAGTGATGAGCCGGTAAATTATTCGGAAGCAATGATGGGATCCGATTCTGAGTTGTGGCTTGGATCCGTGAGATCCAAGTTAAAGTCAATGTATGAAAATCAAGTTTGAAACTTGGTTGATCTTCCAGACGGTGCAGAACCCGTCGAGTGTTAATGGGTCTTTAAGAAGAAAACTGATATGCATGTAAATATTTTTGTCTATAAAGCACGGCTTGTTGCGAAGGGATTCTAATAAGTTCAAGGAGTTGACTATGATGAGACTTTCTCACCCGTAGCGATGCTTAAGTCAGTTCGGATCATGTTAGCTATAACAACCTATTTCGACTATGAGATATGGAAGATGGATGTCAAGATGGATTTCCTTAATGGAAATTTAACCGAGGACGTGTATATGATACCGCCCGAGGGTTTTGTTGATCCAGCTAAACCTGACAAGGTATGCAAACTTAGGAAATCCATTTATGGGTTGAAGCAAGCATCTCAGAGTTGGAATATTCGCTTTGATGAGGTAGTCAAATCGTTTGGCTTCATCAAGAGTGATCATGATTCTTGTTTATACAAGAAGTTTAGTGGGAGCAAAGTAAACTTTCTGATCTTATATTTGGATGACATATTACTGACTAGACATGATGTCTAGACATTGCAACAAACCAAGGAATCATTGGAAAAGAGTTTTTCGATGGACTTGGGTGAGGAAACTTACATTCTAGGAATTTAGGTCTATAGAGATAGATCAAGGCGGCTGAGTCAGAGTATATATTTGGACAAAGTGTTGAAGAAATTCAACATCGAATCGTCTAAGAAGGGGTTCTTACCAATATCCCATGGTGTAAAACTAAGCTAGATTTAGTGTCCTTTGACGACTAATGATCGAAGTCGGATGAGTGTGATTCCGTATGCTTCAGCAGTCGGATCCATCATGTACCCTATGATTTGTACAAGGCATGATGTTTCCTATGCTCTAAGTGTTATGAGAAGATACTAGGCTGAATCTGGAGAAATGCACTGGTCAGCGACTAAAAATATCCTTAAGTACTTGAGAAGGACTAAGGATATGTTCCTAGTTTATGGAGGTGAGGATGAACTCAGTGTCAAGGGTTACACGGATGCGAGTTATCTTACTGACTCAGATGATTCTCATTCGCAATCTAGATACGTGTTTGTGATACACGGAGGGGCTGTGAGATGGAGGAGTTCCAAGCAAGAGACTGTGTCTGCTCTGAAAGGATCATATGGGCACCTAGAGGGGGGAGGGGGTGAATAGGTGCTACTTCAAATTTTACTCTATTTCAAATTAAGGTTTGACACAAAGGTAAATTCTCTAGATATGCAACTATGGTGAATTTACCTATATGTCTCACTTGCACAACTAACTAAGCAAGAACAAGATAAAGTAAGGTGCGGTAAAGGATAGAAGTAACCGAAGTGAAGCACGCGGGGACACAAGGATTATTTCCCACAGTTCCTTCCTTTTGAGGGGAAGTACGTCTGCGTTTGGAGAGGAGGTGGTATCAAACCACCAACGCAACGAAAGGCCTCCCTTGTTCTCTGATGAACCTCACCCCAAAGGGATCGATTCACCCATCCACTATATCGGCAACCTTCAAGGTGGAAGCCATCACCTTTACAACAAGTTTGGGGAATGCATCCACAACTGAATTGGAGGCTCCCGAATACAAGTAAGCTGTCACAACAATCAAAGACAAGCTTGAACCAAATCAAGAACTAGGGTTTCCAATGAAACACTAGAATAAGGGGCCCTCAAGTGAATGAGGGGGAATGGAAATCTCTCTCGGTGAAGCTCTAGATCAAGGACTCCTGCTTCGATTTTCCAAGGATCAAGGACTTTGGATGGTTGTAGATGGAGTTCTTGTTGATTTGGTGGCTCTAGGGTTAGGGTTCTTCTCTTCTGAAAACGAGCAACAACTTAAGGTAGAAGAAGGGGCCTTTATATAGGCCCCTCCCAGAAATGTAGCCATTCGAGCCACTTAACCCGGACAGTCTAGTTGAATCGACACGGACTCTCCAGCCCGACCGGACACTCTGGCCACAGTGCAGCGGACATTGTGGCCCGACAAAGAATCCGGCCAGAGTCCGGGCAGTGTCCAGGTAGAGTTTGATTTGGGTTACTAAATGTCCACACCCTCCGAGGAATCCTTCGGGCCGGACACTCTGGCTGACACCAGCTGGACATTCCGGCTATTAGGATACTCCGGCTGAAATCATGGGACCCTCTTTTCCTTAAGACATGATAATGATATTTTTAGGTAATATAGATATATCCTGAAACATTTCAAGCAGATTAAAACCATCCTAGTGTTGTCAACAAACATCAAGACAAAATGAAGGGCACAAATGCCCTTTCAATCTCCCCCTTTTTGGTGTTTGATGACAACCCAAGGATTTGCATATATGATAATCAATAAGCATAGCAACAAACACTTTACAAATTATAGGAAGGCTCCCCCTAGATGTGTGACTATTTTAAATGTGCATTTGAATATAAGATCACACAACCTAGAGTTTACACCCTCACTAGAATTTATAACCACAATGGTACGGCATGATCTTAATAAGGATAGACAAATAACTAGGCATCCCATGGTTTTTAATGAAATAACGATACCGGGTACCCATGTCTTACCACACATGACAGACAATGGAGTTCAACATATGACAAAGTACATAACCGAATAGACATAAAGACACAAGCTTCCAAGAGGCAAATTGAGATAACGTGAAGCTTGTGTACCCATGCAAATCCCAAGTGGCAACCTAATATGGCCACTTCTCCCCCTTTGCCATCAAGACACCAAAAAGGGAAAAGAGCACTACGAAAGCATCCCAACCAATACTAGCCACTATAGTCATCATCCTCATCCTCATCATCATCATAATCCTGAGCAGTCGACTAGCCGTGAGGGCGAGAAGAGGAAGACACATCCTCAAACATGGACCAATCCACACGCCCTGGCTCTAGTGACCATAAGAGAGTGTCCCATCATAAACCTGCTGAGATGACTCAACATCCATGGGCTGGTTGATCTTCTTGAGTTCCTTCATGACATTCCGGTTGGCCTTGTAGGCATCATACTGACCATAGAAGATGTCAATGTTCTAACACAAGAGCAGTCTCTGCCACTAGGAAGCCTTCTTCACCTTCTTGTGCACTTCCCCTCTAGAGGTGTTGAAGCGATATACATTGCTAGCATGCTTCATGCGAGGACCACGGGTCATAGCCTCCTGCACCTCCTCAGACCCATCACTGCCATCGTTATCAAATTCATCCACATCCTCATCCTCAAAGACATCGCGGGGTGGGGGATAACCACGGGGTACCCGAGAGGAAGGAGCCCCTTCCTCTGAATCCCGGCAGGCTTGTGTGGCAGAAGGTTGTTGTAAAGCAGAGGAGTAGCTGGAGTGTGGGCAACAATAAGCTTCATCACATATGGGGCATAGAGAGGGATCTTCTTGTCCATAATGCACTTGTACAAGTCTTGATATATAAAGTCCATGACATCAATAGCACCACCATCATGGTCAGGACCGAGAATAAACACAGAGTGAGCATGAGCCATGTGGTTGATTTCAGCACCTCACATTTCATCCTTGTTACCTGCCTTTCGAGTGAGAGTGTGGCGAAACATGCAAAGCAAAATGTTGTAGAGAAGCTTCATGTTGGTGGTTTGACCACATATACCACCCTGAGAATAGATAGGAGCTAACCTTGCCTTGTCGTAGGATTGACCATGAATATGCATTCTTTCACCACTAGGATCATTAGGGTTGAAGGGTAAACCAAGAATGCCAGTAAATTGCACCAAATCGGAACAACATCTGCTAGTGCCAGAAATCCACTCTAAGGGAACATCCACAGTGTCACCAAAACAATAGTGGCATAAAACTGCTGAACCAACTCAATGTTGTAGTCTTCTCTTACTTGAAAGATGGTGTGTAGTCCCATCTTCTCGGTAACCCACTGACCATCCTGAAAGTAGCTATGAGCATGCAACTTCTCAATCTACAACCATTGCATGGGGCACATAGGAGTTCTGAACCCACCATACACCTCTGAATAGATGAGGAATTGTTCATTCCTCCAGAACCGATCATCAGGAGAGTTGCGTGGTAGAGAATAGAACTGCTAGAGCCTCATCTCCACATACTCTTCAGTCCCCAAATCTGCCAAGGTAGTCAAAGCTTCAAATTTCATGCGCTTGGCATCATCCCTTTTCGGCTTTCTTATATTCTCTTATTTTGCTACAACACGATCATGTGTAGATTGCCTAACCATAGATGGATCCACATAAACATCTCTCTCTTCATTGTAAGAACCGCGATGATGACTAGATCGAGACCGGCGAGGATGAGAACCAACTATGAAATCAGAGGAGGAAGATAGCATTGGGGGTAAGCACATTTGTCCAGGAGATAGTAACAAGATAGCAGCAATCAAAGGAATACTGGACTGCACAGGTCGAATCTTCCCGGACTGTCCGGAGTAATCACCCTGGAGACTCCGCCTGACCCGGACATTCTGGTGCGAAAGCACCGGACATTCTGGCCACATCAGAATGTCGAGCCCATACACACCGGACATTCCGGCTGGAGTCATGGCGATTTTTGGCACAGTGTGGGAAGGCTCAGCCAGAGCAGATCGACATTTATAAAACTATTGCTAGGGGGAACATTGCACGCAGGAATGATATAGGCATGGATTATAGCAAAATGTGGTCCTCCAAACCTCATCCAGGGCATGCCTAGAGGATGAGAGGGAGAGGGGCACTTTACCAGCATCCATGGTGGTCTTCACCGGAGGGGAATCGGTTCCAGCGGTGAAGGGAAGGACTTGATGGCGACAGCGGCAAGATCCGGGATGGGGAAGCCCTCCCGGTGGTGCTCTAGGTCAGGGGGAAGCAGTTGGAAAGGAAGAGGGAGTCAGGGAGGAGAATGAGGACTGAACCGTCCACTTCTCCCCGACCCCCTTTTTCGAGTTTGAGACTGCTCGGGCTGGAGTGTCCGTGCAAAATACACCGGAGAGTCCGGCCTGACCGGATTGTCTGGTGCAAACCAAGTGGAGAGTCCGGTCCAGCCGGACACTCCGGTTGGTTCAGAGCGGATAGTTCGGTCCCTTCGACCAGAGACACCAGGGACAAATATGTGGACAAATGTGTGGCAAGATGAGCATGTTTTAAGGTAAGAATAGGCCTGGGATTTTGAGAAGCACACTGGGGAGAGCATAAAGTCAGAGAATCCAAATAAATGTCCAATAAAGCTCCTGATAAGATCAAACCAAAAACCAACTCTTCGTAATGAAGAGGGCGGTGGCCTAGGCCACCATGTAAGAGTGTGAGGTATGAAACCGCGAAGAATTATCCTAGGGTTCATAACCTCTACTCATCAATGAAGCTCACATATCACAAATGATATTAAGAGAATTGATTTTCTTAATTTTGGCATTATGGGGGGAGGGATAGCCCAATAGATTAGGACCGCACTCCCCCTGTGTCCATCCCTACACCTAAACCACATAATGATCAAGTAATAGGTGTGTATGCAAGATGATCAAGTCAAACTTCTTGAATCTACGATATTTAGCTCATTCCTCAAATAACAAAATCTCGCTTCATCAAGTGGCTTTGTGAAAATATCTGCAAGTTGGTCTTTGGTTGACACATAAGACAGCTCAATATCTCCTCGGGCAACATGATCTCTAATGAAATGATGACGGGTATCAATATGCTTAGTTCTAGTATGATCCACTGGATTGTAGGAAATTTTGATAGCACTTTCACTGTCACATAAAATAGGCACTTTGTCACAACGGACACCATATTCCTTTAGAGTTTGCCTCATCCATAACAATTGAGTGCAAGCACTAGCTGCAGCCACATATTCAGCCTCGGCGGTGGAGAGAGATATACAGTTCTGCTTTTTAGAGGACCAACACACCAAGGACCTACCAAGGAATTGGCAAGCCCCGGAGGTTGATTTTCTATCATCCTTATCACCAGCCCAATCCGAATCAGTGTATCCACAAAGAGAGAATGTTGAGCCCCAAGGATACCATATACCATAGTTTGGGGTATGAACCAAATATCGAAAGATTCTTTTGACTGCCATCAAGTGGCTTTCTTTAGGAGATGCTTGATATCTTGCACACAGTCCTACACTTAACACAATATCGGGTCTAGATGCACATAGGTAAAGCAAAGAACCAATCATGGATCGGTATATCTTTTGATCAACACTTTTACCATTTGGGTTAAGTTCAAGATGAGTCTTGGTTGCCATGGGAGTTGGAGCTCCATTTAGATTCTTCACGTTGAACCTCTTGAGCATGTCTTGGGTATATTTGGCTTGATTGAAAAAGGTTCCTCCTGTTATTTGTTTGATCTCAAAAACAAGAAATACCCTTAACTCCCCCATCATAGACATCCTGAACCTGTCAGTCATAACCTTCGAGAATTCATCATTAAAAGCTTTTTTAGACGAACCAAAGATAATATCATCAACATATATTTGGCAAATGAAAAGCTCCCCATTAACCTTCTTAGTAAAAAAAAAGTGGGATCAATTTCCCAACCTCAAATCCACGGTCTAATAACAACTCTCTAAGGTGCTCATACCAAGTACGTGGAGCTTGTTTAAGTCCATAGATCACCTTATCAAGTTTGTAGACATGGTTTGGCAAGTTGGGATCCTCAAAACCCAGGGTTGCTTAACATAAACCAACTCATGCAATGGCCCATTTAGAAAATAACTTTCCACATCCATTTGTTGTAATTTAAAGTTATGATGTGCAGCATATGCAAGAAGGATACAGATGGACTCAAGGCGAGCCACAGGAGCATAAGTCTCTCCATAATCAATGCCTTCAATTTGAGAGAACCCTTGAGCTACTAATCTTGCCTTGTTCCTTACAACAATACCATGTTCATCTTTCTTGTTCTTGAATATCCATTTAGTGCCAATAACATTGTGGCACTCTTTGGGTTTTTCTACTAACCTCCATACTTTGTTTCTCTCGAAGTTGTTGAGCTCTTTGTGCATTGCTTCTAGCCAATCAGAGCATCCCAAACTTTATTTGGCTCCACCATGGATATATGAGCTTGGTGCTCACCAAAGTGCTTTAGTTGAGCTCAAGTGGGAATTCCACTCCTTAGTTCACCGAGAACATTCTCTAGAATGTGTTCTCTTCTTTCTAACATTCTGTCCACTCTAGCTTTGCGACGAGTTTTGATCTCCTCGTTGTTCCTTGCAGGAGTCTCTTTATCATTCTGGTCCTCGTCTTGACCATTAATTTGACCTTGATCAACTATGGGTTCAACTTCATCCACATGAGGTAATGATTGATCTTGGTCCTGATCAGTCAAGTTACTTGACAGTCTTTGAGATGATCTTGTATCTACCTTGAGCAACTAACTGTGCTGGGCTAGTCAATCCCGTCAGTGGAGAGAGTGGACAATTAAGCCTAGCGCATTCAGCCTGATCATCATGAAGAGGGTTCTTAGCTTGTCTTTGGCTTGGGCCATCATTGCCCTCAATGGTGGGAGCTTGTTGAAGTTGTGAAGATGAGGGCTCCACATGACTAGAGCATAGTTCTTATCGATCTGCCACAAGGGGTTCCTCAATGGGGCGGATGAATCCTGCGCCCATTCTTCTTATGGCATCTTGAGGTATTTCATCATCTAAATCATAAAAATCAACATGCCCCACTTGGGGGCCATCATATTCTTATAAAACCACACTACAAGATTCTAGACGATTCCGGAGAGTTTATCATAAATTCTATAAGTGTGGGAATCGAGACAATAGCCAACATTTTATATGGAATTTTGATCAATTCTCTGCGGAGGTAGAGGCGGTTTGATGCATGGCATGTGTTGGAGATTGCCTCCGCCCAGTAATTGTATGGAGACTTAAACTCAGCCAACATGGACATTGCCATATCTATTAAAGTCCCATTCCTCCTCTCAGCTACACCATTTTGTTGAGGGGTATATGCTGCAGAATATTGATGTTTTATCCCCTCATCACTAAGAAAACCATTTAGAGTGTAGTTCTTGAACTCGGTGCCATTGTCACTTCTTATTGTTAGCATGGGCAAATTTTATTGATGTTGAACCATATTGACGAAGTCAATCAAATACTATTGGGTCTCACTCTTCAACTTGAAGAAATAGCCCATGAATATCTTGAGTAGTCATCAATAATAACCAAGCAATATTTCTTCCCACCAAGGCTAGCATGAGATGGAGGACCAAAAGGATCCACATGAAGGAGCTCCAAGATCCTTTTTGACTTTATAATATTATTTGGCTTGTGGGGAGCATCATGCATTTTCCTTCAACACAAGCCCTATAAACACGATCTTTGGCAAAACAAACATTGTCCTTTAGTCCCACAATGTGGCCACCCTTGTGAAGGCTTTGCAAAGTTCTCATATTGACATGGGTGTAACACCCCCAGGATCAGGGTTAAACAACTCCAGACCTTAGCCTGACATAAGCTTAACCTAGACCTCGAGGATATCCAGTGAGAAATCGGTAACACAACAGTAACCCTGCGACACAAAAATTATTACAGCAAGCTCATAACTGAGCGAAGAACCAAAATATTACAAGCAGAGGTCACTGACCACAAACATCAACCAACGGAAGGTAAATTATGCTATTAAGTATAACAAACTTAACAAATGGCCTAAGAGGCCTGAAGCATAACGATGACGTCCTAGCGCATAGATTCCAGGCTATCGGCTGGGAACCCCAAGCTACTCGTCAGTGTCAATGTCGTACGAAACACGTCTTCAGGGGAACACTTACTCTGCTACAAAAGTATCAACAAAGCAAGGGTGAGTACAGGCTGTACTCCACAGGACTTATGGCTGGTGGGGTTATTTTGCATAAAGCCATCTTTGTTTATAAAACAAGAGGGATAAGAAGCTCGTCTACTTAGAATATTTTATAAGGGGATAAGAGAGCGAAACCTCCAAAGAATTGATCATCATATTGATATCCACCAAAGTAATCCTCATCTCACAACTAGGATCACCCCCTCGTACCCATGAGGAAGCATCCTTAAGCACACATTCATCTGCCAAGTTTTACGATTAGGTTAAAGTTCTCTATGATCTTCATATCCGTTCCCAAGTCGTCCATAACCGTGGACACGGCTTTTCAAAAAGATTTAACCCTGCAGGGGTGTACAACTTTACCCATACGTACCAACCAACTCTTAATGCCACAATGATTAGCCCTCTTCCTTGGAAGGCCAACAGAGGGTGGTTGGACATGACCTTTACCTTGCTTTCGCCGAGACCATGAGACACGCCCTAAGGATGGTTCTGCCGGAATGGGTCAAATCCCAAAGTCGGTCCCTAGAGATGTGGGCGAGGTTGGTTTACCAGGGGCACCATCGACCCCAAACAACCCCGACCACGCTTACCTACCTGTTATGATGCACCTTCACCCACCAAATCTTTGCAAAACATTTTCTATGCATATGTCGAATGGAACACCCAAACTATGTGACTCATGGAATCTACTAGGCAAGTTAGTTACTCGTGAGGTTTTCTAGGCCCTGTGTGGTTGTACGCTCGTCTTGGTTCAAGAGGCTAGAACCCGGGTCCTAGTGGTGGCGAGCATGGGACTATAAAAACCACATCCCACCGTGGCCTCCCATACAAGCCTTAGCATGTTTAACCTTTACCACTGATCTTACCTCATCAGTAAACCTTGTTCTCCTGTGATACTAGATTCTCTACATTTGGGACATCTTCTGGGTGAACTAGCACTGACGGCTAAGCATGGCTAAGAAAGACACAGATATAAGCTCTAGAAGTGCTCACAAGCAAAACCTAGTTATGCTAGGAGCAGTGGATCAGGTAATATAAGCTCAAAGGGAGTAATGCAATAGATAGGATACTCTATCTATCGATAAAAGACCATAGTAGAATCATATGCAACATGGCCATAATGAAATACTTTCAAAACCATAGGATTGTATAATGGTGGGGCTATGCTTGCCTTGTTTGTTGATACCCAGATATAGATCTTCAGAAGCCTTGTACTTGACTTGGTTACAGTTGGTCAAGTATTGTTCGTCGATCTTCGATGGTGTTAACCTCGGTCTTTGATCTTGATCTCGATATCATATTCTATAAGAAAGAAGCGAACACCAGAAAGAAAGGGAAAATAACAATCAACGCATGGCATCAATGCAATGCTCAAGCAAGGATGATGATATGACAAGTTATTTAGAGTTGAAATGTAACCCTGAAGCATGCTTGATCATTTTAAACAGGGTCCGAAGGGTAGAAACCCTAGGACAGGGGAACCCAGGACACCTGTGAGGGGTTGATTTAGTTTTCTAATGAAACTTGTACTTAAAGTTGCTTAACAATGCATGCTTTTGATGGTAAAGTGTAGATCTTGTTTTTCTCAACATGTTGATATATTATACACATTTTTCTGGCTTATAGATAATTACTTATTGAATTTACAAGATTATAACAATTTCTGGAATTATTAAAACAATTTAAAAACCTTTTATTGCGTCATGCTGACGTCAGCAGGGGACGAGGACATTTCTCATCGGGGAAGTGTCTAGCCGAAGTGGCTGACACGGGGGCCCTAGGCCACCTCAGCTGCCACGTGCGTAGAGGCGGGACCGGCCGGGTTTGACTGCGGCTGATCGCGCACGCTGGCGTCAGAATGATGTCAGCACGATGTCACACCGACGGCCACCTCCCAGTCAGTGATAGGGACGGCGATGGAGGGCTCGTGCGGAACTACGGTTTGGCTCGTGCGAACCGCGAGGACATGGTGAACCTAAATCTAGCGGCACCGCTACCCAAAGGGAAACGGAGAATGGCCAGCGACAAGGCCGAGTGGCGACACTTGTAGAGAAGCGGCGGGCGGCGGATACAGCAAGCAATCGAGGCGGAGAGAGGGTGCTTGAGCACCAGAAGCTCACCCTAGAGCGGTTGGTGGCGACGGCGAGGCGGGGTGCAGTCGGGAATGACGGCGATTAACGACGAAGGTGGAGACTGGAGTCAGGGAAGACGGTGATCTTGGCGACGATTGGAGGCGAGAGGCACCGATTCCTTTGATGGTGTGAGGTTGTGCAACACAGCGGAGGTCGTGGGTGCATCGACTTGGCTCGGGGCAGCCTCTAGAAGTGGCGCGATGCGGTGACTAGTGGCAGTTAGGGTTTGGGTCCGTGTGCGGGGCGAGAAAGAGGTCGCTGGGGCGAGAGAGAGTGGATGAGGGTGATAGAGATGTGCCCAGGGTAGTCTTATACATCTCCACGCGACGACGAACGGTGGCGGCATCGCCAGGCAGCTGCTTGGCATCGGGGACGACGACGACAACAACCGAAGTGGTATTGTCCCTAGACCTAGGTGGGCTACTGTTGGGCCGCGGGAGCTGCACGTGAGCGACAGATAGATAGAGGAGGGAGGAGAGATGGGCTGGTTTGGTTAGGCTGGTGGCTCCATTTTTTTAACTAAAACCTTTTTCCTTTTTTTAATTTCTGGTTTTCCATTTGTATTTTATTTCCATACATGTTTTAGGTATTTCAAAAGTACTAGAGGATTTGTAAAATATGGATATACTGTAGGGGCCCTTTAATCAATTTGGGCTCCATAAGTTTTTTTGAGTTTTCAAAAATATTCAAAACCGTTTGAATTCATTTTATAGAGAGGGGAAAATAGCTAGGGTTAGGGTTTTGCATTAGTTCTTTTTGCATGCATTTTTATTTCTTAGCATAATAATGATGCTCATGAATGCACAAACAATCCTAATTAAGATTAACTAGAATTGGGTGTTACAATGGGCTAGTCGGCGATGCCATAACCAACCCACATCGGACTTTCTGAATAAGCACATCGCACTTGTAGTGGTTTTCCCCGAAAAGTCTACCACATAGAAGCCATTTTCAACATACCCAACAAAAGTGACCTTTAGAGACTTGCTCCACAATAGGACCACTATATCATTATCAATAAAGACGGCGAAACCCATCTTGCCTAGGGCATGGATAGAAAGTAGCCAAGGGTCTCAACAAGCATGACGTCCATGCGAGTAACATTATGTGCAACCACAACTTTGCCAAGACCCATTACCTAAGATTTTGATTTATCGGCATATGTGACGGTTATGTGATCTTGATTTTCCCTTATCTCTGACATTATTGTCTTGCTTCTGGTCATATGACTTGTGCATCCGCTATCAAGCACCCACTTTGACCCGCTGGAAGAATAGTTCTACAAGAGATCAAGCTAGTTTTTAGGTACCCATTTTTCAATGGGTCCTCTCTTGTTAGTGACAAGGGTCTTTGGAACCCAAATAGACCAAGCAATATAACCATCATATGGACCAACATATTGTGCATAAACATCACCAAAAGAATTACGGATTAATACATAGTGAGGGTTACCACTTCCCGCAAAGTCATCATGTGACATAGTTTTGCCACTTTGGGTATTACTACCCATAATGGTCTTATCTTTTGGTTGAGAAGGCTTGGCCTTCTTCTTCTTGTTGTTATTTTTCTTATTGGCTTTTTAAACATAGGCAAGACCTATTTTCTCATTATTTGGCCTTTGTTTACTTAAGAGGTCATTAAGAGACTTGTTACCTTTTGGGAAGGCTGCCTTTGAAAGCCCCCCTTCAACCTAGCATTTTCTTCAAGGATATTTGTACTACTAGGGGATGGAAATGCTAGGTGAAGAAACTTTAGTCAATTGAGTTTGAAGTTGTTCACTTGACTTTGTGAGGGTCATGCGATCACTTTCCAAGACCTGGTGAGCCTTGCTAAGCTTCTCATACTCCTCGGCAAGTTTGTCATGAACAACACCAAACTCAATCTTATCCTTTTTAGCCTTTTTGTATTTAGCAATGGCATGATTACATTCCTTAATGAGTTTAGCAATAATTCGATCATTTACCTCATCAAGGCCTTCAAGTTTTTCTTCAAGAGACACCCTAGTCTCTTGTTCTTCTTCTATAGCATTAGTTAGAGCGTCCATCTCAAGTAGATGCTCTCTCCCAAGCTTACATCTCTCATGTAGGAGCTCTTCTGTGTGAGCAAGTTGGTTCAAGAGATTTACAAAATGCTTCTTATTCTCCCCTTGCAAGTCACACATGTAAGCATCAAAAGTAACTAATTCTTCCTTCACCTCAAGAGTTATATCATCATTCAAGTCATCATTGATACTAGAGGTGGAGATATGAGATGGTGTTACCTCCGATGCTCTTGCCATAAGGCAAGTGTTGCTCTTGTTGGAGGTGTTCTCATTTGGGGAATCGAAGAGGGAAAAGGTAGATGTAGAGGTAGTGGCAATGGCAGACACCATTTGTTGCTTCTTCTTCTTCTTCCTCCTCACCATAGGAGGAGAAATCTTCATGTGATATCAATGCAATGTCACCATACTTCCTGTTGGTGGCATTCTTATTGTAGAAAGGCTTCTTGAAAGGGGCCTTTGGATTTTTCTTCAATATTAGGGCACCACCATTGTCTTCTCTCTTCTCATGAGGGCATCCGGAAACAAAATGATAGCGGTCTCCACAGTTGAAGCAAGTTCTCAATCTTGAAGCATTTTCTTTTCTACCACTTGGGTTGCTTCTTCGTTGCATCTCCATCTTGGACCTTGCGGGATCTTTCCAAGAATTTCTAGCATAGAAATCCATGTATTCAGCATGAGCAACCTTGAGATCTTAGGGGTGGCTCATAGAGAGTGCATCATCACTTCCTTCTTCTTCATCATACTCCACAACCTTGGCCTTCAAGGCAAGATTGACACCACTACTCATTCCAATAGCACGAGCATGGGCATCTTTGGCATTCTTGGCAGCAACCTTGAAGGTGGCCATCTCTTGCATAACTTCATTGGAGGTCATGAGATGGTAGTTTTGTCTTCCTTGGAGACTCTTCAAGTCAGTGGGCTCGAAGGGCATGAGCGCACTCACATACTTCCTCTTGATCCAAGCATCATCAGTGTGAATGGCACCAACATTTCTGAAGGCGGTGGCTATGGATTTGAGTCTTCGATACATGTCTTCATGATCGTCACCATCATTCATAAAGAAACCTTCAACTTCATTTGTTAAGGCATCATATCTATTTCTTTGCATGCTCGCATTTCCAACAAACAAGTCAATGAGAGCATCCCAAGCATCCTTGGCGGTATTGTAGTGCTCAATGTGTGGAAAGTCCTTTGGTCCCACCCCAAGTTGAATCATGTGCAAAGCGGTGGCATTGAGTTGACTATTGACCACTTCTCTTCTTGTCAAGTTGGTTGGATCCTCAATCTTGAGTCCATATTCAATGATGTTTCACAAGTCAATGCAAGAGCTGTCCACATGAGATTTCATTAAAACTTGCCATTGATCAAAAGTATGTGCAACTAACTTAGGTGAGTCACCTCTATTATTTATATGGGGATGAGGGATCGGAGGGTCAGGGGAGTACCATCCGGGAACCGCATGGTGCTCTTCCTTCCCATCACCCTTTTTTGGTGGTGGAATTATGTTCATCCCCCACCACTTCACCTATTGGCTTGGCTGGAGCGTTTGCCTTAGGTTAGGTGGTGGTTTCTCTTTAGAGGGAGGTGGTGAGGCTGTCTTTTCCTTAACAAGTAGCTCAACAAGTTGACGCAACTGTTGGATTTCGTTGCCCAAGGTAGAGCTCAAGCTTGTTTCCAACTTCTTGAGATCTACCATGGTCACCGAGGTGCTAGCCTCACCCTCTCCCTCATCTTCTGGTTTGCCCATATTCTCTTAGGCGGTTCAGCCCGAATAAAGAGTCGAGGCTCTGATACCAATTGAAAGGATCGTATGGGCACCTAGAGGGAGGGTGAATAGGTGCTACTTCAAATTTTACTCTTTTTCAAATTAAGGTTTGACACAAAGGTAAATTCTCTAGATATGCAACTATGGTGAATTTACCTATAGGTCTCACTAGCACAACTAACTAAGCAAGAACAAGATAAAGTAAGGTGCGGTAAAGGGTAGAAGTAACCGAAGTGAAGCACACCCGGACACAAGGATTTTTTCCCGCAGTTCCTTCCTTTTGAGGGGAAGTATGTTTGCGTTTGGAGAGGGGGTGGTATCAAACCACCAACGCCACGAAAGGCCTCCCTTGTTCTCCGATGAACCTCACCCCAAAGGGATCAGTTCACCCTTCCACTATATCGGCAACCTTCAAGGTGGAAGCCGAAACCTTTACAACAAGTTCGAGGCACACATCCACAACTGAATTGGAGGCTCCCGAATACAAGCAAGCTGTCACAAAAATCAAAGACAAGCTTGTAAGAACCAAATAAAGAACTAGGGTTTCCCATGAAACACTAGAACAAGGGACCCTCAAGTGAATGAGGGGGAAATGGAAATCTCTCTTGGTGAAGCTATATATCAAGGACTGCTCCTTCAATTCTCCAAGGATCAAGGACTTTGGATGGTTGTAGATGGAATTCTTGTTGATTTTGTGGCTCTAGGGTTAGGGTTCTTCTCTTCTAAAAACGAGCAGCAACTCAAGGTAGAAGAAGGCGCATTTATATAGGCCCCTAGAAATGTAGCCGTTAGAGCCACTTAACCCGGACAGTCCGGCTGAATCGAGACGGACTGTCCGGCCTAACCGGACACTCCGTCCACAGTGCACCGGACACTCCGGCCCGGCAAAGAATCCGGCCAAAGTCCGGGCAATGTCCGGGTATAGTCTGATTTGGGTTACTGAATTTCCCCACCGTCTGAGGAATCCTTCGGGCCGGACACTTCGGCTGACACCAGCCGGAAATTCTGGCTAGGCTGGATACTCTGGCTGAAATCTGCCGGACAGTCCGGCGCATGCTTGATTCTGCACAGAAAAATCGTGGGACCCTATTTTTCTTAAGACATGATAATGATAATATTCTGCATGTAATATAGATATATCCTGAAACATTTCAATAGCAGATTAAAACCATCCTAGTGTTGTCAACAAACATCAAAACAAAATGAAGGGCACAAATGCCCTTTCATGCTCTATGACAGAAGCTGAGTATATTGCCGCGTCGGAGGCGGGAAAGGAAGCCGTTTGGATGAGGACCTTCCTCATGGATCTTGTGTGGTTCAAGGCTCGTCCAATCCGTTAGACGTGTATTGTGACAACAATCGTTCTATTGCACATGCCAAGGAACCTAGACAATACTAGAAGAACAAACATATACTCATGCGTTACTACCTAATTCGGGAATTTGTCGATCATGGTGATATCAAGATATGCAAGGTACACACGGATGCAAACATTGCGGATCCATTGACAAAGCCGCAGCCGCAGCCGAAGCATGAGGCACACCTGAGAGCTATGGGCATTAGATGGCTACACATGTGATGTCGGATGATTGACTCTAGTGCAAGTAGGAGACTGTTGGGAATATGCCCTAGAGGCAATCACTTATGATGTTATTCACGATGTATTCATAAAGTTATTATATTGTACTTGTATGAACTACTAATGTGTATCATTGAATATGTGATTCGATTATAGAACTATATATTCATGTTGTTCATCCTAAATTTCGTTGGTCGTTGAGGTTGTGCTGGACATACAACTTAGACTAATGTGAAAGTCGGCTGATGACTCGGTTCCACTTGTCATGGGCATGGTGATGCTATTCTGACTTACACAGATTCGGCTAAAGAATTTAGAGAGTCTGACTGACCCATATTGAGATACAACAAACAAGTCGTCATTTTTATGTCTAAATCAATGTAATCCTTAGACCTGAGGTTATTGCACAATCCGAGTTGTGTATTGATACGTTCCTAACATATCTATAATTTTTGATGTTCCATGCTTGGTTTTATCTACTTTCTTATGTTTTTTCCATACTTTGGAGTACTTTATATACACATTCTTGGACTAACATATTAACAAGAGCCACAGTGCAGTTGCCTGTTTTCTGCTGTTTTTGGTTCCAGGAAAGTCAGAAAATGAACATTCTCGGAATTGGACGGGACAAAAGCCAAACTCAGTTTTTCACCAAGGGACACACGGAGCCAGAATACGAGACGGAGAGGGGCCAGGGGGCCGCCACAC
Organism: Avena insularis; assembly: GCA_023614405.1. NCBI lineage: Eukaryota > Viridiplantae > Streptophyta > Magnoliopsida > Poales > Poaceae > Avena > Avena insularis. The sequence goes on along the minus strand of CM042686.1, from coordinate 416,236,899 downwards.
CACCTAGCCACACGGCCAAGCCTAGCATACGCCAGGGGGTGGTCTAGCCGCCTCGAGCACCCCCTCGGCCTCCCCTTTTTCCTATAAGATGCCTCCGATACAGAAACCCTAAGTACCCGATCAAAATTACACAAAAGAGTCTGTAGCTGCCGTCATCTCCATCCCTAGATCAGGAGGGATCTGAAGCTCTTCCCAGCACCCTGTCAGAGGGGAGAATTCACCCTAGAGGCCTTCTTCATCACCATGCAAGCCTCCGGTGTGATGCGTGAGTAGTTCATCCTTGGACTACGGGTCCATGTAGTAGCTAGATGGCTGGTTCTTCTCATTTGTGCTATCATGTTTAGATCTTGTGAGCTCCGTTCATGATCAAGATAATCTATTTGTAATCCTACATGTTGTGTTTGCGGGGATCCGATGGATATTGAGATACTATTTCAGATTGATTATTGATTATATCATGTCTTTGTTATTTGTGATCTTGCATGCTTTCCGTTGTTAGTATCTATCCTGGCCAAGTAGATGCTAGCAACTCCAAGAGTTAGTATTTATGCTCGATAGTGGGTTCATGCCTCTAGTAATCTGGGGAAGTGACAGAAATCTCTAAGGTACTAGATGTGATGTTGCTACCAGGGAGAAAACAACAATCCTTTGTTCATAGAACAATCGTATTGTTTACTTTACACGCATTGCGTAATGCAATTATCTGTTGCTTGCAACTTAATACTAGAGGGGGTTCCGATGATAACCTGAAGGTGGATTATTAGTCATAGATGCAGTTGGATTATAGTCTATGTATAATGTTGTAATGCCCAATCGAATCTCAAAGGAGTCAAGATGATTAGTATATGCATGTATTGCTTTCTCGATGTTTGTCAATTGCCCCATTGTAATTTGTTCGCCCAACATGTTATCTATCTTAAGGAGAGCCACCACTAGTGAACTATGGACCCCGGTCCTTTCTTTTATCATCAATCTACAACTGTTTACTGCTTTTTGTTTACTTTCTGCAAACTATTACTTTCTTCCACACAATATGTTTAATCCTTTATTTTCAGCAAAACTGGTGAGATTGATAACCTCACTGTAAGTTGGGGGAAAAGTTTTGTGGTTGTGTTGTGCAGGTTTCCACGTTGCTGCAGGCACCGGTAGTGCGCCCAACCAAAGTCCAGCTAGCAACACCTTGGAGGTGTTTCCTTGCTCCTACTGGATTGATAACCTTGGTTTCATAACCGAGGGAAAACTTACTGATGTACTCATCATACCTTCCTCTTGGGGTTCCCCAACGAGCTCGTTAAAACACGAGTCAGCAAGTATATTTTCTGGCGCCGTTGCCATGGAGTCAAGGACATCTTTACAAGGGGAGTCCCTCATAACCAATCTCTTTACTTTGTTGTTTTTGTTTTGCTTAGTTTAATTTTTGCCTTGTTTGCGTGTTTCTTTATCAAAAACACAAAAAAAAATAAGTTTTACTACTTTGCTTTCTTTGCTAAAAACACAAAAAAAATGACTACTCTTGAAAATACTAAGTTGTGTGACTTCACTAGCACCAACAACAATGAGGCTACTTTCTTTCAAATTAAACCTGCTTTACTCAATCTTGTTATGAGAGAACTATTTTTTGGTACTAGTAATGAAGATGCTGCTGCTCACCTAAATAACTTTGTTGAACTTTGTGAGATGCAAAAGCATAGGGATATAGATGGAGCTATTATTAAGCTTAAATTGTTTCCTTTCTCTTTGAGAGGAAAAGCTAAAGAATGGTTGAATTCCTTAACTAGAAATAGTATTGATTCTTGGACTAAATGCAAATATACTTTCATTGGAAAATACTATCCTCCTGCTAAGATTATATCTATGAGAAGTGAAATAATGAAGTTTAAACAATCTAATCATGAACATGCTGCTCAAGCTTGGGAAAGAATGAAATCTTTGGTAAAGAATTGTCCCACTCATGGACTAACCGCTTGGATGATTATCCAAACCTTTTATGCAGGATTGAACTATTCTTCAAGAAATCTACTGGATTCTGCGGCTAGAGGTACCTTTATGACCATTACTTTGGGTGCTGCCACAAAGCTTCTGGATAATATGATGCTTAACTATTCTAAATGGCACACGGAAACATCTCCACAGGGTAAGAAGGTAAATTCTGTTGAGGAAAACTCCTCCTTGAGTGATAAAATTGATGTTATTATGTCTATGCTTGTTAATGGGAAGGCTCATATTGATCCAAATCATGTTCCCTTAGCCTCTTTGGTTGCTCAAGAAGAGCAAGTTGATGTGAACTTTATAAGAAATAACAATTTTAGCAACAATGCCTATAGGAATAATTTTGGTAATAATAACTATAGACCATATCCTCCCAATAATGGTAATGCTTATGGAAATTACAACAATAATAGGAGTGATCCCTCTGAACTTGAAGTTATACTTAAAGATTTTTATTAGTAAACAAACTGCTTTCAATAAAACTATTGAGGAAATCTCTCTAATGCTGAAAGAAATATAGCATCATTGGCTGAAGCACAATCTTCTTTGAATAAAATGGGTGCTAAACCTGAAACTAATGAGAATCCCTTTGCTGCTACTAATGCCATACAAGTTAGAATTGATGAAAATGTTAGACTATTAGCTGAATTGCATGCTAAGTGGGAAAGAGAAGATGAAATTGCTAGAAACATTAGTGTTTCTACTATCACTACCACTAGTGTTGAGGCTAGTAATAGCTCTACTACTTTAGATGATAATTATGATTTTGATCTTGATGGTTGCAATATCTCTGAAGTTATTAAGTTCCTACAAAAGCTTGCTAAAAGTCCTAATGCTAGTGCTATGAATATGGCCTTTACAAAACACATTACTGATGCTCTCATAAAAATTAAAGAAGAAAAGATGAAACATAAATCTTCTATTCCTATAAAACAAGAAGATGATTGGGAACCCATCATCAATATGAAAGTGAATGATTTTGATTTCAAAGCTTTATGTGATCTTGATAGTAGTGTTTCTATTATGCCTAGAAGGATTTATTAGATGCTTGATTTGCCACCATTGGAAGATTGTTATTTGAATGTCCCACTTGATGATAATGCTAAAAAGAAACTCATGGGGAGTATTAATGATGTTCTTATTATGGTTAACAATGCCTATGTGCCTGTTGATTTCTACGTTTTGGATGTTGAATGCAATGCTTCTTGTCCTATTACTTTGGGAAGACCCTTTCTTAGAACTGTTGGTGCCATTATTGATATGAAAGAAGGCACCATTAAATATAAACTCCCACTCAAGAAAGGTATAGAACACTTCCCTAAGAAGAGAGAGAAGATTTATTTTTCCTCTCCTATGAAAACAAAATTTTCTCTTAATGCTTCTTCATTTGAGAACACTTGATCCTTTTTCATGCTTCTTATGCCTAACTTAAAGGCGTTAAAGAAAAGTACTTATTGGGAGATAACCCAAAAGTTTTAGATGAGTCTTGGAATTTATTACTTTAGTAATAACCGCTCCTTATCCTTTTTACTTGCTTTTTGTGCCAAGAGTAACCTCTAATGAGAGAGAAGTAATGATTGGGAAAGTTGCTGTCCCGAAACAGATTTCTATGCTTCACCGTAAAAATTGGTGTCAAATCTCTGTATGTCGTTCTGAGGCGTGAATGTTTTTGCTTCTACCCCAGGTTGTTATCTAACTTTCATTAGTTCAACACTTTTTGATTTGAGCAACAGAAGGTCTTCGAAAAAATTAGTTTTTACCTGTTGGTCCGTTTTGACAGATTTCTGTCATTATTTGCATTTGCTTCTTGTTGGTTCCTTTTTGAGTTCTTTTGGGGAATTGAGCTTTTTGAGGGAAGTGCTACAGTAGCTTGTGTTTTAATGGAAGTTTTATTGGTGATGAAACTGAACCTAAAGACTTATTACCTTGAGTGCACTAATGTTGCTAATAAAGATTTTGTGAAGTTTTGTATGAAGGAAAAATTTCAGGTGTATGGAGAGAATGATGTAATGAGATGAAGAATGGACTAAATCTCAAGCTTGGGGATGCCACCCCGTGTCACCCCAAGAAATATTAAAGAGGTACAAGCTTCAAAGCTTGGGGATGCCCAAGGCATCCCCTTCTTCATCAATAAAAACCCCAGGTTTCTTCTAAACACTTCGTTTTTATTGTTTCATGCACAGTGTGTTGTTCTTGGAGCGTCTTATTTTTTTGTTTTTGGTTTTCGTTTGCTTGGTTTTCTTAGTTTGCTGAATAAATTGGTTGGACCCCCTCTTTCATACATTGGTTTTCAAATAGTTTGGTTTGGATTGGAAAAGAGTAGGAAAGTTCATGCTTAAGTGGTAAAAGGAGCTTGTTTTTGACTGTGGCCTATGCTTTGTCATGCCATGCTTTATATTGTTTTAGCTTTATGCTTAGTGTTCTTTGTTTTAGCATGACATGTTATAAACATTTGAGATTGCTTAATGTGCCTTGGAAGAATCATGCGTTGTTTTAGCATATTAAAGCATATTGTTGTGGTATTCTCCTTTGATGCTTTATTTGGGTTGACTTGGCACATGCTCACACCATGTTATGACTATCCCAAGTCACCATATCCTTTATGATCCTTTAGTTTTCGACTTGTAATATCACTTGATGCTTTAATCAATGATGTTTTGTCGCTTGCATGATTATGGCCATTATTGCTCTCTTAGTTGGTCGCTCCCAGTCTTTTGCTAGCCTCCATAACCAAGTATGAGTTCCACTCATGCATCCAACTCCTAAAACCAAGTAATTCCAAAGAGTCCACCATACCTACCTATTAGAATTTGCTATTCCAAGTATATTCATGTTTTTATCTACCTTCCGAATTAAACTTGTTATGAGAAAATTAGTGATTAAAGCTCTCACGAACTTGATGGCACACTTTTCTTTCTTGCACTTAATAAACTTGAACCATTGCGTCCTTCTTTGTTGCATATATTCTTGCGCTTTATAAGTTGAAGTTAGCAGAACCACGTATCATGGGGAATGCTTTCAACATTGCACTTGTACATTGTACCTAGGTGATATCATGTTCTTTTGCTTATGGGTCCCGGTGGTGTGAAATAAAAGCGGAACTTGTAAGATCATGGACTTTGTATTTGTGTTAGATAAACGCCTAGGCCGCTAGCCTAAGCCATGCCTAATCATGGTGGAAACTTGCAGCATAACCATAATGAGCACTCTATGAAGCATCCTCAATAAAAACCTATGCAAATAGCAAATAAAAAGATCGTTGAGGTGCTCATTGTCTGCTTGCCTTGTAATTTTGATTATGGGATAGCTCCTGTATCACGTGCAAGGGGTACCCCGTTGGCGGTTCTCTATGATACATATGTACTTACAATGACAAGAGCTTACTTGTGACTGAAGTTGAGTAGCATGACGTTCGGTCTTCATAAGTAAGGGGCATGAGATTTCAGCTTATAACTTGTCAAGCATATCCTCTTAGTTGTGTAACTTTAACCTTAATTGTTGGGTCCGTGGCATAGAAAACAAAAAAATTCCTACGATGAGAACTATACGCCAAGATCTATCTACTAGATACAGAGCAACGGGTGGACATACATACATGGAGAACTTACCCTCGAAGACCACGAGTTTTGTTAACGAGTAGGAACTCGTGGTTGATGTAGTCGTACACTTGCCGATCTCAAGATCGTGTGGAAGTCCGAGCGCCGCAAATCAGCAGCACATCCGTCCTCGCACACACGTTCAAGCCACCGGACAACCTCCACCTCCTCGCTCCAGCGATGCAGCGGAAGCAGCAACTCCTTCTAGACGAAATGCCACCAGGAACATGTATCTCGCTAATCCGAGACCATGGGGAAATAATTCTAGAGGGGGAGAGAGTTCCTTCACGAGGAGGTGTAAGGAAGAAGGAGGAAGAGGGGGGCCTTTTATAGGAGGAGGGGGGGTGCCCCTCCCCATGGCTGGCGCCTCATGGGGGTGACCCCTCACCTCCCCCATTCATGTGGTGGTAACTCCTCCATATTAAAATGCCCCTTCACATTCTCTTTTAAAGTCTCCACTTTAAATGCATTAAAATTCTCTAAGTTTAATGCTCTCTCATTTAATAAAACTCTTTTATTAAATTTATTCAGAATTTTGTTAATTACTTTAATTAACAAACATTCACATAAAACCCCTTGCAACATTTCAATATCACATGCAGAACCACTTTCTGCAATTTCACCCGAAACAATTCCGATTTCTATCGAAACAATTCCTGCGCTTTGCAATCCTTTCGTTTGAAACATATGTGCTCCAAAATGGTGTCCAGTAACCCTTAAGTGTGTCACCCTACGGTTCACGAATAATGCAGACATGATTGAGACTCCTCTTAGATCAATAATCAGAAGCAGGACCTGGAGATCCATACCGACTCCTGCACATTCAACGATGACTTCTGTGATCGTGAGAACCTTTAACGCTAGTAACTTAATCCCTTTGTCTCATGATATAATACATGCCTGAGATTCGATCATCGGTATCCAAATACCTAGTTTGATCTCGTTACCGACATGCACTTTTTTCTTGTTCCCGTGATATAACATTCTAGTGATCACATCACTTGCTTGCAAGCTATCTTAATGTGATATCACCGAGAGGGCCCAGAGTATATCTATCCGTCATCGGGATTGAAAAATTCCACTCTTGATCCATGAGCCCCAACATAACACCTTCGTAGTATTGAACCCATCTTTATAGTCACCCTGTTACGTTGTGATGTTTGATGTTATCAAGATACTCTTCCGGTGTTAGCAATTAACATGATCTTATGGTCTAAGGATAAAGATTACTTCGTATGATGTTATAGTAATATAAACATAATGACTTGATCTTAATGCTATACTTCGGATGAATGTTCATCACATCATTTCACAAATGTTGTGACCTTGTTATTAATAACATCCAATGTCCATGATCAGGAAACCTTGATCATCTTGTTAATCAACAAGCTAGTCTATAAGAGAGGCATAACTAGGAACCCTTTTTGTTTATTAAACACACATGTATTGACGTTTCCGATCAATACAATTATAGCATGCAAAATAAACATCTATCATATACGAGGAATACATAATAACAACTTTATTATTGCCTCTCGGGGCATATTTCCTTCATTAATCACCTAAAGATGCCTATGATAGGGGCAATGAGAGCTGAAAGCTAATAAGTACCATAATTTTTGGAAGCTCTTTATGAAACTTGAATCCCTACTTCCTTCTATGAAGGCTTTTCTTTTACTTTTATGTTGAGTCTCCACCTTCTATCTTTATGCACCTACTTTGAGAGCATAGTGGCCATTCTTAGTTCTATATGCATTATCCCAAGACTTGTTGATTGATGCATAACTTTGATATTGCTTGTTTTTAAACTATTTGTATCTAGTCACTCTTATGAACTTTGAAGGTGTCCTATGCAATTATATTTTCTACTCTATGAGGGACAAGCTGAATCCTACTATGCTATGTTTTCTTTATGTGAAACAAACAAACATCTTGCAAAGCATTGTTATCCATGAATCTTTTGTTTGTGCCTTTTCATGTTGCAACATAGTTGCTATGTCTTATTGTTAGAACTTTATCTTTCATGCTATGTTGAAGTACTATGATCCCAGCTATCAATGTTTTACAAATACTTTGATCAAGTTTATGATGGTGCATGTCACCTCAAAAATCATTCTTTCTTTTTATCACTTACCTACTCGAGGACGAGCAGGAGTTAAGCTTGGGGATGTTGATATGTTGCTAACGTATCTATAATTTTTGATGTTCCATTCTTGGCTTTATCTATTTTCTTATGTTTTGTCCACACTTTGGAGTACATTTTATACAATTTCTTGGACTAACCTATTAACAAGAGCCACATTGCCAGTTGCCTGTTTTCTGCTGTTTTTGGTTCCAGGAAAGTCAGAAAATGAATATTCTTGGAATTGGATGGGACAAAAGCCAAAGTCAGTTTTTCACCGAGGGACACACGGAGCCAGAATACGAGACGGAGAGGGGCCAGGGGGCCGCCACACCACCTGGCCATGTGGCCAAGCCTGGCGTGCGCTAGGGGTGGTCTGGCCGCCTCGGGCACCCCCTCGGCCTCCCCTTTTGCCTATAAGATGCCTCCGATACAGAAACCCTAAGTACCCGATCAAAATTCCACGAAAGAGTCTGTAGCTGCCGTCATCTCCATCCCTAGATCAGGAGGGATCTAAAGCTCTTCCCGACACCCTGCTGGAGGGGAGAATTCACCCTGGAGGCCTTCTTCATCACCATGCAAGCCTCCGGTGTGATGCGTGAGTAGTTCATCCTTGGACTACGGGTCCATCTAGTAGCTAGATGTCTAGTTCTTCTCCTTTGTGCTATCATGTTTAGATCTTGTGAGCTCTGTTCATGATCAAGATCTTCTATTTGTAATCCTACATGTTGTGTTTGCGGGGATCCGATGGATATTGAGATACTATTTCAGATTGATTATTGATTCTATCATGTCTTTTTATTTGTGATCTTGCATTCTTTCCGTTGTTAGTAGCTATCTTGGCCAAGTAGATGCTAGCAACTCCAAGAGTTAGTATTTATGCTCGATAGTGGGTTCATTCCTCTAGTAATCTAGGGAAGTGACAGAAATCTCTAAGGTACTAGATGTGCTATTGCTACTAGGGAGAAAACAACAACCCTTTGTTCATAGAACAATCGTATTGTTTACTTTACACGCAATGCGCAATGCAACTATCTGTTGCTTGCAACTTAATACTGGAGGGGGTTCGGATGATAACTTGAATGTGGATTATTAGTCATAGATGCAGTTGGATTACGGTCTATGTATAATTTTGTAATGCCCAATCGAATCTCAAAGGAGTCAAGATGATTAGTATATGCATGTATTGCTTTCTCGATGTTTGTCAATTGCCCCGCTGTAATTTGTTCACCCAACATGTTATCTATCTTAAGGAGAGCCACCACTAGTGAACTATGGACCCCGGTCCTTTCTTTTATCATCAATCTAAACTATTTACTGCTTTCTGTTTACTTTCTGCAAATTATTACTTTCTTCCACAATACGTTTAATCCTTTGTTTTCAGCAAAACCGGTGAGATTGAAAACCTCACTGTAAGTTGGGGGCAAAGTTCTGTGGTTGTGTTGTGCAGGTTTCCACGTTGCTGCTGACACCGGTAGTGCGCCCTGCCAAAGTCTAGCTAGCAACACCTTGGAGGTGTTTCCTTGCTCCTACTGGATTGATAACCTTGGTTTCATAACTGAGGGAAGACTTACTGCTGTACTCATCATATATTCCTCTTGGGGTTCCCCAACGAGCTCATTGATACACGAGTCAGCATGTATGACAAACTTAGGTTTTGTCAAACACTATTCCATCAAAGCACGGTTATAAAGGCAGAGTTCAGGTCGGCTGAGAATCAAGCTACGTGATGTGGATGACCAAGATGGGATTTTTCCCTCCAACTGGAGAGATATTCGCTAGGCCCTCTCGGATGATATAATTCAGAAAGAATAACCATGCATGACTCGGTTAAGTGTTAACCGAGGCATCCAACTAAGAGTTAGTAAGATGAATCACTTATATTAGATCGAGAAGAGAGTTGAGCTATTTGAAGGATGAAGATTATTAGCATATAGCTTGATAAGATGTATCGTGAGGCAAAAGGGACTCGGACGCGAGTCGCATTGGAAGGTATGTCATCATGACTCTTTAGTACTTGAGAGTCGGCATGTTCTGCTAGGAGCCGCTTCTGACTGATTAATCACAATTAAGACTCCAATCGTGTTCAAGTCACCATGAGCCTGTCGGGTCACACACTTAAGAGCGAGAGCTAGTTTGGGTTGGACCTGAACTGTAAATCTATTTGGGTTGGACCCGAGTAAGACACGGACTGAGTCAGTGAGTTGGACTTGTTAGGGTTGCGCGCCTGAAAACAATAATTTTTCCTACGTCGAGAACCCTAATGAAAAGATGTATCTATTAGTAATTCTGTAACGGGAGGGGCTTTTCATGAACTTACTAGTTGAAGAGCGAAAAGCTTTGTCAATATTCAGGAGAACGTGGTTGATGTAGTCGTACCAACGCCTACCTTAGGGTCGTTCTAAAGTATGACGACTCTTGCGGCTCCAACAACTCCTAGCGCCGCAAGTGTAGCACCTCCGAGGGAGTTACACACGTCCTGTGTAAGATGATGACTCCCGCTCCTCCAATCTAGGAGAGATTGTGGAAGTAGACCTTCTGGATATGAATGCTGCAGCGCAATGGCACTCTGTGGTGAAGAAGTCTCCTGTTCGCGCAGTCCAGACTTGGGACCGCGGTCTCGGGATAGAGAGAGATAGGAGAGAGGCAACTAGAGGTTTCCTCAAAGAGAGGAAGCCTTTTATTATTTATTGATGTATTATTTCCTCTAAATATCTCACAATATATAGGGGGAAGAGGACCCCATAGTTCTTTAGCTAAGCCATGTGGGACTAAACAAAGGAGAGGGGAGAGGGGGAGGGCTGGACAGCGGCCAAGGCCCCCATGGCCCTCGCTAGCAGGTGCCTAGGGCACATGTGGCCTCTCCTCCCTTTGGTATTTTCCCTCATAGGCCCCTTTCCCCTAGGGATTTTGTCCCAATAGTGGATCTGACCATTTTAATCCTTCTCTTTTATTAAATAAATATAAATAAATGATTAAATCAATATTTAATATTTACATACTCCCTCTGTTCCTTAATATAAGGTACATAGTTTTCTTACACGAATATTAGCGCACGGGCTCAAAGGGTAAATTTTGTTGCTTTCGGACGTGAATACCCAAGGTGATTGAGGTGATATAGAGGGAACACATGAAATCTGGGTATCATCTCTCTCCTGATCGGATTAATTGCCTCCTAAATAAGAGGAAAAAATCCCAGAATTCTCTATACACCTTATATTATGGAATTTTTCACAAAAAACTATACACCTTATATTAAGGAACGGAGGGAGTATTATTCAATCCCCGTGGCTACAGAACTCCTTCCACCCCACTCCGGACATCCTCCAGACCTTCACGGAACCCTTCCGGTTTCTCTCTCTATTTCCCTCGGTACTTCTAACGATACCAAAATGATCTCCGAGCATCATCAAACCCTTAAGCGTGATACCCTACGGTTCGGGAACACTCCATACATGGTCGAGACCCTCTCGGACCAATGATCATTAGCGGTACCTAGATGCCCATGATGACCCCTGTGCATTCCATGAAATCTTTATCGTTGAACCATCAATGCTATGTTCATATTCCTTTTGCCTCTATGATACTTGCATTGTCCAAGATCTGATCAATGACATCACCATGTCGAGTTCAATCTCGTTACCGACAAATGCTACTAAACTCATTTTGACAAGTGATATCCCCGTGACCTAGTCACATGCTGTGCAGCTTTATGGATATAACTTCTCTGAGTGGTCCCTTGAGTATCTCTCCATGATGGTTGTGATATACAACACTTTTTAGCAATATAAATTATGTCATTTGCCTATCATATCATTCTCTATCTAACTATTGCTATACCTAATATGCATGATTACTTGTTTTTGTTAAATTCAATATGAGCTTTGGACATTTAGTAGTTTAGGTAGAATTTTATCCCTCTTCCTTGTCTTTGACATGTGTTTAGGTGTTGATGATGATTATGGACAAAATAAAGGCAAAAGGAACAAAGAGAGCATAGTATGGAGGAGCTGCAGGGACCAGACTTAGCCATTTGAGAGGGTGGAAAAGTCAATTTTTCCAACTTCTCAAAATAAATATCCAAGACGACAGGGTTTTAGCCCTCGACGATACGAACTCAACGAGCCCAAGAACACCCAAAACGGAGTTCGTATGAAGAAATGGCGGCCAAAATACTAAACCATGCACAGAATTTAACGAGCAACTATACGGCCGGAGCTATATTTTTGGTCGTATAGCTCCGCCCGTATAGTTGCCAAAATGGTCGGAAACGACAAGATTTCACCCCAGAAAAGCTCCAAAACCTTCCCTAAGTCATATGACGGTATTGGGGGAACCCTAGGGCACTCCCAAGGCATATATAAAGGAGGGAGGACCCAAGAGGAATCATCCATCAACAAAAAAAAAGATCTAGGTCCCATCTACCGCCTCTACGGTGGCACCCTGCCGCCGTGCCGCCTCCATAGCCTCTACAGCTCCACCAAGATCTAGATCTCCATCAACACCATCAAGCCATCCAATAAAGAAGAGGAGGAGAAGGAGGACGCCGCCATCACCACGCTGACGCCACCATCACCGCACCACCATCACCATCTCCATCGCCGCTACTCCTTCATCCTTCCCTATCATGATCTCTGTGATGGGTTGTAACATTGCTTGAACCCCCTTTTATTAGTGTTATGATGATTTGAGTAACTGAAGTGTGGTGTGTTCTTGTTAATTAATATGTTTGTGCTTTCTCTTTACATTGTTCTATTCATGATATTATTCTAGTGATTGGAGACGTCCAATCCATTGTTGAGGAATTTACTAGAGATTCACGGAGTGTCACAAAATTTATCATTAGTCTCTACTCGTTCCATGGGCCTGACAAGTCTGTGGGTAGAACTAATAGGCTATTTGTAAGTGATTTGCGGAGGCAATAGCACCTTAGGATGCACCGCCTAGAATTCCCTTAAGATCACTTATGATATAGATAGGTATAGTGTTGCGAATTGCTTGACCCCAAAATTGACATACGGGATATCTTGTGACTAGCACACTTGCTTAGGTGTATGGTTGTCCATAGAACTTAATGCATTTGCTCTGGTTTACCTTGATTTGTCTTGTTACCTTAATACACTATTCTCTTACGGATGACCCATGTCCGGAGGAGGTGTGGACAATTGAGTTGTATAGTTCTCACTTACCAACGGTGGGAGACAATGGTATATGAGGGACCACCACAATTATAGTTAACAGCTATTCCATAAGCACTTATCATGCACACCAGTATACACAACATTACTTGAGGAATCATAGCATTAATATTTCATATCATTGCATTCACCTATTTTCAGTTTTACTTTTATTCTAGTTTTCTTTCTAGTCTTAGTAGTAGTTATTACAAAACATCTTAAATTCATTTATCCTAGAAACTTATAGAATAGGATATTTCCAAACCACAGTCTGGGTGCATACGTGGTCGCATTGACAATGCTGCTGTGAGAGTCATGTTCGCCGAGCTCCCATTCGGACAAACTCTTAAATATTTGCTGCTACAAGTACTGCAATAACCCTGTTTTGGTGTAGGAACTCAGTCACATCGAATTGGCACCGTTGCCGGGGAGCAAAGCATTCGGTTATCTACTCGCACATAGTTTATTTCAGTTTGTTTCTATTATCTTACTACTTTCTTTTATATTGAAAACAATAAAAATTTACAAAACCAAAAATTTATAAAAATTGTTGCTACTAATCATGGCTTCCGAGATAAATTTTGTTCAACAAATAATACAAGCATTGGAAGAGATAAAGGATCCAAGTTCATTAAGCCTGGTTGCTAGATATGAGCTGATAAAGAAATTGGTAGACCAATTGGAAATGCATTCATTATGGTTGCGTGCTAATGATGGATCTTATTGCACAATTTGTATAACAGATGACCACCTTAATTTTCAATGTAAGTATTCCAACAATCATACTCTAGCAAATTATAATAGAGATAAATCATATGCTAGTTTGGAAGTACTAGAATACGTTGTTTTCAAAGGTGCATCTGAAATGGTATTTAGACTAGGAAGTATTAATGTTGAAAGTGAAGCACTTGATGGAGTTTTTAATTTAGTATACTGATACGTCCATTTTGCATCACTATTCTATGTCATAATTTATTGTTATTCATTGATATATTTCGTATTGAGAGGTGATACTTATGTTATTTCATCTGTTTTTGCAGGGTTGATGACTTTTGGAGCATGGACCGCTGCAGTCAGGATTCTGATGTAAAAGGTGCTGTTTGGAGGCAAAATTCACGAAGATCAGAAAATCCGGGAAAATACACGGAAAATCCTATTTTTCCAGAAGACGAAGGAAGCCAGAAGGGGGGCTGGAAATGGGCCACAGGGGGGCCACACCACCCCCTGGCGCGGGCCAGCCTATGCCACGCCACCAGGTGGTGTGGCCGCCCTGGTCCACCCCCGGCACTCCCCTCTGGCGTATATTATCCTCCCGAAACCCTAAGACTCGGGGAGCAACCACAGAAAGATTCCATCGCCTCTGCGCGGTAGAAAACACCAAGAGAGAAAGATCTCTCCGACAGACAGATTTCTGTCGGGGGAATTCCTTCTCGGAGAGGGGAGATCATCGCCATCAACACCACCATCAAGCTGGACTTCATAGGGATCATCATCATCATCACCACCATCATCACCATCAGCACCCTCATCACCATCTCCATATTGCTGTAACAATTGGGTTGAATCTTGCATAGTTCATAGGGGAAACTTTCCCGGTGTTGATTACTCTTTGTAGTTGATGCTATTGAGTGAACCGTTGAATTATTGTTTATGTTCAGATTGTTATACATCATTATTCCATCTCTGATCATGATCCATATGATGTCTTGTGAGTAGTTCGATTTGTTCTTGAGGACATGGGAGAAGTCATGTTGTTAGTAGTGGAATTGTGTTGAGAAAGATTCAATAGTTTGATATTTAAGTTGTGGTGTACTTCTTCTAGTGGTGTCATGTGAACACCTACTACATGACACTTCACCTATATGGGCCTAGGGGAATGCATTGTGTATTTGGCTACTAATCGTAGGGGTTGCCGGAGTGACAGAAACCTGAACCCCCGTTAGGAAACCATTGCACAAGGGACGTAAGGGTCTTAGAGTTTAAAGCTGTGGTTAGGTTTTTACCTTAATTACTTTATCATACTTACGGATGTTTGCAAGGGGTATAATCACAAGTATGTATTAGTCCTAGGAAGGTCGATACATTAGCACAGGTTCACCCACACAACACTTAGCAAGCTAAAGAAGATTAATCAACTATATGAAGCGAAAGCACTTGACAATCTTCCCATGTGTCCTCGAGAACGTTTGGTCCTCTTAAGTAATACAACCGGCTTGTCCTTTGCTGCATAATGGATTGGGCCACTTGCTGCATTTATTCCTACTGTCTTTTGTTTACTTGTACTTTGTTTACTTGCTTTATCAAAAATCCCTAAAAATCCGTTTGCTATGTATTTGCAGAGAATTCCTGATCCATACCACTAGCCAGCACCTTCCGCTCCTCGTTGGGTTCTACACTCTTACTTATCGAAAATACTGCGATACACCCCCTATACTTGTGGGTCATCAAGACTATTTTCTGGCGCCGTTGCCGGGGAGTGAAGCGCTATTGGAGAGTGGAACTGGTAAAGGAAACTTCTACTATGAGTATTTTTTTTACTTCTGTTAGTTACTTTATTTTTGTTATGGATAATTTGCTGAGTTTCTTATTTGGTAATGCTACTACCACTGCTAAGGTAGTAGATAAGCCACCACCTGCTGAGAATGATGTTTTTAAAATACCTACAAGAATTATTGATCGTGTTATGGATAACTACTATGTTGGGGATGGAACTGTCCATCCTGGTGATCATTTGCTCTTTATACACGAATTACGCGGGTTGTTCAAGTGTGCAGATATTACTACAGATCAAGTTAAGAAGAAGTTATTCTCATTATCGCTAAAAGGAAGAGATGAGGAATGGTATAAGCTGCTGAAGAATGGTCAAGCTCTGGAATGGGAGGAAATAGTGCCTCTCTTTTATTCAAAGGTTTATCCTCCAAGTGAGATTCATAAAGATCGGAATCAAATATACAACTTTTGGCCTCTTGATGGAGAGAGTACAGCTGAAGCTTGGGGGATATTGAAGTTACTAATGCTCAAATGTCCCATTCATGAGCTCCCCAACAATATTATTATCAATAACTTTTATGCAAGGCTTTCTCTTCATGACAAGGATTTATTGGATGCTTCTTGTGCTGGATCATTCACTCGCATGGAATAAGAATCTAAATGGGATCTTCTAGACCGTATTCAAGACAATGCTGAAGCTTGGGAGAATGACAAAGGTAGAAAGTAAGGTATAAATTACGATTATGAATGCATTGAATCTTTTATGGGAACTGATGACTTTCAAAATATTAAAAATGCTTATGGTCTTGATTTACAAGTCATTATGAATTGCTTTAGGGCTTTTGCTTCTTATATTGAAATTCCAAAAAGGGGATGGAACAAGTACCATGAACCTTATAAAGATATTGTTAACGGTGTTCCTGTTGGGAGTGCTGAGTATTGCATTATTGATCCCATCTTACCTGAACCTTATATCGAGAAGATTCCCTTCCCAGAAAAGGTAAAGGATCATCCTGTGATAACTAATGTAATCACCAAAAGTGAAAAGAGAACTGTAAAACCTGATGAACAAATAAACGTTGAACCTGTGGTAGCAATTGTGAAAGACCTTGTCACTAAAAGCATAGAAGATGGACACATAGTCTTTTGTGAGGATGCTTCTAATGTTGTTTCACATCCTAATAGAACTAAAAAAGCTAGTGTTCCTGTGCTTTCTGTTAGAATTGGTGATCATTGCTATTATGGTTTATGTGATATTGGTGCAAGTTCTAGTGCTATTCCTTATGAGCTTTACAGAGAAATTATGCATGAAATCAGTCCCTGCGAATTGGAAGAGATTGATGTGGTTATTCACCTTGCTAATAGAGAGACCATCTCTCCAATTGGTATTGTGCGAGATGTGGAAGTTCTTTGTGGTAAGATTAAGTACCCTGCTGATTTTCTAGTACTCAGTTCAGCTGCTAGTAAAACTTATCCTATTATTTTTGGAAGACCTTTCTTGAGTACTTGTGGAGCTATTATAGATTGCAAAAGGGAGAAAATCTTGACTAAGTTTGCTGGGGAATCTTATGAGTTTAAATTCTTGAAATTCGCTAAAGAACCTTGTGAAGAGGAAACCCATAATGAGGATTATAGAGTTGAACAACTTGCTTCTATTTCTCTTGCTCCTAACAATGCTTTGCAGCAATTTATGGAAGATCACGAAAGTGAAATATTCATGGAAGAAAGGAATGAGATTGACAAGATTCTCCATGATTAGCCTAAGATGCTTAAACATAACTTGCTTGTAGAAGACTTGGGTACCACATTGCTACCTAAAAAGGTTCTGGTCTTCGATCTAAAACCTCTCCCTGATGATCTTAAATATGCTTATATTGATGATAAAAAGATATATCATATTATTATTAGCGCTAAACTTTCAGGGAAGGAAGAAGAAAGGTTATTGGAGGTTTTGAGGAAACACCGAGGAACTATGGGCTATACTCTGGATGATTTAAAAGGGATTTCACCTACTATATGTCAGCATTCTATCAACATAGAACTAGATGCAAAGCCAGTAGTAGAGCACCAATGACGTTTAAATCCTAGGATGAAGGAAGTGGTAAGGAATGAGGTATTGAAACTCCTTGATGCTGGTATTATTTACCCTATTGCTGACAGTGAATGGGTTAGTCCTGTTCATTGTGTTCCTAAAAATGGAGGTATTACCGTTGTTCCTACTGATAATGATGAGCTTATTCCTCAAAGAATAGTAGTAGGCTATAGGATGTGCATTGATTTTAGAAAAGTCAATAAAGTTACTAAGAAAGATCTCTACCCGCTTCCTTTTATTGATCAAATGTTCGAAAGGTTGTCTAAAAAGACCCATTTTTTTTCTTGATGGTTATTCTGGTTTCTCTCAAATTGCTGTTAAACAACAAGATCAAGAAAAAACTACTTTTACTTGCCCTTACAGAACTTATGCTTATAGACGTATGCCTTTTGGTTTATGTAATGCTCCTGCTACTTTTCAAAGGTGCATGTCCGCTATCTTTCATGGTTTTTGTGAGGAAATTTTAGAAGTGTTCATGGATGACTTCTGTCTATGGAACTTCTTTTGATAATTGTCTGCACAACCTTGATAAAGTTTTGCAGAGATGTGAAGAAACTAATCTTGTTCTTAATTGGGAGAAATGCCACTTCATGGTTAATGAAGGGATTGTCCTTGGGCATAAAGTTTCTGAAAGAGGTATAGAAGTTGATAGAGCTAAGGTTGAGGCAATTGAGAAGATGCCATGCCCAAGAGACATCAAAGGAATTCGTAGTATCCTCGGTCATGCTGGTTTCTATAGAAGGTTTATTAAAGACTGTTCTAGGATATCAAAACCCCTCACTAATCTTCTTCAAAAAGATGTACCCTTTGTTTTTGATGATGATTGTAAGGGAGCTTTTGAAACTCTTAAGAAGGCTTTAACTACAGCCCCTATTGTTCAACCATCTGATTGGAGTTTACCCTTTGAAATAATGTGTGATGCTAGTGATTTTGCTGTAGGTGCTGTCCTTGGGCAACGAATTGATAAAAAGTTAAATGTTATTCATTATGCTAGTAAGACTTTAGATGCTGCTCAAAGGAATTATGCTACTACTGAAAAAGAATTTCCAGCTGTTGTTTTGCTTGTGATAAGTTTAGACCCTATATTGTAGACTCAAAAGTCACCATTCATACTGATCATGCTGCTATTAAATACCTTATGACAAAGAAAGACGCTAAGCCTAGGCTTATTAGATGGGTGCTGCTTTTACAAGAATTTGATCTACATATAGTAGATAGGAAAGGTGTTGAAAACCCTATAGCTGATAATTTATCTCGATTGGAAAACATCTCTTTTGACCCTATGCTTGTTAATGATAGTTTCCCGAATGAGTAGTTAGCCGCAGTAGGGATAAGCTCGCGAGGGAGCCCTTGGTACGCTGATTATGCTAACTTTATTGTCTCCAAGTATTTGCCTCCAACTTTTACAGCTCAGCAAAGACGGAAGTTCTTCTATGATTTGAGGCATTATTTTTGGTATGACCCACACTTATACAAATAAGGAGTGGATGGTATTATGCGAAGATGTGTTCCAGAATATGAGCAAAAGGATATATTGCGTAAATGTCATGGTAGTGCTTATGGAGGACATCATGCAGGAGATAGAACTGCACAAAAGGTGCTACAATCAGGTTTCTACTGGCCTACCCTTTTTAAATATGCAAGAATATTTGTTTTATCTTGTGATGAATGTCAGCGTGTTGGTAATATTTCTAGACGCAATGAAATGCCTATGAACTACTCTCTAGTTATTGAACCCTTTGATTGCTGGGGATTTGACTTTATGGGTCCTTTCCCTCCCTCGAAAGGTAATACTCATATTCTTGTTGCCGTTGATTTTGTTACTAAGTGGGTAGAAGCCATTCCCACGAAGAGTGCTGACGGGGAAACTTCTCTAAAAATGCTTAAGGATGTTATCTTTCCTAGGTTTGGAGTGCCTAGGTATCTCATGACTGATGCGGGTTCTTATTTCATTCATGGTGGTTTTAGAAAGACCCTTGCTAAATATGATGTTAATCATAGAATTGCTTCAACCTATCACCCCGAAACTAGCGGGCAAGTAGAGTTATCAAATAGAGAAATTAAATCCATCTTGCAAAAGACTGTTAATAGATCTAGAAAAAACTGGGCTAAAAAGTTGAATGATGCTTTATGGGCTTATAGAACTGCCTACAAAAATCCTATCGGGATGTCTCCTTATAAAATGGTTTATGGGAAAGCTTGTCACCTACCTTTAGAATTAGAACATAAAGCTTACTGGGCAGTTAAAGAACTAAATAGAGATTGTAAGCTCGCTGGGGAGAAAAGATTATTTGACTTAAGTTCTTTAGATGAATGGAGGAGTGAAGCCTATGAAAATTCTAGGCTCTTTAAGGAAAAAGTTAAAAGATGGCATGACAAGAGAATACTTAAGAGAGAATTTCATGTTGGTGAGAAAGTTCTATTGGATAGGTCTCGTCTCAGATTTTTTGCAGGAAAACTACTGTCAAAATGGGAAGGACCTTTCATTATTGAAGAAGTATACCATTCAGGAGCAATACAAATTTCTTCTTTAAAAGATAATACTACACAAGTAGTGAATGGGCAGCGACTCAAACACTATATTGCTGGGGATTCTTATAATGAAGATGTTGATGCCTTTCAAGTTATAACTCCGGAAAAATTTATCAAGGACCAAATTCAGAGACCTGCAGAGTCCGCTTTCAAATAGGTAATAGTTCTGGTAAGAAAAGTTTCGCGAAAATACTATCCAACTATATTTTTGCAGTTTTTAGTTAATAAGGAAATCTACGAAGCGAAAGAGAGACGAAAATGGAGCTAGGGTGGCTCGCACCACCCTGTGGCGCGGGCCCACCCCTGGCCGCACCACAAGGTGGTGTGGCCACTCCGGACTTCGCCTCCGACTCGTTTTCTCCCAGTACCTTCCTTTTGATATGAAACTTCGTAATATATAATCCCCCAGATCTCCCGAGGTTCGTATATCCTGTTTTCGTCGTGTTTTTGTTTCTGACAGGTAGAGTCCCAGATTTGGAGCTACAATGTCTTCCTCTGGACCAGCCAAGGAAGAATCTTTAGAGGATATCATCAACCCATACATGAGAGAGTTGAAGATTCATCCCAAAGAGTTGTTGCTTGAAGATGGGGAACTCTGGATAAAAGAGGTTCGAGGCCCTAAAGGTGAGGGAAGTATGGAGGATAGGATGGAAGCACTGGAGCAAGAAGTCTTTAGGTACAAGAAGATGGCGGAGCGCGGAGTGGATATCATCCATAAGATTTGTTCCGAACTCATCGCCGAGCACCAAAATAAGACTGCTAAACTCAAGGATGAAGTCCTCTCACTCTGCTAAACAACCAACGAACTGCAAGCACAGTTCTATCACGTTCTGTGAGTATGAGGTTAGGTTTAAACGCATAAGTGCTGCTGCAAGTTTCAGGATGCTGGAAACCACGATGTCCTTTATTAATGGGAAGCCCTTACCCTGGAAGTCAGACGAAGATGAGAGGATACCACCACCACCAAAGGAGTAATTTGTCATCAGGTTTGGCATCCCCTTGGTTTGTTCCAAGCTTGGGGGAGTGCCGCGGTATCACATCACTATCTTCTATCTTTTTACCTTATTAGTAGAGTCATATCATGAATAGAGAAGTTATTATGTAGTATGGTTTGCATTATGGAAGTGTCCCCTCTCTCGTTAGATACGTATCCCTTGGTGTGAGTTGCCGTTATGGAATATTAATGAGAAGTTATATCATTCACTCTTTTTCATAGCTTATATTAGTTTTCAATTCATGGTTATATGATTGATCTTGTTGTTAGTATTGGTATCACTTTGGGATCATTGAGTTAATTTAGTTGGTTTTGGCAAACCTGGCTCGGTCAGTAGCAACACTATTTTTGAGAGTTGAATGAAATAGATAGAAGTACTCTAAAGAAATATAATTTCATCATCTTTCTTTCTTGATTTGCTCATAAGTCTAGTATTCTCTAGTTAAGATCTTTTGTGCTTCCAAGGAAGATTGCATGTTTGTCTTTATCACTTGTATGTTTGTTTCCTTCAACTCTTATACTTGCTACCCAGCCTTGCTAGCCAAAAACCTATACTTAGAGGGAATTCTTCTCGTGCATCCACCTCCTTTAAACCAAACCCATGCCATTTCTGTCCACCATACCTACCTATTAGCATTATTGCTATTCCAAGTAAATTCTTGTTTTATCTACCTCCCAAATTAAACTTGTTATGTGAAAATTAGTGATTAAAGCTCTCACAAACTTGATGGCACACTTTACTTTCTTGCATTTAATAAACTTGAACCATTGGGTCCTTCTTTGTTGCGTATATGCTTGCGCTTTATGAGTTGAAGTTAGCAGAACCATGTATCATGGGGAACGCTTTCAACATTGCATTAGTACTTTGTACCTAGTTGATATCATGTTCTTTTGCTTATGGATCCCGGCGGTGTGAAATAAAAGTGGAACTTGTAAGATCATGGAGTTTATATGTGTGTTAGAGAACACCTGGGCCGCTAGCCTAAGCCATGCCTAATCATGGTGGAAACTTGCAGCATAACTATAGTGAGCATTCTATAAAGCATACTCAATAAAAACCTATGCAAATAGCAAATAAAAAGATCGCTGAGATGCTCACTGTCTGCTTGCCTTGTCATTTTGATTATGGGATAGCTCCTGTGTCATGTGCAAGGGGTACCCCGTTGGCGATTCTCAATGATACATGTGTATTTACAATGACAAGAGCTTACTCGTGACTGAAGTTGAGTAGCATGAGGTTCAGTACTCATAAGTAAGGGGCATGGGACTTCAATTTATAACTTGTCAAGCATATCCTCTTAGTTGTGTCACTTTAACCTTAACCACCAAAAGATGCCTATGATAGGGGCAATGAGAGCTAAAAGCTAGTAAGTATCATAATTTTTGTGAGCTCTTTATGAGACTTGCAATCCCCGCTTCCCTCTGCGAAGGTCCTTTCTTTTACTTTGTAGTTGAGTCAGTAAACCTACTCCCTTCTATCTCAGCAAGTATTTTGAGTTGTTCTGTTTCATTCATTCATATGATGATTTATTCAAATCATGTTTCTTATGTTCCTTGTTTTGCACATTGCTCTTATCTTGATGTTTACTACTTTGAAAGCTATCATTGAAAACCAGTTATTTGTGAACTCCAGCAAATTATCAACTATTCTTCGACCAAGAGCTAAGTTTGCCATTACCAATTACGATTCACTTTATGTATCTTTATTGTGTTTCCTTTACTCATTGCAAGTTGAGTTATATAATAGTGAGTTGTCTTCTGTTATGATCTATGTATAAGATGAATGTGATGCTTCTTGTCCGTATTCTTTTATCGACTCTTCACTCCATAAACCTAAAGCCATGTTTATTGAGCTCAGTTTCGCTTGGGGACAAGCGAAGTCTAAGCTTAGGGGGAGTTGATACGTCCATTTTGCATCACTATTCTATGTCATAATTCACTGTTATTCACTGATATATTTCATATTGAGAGGTGATACTTATGTTATTTCATCTGTTTTTGCATGGTTGATGACTTTTGGAGCATGGACCGCTGCGATCGAGATTCACGATGGAAAAGGTGCTGTTTGGAGGCAAAATTAAAAGATCAGAAAATCCGGGAAAATACACGGAAAATCCTATTTTTCAGAAGACGAAGGAGGAAGGGGGTGGAGATGGGCCAGGGGCCCACACCACCGGGCGTGGCCCCTAGGCCACGCCACCAGGTGGTGTGGCCGCCCTGGTCCACCCCCGGCACTCCCCTCTGGCGTATATTATCCTCCCGAAACCCTAAGACTCAGGAAGCAACCACAGAAAGATTCCATCGCCTCTGCGCGGTAGAAAACACCAAGAGATAAAGATCTCTCCGACAGACAGATTTCTGTCGGGGGAATTCCTTCCCGGAGAGGGGAGATCGTCGCCATCAACACCACCATCAAGCTAGACTTCATAGGGATCATCATCATCACCACCATCATCACCATCATCACCATCATCACCCTCATCACCATCTCCATATTGCTGTAACAATTGGGTTGAATCTTGCATAGTTCATAGGGGAAACTTTCCCGGTGTTGATTACTCTTTGTAGTTGATGCTATTGAGTGAACCGTTGAATTATTGTTTATGTTCAGATTGTTATACATCATTATTCCATCTCTGATCATGATCCATATGATGTCTTGTGAGTAGTTCGTTTTGTTCTTGAGGACATGGGAGAAGTCATGTTGTTAGTAGTGGAATTGTGTTGAGAAAGATTTAATAGTTTGATATTTAAGTTGTGGTGTACTTCTTCTAGTGGTGTCATGTGAACGCCGACTACATGACACTTCACCTATATGGGCCTAGGGGAATGCATTGTGTATTTGGCTACTAATCGTAGGGGTTGCCGGAGTGACAGAAACCTGAACCCCCGTTAGGAAACCATTGCACAAGGGACATAAGGGTCTTAGAGTTTAAAGTTGTGGTTAGGTTTTTACCTTAATTACTTTCTCATACTTACGGATGTTTGCAAGGGGTATAATCACAAGTATGTATTAGTCCTAGGAAGGTCGATACATTAGCACAGGTTCACCCGCACAACACTTAGCAAGCTAAAGAAGATTAATCAACTATATGAAGCGAAAGCACTTGACAATCTTCCCATGTGTCCTCGAGAACGTTTGGTCCTCTTAAGTAATACAACCGGCTTGTCCTTTGATGCATAAAGGATTAGGCCACTTGCTGCATTTATTCCTACTGTCTTTTGTTTACTTGTACTTTGTTTACTTGCTTTATCAAAAATCCCTAAAAATCCGTTTGCTATGTATTTGCAGAGAATTCCTGATCCATACCACTAGCCAGCACCTTCCGCTCCTCGTTGGGTTCGATACTCTTACTTATCGAAAATACTACGATACACCCCCTATACTTGTGGGTCATCATATACCTCATATTTATCTTTTGGGAAAATAATTTGAGTGGAGAGGAAAAGGAGCACAAGGAAGAGGAGGAAGAACGGATTGATCACCCGCTCACACCTTCAACTCCTACTTTTGATTCTATAATTGCTATTAAAACACTAGTCGATGAAAAGGAGGAACAAAAAAGTGACGTTGACAAAAAGAGTCACAGTACAACTTTTGTTTGTGATGCCTCTCACTCTAGTAGTGATTTTTATGATGCTAAAACTGTTGATAATTGTTCTGCGGAGGCCTTGTGCCTAGACACTCATATGGAGAGCATTAATAATAATGAACTAGAGATAGGACCTTGCTATACTAACGTGCAGGATCCTGAACTCCCTTCTATGAAAAAAGAATACTATGAAGTGTTCCCCTACACAGTAATCAAGGTAAAGATTTAAGAATTTTATACAAATCTCAAATCCTCTCATTGCAGCAATACACGGAGGCATGTTCACTAAGCTTGATGCATCAACACTCGCTTGAAAGCGAGAACTTGTTCATCTACATGATGCCGATGCACCGTAAGCGGGTATGATTCTAACCAAACTCTACTTCAAGATGCTCCAAGCCGGTATGTACAACCTCACCTTGAGTCGATATCCCTTGGGATCCAGCTGGGTAATGTATGGAGCATCCTAGCCTAGCTTTATGGCTTTAAAGAGAGCG
Source organism: Avena insularis (assembly GCA_023614405.1). NCBI lineage: Eukaryota > Viridiplantae > Streptophyta > Magnoliopsida > Poales > Poaceae > Avena > Avena insularis. Next base: position 416,211,817 of record CM042686.1, on the reverse strand, counting down.
CTTCCCAGGAGGCAACCCGGAAGTCATTAGGCGTCCTTCTTAGTTTTGTGTCTTAAGTCTAGTTGCATTCATGTTGCATTGGCACTTTTACTCTTCACATGTCTTAGAGTAATATTGTTGAAGTTTTCAAAAGGTAGAATTTATTCTCACTATATTATGTGTTGCATAAACTTGGTTCTACTTAAATCCCATTATATACAAGCTGTTGTTGGTCGATAATTTTAACTATCAATTTTCTGTCATAAACAAGGTATATCACTAAGTTATAGGAAAAGAAATAATTTTCGAAGAAATAGAAATTTTTTGACGCATACAAAGAGTTTAACGACCAACTATACGGTGGGAATAAAAATTTCGGCCATGTCGTTCCGATCGTATAGATATCTTTTCCATTGAAATTTTTTCTTTCATATGGACTGAGAGTTTAACGACCAACTATACAGTGGGAATAAAAAATTCCGGCCGTATAGCTCTGGTTGTATAGATATTGGTGCCTCCGTACAAATTATTTTCTAATATACTGAGAGTTTAACGACCAACTATACGGCGGGAATAAAAATTCCGGCTGTATAGTTCCGATCGTATAGATATCTATGCCTTTGTATATTTCCTTTCCCAGGGACAGACAGTTTGACAACCAACTATACGGCGGGAACATTTTATTCTGGCCATATAGTTGCGCCCGTATAGTTGGGAAAACCCCTCAAACGCCAACTGGAAGGTAACCATTGCTCAAAATTTCATTTTTTTCTCCTTCTTCTACTAAAAACCTCGAAACACCACCTGGGAGCTTCTCCCATGTTTTAGAGAATTCAAGCATATGTAAACAATAAAGTTCTATCTCAGAAATTCCTTAAGTTGTAATTCTCTTTAGTAGTTCATGTTTTCTTTCGTTTTCTTTTATTGGTTGGGTGAACGAACTTCGTTCGTACACCAAACTATTGTCTTTTATTTTGTGTGTTATTTTCGAAGAGACTTGAACCTTGTGTGACAACGTGTATGGTAGTGCCAACCGTGCAAAACACTCGCATGAGCCAGTTGGTTGCTTCAGTTCAACGTTTCAACAATCAGTGTCTGGTAAAACCTTCCAACTCGATTTTTTTTTAAAATAAGCACATAGGGGCTGCACACTCGTGTCTCATATCCTGTTTCACTTACACCTCATCACAATCTAGGAGAGGCCTCTTTTAGAACTAGTTTGTTGACTTAAGCGTGGTGCTTAGGTTGATGAACCGACTCAGTGGGACTTGTATTTTTATCACTTGTGAGCTAAACCCGTGTCTTCAAAAACACAAAAATATTTTGTCTTCTTTCTAGTCTTGTTCCTACTAGGTTCTTAAGGAAGGCATACACCGGATCGTGAAGCATTTATTGAAGCAAAGGTTCTTTGTCCATCAAAGTAGAGGTTAAAAGGACCTCAACGGTAAAGTGTGTCACCCTTGCTTTAACTTAAGCTTGGGGAGGTAACCACTTCTTATACTCTCTTTCGATAACTACATTTTCTCTTTTGTTTTCATGATCTTCTCAAAGTTCTTAGCTTGAGGAGGTTGTTTTGCACCTTGTTCAACTTTTATCTAGCTTGTGAAAAATATTGTGATCCTCTAAATATACATTGCCATGGTCTCAACATTTTGAAAAGAAAAAATATAATAAAGAAGTTCTTGGAAACTTGCTAGTTTTCACTATTTAGAATTGTCTTAAGTAAATAGTTATGGAGTAGCACGACCCCATAGTGCTAGAAATGATGGCCTTAATGGATGCTTACTGAGTGAGTTTTCAAATAAGAAATGATGTTTCAAGGTTTCGAGATTACATATGCCAAAATTTTGTCTTGGAAAACAAAGTGAGATATTGCTTTATGCGTGTCTTGCGCAACTATCGCACAACATGGGATGTTAACAACTCTGCTCGCCTTTAAACAATCCAAAAGAGGAAACTCTTAGAGTTTGGCTATGAGTTTCCCAACGTATGTAGCAAAAATGCTATATTTGGGTATGCAATGGTATTCTCATGGGCCCGCGTTAAAGAAAAAGTTAGAATACTCCTCTGACTGTTATGAGAAATCATTATACCAAAAAGGGAAACCTTGGTAATGATCACGAGTGTCCTTCCTAGCCTACACAGTCTCGATGGAACATATACAACTCTTTTGGCATGGTCTCGTTACTAAGAAATATATTTTATATGAGCTCGACAAGCAAAGTTTACACTTGAGAGACTTTAATAGATGGCATGAGTAGGCAGCATTGGAAAACTCTATTTCTATTTATGATTGACAACTAACCATGTTCAGCTTTGCCTTATACAAATAAAAGTACAAAAATACAATAAAGTGCGTATAGAAGGATCACAAGTTTACTTGCAAGCTAGATTTAACTTTGACATGGGGAATAGAAGTTTTGACTAATCTATAGTGGTTTGGAATAATATAACTAAGCTTATATTGCCTTGTATGATTATGTTCTCTCTTACTTTGAGCTTGCATGAAAAAAGGATACGGTGCATTGATTTCCATTGATAAGTAAGATCAAATACATTAAGTTATCGATCCCTTTTGCTCGAGGACGAGCAAGATCTAGCTTGGGGAAGTTGATGGCAGTGATATACAACATATTTTAGCAATATAAATTGTGTCATTTGCCTATTATATCATGCTATATCTAACTATTGCTATGCCTGATATGCATGATTACTTGTTTTTGTTAAATTCAATATCAGCTTTAGACATTTAGTAGTATAGGTAGAGTTTTATTCCTCTTCCTTGTCTTTGACATGTGTGTAGGTGTTGATGATGATTATGGACAATACAAAGGAAAAAGGAACAAAGAGAGCATAGTATGGAGGTGCTGCAGGGACCAGACTTAGCCATTTGAGAGGTTGGAAAAGTCAATTTTTCCAACTTCTCAAAATAAATATCCAAGACCACATGGTTGTAGCCCTCGATGATACAATCTCAACGAGCCCAAGAACACCCAAAACGGAGTTCGTATGAAGATGGCGGCCAAAATACTAAAGCATGCAGAGAATTTAACGAGCAACTATACAGCCGGAGTTGTATTTTTGGTCATATAGCTCCGTGTGTATAGTTGCCAAAAAGGTCAGAAATGACGGGATTTCACCCCAAAAAAAGCTCCAGAACCTTTCCTAAGTCATATGACGGTATTGGGGGAAACCTAGGGCACCCCCCATGCATATATAAATGAGGGAGGACCCAAGAGGAAGCATCCATCAACCATATACAAGATCTAGACCCCATCTACCGCCCCCACGACGGCGCCCTGCCGCCATGACGCCACCATAGCCTCTACAGCTCCACCAAGATCTAGATCTCCATCAACACCATCAAGCCATCCAAGCAAGAAGAGGAGGAGAAGGAGGACGCCGCCATCACCACACTGACGCCACCATCATGACCATCTCCATCACCGCTACTCCTTCATCCTTCCCCATCATGATCTCCATGATGGGTTGTAACATTGCTTGAACCCCCTTTTATTAATGTTATGATGATTTGAGTAATTGAAGTATGGTGTGTTCTTGTTAATTAATATGTTTGTGCTTTCTCTTTACATTGTTCTATTCATGATATTATTCTAGTGATTGGAGACGTCCAATCCATTGTTGAGAAATTTACTAGGGATTCATGGAGTGTCACAAAACTTATCATTAGTCTCTACTCGTTCCATGGGCCTGACAAGTCTATGGGTAAAACTAATAGGCTATTTGCTATAAGTGATTTGTGGAGGCAATAGCAGCTTAGGATGCACCGCCCAGAATTCCCTTAATATCACTCATGATATAGATAGGTATAGTGTTGCGAATTGCTTGGCCCCAAAATTCACATACAGGATATGTTGTGACTAGCACACTTGCTTAGGAGTACAGTTGTCCATAAAACTTAATGCCTTTGCTCTGGTTTACCTTGATTGGTCTTGTTACCTTAATACACTATTCTCTTACGGATGACCCATATCCGGAGGGGGTGTGGACAATTTAGTTGTATAGTTCCCACCTACCAACAGTGGGATACAACGGTATATGAGGGACCGCCACAATTATAGTTAACACCTATTCTATAAGCACTTATCATGCACACCGGTAACATTACTTGAGAAATCATAGCATTAATATTTCAACTTATTGCATTCACCTATTTTTAGTTTTACTTTTGTTCTAGTTTTCTTTCTAGTCTTAGTAGTAGTTATTACAAAACATCTTAAATTCATTTATCCTAGCAACTTATAGAATAGGCTATTTCCAAACCACGGTTTGGGTGCGTACGTGGTCGCATTGAAAACACGGCTGCGAGGGTCGTGTTGGCCGAGCTCTCATTAGGACAAACTCTTAAATATTTGCTGCTGCAAGTACTGCAATAACCCTGTTTTAGTGCAGGAACTCAGTCACATCACTCTGTCATGCGGATGGACAAATCCCGCTCTTGACACATAGGCCTCTACATGCCCCTTTGAAGTACATGAACAAACCTTTATGATCACCGTTTCACCGAGTGACTTTTGATGCTATTAAGGCATTCTCAGGTGACAATGATTAATATGGTCTCACTGTCTGAGGAACAAGACACTATGTTTCCTAATTATCACAACTTGAACTTTGTGACATGATCGTGTTACGATGCTTAGATTGGGTATGATCATGATCTTATTCTCCCAATGAGATGAATCCATTGTCAACTGGCATTAATGCTACATTATCAGGAAACCTTGATCATCTGTTGACCAATGGACCAGTGAATAGAGATTTACCAGGCACTCCTGGTTGTTTATATATCACACGCGTATTGTCGTTTCCTATCAACACAGTTGTAGAATGATATAAAATCTAATTATAAACTTTGTGAAATGTGATAATAATTCATATTATTATTTTGTCTCTAGAACATATCTTCAACATGACTTGCAGTGACTAATATAGGATTTTTAGTGAATGGGCCACAAGTGAGTGGAACCCACTTTCACACCCTATATATACTAGGGCGTAGATGCCCAAGAGGCTCGGTTAGGTCATTCCATATGTTGCAAACCCTAGCTTTAGTTCAGTCTAGCCGCCGTACCAGACCTAGAAGTCCACCACCGACACTCCTCCTCGTATGTGTGGAGAATGGTAGAGGTGATGTACGTTCAGCACTTCGACGATCGTGGATTAGATCAGATCGTGAGGACTGCAGTGCTTCAACTGATGCGTTTCATCAGTAATCCGCAATCGTGCGTCTAGTGGTAATTCTCGTGGCGTTCTACCATTGGGTATACTGCGTAAGGAGATTTTTGTTTTATCTCTTCGTAGGCCAACACCTACGACCTATGGTCTACGACAGTAGATAGTGCATCAAACAGTCCATTTTAGTGATCTTGTTGTGTATGCTCGTACTTAATCGTACCTTCTTAATCCTTGCTATGTTTTGGAGAATTTAATGAAAAACTCGGAAGCAGGACTACTTTGAAGAGTGGAAGATATCCAGTGGGAATCAACGTAGTCGATGACTATATTAGGAGCAATAGAAGAGTAACTGAAGAATAGTGTATAGATAAATCCTTAGATACTAGAATCTACTTATGTAGGGCATTGCTTTAACAACAATTGCAAGCCTTAGATATATATATTAATAGTAGTATTATTTCTAGTATAGACTTCAAGTTGCCATTTCTGGATTTCTGTTGTATAGTGTTTTTCCTCACTGTTTTGAGGATTGTTCTCTGAATCTTTTGTAAAGAATTGAGTTGTAATCTATAGTACTGTCTTGGACCTTTGATGTTTCTGTTGTACGACTCTGAGGGATATAATACTAGTGGAACGGTGTTTCATTGGTATTATGTCAACGACTATAGTGTACTATATCATGCAGTGGTATGCTGGATCACCACAGCTGCCCAACTCAGGGCCTATGCCAACAACCTCGACTAAAAGCCGTCGGCGTAGGATATGGCCACCGACGCCTTGACCTGTTCCTGTAGTGGTATGGTCTAGCGAAAGAATGTTCACCGAAACTACGGAACTAGACCAAGAATTATTGATCACTGATGATGATTATGTATACGATCGACGATTGGTCGTTACGCTGGTGTTAACTAACTAGGATTCCGCAATTGGTAATGTACTAGTTGAATGCCGTGGTGCCACAACTCTCAAGTTTCTATTCTTGTTGCACATTTCAACATGAAGAATGTGAAAATGAAGAAGATAACTACTCCTACACATTGTAAGAAGAAAAACTGATTTTCATCCTTCTCCGGCCGATAGGGTTTGATGATACCACTACCACCTATGATGTGTTTGTGCTCTACACTCCAATTGTATTGAGTAGCTTCCCTTAGAATCACAATTTTATCAATTTCTCCATGCTTCTAATCACTCGCAATGGTAGAGAAGGGATATCTTATTTTAGCACTCCACATTATTTAGAGAATACAATATATATAAGTCGTATAATACATTATTTCTTATTGTCATCCCTAACAATTATTAAGAATTAAGTAATTTTAGAAGAAAACTGTGTACATGCCCTGGTGAATTGCATGCTTTTATGTATTTGGCCAAGTACATCATTCTTTTTTCCTAGGCGCGCCTTCCACAAATACTTGTTGCATCTTCTCGATGAACCAGATTCAGGGCAGGGTCTCTCTGATTCGGAGCATTTTCATGGGAATACTGGATGAACAAAGACTATAAGAATTTCTCTTGTATGGTAGTTTGATTTGTATGATCACATCTTATGGGGTTTTGTTGGAAAATTTTCTCTGTAGTACTACTTTTCATAGCAACGTTCCATCTTTAAAAGAATCATTTGTGTCCCTATAGTATAATCAAGGAATCTTCAAACTTTGGTAATCTTATATTTGAAACAGAGGGAGTATATGCTTTAAGTTTAAAAGAATATGACAAAACCATGCATGTGCACGTAGTGGAATTTGTCTATGTATTTTTCTATAGAATAACATGACATTGTGACCTCTATGAAAACAAAACATGTAGACTAAACGAGTCATGTTTTTGCAATAAAACTTTCATAAAGTTCAGGGATCACAATCGATCAAGCAGATGCTAGCTAGATCGTCTAGCCCATAACTAAGACAAATTGCAGTACGAAAACTAAGTTCTAGCATAGTTCACCATATAATAACTACACATATTTTTTGGATCGCCTTACATGAGTAACAAAATTTGTTGGGCCATGTCCCTCCACTTGGAGGTGTGTAGGTAGCCAACATTGGCCCGTGAAAGTCCAACACGTTTCAACCGTTGATCGATGTTCGTATCCAACGGCCGAGGTGCTATTTGGGAGAGGAGTAGAAAATAAAATCCTAGCCACCCTTGGTGGCCATGTGAGACACTCTGTAAGAGCGAGAGTATGAGCTAAGTAAGTAAGCCATCTTGGCTGCTGTGTGAGAGGGAGAGAGAACATACAAGAACACCACAACCTAGTGACAAGAGAGGAAGATGGAGACGTGATTTCTTTCTAGATTTGTGAGTTCTGACCGGTCTGTCTTCAAGATGGTGTTTGGAGGTTCAAAGGTATTTGGATTGGCTCCAAACTTGGTGAGACCGTTTCTTACTCTGAGTACTTCAATCTGATTAGCTGATTTGAGATTTGGGTTAGTGTACCATCAAATTTAGAAGCGATTTAGTCATTTCGGACTGCTGCAGATTCAACACAGAGCAGTTTTGGTAGACGAACAAATTGGGCAGGCCAACGATATCCGATTGAGCTAAATTTGGCGTGTATGTTGGGAACTCGTATGTCTACTTGTCTATCAAGTTTGGTGTTGATTGGATCTATGGTTTAAGAGCAGTTTGTTGATTACCGAAGGGGACAAAATCATAGATACTCTGCTTTGCTGTAATCTTTCTTTTAAGTAGTAGTAGTTGTTGTTGCCGATTGACAATGTGCTGAGTGTGTTGTACATATCTTGACGTTCTAGAGAATACTCTATACCCAGGTTTCTCATAGTGAAGATCGCGTGGACCGATTGGTTCACAGCCGTGGTTTTTTCCTCCTCACCTTGAGGAGGTTTTTTCACGTCAATCCTCGTGTCACTTGTGCATGTGCTCGTTTTTTTATTTCCGCTGCATATCTGTTGATTGAAGCTATCCTCGAAGTTTATTGCAAGTAGTAGGGGTTGTGTATCTCCCCCCCAACAAAGTGGTATCAGAGGTGAGGTTTAGCTTGTATTCAGTTTCAGAGCAAGGTTTGTTTTGAGTTGAGTGCATTTGCTTGTGGTGAAAGATTGAAGTGAATATCAGTAGAATGATTTTTTTGAATGGTACAAATTATCAAGATTGGAAGAGTAAGGGGATTTTGTTTTACCCTTTTCTAGCTTTCTAGTGGAAAAGGCAGGCAAATCGAAACAATTGGGGTGCTTTGGCTATTGGCTTTTCCGAAGCCACCGACGAAAATAGGGATATGTAGAGAAGCACCTCCGGACGTGCTTCCCGCAGCCTCCCGTGGCTTTCTTCTTAGGAATTGAAACATTTTCGTAATAGGGTCACATGGTTCAGCTATAATTAGGAGTAGAATGCCACCCGAACCCTTTATCTCCTTTCTGGTCGATTTTCTCACCTGTACGAGTGTATAGAATAGGGTACCATAACTCAGCTGTTGTTGCTTGCTTGCTTGCTAGCATGTACTGCTACCATCGAGTATTACTTTGGTTTTATCACTAATGTCGTTTGATCGTGGAAGTTGCCACCGACTAGAACAAAGTACTGCTACCGAATAGTAATTGATTTATACATGTAGGAATGCATGTTTTGCTATTGCAAACGGATCATGTAGAAATTATACTAGTGCGCATGATTTTCTAATGCAGATGAACTAATCCCGAAATAACTACAACACTATAATATTTACTCCACTATCCCAAACTAACTGACCCAACTATGTCTAAATATGCATATATCTAGACGTATCTGGATAAATTTGAGTCAATTTATTTGGGATAGTGAAGATATTTTGGATAAAGCTACATTTATTGTATTATTTGGTTTATTCATGTTATTATGAAGTGATTCACATGTTTTTTTGTTTATTCATGTTATTATGAAGTGATTCTCATGTTATTTACACATTAATCAATAAAAAAATACATGACCTATGGGTATTTCAAACATACCCTCATTTTATAGCTAGACAGCCAACCAAGTCGCCAAATAGTGAAACTCAGAACAACAGCTTTCGCTACACAACGACATTTCTTGCACAGCACCAAAAACCAGCCACAACTGAAACAAACATGCTCTAAGATGAAGGACTTGTTATTTGTGAAGGAATACTAGAAGCTGGTGTTCTCCGCTGAGATGCCCTGTGATATGAAAGAAGATCAGTGGAAGGTAAAGGGGATCCGCAGTAGAAAACAAAAAAAATTACGTTGGAACCCCAAAATTGCCTAGGATACATCTATGTAGTAATGCGGTAACGACCAATGCGTAGAGAATGCATACCCTTGTAGACCGTACGCGGTTAACGTTCCGAGGGAAATAATACGTTGCTAATGTATCTATAATTTTTGATATTCCATGCTTGTTTTATATCTACTATCTTATGTTTTATCCATATTTTGGAGTATTTTTTATACACTTTCCTGGACTAACCTATTAACAAGATGCCACAGTGTCAGCTGCCTGTTTTCTGCTGTTTTTGGTTCCAGGAAAGTCAGAAAATGAATATTCTCGGAATTGGACGGGACAAAAGCCAAAGTCAATATTTTACCGGAAGACACGTGGAGTCCGAAGGAGAGACGAAGGGGGGCCACATGGCGGCCACACCCCCCTTGGCTCGGGGCCTAGGCAGGCATGGTGTAGGCCCCTGGCCGACCTTGCCCCTTCGCCTATAAGAAGCCCCCAATGCAAAAACCCTAAATCGAATAGCCTCCAGCCACGAAAAGGTACTCACATCCTCCGGTGTGAGTGCTCGAAGTTATTTCCTTTAGTTTCTGCAATTTTATCTTTTTGTTTCTTGTTTTCACTAGTTAGGATTAATGGAAAATAATAAAAAAAATTAGAGAGCTTTATAGTATTTATCTTGAGTTAGGACATGAAGTGTTTGAAGAGAAAATTAAAAAACCTATGGAACTTTATTTGCATGCTAATAGCAATATTATTAGTATGAATTCTTTGAACACCATTATTACTAATGCTATGGAGAAGTCTAAGCTTGGGGAAGCTGGTTTTGATGAAAATGATCTTTTCAGTTCCCGGAGCACGGAGGAGAAAATTTACTTTGATGATACTATGCCTCCAATATATGATGATTACAATGATGAATATGATATTTTTAGTCCACCTACTATTGAGGAGAAAATTCATTATGATTACAATATGCCTCCTATATTTGACAATTATAGTGATGAGAATAATAATGATAGCTATTTTGTTAAATTTTCTCCCACTATGATTAATAAGAATGACTATGCTTATAGGGAGAGTAATAATTATTTTATGCATGTGGCTCATGATAAGAATGTTTTATGTGATAGTTATATTGTTAATTTTATTCATGATGCTACTGAAAGTTATTATGAGAGAGGGAAACATGGTTTTATGTATCTCAACAATATTAAGTTTCCCCTCTCTATGTTGAAATTTTTGAAGTTGCACTTGTTTTACTTTACTATGCTTGTTGCTTTGTGCTTTCATGACTTGTTTCTTTACAAGATTCCTATGCATAGGAAGTGGGTTATACTTAAATGTTCTCTGAATTTGCTTCTTGATGCTCTCTTTTACTTCAATTTATATTTCTTATTTGAGCATCTTCTCAAACTATCAAGCCTAACTTAAAGGCGTTAAAGAAAAGTACTTATTGGGAGATAACCCAAAAGTTTTAGATGAGTCTTGGAAGTTATTACCTCTGTAATAACCGCTCCTTATCCTTTTTATTTGCTTTTTGTGCCAAGAGTAACCTCTAATGAGAGAGAAGTAATGCTTGGGAAAGTTGTTGTCCCAAAATAGATTTTTGTGCTTCACTGTAAACATTCGTGTAAAATTTCTATACATCGTTTAAAGGCGTGAATTTTTGTGCTTCTGCGCCAGGTTGTTATCTAACTTTCGTTAGTTTAACACTTTTTGATTTGAGCAACCGAAGGTCTTCGAAAAAATTGGTTTTACCCGCTGGTCTGTTTTGATAGATTTCTGCCATTATTTGCATTTGCTTCTTGTTGATTCCTTTTTGAGTTCTTTTTGGGTATTTGAGCTTTTTGAGGGAAGTGCTACAGTATCTTGTGTTTTAATGGAAGTTTTATTAGTGTTGAAATTGAACCCAAAGACTTATTATCTTGAGTGCACTAATGTTGCTAATGAAGATTGTGTGAAGTTTTGTATGAAGGAAATTTTCAGGTGTAGGGAAAGAATGATATAATGAGATGAAGAATGGACAAAAGCTCAAGCTTGGGGATGCCACCCTGTGTCACCCCAAGAAATATTCAAGATTTACAAGCGTCAAATCTTGGGGATGCCCAAGGCATCCCCTTCATCAATAAAATCCTAGGTCTTTCTAGACACTTCGTTCTTATTGTTTCATGCACTGTTGTGTTGTTCTTGGAGCGTCTTCATTTTTGTTTTTAGTTTTCGTTTGCTTGGTTTTCTTAGTTTGCTTGAATAAATTGGTTGGATCCCCTCTTTCATACATTAGTTTTCAAATAGTTTGGTGTGGATTGGAAAAGAGTAGGAAAAGTGCATGCTTAAGTGGTAAAAGGAGTTTGTTTTTGACTGTGGCCTATGCTTTTTCATGCCATGCTTGATATTGTTTTGGATTTATGCTTAGTGATCTTTGCTGTAGCATGACATGTTATAAACAATTGAGATTGCTTAATGTACCTTGAAAGAATCATGCATTGTTTTAGCATATTAAAGCATAGTATTGTGGAATTCTCCTTGAATGTTTTATTTGGGTCCACTTGGTGCATGCTCACACCATGTTATGACTATACCAAGTCACCATAGCCTCTATGATCATTTAGCTTTCGACTTGTAATATCACTTTATGTTTTAATGAATGATGTTTTGTTGCTTTGCACGATTATGGCCATTATTGCTCTCTTAGTTGGTCGCTCCCAGTCTTTTACTAGCCTCCATACCAAGTATGAGTTCCACTTATTCATCCAACTCCAAATAAAACCAAGTTATTCCAAAAAGTCCACCATACCCACCTATTAGCATTTGCTATTCCAAGTATATTCATGTTTTTATCTACCTTCCAAATTAAACTTATTATGTGAAAATTAGTGATTAAATCCCTGACGAACTTGATGGCACACTTTACTTTTCTTGCCCCTAATAAACTTGAACCATTGTGTCATCTATGTTGTATATGCTTGCACTTATACATTGGGAATTAGCATAACCATGCTATCATGGGGAACACTTTCAACATTGCACTTGTACATTGTACCCAGTTGATATCATGCTCTTTTGTTTATGGATGTCATCGATGTGAAATGAAAGGGGAGCTTGTAAGTCCATGGAGTTATGTATGTGTGTTAGAGAAATGCCTGGGTAGTCGGTCTAATCCATGCCTAATCATGGTGAAAACCTGCAGCGTAACCATAATGAGCAATCTATGAAGCATTCTTCTTATAAAAAAAGAGATAGAGATTGAGAAAAAAGAAAAAAAAGACGAGAAAAGAGGAAAGACAGAAAAAAGCACCATTTTCCCATGGTAAATAAGAAGATTGCTGAGATGCTCTTTGTCTGCTTTCCTTGTCATTTTGATATGGGGATTCTTCTGTATCATCGGGCAAGGGGTACCCCGTTGGCGGTTCTCTATGATACACATGTACTTACTATGACAAGAACTTACCAGTAACTAAACTTGAGTAGCATGAGGAGCGGCCCTCGTATTCAAGGGACATGAGATTTCCAACTTATACTTTGTCAAGCATATACTCCATGGTTTGTTCACTTTAACCTTAATCACTTCAAGATGCTTATGATAGGGGCAATGAGAGCTGAAAGCTAATAAGTACCATAACTTTTGGAAGCTCTTCTATGAAGGCTTTTCTTTTACTGTCATGTTGAGTCTCCATCTTCTATCTTTATGCACCTATTGAGAGAGCATAGTGGCCATTCTTAGTTTCATGTGCATTGTCCCAAGACTTGTTGATTGATGCATAACTTTGATATTGCTTGTTCTTAAACTATTTGTATCTAGTCACCCTTATGAACTTTGAAGGTGTCCTATGCATTTATGTTTTGCTACATTGAGGGACAAGCTGAATACCATTCTCATTATGTTTTCTATATGTGAAACAAACAAATGTCTTTCAATGCATTGTTATTCAAGAACCTTTTGTTTGTATCCTTTCATGTTGCATGCATAGTAACTATGTCTTATTGTTAGAACTTCATCTTTCATGCTCATGTTTAGAGTACTTTGATCCCAGCTTTCAATGCTTGCAAATACTTTGATCTTGATTGTGATGGTGCATGTTGAGAACTTGCACAACATCTTTTGTCCTGCCAGCCCGTTTGCAGCGGGGCCTCTAGGGAACTACTGGCAATTAAGGTGCTCCTTTTAATAAAGCACCGGAGCAAAGCATTAACACTCCGTGAACACATGTGATCCTCACATCAAAGCCTTTCCCTTCCGGCTACCCCGATTTCTGTCACTTCGGTACCATAGGTTCCGGACAACGACGTGTGTATACAACTTGTAGATAAGACCCAAAACAATACTATCATGATAAATCAATAATAAGTTCAGATCTGAAATCATGGCACTCGGGCCCTAGTGACAAGCATTAAGCACAACAAAGTTGCAACAAAGTCATAAAGCACTAATAGAGATACTAGGCACTATGCCCTAACAATCTGATGCCATTACATGAATGATCTCATCCAATCCCTACCATCCCCATAGCCTACAGCGGGGGATTACTCACTCATAGATGGAAGAAACTTGGATGGTCGATGAAGATGATGGTGGGGATCGATGGAGATGGCTCCGAGGGCACTTCCCGTCCGGCGGTCTTGAACAGAGACTTCTGTCCCCGAATCTCCCCTTGATGGCGTGGCGTGGCGGAACTTTTCGTGGAAAACGCCGAACCCCGAAGTTTTTAGGTCGAAGGCTTCTTATAGGCGAAGAGGGAGACCGAGGGTGCCTGGGCCACCACACCAGGCCTGGCGCCCGCCCAGCCGCGCCTTTGGGGTGTGGCCCTCAGCCCTCCTCCGTCTCGTATTCTGGCTCCGTGAGTCTTCTGGAAAAATAGGCACTTTGGCTTTTGTCCCGTCCAATTCCAAGAATATTCATTTTCTGACTTTCCTGGAACCAAAAACAGCAGAAAACAGGCAGCTAGCACTGTGGCTCTTGTTAATAGGTTAGTCCAAGAAATAATATGAAAAGTACTCCAAAGTGTGGACAAAACACAAGAAAGTGGATAAAACCAAGCATGGAGCATCAAAAATTATAGATACATTTGCAATGTATCACATGTCACCTCAAAAATTATTCTTTTTATCACTTACCTACTCGAGGACGAGCAGGAGTTTAGTTTGGGGATGCTGATACGTTGCTAACGTATCTATAATTTTTTATGTTCCATGCTTGTTTTATATCTACTTTCTTATGTTTTTTCCACACTTTGGAGTATTTTTATACACTTTCTTCGACTAACCTATTAACAAGATGCCATAGTGCCACTTCGCTGTTTTTGGTTCCGAAAGTCGAAAATGAATATTCTTGAATTGACAGACAAAGCCAAAGTCATTATTTTAGGAAGACACATGGAGTCGAAGAGAGAAGACGAAGGGGGCAGGCAGGCAGCCACACCCTTGGCTGGCCCTAGGCCACGCCAGGGCATGGTGTGGGCCCCCTGGCCGGCCACCGACCTTACCCCTTTTCCTATAAGAAGCCCCAATGCAAAAACCCTAAATCGAACAACCTCCAGCCACGAAAAGTTCCACACCGCCGCCGCCACCGAAGGGGAGATTCGGGATACAGAAAGTCTCTGTTCTGGCACCCTGCCGGGACGGGGAAGTGCCCCGTAGCCATCTCCATCGATCTCCACCACCATCTCCATCGCCGTTGCTGATTCCCATGATGATGAGGGAGTAGTTCTTCCTCGAGGCTAAGGGTTTACCGGTAGCTATGTGTTCATCTCTCTCTCTATGCATGATCATATTGTGATCATGAGCTTTGTAATCAAGTAGATCTACCTTGCTACTCAAGTGCTTTAATAGATCTCTGCTCTCCCCATGTGTGTGAAAGTGACAGCATGCACACCATGGTGGCACTTAGGCTAGAGATTACATATACTTGTTATGAGTTATATTTCGAGTTGGATGTCTCTATGAAATTGTGGTGTTTGTTGGAACCATCTAGAGCTCAAGGTGACAGTGTGGGGTTATCTAGATGGGAAAATCAAACTTTGAGGAGTGTTTTTATAGCCCTACCATTGATTAGAGTGTCCAACTAGAGAGTAGTTCAGCGTAGTATCATAAAGAGAAGATATTTATATGAGAGTGTTCACTAGTGAAGGTATGATCCCTCGGCCTTGTTTCTAAACATTGAAACACCGTTTACAACTAGATATGTTACATGTTTGCTTGCTTCCATCTTTATTTTAGTTTGCCTTTAGTCTCTTCCACACCATCAAGCTATTTTCTGGCACCGTTGTCTTATATCCATACCACTTGTATTTTACTATCTCTTCGCGCGAACTAGTACACCAATACACCTAACAAGTGTATTGGGTGTGTAGGGACACAAGAGACTTCTTGTATCTTGATTACAGGGTTGCTTGAGAAGGGATAGCTTTGACCACTTCCTCCCTGAGTTCGATAAACCTTGGGTGATCCACTTCAGGGAAAATTTGCTGCTGTTCTACAAACCTCTGCACTTGGAGGCCAAACAACTGTCTACAAGAATAGAAGTGTGTAGACATCAGGGAACGTGGTTGATGCAGTCGTACTCCTAGCCGACCTCAAGGTCGCGAAGCTCCTCGGAGGTCACCCCTTGCTCCTTCTTCATCGTGCCGCAGCTCCGGCTCACGACATTTAAGTGCCCCAAGTGTTGCGCCTCGTGTCTTCGTACACATCCAGTGCACGATGAGACCTCCGGCTCCCCGATCCCGCCGGGAGTGCGGAAGTTGATATCCGGCTAGGAATCCTTGCAGCGCAACGGCGTGCTCCAGGTGTGCCTTGTTCGCACAGCCCAAACTTGGGGCCATGGTGATGACCCACAAGTATAGGGGGTGTATCACAATATTTTCGATAAGTAAGAGTGTCGAAACCAACGAGGAGCAGAAGGTGCTGCCTAGTGGTATGGATCAGGAATTCTCTGCAAATACTTAGCAAATGGATTTTTAGGGGTTTTCGATAAAGCATGTAAACAAAGTATGAGTAAACAAAAGACAGTAGGAATAAATGCAGCAAGTGGCCCAATCCTTTATGAAGCAAAGGACAAGCTGGTTGTATTTCTATAGATGACCAAACGTTCTCGAGGACACATGGGAAGACTGTCAAGTGCTTTCACTTCATATAGTCGATTAATCTTCTTTAGCTTGCTAAGTGTTGTGTGGGTGAACCTATGCTAATGTACCGCCCCATCCAAGACTAATACATACTTGTGATTAAACCCCTTGCAAACATCCGTAAGTACATGAAAGTAATTAAGGTAGAAACCTAACCACAGCTTTAAACTCTAAGACCCTTACGTCCCTTGTGCAATGGTTTCCTAACGGGGGTTCAGGTTTCTGTCACTCCGGCAACCCCTACGATTAGTATCCAAATACACAATGCATTCCCCTAGGCCCATATAGGTGAAGTGTCATGTAGTCGACGTTCACATGACACCACTAGAAGAAGTACACCACAACTTAAATAACAATCTATTGAATATTTCTCAACACAACTCCACTACTAACAACAAGACTTCTCCCATGTCCTCAAGAACAAAACGAACTACTCACAAGACATCATATGGATCATGATCAGAGATGGAATAATGATGTATAAAAATCTGAACATAAACAATAATTCAATGGTTCACTCAATAGCATCAACTACAAGGAGTAATCAACACCGGGAAAGTTTCCCCTATGAACTATGCAAGATTCAACTCAATTGTTACAGCAATATGGAGATGGTGATGATGGTGGTGATGATGATGATGATGATCCCGATGAAGTCTAGCTTGATGGTGGTGTTGATGGCGACGATCTTCCCCCCTCCGGGAAGGAATTCCCCTGGCAGAAATCTGTCTGCCGGAGAGATCTTTCTCTCTCGGTGTTTTCAGCCTCATGAGGCGGGAATCTTTCGTGGTCGCTCCCGAGTCTTAGGGTTTCGGGAGGATGATATCGCCCGAGAGGCTGGAGTGGGCCAGGCGTCCACCACTCCTGCACGGCCTAGGCCTGCCGCGCCATGGGGTGGTGTGGGCCCCCTACCACCTCCACTCCATCTTCGGCATCTGAGTCTTACGGAAAAATAGGATTTTCTGTATATTTTCCCGGATTTTCTGATCTTCGAATTTTGCCTCCAAACAACACCTTTTCCATCAGAATCCACATGCCCGGTCCATGCTCCAAAAGTCATCAACCATGCAAAAATAGATGAAATAACATAAGTATCACCTCTCAATACGAAATATATCAATGAATAATAGTGAATTAAGACATAGAATGGTGATGCAAAATGGACGTATCAACTGCCCCCAAGCTTAGACTTCGCTTGTCCTCAAGCGAAACTGAGCTCAATAAACATGACCTCAAGTTTATGGAGTGAAGAGTCGATAAAAGAATACGGACAAGAAGCATCACATTCATGAAATACATAGATCATAATAGAAGACAACTCACTATTATATAACTAAACTTGCAATGAGTAAAGGAAACACAATAAAGATACATAAAGTGAATTGTAATTGGTAATGGCAAACTTAGCTCTTGGTCGAAGAATAGTTGATAATTTGCTGGAGTTCACAAATAGCTGGTTTTCAAAGAAAGCTTTCAAAGTAACAAACATCAAGATAAGAGCAATGTGCAAAACAAGGAACATAAGACATGATTGCATAAATCATCATATGAATGAATGAAACACAACAACTCAAAATACTTGCTGAGATAGAAGGGAGTAGGTTTACTGACTCAACTACAAACTAAAAGAAAGGCCCTTCAAAGAGGGAAGCAGGGATTGCAAGTCTCATAAAGAGCTCCCAAAAATTATGATACTTACTAGCTTTCAGCTCTCATTGCCCCTATCATAGGCATCTTTAGGTGATTAAGGTTAAAGTGACACAAGTAAGAGGATATGCTTGACAAGTTATAAGTTGAAATCTCATGCCCCTTACTTATGAGTACCGATCCTCATGCTACTCAACTTCAGTCACGAGCAAGCTCTTGTCATTGTAAATACATGTGTATCATCGAGAACCGCCAACGGGGTACCCCTTGCACATGACACAGGAGCTATCCCATAATCAAAATGACAAGGCAAGCAAACACTGAGCATCTCAGTGATCTTTTTATTTGCTATTTGCATAGGTTTTTATTGAGGATGCTTCATAGAATGCTCACTATAGTTATGCTACAAGTTTCCACCATGATTAGGCATGGCTTAGGCTAGCGGCCCAGGCGTTTCTCTAACACACATATAAACTCCATGATCTTACAAGTTCCACTTTTATTTCACACCACCGGGATCCATAAGCAAAAGAACATGATATCAACTAGGTACAAGTACCAATGAAGTGTTGAAAGCGGTCCCCATGATACATGGTTCGGCTAACTTCAACTCATAAAGCGCAAGCATATACGCAACAAAGAAGGACCCAATGGTTCAAGTTTATTAAATGCAAGAAAGTAAAATGTGCCGTCAAGTTCGTGAGATCTTTAATCACTAATTTTCACATAACAAGTTTAATTTGGGAGGTAGATAAAACAAGAATTTACTTGGAATAGCAATAATGCTACTAGGTAGGTATGGTGGACACAAATGGCAAAGGTTTTGGTTTAAAGGAGGTGGATGCACGAGAAGAATACCCTCTCAGTACAGGTTTTTGGCTAGCAAGGCTAGGTAGCAAGTATAAGAGTTGAAGGCAACAAACAAACATACAAATGATAAAGACAAACATGCAATCTTCCTTGGAAGCACAAAAGATCTTAACTCGAGAATACTAGACTTATGAGCAAATCAAGAAAGAAAGATGATGAAATTATTTTTCTTTAGAGTACTTCTATCTTTTTCATTCGACTCTCAAAAATAGTGTTGCTACTGACCGAGCCAGGTTTGCCAAAACCAACTAAATTAACTCAATGATCCCAAAGTGCTACCAATACTAACAACAAGGTCAATCATATAACCACGAATTGAAAACTAATATAATTTATGCAAAAGAGTGAATGATAGAACTTCTCATTAATATTCAATAACGGAAACTCACACCAAGGGATACATATCTAACGAGAGAGGGGACACTTCCATAATGCAAACCGTACTACAAAATAACTCCTCTATTCATGATATGACTCTACTAATAAGGTAAAAAGATAGAAGATAGTGATGTGATACCGCGCCACTCCCCCAAGCTTGTAACAAACCAAGGGGATGCCAAACCTGATGACGAATTACTCCTTAGGTGGTGGTGATATCCTCTCATCTTCGTCTGTCTTCCAGGGTAAAGTCTTCACATCAACAAAGGACATCGTGGTTTCCATCATCCTGAAACTTGCAGCAGCACTTATGCGTTTAAACCTAGCCTCATACTCACAGTTTTGATTTTGAACGTCATAGAACTGTGCTTGCAGTTTGTTGGTTGTTTGGCGGAGTAGGAGGAATTCTTCTTTGAGTTCAGCAGTCTTCTTTTGGTGCTCGGTGATGAGTTCGGAACAAATCTTATGGATGATGTCCACTTCGCGCTCTGCCATCTTCTTGTACCTAAAGACTTCTTGCTCCAATGCTTACATTCTGTCCTCCAGACTTCCTTCACCTTTAGGGCCTTGAACCTCCTTAATCCGGACCTCCCCACCTTCGAGCAACAACTCCTTGGGATGAATCTTCAATTCTCTCATGTATGGGTTGATGATATCGTCTAAAGAATCTCCCTTGGATTATCCAGAGGAAGACATTGTGGCTCCAAATCTGGGATTCTACCTGGCAGAAACAGATCGAAACAAAAACATGGCGAAAACACGATATATGAACCTCGGGAGATTCGGGGGGTTATATATTACGAAGTTTCATATCAAAAGGAAGGTACTGGGAGAAAACGAATCGGAGGCGGAGTCCTGGGTGGCCTCACCACCTGGTGGCGCGGCCAGGGGTGGGCCCGCGCCATGGGGTGGTGTGGGCCACTCTGGCTCTGTTTTCATCCCTTTTTCGCTTCGTAGCTTTCCTTATTGACTGAAAACTGCAAAAATATAGTTGGATTGTATTTTCATGGAACTTTTCTTACCAGAACTGTTACCTAGTTGGAAACGGACTCTGCAGGTCTCTGAATTTGGTCCTTAATGAATTTCTCTGGAGTTATAACTTGAAAGGCATCAACATCTTCATTGTAAGAATCTCTAGCAATATAGTGTTTGAGTCGCTGTCCATTCACTACTTATGTAGTATTATCTTTTAGAGAGGAAATTTTTATTGCTCCTGAACGGTATACTTCTTCAATGATAAAAGGTCCTTCCCATTTTGATAGTAGCTTACCTGCAAAAAACTGAGACGAGACCTATACAATAGAACTTTCTCACCAACATGAAACTCTCTCTTAAGTATTTGCTTATCATGCCATCTTTTAACTTTTTCCTTAAAGAGCCTAGCATTCTCATAGGCTTCACTCCTCCATTCATCTAAAGAACTCAAGTCAAATAATCTTTTCTCACCAGCGAGCTTATAATCTCTATTTAGTTCTTTAACTGCCCAGTAAGCTTTGTGTTCTAATTCTAAGGGTAGGTGGCAAGCTTTCCCATAAACCATTTTATAAGGAGACATTCCCATAGGATTTTTGTAAGCCATTCTATAAGCCCATAAAGCATCATTCAACTTCTTAGCCCAGTTTTTTCTAGACCTATTAATGCCTTTTGCAAGATAGATTTAATTTCTCTATTTGATAACTCTACTTGCCCGCTAGTTTGGGGGTGATAAGCTGAAGCAATTCTATGATTAACATCATACTTAGCGAGGGTCTTTCTAAAACCGCCATGAATGAAATGAGAACCCCCATCAGTCATGAGATACCTAGGCACTCCAAACCTAGGAAAGATAACGTCCTTAAGCATTTTTAGAGAGGTTTCCCCATCAGCACTTTTCGTAGGAATGGCTTCTACCCACTTAGTAACATAATCAATGGCAATCAGAATATGAGTGTAACCCTTCGAAGGAGGGAAAGGACCCATAAAGTCGAATCCCCAACAATCAAAAGGTTCAATAACTAGAGAGTAGTTCATAGGCATTTCATTGCGTCTAGAAATATTACCAACACGCTGACATTCATCACAAGATAAAACAAATTTTCTTGCATCCTTAAAAAGGGTAGGCCAGTAGAAACCTGATTGTAGTACCTTTTGTGCAGTTCTATCTCCTGCATGATGTCCTCCATAGGCGCTACCATGACATTTACGCAATATCTCTTTTTGCTCATATTCTGGAACACATCTTCCATAATACCATCAACTCCTTCTTTGTATAAGTGCAGGTCATCCCAAAAATAATGCGTCAAATCATAGAAGAACTTTCTTCTTTGCTGAGCTGTAAAAGTTGGAGGCAAATACTTGGAGACAATAAAGTTAGCATAATCAGCATACCAAGGGCTTCCTCGCTAGCTCACCCCCACTGCAGCTAACTGTTCATTCGAGAAACTATCGTTAATAGGCATAGGATCAAAAGAGATGTTTTCCAAACGAGATAAATTATCAGCTACAGGATTTTCGGCACCCTTTCTATCTACTATATGAAGATCAAACTATTGTAAAAGCAGTACCCATCTAATAAGCCTAGGCTTAGCATCCTTCTTTGTTATAAGATATTTAATAGCACCATGATCAGTATGAATGGTTACTTTTGAGTCCACAATATAGGGCCTAAACTTATCACAAGCAAAAACAACAGCTTGAAATTCCTTTTCAGTAGTAGCATAATTCCTTTGAGCAGCGTGTAAAGTCTTACTAGCATAATGGATAACGTTTAACTTTTTATCAATACGTTGCCCAAGGACAGCCCCTACAGCAAAATCACTAGCATCACACATTATTTCAAAGGGTAAACTCCAATCAGGTGGTTGAACAATAGGGGCTGTAGTTAAAGCCTTCTTAAGAGTTTCAAAAGCTTCCTTACAATCATTATCAAAAATGAAGGGTACATCTTTTTGAAGAAGATTAGTAAGGGGTTTTGATATCCTAGAAAAGTCTTTAATAAACCTTCTATAGAAACCAGCATGACCAAGGATACTACGAATACCTTTGATGTCTCTTGGGCATGGCATCTTCTCAATTGCCTCAACCTTAGCTCTATCAACTTCTATGCCTCTTTCAGAAACTTTATGACCAAGAACAATCCCTTCATTAACCATGAAGTGGCATTTCTCCCAATTAAGAACAAGATTAGTTTCTTCACATCTCTGTAAAACTTTATCAAGGCTGTGCAGACAATTATCAAAAGAAGTTCCATAGACAGAAAGGTCATCCATGAACACTTCTACAATTTCCTCACAAAAGCCATGAAAGATAGCAGACATGCACCTTTGGAAAGTAGCAGGAGCATTACATAAACCGAAAGGCATACGTCTATAAGCATAAGTTCCATAAGGGCAAGTAAAAGTAGTTTTTTCTTAATCTTGTTGTTTAACAGCAATTTGAGAGAAACCAGAATAACCATCAAGAAAACAAAAATGGGTCTTTTTAGACAACTTTTCCAACATTTGATCAATAAAAGGATGCTGATGGTAATGTTACTGTCTATAAAGCTCGACTTGTCGTGAAAGGGTTCCGAAAAATTCAAGGAGTTGACTACGATGAGACTTTCTCACCAGTAGCGAAGCTAAAGTCTGTGAGGATTTTGTTAGCAATCGCTGCATATTTCGATTATGAAATTTGGCAGATGGATGTCAAAACGGCGTTCCTTAATGGTGACATTGAGGAAGAGTTGTATATGGTACAAACCAAGGGTTTTGTCGATCCTAGTGATGCTGACAAGGTATGCAAACTTCAGCGCTCCATTTATGGACTGAAGCAAGCATCCCGGAGTTGGAATCAACGTTTTGATAAAGTAATCGAAAACTTTGGATTTATACAAACTTATGAAGAAGCTTGTATTTACAAGAAAGTGAGTGGGAGCTCTGTAGCATTCCTAGTACTATATGTAGATGACATATTGTTGAATGGGAATGATATAGAACTTCTTAATAGCGTCAAAACCTATTTGAATAATAGTTTTTCAATGAAGGATCTTGGCGAAGCGGCATATATTCTAAGCATCAAGATTTATAGAGATAGATCAAGACGCCTAATAGCGCTTTCACAAAGTACATACTTAGACAAAGTTCTAAAGAAGTTTAGAATGGAAGAGAGCAAGAAAGGGTTCGTGCCCATGTTGTCAGGTAAGACCTTGAGTAAGACTCAAAGTCCGGCTACGGCAGAAGATAGAGAAAAGATGAATAATATTCCCTATGCCTCGGCCATAGGTTCTATCATGTATGCCATGCTGTGTAAAAGACCGGATATAGCACATGATGTTAGTTTGACTAGCAGATATCAAAGTGATCCTGGAATGGAACACTGGACAGCGGTCAAGAATATCCTAAAGTACCTGAATAGGACTAAGGATATGGTTCTTTCTTATGGAGGTGATGAACAGCTTGTTGTAAACGGTTACATTGATGCTAGTTGGAACACCGATCCAGATGACTCGAAGTCACAGTCTAGATACGTATTTATTTTGAATGGTGCTGCGATGGTGGAGGAGTGCCAAGCAAAGCGTTGTGGCGAAATCTTCAACTGAATCGGAATACATAGCTGGTTCGGAGGCTGCACAAGAAGCCATATGGATGAAGGAGTTCATTACTGAACTTGGTGTGGTTCCCAGTGTGTTAGACCCGATGGCCATCTACTGTGACAACACAGGTGCCATAGCTAATGCACAGGAGCCAAGGTCACATAGCAAGCTGAAGCACATCAAGCTACGTTTCCATGCTATTCGCGAGTATGTCCGAGATGGTGACATAAAGATTTGCAAAGTACACACTGATCTGAATGTGGTAGATCCGTTGACTAAACCTCTCCCTAGAGCAAAGCATGACCAACACCAGAACGCCATGGGTGTTAGGTATATTACCATGTAATCTAGATTATTGACTCTAGTGCAAGTGGGAGACTGTTGGAGATATGCCCAAGAGGCAATAATAAAAGTTGTTATTATTATATCTTTGTGTTTATGATGAATGTTTACATCCCATGCTATAATTGTATTATAAGGAAACACTAATACATGTGTGTTTTGTAAACATAAAAGAGTCCCTAGTAAGCCTCTTGTGGAACTAGCTTGTTGATTAAATGATGATCATGGTTTCCTGATCATGGACATTAGATGTCATTAATAACAAGGTTATATCATTAGGAGAATGATGTGATGGACACATACCCATAGTAAGCGTAGCATAAGATCAAGTCATTAAGTTTGTATTGCTGTAAGATTTCAAATGCATAGTAACCTAATCCTTCGACCATGAGGTTATGTTAATCACCATCACCGGATGGGTACTTTGATGACATCAAAGATCGCTTCGTAACTGGGTGGTTATAAAGGTGTCATTGGGTATTCTGAAAGTATGTGTTGAAGCGCATGGACCAAGATTGGGATTTGTCCATCCATATGACAGATAGATATGCTTTGGGCCCTCTCGGTGGAATGTCATCTAGTTAGCTTGCAAGCATGTGACTAGGTCACAAGGGATGACATAAGATGGAACGAGTAAAGAGTACTTATCGATGTGAGGTAGAACTAGGTATAGAGATACCGACGATCAAACCTCGGATAAGTAGAATATCGCGTGACAAAGGGAATTGGTTTCGTATGTTAATGGTTCTATCGATCACGAAGTCATCATTGAATATGCGGGAGCCATTATGGATCTCCAGATCCCGCTGATGGTTATTGATCGGAGAGGTCTCTTCATCATGTCTGCATATTCACGAACCGTAGGGTGACACACTTAAGGTTCGAAGTTGTTTTAAGTAGATATGGAATATGCATTGGAGACCGAATGTTGTTCGGAGTCTCGGATTGGATCCGGGACATCACGAGGAGATCCGGAATTGTCCAGAGAATAAGATTCATATATTGGGGATCATTTTCTAAGTTAGGAAATGTTCCGGAGTGTTTGTATGGAGATTCTAGAAGGTTTCGGAATGTTCTAGAAGGTTCTAGAAGATTTCTTGGAGTTTGCTTGAAAACCAAGAAAGGGTCAAGGAAACCTTGTGGGGCAAGACACGGATTCATGGGGGAGGAGGACTCCTCCCCCCCTTCCCAACCCGCCGGCCAAGGAGGGAGGGGAGTCCTACTAGGACTCCCCCTCCCATGGCGTGCCTCCCTCCTTTAAATAGAGGGGAGGGGGCGCCACCCCCTAGACCTCTCCCATAACAAACCCTAGCCACCGCCTCTCTCCTCTTCCTTCGCTCTGCTCCGGCTTAGGCGAAGCCCTGCAGAATTCTCTCCTCCACCACCACCACCACACCATCGTGCTGCTGGGATTCCGTGGAGAAGATCTACTACCTCCGCTGCTTGCTGGAACGGGGAGAGGAAGGTCTGCTTCGACTCCGCACGTGTGACCGACTGCGGAAGCGCTGCTGAGCAGCGGAAGGATCGTCCACACGATCTTGAGATCGGCAAGTGATTGACTAGATCAACCCCGAGATCTAATCTCGTAACGCTTTCGGTTCTACGAGGGTTAGTGCAGATCTATCTCGTTGCACATGTCTAATAGATTAGATCTTGGCTTTTATCTAGATTAGATCTGGGTTTTGTTCGTTCTTGCGGTAGAATTTTTTTGTTTTCCATGCTACGAACCCATCAGTGGTATCAGAGCCGTATCTATGCATAGATCTGTTGCACGAGTAGAACACAAAGGTTTTGTGGGCGTTGGTGCTCGTGCCGTCTTTTGCTTTGTGTACTTTGCATCTTGCGGTATGGTGGGATGAAGCAGCTCGGGCTAACCTTACATGTCATCGCACATGAGACTTGCTCCACGCTTGACGTGTAACTTGCTTTGCCCAAGTGGCTTTGCGGGTGTCTGTCTCTCCCATCATAGTATAGATCCAATCTACACTTTGCACTTGATAGCACTTGTATCAACGTTGTGGTTCAGTTTCGTAGGTAAGATCCGTTCTTATTCGGAAGCCCCAAACCACGTAAAACATGCAAAGAAAATTAGAGGCGTCTAACTTGTTTTTGCAGGGGTTTTGTGATGTGATATGGCCATCATGTGATTGTGATTATATTTGATGTATGCAATGATCCTTGTTGTAATATGGCAACGGCGAGAGCCTAATGGTTGTCTTTAATTCTGCTAAGACTGCGTGTCTATTCATCTTGTAATAGCTTTATTCCAAGTAGTTGTAATAGTTCTTTGGTGATGATGGACAACCATGAAGCGCCATCGACCTTGGACTTAATGCTGGTGATGATGGAGATCATGTCCGTGCTTTGGAGATGGATATCAAAGGCATAAGAGAAAGGGCCATATCATATCACACTAATTATGAATTGCCTGTGATGTTAATCCTTTATGCATATTGTATTGCTTAGATCATGACGGTAGCATTATAAGATGATCCCTCTCACTAAATTTCAAGTAATAAAGTGTTCGTCCTTAGTTGGCACCGTTGCTAAGACTCGTCGTCTCGAAGCATCTCGTGATGATCGGATGTGATAGATTCTATGTGTGCATACAATGGGTGCAAGCCAGATTTGCACATGCGGAAACTAAGGTTAATCTTGACGAGCCTAGCATGTACAGACATGGTCTCGAAACACGGAATACCGAAAGGTAGAGCATGAATCATATAAGTGATATGATGAACATGAAGATTGTTCGCCGATGAAACTACATCTTCTCTCGTGAAGATCGGACTTGGTGTAGTGGACTTGGTTCGTGTAATCACTAAGACAATGTGAGGGATGTTGTTTTGAGTGGGAGTTCACCTAGTTAATTTAAGAATTAAAGTAGAACTCAATTTATCATAAACTTAGTCTAAACTACTTGCAAATTTGTTGTAGGTTATGGCGAATCTCTCCATCAATTTCAATGCGTTCCTAGAGAAAGAAAAGCTTAAGAACAATGGAAGCAACTTCACGGACTGGCTCGTCTCAGAGGTGTCCTCATGGCTGGTCAGATGACCTATGTGCTCGAAGCACCGCTAGGTGACCCACCTGCAGATGATGCCACCGATGACGTAAAGAATGTTTACGCCACTCGGAAAAATCATTACTCCACAGTTCAGTGTGCCATCCTGTACGGTTTAGAAACGGAGCTCCAGAAGCGTTTTGAGCACCACGACCCGTTCGAGATCATTAAGGAGCTCAAGCTCATTTTTGAGACTCACCCGGCCGTGGAGAGCTATGAGGCCTCCGAGAAGTTCTTTACCTGCAAGATGGAAGAGGGAAGCTCCGTTAGCGAGCACGTGCTCACCATGTCTGGGCACGCAAACAAGCTCCAAGAGTTGGGGATAACGATTCCTAATGAGTTAGGGATTCACCTTGTCCTCCAATCACTGCCACCGAGTTATAAGAAATTTGTGATGAACTACAATATGCACTGCATGAACAAGACGTTGCCTGAACTATCGTCCATGCTGAAAACTGCTGAAGTGGAGATCAAGAAGGAGCACCAAGTGTTGATGGTCAATAAGACCACCAATTTCAAGAAACAGGGCAAGCCTAAGAAAAAGGGCAACTTCAAGAAGTACGGCAAGAAAGCTGCCACACCTACTAAGAAGCCCAAGGC
The DNA here is from genome assembly GCA_023614405.1 of Avena insularis. Taxonomy (NCBI): domain Eukaryota; kingdom Viridiplantae; phylum Streptophyta; class Magnoliopsida; order Poales; family Poaceae; genus Avena; species Avena insularis. The sequence continues at coordinate 416,183,889 of CM042686.1, read as the reverse complement.
TGGTCCTAAGCCTGAAACTGAGTGCTTCTACTGCAAGGGTGCTGGTCACTAGAAGCGTAACTGTCCCAAGTACCTGGCAGATCTGAAGAACGGCAACATCAAGAAGAAAGCTATATTCGATATACATGTTATTGATGTGTATCTTACTAGTAGTCGTAGTAGTTCCTGGGTAGTTGATACTGGTTCGGTTGCTCATATATGTAACTTGAAACAGGAGCTGCGGAATAAACGAAGACTGGCAAGAGACGAGGTGACGATGCGCGTTGGAAATGGCTCCAAGGTTGATGTGATCGCCGTCGGCACGCTCCGTCTACATCTACCTTCGGGATTAGTTTTAAATTTGAATAATTGTTATTTGGTGTCTGCGTTAAGCATGAACATTATATCTAGATCTTGTTTATTGCGAGACGGTTACTCTTTTAAGTCTGAGAATAAAGGTTGTTCGATTTACATGAGTAATATCTTTTATGGTAATGCACCTGAGATGAATGGTTTATTCTTATTGAATCTCGATAGTAGTGATACACATGTTCACAACATAGATGCTAAACGAATAAAATTGAATGATAATTCTACATACATGTGGCACTGTCGTCTTTGTCACATTGGAGTGAAGCGTATGAAGAAACTCCATTCTGATGGACTTCTTGAATCACTTGATTTTGAATCACTTGAAAGATGCGAAGCATGTCTAATGGGAAAAATGACTAAGACTCCATTCTCTGGAATAATGGAGCAAGCTACAGACTTATTGGAAATAATACATACCGATGTGTGCGGTCCAATGAGTGTAGCATCACGTGGTGGATATCGTTATGTTCTCACTTTCACGGATGACTTAAGTAGATATGGGTATGTCTACTTTATGAAACATAAGTCTGAAACTTTCGAGAAGTTTAAGGAATTTCAAAGTGAAGTGGAAAATCATCGTAACAAGAAGATTAAGTTTCTGCGTTCTGACCGAGGAGGTGAATATCGGAGTTATGAGTTTGGCATGCATTTAAAGAAATGTGGAATACTTTCGCAGTTGACACCGCCGGGAACACCATAGCGTAATGGTGTGTCCAAACGTTGTAATCGAACTCTCTTAGATATGGTTCGGTCTATGATGTCTCTTACAGATTTACCACTATCGTTTTGGGGCTATGCATTAGAGATAGCCGCATTCACTTTAAATAGGGCACCATCTAAATCCGTTGAAACGACACCGTACGAATTATAGTTTGGTAAGAAACCTAAGTTGTCGTTCCTTAAAGTTTGGGGTTGCGAAGCGTATGTAAAGAAGTCACAACCTGATAAGCTTGAACCCAAAGCGGAGAAATGAGTCTTCATAGGATACCCTAAAGAAACAATTGGGTATACCTTCTATCATAGATCCGAAGGCAAAGTTTTCGTTGCCAAGAATGGATCCTTTCTTGAGAAGGAGTTTCTCGAAGAAGTGATGGAAGGAAAGTAGAACTCGTGAGGTTATTGAACCTTCTCGGAGTTGAGAGTAGCACAGCACCGGAAGATGTTTTTGTGCCGCCTGCACCAACTGGAGAGGAATCTAATGATGGTGATCATGAAACTTCGAACGAAGTTACTGCTGAACCTCACAGGTCAACGAGGGTTCGTACCACTCCTGAGTGGTATGACTCTGCCTTGAACATCATGTTGGTGGACAACACTGATGACCCTGCGACGTATGAAGAAGCTATGGTGAGCCCAGATTCCGACAAATGGCTAGAAGCCATGAAATCCGAAATGGGATCCATGTACGAAAACCAAGTATGGACTTTGGTGGACTTAACGGATGGCCGTAAGGCTGTCGAGAACAAATGGATTTTCAAAAGAAAAATAGATGCTGATGGTAATGTTACTGTCTATAAAGCTCGACTTGTCGCGAAAGGGTTCCGACAAATTCAAGGAGTTGACTACGATGAGACTTTCTCTCCAGTAGCGAAGCTAAAGTCTGTGAGGATTTTGTTAGCAATCACTGCATATTTCGATTATGAAATTTGGCAGATGGATGTCAAAACGGCGTTCCTTAATGGTGACATTGAGGAAGAGTTGTATATGGTACAACCCAAGGGTTTTGTCGATCCTAGTGATGCTGACAAGGTATGCATACTTCAGCGCTCCATTTATGGACTGAAGCAAGCATCCCGGAGTTGGAATCAACGTTTTGATAAAGTAATCAAAAACTTTGGATTTATACAAACTTATGGAGAAGCTTGTATTTACAAGAAAGTGAGTGGGAGCTCTGTAGCATTCCTAGTACTATATGTAGATGACATATTGTTGATTGGGAATGATATAGAACTTCTTAATAGCATCAAAACCTATTTGAATAATAGTTTTTCAATGAAGGATCTTGGCAAAGCGGCATATATTCTAGGCATCAAGATTTATAGAGATAGATCAAGACGCCTAATAGCGCTTTCACAAAGTACATACTTAGACAAAGTTCTAAAGAAGTTTAGAATGGAAGAGAGCAAGAAAGGGTTCGTGCCCATGTTGTCAGGTAAGACCTTGAGTAAGACTCAAAGTCCGCTACGGAAGATAGAGAAAAGATGAATAATATTCCTATGCCTCGCCATAGGTTCTATCATGTATGCCATGTGTACAAGACGGATATAGCACATGTTGTTAGTTTGACTAGCAGATATCAAAGTGATCACGAATGGAACCGGACAGCGGTCAAGAATATCCTAAAGTACCTGAATAGGACTAAGGATATGGTTCTTTCTTATGGAGGTGATGAACAGCTTGTTGTAAACGGTTACACTGATGCTAGTTGGAACACCGATCTAGATGACTCGAAGTCACAGTCTAGATACGTATTTATTTTGAATGGTGTTGCAGTGAGCTGGAGGAGTGCCAAGCAAAGCGTTGTGGCGAAATCTTCAACTGAATCGGAATACATAGCTGCTTCGGAGGCTGCACAAGAAGCCATATGGATGAAGGAGTTAATTACTGAACTTGGCGTGGTTCCCAGTGTGTTAGACCCGGTGGCCATCTACTGTGACAACACAGGTGCCATAGCTAATGCACAGGAGCCAAGGTCACATAGCAAGCTGAAGCACATCAAGCTACGTTTCCATGCTATTCGCGAGTATGTCCAAGATGGTGACATAAAGATTTGCAAAGTACACACTGTTCTGAATGTGGCAGATCCGTTGACTAAACCTCTCCCTAGAGCAAAGCATGACCAACACCAGAACGCCATGGGTGTTAGGTATATTACCATGTATTCTAGATTATTGATTCTAGTGCAAGTGGGAGACTGTTGGAGATATGCCCAAGAGGCAATAATAAAAGTGGTTATTATTATATCTTTGTGTTTATGATGAATGTTTACATCCCATGCTATAATTGTATTATAAGGAAACACTAATACATGTGTGTTTTGTAAACATAAAAGAGTCCCTAGTAAGCCTCTTGTGGAACTAGCTTGTTGATTAAATGATGATCATGGTTTCCTGATCGTGGACATTGGATGTCATTAATAACAAGGTTATATCATTAGGAGAATGATGTGATGGACACACACCCATAGTAAGCGTAGCATAAGATCAAGTCATTAAGTTCATTATTGCTGTAAGCTTTCAAATGCATAGTAACCTAATCCTTGAACATGAGGTTATGTTAATCACCATCACGGATGGGTACTTTGATGACATCAAACACCGCCAGAATCGGGTGGTTATAAAGGTGTCATTGGGTATTCTGAAAGTATGTGTTGAAGCGCATGGACCAAGATTGGGATTTGTCCATCCATATGACAGATAGATATGCTCTGGGCACTCTCGGTGGAATGTCATCTAGTTAGCTTGCAAGCATGTGACTAGGTCACAAGGGATGACATAACATGGAACGAGTAAAGAGTACTTATCAGTAACGAGGTAGAACTAGGTATAGAGATACCGACAATCAAACCTCGGATAAGTAGAATATCGCGTGACAAAGGGAATTGGTTTCGTATGTTAATGGTTCTATCGATCACGAAGTCATCGTTGAATATGTGGGAGCCATTATGGATCTCCAGATCCCGCTGATGGTTATTGATCGGAGAGGTGTCTTCATCATGTCTGCATATTCACGAACCGTAGGGTGACACACTTAAGGTTCGAAGTTGTTTTAAGTAGATATGGAATATGCGTTGGAGACCGAATGTTGTTCGGAGTCTCGGATTGGACCCAGGACATCACGAGGAGATCCGGAATTGTCCGGAGAATAAGATTCATATATTGGGGATCATTTTCTAAGTTAGGAAATGTTCCGGAGTGTTTGTATGGAGATTCTAAAAGGGTCTAGAAGATTTCTTGGAGTTTGCTTGAAAACCAAGAAAGGGTCAAGGAAACCTTGTGGGGCAAGACACGGATTGATGGGGAGGAGGACTCCTCCCCCCCTTCCCAACCCGCCGGCCAAGGAGGAAGGGGAGTCCTACTAGGACTCCCCCTCCCATGGCGCGCCTCCCTCCTTTAAATAGAGGGGAGGGGGCGCCACCCCCTAGACCTCTCCCATAACAAACCCTAGCCGCCGCCTCTCTCCTCTTCCTTCGCTCATTCGGCTTAGGCGAAGCCTGCAGAATTCTCTCCTCCACCACCACCACCACACCGTCGTCTGCTAGGATTCCGTGGAAGATCTACTACCTCCGCTGCTCATTTGGAGCAGGGAGAGGAAGGTCTGCGACCGACTCCGCGTGTGATCGCAGCCGGAACAGTCTTGAACAAGGATCGTCCACACGATCTTGAGATCGGCAAGTGATCGACTACATCAACCCCGAGATCTAATCTCGTAACGCTTTCGGTTCTACGAGGGTTAGTACAGATCTATCTCGTTGCACATGTCTAATAGATTAGATCTTGGCTTTTATCTAGATTATATCTGGGTTTTGTTCATTCTTGCGGTAGAAATTTTTTGTTTTCCATGCTACGAACCCATCAACACAATGAACAGGACTAACCCATTCACTATCAGCAATAGGGTAAATAATACCAGCATCAAGGAGCTTCAATACCTCATTCCTTACCACTTCCTTCATCTTAGGATTTAAACGTCGTTGATGCTCCACTACTGGCTTCGCATCTGGTTCTATGTTGATAGAATGCTGACATATAGTAGGTGAAATCCCTTTCAAATCATCTAGAGTATAGCCCATAGCTCCTCGGTGTTTCCTCAAAACCTCCAATAATCTTTCTTCTTCCTCTCCTGAAAGTTTAGCGCTAATAATAACAGGATATATCTTTTTATCATCAATAAAAGCATATTTAAGATCATCAGGGAGAGGTTTTAGATCGAAAACTGGAACCTTTTTAGGTGGCATCGTGGTACCGAAGTCTTCTACAGGCAAGTCGTGCTTAAGCATCATAGGTTGATCTCGGAGAATCATGTCAATCTCGTTCCTTTCTTCCATGAAGATTTCACTTTCATGTTCTTCCATAAATTCTTGCAAAGCATTGTTAGGAGCAAGAGAAATAGAAGCAAGTTGTTCAACCCTAAAATCCTCATTATGGGTTTCCTCTTCGCAAGGTTCTTTAGCAAATTTCAAAAAATTAAACTCATAAGATTCCCCATCAAACTTAGTCAAGATTTTCTCCCTCTTGCAATCAATAATAGCTCCACAAGTACTCAAGAAAGGTCTACCAAAAATGATAGGATAAGTTTTACTAGCAGCTGAACCAAGTACTAGAAAATCAGCAGGGTACTTAATCTTACCGCAAAGAACTTCCATGTCTCGCACAATACCAATTGGAGAGATGGTCTCTCTATTAGCAAGGTGAATAACCACATCAATCTCTTCCAACTCACAAGGACTAATCTCATGCATTATTTCTCTGTAAAGCTCATAAGGAATATCACTGAAACTTGCACCAATATCACATAAACCATAATAGCAATGATCACCAATTCTAACAGAAAGCACAGGAACACTAGCCTTTTTAGTTCTATTAGGATGTGAAAAAATATTAGAAGCATACTCACAAAAGACTATGTGCCCATCTTCTATGCTTTTAGTGACAAGGTCTTTCACAATTGCTACCACAGGTTCAATGTTTATTTGTTTATCGGGTTTTATAGTTCTTTTTTCACTTTTGGTGATTACATTAGTTATAATTGGATGGTCCTTTACCTTTTTGGGGGAGGGAATCTTCTCGATATAAGGTTCAGGTAAGATGGGGTCGATGATGCAATACTCAGCACTTCCAATAGGGGCATAGTCAACAATATCTTTGTAAGGTGCATGGTACTTGTTCCATCCCCTTTTTGGAATTTCGATATAGGAAGCAAAAGCTCTAAAGCAATTCGTAATAACTTGCAAATCAAGACCATAAATATTACTAATATTTTGAAAGTCATCAGTTCCCATAAAAGATTCAATGCATTCATAATCATAATTTATACCTGACTTTCTACCTTTGTCATTCTCCCAAGCTTGACATTGTCTTGAATCTGATGTAAGATCCCATTTAGCTTCTTCTTCCATACGAGTGAATGATCCAGCACAAGAAGCATCCAATAAATCTTTATCATGTAGAGGGAGCCTTGCATAAAAGTTATTGATAATAATATTGTTGGGGAGCTCATGAATGGGACATTTGAGCATTAGTAACTTCAATCTGCCCCAAGCTTGAGCTGTACTCTCTCCATCAAGAGGCCAAAAGTTGTATATTTGATTCCGATCTTTATGAATCTCACTAGGAGGATAAAACTTTGAATAAAAGAGAGGCACAATTTCCTCCCATTCCAGAGCTTGACCATTCTTCAGCAGCTTATACCATTCCTCAGCTATTCCTTTTAGTGATAATGAGAATAACTTCTTCTTAACTTGATCTGTAGTAATACCTGCACACTTGAACAACCCACATAATTTGTGTATAAAGAGTAAATGATCACCGGGATGGACAGTTCCATCCCAACAAAGTAGTTATCCATAACACGATCAATAATTCTTGTAGGTATTTTGAAAACATCTTTCTCAGCAGGTGGTGGCTTATCTACTACCTTAGCAGTGGTAGTAGCATTACCAAATAAGAAACTCAGAATTATCCATAATGAAAATAAAGCAACTAGCGAGTAAACAATACTCACGGTGAAGTTTCCTTTAACAGTTCCACTCTCCAATAGCGCTTCACTCCCGACAGCGGCCTTAAAATAGTCTTGATGACCCACAAGTATAGAGGGTGTATCGCAGATTTTTGATAAGTAAGAGTGTCGAACCCAACGAGGAGCGTAAGGTCGCTAGTGGTATGCATCAGAATTCTCTGCAAATACTTAGCAAACAGATTTTTAGGGTTTCGATAAAGCAAGTAAACAAAGTACAGTAAACAAAAGACGGAGGAATAAATGCAGCAAGTGGCCCAATCCTTTATGCAGCAAAGGACAAGCCGATTGTATTTCTATAGATGACCAAATGTTCTCGAGGACACATGGGAAGACTGTCAAGTGCTTTCGCTTCATATAGTCGATTAATCTTCTTTAGCTTGCTAAGTGTTGTGTGGGTGAACCTGTGCTAATGTACCGCCCCATCCAAGACTAATACATACTTGTGATTAAACCCCTTGCAAACATCCGTAAGTACAAGAAAGTAATTAAGGTAGAAACCTAACCACAGCTTTAAACTCTAAGACCCTTACGTCCCTTGTGCAATGGTTTCCTAATGGGGGTTCAGGTTTACATCACTCCAGTCCCCTACGATTATTAGCCAAATACACAATGCATTCCCCTAGGCCCATATAGGTGAAGTGTCATGTAGTCGACGTTCACATGACACCACTAGAAGAAGTACACCACAACTTAAATAACAATCTATTGAATCTTTCTCAACACAACTCCACTACTAACAACAAGACTTCTCCCATGTCCTCAAGAACAAAACGAACTACTCACAAGACATCATATGGATCATGATCAGAGATGGAATAATGATGTATAAAAATCTGAACATAAACAATAATTCAATGGTTCACTCAATAGCATCAACTACAAGGAGTAATCAACACCGGGAAAGTTTCCCCTATGAACTATGCAAGATTCAACTCAATTGTTACAGCAATATGGAGATGGTGATGATGGTGGTGATGATGATGATGATCCCAATGAAGTCCAGCTTGATGGTGGTGTTGATGGCGACGATCTTCCCCCTCCGGGAAGGAATTCCCCTGGCAGAAATCTGTCTGCCCGAGAGATCTTTCTCTCTCGGTGTTTTCAGCCTCGCAGAGGCAGCGGAATCTTTCTGTGGTCGCTCCCTGAGTCTTAGGGTTTCGGGAGGATGATATACGCTAGAGGGGAGAGGCTGGAGTGGGCCAGGGCAGCCACACCACTCCCTGGCGCGGCCTAGGCCTGCCCGCGCCATGGGGTGGTGTGGGCCCCCTGTGGCCCACCTCCACTCCATCTTCTGGCATCCTGAGTCTTCTGGAAAAATAGGATTTTCCGTATATTTTCCCAGATTTTCTGATCTTCGCGAATTTTGCCTCCAAACAGCACCTTTTCCATCAGAATCCTGACTGCAGCGATCCATGCTCCAAAAGTCATCAACCATGCAAAAATAGATGAAATAACATAAGTATCACCTCTCAATACAAAATATATCAATGAATAATAGTGAATTAAGACATAGAATAGTGATGCAAAATGGACGTATCACATGGTCACAAGGGCTAGAGAGAGAGGAAAGGAGGAAGTCAACCAAAGGACTTCTCCAAATATTGGTGTGTTGGTGTGTCTCATCCCACCCATGGGCACCCCTTTATATAGGCTAAGGGGGTGTGCCTTTCTCAAAGGCTAAGCCATGTGGGACTAAACAAGGGGAAGAGAGGAGGGGAGGCGCATGGGCCCTTAGGGCTTCATGGGCCAGCCGAGCAGGGTGGTCCCCACCTCGTGCACAACCCTACGCTGGCCGGGTGGGCCCCCTTGTGGCGGCTGGGCCTTGGCCCTCTTGGCCCTTGGCCCTTCCCTCTTTCGGTTTTCCCTCAAGGGCCCTTATTCACTAGGAGTTTGGCCCATTAGTAGAACAACCCTTCAAATTAGATTTTAATATTATATTTAATATTAATTAAACTAATTAATATGTAAACACATATTACAAAACCTGATTCAACCTAAAACACCTTTCGGTTCCCCTTTCTATATCCTCCGAACAACTTCGGAATTCCTGGAATGATTCTGATCCTTTATTCCTTCTCCGAACAGCTTCAGATCTTTCCGCGGAACATTTCCAGCTTTCTCTTTCTCTACTGTGATTCCGTCTTACGAATGATCACTCTCATCGTACCCTTAAGTGTATCCTCTCACAGCTCGGGAATGCTCTAGACATGATCTAAATCAATGATCAACAGAGGGACCAGGGATATCCATGTGACCCCTATGCATTCCTGATGACAATGTCATTTGAACCGGTAAATGTAGCAACCAATTCCTTTTGTTTCTTGATACGACTTGTCCGAGATCCGATCATTGGTATCACATACCTTGTTCAATCTCGTTAACAACAAGTTCTGTTTTCTTGTTACCGTGATATTACATCCCCGTGACCGAGTCACATGTTGCAACATTTATGGATGTAATCTCACCAAGCCAACCGTATGTATCTTTACCCGTCATGTGGGTGAACAAATCCCGGTCTTGCAGTCACATGTCATATACTGTTCCTTTGGAATACCCAACGTACACCTTGATGGCCACCGTATTACCAGATGACGGTTGATGCAGTCTAAGCAGCCTCGGGAAATAGTGAATAATATGAGCTCATGGTCTAAGGAAAAGGAGTCTAGGTATAGCTGTTGCAACAATGAACTATATGACTTGATCGTGTCGCAATCCTTCGAGGAATGTCCATCACATCATTCTCCAATGATATAACCCCGTTGTCAATTGGCATAAATGCCCATGATCTTGAAACCCAGATCATCCTCATGACCAAGGAACTAGTATGAATAGAGGCTACTAGGGACTTGATTGTTTCATACCACACCTGTACCAATGTTTCTACTTGGTACATTTATAGCACAATATGAAACTATTATAAACTAATTGAGATATGACAATAAAAACCTATTTATTATTTGCCTCTAGGGCATATCTCCTTCAGTCTCCCACTTGCACTAGAGTACAAATAATCTAGTTCGCATTTTACTCATATAAACCATATAACATATGCGTTTATAGATCATGCATGGTCATGGGAAACGTCATGTCCATGTTCTATTTTACTAGATCATTATGTCTTTTGCAAATCGTTAATGTCTTCCTAATTTTGACATTCACACCATTATTGTATAATGGGTCGAAGCATTTGTTTGGCGACAAAGTGAGACTTTGTTTCTAGTGTTTATAATGACGGTCATTTTCACTGTTGTCATCTAAACTTCGAAACACACTTTGCTATCTTTTGTGTATATACTGTAGTCATGGCAGCAGAACAAGGCTGGATTCCAGGAGCTTACAGTGACTTTAGATGAACCTCGAGGGCTTTCTCATGGGCACTGGGCCCTAGGACACATCATTCTATGTTAAAAGCGAACTAGCCCCGCCATAACATTATACATCACATCAGATGGAGCCTTTATACTTCTATATCTATGTAGATCCTAGTGCATGAAATGCATCTATGCCACTTACTTTTCTTCTTGCCATTTAAGTACAAACTTAATTCTGGTTCAGTGATCAACTCAGGAATCACTCAAAGACACGTTCTGACAGTTAAGACTTTGTTCTACCAACCAGAACTTTGGGTCACATTATGTCGAGTATACAACATGGTTATGTGGAAGAACCTATGACTGGGGCATAGGAGATGTAACACATCTCTTTCTTTCAACCATAGTTGCAATACTAACTCAATGCTTCATACAGCAAGAACTTCTTTCTTACCTTGTTCCATTCTGAGCTTCTTCGGAATCTTGTCTTAGGACATTTTGAACATCTTTCAGAATCAAGTCCAGGAAGCATTCGACATTTAGTCTTTATTAAACTCACCAATATATCTTGATAGATCTCTTTGTTTAATAACTTCAACTTCATCCTTATTTATCTAACTTAAATATTATTAACACCAATCACATCATTCACATATGTCGTCCACATATACCAGAATGATTTCACGCTCCCACTCAAATATGACATTCATGTTTGAGATCTAGGGATTTCACTTAGCTCCCACTCAAATATGACATTCATGTTTGAGATCCAAGAATTTCACTTAGCTCCCACTCAAAATATGTTAGCTACATATTATGAATTAGCCAAGCTAATTTGCTCCCACTCAAATCTAGGTCCTCTCGATAATCTTGGACATTCCAAAATTCTTTGATCATCATAAATTTGAGATTTCCAATTACGAGACTTCAATATCCATATATATTTCTAGTGTAAATCCAAAAGACTTTAAGCATCACTACTATTGTAGTCAACTCCTTGAATTTGTCCAAACTTGTGACAAATCGACCTTTTGTCATTCATTAAGTTTCATTTCCTTCTTATGACTTTGCAGTCATTCAGAAATATCAAGTAAACTTTTTTACTTTAATAAGATCAAGTAACATGTTACTTTGCAATCTTAAATTTAACTTAATATAAGATTTTATGACTCCTAGTCATTTCTCGCACTCAGGTCCATCACGCTTCTTTGTAATTTGTAGATATGTCTCATTTAAAACATGACAAGTGAATCAACAATATAATTCCACAAACTTGTAGAATATATAGTTGAATCCTACTTTCTTTAGTAAAAGTATTTACTTCAAACTTTATGATCATTATCAACAGTTTCTCCTCTATTTGTAGAGTTTGGATTCATGAAACAAATTCCACTGCGCTACTCAAAAATCCAGAGGTAAGGTAAAATACCTTGTTTTGATCTTTTACTTTCTTCCACCTGTATCTTCATCAAGACACGTCAACTTTGGACAACAACAGGTTTGCCCCTTTTGTGGAAGATGCATTCATAGCTTCCTAAGAATGCTCTACAAAGACTTGTTTATTCGCCATGATTTCGACTTATTGAAATCTCTAGAAACTTGAACTTGCCATAACACTTATGGTGTTGTTTCCACAAATCTTTAGATGTTCCTTTGGATTTCAAATGAGTGTTTGCTTATTTTGATCTCTAATTCTAAACGATAACTATAACCCCTATAAGAGATGATATTATACCATATGTATCTCAATACATAATGATTATGATGTTTAGATATTTCAACACAGTTTGAATTCATCCAATTATCATAATTTGTGAAACATCTTTCACAAGTCCCTTTTATGCTAAACTTAACTTGAATACTTCAATCATGTCAATCAAATCAAAGAGACTTCGTATTCTCGTTAATTTCAATATCCTCTTATTGTTCTGAACTCATTTGAACAATTCAAATCATTTCAAACTCATGTTTCATTAAGTAAATATGCTTATTCACTTAAGTCCATAATAAATGATTTCCACTACTTGTTGAAAATACGATACATCACTATGTATAAGATTCAACATTTCTTCGCATATCACTATTTTACCAGAATGTGGAGTTTTAGTCATTCTGACCAGGAGGCATGGTTTTGCAAATTCTCTAGATTAAGCATCTAGGACCCCGATCTTCATAAAGAAGATGCAATAACCAAAATGACTTAAACTATAGTGTCATCTCATTATTAAACTTTGGATATCTTTTAGCATTCTAATCCTCTTATAAATGTTTAAACCATTATCATTAACATAGTGACGAGAATAACTTATTTATAATCATAATGTGACCATAAGGTATTATTCAGAAGAATAGTACAAACTGGCTTGTAACTTGTTCATATGAATAATCTCCTTGCCAAAAGCAAGACACACAAACAGGGATTACAAATTTATATTCAAGTCCACTAATCCAAATGACAAACTTTGAGGGAAGAGGTGATGTCGGCCATCAACTGTTTTGCTTGCCGTCATCAAGTCACGTTGCCTCAAATCCAGCAATTCTCAAGCAGGTCATCTTGTTTTCATAAAGCGGGACAAGTATCAGTTACTTTGCAAAATGTAATGAGTTTTGCAAGAACCACATTTATAATTTGTATATCTTACATATACCTTTTCATCCATGACCTTGATACATTGCAAATGTATCTATAATTTTTGATGTTCCATGCTTGGTTTTATCTACTTTCTTATGTTTTGTACACACTTATGTTTCTAAGCACTGAAACACCATTTGCTATTAGATCTGTTGCATGTTTGCTTGCTTCCATCTTTATTTAAGTTTGCCTTTAGTCTCTTCCACGCCATCAAGCTATTTTCTATCACCGTTACCACTTATAATTATCTATACCACTTGTATTTCACTATCTCTTCGCCGAACTAGTGCACATATACACCTGACAAGTGTATTGGGTGTGTTGGGGACACAAGAGACTTCTTGTATCTTGATTGCAGGATTGCTTGAGAGGGAATCCCTTTGACCACTTCTTCCCTGAGTTCGATAAACCTTGGGTGATCCACTTAAGGGAAAACTTGCTGCTGTTCTACAAACCTCTACAATTGGAGGCCCAACAACTATCTACAAGTATAGAAGTGCGTAGACATCAAGCTATTTTCTGACGCCATTGGCAGGGAGGTAAGGTAAAAGGTACTCACATCCTCCGGTGTGAGTGCTCGAAGTTATTTCCTTTAGATTCTGCAATTTTGTCTTTTTGTTTCTTGTTTTCACTAGTTAGGCTTAATGGAAAACAATAACAAAATTAGAGAGATTTTTAGTCTTTTTCCAAAGATAGAACTTGAATTGTCTGAAAAGAAAATTAAAAAACCCATGGAACTTTCTTTGCATACTAATATCAATGTTATTAGTATGAATCTTTTGAACACCTTTGTTACTAATGCTATGGAAACGTCTAAGCTTGGGGAAGTTGGTTTTTATGAAAATGATCTTTTTAGTTCCCCAGCTATAAAGAAGAAAATTTGCTCTGGTGATACTTTATCTCCCATATGTGGTAATTCTAATGATACTTGTGATATTTTAAATCCACATACTAAAAGCATCCCTTTTAAAATACCTATAAAAATTGTTGAACGTGTTATGAATAACTGCTATTTTGGAGATGGAATTGTCCATCCTGGTGATCATTTACTCTTTATACATGAATTATGCGAGTTGTTCAAGTGTGCAGGTATTTCAATGGACCAAGTTAAGACGAAGCTATTCCCTATTTCACTTAAGGGCAAAGCAAGGGAGTGGTATGAGCTACTAGATGGTCCTCATCATTTGGAGTGGAAGGAACTTGAATCTCTCTTTTACTCTAAATTTTATCCTCCTCATGAAATTCATAAATATAGGAATTACATTTATAATTTTCATCCTCATGATGAAGAAAGTATTGCCCAAGCATGGGGGAGACTGAAGTCACTAATGCTCAAATGTCCCATTCATGAGCTCCCCAGTAATATTCTTATTAATAATCTCTATGCAAGGCTTTCAGGACATTACAAGGACTATCTAGATACTTGTTTAGAGGGATCCTTCACAAGCAAGGAGGTCAAAGCTAAGTGGGGTCTTCTTGAAACAATTCAAAGCAATACCGAAGATTGGGATAACAACAAAGGTAAAGAACCAGGTATAAACTATGAGTATGATTGCATTAAGTCTTTTGCTGAAACTATTTATTTTCAAGAGCTTAGTGCTAAATATGGTCTTGATCCTCAAATTCTTGTTGATTGTTATAGAACCTTTGCTTCTCATATTAATGCTCCTAAAGAAAAATGGGACATGTATCATGAGCCTTATAAAGACACTTGCATGGAAAATGAAATTGTTATTAATGATAGCAATAAACATGCTCAAACTTCTGAAAGTACTATTTCTTATAAGCATGTTAATTTTTGTGGAATATATAAACCTTGTGAGAATAATCTAATTGAAGAAGAATATTGTATCACCCACATGAATGAAAAGACGAGAATGTGGTATAGGGCTTTAAATGATCTTGGTAAAAAAGTTTGTGCCCTTTATCCTTTTATTTGTGAACTTTGCTTTGAAGTGGGTCATTTCAATTTTCAATGCTTAGGCCATAATAATAGCCCTTCTAATCCAATGAGTACTGCAAGTTTGTATTGTGATGACATGATCACTCCTAATCAGCATGATGAACTTACATTATTTTTGGGATGTGAAGAGTTATCAAGAAAAACCTCTTTGGTAGATATGGGTGCTTTTGATATGAATAGTGTCCTGCATGGTTGTCATCTTTATTGTGTTGATAATTGTCACACAAATACTTACATACAAAATATTATAGAAGATGAGATTTTACCAAAATATGACAGGACTAATATGTGTTTTGATCTTATTAATGAAAAGAAGGAATCCTCCAAAGTTTCTTCTATTGTCTCTAACAATGAACCAGGGTATATGGAGAAGCTTCCTTTCAAGCCTCTCCCTCCTAAAGAGAAGAAGAAAAAGAAGAAAAGGAGGAGTAAAAGGAGAGAGGATACGGTATTTTCCCCTAAGCATGCTTCTCCTATTATAGTTTTTGATGAGTCTGAACTCGATGATGTTCCTATGCCTATTACCTATAGTAGTGATCATGATTGGGAAAAGCACACTACTTTTGATATTGAAAATCTCTTCGGTACCAATTCTTAAAATGATGATAATTGTTGTACTATTAGTGCTATCCATGTTCCTTCCAATGATGAAATGTTTACAAATCAAAACATTTTGGAAGATAACTATTCTATTGCTTATGATGATACTATACCTCCAATTTATGATGATTGCAATGATGAATATGATATTTTCAGTCCACCTACTATTGAGGAGAAAATTAATTATGATTACAATATGCCTCCTATATTTGATGATTATGGTGATGAAAATAATAATGATAGCAATTTTGTTGAATTTCCTCCCACTACAATCAATAAGAATGACTATGTTTATGTGGGGAGTATTAATTCTTTTGTGCATGTGGCTCATGATAAGAATGTTTCTTGTGATAGTTATATTTTTAATTTTATTCATGATGCTACAGAAAGTTATTATGAGAGAGGGAAACATGGTTTTATGTATCTCAACAATATTAAGTTTCCCCTCTTTATGTTAAAAGTAATGAAGTTGCACTTGTTTTGCTTTACTATGCTTGTTGCTTTGTGCTTTCATGACTTGTTTCTTTACAATATTACTATGCATATGAAGTGGGTTAGACTTAAATGTGCTTTGAATTTGCTTCTTGATGCTCTCTTTTACTTCAGTTCATATTTCTTATGTGAGCATCTTCTCAAACTATCATGCCTAACTTAAAGGCTTTAAAGAAAAGTACTTATTGGGAGATAACCCAAAAGTTTTAGATGAGTCTTGGAATACCTCTTTAATAACCGCTCCTTATCCTTTTTATTTTCTTTTTGTGCCAAGAGTAACCTCTAATGAGAGAGAAGTAATGATTGGGAAAGTTGCTGTCCCGAAACAGATTTCTGTGCTTCACCATAAATATTCGTGTAAAATCTCTGTACGTCCTTTTGAGGCGTGAATTTTTGTGCTTTTGCCCCAGGTTGTTATCTAACTTTCGTTAGTTCAACACTTTTTCATTTGAGCAATAGAAGGTCTTCGAAAAAATTCGTCTTTACCTGCTGGTCTGTTTTGACAGATTTCTGCCATTATTTGCATTTGCTTCTTGTTGGTTCCTTTTTGAGTTCTTTTGAGGAATTGAGCTTTTTGAGGGAAATGCTACAGTAGCTAGTGTTTTAATGGAACTTTTATTGGTGTTAAAACTGAACCTAAAGACTTATTATCTTGAGTACACTAATGTTGCTAATAAAGATTGTGTGAAGTTTTGTATGAACGAAAAATTTCAGGTGTATGGAATGAATGAGTAATGAGATGAAGGAAGGACTAAAGCTCAAGCTTGGGGATGCCATGCGTGTCACCCCAAGAAATATCCAAGAAGTACAAGCGTCAAAGCTTGGGGATGCCCAAGGCATCCCCTTCTTCATCAATAAAAATTCCAGGTTTCTTCCAAACGCTTTATTTTTATTGTTTCATGCACGGTTGTGTTGTTCTTGGAGCGTCTTCTTTTTCGTTTTCGTTTTGGTTTTTCGTTTGCTTGGTTTGATTATTTTGCTGAATAAATTGGTTGGACCCCCTCTTTCATACATTGGTTTTCAAATAGTTTGGTTTGGATTGGAAAATAGTAGGAAAAGTTCATGCTTAAGTGGTAAAGAGAGCTTGTTTTTTACTGTGGCCTATGCTTTGTCATGCCATGCTTGATATTGTTTTGGCTTTATGCTTAGTATTCTTTGCTGTAGCATCACTTGTCATAAACAATTGAGATTGATTAATGTGCCTTGGATGAATCATGTGTTGTTTTAGCATATTAAAGCATAGTATAGTGGTATTCTCCTTTGATGCTTTGTTTGGGTTGACTTGGCGCATGCTCACACCATGTTATGACTATCCAAAGTCACCATAGACTTTATGATCCTTTAGTTTTCAACTTGTAGTATCACTTTATGCTTTGATCAATGATGTTTTGTCGCTCTACATGATTATGGCTATTATTGCTCTCTTAGTTTGTCGCTCCCAGTCTTTTGCTAGCCTCCGTAACCAAGTATGAGTTCCACTCATGCATCCAACTCCTTAAACCAAGTTATTCCAAAGAGTCCACCATACCTACCTATTAGCTTATGCTATTCCAAATATATTCATGCTTTTGTTTACCTTCCGAATTAAACTTGTTCTGAGAAAACTAGTGATTAAAGCTCTCACGAACTTGATGGCACACTTTACTTTTCTTGCCCTTAATAAACTTGAACCATTGTGTCGTCTATGTTGTATGTGCTTGCACTTATTTGTTGGGGATTAGCAGAACCATGCTGTCATGGCGAACGCTTTCAACATTGCACGGGTACTTTGTACCTAGTTGATATCATGCTCTTTTGTATATGGATGTCGTCGGTGTGAAATGAAAGGGGAGCTTGTAAGTCCATGGAGTTATGTATATGTGTTAGAGAAATGCCTGGGCCGTTGGTCTAATCCATGCTGACATGGTGGAAACCTGCAGTGTAACCATAATGAGCTGTCTATGAAGCATTCTTCTTATAAAAAAAGAGTCATATATTGAGAAAAAAGAGAAAAAGAAAAAAATGAGATTATGAAAAGAGGAAAGAGAGAAAAAGGCACCATACTCCCATGGTAAATAAGAAGATTGTTGAGATGCTCGTTGTCTGCTTGCCTTGTCATTTTGATATGGGGATCCTTCTGTATCATCGGGCAAGGGGTACCCCGTTGGCGGTTCTCTATGATACACATGTACTTACGATGACAAGAACTTACCGGTGACTTAACTTGAGTAGCATGAGGAGCGGCCCTCGTATTCAAGGGACATGAGATTTCTAACTTATACTTCGTCAAGCATGTACACCATAGTTTTTTCACTTTAACCTTAATCACTTCAAGATGCTTATGACAAGGGACATGAGATTTCTAACTTATACTTCGTCAAGCATGTACACCATAGTTTTTTCACTTTAACCTTAATCACTTCAAGATGCTTATGATAGGGGCAATGAGAGCTGAAAGCTATAAGTACCATAATTCTTGGAAGCTCTTTATGAAACTTGAATCTCTACTTCCTTCTATGAAGGGCATTTCTTTTACTTTTATGTTGAGTCTCCACCTTCTATCTTTATGCACCTACTTTGAGAGCATAGTGGCCATTCTTAGTTCTATGTGCATTGTCCCAAGACTTGTTGATTGATGCATAGCTTTGATATTGCTTGTTTTAAACTATTTGTATCTAGTCAGTCTTATGAACTTTGAAGGTGTCCTATGCATTTATGTTTGCTACTCTATGAGGGACAAGCTGAATGCCACTATGCTATGTTTTCTTTATGTGAAACAAACAAACGTCTTGCAAAGCATTGTTATTCATGAATCTTTTGTTTGTGCCTTTTCATGTTGCAACATAGTTTCTTTGTTTTATTGCTAGAACTTTGTCTTTCATGTTATGATTGAAGTACTATGATCCCAGCTTTGAATGTTTTACAAATAATTTGATCAAGTTTATGATGGTGCATGTCACCTCAAAAATTATTCTTTCTTTTTATCACTTACCTACTCGAGGATGAGCAGGAGTTGAGCTTGGGGATGTTGATACATTGCAAATGTATCTATAATTTTTGATGTTCCATGCTTGGTTTTATCTACTTTCTTATGTTTTGTCCACACTTCGGAGTACTTTCCATATGATTTCTTGGACTAACCTATTAACAAGATGCCACAGTGCCAGTTGCCTGTTTTCTACTGTTTTTGGTTCCAGGAAAGTCAGAAAATGAATATTCTCGGAATTGGACGGGACAAAATCGAAAGTTCCTATTTTACCGGAAGATTCACGGAGCCAGAATACGAGACGGAGGAGGGCCAGGGCCTGGCCACACCCCCCCCCCCCCCCCAGGCGCGAGTCCCCCCAGGCCGCGCCAGGGAATGGTGTGGGCCCCCTGGCCGGCCACTGACCTCGCCCCTTCATCTATAAGATCCCTCCGATGCAAAAACCCTAAATCATAAAGCTTCCAGTCACGAAAAGTTCCGCAGCGCCGCCGCCACTGAAGGGGAGATTCGGGGGACAGAAAGTCTCTGTTCTGGCACCCTGTCGGGACGGGGAAGTGCCCCCGGAGCCATTTAAATCGATCTCCACCGCCATCTCCATCACCATTGCTGATTACCATGATGAGGAGGGAGTAGTTCTTCCTCGAGGCTAAGGGCTCTACCGGTAGCTATGTGTTCATCTCTCTCTATGCATGATCATATTGTGATCATGAGCTTTGTAATCAAGTAGATCTACCTTGCTACTCAAGTGCTTTAATAGATCTCTGCTCTCCCCATGTGTGGGAAGTTGACAGTGTGCACACCATGGTGGCACTTAGGCTAGAGATTACAAATACTTGTTATGAGTTATATTTGGAGTTGGATGTCTTTATGAAATTGTGGTGTTTGTTGGACTCATCTAGTACTCAAGGTGACAGTGTGGGGTTTTCTAGATGGGAAAGGCTTACTTTGAGGTGTGCTGTTATAGCCCTACCATCGATTAGAGTGTCCAACCGGAGAGTAGTTCAGCGTAGTATCATAAAGAAGAATATATTTATATGAGAGTGTTCACTAGTGAAAGTATGATCCCTAGGCCTTGTTTCTAAGCACTGAAACACTGTTTGCTATTAGATCTATTGCATGTTTGCTTGCTTCCATCTTTATTTAAGTTTGCCTTTAGTCTCTTCCACGCCTTCAAGCTATTTTCTATCACCGTTACCA
The DNA here is from genome assembly GCA_023614405.1 of Avena insularis. Lineage (NCBI taxonomy): Eukaryota > Viridiplantae > Streptophyta > Magnoliopsida > Poales > Poaceae > Avena > Avena insularis. The sequence continues at coordinate 416,163,640 of CM042686.1, read as the reverse complement.
CTTATAATTATCTATACCACTTGTATTTCACTATCTCTTCGCCGAACTAGTGCACCTATACACCTGACAAGTGTATTGGGTGTGTTGGGGACACAAGAGACTTCTTGTATCTTGATTGCAGGATTGCTTGAGAGGGAATACCTTTGACCACTTCCTCCTTGAGTTCGATAAACCTTGGGTGATCCTCTTAAGGGAAAACTTGCTACTGTTCTACAAACCTCTGCACTTGGAGGCCCAACAAATGTCTACAAGAATAGAAGTGCGTAGACATCAGACCTTCATTGCAATCAAGCCCTTCCAAGAGTTCTCAACTCTAATGCAAGATCGCTAAGTGTTTTTCCAAACATTCTCTTTTCATCCATGATGGAGGAAAAACCCATCCAATGGCTCATACTCTATGTGCCTTATTCTGTAGAATACAAAATGTAGTCCAACTCTCCATCGAATGGAGAATGGCTTATTTAAATGATTATGGAGAAAACACAAACATTCCGGAGTCATCGAATTATCTCCTAATGGTTATTGTATCAAGAAGAGAAGATCACCTTTTACGAGGATATCCCTCAGACGTGGGTATTAATCTATGAAGTTGGACCCTTTTGCTAAGTTCCATATTAAGAAATATATTCCCATGGTCGCAAAGGACCTCAATGGGATAGGCCATGATCTACTAAGATATTTGCAAACAGACATTTAGACTAAGTTCATAATAAGAGATCAATTTATAATTGGTCTCCACTAAAATTGTCATCCCCTAGACGATTTTAGTGATCACATGATCCCTATCCTCTGCACCTCCCCCGATCATCACGGCCATCAGTGCAGCCTCAAAGGTAGACATTCAATAATGCCAATCACATCATCCATGTGACTCATGCTAGATCTTTCGATCTCTTGTGTTCCGAGGCCATGTCTGTACATGCTAGGCTCGCCAAATCTAACTTGTGTGTATTTCCTGTGCAACATGGCTTACACCCACTGTATGCGAACGTAGATATGTCTGACCCCCGATCGTCACGGCCGGCCTCATAACGAAGAACTTTCTTGGTGGTGCACACACAAGGGGAACACGGAACATTGGAATTAAATAGGGATTATCTTATTTTCTACCGTTGAGTATCTAAATACTAGCACACAATAAGATGTAAAACAGGTACCAACATCATATGTATAATGTGATATGATATAGTGCTTCTTGCGCCTTGATCTCCATCGAGCGCTCCAGCATGATCTCTATCCTGCCATCGGTTTGACGCCAAGTCCACGACGCCTCCACCAGGTCGTCCATCGGAACGATGATTATTACTATACTACTTAGTAACAGAAAAGTAAACTACTTTACCTTCGTAACGACCAATGCCATATCATAATCACATGCCCTCCTGCAAAATAAAGTTAGACGCCTCTACTTTATCTATTGCAAGTTTTACGTGGTTGTTAGGCCTTTTGCAATAGAACCAGTTCTAATCTACGAACTTTCCAACCACAACATGGATCCAACAGTTGTCTATACTACACCCCTTTTGGGGCCCTCCGTTGTAAATGATATATCAACTATTGAATGAGAGACAGACACCCGCTAGCCACTTATACGGTACAAGCCGTATGTTGAGCATGGAACTACTCTCGCGTACGAATACACGTAAGGTCGGTCCGGGTCGCTTCATCAAACAATACCGCGATATAAACAAGTACACGTTAGAGGGTAACAACTAAGGGATCAATGCCCGCACAATACATGTGCGTACGCATAGATCGGCTCCAATACCATTGAAGGGGATCCACAACAGAAAACAAAAAAAATTCCTACGTTGGAACCTCAAAACTGCCTAGGATCTATCTATGTAGTAATGAGGTAACGGCCAATGCATAGAGAATAAATACCCTTGTAGACCATACGCGGATAACATTTCGAGGGGAACGTGGTTGATGTAGTCGTACTCGTAGCCGACCTCAAGGTCATGAAGCTCCTCACAGGTCACCCCTTGCCCCTTCTTCATCGTGCAGCAGCTCCGGCTCACGACATTTAAGCGCCCCAAGTGTTGCGCCTCATGTCTTCGTACACATACGGTACACGATGAGACCTCCGGCTCCCCGATCCCGCTGGGAGAGCGGAAGTTGATATCCGGCTAGGAATCCCTGTAGTGCAACGGCATGCTGCAGGTGTGCCTTGTTCGCACAGCCCAAACTTGGGGCCATGGACACAAGGGCTAGAGAGAGAGGAAAGGAGGAAGTCAACCAAAGGACTTCTCCAAATATTGGTGTCTTGGTGTGTCTCATCCCACCCATGGGCACCCCTTTATATAGGCTAAGGGGGTGTGCCTTTCTCAAAGGCTAAGCCATGTGGGACTAAACAAGGGCAAGAGAGGAGGGGGAGGCGCATGGGCCCTTAGGGCTTCATAGGCCAGCCGGCCATGGGTGGTCCCCACCTCGCTCACAACCCTAGGCTGGCCGGGTGGGCCCCCTTGTGGCGGCTGGGCCTTGGCCCTCTTGGCCCTTGGCCCTTCCCTCTTTCGGTTTTCCCTCATGGGCCCTTATTCACTAGGAAGTTTGGCCCATTAGTAGAATAACCCATCAAATTAGATTTTAATATTATATTTAATACTAATTAAACTAATTAATATGTAAATACATATTAAAAAACCTGATTCAACCTAAAACACCTTTTGGTTCCCCTTTCTATATCCTCCAAACAACTTCGGAATTCCCGGACAGCTTCAGATCTTTCTGTGGAACATTTCCGGCTTTCTCTTTCTCTACTGTGATCTTGTCTTACGAATGATCTCTCTCATCATACCCTTAAGTGTATCCTCTCATGGCTCGGGAATGCTCTAAACATGATCTAAATCAATGATCAACAGAGGGACCAGGGATATCCATGTGACCCCTATGCATTCCTGATGACAATGTCATTTGAACCGGTAAATGTAGCATCCAATTCCTTTTGTTTCTTGATACGACTTGTCCGAGATCCGATCATTGGTATGACATACCTTGTTCAATCTCGTTAACAACAAGTTCTATTTTCTTGTTACCGTGATATTACATCCCCGTGACCGAGTCACATGTTGCAACATTTATGGATGTAATCTCACCAAGCCGGCCGTATGTATCTTTACCCATCATGTGGGTGAACAAATCCCGGTCTTGTAGTCACATGTCATCTACTGTTCCTTTGGAATACCCAACCTACACCTTTATGGCCATCGTATTACCAGATGACGGTTGATGCAGTCTAAGCAGCCTCGTGAAACAGTGAATAATATGAGCTCACGGTCTAAGGAAAAGGAGTCTAGGTATAGCTGTTGCAACAATGAACTATATGACTTGATCGTGTCGCAATCCTTCGAGGAATGTCCATCACATCATTCTCCAATGATATAACCCCGTTGTTAATTGGCATAAATGCCCATGATCTTGAAACCCAGATCATCCTCAATGACCAAGGAACTAGTATGAATAGAGGCTACTAGGGACTTGATTGTTTCATACCACACCTGTACCAATGTTTCTACTTGGTACAATTATAGAACAATATGAAACTATTATAAACTAATTGAGATATGACAATAAAAACCTATTTATTATTTGCCTATAGGGCATATCTCCTTCAGGAGGTACTCATCTCCAAGCTTGTGGGTTCATCCGACAATGGGTGGATGATAATGTTTTGAACCATATCATTGAGGAGATACATGCACATACCTTATGGCAGAAGTTGGAGGAGTTGTATGTCCACAAAGAAGGTACATACAAGATGTTCTTGATCAATAAATTGATGCGTTTTAGGTACAAGGAGGGCACTCCAATTGCAGATGATGTAAATGAATTTTAGAGCATTATAAATCAGCTATCTTTGATGGGAATTACATTTGGAGATGAAGTGAGAGCCTTGCTTCTACTTGGCTCATTACCGGGCACTTGGGAGACCTTTAAGGGCACCGTGTGCAATTTAGCACCTAATGGAGTTGTCACTTGGAACCTTCTGAAGACCAAGGTACTAAATGAAGAGTCTAGAAAATTGTTGATAAGGACGGTTCTTCCTCACATTCTAAATGTTAGTGACCGAGTCACGGGGGAGAAGAAAGAGTAAAGGTTCGAGTAAGGAAGGAGAAAAAAGTAGAAGCAAATCAAGAGGCAAAGACAAGTATGCTGGTATTATATGCAATCACTGCCATGAGAAGGGCCACATCAAGTGGTATTGTGAACAATGGAAAAAAGACAAAAAGAAAAAGAAGAAAGATCAGTAGCAAACCAACAGTGATAGTGATAATGAGGGAGGCCAAATTGCTACAGTAGGGGAGATCATGTTTCTCATTAATGAAGAACATGATGGTAGCGGTTGTTCCATTGTTGAGGTGAGGATCACCGTAGTTTCTCATGACACCATCAGCCTTGTAGATGGTGATGATATATACATGCTATATCTCGTAGAGAGCTCTTCACCAACTACACAGTAGGTGATTTTGGTGTTGTGAAGATGGGAAATAATGATAAAGAAAAAATTATTGGAAAAGGAGATGTGCACGTGGAGACTGAAAATGGTATGATATTAGTCCTCAAGTCGGTGAGGCATGTTGAGGCCCTTTGGCTCAACATTATCTCGATTGGCTTGCTTGATGGAGATGGATACTTGAGAAGATTTGGAAATGCATAGTACAAGATCACTAAAGGAAATTTGTTTGTTGAAAAAGGTAACATGGTTTCAGTTTTGTATCATGTTCATGCTAAGCTTTCTACTACTTATATCAATGCTTTGCATAAAGAGTATGTGTGTGCCTTATGGCACAAGAGACTGGGGCACATGAGTGAGAATTGGAGGAGATCATCGCCATCATCATCACCATTGCTTCTCCACCGACCATCCATGTTTCCCCCATCCATGAGTGAGTAATCCCCCACTGTAGGCTATGGGGATGGTAGGGATTGGATGAGATCGTTCATGTAATGGCATCAGATTGTTAGGGCATGCTGCCTAGTATCTATTATTAGTGCTTTTTGACTTTGTTGCAACTTGTTATGCTTAATGCTTGTCACTAGGGCCCGAGTGCCATGATTTCAGATCTGAACATGTTATTGATTCATTATGATAGTATTGTTTATGGTCTTACCTGCAAGTTGTATACACATATTGTTGTCTGGAACCAAAGGCCCCGAAGTGACAATAATTGGGATAACCAGAGGGAATGGCTTTGATGTGAGGATCACGTGTTCATGGAGTGTTAATGCTTTGCTTCGGTGCTCTATTAAAAGGAGCACCTTAATTGCCAGTAGTTCCCTTGAGGCCCCGCTGCAAACGGGATGGCCAGACAAAAGATGTTGCGCAAGTTCTCATTGCGAGCACGTATGACTATATATGGAACACATGCCTATGATTATCTAGTACTTGGATGATTTACCTTATTTATGTACAAATGCCCTATGTCTTGATTGCTATATGCATTATCTTGTCCATGCAATGCCCGTCCATCCATCCCTATGTCTACCGCGCTTTAATCCTACTGTTTACTGCAATTGTTACTACTGTCTTTACTTTTACTACTGCTATTACTTTGCTATTGCTATTACAAAATTGTTGCTACTGATAAACTGCTGTGAGCAAGATTGTTTCCAAGTGTAGATGAATTGACAACTCAGTTGTTAAGGCTTATAAATATTCTTTGGCTCCCCTTGTGTCGAATCAATAAATTGGGCTTCACTTCCCTCGAAAATACTACGATACACCCCCTATACTTGTGGGTCATCAAGACTATTTTCTGGCGCTGTTGCCGGGGAGCATAGCTCTATTCATGAAGTTCACTTGGAATCACTATTGTTCGCTACCATCCATCCATCGTGGGTTAGTCTCGTGATGGCAAGGTCCCTATTTTACCATCCACTACAAGGAGAGGTACAGTTCTGAACACCTATGTTGCTCTTGATTCACCATCTGTTATGAGTAAGTTCCTTACACCACCACACACACATGCTACACATACTGCTACTAATGCTGAATCTGGAACTTCTGATACTTATGATGTTGCTTCTACTTGTGAGATCCAGGCACATGGCTTAATAGGATTGATAGGATACCCATATCAACAAGTTGCAACTTCTTTTCCGGAAGCTCATTTGAAAAGAACTCTAAGGTTAAGCGTGCTTGGCCTAGAGCAATTCTAGGATGGGTGACCGACCGGGAAGTGGGTAACCGGGTGTGCACGAGTGAGGACAAAGTGTGCAGAAAAGACTAGTGTTGGTTTGTGGGGCCAGTCTAGATATCCTATTAAACTGCCAGGAGTGACACCCCCCGGGCCCAGGAGTGGATGGTGTGTTACACTACTGTGCTTGATAAGAGTGGTTCATTAGGTCCTTTCCTAGTTGCTACGATTGCTAGAACTATAGTTGGAAATATTGAAACTCCTAATGAAGACACTACTACACCTGTCAGTTCACCTGAGTCTAGAGGGAGCTATGATATTGAAGACGGATATATAGAAATGACTGATGAATTTATTAAAGAATGCCAAAACACCCATGATAGGAGTGCTATTAAGAGTCTTCTTGAGAAACATACTGTTAGACCTAAATTATCTCCTAATGCTAAGTTTGCTACATCTCCCATAAACATTAAAGATAAGGATTATGATTTATCTTACATAACTATTGTTGAGAAAGAACCTTTTTGTGGGACTAAGAATGAAAGTGTGGTAGCACATATGACTAAGCTTTCTACCATGAGTGGCTTATTTTCTGATGATATTAAGATGCGCACCTACTTTGTTGCTAAAATTTTCCCTTTTCATTGAAAGGAGAAGCTAAAACTTGGTTTAATAATTTACCTCCTGGATCTATTGAGTGCCCTGATTTCTTGATTAGTACCTTCCTTTAGAAATATTTCCCACCTAGTGCTAGACATGCTATTTTGCAGGAACTTTTTGATTTTAAATAGGGAGAAAAAGAGATATTGCCTGGATCATGGGCAAGGTTTTATGCTTTGATTCATGCACAGGCTGGATATCCATTACCTAAAAATGAGGTTCTTGATATATATTATAATGGACTAACTGAAGAATCTAGGACATACCTGGATAGTTGTGTTGATTGTGTTTGCAGGAATAGGACTCCCAAGGAAGCTGAGGAATTAATGGCTAAAATAAGCAAGAATTATGAAGATTGGACTCCTCCTGAACCAACTATACCTGAGACAACTACACCTGAGTTAACTGTGCCTGCGCCTATACCAACATCAAAGAAGAGAGGAGTTATTGAACTAAATGATGAAGTGATGAAGGAAGATAAGAAATGTCTTAAGGAGAAGGGAATTGAAGATGCAGATGTGAAGAATTTACCTCCTATAGAAGAATTATGTAAGCCAATTTCCCACTCATCCACTATTGAGGTATGCTCTCTCCAACATTTTGATGAAGGTGATATTCCTTACACTAAACCTCCTGATCAATGCTTAGAAAAAATTGATGTTTTTATTGTTAAGCAAGATAATTTTAATAAAAGGGTGCAAAATCATCTAATGGAAAACTCTAGAGCTATTGTTGAGTTGAAGGATATTGTGGAAACAACCTCTAATGATGTTAAAATGCTTGTTAAACATTTTCAAATGGTTCAAACTCAAATTGATCAGCTTATTAAAGTACAAAAAGACTTGCTAGTTAATGCTGCTAAAGAAAAACATGCTTATGAAATTAGAACTAGAAGTGGTGCTGCTACCCAGGATCCTCTATATCCTGAGGGGCATCCTAAAAGAATTGAGCAGGATTCTCAACAAACTGAAAATAGTGGTACTACACCTAAGAAAATAAAAAGAAACATAAAACTATTGTAGAACCTTCTGAACCTGCTACAGATCCTAATAGTATATCTGTCTCTGATGCTGAAACTGAAAGTGGTAATGAGGAAAATGAAGCTCCTGATAAAGAAAAAGTTGAAGAAGAACCGGAAAGATACACTAAAGAAGATTTTGTTGCTAGGAAACATGGTAGTGAAAGAGAGCCTTGGGTCCAAAAACCTATGCCTTTCCCTGATAAGAAACACAAGTCAAAGGAAGATGAACACTAAAACAAGTTTTGTGAGTGGATGAAACCTTTATTTTTGCAAATTCCTTTGACTGATGCTGTTAAATTGCCTCCTTATTCAAAGTATATGAAGGATATTATCTCTAATAAAAAGAAGATCCCTAATGAAGAAATTTCTACTTTGCTTGCCAATTATTCCTTTAATGGTAAGGTTCCAAAGAAACTTGGAGATCTAGGGACTCCAACTATTCCATGCTCTATTAAAATTAGTTATGTGAGGACAACTTTGTGTGATTTGGGAGCAGGAGTTAGTGTTATGCCTTTTTCTCTCTACAATAGACTTCAATTGGAAAAACTAATACCAACTGATATATCTTTGCAAATGGTTGATAAATCTACTAATATTCCGGTTGGTATATGTGAGGATGTACCTATTCAAGTGGCTCATAATTGCTTGATATTAACTGATTTTGTTGTGCTTGAAATGCCTCAAGATGACAATATGTCTATTATTCTTGGGAGACCTTTTCTTAATACTGCAGGAGCTGTTATTAATTGTAATCAAGGAAAGGTGACTTTTAATGTTAATGACAAGGAGCATACTGTCTATTTCCCAAAGAAGATTGATAGGACTTATGGTTTAAATTCAATTGAACATGTTGAGGGCATCCAAGTTAGAGAAATATATATTGTCCCATACCACGAGAAAAATATGAAATTATTATGATTGGGACCATTGCTATCAAGGTTGAGGTAACATAATCATTAGTGGAATACAAAGTTTTGTTTCATATAAAATTGTTTTGGTAACAAGACCTGATCAACCTTGTTAACAAAGGGATTTTAATGAACAAAACAATGTTTTCACCATGATTATCTTCGCTTACTTTTATTTTATCCATTTTAATTTTTGCTTTCGCTTAGTTTACTTTTCTATTGCTAGTTGCTTGCATATTAGAGTGTCTTAGAACTTATAAAGTTTTAGTTTTGTTTTGTTTTGTCATTGCATCATTCTAAAAACATCTTTTTGTCAGAAAATCATTCATCAATACCTGAAAATTGCTAAAAAATAAAGTGTCTCAAAAAATTCCGGAAAATTCATATTAAATTTTTACGTGAAAAAAGGGGCAGAGGAGTGCCTGGAGTGACCCAGGGGGCCCACCAGGTAGGCACACCACCTGGTGGCGCGGCCACCCCAGGGGCGCTCCTGGCCATGGTGTGGGCCACCCATGGCCCTGCACTCACTCTCTCACTTGCCACTGCCTTCTCTCTCCCGAGAAAACATCAGTTCATTGCTCGAAATCATGTTTTTGCTGTTCTTGTCCATGATTTTTTGATCTCCTTGCTCAGCCCATCTTTGCTTCTGAAATTTGGAGCATTTGTTCTCTGGTATGTGACTCCTCCGCTTGTCCAAGTAGATTTGTGATTAGTGGTTTATATCTTGAGTACTTTGCTGTTGTAGGTGACAAGTTTTGTGAGCTTGTTCAATGCTTAAAGAGATTGTTTTGATGCATGTTTAGGCCTCTTACAAGTCCCTATGAGTAGTTCCCTTCATTATGTATTCACTTTGCAATCACTTATATAATGGATGTTTAAATTTAAGAATATCAAAGATGAACAACCACACTTTTGGAGAAATATTTGAGAGGGGCACGCCTAGGAGAGCAAGGCCTTCAAGATCAGCCTCTCAGTTTATGCCATCATACAATGAAGATCTTATTGCACCACACTATGGAAATGAAGGAGGTGAGGGGGATGCTCACCCATCTACCTTCCCTTGTTTTACCTTTTTGCAAGCTGCAGGGATCCTTGATGATTTCTTAGTACTGGTTCACAGGGTTGGTCTGACCACGTACATGGAAGATGAGAGTGAGCAATATGACGTGCTCACCAAAACTTTCGTTGAGAGTTTCGTTTTCACTAACAACCCTTATCAGTCAACTGTTTCTTTCAGAATTTATAATCAGTTTATTACCATGTCATTGGAAAGATTTTGTAGCATTATAGGCATAGGCATGACTGGGACAGTGAAGAACATCCAAGGTCGACCCGCTGATTTGCTGGAGCTCTACCGAAGTGTGACAAATGACGATGACCGCATAGCTCAGCGCGGGAAGATAAGGAACATTCAACTCCCAGCTCTTAGATATTTTGCTTATTATCTTGCCACTAGCATTCTCTGTAGGGAGAACACTAGTAATATTTCTAATTATCATTTATCCTTCCTTGTTGTTGCACTTAATAATGATACCAAGTATAATCTTGGCTCTCTCATTGCTCGTCGCCTAGCCGCTAGGGGGCCTATTTATGGGGGCATTATTACCTCACGCATGGTTGCTTCTTTAGAACTTTCTGTGGATCCTAATGACACTTTGTTGGCACCACAAAGGCTTGATTTGTTGCTATGAAAACGCATCACTTTGTCACTGCTGACTCTAGTATGGAGGGTTTAGTATACATGATGTTGTTCACTGATGGGGACGAGAGGGAAATTCCTTTGCCACAATCTACTTTGTTCAGTATTTACAGGAGGCCATGGTCGCGTTCCAAGGAGGAGGTGGATGAGAAGCTCCGCTTGCTTGGTTTCCACGGGCAGCACCAGGAGGATGTGCCTTCTTACGACTATTCTGCGCACTACGTTGGGACGTCCTCGAGCTCGTATCAGGACAAGGGCACCTCCTCGCCGTACTACAGAGGCGCTCCATCTTGGCCAGCTTGGGATTGATACCCACTAAGGCCAAAAGCCTAAGCTTGGGGGGAGGTACACCGACACCACACTCATCTACATATCATGTTCAGTTGATACTTTGTATATCCATGTTTTGTTCTCTCTTTATTTTCATTCTTTCTTTACTTTTGCTTTCCAAAACACAAAAAGACCAAAAATATTATCGTTGATTCTCTTTGTTTGCTTCTTTGTCTTTTTAGCCTCGGTTTGCTTCTTACTTTTTGCTTTGTTTGGATTATTCGAAAAACCCAAAAAGGTTTTGCTTTGCTTGTTCTTCCTTTTGGTTCTTGCCTTTAAAAATCAAAAACCCAAAAATATTTGTTGTTCTTCTTTGGTTTTGTGAAGTTCGTTGCAGGGTTCAACAGTCCTCAGTGGAGTTGGGTTTCATGTTATTATTCAAGCCACACAAGTGAAGGGCAATAATGAGGATTAATGACAACTTGAGGTGTGGTAAGAGGCTAGTAAAGAACTCCATTTGTTTTCATTTTTGTACATATACTCATAATTGTGGGCATGCTTAGTTTGTTCATGTAAGGTGTATGTCATTTATGGATGCTTAGTAGTTCTTGCTTTCTTATGATTAGCTCCAACTTGCTAATGGTTTGTAGCACGTCATATGAATGTTTGCTTGCATTGTTCTATTCATAACTTGGTATGACACTGTGGTATCCTCCTCTAAATGTTTCACTTGAATTGACTTGGCACATGCTCACGCATGTATATGAATAAAACAATAATCAGTTAAGCCTCAATGAATTATTTTGCCTCAGGGGTCTTGAATCACTTTCATGCCATAATTAGTCATGTTTTGTTGCAAGCATGATTATGACAGTTATTGTCTCTCGTTTGTCGCTCCCTTACTATTGCTAGCATTCACTTGCACTGAGAATGAGCTCTGCTCATGTTTCCAACTCCCCAAAACCAATATTGCCAAAAGTGTCCACCATACCTACCTATTAGCATCATTTGCTACTCCGTGCATATTCAGTATGCCTTGTTTTCTTCCGAATAAAATGTTTGCTTGCTATGAGAAAGTTAGTTAGTAAAGCTCTCACGAACTTGATGGCACACTTTACTTTCTTGCACTTAATAATCTTGAACCATTGTGTCCGTCTTTGTTGTGTTGCGCTTTATGAGTTGAAGTTAGCAGAACCATGTATCATGGGGAACGCTTTCAACATTTCACTTATTATTCCATTGATATCATGATTCTTTTGCTTATGGATCTCGGCGGTGTGAAATAAAAGGGGAACTTGTAAGAACATGGAGTTTGTATGTGTGTTAGAGAAACGCCTGGAGCCTAAGCCATGCCGAATCATGGTGGAAACTTGCAGCATAACCATAATGAGCATTCTATGAAGCATCCTCAATAAAAACCTATGCAAATAGCAAATAAAAAGATCGCTGAGATGCTCATTGTCTATTGCCTTGTCATTTTGATATGGGATAGCTCCTGTGTCATGGGGCAAGGGGTACCCCATTGGCGGTTCTCTATGATACATATGTACTTACAATTACAAGAGCTTACTTGTGACTGAAGTTGAGTATCATGAGGTTCGGTACTCGTAAGCAAGGTGCATGAGATTTCAACTTATAACTTGTCAAGCATATCCTCTTAGTTGTGTTACTTTAACCTTAACCATTTAAAGATGCTTATGATAGGGGCAATGAGAGCTCAAAGCTAATGAGTACCATACTTTCAGCATTTGGAAGCCTTTCAAACTTTTCAAAACCTTTTCACTTCCTTGTTGAGTCACCACTTATTCTATGAGCACTTTCTTGAGAGCATAATTGTCATTCTTAGTGTAATATGCTTGTCTCAAAATTTGGATTAATTGTGTCATGAATTTGATGCTTGTATCTTTGATATCTTTACTTCTAGTCTTAACTTGAACTTCAGAGGTGCCTTGGCATTTATGTTTGCCCTACGATCAAAGGCAAGCGAGATACCACTCTATCATACCTTTTTATGAGCATTGCAATGTTGCTTATGTTTATGTTTCATGCTACTTACTATTTTTGAGTTAGAATCTCTTCATATCTTGCAATGACTATTGAGTAACCTTATTTGCATACTCCTTATTATGAATTGACCAAGTACTTGATCATATGCTGAGAATATATACATCTTATGAAGCAAATATGTTCGTGAAAGTTTCTTTTATCGCACTCAGTTTTCAATTGAATTGCTTGAGGACAAGCAATAAGCTAAGCTTGGGGGAGTTGATACGTCCAAAACGTATCTACTTTCCTGAACACTTTTGCTATTGTTTTTCCTCTAAACTTGTGTGATTTGGATACAACTAACACAGACTGACGTTGTTTTTAGCAGAATTACCTTGGTGTCTAGTTTTTGTGCAGAAAATCAACTATTAGGAAAAATCCCGGAAAATATGCCAAAAATCCTATTTCACCAGAAGACTCACAGAGCCAGAAGACGAGACGGAGGAGGGCCATGAGGGGCCCACACCACCTGGCCGCATGGGCCAGGCCAGGCCATGCCTAGGGGTGGTGTTACCACCTCGGTCACCCCCTCGGCCTCCCTCTTCGCCTATAAGTTCCCTCTTGACATAAAAACCAAGGGGGGTTCGACGTTTTTCCAGATAGAGTTCCGCTGCGCCACCACCACCAGATTCCGCGATTCAGAACCAGAAACTCCGTTCTGGCACCCTGGTGGGACGAGGAATTGGAGGAGATCATCGCCATCATCATCACCATCGCTTCTTGATACGTACATTTTGCATCACTATTCTATGTCATAATTCACTGTTATTCATTGATATATTTCATATTGAGAGGTGATACTTATGTTATTTCATCTGTTTTTGCATGGTTGATGCTTTTGGAGCATGGACCGCTGCAGTCAGGATTCTGATGGAAAAGGTGTTGTTTGGAGGCAAAATTCACGAAGATCAGAAAATCCGGGAAAATATACGGAATATCCTATTTTTCCAGAAGACGAAGGAAGCTAGAAGGGGGGCTGGAGATGGGCCACAGGAGGCCCACACCACCCCCTGGCCTGGGCCAGCCTAGGCCGCGCCACCAGGTGGTGTGGCCGCCCTGGTCCACCCCTAGCACTCCCCTCTGGCGTATATTATCCTCCCGAAACCCTAAGACTCGGGGAGCGACCATAGAAAGATTCCGCCGCCTCTGCGGGGCGGAAACACTGAGAGAGAAAGATCTCTCCGGCAGACAGATTTCTGCTGGGGGAATTCCTTCCCGGAGAGGGGAGATTGTCGCCATCAACACCACCATCAAGCTGGACTTCATCGGGATCATCATCATCACCATCATCATCACCATCAGCACCCTCACCACCATCTACATATTGCTGAACAATTTGGTTGAATCTTGCATAGTTCATAGGGGAAATTTTCCCGGTGTTGATTACTCTTTGTAGTTGATGCTATTGAGTGAACCATTGAATTATTCTTTATGTTCAGCTTGTTATACATCATTATTCCATCTCTGATTATGATCCAAATGATGTCTTGTGAGTAGTTCGTTTTGTTCTTGAGGACATGGGAGAAGTCATGTTGTTCGTAGTGGAATTGGGTTGAGAAAGATTCAATAGTTTGATATTTAAGTTGTGGTGTACTTCTTGTAGTGGTTTCATGTGAACGTCGACTACATGACACTTCACCTATATGGTCCTAGGGGAATGCATTGTGTATTTGGCTACTAATTGTAGGGGTTGCCAGAGTGACGGAAACCTGAACCCCCGTTAGGAAACCATTGCACAAGGGACGTAAAGGTCTTAGAGTTTAAAGTTGTGGTTAGGTTTCTACCTTAATTACTTTCTTGTACTTACGGATGTTTGCAAGGGGTATAATCACAAGTATGTATTGTCCTAGGAAGGTCGTTACATTAGCACAGGTTCACCCACACAACACTTAGCAAGCTGAAGAAGATTAATCAACTATATGAAGCGAAAGCACTTGACAGTCTTCCTGTGTGTCCTCGAGAACGTTTGGTCATCTTAAGTAATACAACCGGCTTGTCCTTTGCTACATAAAGGATTGGGGCACTTGCTGCATTTATTCCTACTGTCTTTTATTTACTCGTACTTTGTTTACTTGCTTTATCAAAAACCCCTAAAAATCTTTTTGCTAAGTACTTGCGGAGAATTCCTGATCCATACCACTAGCCAGCACCTTCTGCTCCTCATTGGGTTCGACACTCTTACTTATCGAAAATACTGCGATACACCCCCTATACTTGTGGGTCATCAAGACTATTTTCTGGCGCCGTTGCCGGGGAGTGAAGCGTTATTGGAGAGTGGAACTGGTAAAGGAAACGTCTACTGTGAGTATTGTTTACTTCTACTAGTTGCTTTATTTTTGTTATGGATAATTTGCTGAGTTTCTTATTTGGTAATGCTACTACCACTGCTAAGGTAGTAGATAAACCACCACCTGTTGAATATGATGCTTTCAAAATACCTACCAGAATTATTGATCGTGTTATGGATAACTACTATGTTGCGGATGGAACTGTCCATCCTGGTGATCATTTACTCTTTATACACGAATTATGCAGGTTGTTCAAGTGTGCAGGTATTACTACAGATTAAGTTAAGAAGAAGTTATTCTCATTATCACTGAAAGGAAGAGCTGAGGAATGGTATAAGCTGCTGAAGAATGGTCAAGCTCTGGAATGGGAGGAAATAGTACCTCTCTTTTATTGAAAGATTTATCCTCCTAGTGAGATTCATAAAGATCGGAATCAAATATACAACTTTTGGCCTCTTGATGGAGAGAGTACAGCTCAAGCTTGGGGGAGATTGAATTTACTAATGCTCAAATGTCCCATTCATGAGCTCCCCAACAATATTATTATCAATAACTTTTATGCAAGGCTTTATCTTCATGATAAAGATTTATTGGATGCTTCTTGTGCTGGATCATTCACTCGCATGGAAGAAGAAGCTAAATGGGATCTTCTGGACCGTATTCAAGACAATGCTGGAGCTTGGGAGAATGACAAAGGTAGAAAGTCAGGTATAAATTATGATTATGAATGCATTGAATCTTTTATTGGAACTGATGACTTTCAAAATATTAAAAATGCTTATGGTCTCGATTTACAAGTTATTACGAATTGCTTTAGGGATTTTGCTTCTTATATTGAAATTCTAAAAAGGGGATGGAACAAGTACCATGAACCTTATAAAGATAATGTTGAATGTGTTCCTATTGGGAGTGCTGAGTATTGCACTATTGATCCCATCTTACCTGAACCTTATATTGAGAAGATTCCCTTCCCATATAAGGTAAAGGATCATTCTATGATAACTAATGTAATCACCAAAAGTGAAAAGAGAACTGTAAAACCTGATGAACAAATAAACATTGAACCTGTGGTAGCAATTGTGAAAGACCTTGTCACTAAAATCATAGAAGATGGACACATAGTCTTTTGTGAGGATGCTTCTAACATTGTTTCACATCCTAATAGAACTAAAAAAGCTAGTGTCCCTGTGCTTTCTGTTAGAATTGGTGATCATTGCTATTATGGTTTATGTGATATTGGTGCAAGTTCTAGTGCTATTCCTTATGAGCTTTACAGAGAAATTATGCATGAAATCAGTCCCTACGAATTGGAAGAGATTGATGTGGTTATTCACCTTGCTAATAGAGAGACCATCTCTCCAATTGGTATTGTACGAGGCGTGGAAGTTCTTTGTGGTAAGATTAAGTACCCTGCTGATTTTCTAGTACTTGGTTCAACTGCTAGTAAAACTTATCCTATTATTTTTGGTAGACCTTTCTTGAGTACTTGTGGAGCTATTATAGATTGCAAAAGGGAGAAAATCTTGACTAAGTTTGATGGGGAATCTTATGAGTTTAATTTCTCGAAATTCGCTAAAGAACCTTGTGAAGAGGAAACCCATAATGAGGATTTTAGAGTTGAACAACTTGCTTCTATTTCTCTTGCTCCTAACAATGCTTTGCAGCAATTTATGGAAGATCATGAAAGTGAAATCTTCATGGAAGAAAGTAATGAGATTGACAAGATTCTTTGTGATCAGCCTAAGATGCTTAAGCATAACTTGCTTGTAGAAGACTTGGGTACCACGTTGCCACCTAAAAAGGATCCGGTCTTCGATCTAAAACCTCTCCCTGATGATCTTAAATATGCTTATATTGATGATAAAAAGATATATCATGTTATTATTAGCTCTAAACTTTAAGGGAAGGAAGAAGAAAGGTTATTGGAGGTTTTAAAGAAACACCGAGGAGCTATGGGATATACCCTAGATGATTTAAAAGGGATTTCACCTACTATATGTCAGCATTCTATCAACATAGAACTAGATGCAAAGCCAGTAGTAGAGCACCAGTGACGTTTAAATCCTAAAATGAAGGAAGTGGTTAGGAATGAGGTATTGAAACTCCTTGATGCTGGTATTATTTACCCTATTGCTGATAGTGAATGGGTTAGTCCTGTTCATTGTGTTCCTAAAAAGGGAGGTATTACCGTTGTTCCTAATGATAATGATGAGCTTATTCCTCAAAGAATAGTGGTAGGCTATAGGATGTGCATTGATTTTAGAAAAGTCAATAAAGTTACTAAGAAAGATCACTACCCGCTTCCTTTTATTGATCAAATGTTGGAAAGATTGTCTAAAAAGACCCATTTTTGTTTTCTTGATGGTTATTCTGGTTTCTCTCAAATTGCTGTTAAACAACAAGATCAAGAAAAAACTACTTTTACTTGCCCTTACGGAACTTATGCTTATAGAAGTATGCCTTTTGGTTTATGTAATGCTCCTGCTACTTTCCAAAGATGCATGTCTGCCATTTTTCATGGTTTTTGTGAGGAAATTGTAGAAGTGTTCATGGATGACTTTTCTGTCTATGGAACTTCTTTTGATAATTGTCTGCACAACCTTGATAATGTTTTGCAGAGATGTGAAGAAACTAATCTTGTTCTTAATTGGGAGAAATGCCACTTCATGGTTAATGAAGGGATTGTCCTTGGGCATAAAGTTTCTGAAAGAGGCATAGAAGTTGATAGAGATAAGGTTGAGGCAATTGAGAAGATACCATGCCCAAGAGACAGCAAAGGTATTTGTAGTATCCTTGGTCATGCTAGTTTCTATAGAAGGTTTATTAAAGACTTTTCTAGGATTTCAAAACCCCTCACTAATCTTCTTCAAAAAGATGTACCCTTCATTTTTTATGATGATTGTAAGGGAGCTTTTGAAACTCTTAAGAAGGCTTTAACTACAGCCCCTATTGTTCAACCACCTGATTGGAGTTTACCCTTTAAAATAATGTGTGATGCTAGTGATTTTGCTGTAGGTGTTATCCTTGGGCAACAAATTGATAAAAAGTTAAACGTTATTCATTATGCTAGTAAGACTTTAGATGCTTCTCAAAGGAATTATGCTACTACTAAAAAGGAAATTCTAGCTGTCGTTTTTGCTTGTGATAAGTTTAGACCCTATATTGTAGACTCAAAAGCCACCATTCATACTGATCATGCTGCTATTAAATACCTTATGACGAAGAAGGATGCTAAGCCTAGGCTTATTAGATGGGTGCTGCTTTTACAAGAGTTTGATCTACATATAGTAGATAGGAAAGGTGCTGAAAACCCTGTAGCTGATAATTTATCTCGATTGGAAAACATCTCTTTTGACCCCATGCCTGTTAATGATAGTTTCCCAAATGAGCAGTTCGCCGCAGTAGGGGTAAGCTCGCGAGGGAGCCCTTGGTACACTGATTATGCTAACTTTATTGTCTCCAAGTATTTGCCTCCAACTTTTACATCTCAGCAAAGAAGGAAGTTCTTCTATGATTTGAGGCATTATTTTTGGGATAACCCACACTTATACAAAGAAAGAGTGGATGGTATTATGCGAAGATGTGTTCCATTGCGTAAATGTCATGGTAGTGCTTACGGAGGACATTATACAGGAGATAGAACTGCACAAAAGGTGCTACAATCAGGTTTCTACTGGCCTACCCTTTTTAAAGATGCAAGAAAATTTGTTTTATCTTGCGATGAATGTCAGCGTGTTGGTAATATTTCTAGACGCAATGAAATGCCTATGAACTACTCTCTAGTTATTGAACCCTTTGATTGCTGGGGATTTGACTTTATGGGTCCTTTCCCTCCCTCGAAAGGTTATACTCATATTCTTGTTGCTGTTGATTATGTTACTAAGTGGGTAGAAGCCATTCCTACGAAGAGTGCTGACGGGGAAACCTCTCTAAAAATGCTTAAAGATGTTATCTTTCCTAGGTTTGGAGTGCCTAGGTATCTCATGACCGATGGGGGTTCTCATTTCATTCATGGTGGTTTTAGAAAGACCCTTGCTAAATATGATGTTAATCATAGAATTGCTTCAGCTTATCACCCCCAAACTAGCGGGCAAGTAGAGTTATCAAATAGAGATATTAAATCCATCTTGCAAAAGACTGTTAATAGATCTAGAAAAAACTGGGCTAAAAAGTTGAATGATGCTTTATGGGCTTATAGGACTGCCTACAAAAATCCTATGGGGATGTCCCCTTATAAAATGGTTTACGAGAAAGCTTGTCACCTACCTTAAGAATTAGAACACAAAGCTTACTGGGCAGTTAAAGAACTAAATAGAGATTGTATGGAGGAGTGAAGCCTATGAAAACGCTAGGCTCTTTAAGGAAAAAGTTAAAAGATGGCATGACAAGAGAATACTTAAGAGAGAATTTCATGTTGGTGAGAAAGTTCTATTGTATAAGTCTCGTCTCAGATTTTTTGCAGGAAAGCTACTGTCAAAATGGGAAGGACCTTTCATTATTGAAGAAGTATACCGTTCAGGAGCAATACAAATTTCTTCTTTAAAAGATAATACTACATAGTGAATGGGCAGTGACTCAAACACTATATTGCTAGGGATTATTACAATGAAGATGTTGATGCCTTTCAAATTATAACTCCGGAAAAATTTATCAAGGACCAAATTCAGAGACCTACAGAGTCCGCTTTCAAATAGGTAACAGTTCTGGTAAAGAAAAGTTCCGCGAAAACACTATCCAATTATATTTTTGCAGTTTTTATTCAGTATGGAAAGCTACGAAGCGAAAGGAGGACGGAAACGGAGCCAGGGTGGCTCACACCACTCTGTGGCGCGGGCCCACCCTAGGCCACGCCACCAGGTGGTGTGGCCACCCCAGACTCCGCCTCCGACTCGTTTTCTCCCAATACTTTTCTTTTGTTATGAAACTTCGTAATATATAACCCCTCGGATCTCCCGAGGTTCGTATATCGTGTTTTCGTTTCGATCGGTTTCTGCCAGGAACTATTCTTGAAAGTTTAGAAGCACAATGGTGTTCACCAAGGATAAAGGGAAGGAGCCTATGGAGGAAGACCTCCAAGACCCCAAGCAAGGGTTGGTACCTTTAGTCACTTGCCCTGCATCAACGGAAGCCCTACGAGTCACTAAAGAGTTCTGCGATAAGTATCGAGACTTGAAGAGGAAGGTGGACATGCTTCAATGGTGTGTTGGGGATATAAGAGACTTCTTGTATCTTGATTGCAGGGTTGCTTGAGAGGGGATACCTTTGACCACTTCCTCCCTAAGTTCGATAAACCTTGGGCGATCCACTTAAGGGAAAACTTGTTATTGTTCTACAAACCTCTGCACTTGGAGGCCCAATAACTGACTACAAGAATAGAAGTGCGTAGACATCAAGCTATTTTCTGGCGTCGTTGCTGGGGAGGTAAGGTAAAAGGTACTCACATCCTCCAGCGTGAGTGCTCGAAGTTATTTCCTTTAGATTCTACAATTATAACTTTTTGTTTCTTTTTTTATTTTCACTAGTTAGGCTTAATGGAAAACAACAACAAAATTAGAGAGCTTTATAGTATTTATCTTGAGTTAGGACATGGCGTGTTTGAAGAGAAAATTCAAAAACCTATGGAACTTTATTTGCATGCTAATAGCAATATTATTAGTATGAATTCTTTGAACACCATTATTGCTAATGCTATGGAAAATTCTAAGCTTGGGGAAGCTGGTTTTGATGAGCATGATATTTTTAGTCTCCCAAGCATGGAAGAGAAAATTTACTTTGATGATACTATGCCACCAATATATGATGATTATGATGATGAGTATGATATTTCCAGTCCACCTACTATTGAGGAGAAAATTAATTATGATTACAATATGCCTCCTATATTTGATGATTATGGTGATGATTATGGTGGTGATTTAAATGTGCTTTGAATTTGCTTTTTGATGATCTCTTTTACTTCAATTCATATTTCTTATGTGAGCATCTTCTCAAACTATCATGCCTAACTTAAAGGCGTTAAAGAAAAGTATTTATTGGGAGATAACCGTAAAGTTTTAGTTGAGTCTTGGAAGTTATTGCTTCAGTAATAACCTCTCCTTATCATTTTTATTTGCTTTTTGTGCCAAGAATAACCTCTAATGAGAGGGAAGTAAGATTTGGGGAAGTGTTGTCCCGAAACAGATTTTTGTGCTTCACTGTAAGAATTCGTGAAAAATCTCTATAGGTCGGATTGAGTTGTAATTTTCTGAATGAATCCCCTAGGTTGTTATACAACTTTCGTTAGTTCAACACTTTTCGATTTGAGCAACAGAAGGTCTTCGAAAAAATCGGTTTTTACCTTCTGGTCTGTTTTGACAGATTTCTGCCATTATTTCCATTGGCCTCTTAATCTCTTTCTCTTTGAGTTCCCTTTGATCATTTGAACTTTTTAAAGGAAGTGCTACAGTATCTTGTGTTTTAATGGAAGTTTTACTTGTGTTGTAACTGAACCAAAAGACTTATTATCTTGAGTACACTAATGTTGCTAATGAAGATTGTGAAAGTTTTGTATGAAGGAAAAATTTCAGGTGTAAGGGAAGAATGATGTAATGAGATGAAGAATGGACAAAAGATAAAGCTTGGGAATGCCACCCTGTGTCACCCCAAGAAATATTCAATAGGTACAAGCGTCAAAGCTTGGGGATGCCCAAGGCATCCCCTTCTTCATCAATAAAAATCTTAGGTTTCTTCCAAACACTTCATTTTTATTGTTTCATGCATAGTTTGTTTTTGTTTTTGGTTTTCGTTTGCTTGGTTTTCTTAGTTTGCTTGAATAAATTGGTTGGACCCCCTCTTTCA
The DNA here is from genome assembly GCA_023614405.1 of Avena insularis. Taxonomy (NCBI): domain Eukaryota; kingdom Viridiplantae; phylum Streptophyta; class Magnoliopsida; order Poales; family Poaceae; genus Avena; species Avena insularis. Next base: position 416,141,774 of record CM042686.1, on the reverse strand, counting down.
TACATTAGTTTTCAAATAGTTTGGTTTGGTTTAGAAAAGAGTAGGAAAAGTTCATGCTTAAGTGGTAAAGAGAGCTTGTTTTTGACTGTGGAATATGCTTTGTCATGTCATGCTTGATATTGTTTTGGCTTTATGCTTAGTGATTTATTGTTGTAGCATGACATGTTATAAACAATTGAGATTTCTTAATGTGCCTTGAAAGAATCATGCGTTGTTTTAGCATATTAAAGCATAGTATTGTGGTATTCTCCTTTGATGCTTTATTTGGATTGACTTGGAGCATGCTCACACCATGTTATGACTATCCCAAGTCACCATAGCCTCGATGATCCTCTAGTTTTCGACTTGTAATATCACTTTATGCTTTAATTAATGATGTTTTGTCGCTTTGCATGATTATGGTCATTATTGCTCTCTTAGTTGGTTGCTCCCAGTCTTTTGCTAGCCTCCATACCAAGTATGAGTTCCACTCATTCATCCAACTCTAAATAAAATCAGGTTATTCCAAAGAGTCCACCATACCTACCTATTAGCATTTTCTATTCCAAGTATATTCATGTTTTTATCTACCTTCCGAATTAAACTTGTTATGTGAAAATTAGTGATTAAAGCTCTCACGAACTTGATGGCACACTTTACTTTTCTTGCCCCTAATAAACTTGAACCATTGTGTCATCTATGTTGTATATGCTTGCGCTTATACGTTGGGGATTAGCAGAACCATGATGTCATGGGGAACGCTTTCAAGATTGCACTCGTACATTGTACCTAGTTGATATCATGCTCTTTTATCTATGGATGTCGTCGGTGTGAAATGAAAGGGGAGCTTGTAAGTCCATGGAGTTATGTATGTGTGTCATCGGATTGATGACAAGTACGCCATGAGGGGGTCCTCGAGGTGTGCGGAAGAGAGGGGTGTGAGACATACGGTATTCCAGGACGGTGAGCACACAAGTTTACCCAGGTTCGAATCCGCCGGCTTTGGACGGGTCCTACTCCTGCTAGCAATCGATGTCTGGCAGAGCCGGAATATGGGTTACAAGGGTTCACTGCTTGGAAGTTGAGATTGTAGACTATGAGGGTAGGTGCCTAAAGGCTCTCCCTAGGGCGGCTTATATAGATATCCGGCCTAGGTTTTACAGAGAGATCTATCCGCTCGACTAAGAGTCGGATTCTGAGTACATCTTGAACTACAAGTAACACTATGGGCCTAAGTCGGTAAGTCTTTTGGGCCTTCCGTGGCCGGACTGGACTCGTCTTTTCTCCTGTTGGGCATGTGAAGCAAAGCTCTAACCTGAAGTGGGCCACCCTGGTCGATGAGGCTGTGAGGATACCCGGAAAGTATATCCCCAACAATGTGTGTTAGAGAAGCACTGAGCTAGTCTAATCCATGCCTAATCATGGTAGAAACCTGCAGCGTAACCATAATGAGAAATCTATGAAGCATTCTTCTTATAAAAAAAGAGATAGAGATTGAGAAAAAGAGAAAAAGAGATGAGAAAAGAAGAAAGAGAGAAAAAAGCACCATTTTCCCATGGTAAATAAGAAGATTGCTGAGATGCTTATTGTCTGCTTGCCTTGTCATTTTGATATGGGGATTCTTCCGTATCATTGGGTAAGGGGTACCCCGTTGGCGGTACTCTATGATACACATATACTTACTATGACAAGAACTTACCGGTAACTAAACTTGAGTAGCATGAGGAGTGACCCTCGTATTCAAGGGACATGAGATTGTCAACTTATACTTTGTCAAGCATATACTCCATATTTTTTTCACTTTAACCTTAATCACTTAAAGATGCTTATGATAGGGGCAATGAGAGCTGAAAGCTAATAAGTACGCTAATTTTTGGAAGCTCTTTATGAGACTTGAATCCTTGCTTCCTTCTATGAAGGCATTTCTTTTACTTTTATGTTGAGTCTCCATCTTCTATCTTTATGCACCTATTTTGAGAGCATAGTGGTCATTCTTAGTTTAATGTGCATTGTCCCAAGACTTATTGATTGATTCATAATGCTGATATTGCTTGTTCTTGAACTATTTGTATCTAGTCACCCTTATGAACTTTGAAGATGTCATATGCATTTATGTTTTTCTAATCCATGAGGGACAAGCTAAATGCCACTATGCTATGTTTTCTATATGTGAAACAAACAAACATCTCTCAATGCATTGTTATTCATGATCTTTGTTTGTTTACTTTCATGTTTCCTGCATAGTAACAATGTCTTATTGTTAGAACTTCATCTTTCATGCTATCTTAAAGTACTATGATCCCAGCTATCAATGTTTTACAAATACCTTGATCAAGATTATGATGGTGCATGTCACCTCAAATATTATTCTTTCTTTTTATCACTTACCTACTCGAGGACGAGCAGGAGTTAAGCTTGGGGATTTCTCGACATTAGGCCAAGTCTTACCTTATTCCGGTACTACTTCCATGTCCGAAGAAATTCTATCACTGCCGGTAATCCTTATATTACCGGTACAATTAGCTTTTCAGTTAGGCGTGAGCGCGCATATCCTAAGATTCTATCCCGTGACTCGGTCAAACAATGGCCAGCCACTTTCTTTTACCACAAGGATGTTCCTGCTCCCGGCAAAGCCACTGCTTTGCCGGCTACCATCGACGGAGCCGCCACGCCTCAATTATCTTGGTACGAGGCTGCTCCGGCTCTCAATGACGATCTACTTCTTTCCAAGAGGCGGATCGAATATCTGATAAAACACAAAGGACTGGAGGGATCCGACTTGGTCCAATGTTGGGTGTCATGCCGGATCCAACCCCTCCAGTACCACGGAGACCGACTGATGCATTCCATCACGTCGTCCAAAAAATATTCCCTCCGCATCAGCCCCAGAGCCTATACCTCGCAAGGTTATATAAGCCAGATTAAATGGCTAATAAGGGAGCGGATCGAGAGGAGGATCCCGGAGGATTCTCTAGACATGCACACAGCGGAAAACCCCGTTGTGCTGGTAAGCTTTTAACAATAAATGTTTTCTCTGTGTTTCACCTTTAAATTGTTTCGCAGTATGGAGGTATTATGTTTCTTTTCATCTTGCTGACCTCCGCGAGTCGGAACTTGCTCCACTCGAGGGATATCCTCCGGAGTTTTCTCAGGAGGCTGAATTAGTTCCATTGCCGGATGTTGTGCCCAAAAAGCACAAAGCTCCAACATTGGTTGTTGGCACAAAGGAGGTGGCAGTCGGGAAGAGGTAACTTTCAACACAACTTCTGCCTTTGTACCTTACTCGAATTTTCTTCCGAGATGTAATGTTTTCGATTCTATTACATTCTCAAAGCTAAGAAGATCATCAAGGGTAAGGGGAAGGGAACTTCTTCAAAGCCCTTGCGGCAGACGAAGCTGACCATAGCTTCTCCTGCCGTGGCTCCTCCGACTCCTACCCCTCAACCCTCTACAACATCGGTGGTTACTCCATCACTAGCTGTCGCAGAAGATCCGGCTCCTTCAACGGAGCCAGCGATCCTTGAATCATAAACTGGCGTCACCATGAGTGAGTTAGGTTTAGATAAGGGTGAACCCTCTTCAGGTAATGATCCCTCGGCAGAGACCTTCGCCGAAAACCTCATTAACAATCTGGGGCTTGCCAAACTTGGCTTGTCCCGGAAATCTGCGGAGCAGATCCAGCGGTTGGCCCGGCAATGCCTGGAGAAGAGAAATCTCTCTGCCGAGGAAGAAGCACAAGAGGCGGAAGACATCAAATCCTCCGACCTTCTTGAACAAGTTCGCCTTCGCGACGAGGGACTTAGAGCTGGTGTGCTTCCACCACCTCCGATTATTCCACTCACCCTCGCCGAGAAAGTTTCCACCGAGGTGAACATATGTCTGAGCAAGCTCACACATGAACATCATCTAAGTCAGAATTCTAACTCACGTTTTTCTTTATTGTACTTTATATCATATCCTCTAGCCCCCAAGCATGAAGTAGGATATATAATCCGAGTTTATGCTTCTTTAGGATGCCAAATAATGAACTAGTGTAGCCCCCAAGGCTTGTGCTGATATTAGTAACAATATTAGCCCGAGTCTTCAGTAGACTTCTGACTCTGGGTATTCTAACTTACGGAAAGTTAATTCATATAATCAGGATTTGTTGAAGAATATCTACAACAAGCGGAGAGATATCAGATCTCTCCGACTTGAAAATGCTGAGCTGAAGGTCTCCAAGGATGAGGCCGAAGGTAAACATTCCGAGACTCAAGCCTTATCCTGAATTTTCACAGTCGAATTTTTTTTGCTGAACTATTGTTCTTTTGTTTTACAGCACTGTTGAAACAGTCATGTGCTATGATTGAAGAGGACGAGAACCTAAAAACCCTGGTGGTGGAGAAGAACTTCGCCAAGAGCTGGATAAGCTCAAGGTGGATCATGAGAAGAGCATCGCTCAAATTCTCGAATCCTCCTCCATGGCAACTGACGAGCGTGATCATAAGATTGCTGCTCAAGATCAGAAAATCTCGGACCTCAATAATGAGCTTTGCAGAGAGAAGGACCTTTCTGAGGCGCTCCGGGCTGAACTCCGGAGTCTTCGGGAAGAGAAGACCAAAGTTGACAACGTCATCTTCGGTATGTTCCATCTGTCTGACTTGTCTATTTTCTTCAAATTCTTTCAATGTCGGATTTCCTTAACTATTTTGTGTACAGGTCCTCTGAACTTGACGGACTCCACCTCTACCGAGCCTTACACCCACCAGCTTACCCAAGTCGGTGATCTGCTTCATGACTTCCGCCAATCCCTTGAGGATATTGGCGAAGCTCTCAAGATTCCGGACATGCATAGCATGTCGGATTTTCAGGTGCGGGACAAGGCGAAGGAGATGCCGTCTCTTGTCCAGAATTGGAACATGTCCTACGCGCGATCCGCGACACAAAACGCTCTCACCATGGTCATGATCCACCATGGAAGCATGGAGATCTGGCAAGTGACCAGAGGGTACTGCAAGGTGGACGAAGACGGACAGGAGCAAGACATCAAGGCAATCATGGACTCCTGCGCCAGATATGGGTGCCATGTAGCTGATCTAACCAGCTATGACACTCCCTTCTTCACCCGTGTGGACACGCCGCCTCCGCCTCCCGAAGAATCAGCAGAAGTTTCCGATGATGACAACACCGTTTCGGATGTGTACATCTCGGAACGATATCAAGGCGATGTATCCAGTGAGCCGGCAGCTCCTTCCTCTCCTCCTGCATCATAGATTGCCAGAAACAATTATATTATTCTAAGAAACATGATGGGTCTGTAAATATGCAGTACTATAATTTTGCTAGTGCTAAGCTTTTGATCTATTTAGCACTTTTGGTTTTAAACTTTTGTGTGCCTAAAATGTTTACATAGACACTTATATTTTTTCGCCTATACTTATCGTTTATCTGGCTTTCCGCCTCGTCCCTTTCGTGAGTCGGCTAAACCTTCTGCACAGAAACTTTGCCGAGCAACGGAGCTCAATTGCTAAACCAGTTTAAACTCGGAAACAAAGCCGGCTTCCAGTACCAACAATTCACTACTCAGAAAATACCCGCATCTGGCAATCAGACAAATAACCAAAGTATAGACTAGAAACTTTAGAGTTATACCCGAAGGTAGCATTTTTAGAATCAGAAATCTAAACCAGAACAATCATGAGCATAAAGTACTTTCAAGTATTCTGGGATTTTCGACTATGACATGATCATTTGGAAATAAGACGGTAAAAAACTTCTCAGAAAAAACTTGAGGTCAACCAAGACTTTTATTTTCCACAGAACATGTACATATGTATGATTACAAAGAAGGATAAACTAAGAATAAAAGGGACGTAGCTAAGCAATATTCCATGGTCTATCTAACTCATCCGGATTTGTACTGCCTCCATCTCTCTTTATCTTCTTAGGAGCAGGTCTTTCTTTGACCGGCCTCATGTCAGTTAAGTAGTACGAACCATTGTGCAATACTCAACTAACTAAAAATGGCCCTTCCCATACTGGGGAAGTTTGTGCTTTCTTTATTGCACAAGCCGGAGAACCAAATCGCCTTTATTGAAAGATCTGTTTCTGACTCTCTGGCTATGATACTTGCGTAACTTCTGCTGATAGGCTGTTGATCTTATTTCAGCAACAACGTGAACTTCTTCGACTAAGTCGAGATCATTTTGTCGAGAAATATCGGCATCTTCTTCGATATATGCGGACACTCTAGGAGAAGTATGAATTAAATCACTAGGAAGAACTGCTTCTGCGCCATAGACCAAGAAGAAAGGTGTGTATCCAGTTGACCTGTTTGGAGTCGTTTGTAAACTCCATATTACAGAGGCTAATTCCTCTGCCCAAGCCCCCGCAGCACGTCGTAGTGGTGCTTCGAGTCTCGGTTTTAGGCCTTGTAGGATTAAACCATTTGCTCTTTCGACTTGTCCGTTAGCCTGTGGACGTGTGACTGACGCAATGTCAAGCCAGATATTTTGTTCGTTGCAGAATTCGGCCAATTCTCCCATAGAAAAATTACTCCCATTGTCCGTGATAATACTATGCGGATAACCATATCGGATTATAACATCCTCGACAAATCTTTTGGCTGTTGCTCCATCACAACTAGTGACAGGTTTAGTCTCAATCCATTTGGTGAATTTATCCACCATCACTAAGAGGTGAGTAAATCCACTTGGAGCCCGTTTAAACGGTCCTACCGTATCAAGCCCCCAGACCGCAAAAGGCCATGTTATAGGTATTATTCGCAGCTGATCTGCCGGAACATGAGCTTGTTTGGCGTACTTTTGGCAGCCCTTGCACGTCTTAACTAATCATTCGGCATCTGCCTAAGCTGTAAGCCAGAAAAATCCGTGTCTAAAAGCTTTTGCCACTAAAGATTTGGCTGCAGCGTGGTGACCACACTTGCCTTCGTGGATTTCTCTTAAGATCTCCACTCCTTCTTCCGGAGATACGTAGCGCTGAAAACCCCCAGAAACACTCCGCTTATAGAGCGCACCTTTAACTATAGTATAGGATTTTGCTCGTCGAATAATCTGCCGGCTCAGAACCTCGTCTTCGGGTAACTTGCCATCTACCAGATAATCAAGGTAGGGTTGGGTCCAGCTGGGAATTACAGCTAGGACTGCTATTAGAGGTGAGTCGGATTTGGTCGGATATTCCTCATCTACTCCCTTTATTGAGGGTACTTTGAGGTGCTCTAAAAAAGCGCCATTCGGGACCTCTTTCCGTGCAGAGCCTATCCGAGATAATGCATCTGCTTCCTCATTTTCTGCTCAAGGGATATGTTGAACCTCAAACCCTTCGAACGATTTAGATAAATCATCCACGACAGCTTTATATGTTGCCATGTGTTTATTTGCATTACAAATATCTGAAACTTGCTGAGCAACAAGATCTGAATCTCCATAACACATCAAACGTCGGATGCCAATATCCTTAGCAATCCGGATTCCATGCAGCAGTGCTTCATACTCGGCAATATTATTTGTCGCTTTGAAGTTGATCTGCAACACGTATAGAAGTTTATCTCCTTGGTGTGATTTGAGCACCACACCAGCCCCCGAGCCCCCTCGAGCCTTAGACCCATCAAAGTAGAGGGTCCAATATTCCGACTCAGGGAGGGTCATATTCTCCTTTGTCTCTGTCCAATCAGCAACAAAGTTGGCAAGGATTTGGGATTTGATTGTTGTCCGGGGTTTATACTCAATATCAAAAGCTGAAAGCTCTATGCCCCATTTGGCGACGCGTCCTGTGGCGTCACTGTTGTTGATTATATCTCTCATGGGAGCTGTGCTCACCATGCTAATTGGATGCTCCTAAAAATAGTGTTGCAGCTTACGAGATGCTAGAAAAACACCGTAAGCCAACTTTTGATAGTGCGGATACCGCTGTTTTGATTCTGTTAGAACCTCGCTGACAAAGTACATCGGATGCTGCACTAAGTGTTCCTGATTTTCCTCCGGTCTCTCCGCTACCATGACGATACTAACGACTTTGTTTGTCGCAGCAAGATAAAGCAACATCGGTTCCTGTGGTTCCGGCGCAGCAAGGATAGGAGCAGATGAGAGTACTTTCTTCAGGTCTTGTAGTGCAGCTTCAGCTTCGTCGGTCCACACAAAATCCTTGGTCTTTTTCAGGAGTTTGTATAATGGTGCGGCTCTTTCACCAAGCCGGCTTACAAACCGACTGACTGCAGCGATGCAACCAGTTAGTCTTTGTACGTCCTTCAGGCGAGTTGGCCTGGAAATATTGAGTATAGCCTTGATTTTGTCCCGGTTCACCTCTATGCCTCTTTGAGACACGATGAAACCTAACAATTTTCTGGCTGGTATTCCAAAGAAGCATTTCTTTGGGTTAAGCATGATGTTGTATTTTCGTAGATTGGCGAATGTTTCCTCCAAGTCGGAAATCAGCGTTTCCTTATTTTTGGACATCACCACAATATCATCCATGTATGCATATACATTGTGTCCGAGTTGGTCGTGGAGGCAACGCTGCATCGTGCGCTAGTAGGTAGCTCCTGCGTTCTTCAACCCAAAGGGCATCGTAACAAAACAGAAGGTTCCGAAGGGGGTTATGAATGAAGTTTTGACTTTGTCAGATTCCTTCATCCGTATTTGGTGATAACCGGAGTATGCGTCGAGAAAACAGAGGAGTTCCGAGCCTGCCGTAGAATCGATAACTTGATCAATCCTAGGCAGAGCGAACGGATCTTTTGGACAAGCCTTGTTCAAGGCAGTATAATCAACACACATCCTTAAATCAGTGGTGTCCTTTTTAGGGACCATTACAGGATTGGCCGACCACTCAGTGTGGATGACCTCTTCTATGAATCCGGCTAACTCGAGCCACGCTAGTTCCTTAGCTATTGCCTTACACTTTTCATCGCTGAAACATTGTAAGGACTGTTTGACGGGTTTAGCATTCGGGTTTACATTTAAAGAGTGCTCGGCAAGTTCCCTAGATACTCTGGTCATGTCAGATGGCTGCCATGCAAAGATATCTTGATTTGCTTTGAGGAACTTGACGAGCGTGCTTTCCTATGCGCTATCTAGGCCTACGCCTATCTGGGTCACCTTGGAGGGGTCATCATCCTTCAACGGCGTCTTCTTCGTCTCTTCTGATGCCTTGAACTCCGGATTTGGCTTTGTTACCTCCTTTGTTGCGGGCATCTCAGATGGATCTATGCTCTTCTTGATCTCCTAGTACTCCTGGGCGTGCAACACGGCTTCAGCAAAGGCGGCATTTCCATCCTTGCACTCTCGCGCTTTCTTCGGGTCTCCCCTGATGGTGATTACGCCATTGGGACCTGGAATTTTCATCATATTGTAAATGTAACACGGACGAGCCATAAAAGCCCAGTAAGCCGGACGTCTGAATATAGCGTGGTATGCGCTCTTAAACGGGACCACTTCGAAGGAAAGTGCCTTTGTCCGATAATTCTTTGGAGTTCCAAAGGTAACATCCAAAGTGATTTCTCCTAGGGAATTAGCTTGTCTTCCTGGGACTACTCCGTGAAAGATCACAGAGCTATGGTTCAGCTGGGTCTCCGAGATCTTCATCCGGCATGGCGTTTCGACTTAGAGAATATTAATACTGCTGCCACCGTCCATGAGGGTCTTGGAGAAACCATAACCGTCAATAAGTGGATTGACGATTAAGGCGTATTTTCCCCGCCTATGTAGTTTAGGCGGATAATCAGCACGGTCAAACGTGATTGCCACTTTCGACCAGTCCAGGTATTGGGGGACAGCCGGAACTATTACATTGAGCTCATGTAGAACTGCTTTCTTGAGCTTTGCTGGTTGAGATCCGAGGAAGGTGACATAAGTGTCTTTCTTGGTCGGAAAATTTTTCTTCCCTTCCGGCTTGGGATTTGAAGCATCAGCTTCCTCCATGTCGGAATCTTCCTTGGTCTCCTTATCTTTTTCGGGATTCTTCTTTCCCTTCTTCCGCTTAGCTCTATAGCCAGTGGTATCATCTCTTTGGATGTCGTCATTGAAACGACACTCGATGTTAGTGTGGGACGAGCCCCCATTGGCATCTAAGTGATGTACACATGGGTTATTGGCAATGCCGTCCCAAGTGTAGGTTTTGCCTGGTTGCTGGTCTCCTCTACCTTGAACTCTTGAAGTCCCACGGCCACGCCCGTGGCCTCCGCCCCGTCACCTCGCCCTCCAGACCCAAAAGTAGTAGTGACCACTGCCGTTTCCGCGTTGGGTTTCTCTTCCGAGGTATTTTTGCGCTTCTGAGCTTGTTGCTTTGGTTATTTTACCGACTGTGGCACAACTAGGGCGTTGAGTAGTCCCTCTGTGTCGTCGTCAGCATCTGCATACTTGCTCGCTGTTTCTATCATCTCTCCCAAATCAGTGACCTTGTCGCACTTCAAGCGATGACGCGGTAGACCAATTGGAAGACCTGCAATGAAAGCTTCAATCGCAGTTTGATCATTTACTCCTTCACAGGAGTTCTTGGTGTCGATCCATCGTCCGAGGTAATCCCGGCAAGTTTCTCCGGCCTTTTGGGTGCAACGTTGTAGGTCACTGACCGTACAGGGCCTCCGATATGTGCCTTCAAAATTCCGAAAGAACGCACTTTGCATGTCATACCAGTTGTAGATGGTGTTCTCTGGAAGTTCATTAAGCCATGATCGTGCCGTCTTCCGCAACATGAGTGGGAGATATCAGGTTGCGACTAGGCTGTTTCCACCTTTGGCGATGCAGCAAGATTGGAAGAAATCCTGTAGCCAGGTATCTGGCCGATCAATGCTATCGTAGGCTTGGATGTGTCGTGAGATAGCAAATTCTTCCGGGAATCTTGTAGCTCTGATGCATGGTCCGAAGCACTTTGGGCCCACGTAGATATCATCGTTTTTGTAGCGTCGCGCCTCTATATTGGAGTTGATCCTGTACCTTGCGTCGTTCGGGGATAGGGATCGTCCCGAATGTCGGTTGTGGCTACGATGCCTTGGAGCCGGACTTCAACTTCTACCCCCACCTCCTCCACCGCAACGCCCTCCCTGGCCTGCTTGAGAACCGTTGTGATGGCTGCTTGGTGGAGAGGGTGGAGCAGCTGGGTTTTTTTGGCTGATCGCAGGCCTCCGTCCGGAGCGTCATTATTCTGGTTCCGGGGAGGGTCTTCATCGTGACGAGGCCCCTGCCGGCTTGTCCCAGCATGGTGTCCGTCGTTCCTTCGTCCGTCATCCGGACGGCTTTCATGTCTAGGAGGTAACATCCTTTGTCGGTCCTCCTCCCGACGTTTTTCTTTATCATCATCACTGCAGTCTTTCGACTCTCGCCGGGGCGGGTTCCTCGGATTCAGTGCAACAACTGCCTCTTGCTCCGCAACTAGGTTAACGTTACGCCAGCCACAGGCAGCTTTGTGGTGATGTCCCGAAGATCCGGTTCTTGAATAATTGTCTTCCCGACGTTCGGGGCGATGATGCTGCTCTGGAACGCGCTGGGTCTTACGTCAGCCCATGTCGGATCTGTGCGACATTGGTCAGAATCAGAGACCAGTTTTTGACTTCCAGACATGGTGACCTTTTGCTGCTCCAGTCCCTTGTTGAGTAGTTTGATTCCCAATCGGATCTCCTCTGGGCCTGGATTAGCCGAAAGAATTTCTCGGGCCGCCACGTTATTCTGTACTGGGGTTGGATACACCCAATCCCCTCTGCTATCTTTCCGAGGCTTCCCCATCTCTTCTCCGAAAAGGACGGCGTGAATCTGCGGGAATTGATTGTCATTGGTATGACGCTTCCTGGTCTTCTAGTATTGCCTGGAGTTGTACTTCTCCGCAGATGCTATGCGTTTCTTTTCCTCCTCAATGTTTTTGGCTTCATCGAGGAGTACTTGATGACGCGCTTCTAGGGCCTGCGCCCTCTCGTCCAGTTCTTCAGCAGTAAGCTCTGCAGCTGTAGGAATAGGTGTGGTTAATGCAGCATCGATGAGTTTACGCGCACCTTCAGTGATCACGTGTCCATCCACATACTCTTCTTTTTTGGGCTCTTCTGGGATAAGTGCTCCATCCGAGTCTTCTTTGTATTCCTCGGCAATCACCTCTTCTGTCAGAGGGTCTTTTGCCGGGGTCTTGTTTTTCTTGTTCTTCTTCTTTGCCTTCTTGGCAGCGCTGGTAGCAAACACGGCTTTGGGTCTGTTTCCCGGAGTCAAGCTCTAATCAGTACTTTCGGACATCTAGACTTCGGGATTATCTCCGACTTCCATGTCATCCTGCGCTTTGGGAAAGTGTTCCCCGGATCCTTCATCCATGGCTTCTCCTTCCTCTGTAGCTTTGGAGTTATACTCCTCTTCATATTCCGCGGAGAACTTTCGGAAATCTGCTGATGTCATCGATTCATCCGAGGATGTGGGTACGTTGGCGTTTGTTCCAATTGCCTCCAGCACAGATTTGGTGTTGTCTCCAGCATCGGTAGAGCCGGATCCGGATCCCACATACCCGACAAAGTGCGACACATGCTTCCTGAGGTACCTGCGGCTCTCGCGATCAGCCTCGTCGAAACTTTTGACGGTCTCGAGAATTGCGTCTACGCCTGAGTTTTGCATTATCATACGTCGCGGTGTGTACCTTAGGAAAGGACTGTCTGTCCCAGCGTCATTAGAGCCGGAATCAGTGTCGTTGCTATGCTCCTCCTGGATTTCGACCTCAGCGGGTGGGTTGATCTGGGATTCGGTCTCTCCAAGGAGGTCCACTCTAGATTCGACTTGGGCTGCTAGGTATTCTTCAGGCTTGGATTTCTTCACTATCTCCGCAACTGGTGCGGGCTGGGTAGGATTAGAGTTTTCTGAGATTCGGAACTCTGCCGCCTCCGCGGACAAAGGGGACCCAGAAGATTCTTCTGCCTCTATCATCACCGCTGGGGTGGGTGGGACAGGTTCAGCAAAACCGATGTAAACATCGATCTCTCCAAAAGACATGATGGTGTAGGCAGTCACAGCCTCCCTAGCCAGAATCCAGGTATCGTCGAGAACGATGAGAGGGACGTTGCTAGCATAGAGGATGCGGCCGACGGTGATAGTCTCGCCGATTCCGATTCTTGCAGATTCCGCTCGGAACACAGATCCGAAGCTCACTTGCCCCACGGTGGGCGCCAACTGTCGTCGGATTGATGACAAGTACGCCATGAGGGGGTCCTCGAGGCATGCGCAAGAGAGGGGTGTGAGACGTACGGTATTCCAGGACGGTGAGCACACAAGTTTACCCAGGTTCGAATCCGCCGGCTTTGGACGGATCCTACTCCAGCTAGCAATCGATGTCTGGCGAGCGAATATGGGTTACAAGGGTTACTTCATGCGAGTTGAGATTGTAGACTATGAGGGTAGGTGCCCTAAAGGCTCTCCCTAGGACAGCTTATATGGATATCCGGCCTAGGGTTTACAGGAGAGATCTATCCGGCTACGACTAAGAGTCGGTTACAGAGTACATCTTGAACTACAAGTAACACTATGGGCCTAAGTCGGTAAGTCTTTTGGGCCTTCCCGTAGCCGGACTGGACTCCGTCTTTTCTCCCTGACTGGGCCGCCCGTGAAGCAAAGCTCTAACCTGAAGTGGGCCACCCTGGTCAGTGAGGAACTGTGAGGATACCCGGAAAGTATATCCCCAACAATGTGTGTTAGAGAAACGCCTGGGCCGCTAGTCTAATCCATGCCTAATCATGGTAGAAACCTGCAGCGTAACCATAATGAGAAATCTATGAAGCATTCTTCTTATAAAAAAAGAGATAGAGATTGAGAAAAAGAGAAAAAGAGATGAGAAAAGAGGAAAGAGAGAAAAAAGCACCATTTTCCCATGGTAAATAAGAAGATTGCTGAGATGCTTATTGTCTGCTTGCCTTGTCATTTTGATATGGGGATTCTTCCGTATCATTGGGTAAGGGGTACCCCGTTGGCGGTACTCTATGATACACATATACTTACTATGACAAGAACTTACCGGTAACTAAACTTGAGTAGCATGAGGAGCGACCCTCGTATTCAAGGGACATGAGATTGTCAACTTATACTTTGTCAAGCATATACTCCATATTTTGTTCACTTTAACCTTAATCACTTATAGATGCTTATGATAGGGGCAATGAGAGCTGAAAGCTAATAAGTACCATAATTTTTGGAAGCTCTTTATGAGACTTGAATCCCTGCTTCCTTCTATGAAGGCATTTCTTTTACTTTTATGTTGAGTCTCCATCTTCTATCTTTATGCACCTATTTTGAGAGCATAGTGGTCATTCTTAGTTTAATGTGCATTGTCCCAAGACTTATTGATTGATTCATAATGCTGATATTGCTTGTTCTTGAACTATTTGTATCTAGTCACCCTTATGAACTTTGAAGATGTCATATGCATTTATGTTTTTCTACTCCATGACGGACAAGCTGAATGCCACTATGCTATGTTTTCTATATGTGAAACAAACAAACATCTCTCAATGCATTGTTATTCATGATCTTTGTTTGTTTACTTTCAGGTTTCCTGCATAGTAACAATGTCTTATTGTTAGAACTCCATCTTTCATGCTATGTTAAAGTACTATGATCCCAGCTATCAATGTTTTACAAATACCTTGATCAAGATTATGATGGTGCATGTCACCTCAAATATTATTCTTTCTTTTTATCACTTACCTACTCGAGGACGAGTAGGAGTTAAGCTTGGGGATGTTGATACCAAGGCCCTTCGCCTATAAGAAGCCTCCCGATGCATAAACCCTAAACCGAACAGCCTCCAGCCACGAAAAGTTTCGCAACGCCGCCGCCACCGAAGGGGATATTCGGGGGACGAAAAGTCTCTGTTCCGGCACCCTGTCGGGACGGGGAAGTGCCCCCGGATCCATCTCTATCGACTCCACCACCATCTCCATCGCCGTTGCTGATTCCCATGATGATGAGGGAGTAGTTCTTCCTCGAGGCTAAGGGTTCTACAGGTAGCTATGTGTTCATATCTCTCTCTATGCATGATCATATTGTGATCATGAGCTTTGTAATCAAGTAGATCTACCTTGCTACTCAAGTGCTTTAATAGATCTCTGCTCTCCCCATGTGTGTGAAAGTGACAGCGTGCACACCATGGTGGCACTTTGGCTAGAGATTATAAATACTTGTTATGAGTTATATTTGGAGTTGGATGTTTCTATGAAATTGTGGTGTTTGTTGGAACCATCTAGAGCTCAAGGTGATAGTGTGGGATTATCTAGATGGGAAAGCGAACTTTGAGGTGTGTTGTTATAGCCCTACCATGGATTAGAGTGTCCAACCGGAGAGTAGTTTAGAGTAGTATCATGAAGAGAAGATATTTATATGAGAGTGTTCACTAGCGAAAGTATGATCCCTAGGCCTTGTTTCTAAACATTGAAACACCATTTGCAACTAGATCTGTTACATGTTTGCTTGCTTCCATATTTTTGCCTTTAGTCTTTTCCTCCCATCAAGCTATTTTCTGACACCATTACCACTTGTATTTCACTATCTCTTCGCCGAACTAGTGCACCTATACACCTGACAAGTGTATTGGGTGTGTTGGGGACACAAGAGACTTCTTGTATCTTGATTGCAGGGTTGCTTGAGATGGGATACCTTTGACCACTTCCTCCCTGAGTTCGATAAACCTTGGGTGATCCACTTAAAGGAAAACTTGCTGCTGTTCTACAAACCTCTACACTTGGAGGCCCAACAACCGTCTATAAGAGTAGAAGTGCGTAGACATCACTAATCTGTTCTAGAATTTTGATGGCTTCACAGTCAGGCAGCTATCAAATTTGTCACATACAACCACAATTGTTTTGTAACAGGGCACCTAAAATAGGATGGAAATTGTCCTCTGTTTCAATCCTGCATATAAGGCCAAGTTAATTCCAAGGTTTGTTTGCATCTCTTTCGCCAAGTAGAAAGTTAATCTGTACCAAGGCCCAAATTTCTGAATGCATAGCAAGACTAAAAGAGTCTTTACGAGTAATCTTCACAACACTCATGAATTGCCATATATTTTGCCTCATATCCACCCAGTGGCGGCGCCAGGAAATGGCTGGCGGGTATTCATTTTACAAAAAAATTGGTCTCAGTGCACAATATGAACTATGAGAATTGATAACATTAGCACAAAATAGTATAGGACAGTAACAAATTTTTATTGAATCCACAATTCATAAATCATAAGAGATAAAACGATAATTTCATAATAACAACAAAGTACCAATCTACTACAATAGTACCAAATATTTTTGCATTGAGGCATTAACTCTTGATTGAAGCCAAATTACAATACAACTCTGCGATCGCCTTGTTGGAAGATATTGATGACATTCTAATCTTTTACTTCATTGAAGAACTCTCTCTCAACAAATGTAACCAAGTAGCTATTCAAGTAGTCATCACCCATTTTGTTCCTTAGCTTATTATTCACATAGTTCATTGAGGAAAAAACCCTTTCAACACTTGCAGTAGCTACTGGTAGAACCAATACCAACTTAAGAAGCTTGTAAACAACAAAATATTGTTATGCTTGTTTGTCTCGACAAGCATAACTGAAAGCTGACATAGATTTTCAAGTTTTTTAACCTTTCATGTCTATGCACATGAGTAATATACATATCTAATTGCCATGGAAGCCTTGCAATTTCATCACTTGTGAAATCATTACCATAAAATTTTGTAGCAAGCTTAACCAACTTCTTTTGATCATAAGCAGTGAAAGAACGAAGTGAACTAAATGCTGACATACAAGAAAGTAGATCCATGTTTACCTCATCAAATATGTCATTAATCTAAGAACTTTGCCTATCAATGACACCCACATACATATCAACATGGAAGCGATGGAAATTCATTGCACCATTAAAGAAACCCCTTTCTAGGTCTCCTAGCAGGAAAGTAAGGACGCTCTATATCAACAACTTTGATCTTATGTTTGGTAGAGAAAGTTGTGACCTTTATAAGAAAATCTTCCCATCCAGGATTAACCCTCAAGCACTCCAATGATACTTTGTGATATCAAGTACCTCAATAGCATGAATAATATCTTCCTCTTTCGCTTGCAAAACTTTGTTCAAGTCATCTGTGTATCCAAATATTTCTTGCATCAAGTGTGCCATGAAAACTAACTCAAATGACCGAAATGATGTCAACGCTGTTAGAGCCGCTTGAGATCCGGTTGAATCAAAGTAGTTGCGGATATTTCATGGCAGAGCTTTGTTGACTGATAGATTCACACTAGATTGGAGATCACTTCCCTCCCGCTTGCACAACATTTTTGAAAGAGTCTACGTTTGTGTCTATCTTCACGAGATCTCGTCGTATTGCAGCATACATAGATAGAACACGGCTCACAGGTCTAAAGTGAGAGCCCTAACGTGTGTATCACATGGCCTTACCAAACCCATTTCCTGATTGAGTCTACTCCCCGTTTCTACTTCTTTCAATTCCTATGCATCAATAAGTTCCTCGGCCTGAGCTATCTTAAGCATTCTCATTTTTTACAAGACATGTCAAAAGCATTTAACAAGTATGCAAGTTGTTGAAATAACCAAGTACAATCACCACTCTCCTTAGCAACAACAACTAGAGTTAACTATAGTTGATGGACAAAATAATGAACATAATAGGCAGAAGGAGACTCATCCACAATAAGTTTTTTCAATCCATTAGCATTACCTTTCATGTTACTAGCTCCATCATATCATTACCCACGAACCATCGCAAAGGTCAGATTGTACTTCATTAGCATTTGTTGAATTGCAGCCTTAAGTGTCAAATAGGTAGTATATTCAACATGAGAAATACCAAGAAATCTTACAACCATCCTTCCTTTCTTATCAACATAAGGCAAGCAAACAACCAACTGCTCATTCTGATACACATCACTAGACTCATCTGCAAGTATTGCAAAATGACCACCATCAAGTTCTTCTATGACTAATTTAGTAGTCAACTATGCACAACATTTTATGAGCCCATGTTGTATATCATGGTGTTCATTCTGCAGTTCCGTCAAATCTGCAGATTTTTTCCACAATGCAAATATAGTACTGCCAGCAATACTCTTTTTCTTCATCTAGCAATGGGGAAATTTAGGAAATTAGTCATTTAAAAGCTTTAAATCTAGCAGTAATGATATATTAACATTTAGGAAATTAGATTTGCTAAGTGCTAATATGCTAGATTGATGCTAAAATCCATGGCTCGGGACTCTCCTAAACAGCTAATCTGCTAGACTGCTACGAAATCCGAAGAAATTGAGAGGAATAAGACTATATTAGAGATGAAGCCTGAAGAGCACCTGGCCTCACCGTCGCCTGCTACCAACACTACACTGGACGGACCTCGCGCTTGCGCCTTGCAGACCTGCGGTTGTCTGACGTCTGCTCGCCTGACTTGCTGCTGCGCCGCGCTGCCTCCTAGGGTTGCTCGCGCTATGTGGTGTGTGCGCCGCCGCCGTAGAGTTGAGTCCTGGGAAGAGGATTCATCTGTTCGAGAGGAAAGAAACGGACGCGTCACGTGCGTGACCTGCGTGGCTGCGTCGTGAGGTCGTGAGTTCGAGCAAGTCTGGTTGGCCCGTACGTGCTATGCCGCTATGGGTCACTAGATTACGGAATTAATATTTTTTTCCACAAAATTATGGGTATTCAATTGAATACACGTAACGCCGCCGTCGGTGTATCCAACATGCATTAACCGTTTTAATAGCATTTTTGAAACCTTGAAGTGTGATGGTTTCAAATTTTCAGAATTTTGGAAATTGGATTAATGTAGAACTGTGTCTAAGCTAGTAATACTATTCATAGTATAGGTCTTTCGGCCTGTATGAGATGTGCTCGTAATTTCCCGCTCGCACGCATCCGAGAATGTGCACCGCTGCTAAGAACAGTTTGCATTTTGTTTGTATGTTGATCATTTATGTTTAAAATTTGCATTTTTTTGTATGTTGATTTTTTATGTTTCGTGGTAATATCTAGGGTTCAGAAGGAGCACCCAATCCGCTCCGCTTCGTAGACAAAATTTGTTAGTCTAGTTAAAAAAATTTCATCAAAATTTCTCTAATTTAAACTAAATTTTACTTTCGCGAGCTCTTGTGAGTTGCCGCGCCGCTTTGCAACCCTAGTGATATACATGTGGCGTGGACACAAGAAGACGCACGCAAGCAGAGTTCCAAGCTCCGGAAAAAACAATGTACGCAACAACAATGGATCATACAAACATAGTATAATTGTTCTGGTACGCCGTTGGTCGGGCCTCTAGGTCGGTCCCAGCTTCACGTCATGTCTCACCATTTTGTCGCCACGTCACTTAACTCAACCTGGCGTAACGTTTGTTAGAGTACCTTCACTTGTTGGGTATGTTTATGTCGAAATCTAGCGCTATTTAGCGTCAGATTGATGTAACTATTGATCTAAAAATGTTTTTTTTTCTACTCGCGTTCCCATGTCGAGTTCTCATGTTCGGTTGAATTTTGATCAAACTTGACGAAAATTGGACGAATATAGACGATTTTAACTAAACAGAGGCGAATTCGTACATAGTAAGCCAAATTCGACATGTACCTGTATTTTAGCTGCATTAGGCTAAAAAATATATATATAAGTAACTACTAGGCGAGGAGATGCCGATGCCGACGCCGACGCCGACGCCTCTCACATACTGAAGTCACGGTAGAACACCGTGTAGTCAGGTCCGCCTTACCATCGTCGTCATCGTCGCTCGGCGGCTGCGGGGAGCGTGATCTGCCCTGGCCGACGTCGCCACACTACCATGGCTGGATGAGGGGCAGCCATCATCGTCGTCGTCGAGAACGATGAGCGGCGCGCCCTGGTAGGCGCGCTGGCGGCGAGACCTACGGGCGGCCACGCGCCGCCTCTCCTCCGGTGGCGCCGACCGGGCGGCATCCTCGCAGTCGGCCGGCCCGAGACCAGGCGCGGCCGACTCCGCATCGGGCACGCGTTCGGAGATTGCTCCATCACCATCCTGATGGCGAAAGAGTCCTCGTCGACAAGGACCGCCCATTTCACCAGCTCCGGCTTTGGCTGGCGCAGGCGAAGACGGCTGGTCGACGCCGATGGCGTGCGGAGTTCGTTGATGACGAACCCCGCAACCTCGTCCTCGGGGGCGAGCGCAAAGGCGGCGAGGCCTCCCGCTTCACGATGCGCAGTGCCTCACCTGACGAGCGCGAGGTCGACGCGGACGAGCGCGAGGCCGAGGCGGCAGTCACCGAACCAGACAAACTGCGGTTGTCCATCCTCTTGGGCAGCCAATTCGCCGGAGGGGCGCACCTGGCCCTCGCCGCGGGGACCGACGAGCGGGGGAAGACCAGCCTCGGGTGGTTGCCGACGTGGATGTGCTCCAGGACGGTGTTGAGCGTCCTTTCCGACGCACTCCACCAGTGACGGCGCCCCGCCGAGTTGTTACGTTTCGGCAGCGTGTCGGGCGGGCCTTCGTGGTCGGCGAGCTCCTGGGTCCTTCGCTCGGCGAAGAACTGCTCCCAGTGAACTAGGTTACCGGGGTCTTCGGCGAGCTCCGGATCTGGCATCGCTGTGATGGCAGCCCGGATCTCCTCGACCATCATCCTCAGGCGCCGACGGCACCGGCACGTCGTCGGCGCTGAGCTTCCAGCCATGTGATGGCTCAAAATATATTCGAACTCGTTGGGGAACCCCAAGAGGAAGGTATGATCAACACATCATCAAGTTTTCTCTCAGTTATGAAACCAAGGTTATCGAACCAGTAGGAGCAAGGAAACACCTCCAAG
This sequence comes from Avena insularis, assembly GCA_023614405.1. Taxonomy (NCBI): domain Eukaryota; kingdom Viridiplantae; phylum Streptophyta; class Magnoliopsida; order Poales; family Poaceae; genus Avena; species Avena insularis. The sequence goes on along the minus strand of CM042686.1, from coordinate 416,121,029 downwards.
GTGTTGTTTCCAACTTGAAATCCTGCACAACACAACCACAGAACTTTGCCTCCAACTTATAGTAAGATTATCAATCTCACCGGTTTTGCTGAAAACAAATGATTAAACTTATTGTGTGGAAGATAGTAATTGCTTACAAAAAGTAAGTAGAAAACAGTAAATAGCAGATTGTAGATTGATGGTAAAGAATGGACCGGGGTCCATAGTTCACTAGAGATGATTCTCCTTAAGATAGATGACATGTTGGGTGAACAAATTACAGCGGGGCAATTGACAGACACCGAGAAAGCATACATGCCTATACTAATCATCTTGACTCTTATGAGATTTGATTGGGCATTACAACATTATACATAGACCGTAATCCAACTGCATCTATGACTAATAATCCACCTTCAGGTTATCATCCGAACCCCCTCCAGTATTAAGTTGCAAGCAATATATAATTGCATTAAGCAAAGTTTGTAAAGTAAACAATATAATTGTTCTATGAACAAAGGATTATTGTTTTCTCCCTAGTAGCAACAACACATCTAGTACCTTAGAGATTTCTGTCACTTCCCCAGATTCCTAGAGGCATGAACCCACTATCGAGCATAAATACTCCCTCTTGGAGTTGCTAGCATCCAGTCCGCCAAGATAGCTACTAACAACGGAAAGCATGCAAGATCACAAATAACAAAGACATGATAGAATCAATAATCAATCTGAAATAGCATCACAATATCCATTGGATCCTCGCAAACACAACATGTATGATTACAAATAGATGATCTCGATGATGAACGGAGCTCACAAGATCTAGACATGGTAGCACGAAGGAGAAGAACCAGCTATCTAGCTACTACATGGACCCGTAGTCCAGGGATGAACTACTCACGCATCACACCGGAGGGCAGGCATGGTGAAGAAGAAGGCCTCCAGGGTGATCTCTCCCCTCCGGCAGGGTGCCGGGAAGAGCTTCAAATCCCTCCCGATCTAGAGATGGAGATGGCGGTGGCTACATACTCTTTCGTGGAATTTTTATCGGGTACTTAGGATTTTCATCCCGGAGGCAATATATAGGCGAAGGGGCACGGTCGGTGGAGTGCCAGGGGGCCACACCACTTGGTGGTGCGGCTAGGGTTGGTCGCGCCACCACCAGGTGTGGCCGGCCTAGCTCCCCTCTTCGTCTTCCCTCCGGACTCTGTGTTCCTTCTGGTGAAATATTGACTTGGGCTTTTGTCCAGTCCAATTCCGAGAATATTTCCTTACTAGCTTTTCTGAAACCAAAAACAGCAAAAAATAGGCAACTGCCACTGTGGCATCTTGTTAATAGGTTAGTTCCAGAAAATGTGTAAAAATACTCCAAAGTGTGGACAAAACATAAGAAAGTAGATATAAAACAAGCATGGAACATCAAAAATTATAGATACATTTGCAACATATCAACATCCCCAAGCTTAACTCATGCTCCTCCTCAAGTAGGTAAGTGATAAAAAGAAAGAATAATTTTTGAGGTGACATGCACCATCATAATCTTGATCAAGGTATTTTTAAACATTGATAGCTGGGATCATAGTACTTTAACATAGCATAAAATATATAGTTCTAACAATAAGACATAGCAACTATGTTATAACATGAAAATGTACAAACAAAAGATTCATGAATAATAATGCTTTGCAGGACGTTTGTTTGTTTCACATATATAAAACATAACGAGAATGGTATTCAGCTTGTCCCTCATAGTGTATCAAAACTTAAATGCATAGGACACCTTCAAAGTTCATAAGGGTGACTAGATACAAATAGTTTAAGAACAAGCAATATCAAAGTTATGAATCAATCAACAAGTCTTGGGACAATGCACATTAAACTAAGAATGTCAACTATGCTATCTCAATAGGTGCATAAAGATAGAAGATGGAGACTCAACATAAAAGTAAAAGAAAGGCCTTCATAGAAGGAAGCAGGGATTCAAGTCTCATAAAGAGCTTCCAAAAATTATGGTACTTATTAGCTTTCATCTCTCATTGCCCCTATCATAAGCATCTTGAAGTGATTAAGGTTACAGTGAACAAACTATGGAGTATATGCTTGACAAAGTATAAGTTGGCAATCTCATGTCCCTTGAATACGAGGGTCGCTCCTCATGCTACTCAAGTTTAGTTACCGGTAAGTTCTTGTCATAATAAGTACATGTGTATCATAGAGAACCGCCAATAGGGTACGCCTTGCACATGATACAGGAGCTATCCCATAATCAAAATGACAAGGCAAGCAGACAGTGAGCATCTCAGCAATCTTCTGATTTACCATGGGAAAATGGTGCTTTTTTCTCTATTTCCTCTTTTCTCTTTTCTCATCTCTTTTTTTTTCTCAATCTCTATCTCTTTTTTTATAAGAAGAATGCTTAATAGTTTTCTCATTATGGTTACGTTGCAGGTTTCCACCATGATTAGGCATGGATTAGACCGTCGGCCCAGGCGTTTCTCTAACACACATACACAACTCCATGGACTTGCAAGCTCCCCTTTCATTTCACACCGACGACATCCATAGACAAAAGAGCATGATATCAACTAGGTACAATGTACAAGTGCATGTTGAAAGCGTTCCCCATGACAGCATGGTTCTGCTAATCCCCAACATATAAGTGCAAGCATATACAACATAGATGATACAATGGTTCAAGTTTATTAGGGGCAAGAAAAGTAAAGTGTGTCATCAAGTTCGTGAGAGTTTTAATCACTAGTTTTCTCATAACAAGTTTAATTTTGAAGGTAGATAAAAACATGAATATACTTGGAATAGCAAATGCTAATAGGTAGGTATGGTGGACTATTTGGAATAACTTGGTTTTATTTGGAGTTGGATGCATGAGTGGAACTCATACTTGGTATGGAGGCTACCAAAAGACTGGGAGCGACCAACTAAGAGAGCAATAATGGCCATAATCATGCAAAGCGATAAAACATCATTAATTAAAGCATAAAGTGATATTACAAGTCGAAAACTAAATGATCATAGATGCTATGGTGACTTGGTATAGTCTTAACATGGTGTGAGCATGCGCCAAGTCAACCCAAATAAAGCATTTAAAGGAGAATACCACAATATTATGCTTTTAATATGCTAAAACAACGCATGATTCTTTCAAGGCACATTAAGCAATCTCAATTGTTTATAACATGCCATGCTACAGCAATAATCACTAAGCATAAGGCCAAAACAATATCAAGCATGACATGATAAAGTCTAAGTCGCAGTCAAAAGCAAGCTCGTTTTTACCACTTAAGCATGAACTTTCCTACTCTTTTCCAATCCAAATCAACTTTATTTGAAAACTAATGCATGAATAGGGGGTTCCAACCAATTTATTCAAGCAAACTAAGAAAATGAAAACTAAAAACAAAAACAAATACGCTCCAAGAACAACACAATTATGCATAAAACAATAAAAATGAAGTGTTTGGAAGAAACCTGAAATTTTTATTGATGAAGAAGGGGATGCCTTGGGCATCCCCAAGCTTTGACGCTTGTACTTCTTGAATATTTCTTGGGGTGACACGGGTGGCATCCCCAAGCTTGAGCTTTTGTCCATTCTTTATCTTATCACATTACTCTTCCCTACACTTTAAAATTTCCTTCATACAAAACTTCACACAATCTTCATTAGCAACATTAGTGTACTCAAGATAATAAGTCTTTTGGTTCAGTTCCAACACAAGTAGAACTTCCATTAAAACAAAAGCTACTGTAGCACTTCCTTTAAAAAGTTCAAATGATCAAAGAGAACTCAAAGAGAAAGAGATTAAGAGGCAAATGCAAATAATGGCAGAAATCTGTCAAAACAGACCAGAAGGTAAAAACCAATTTTTTCAAAGACATTCTGTTGCTCAAATCGAAAAGTGCTAAACTAACGAAAGTTGGATAACAACCTGGGGCACAAGAACAAAAAAATACAGCTCAAACTGACGTAAAGAGATTTTTCAAGAAGTTTTACAAGCAAGCACAAAAATCTGTTTCGGGATAGCAACTTTCCCAAGCATTACTACTCTCTCATTAGAGGTTACTCTTCGCACAAAAACCACACAAAAATGATAAGGAGAGGTTATTACAGATGCAATAACTTCTAAGACTCAACTAAAACTTTTGGGTTATCTCCCAATAAGTGTTTTTCTTTAACGCCTTTGAGCTAGGCATAAGAAGCAAGAAAAGAATCAAGTATTCTCAAATGAAGAAGCATTAAGAGAAAATTTTGTTTTAATAGGAGAGGCAAAAAGAATCTTCTCTCTCTTCTTAGGGAAGTGTTCTATATCTTTCTTGAGTGGAAATTGATATTTAATGGTGTCTTCTTTCATATCAATAATGGCACCTACAGTTTTAAGAAAAGGTCTTCCCAAAGTAATAGGACAAGAAGCATTGCATTCAACATCCAAAACATAGAAATCAATGGGGACATAGGCATTGTTAACCATAATAAGAACATCATTAATACTCCCCATGAGTTTCTTTTTAGCATTATCATCAAGTGGGACATTTAAATAACAATCTTCCAATAGTGGCAAATCAAGCATTTCATAAATCTTTCTAAGCATAATAGAAACACTACTATCAAGATCACATAAAGCTTTGAGATCAAAATCATTCACTTTATATTAATGATGGGTTCCCAACCATCTTATAATTTCATAGGAATAGAAGCTTTATGTTTCATCTTTTCTTCTTTAATTTTTATGAGAGCATCAGTAATGTGTTTTATAAAGGCCATGTTCATAGCACTAGCATTAGGACTTTTAGCAAGCTTTTGTAGGAATATAATTACTTAAGAGATATTGCAACCATCAAGATCAAAATCATAATTATCATCTAAAGTAGTAGAGCTATTGTTTCCCATATTTTGAAGAATTTCAGCATTTTTATTAAAAAAGGTTCCATTGTGTTTACTAGCTTCAACATTAGCGGTAGTGATAGTAGAAATACTAATATTTCTAGCAATTTCATCCTCTCTTTCCCACTTAGCATTCAATTCAGCTAACAGTCTAGCATCTTAATCAATTCTAACTGCATTAGTAGTAGCAAAGAGATTTTCAATAGTTTCAGGTTTAGCAGCCATTTTATTCAAAGAAGATTGTGCTTCAGACAATGATGCTATATTTATTTCAGCATTAGAGAGTTTTTTCTCAATAGTTTTATTGAAAGCAGTTTGTTTACTAATGAAATATTTATGCATGACTTCAAGTTCAAAGGGTGCACTTCTATTATTGTTGTAGGAATTTCCATAAGCATTACCATTATTGGGACGATATGGCCTATAATTATTATTACCAAAATTATTCATGTAGGCATTGTTGCTAAAATTATTGTTTTTAATAAAGTTCACATCAACTTGCTCTTCTTGAGCAACCAAAGAGGCTAAGGGAACATGATTTGGATCAATATGAGCTTTCCCGCTAACAAGTATAGACATAATAACATTAATTTTATCACTCAAGGAGGAGGTCTCTTCAATAGAATTTACCTTCTTACCTTGTGGAGCTCTCTCAATGTGCCATTCAGAATAGTTCACCATCATATTATCAAGAATCTTTGTTGCAGCACCCAAAGTAATGGTCATAAAGGTCCCTCCAGCAGCAGAATCCAGCAGATTTCTTGAAGAATAATTCAATCCTGCATAAAAGGTTTGAATAATCATCCAAGCTGTTAGTCCAGGTGTGGGACAATTCTTTACCAAATATTTCATTCTTTCCCAAGCTTGAGCAACATGTTCATTATCAGATTGTTTAAATTTCATTATTTCACTTCTCATAGATATAATCTTAGCAGGAGGATAGTATTTTCCAATGAAAGCATCTTTGCATTTAGTCCAAGAATCAATACTATTTCTAGTTAGGGATTGCAACCATTCTTTAGCTTTTCCTCTCAAAGAGAAAGGAAAAAATTTAAGCTTAATAATATCCCCATCTATATCCCTATGTTTTTGCAACTCACAGAGTTCAACAAAGTTATTAAGATGAGAAACAGCATCTTCAGTACCAATACCAGAAAATTGTTCTCTCATAACAAGATTGAGTAAAGCGGGTTTAATTTCAAAGAAAGTAGCTTCAAGAACAGGTGGATGATGGCCCAAAATATATCGAGCTCGTTGGGGAACCCCAAGAGGAAGGTATGATGAGCACAACAACAAGTTTTCCCTCAGTTATGAAACCAAGGTTATTGAACCAATAGGAGCAAGGAAACACCTCCAAGGTGTTGTTTCCAACTTGGAATCCTTCAGAATACAACCACAGAACTTTGCCCCCAACTTACAATGAGGTTGTCAATCTCACCGGTTTTGCTGAAAACAAATGATTAAACTTATTGTGTGGAATATAGTAATAGCTTGCAGAAAGTAAACAGAAAACAGTAAATAACAAATTGTAGATTGATGGTAAAGAATGGACCGGGGTCCATAGTTCAGTAGAGGTGATTCTCCTTAAGATAGATGACATGTTGGGTGAACAAATTACAGCGGGGCAATTGACAGACACCAAGAAAGCATACATGCATATACTAATCATGTTGACTCTTATGAGATTTGATTGGGCATTACAACATTATACATAGACCATAATCCAACTGCATTTATGACTAATAATCCACCTTCAGGTTTTCATCCAAACCTCTTCCAGTATTAAGTTGCAAGCAACAGATAAGTGCATTAAGCAAAGTGTGTAAAATAAACAATAAGATTGTTCTATGAATAAAGGATTGTTGTTTTCTCCCTAGTAGCAATAACACATCTAGTACCTTAGAGATTTCTGTCACTTCCCCAGATTCCTAGAGGCATGAACCCACTATCGAGCATAAATACTCCCTCTTGGAGTTGCTGGCATCTACTCGGCCAAGATAGCTACTAACAATGGAAAGCATGCAAGATCACAAATAACAAAGATATGATAGAATCAATAACCAATCTGAAATAGCATCTCAATATCCATCGGATCCCCGTAAACACAACATGTATGATTACAAATAGATGATTTTGATCATGAACGGAGCTCACAAGATCTAGACATGGTAGCACGAAGGAGAAGGACCAACCATCTAGCTACTACATGGACCCATAGTCCATGGATGAACTACTCACGCATCACACCGGAGGTAGGCATGGTGATGAAGAAGGCCTCCAGGGTGATCTCTCCCCTCCGGCAGGATGCCGGGAAGAGCTTCAGATTCCTCCCGATCTAGGGATGGAGATGGCGGCGGCTACAGACTCTTTTGTGGAATTTTTATCGGGTACTTAGGGTTTTCGTCCTGGAGACAATATATAGGCGAAGGGGCAAGGTCGATGGAGTGTCAGGGGGGCCACACCACCTGGTGGCGCGGCTAGGGCTGGGCGCGCTACCACCAGGTGTGGCCGGCCTGGCTCCCCACTTCGTGTCCCCTCTGGACTCCGTGTTTCTTCTGGTGAAATATTGACTTGGGCTTTTGTCCGATCCAATTTTAAGAATATTTCCTTACTAGCTTTTCTGAAAGCAAAAACAGCAGAAAACATACAACTGGCACTGTAGCATCTTGTTAATAGGTTAGTTTTAGAAAATGTGTAAAAAATACTCCAAAGTATGGACAAAATATAAGAAAAGATATAAAACAAGCATGGAACATCAAAAATTATAGATATGTTTGCAACGTATCACCAGGCAGGCACCGGAAGTTGGGTGGTGCCATGTAGCCGATGTCGTGCAGCATCCGGGCCTCCCACGGCTGGAGGGTACGCTGGCCAAAGCCGTTCGCCGCCGTGGGATCGCCTGGGTACCTCTCTACCATTGCTTCCGCCGAAGCTTCTTCTTCTCGCCGGAGGTGGAGTTCATGGGGAAATGGGGAGGCTGAGAGAGTGTGTGCTATGAGCCGGCGAGGGCGCCGACTTTTATAGCCGAAATGGGTGGCGAAGGCGGGAGGGGTGTAGCGGCGTGGACGGGAAAAAGGGGAGCGGCGGGAAGGCGAGTCGGCGGTGGCGCGCCATTATGGCGATGTGTGGCCGACGAGACGGGCAGTTATTGCCCGGTGGTCCGTCGCGGGAGGATGAGGACGACTCGCCTTCACTCGCTGACACGGCGGGGCCACAGGCGGGCGCGTTTTTTGGCATTTCCTCTGCGCCCGACGTTCCCAGACGGGTTCCAGCTCCCTGGGTTCGGTCTGGGGTCGTCGGATGAAAGTTGGACCAATCAGACTAAATCGACGTCTTGAGAACGTGACTGGATCAATTTTTCGCCATTCGGATGAAAATTTCGCTCTCGGCCTTTATAAAAAGAAAAGCCAAAAGAAAAGGAGCCAACTAGATTGGCGAAAAGAAAACAAGAAACAGAAGCAGGCATGTGACCACACTCACGCACAGTACCTCACCGACGTGGCCGAACACAGGCGAGGCGTTTGCTGTCCCGCATGCATGTGGGCCCAGGTGGGTAGCGAGGCTCGGAGCGCATGCACAGTGCCACGTACGTACGTCCCGAAATGGGAAATGCAGCCATCCATGCATGGATGTGTCCTGGCCGGCTCTACCACATCGAAGAGCAAATGATCAAGTGCACTACTAGTAGTCTTGTTTAATCAAACAAGTCAGTGCATGTGCATGTTATACGAGTATGTATCTCTCTCTTTCCGCTTGATTATTCATTCCAGCTTCACCTGAACGCATGACGTGCCATGCATTGCGGCGCTGGCTGCTGGCATGGCCCCAGCAGAAGAGTCATCTTGTTCTTCTGGTTGTATTATGCTGGCCCAATGGAATGGAACAGTGATTTTGGTCCTGGCAGTTGGTTATTAATTTATTTTAAAATATAAGACGTAGGAAAACAGTGTATCTAGACTCCTTTTAGTGTGTAGGTTCATTCTAAACTTAGATGAATCTATACGTCTAGATACACTCTATTTATAAAACTAAAACATCTTATATTTTGAAACAGAGGGAGTAGTACTGTAGTATGTAGCACCACCATGTGATCCTCCTCGCGCAGACAGACTCTCCCTCTACTGTGTAAATTTGGATAGATTATGGACACGTACGGTCAGTCCTGGTAGGTCATTTTTTCCCCGACTTCCCGTCTGCATTCGTCCATCGATATGCATGCAGCATGGACTGCAGGAAGACTGGAAGAAACGTACGTACTACTACTATAGTTCTGAGCAAACCGTCAATTTCACCTGACAGTCTCGGCACGATATGTATGGCGCCATGTGTCATGTGTGCTTGCATGCGGTTGCACCGCCTCTGCGATGTCTCTCTCTCTCTCACCGCGTTTCCGATCCGTCCCGATCGAAATTACAACTGGGCTGGCCATCTGGTGCTAGCTTAGCTAATTAAAACGAAACGCACACTAAGTTTACGCATGCAGAACCGGCTGATTTCGTACGATTTGACTCTATCTGCTACAGCACGGAATACGCCCACCGCTATCAATGTTTTCCGTTCCCCGTGGCATTCATACTCCGGGTTGATCGATTGAGAATGAACGCTAATTTAGCCTAACTTCCTATACCCCGCGTATACTCTTTTTTCCTTTGAGAACTACTACCCCGCGTATACTACTTCATCTGTTCCATAAAAGAAAGCTTATTATAAAATTCTGTCTAAAATCAAACTATGTGTGATTTCACCAAAATTTGTGTAAGTTTATCAAATGTAAAATTGTTTTGCTAGATACTACTCTCCGTCCTAAAATATAAGTCTAAGGATTGGCCCAAAATCAAATCTTACTAACTATGACCAAATATTTTTTTAAATCTACATCTACAATATTAACCGAAACATTACGAAAATATATATACTTTATGTTGAATCTATTGATATTGATTCCGTATTGTAAATATTCATATTTTTGTGTATAATCTTGGCCAAACATAAAATCGTTGAATTTTGAATGATAGTTAGACAGCTTACATTTTGTAATAGAGGGAGTACTACATTTTTATATTCTACTATTATAATTGTTCATAGTTTTTGTAAACGTGATTAAATTTTATGTGGTTTAACTTTTAACAAAATTTATACAACTTCTTTTTAAGGATACTGAGATAGTATATCAAGTAATAGCAGGGAGTAAATAAACTAATTTCCGTATTACCTCTTTATTTCTTGTATAAATAGTATTATACACCGGTAAACTACCGTGGTTACACGTACGGCGACTAGTTTAAAGCTTCCTGACTGTCATTGGCGCTAGCTGGCTCCCCGAGCCAGAATTCCCCAGATGAGATCACCAGATCATACAGCAGTAAAAACGAAGATTCGTAATAAAAAAGAATCAAGAAACGAATCAAATATTTATCCGGAGTCCACGCATGTACGCGCTCGGCCCCAGCCAAACGCCAGCTTGTCATGTTCGCCCTTGCCAAAGCTGCGCGACAAAAATCCCCCTTTTCCCTCCTCGGATCGCCGCCTGATCGCCTCTGCCTATATATATATGACTCGACCTCCCAATCCCATCGCCACCTCAGCCTCTCTCTCTCTCTCTCTCTCTCTCTCTCTCTCTCTCTCTCTCTCTCTCTCTCTCTCTCTCCCTCTTCCTTCCACCCCAAGACAACACAAATTCACAACAGAACACTAGTACGTACGTGGCGGCAATGGGGCTCTGCATGTCTAGCTGCGGGGCGGCGGCGGCGGTGCGGACGGAGTGGATGCCCGCGTACACGGCGATGGTGCTTCTGCCTTCAGGTGAGCTGCGCGAGTATCTGCGCCACACCACCGCCGCAGAGGCGCTCGAGGGATGCGTGGCGGGGGAGGATGCCGGTTGGTTCCTTTGCGACGCCGACGCATTGCGGTTTTATGACCCAGCGCCCGCCGTGGGCGCCGGCGAGGAGCTCCGTCCGGGGCACATCTACTTCGTCCTCCCCTCCGAAGCCCGCCACAACGGGCTCCCGCTCGAGGACATCGCCGCGCTCGCCGCCAAGACGTCGGCGGCGTTCGTCAACAGGGCCAACACCGCCGCATCGGGCAGCGGCGGGCGGCGGAGACGCGCCAGATCCGTCTCGCCGCTCGTGTTCGCGCCGCCACGCGAGGCGGACGAGAACGTGGAGTACAAGACCGTGCCGGCGATGGTGGAGAAGAGTGGCCCGGTGGGGCGCGTGAAGAGCGCAGGGAGGATGCAGCCGCGGTTCGCACCCGATCTCAGGGCCATTCCCGAGGACGACACGATCATCGAGTGAACCAACAGAATGGCGATCGATCGAGAGAGAAAATTTGGGGAATAAATATCAAGTCTTAGGCACAGCTCGAATCCGGAGAAGCTCCGAACGTTCTGGAAGCAGAGCATGGAAGGTAGGAATTCATGTCGCCAGCCTGGCGCGGCTGCATCAGCGGCCGACAACGCGGAGGACCGTCAGATCCGTATCGGACGGACGCCGCAGGCTTGGCGCCGAAGAAAATAATAAGGTCGGTTCAGATGGGACGTGACGTCATGGATTAGCATGCGTGACGTGATCTGTTAGGAACAAAATTTAGCTCGTGTTTTAGCTGAGTCGGTGCTCTTTGAGTTTTTCTTGTGTCAGTATAAACTACGGACTGATGAATTTCGGCTGTACATGCACTTTATCTACGTACTTATCTGCAATTAATTAAAATCATGTATACTAGAACAGTGTGATTGCTGCATTATCGTGACTGTTCTGACGTGCGTCGGCGGGCGGTGCAAGTGCGACTTCCCCCGGCTCTGCATCGCTTTCTCTTACGCGGTCTAGGGGTGCGAGCTGCGTGCAAGCGCGCTCTCAAGACATGGACTACGGGTGGCGTTGAGTGAGTGTGTTGGAGCAACTGTAACACGTACAGTAAACTGTTGAACCGAGAACCAGCAGTACAGGGCACTAAACTTGCGTTTTGCACTTCACAATTTGTTCGCACAGGTCAGAAACGGTAAACGAAACCGAAGATTTTGAAACTTTGTGTGCGCAAAATTCAACGAAGAACAAGACTCAATCGTACTTAAATTTACACATGCTGCAAAGATTCAAAAGTTGCGCACCTAAATTACACATACTATAGATGGCAGTGCTTAATTACACATACTAGATGGCACACTACCGCTCCCTAGACCAAAATTAAGCTCAGAGAGAATCTGGGCACGGCGATGTACTCACGGCACGCCGCTCAGTACTTAGAGAGGTCGATTAGCTTCGCTGCCGACAACTTGTCGACGGTTGTGGCGCACGCCTCCTCACCCTCCCTGGCCACGCGCTTCTCGACGAGCGTGATGGCCCTCCCCCTCTCCTCCTACTCACGGACGATCTCCGCTTCGCGGTCCAGCTCCGACTCGCGCGTGAGAATCTCCATCATGAGGCGCTCCTCGTCGGAGTCCTGCGCGAAGTCAGTGCGCACCACGACGAAATCATGCGGGGGAGAGGGGGAGCTCCAGTCGTTGTAGGAGGGGGAAGACAGAGGAGCGAGGCGCGAGGGCCCGGCCTCCCCAACGTGCGGGTAATGCCGTTGGTGGGGACGTGCTCCGGCGACAGTGGGTTGTGCATATGCGCCGCCCGAGCATGGCAACCGAGGGACGGCAGGGGCGACATCCCTCGAAAGGTTCGCGCGCTTCCTGGCGCCCTCCGACTGCATAAGCCGCTTCCTCTCTTTTTCGGATAGCTCCCTGCAACGTGAGTGGGGGGCCGGTTTTCATCACCGCCATCTCGATACGGCCGCCCCTACCCCAAACAGCCCGCAGTAGCAAGACATCGGTGGATCTGGTGGCGGATCGGGCGAAATTGCTCTCCGGAGTAGTAGCTGGGCAGCGGCAGCTTGCATCAGAGCAAAGGAGGAGGGAGGAGAATGGAAGAAATGAGGGTTTCAACCCTTGCCGCCACTGTGGGTCAAAACATATATCGACCCAACTCGCGATTACATGGGCCACTGCAAAAAACAATTACGGGCCGGGTCCGAATACGGTGGCTGCTATCTCGCATAGATTCACGGGACCTGTAAAATCGTCGGAAATTCACGATTCCGGCTTGTTTATGGTATCTCCAACAGTGCCTTAAAGTAGGACATCATCTTTATCTTAGGGCATTATTTTTTAGCTTTAAGGCACAAATTATAGGGCTGCTTTCAGATGATGCAAAATACCTCTTTAGATAATTTTCAGATGATGTTAAATAAAGCTTCAACCAGCACATTTAAACATAAAACTTCAAGAGTTCAACATATTTAACATCAAAACACATCCTACTTAGTTTGATACTTCCATCACATTCAAACTAGATTCCGCAGTCCACCATAGACACTACGACACTACACTACACCATCAACACCACGACATTACATTTTAAACACTACACTACACCATCGACCATTGGAGGGTATATAGCATAAAACCATCACTTTTCTACATAAATTTCGAAAAAACACCACTTTATGATCTAATCACAAAAAACCACCACATTGCGTTTGACTTTTTTGCAATGTGCGCTAGACATCGATTAAACGCGAATTAACACAAAAAATAATAGTCAATCCCACCTGTAAAGGCAAAATGCCCTCATCATTATTTTGGTTAATGTTGATACCGGAGCTAAAGTCTAGACTAATATTACCTCCTAGTGATTACACAGGTTTTAATCCACAAGAGATGATGAGAGGTGATGTGATACCCCACACTCGCTAATCACGAGAAGATCCGGTGTTTTTGTTACATTTATCTCTTGTTATCATTTGATTATATTTGGAATAACCGCATTATTAAGAGGGCGGTCTCGATGAGATCTTTGGGGATGCAAAACACAATATAGACATTCTAATACCAAATAGCCAACACACCACCTGAGATGAGCCACAAGTCAAAAGTGGAAAAATAACACGTGAAGGGTTTCTGTGAAATCAACGAGATTCCTAGCACCGCCAGAAATCCAAGCGGAAAATTCGTCCACCGCCGAAATTTCTCGGTGCCTAACGAACCACTCTACTGACTAGTGTTTCAGCGGCCCACCGGAAGTTCCCTGTTAAGTTTCTGGCCCGACAGGACTAGCGCTGGAAATTGCTGGCCAGGTTTCTGGCTCGCTGGGATTGGTGCCAGAAATTTCTGGCCTAGAATCCGGCTTCGCCGAACTTACAGCCGGTTCTGTCGTAGGTCCCCAAAACAGCTAGTTTTCCACCCAGATTATAAATATCCCTTTCTTCTCCATTGAGAAGGTCAGGGGTCAATAATTCATATTCATTCTTTAAGCTCTCTATCTCTCTCACACCATTGTTGAAACACCAAAGTTTGAGAATCTCCCATTCTACTAAACCAAAGACAAATCACTTCGGTAGAAAGCAAGAGGAGGTCATGATATATGTTTCCACCAATCCATATTTCATTCCCACTTGAGTTCTGTAACTACCTCGGTGAATTACGCTCCTAGTTACAAGCCTGGATGAACAGAAATGGTTGAAATAGTACGGTGGGGACCAAATGCCACTCACAGGTAGACCTTTCGGCCGTCCCAACCATTTCCAAACATCGGGACAAGAACTGGCGTGAATCGGCAAAGAAGGGATCAACTACATACACAAATGAGTATGTATGCAAGCCACCATACAACAAGACATCGAGCCATTCCATCTAAAAAGAAAATATAGCACCATCGTGCAAGATCCAAATATCCTAGGTAGATATAATAGTTTAGGATATCTCCTCATACATCAATCAACAGAGTATCAGGCGGAAGCGAAAGACAAAATCCGAGTACGGATAAGAAGCAAATCGGCATAAGATGCCCCATAAATAAGCAGATCCCGCCCACAGATTTCACGGATCCCCGTTCCCGGAATCTCTACACCGAATGATCGTTGCCCACATCGTCCGTCTCTTCCACCCAGTATCCATCCTGCGAGTGTACTTGTTCATCTGAACCAATAATTTATCGTGTGAGACCCTAGAATTTTCGGCAAGTCTTTATGCCTCTAAAGGACACAACAGGTGACGAATTGCTGCAAAAGATAAACCCTAGCAATTCTATAGATACTACGCTAACCATCCGCCTAACCAGAGATAGCGGATGTCCGTGAATTAACAACAGTTATAATGATTATAACGGTAATCTTAACAGATCCATCCTCCTCCTCGCCATCGAGGAAGCGACGAACAACCCCCCATCCGTTGGCGGTTTATTATCCATTCCGTGAGTATTGCACTATTTACTAGTCGGTACCTAGTCTAGTCAAATTAAAAGCGGTACTTTAGTTATTCTTGTCTATGATCGAAGCTGTGCTCCAAGTCGTCCATAACCGCGGACACGGCTTTAAAAGTTTTACCTGCAGGGTGCACAAATAGCAACACACTCGATCAACCTCGGAAAAACCAAATCAAAACCCAACGAGGCATTCACGACAAAGCTATCACAGATTCAGAAATATTTCAGGCCACCCCATTGAGCTACCATAGCGAAGTTAGCTGACTCCGAGACGGTCTCAAGGTTTGCGCCAGTGGCTGTGAACGACTAGGAACCCGAAAATGTGATTGGGCTTGTCGACACCGTGAAAACACTCCGCTTTCCTAAACAGTACAGTGTGCAGTACCTCGCACAATTTAAATAAAGCAGTAAAGCATGGAATAAGTACAGGATAGTAAATAAAACCTCAAACTAGTTTGTGGTCCCAAGAAATAAGAATGAATCAAACTCTGGCTCAGGGGGGTCCATAAGCCTCCCGGATGTGGATAGCGCGAATATTCTTGGAACAGGAATCAAGTACTCGGGGTCTTACGGGACACAAGTGAGCCTGAAAAACCAAATAGCGAATATGGCTCACCGATGCCACTTTCATTAGTTATCCCATTACTACTCAGATTAAGTTGTATAGGTACCTCGTTATCCATCAGACACTCACATACCCTACACATGCTGTTCTACGACTCGCATGGCTCAGACAACTCCTGTAGTAATGGCTCATGGGATGGAGGAACAAGCTTCGGTGGGGTTTAAAAGTAAAGGCTATGCAATACTTGGGATTCAGATTAATGCAATCGCGACTTCATGATGCAAGAATAAGATAGAGGCAATAGGTGCTATATGTATGCAAGCATGTGGTAGTGCTTGCCTGGCAGCTCAGTTGAAGTAAGGGATGGATCTGGGTAGTGCTCCTGGTTCTCTTGATATATCCCCTGCTCAGCGTCTATTCGAAGAAGAACCAAACAAACAAGGGCCAACATAAATAAAGTGCACAAGCATATGAATAAATGCGACAAGCAAACAATCATGCCATGATGAATGATGCACAATTTGCATGGCATTGAAGTAGCATGGCATGGGTGAGGTGTGGCATACAAGAATAGATCATTTTATTGAGTTTTGGCCCCAATTTAACCTCATATTAGTTGCTGTATACAATATATTTTTATGATGCATGCTGCAATTCAAACCAAGGAATGCATAAACAGAAAGTTCTCGTCGAGCTAATCATTTTAGACATATTATTTGTTGAATTTCGAGTTATAAAACAAAAGTTATTAATTAATTAAGGTGGAAGGGCATTTTATTGTAATTTAAAACAACTTGGAATTTTAAAGTGTTCAAAATAGATTTTGAATGGCATATTTGAATTCCTCATATTTTTCTGATTTGAAAACATATATTATTTGTATTATTTGGAATTATATTTTAAAAGTTATTTAAAAACAGAATTAAATGTGAATTTAAATTAAATTTGAAAGGATTTGAATTAAACAGATATTCAGAAAAGCTTTTGTTACACGCACAGATCCTAGCCACAACCAATGACCAGTGGAGCCATGCTGACTGGGCGTCCACGCGCGCAGAAAAACGTTTTACATGCTGCGCCACCACAGACCACGAGGCGGGGCAGCGACCTCAGGCTACACGCTGGCGTCAATGGGCGCGACGCCACGTGGGCGATCTCTGCTGGGGAGGTCTGTCCGTGACGGTCTGGTTTCTCCGGGGGTGCCCGCGCAAAAACGCAACGAGGCTGACAGGTGGGCTTGGGGCCTTGGGTTTAGGCGGGAAAAAGGGCAGGGTCGTTTCTGAAAAAGCGTCGCCGACGCTGGTCTGACGCCGCACGCCGATCTGCAGAGCACAGAGGAACAGGCCGGAGTTTGGGCGACGGTGGCGACCAAACGACGGCGTATCTCGCCACGCCGCAAAAACGAAAAACGTCGAGGGAGCGTAGGGCTACATCTTTCCTTCAGAGAGCTAGCGCGGGGGTGGTCTACAGCGCGCGGGGCAGGGCGGGGAACAGGCGGACGGTGCTGCGGTTGCTGCTGCTGTCTGCCAGAGCGCGCGCGCGGCGGTGCACGGAGGGTGCTCGACGGAGCGCGGCGGCGTTCTACGGCGAGAGGAGGTTAGGGGCCATGTCTAGGGGGAAGAGGAGCTCACCTAGGTGCTCGTCGGTGTGGTCGTTGGCACGGAGGTGGAGGGGATCGGAGCTGAGGCAGAGGTCCCGTGTGCGTCGGATCCGGTGGCCGCGGCGTGCCCAGGGAGCTCCAGAGGACTCCGGCGAGGCTTGGCTGGTGCAGGGTGAGGTAGACGACGCAGCCGAAGCTCCTCGTGCTCCTGGTTCTGCTTGGCGCGCTCGGGGTCGTCTGCTAGCAAGGTAGGCCGGAGCTAGGGTTTGGGACAAACCATGGCTATGGCTAGGAGGTTGGGGGAGGAAGGAGAGGGTCTGGGCTTCCTGGATCTCGGTCCGGTTGGTGAGTAGGCACGTGGGGGGGGGCTGGTTAGTAGGAAGAGAGGGGGAAGCCGAGAGTGGGGGAGAGAGGAGGGGTAGCTCGGGTTAGGTTTGGGGAAGCCTCGGGTTAGGGTTTGTGTGGTGGAGGGGGTAGCTAGGTGGGGCCAGGGAGAGAGGGTGGCCAGGTGGGGCCAACTAGGTAGAGAGAAAAGAGAGAGGCCGAGAGAGAGGGGTGGGGTGGTATCTAGGGTTTGGTACTAGGGGTATGGGTTTAGATTAGAGGGGAGTGTGATTAGAGTGGGTGGCAAAGAGAGGAGAGAGTGTATGGTTTATGTTTAGAGAGAGAGATAGATGGAGTGGTTTTTGACTAGATCAAGCAGGATTAAGACAAGCTCAAGCAAGGTAGCCAAAAGAGAGAAAAGAAGAAAAGGGGATGATGGCATAGATGGATATGGTGATGGGGTTTTAATGCTAGCATGCATCAAGCAAGACCAAGCTAAAAGGGGGGGTAGAGAGAGATGTGAGAAAGGATCCACTCAAAAATTCCAATAAAAACCAAAGGACAAGCAAAAGGTGGTATTTGCATGGCCCATGCATAATTAATTAATACCATGATCATTTTTGTGAAAACAAGATTATTTACATGGCATTTTCTTATGCATTCCAAAATGTGGAGTAAGGCCCAAGCAAAAGAATTGAAAGGATGCCCCATGTGGAGTAAATGGAGATGACCATGTGTGAATAGAAATGGGACTTGCTAGTGTGTATGTGCCACTAGATGTTCAATAGTCCCAAAAATATCCCAACATGATGATAACCCCAAAACAACACATGGGATCTAGAAATAGGGTTCCACTCACAAAGCATGCAAAGGTGGCCATGTGGCTCTCATATATCAATGATGTGAAAACAACATGATGCCAAGATGAGAGCATGTGTAAAGAATTGGATCCATCCCAACCCACATGAGCTAGAGGTAAACCAATAAGTGCCAAGCTCATATTTAGCTGGATGGTGGAATTATAAGGTGGTGAAAGAAAAGGTGGTGGAGTGGAATAAAAGATATGCCCCCAACTCAACTTGGGCATTTGAACAATATATCAAGAACCAAATACAATATCAAGAGGCAAATATAATTAATAATGCATATGAGAGAAGAACCAAACAAAAGGGTTTTATATGATGCTCAAATGCAAGGTGGCATGATGACATGAGCATGATATAATGATGATGCAACAATTATATATATGAAGTAGCCATTATATTACTAGACCAAGTAGCATTACAATTGTTAGACAATTGGGATGCTACAACTCTCCCCCACTAAACAGGAATCTCGCCCCGAGATTCTAGGAAGAAGAAGAAGGCACAAATAGGGTAGGATACTTGGCACGGAGCTCATCTTCACGTTCCCAAGTGGCTTCATCAACAGAATGGTGCGACCACTGCACCTTGCAGAACTTGATGGACTTGTTGCGAGTCCTTCTTTCTGCGACTTCAAGGATTTTTGTGGGGTGTTCTTGATAAGACATGTCTTCTTGGAGATTGATAAGCTCATGGTCCACGGTTCTGCCGGGATCCTTGAAGCACTTCTTGAGCTGAGAGATGTGGAAAACATCATGGACCTTGAGTTTTTTCCGGGGGCTCAAGAGCATAAGCAACTTCTCCTCTTCTTCCACGAATTTTGAATGGACCGATATATCTAGGAGCCAGCTTTCCTTTGATACCAAAACGGTGCGTGCCTCTCATGGGAGTGACACGAAGGTAAACGAGATCACCAGGGACATACTCCATGTCCGTGTGCTTCCTGTCATAATTGCTCTTCTGGCGACTTTGAGCAATCCTCAGATTTTCAAGAATGATGTGAACCTTCTCCTCCGCTTGAGTCACAATGTCAGGGCCAAACAAGATCCTTTCACCTGCACCCGACCAACCAATCGGAGTTCTGCATTTGCAACCATAGAGAGCCTCAAATGGTGCCATCTTTAGACTTTACTGGAAGCTGTTGTTGTAAGAGAATTCAGCATAAGGAAGACATTCTTCCCACTTCATGCCAAAAGAGATGACGCAAGCACGAAGCATATCCTCCGTAACTGATTGATCCTTTCGACTTGTCCTTGCGACCGAGGGTGGTAAGCTGCTGAAGTTCAACTTTGTTCCCAAAGCATTTTGGAAACTTTCCCGAACTTGGAAGTGAAGATGCTTCCACGGTGCGAACTGATCTCAAGCGGAACCCCATACGGAGAGACAATTACATTGATATAGAGCTCACCAACTGAATTGCGAAATGGTTTCCTTGACGGGGAAGAAGTGAGCCACTTTAGAAAGCCTGTCAATGACAACAAAGATTGCATTGTTGCCCTTCTGCGACCTCGGAAAACCAGTGATGAAGTCCATCTCTACTTTCTCCCATTTCCATTCCAGGGGTTTCAATGGCTGTAGAAGACCGGAAGGTTTCTGATGGACAGCTTTCACTCTGCGGCAGACATCACACTCCGAGACATACTTGGCACAATATCTTTTCAAACCCGGCCACCAATATTGTGTTTTCAAGTCCATGTACATCTTTGTGCTGCCAGGGTGGATAGAAAGAACAGAATCATGCGCCTCCTTGAGAACTTGCTCTCTCAAACCCGGGTAGTTCGGAACAAACATCCGGTGTTCAAAGAAAAGCGTGCCTTGATCATCGACGTGGAAGGACTCATACTTCGGAAGCTGAAGTTTGGAGATGATCTTTTTGTGCGGATCACCAAGTGAAAGGCGAACCTTCTCTTCCAAGAGAGGAGTAGCCAGAAGGTTCAGGAGATACCCTTGTTCCACAATTTCAAGGTTGAGCTGACGGAATTCCTCGCACAAGAGAGGCTGTTGTTCTTCCATCATGAGGTTGTTGACATAGGCTTTGCGGCTGAGAGCATCTGCCATGACATTAGCTTTGCCCGGAGTGTAATTGATGGTCAAATCAAAATCATTGATTGCTTCAATCCATCTCCTCTGCCGAAGGTTGAGATCAGGCTGAGTGAAGATATACTTCAGACTCTTGTGATCAGAAAAGATCTCACAACGGTTGCCAAGCAAGTAGTGCCTCCATACTTTCAAAGCAAAGACAAGCTGCTGAGTTCGAGGTCATGTGTAGGATAGTTGATCTCATGCGTCTTCAATGGCGAGAGGCATAAGCAACAACTTGTTTTTCTTGCATGAGGACCACACCCAATCCGTGCAAAGAGGCGTCCAGAATATCCGGAAAGGCTTGGATGTATCCGGAGGAACCAAGACTGGTGGAAGTGAGCTTCTCTTTGAGTGTCTCAAAGCTTGCTTGACATGCGAGTCCAAAGGTATTTCTTGCCTTTCTTGAGGAGATCGGTAAGAGGCTTCGCTATCTTCGAAAAGTTCGAACGGCGGCAATAACTAGCCAAACCAAGGAAACTCCGCACTTCTTTGACATTAACAGGAGGAAGCCATTCAACAATTGTCTTCACAGTTTCCGGATTGACTGCAATGCCCTTGGCAGAGATGACGTGACCAAGATAGGTTACTTGAGGCAGCCAAAACTCACACTTGGAGAACTTTGCATACAAGCGGTGCTCACGAAGCTTGTTTAGGACACACCGAAGGTGTTCTTCATGCTCTTCTTGTGACTTAGAATAGACTAGGATGTCATCCAGATAGACCACAACGAACTTACCAAGATACTCCATGAAAACCGAGTTCATGAGCCTCGAGAAGGTGGCAGGTGCGTTGGTGAGACCGAAAGACATGACCGTGTACTCATACAGGCCATAGCGGGTGGTGAAAGCAGTTTTAGGAACATCTTCCTTGCGAATCTTGATTTGGTGATAACCACTTCTCAAGTCAAGCTTAGAGAATACCACAGCTCTAGCTAGCTGATCGAAGAGATCATTAATCCATGAAGGGATATTTATTCTTGATGGTTTTAGCATTGAGAGCCCGATAGTCAACACAAAGTCTATCACCGATCTCGCTTCTTCACAAAGAGGTGGGCTACCCCAAGAAGAAGTACTATGAATGAAACCCAACTTCTCTTGTTCATCAAGTCGACGTTTGAGTTCAGCCAACTCAAGAGGACCCATTTTATAAGGCCGCTTGGAGATAGGAGCGTACCGGGTTCAAGCTCAATAACAAACTCAACCTCACGATCCGGAGGCATACCAGCAACTCTTCAGGAAAGACATCCGGGAACTCACAGACCACGGAACACTCAATAGCTTCCATAGCATCATCATTGAGCCGCCAAAGAGAAAAGCTGGATAGCGAGTCGGACTTGGAGAATAGACTATATGGCCTTGAGGAATCTTCAGAGAAACCGAAGCGCTCAAAGACAATCAATCACAGCTGCATTTGCTGTCAACCAATCCATGCCCAAGATGACATCAATGTCAGAATTGCCCAGAATGATTAAGGAAGCCGAGAACGAAGAGCCACCAATCTCAATTTGATTGCCATGGCTGATTTTAGAAGCTGCCATCTTTGCTCCAGGAGAAAGGACCATTAACCGCTTAAGGAGAGGATCCATAGCTAACCCATTCTCATCAGCAAACTTGGTTGACACAAAAGAATGCGATGCACCAGAATCAAACAAAACTCGTGCAGGGACTGAGTTAACGGGAAGCATACCCATCACAACTCCAGGTGTATGCTCAGCTTGAGCGGCGTTGACATAGTTGGAATGAGCAACAGTAGACCCGGGCTTGGTGTTGATGTTGAGAGCCCGAGGTGGTGGTGCACGAACCAAAGGAGAGCTTGCCGCAGATCTTGGAGGTGGTGGAGGAAGAGCTTTGTTTTTCATCGGACAGTTCCAGTTTTGATGCCCAGTGTTTCCACACGTGTAACAAGCACCAGGTGGACGTGGAGCAATGTAGCCAGGGACTCCGCCAGGCGCTCCAGGGTAGTGGTGGTTGTAGCCCCTGGGAGCAGCAGTGAGGAAGTTTGGTGGCCTTGCCGCGTAGCTTGAAGGTCTTGGTGGAGCCGGGAGCAACGGTGGGGTGTTAGGAACCCAGACACGACGCTTAGAAGGAGCTGACATAGCTGAAGAGCTTGCTGCATCACGGCTGTGTTTCTTTGACTCCTCAAACACTTGCCTACTTGCCTCTTCCTGGAGTGATGTATGCTGAAGTTCCAGAAAAGACGCCGGCCTTTCATGTGTGATTGCATACTTAATCGATGCATTAAGCCCTTGCACGAACCTCTTTTGCTTCTTCTTGTCGGAGATCTCGCCACCATAACGAGAAAGGTTCATGAAGTTCCTGATGTAGGTGTTGACATTGTCATTGCCACGCTTGAGGTTGAGAAACACTTCCTTCATCCTCTCCATGACAATTTCGAGATCGCTCTTTGAAATCTCCAAGTGAACTGTCCCCAAGTAGGCTGAAAACGGTGCAGTTTGCCTTGGTAATTCTCCCACCAGAGAGCTGCATCTCCCTTGAAGGTGAGTAGCACACTTTACCCATTCTTGCTCAGAACATCAGTCATCAGCAACCTTGACATCTCACGCAACCAATCATCAGCATCAAGTGGTTGATCAGAAACATCAAACTGGCGTGGGTTGAACTTCAGGAAGCTCTTGATGTCTCCTCGCTTGGGAGGTGGAGGTAGCGGAACAAACTCATTCCTCCTGACACTTTCCTCGAAACGCTGGTTCATTCTGCATTGCTGCCAAGGCATTGGCAATGCTTGACAACGCTGCCCCCAGTTCAGGTTGTATTTCCTCCTCAGAACGGCGTGGTGGTGCCATCCTGTTATTGATATAAAACACAAGTCAGTACTATGATGGAGAACAATAATAATCCAAAATAGTACCAAGATGGAATTAATCATGATTAAAGGATACAATTTACTAAGATGATATTAAAATATCAACGAAGTTCAAAGCACCTAGAAGATATTAAGCATATCGCACACGACTGAAAAGGAGTGTGGTACACAGATATATCAAAGAAAAATTTTCCACAAATTTCGGCATTAAAATACCAATAGATGCGCAAAATCCCTTAACGAATCGAGATTAGTGACTCTACCAACTCAATATACAAGAGCAATGATAAAAGTAGTGGTATGGTCGCGACTCCATCCCGCACTCAAATCATTACTCCGCACATGAATAAGTAAAACACATATCCCAACCCCTTCTTCTCACGATAACCTAAAGATAGTATCTACGGAAACGAACACCCCAAACAAGATAACGTCGGATAACAAAGAGTAAGACAGATCGCGTCGGTATACAACGAATCAGATAGATCACGTCGGTTTGCAAAAGCCTGTCGGTATGGAATGTACCGACAGTTGATAACCAAAAGGCCGATAAAGATAACAACTTGGATGCAACAGATAGACAAAGAATTACACACACACACAGATACACAACCTATGGTACTACGGAAACCCAGAACACGTGAATCCTAGTTTGAATTTTAAGAAGAGGACAGAAAACATTACACTTCCTTACCAGAAAATGGTGGGTGGATGGGTAAGAAGAAAAGTGGAAGCAGTCCTACTCTCGCGTTTTGTTTTTCCCTAGTATACATAACTACCAAAAATATTTGCTAGATAGACAACGACCATTTGGCTGAGACCCTGAAGGGCGGGATGGCTCTGATACTAATTGTAACTACCTCGGTGAATTACGCTCCTAGTTACAAGCCTGGATGAACAGAAATGGTTGAAATAGTACGGTGGGGCCCAAATGCCACTCACAGGTAGACCTTTCGGCCGTCCCAACCATTTCCAAACATCGGGACAAGAGCAGGCGGCGTGTCGGCGTGCAAAGGGATCAACTACATACACAAATGAGTATGTATGCAAGCCACCATACAACAGTACATCAGAGCCATTCCATCTAAAAAGAAAGGAAATATAGCAACGCCATACGGCAAGATCCAAATATCCTAGGTAGATATAATAGTTTAGGATATCTCCTCATACATCAATCAACAGAGTATCAGGCGGAAGCGGAAGACAAAATCCGAGTACGGATAAGAAGCAAATCGGCATAAGATGCCCCATAAATAAGCAGATCCCGCCCACAGATTTCACGGATCCCCGTTCCCGGAATCTCTACACCGAATGATCATCCGTCTCTTCCACCCAGTATCCATCCTGCGAGTGTACCTGTTCATCTGAACCAATAATTTATCGTGTGAGACCCTAGGGGTACTCAGCAAGTCTTTATGCCTCTAAAGGGGACACAACACAGGGTGACGAATTGCAGCAAAAGATAAACCCTAGCAATTCTATAGATACTCGCTAACCATCCGCCTAACCAGAGATGAGCGGATGTCCGTGAATTAATAACAAGATTATAACGATTATAACGGTAATCTTAACAGATCCATCCTCCTCCTCGCCACCGAAGCGAGGACGAACAACCCCCATCCGTTGGCAGTTTTATTATCCATTCCGTGAGTATTGCACTATTTACTAGTCAGGTACCTAGTCTAGTCAAATTAAAAGCGGTACTTTAGTTATTCTTGTCTATGATCGAGAAACTGTGCTCCAAGTCGTCCATAACCGCGGACACGGCTTTCAGAAAGTTTTTCCCTGCAGGGGTGCACAAATAGCAACACACACTCGATCAACCTCAGAAAAACCAAATCAAAACCCAACGAGGCATTCACGACAAAGCGATCACAGGATTCAGAAATATTTCAGGGGGCCACCCCATTGAGCTACCCGCAACGAAGTTAGCTGACTCCGAGACGGTCTCAAGGTTTGCGCCAGTGGTACGTGAACGATCGGAACCGAAAATGTGGTAGGCTTGTCGACACGAAAACACTCCGCTTTCCTAAGCGATGCGATTGTGCGACCTGCACAATTTAAATAAAGCAGTAAAGCATGCCATAAGTACAGGATAGTAAATAAAACCTCAAACTAGTTTGTGGCCCCAAGAAATAAGAATGAATCAAGCTCTGGCTCAGGGGGGTCCATAAGCCTCCCGGATGTGGATAGCGCGAATATTCTTGGAACAGGAATCAAGTACTCGGGGTCTTACGGGACACAAGTGAGCCTGGAAAACCAAATAGCGAATATGGCTCACCGATGCCACTTTCATTAGTTCTCCCATTACTACTCAGATTAAGTTGTATAGGTACCTCGTTATCCATCAGACACTCACATACCCTACACATGCTGTTCTACGACTCACATGGCTCAGACAACTCCTGTAGTAATGGCTCATGGGATGGAGGAACAAGCTTCGGTGGGGTTTAAAAGTAAAGGCTATGCAATACTTGGGATTCAGATTAATGCAATCGCGACTTCATGATGCAAGAATAAGATAGAGGCAATAGGTGCTATATGTATGCAAGCATGTGGTAGTGCTTGCCTGGCAGCTCAGTTGAAGCAAGGGATGGATCTGTGTAGTGCTCCTGGTTCTCTTGATATATCCCACCTTTCGGCGTCTATTCGAAGAAGAACCAAACAAACAAGGGCCAACATAAATAAAGTGCACAAGCATATGAATAAATGCGACAAGCAAACAATCATGCCATGATTAATGATGCACAATTTGCATGGCATTGAAGTAGCATGGCATGGGTGAGGTGTGGCATACAAGAATAGATCATTTTATTGAGTTTTGGCCCCAATTTAACCTCATATTAGTTGCTGTATACAATATATTTTTATGATGCATGCTGCAATTCAAACCAAGGAATGCATAAACAGAAAGTTCTCGTCGAGCTAATCATTTTAGACATATTATTTGTTGAATTTCGAGTTATAAAACAAAAGTTATTAATTAATTAAGGTGGAAGGGCATTTTATTGTAATTTAAAACAACTTGGAATTTGAAAGTGTTCAAAATAGATTTTGAATGGCATATTTGAATTCCTCATATTTTTCTGATTTGAAAACATATATTATTTGGAATTATATTTTAAAAGTTATTTAAAAACAGAATTAAATGTGAATTTAAATTAAATTTGAAAGGATTTGAATTAAACAGATATTCAGAAAAGCTTTTGTTACACGCACAGATCCTAGCCACAACCAATGACCAGTGGAGCCATGCTGACTGGGCGTCCACGCGCGCAGAAAAACGTTTTACACCGCGGCTGCTGCCAGCCACAGAGACTGACGGGCGGGGCCAGGCGACCTCAGGGCCACACGCGGGCGCGTCCAGCAGGCGCACGCCACGTGGGCGATCCTGCGCGCGGGGGGAGGGTCTGTCCGTGACGGTCTGGTTTCTCCGGGGGTGCTCGCGCAAAAACGCAACGAGGCTGACAGGTGGGCTTCGGGGAGCGCGGGTTTAGGCGGGAAAAAGGGCAGGGTTCTTTCTGAAAAAGCGTCGCCGACGCTGGTCTGACATTGCACGCCGATCTGCAGAGCACAGAGGAACAGGCCGAAGTTTGGGCGACGGTGGCGACCAAACGACGGCGTATCTCGCCACGTCGCAAAAACGAAAAACGTTGAGGGAGCGTAGGGCTACATCTTTCCTTCAGAGAGCTAGCGCGGGGGTGGTCTACATGCAGACGGGAAGGCGGGAACAGTGACGGTGCGGTTGCCGGTTCTTCTTCGCCGAAGGCATGGTGCAGACGGAGGGTGCTCGACGGAGCGCGGCGGCGTTCTACGGCGAGGGGAGGTTAGGGACCATGTCTAGGGGGAAGAGGAGCTCACCTAGGTGCTCGTCGGTGTGGTCGTTGGCACGGAGGTGGAGGGGATCGGAGCTAAGGCAGAGGTCCCGTGTGCGTCGGATCCGGTGGCCGCGGCGTGCCCAGGGAGCTCCAGAGGACTCCGGCGAGGCTTGGCTGGTGCAGGGTGAGGTAGACGACGCAGCCGAAGCTCCTCGTGCTCCTGGTTCTGCTTGGCGCGCTCGGGGTCGTCTGCTAGCAAGGTAGGCCAGAGCTAGGGTTTGGGACAAACCATGGCTATGGCTAGGAGGTTGGGGGAGGAAGGAGAGGGTCTGGCTTCACGGATCTCGGTCCGGTTGGTGAGTAGGCACGTGGGGGGGGGCTGGTTAGTAGGAAGAGAGGGGGAAGCCGAGAGTGGGGGAGAGAGGAGGGGTAGCTCGGGTTAGGTTTGGGGAAGCCTCGGGTTAGGGTTTGTGTGGTGGAGGGGGTAGCTAGGTGGGGCCAGGGAGAGAGGGTGGCCAGGTGGGGCCAACTAGGTAGAGAGAAAAGAGAGAGGCCGAGAGAGAGGGGTGGGGTGGTATCTAGGGTTTGGTACTAGGGGTATGGGTTTAGATTAGAGGGGAGTGTGATTAGAGTGGGTGGCAAAGAGAGGAGAGAGTGTATGGTTTATGTTTAGAGAGAGAGATAGATGGAGTGGTTTTTGACTAGATCAAGCAGGATTAAGACAAGCTCAAGCAAGGTAGCCAAAAGAGAGAAAAGAAGAAAAGGGGATGATGGCATAGATGGATATGGTGATGGGGTTTTAATGCTAGCATGCATCAAGCAAGACCAAGCTAAAAGGGGGGGTAGAGAGAGATGTGAGAAAGGATCCACTCAAAAATTCCAATAAAAACCAAAGGACAAGCAAAAGGTGGTATTTGCATGGCCCATGCATAATTAATTAATACCATGATCATTTTTGTGAAAACAAGATTATTTACATGGCATTTTCTTATGCATTCCAAAATGTGGAGTAAGGCCCAAGCAAAAGAATTGAAAGGATGCCCCATGTGGAGTAAATGGAGATGACCATGTGTGAATAGAAATGGGACTTGCTAGTGTGTATGTGCCACTAGATGTTCAATAGTCCCAAAAATATCCCAACATGGTGATAACCCCAAAACAACACATATGGGAGCTAGAAATAGGGTTCCACTCACAAAGCATGCAAAGGTGGCCATGTGGCTCTCATATATCAATGATGTGAAAACAACATGATGCCAAGATGAGAGCATGTGTAAAGAATTGGATCCATCCCAACCCACATGATCTAGAGGTAAACCAATAAGTGCCAAGCTCATATTTAGCTGGATGGTGGAATTATAAGGTGGTGAAAGAAAAGGTGGTGGAGTGGAATAAAAGATATGCCCCCAACTCAACTTGGGCATTTGAACAATATATCAAGAACCAAATACAATATCAAGAGGCAAATACAATTAATAATGCATATGAGAGAAGAACCAAACAAAAGGGTTTTATATGATGCTCAAATGCAAGGTGGCATGATGACATGAGCATGATATAATGATGATTCAACAATTATATATATGAAGTAGCCATTATATTACTAGACCAAGTAGCATTACAATTGTTAGACAATTGGGATGCTACAAGTTCATCGAGTTTGCTTGTTACTCTTGAGTTCGTGGGAAAACCTAGGTGGCTAGTATCGCCCAGAGGCCTTTGGCTTGTGAATCGCCCGGAGTAAAGTTGGTGAGGGTTTGAAGACTATCTTAAAGTCTACCACGAGTAAATGAGATATTCCTTTGCGGGATGGGCTTGTCGAATAAGGTGAGTCTTCAAGGCATTGGGGAATCCTTCGTGGGACCTAACACATCTCCAACGTGACGTATCTTCCCCCCAAGGAAGGGAACACGGGAATACATTTTGTCTCCATGCTTCGGTTATTCCTAACCGATCTATTTACTTCTATTGTTTACCTTTTGATAGTCTTCATGTTTGAAGTATCTTGTGCCATCATCTAGGTTGCCTTAGCTAGTTTGCATTTAGGCACACTTATATTCCACAAATCCTAAAACTTGGAAAAAATTATAAAGAAATTTGTAGAAATCAATTCCCCATCTAGGTTAACCATCTTACTGAAGGAGATATGCCCAAGAGGCAAATAATAAAGATGTTTATTATCATATCACGTTAGCTTATAATAGTTTTATATAATGCTATAACTGTATCAGTCAGAAACATTGATACGTGTGTTGTATATAAACAAACCAAACTGTCCCTAGTAGCCTCTATACAACTAGTTCATTAGGCAACCAATGATCAAGGTTTCCTGATTATGGAGCATTTATGCCAATTGACGATAAAGTCATATAAGTATTGCAACACGATCAAGTCACAAAGTTCATAGTTGGATAGTTAGAAACAAAATGTCCTAGTCCTTATACCGTGAGATCTTGTATAATCACTATCACCTGCGGCAGCTTTGACTACATCAACCGTCGCACGGTAGAAGGGTGGCCATAAAGGTGTATGTTGGGTATTCCAGAGGGCACGTTAACACACATGTATCAATATCGGTATTTCTTCTCCCGAGTGACGCGAAGATACACTGGGCCCTCTCGGTGAGATTACATCCATAAGCTACGCATTGTGTGACTAGGTCACAAGGATGGAATATCATAGGAATGAGTAAAGCAAAACTTGTTGGTAATGAGATTGAACAAGGTATCATGATACCTATGATCAGATCTTTGAAAAGTCATGTATCGAACTAACAAAGGTAATTGGACTCAGCGTTTGTGGTTCAAACGACATTGAAATCGTGGAAAGTCATTATGGGAATCCCGGTCCCACTATTGATCATTGATCCGAGAGAAATATCGGTCATGTTTGTGATGTTCCCGAACCACAGGGTAACACAATTAAGGGATTTACGATGTCTGGAGATCATTATGGAATTAATGGAATCACTAGAATAAAGAGAAAGAAACACCGAAGGAGTTTCGTGAGAGAACCGGAATCGTTCCGAAATTTTTTGATGGAGAATGAAATGAACCGAAAGGTGTTCCGTATCAAAGGGTTTTAATAAATATGTATTTTAGTATTATGTATTGTAATTAATAATAAATAAATGTTTAATGAAAATAAAATTGGGCAACTTCTCTATTTGGCCAAGTTCTCGGAGGGAATTAGGCCCAAGAGGGAAGGTCGCATGGGGGCAGCCGCTGCCACCTTGGAGGCACATGGGGTGGGGCCCTCCCGGTCGTAGCCCACCTCCGGCCGTGTGCTCGGGGCCTACTGAAAGAGCATATCATGATCCCTAGTATTTTGTGTGTTAGATAACTATACCAAGGACTTTTTAATTGTGCATTGAGTACTATAGATATTTATCCCCAAAAGAGATCCTGGTCAAACAAAGCAAAATAAAGATTTTAGGACAGATTACCCGCCCTTGGCAAATCGACAAAGGACTAGGGGCGCACTGCTCTATCAGGGGGCAGATTATTGGCTGGATGTTTTGGCACTAGACCAGATGTTTGCCAAGGGCCGGATTATCTAGCCCCCACTTAGGCTGGATTTTCTAGCCCTAGTTAACTCCAACGACACCATTTTGGGAGGGGTTACAAATACCCCTCTCCATATTCAACCTGGAGTCTGTCGGATCTGACAAACAATCTTTATACTATTTGAACTCCATTTTCACAAGATCTCCACTTTCGACCGTCCGAAGGTCTTGATCTTTGGAGAATCTAAGGAGGAGGCCTTGATCTACATCATCACTAAAGATATCTTCAATTCCCTCCTCATTCATTTGAGGGGACATTGACCTAGAGTTTCTTTTGGTTTTCTTGATCTTGGTTTTGTATCTTGATAAACTTGTTTATTGTGGCAGTTGTCATCTCGGGAGCCTCCAATTCAGTTGTGGATGCATGCCCCAATATCGTTGCAAAGGCATCGGTTCCCGCCTCGAAGGGTACCGTATAGTGGAAAGGTGGATCAGGACAGACATCCATCGGAGAACAGGGTGAGGCCTATTGTGGCATGGTGGTCTCAGTATCGCCCACCCCTCCAACGCAGATGTACTTTCCTTAACAAGGAAGGAACTAGGGTAAAAAAATCCCGTGTCTCCGCGTGCTCCACTCTCGGTTACCTCGTTCCTCTCACAGCATTTACTCGTTTAGTAGCTAGGTTGGCATATAGGTAAATTCACCGTAGTTGCATAACTAGATAATTTACCTTTTGTGTCAAGCCTAAATTGAAAAGGTATTAAAATTTGAAGCAACACCTATTCACCCCCCTCTAGGTGCACATACCATCCATTTCAATTGGTATCGGAGCCTTGGATCATTTTAGGGCTTTATCGACTAAGAGGGTATGGGTACTAGACCAGAGGGTGAAGCTAGTGTTCTGGTTACCATGTAAGATCTCAAGGGATTGAAAATTTCCTTGACCTCTACCATGGAAACCCAAATGCAATAGATGCGTGAAATGATAGTGCACCTCAGGCTAGCTAGTAAACTCGCATCTCCCACTCCTACAGAGAGCACACCTTCTAAATCAAAGGATAATGCTTTGGCTAAATCCTATGAGCTAGAGGTGGGGGATGGTAGCTGAAGGAAATATGTCCTGAGAGGCAATAATAAAGTTGTTATTATGTATTTCTTATATATGATAGATGTTTATTATGCATGGTAGAATTGTATTGATCGGAAACATCAATACATGTGTGTTTAATAAACAAAAAGGGTTCCTAGTTATGCCTCTCTCATAGACTAGCTTGTTGATTAACAAGATGATCAAGGTTTCTTGATCATGGACATTGGATGTTGTTAATAACAAGGTCACACCATTGGTGGAATGATGTGATGAACATTTATCCGAAGTATAGAATTACAATCAAGTAATTATGTTTATATTGCTATAACACCATACGAAGTAATCTTTATCCTTAGACCATGAGATCATGTTAATTGCTAACACCGGAAGAGTATCTTGATAACATCAAACGTCACACCGTAACAGGGTGACTATAAAGATGGGTTCAGTACTACGAAAGTGTTATGTTGAGGCTCATGGATCAAGAGTGGAATTTGTCAATCCCGATGACGGATAGATATACTTTGGGCCCTCTCGGTGATATCACATTGAGATAGCTTGCAAGCAAGTGATGTGATCACTAGAATGTTATATCACGGGAACGAGAAAAGAGTGCATGTCGGTAACGAGATCAAACTAGGTATGGAGATACCGATGATCGCATCTCGGACATGTAATATATCGCAAGACAAAGGGATTTAGTTACAAGCGTTAAAGGTTCTCACAATCACAGAAGTCATCGTTGAATGTGTAGGAGTCAGTACGGATCTCCAGGTCCCGCTGCTGATTATTCATCAGAGAAGGGTCTCGATCATGTCTGCATTATTCGAGAACCGTAGGGTGACACACTTAAGAGTTACTGGACACCATTTTGGAGCACATATGTTTCAGACGAAAGAATTGCAAAGCGCAGGAATTGTTTCAATAGAAACCAGAAATTGTTTCCGGTGAAATTGCGAAAAGTGGTTCTGCATGTGATATTGAAATATTGCAAGGGGCTATATGTGAATGTTTGTTAATTAAAGTAATTAACAAAATTCTGAATAAATTTAATAAAAGGGTTTTATTAAATGAGAGAGCATTAAACTTGGAGAATTTTAATGCATTTAAAGTGGAGACTTTAAAAGGGAATGTGAAGAGGCATTTTAATGAGGAGGGGTTACCACCACATGAATGGGGGAGGTGAGGGGTCACCCCCCATGCGCCAGCCATGGAGAGGAGGGGCACCCCCTCCTCCTATAAAAGGCCACCCATTCCCTCCTTCATCCACACACCTCCTTGTGAAGGATCTCTCTCCCCCTCTAGAATTATTCCCCATGGTCTCGGATTAGCGAGATACATGTTCCAGTGGCATTTCGTCTAGAAGGAGTTGTGCTTCATTTGGATCGCTGGGCGAGGAGGTGGAGGTTGTCCGGTGGCTTGAACATGTGTGCGAGTGCGGATGCGCTGCTGAGTTGCGGCGCTCGGACTTCCTCACGATCTTGAGATCGGCAAGTGTACGACTACATCAACCACGAGTTCCTACTCGTTAACAAAACTCGTTGTCTTCGAGGGTAAGTTCTCATTGGATGTATGTCCACCCGTTGCTTTGTACCTAGTAGATAGATCTTGGCGTGTAGTTCACACCGAGGAAATTTTTTGTTTTCTATGATGCGGACCCAACAGTAGCAAGGATAGTTGATCCTCCTCCAAAAAGGAGAGTGGAAAGGAGAACTATATTGAGGTTACTCACTTGTACTCTCCCGACCCAAAAATTCCTCACCCTCATATAAACAATAGGGGTGACCCACCCAAGTTAAGTGCATAGGGTCCAACGATCCCTTGGTTTGTGAGGGGCCTGAACACGCGGTTCCGAAGGAGCTCGGCGACGGCTACGGCGGCAGAGCGGATGCACGATAGAGAGTTGGCACCGGGTTTTTTCCCAGGTTCGGGACCCTCGTCAGGAGGTAAAGCCCCTAATCCTGCTTTGTTATATTGCTCGCGTGCCTCGCGAGGCTACAATGGAGGATGAAAGTCTAGGGTTTTAGATCTCTAGGATCCGTCCCTTGCAAGGTAGGATAAGGGCTCCTTATATAGGGCGGCGTCGGGCCTCTTTCCCCGGTCCATGGACGGGAAGGGTCACCATAGTGCCGCCCTTCGAGGCACCGGTCTACAAGACTACTTTGGTGGACTAGGTCTAGCCTGCCACGCTCCACTCCATCCTCCTGTAAAGTGTCCTTTGTCGATGTTGCTTGTCTTCATCCGATGCTCTCTGCTTTTTCCCCTTTTCACCAAAACGGCAATTAGGGAAGCCTCCTGCCACAAGATCACCTGTCCCTTCCCTGCGAAAGGAGGGTCGACCAGGTATCCTTTTCCAAGGCGGGTGGTGCCACGAGAGCCCCGCGCTTACTTTCGGGGCCACAACCCGTACTCCATCCGGTGTAGTTACTATTCTGCCTCGGACACACCCGGAGGTATCCGAGGCTCGAGGGTGCTACACAACATCGTGGCAGCCTTCTTTGGGAGGTGTTACTTCCGAAGGGTCACTCTCCCTCGAGGAGGGTGCCTCACGACACCTGCCCGGTTTAGTCCCCTCTGGAGGCATCCCACCTCACGAAGGCGAAGACTCTTACAACACGGGGCTCGTCCAATGCAGGGACGTGGCATCCCGGATGCTAGGGCTCCGATAGTAGCCCTCGGGTGCTTGGCTTGCACGTGTCCCCTTGTGGGCTCAAATGGGCAAGCGGCCTTAGACGATGGACGGCCCCCGCGCTCGTTTGGTCAACGAGGACCTAACCTGCTCGAATCTTGGCCGTGAAGCCCAACCGGCCGCGAGTGCTCACCCGTAGATATGGAGTGCACTGTTTCTTCTCCAGGAGTTGTTCCCACGACGCGATGGCACATGGGGCCTAGAAGTTAATACCGCGTGCATGGCGCAACGATATGTCTTTTTGGCCCGTGTGGTTAAGGGTGGGAAAGGGAATCATTTCGCTTCCACACCACCACTTTGTTCCTTCCTCTCTTGTGCTCTGGAGCCAAAACCTTCCCCCCCTCTCCATGGAACCCACGCGTTTCTCGGCCGAGGAGAAGGGCAAGGCTATGATGCCGAGGCGGTAGAGACCTCGTCGGTGAAGCGTGGCCACGGGCGACCACGCGGAAACAGTCGAGGGAGACACGGCGGTGGTGGTACGGCTCTCGCCGTGTTTGCACCCGCGGAGACGAGCGCGACCTCGGGAGATGCTCCTGTTAGGTGCAGGCGCGACTGAAAGAACATTTCATGGTTCCCTGTGTTTTGTGTGTTAGATAACAATACCGTGGAGTTTCTCATGTGCGCTAAGTGTTGCAGGAAAGAGTTTTGGTGTTTGGGGGCCGGATTATCCACCCCCATCAAGGGCCGGATAATCTGGCCTGACCATCTTGGCCAGGGCAGGTCACGTGTGAGCTTCTGTCTGGGGGGTGGGTTTTCCCCTGGACAGTCCGGAGCTAGGGCGGATTTTTCCCCAGTCGGATAATCCGGCCTTCCTCTAGGGCCGGATAATCCGACCCCCAGGGAAAATGGCCAAGGGAGCATCGGCGCGAGCTTCTGTCTAGGGGCGGATTATCCCCCGGACAATCCGTTGCTGGGGCGGATTTTCCCCCAGCCGGATAATCCGTCCCTCCTCTAGGGCCTGATAATCCGGTCCCCAGGAGAAGATGCCAAGGACCGCCCGATGCGAGCTTCTGTCCGGGGGCGGATTTTTCCCCTGGATAATCCGAGTCTGGGGCAGATTGAGATTTGAGAAAAGAGGAAAGAGAGAAAAAGCACCATTTTCCGATGGTAAATAAGAAGATTGTTGAGATACTCATTGTCTATTTGCCTTGTCAATTTGATATGGGGATTCTTCTGTATCATTGGGCAAGGGGTACCCCGTTGGCGGTTCTCTATGATACGCACGTATTTACAATGACAAGAACTTACCGATAACTAAAGTTGAGTAGCATGAGGAGCGGCCCTCGTACTCAAGGGACATGGGATTTCCAGTTTATAGTCTGTCAAGCATATAACTCAGATTGGACCTCACTTTCACCTTAACCATATTAAAGATGCTTATGATAGGGGCAATGAGAGCTCAAAGCTAATGAGTACCATACTTTCAGCATTTGGAAGCCTTTCAAACTATTCAAAACCTTTTCATTTCCTTGTTGAGTCTCCACCTATTCTATGAGCACCTTCTTGAGAGCATAGTTGTCATTCTTAGTGTAATGTGCTTGTCTCAAAACTTGATTATTTGTGTTATGACTTTGATGCTTGTATCTTTGATATCTTTACTTCTAGTCTTCACCTGACCTTCAGAGGTGCCTTGGCATTCACAATAAAAAGGCAAGCGAGATACCACTGTATCATACCTTGTTATGAGCATTGTAATGTTGCTTACGTTTATGTTTCATGCTACTTATTATTTTTGAGTTGGAATCTCTTCATAGCTTGCAATACCTATTAAGTAAACTTAGTTGCATACTCCTTTTATGAATTGTCTAAGTAGTTGATCACATGCTGAGAATATATACATCATATGAAGCAAATGTGTTCGTGAAAGTTTCTTTTATCGCACTCAGTTTTCAACTGAATTGCTTGAGGACAAGCAATAAGCTAAGCTTGGGGGAGTTGATACGTCCAAAACATATCTACTTTCCTGAACACTTTTGCCATTGTTTCTCCTCTCAACTTGTGTGATTTGGATGCAACTAACACTTGACATTTGTTTTTCAGCAGAATTACCTTGGTGTCTAGTTTTTGTGCAAAAAATCAACTATCAGGAAAAATCCCAGAAAATATGCCAAAAATCCTATTTCACTAGAAGACTCCCGGAGCTAGAATACGAGACGGAGGGGGCTGGGCCCAGGCCACACCACACGGTCGCATAGGCTAGGCCACGCCAGGTGGTCTGCCGCCCAGCACACCATCGGTCTCCCTCTTTGCTTATAAGATGCCTTCTGACCTAAAAACTCAGGGGGGGGTCGACGTTTTTCAGAAGGAGTTCCGCTCTGCCGCCACCACCAGATTCCATGATTTGGAATCAGAAACTCCGTTCTAACACCCTGCCAGGACGGGGAATTGGAGGAGATCATCGCCATCATCATCACCATCGCTTCTCCATCGACCATCCATGTTTCCCCCATCTATGAGTGAGTAATCCCCTGCTGTAGGCTATGGGGATGGTAGGGATTGGATGAGATCATTCATGTAATGGCATCAGATTGTTAGGGCATGGTGCCTAGTATCTTCTATTAGTGCTTTTTGACTTTGTTGCGACTTGTTATGCTTAATGCTTGTCACTAGGGCCCGAGTGCCATGATTTCAGATCTGAACATGTTATTGATTCATTATGATAGTATTGTTTTTGGTCTTACCTGCAAGTTGTATACACATGTTGTTGTTCGGAACCAATGGCCCCGAAGTGACAGAAATCAGGATAACCGGAGAGAATGGCTTTGATGTGAGGATCACATGTGTTCATGGAGTGTTAATGCTTTGCTCCGGTGCTCTATTAAAAGGAGCACCTTAATTGCCTGTAGTTCCCTTGAGGCCCCAAGCAATTTGGCAGGACAAAAGATGTTGTGCAAGTTCCCATTGCGAGCATGTATGACTATATATGGAACACATGCCTAGGATTATCTAGTACTTGGATGCTTTATCTTATTTATCTGCAATTGCCCTATGTTCTGATTGCCATGTGAATTGTCTTGTCCATGCAACGCTCGTCCATCCATCCCTATGTCTACCATGCTCGAATCCTACTGTTTACTACTATTGTTACTACCATCTTTACTTTACTACTACTGTTACTTTACTATTCCTACTACAAAACTGTTGCTACTGATAAACTTCTATGAGCAAGATTGTTTCCAAGTGCAGCTGAATTGACAAATCCATTGTTAAGGCTTATAAATATTCTTTGGCTCCCCTTGTGTCGAATCAATAAATTGGGTTTCACTTCCCTCGAAAATACTGCGATACGCCCCCTATACTTGTGGGTCATCAGCGATCTTGCCAGTGCCCACCTCTGCCCTGGCCGCTTTGCGCGACCCGTAGTGGCACGCCGCGATGCAGGAGGAGTTCGACGCGCTGCGGTGCAACCGGACCTGGGAGCTGGTCCCTCGCCCCGCCCGCGCCAATTTCATCACTGGCACGTGGGTCTTCAAGCAGAAGATGGGTCCTGACGGCGCCTTGGAGCGCTATAAGGCGCGTTGGGTGGTTCGCGGCTTTCACCAACGGGCAGGCGTCAACTTCACTGATACGTTTGCCCCAGTCATCAAGTCAGGCACGATCCGCACCGTCCTTCACCTCGCCATCCCTCGTGCCTGGCTGGTGCACCAGATGTATGTCTCCAACGCCTTCCTCCATGGCCATCTCTCCGAGCAGGTGTACTATCAGCAGCCCATCAGTTTCGTCGATGCTGAGCATCCGTACCATGTGTGCCTGCTTTCTCGGTCCTTGTATGGATTGAAGCAGGCCCCACGTGCCTGGTACCAGCGCATCGCTG
The DNA here is from genome assembly GCA_023614405.1 of Avena insularis. Taxonomy (NCBI): domain Eukaryota; kingdom Viridiplantae; phylum Streptophyta; class Magnoliopsida; order Poales; family Poaceae; genus Avena; species Avena insularis. The sequence continues at coordinate 416,082,738 of CM042686.1, read as the reverse complement.
CGTTTCTGCATCAGCTTGGCTTCCGCTCCACGTGCTCTGACACGTCGCTGTTCGTCTATCGCCAAGGCACCGACACTGCCTACTTGATGCTATATGTCGACGACATCATCTTAACGGCATGCACTGCTGGCCTCCTTCGACAGCTCACCGACCGCCTTCATGCTGAGTTTGCGCTCAAGGACCTTGGCCCGCTACACTACTTCCTCAGCATCGAGGTCGTCCAGCGCGCGGATAGGTTCTTTCTTCATCAGCGGAAGTATACTCATGAGCTCCTCGAGCGCGCTGGGATGCTTAACTGCAACCCTGCGCCTACTCCTGTCGACACGAAGGCCCAGCTTTGGGCTAGCGATGGGTCACCGTTCCCCAACGCATCGTTCTATCGCTCCATCGTCGGTGCCCTGCAGTACTTGACATTGACACGTCCGGAGTTGCAGTATGCCGTCCAGCAGGTGTGCTTGCATATGCATGCTCCTCGGGACGCCCACTGGACAGCGGTGAAGCGGATACTTTGCTACATCTGCGGCACTATGGACCTCGGCCTCTCGCTGCACGCCTCGCCATCGACGAACATCGTCGCCTACTCGGATGCGGACTGGACTGGCTGCCCTGACACGCGGCGGTCTACCTCGGGCTATTGTGTCTACCTTGGCTTGTCGCTCGTCTCTTGGTCTTCCAAGCGACAACCCACCGTCTCTCGCTCTAGTGCCGAGGCCGAGTATCGGGCCGTGGCTAACGCTGTGGCCGAGTGCACATGGCTTCGTCAGCTTCTCTCCGAGCTCTCTTGTCCTGTTGACAAGGTCACGGTGGTGTTCTGTGACAATGTTTCGGCTGTCTACCTCTTTGCCAACCCCGTTCATCATCGCCGCACCGAGCACATCGAGCTGGACATCCACTTTGTTCGTGAGCAGGTTGCTCTCGGTCACGTTCGAGTTCTTCACGTACCGACTTCTCAGCAATTTGCGGACATCATGACCAAGGGTTTGCCGACTTCGACCTTCGACGAGTTTCGTTCCAGTCTATGTGTCGGTACCGACCCTTCGATTGGGGGGGTGTTGAGATATATATTGTACTATGTATAGGTCTCCTTGTACTCTTAGGATTGTACCTGTAATTGTCTATATATATATATATATATATGAGATAGCCGGCCCTATTGGAGTTGTGCATTCTCCACAAACCCTCTCTATATTGAGTTCTATGTTGACTTTATTTCTGACCTTAAGCCGATTGGTGTTCCTCAAACGCGGCATGAGGGGACACTGAGTGAAAAGGCATGCTAGGAAAGAAAGCAATAATATGTACAGATGGGCATTTTTCCACTCAAACACACTACATAGTTCTACAAAGTTCCACATTGGTGGCCTCGTATATCAATGAATACAAGAATATTGTACGCTCTCAATACCCGGGACAGTCTGAGGACTCGATTATACGTGCACACATGGCGAATTTCGGCGGTTAGTTGCAAACACATTCATGAATAACACATCTGTTGGAGATCAGCGGTACTTGTTGGACAGGACACCATCTTCGACTTTATTGACTTTCCAAGGGTACAAGATAAATGGGAATACATTTTAGATCGCCGAAGATAAAAAGAGCATCAACCAAAATAGTGGTGTCTGCATTGATGCAACAAACAACAATGGACAAAAGGACACATATTATGGTTACATAGAGGAGATACGGGAACTTGACTATGGACCTTCTTTTAAGGTCTCTTTATTTCGGTGCAAATGGGTCAAGCTGACAGGGTTCATGTAGACAAGCTGTACGGAATGACAAAAGTGGATCTCAACAATCTTGGGTACAGAGACGAACCATTCGTCCTAGCCAATGATGTGGCTCATATTTTCTATGTGAAGGACATGTCTACCAAACCCAAAAAAAGAAAAATAAGCAAATGAATACCTCATACGATGAGCCAAAGCGCCACATAGTTCTTTCAGGGAAAAGAAACATCGTGCGAGTGGAGGACAAGACAGATATGTCATAAGATTATAATAAGTTTGATGAAATTCTGCCCTTTATAGTGAACACTGACCCAAACACCATGTTAACTTATGAAGAAACTCCATGGTTACAGCCGACGCGATCATAAGCAAGGGACATAAGCGAAGAAGGTTCATGGCCTCTAAGGCATTTTAGGAAAGAAGTGACTATATTATTAAATGAGCCAATTTTGTCACGAATGTGTATCTCAACATGGAAATCAATGTCCCATTCCTTTTGGTACCACTTGGTTCTAAAGAAAATGTATTTTTCATTTTTTAGAGCAAAAATAGTGTTTTTTTGTGAAGGAAGTACAAAAAATTATTATTTCTAGTAGGGCCCACCACCCTGGGTGGGTTCTAGGGGACCTTTGGTGGACACTTGAGCAGCTGGTTGAATCTGAAACTCGCTTGAGTATCCATTTATGTCTGGTCAACTATCGGTCAAACCTTTGAAAACTAGGGAAATTTTAAACTACAGCTACATGATAACAACCTCATGATTCTTTGCAAAAATGATTTACCATTTAAAAACCATTTTATGCAATTTAGGAATAGTAGAAAACCCCCTAAATAAGAAATATTAATTAATTGAATTCTCATAAAGAATAAATTATATTTTATTAGATATATATTTCTTTTATGAACATTTTGATATTCTATATTATTATTCTGATTTGTAATTATTTCACTATGTATTTTGCAAGGTTGATCATAGTTTTAATATGCAATAAGGAGGGAACCACATTTTACACTGAAAAGTTCAAAAAACAATTCCAAAACCCCCTAACAACTGGGACTAAAGGTGGGCTTTGTGTGCGCCCTTTCGGCTGCGGCCAAAAGTCAAGGTGTGGACTCTTAATAAGATGGCCACACAATTGACCAACCACAAGAAAAGATTGTAAAAGAATTATATCCTGAAAGAAAAGACTCTAGAGTTCACTGGAGCGAATGAGAAGCTCAAAGATCACTAGGACGAATTTGTAGACTACAAGTCATCGGCCGAATCTGTGAAAAGGTCGAAAATAAATAAGAAAAATGTTGCTCTAAAGAAATATCACCATGTTATCGAGACAGGTGGCTACAAGGGTGCCAGACTTAAGTGAGATAAAGCCGACCTGATTAATAAAGGGATCGATCAAGAGACATCGGAGTGGGTCGTATAGGCAAAGTATTGGTTCTACGGGCATGAGGGAAAGTTGAACCCAGAAACAAGGAATTGTATTTTTTACAAAAGAACATCTTGCAAAACCTTACAAGGCCCTTAAAACTGCAATGAATGAGGTGCAAGAGGGGCAGTTCCATCTCGATAGAGAGAATGACGAGCTGACACACACCCTTGGGAATGATGAACAATCAGGACAAACACGAGGCACATCAGGCTCCCTTCCGTGGAAGTTTGGGTTTCCTGATGATAGGAAGAAATATCTCGATAGAAGTCGTCAAAGGAGAAATGAAAGGGAGGCAAACCGGATGCAGGAGATAGAAGAAACATTAAGGAGGTAGTAGGAGCAAATAAAGGTACTTAGCCAGGAAGCTATCGGCCCATCTCAGCGGCAGGACGATGATCTTGTATTCGATGCTACCGGCCTACCATCTTGGCGAAAAAGCAGGATGGCTTCCACGGAGCTCCTGGCTGATGATGATGATGATGATGATGCACTGATGATGGCTCCTCGCTACCATCTGGATGATACCACGGAGAGGGAAAATTGTGAGCTGCATGTGAAAGTTGTGAACATATTCATGAAGGTGGCGGTCGACTTGCCTTTCCTTCTGGACCTAGACCAACTTACCATTGCTATCCGGTTTCAGAAGGCTACGCTATTATTGGGGTGGATCAAGTTATGAAGGGATTTGAGCACCTGAAGCTTCACTTCCATGCAGGTGAAGGGGATCTGAATGAATTAGGAGAAGCTAGAAAAGGCACCGTTCTATGGCAAAAGGAAAATATCGTGCTTTCAAGTTAGACGCCAAGGCCACCGACTTCTCAGAGTAGCAATCTAGCTCAATCTCCGTTGCCTCAGCCGTCTTCGGCGCGTTTGTAGACTCTGCCGCCTCCACCTCCTTAGCAAACTCCACCACGTCAGCAGACTCCACTGCCTCAGCCCCGGTTGCAAAGTGGAAGAGCATTGCCACTCCGGCGGCTAGTGCTACAGCTACGAAGAAATCCTCAGTAGGTATAAGGAACAAAACCAAGGAGACTTCTGCCAAGTTACCTTACGACCTGAGTGATGAGGAACTCAAAAGGGTCATGGATGAAGATGTGAAACGCTAGCTTGCACCAAAACGGCCCCAACCAAAGTAGTATATAGCACCGAAAACAGTGAGATACTTTGTGAACATGCTTGAGCGACCAAGGCCAGAACATCTGCCATCATACCATGACCGCTCGGTTATCAAGTCACATAACGCACAGCGGTCGAGAACTAGTAGTGCAAGCGGGAAAATAATTTCTCAGCTCGGAGAACAGAAAAACCAATCGTGTCCCCCGCTCAACGTGTTTTCCTATGATGATCCGGAGGTTGCACAACTACTCACACAAACGGCTAAAGGTTGCTTAATACTTAGGCACAAAAGAGTTACCCAAGGCTGAATTAGCATACAGATACGAGTACGGGAAGCCTCTCGTCAGACCTGAGGAGGTCCCACATCTACAAACATAAATGCAAAAATTGCATGAGTGGTACATGCAAGCCTCAAAGGAAGGGAACATCATGTTCAAAGGGCAGTTAGAGATGAGCATTACTTCCTGGAAACGACGAGATACACATTGACTTTGTAGAATTATTCTAGTTATTCAATCAAGACGTCCTCGATAAATCTCTTGTTAGTTGCTATTGTTTGTAAGTGATTTATTTTTATAATTACTCTCCAGCTCAGCTCGTTCATTGCATGTATAATTATCCTTACTACATTCTTTTGTATGCTATTATGCAGAATACTCAATGCAAAAGAAGACAAATCTATGACCTTGGGTTCATTGACCCAAATACCATTCATGAAATTACCCTAAAAGAACACACCAAGGACACAGAGGATTACTTGCTAAGGTTTTTAAAGAAACAACAAATCAAAACGGAAATATTATTTCCTTACAGTTTCAAGTTAGTGTTACTGTCTTGTACACATTCGATTTCGTTTACTCGATGCTAAGTGTAATTGATGAGTTATGCGTGCACAGGTTCCATTTTATTATGCTAATCATTCAAGTTGACCAATGAATAGTACTTGTCATGGACTCGAAACGTAAAAATCCTGAGATATGGACGGATTTGATTGAAAAATGCTCCAGAGATAATTTCAATCATTATCGCACTATATTAACATTTTTCGTTCATTTCAAGATATCAAGTAATTAATAAGTCCTTTACTCATTTTCTTTGCCGGACAGGGTTTGGAAACAGTTCATCAAGACTGTTAAGGGTGAATGGAAACAGGAGCTATAACAGGAGCTGTAGTTTCGAGATCTCAGTGTAAGTAGTACTATAGTTAGATCCACGCCTCTCTTTGATTCTTGTTTCAAAACCATTATCATGCTTGATTATTATTTAGATTGAACTATATCCTTGTAAAGTATTTGAGGCAGGAAGACGGGAATAATTTATATGGATACTACATTTGCGAGTATATTCGCCAGACGACATGCGAGCAGGGCAGAATTTCACAATAACTTGCAGTACGTAAACAATATTTACAATCTTGTTTTATTACCATCTATTGTGTTGAGTTTCATTCATATATATTGATCCCTTCTTTAAATTGGATTGAACGGATGCGGGACGGTCTCCTATAAAAGGACCACGTACAAGTAATTGAAGAGAAATTGGCGAGATTCTTAGTTAAGGATGTCATACTTCTAATAGGAGAATACCATCGGAAATTTATATTTAGACAATAGGGATCGTAAGAGAAATTATATTGTAAGCACATAAACGTGTACTGTATGTAACATGTTTGACCAAGCACGAAGAAAGGGGTCACTTCGATCTCTATATTCATCACAATATATATCATCTCTCGACATGTCATTTACGCCAAACCTCTCCCACCTCTACCGATCCTCCTGCCGCGGCAGAAATCGTCCCAAAACTCTGTCGCGGCAGAACCTGCTGTCGCACTGCCATCTTCTATCTTGGCAGCCGAATCCTCCAAAAAATGCTGCCACGGCATAGCTCCTTTAGTCCAGTTGGGATTAAAGGTCCTCCATCCCCCACTCTCCACCGCGGCTACGTGGAGTGGCTTTAGTCCCACTTCGCCACACAACCAGGACCAAATGGGGGCCTTTAGTCCTAATTGTGCAGTCCCGGTTGCGCTACCGGGATTAAGGCAGTTATGAACCGCTGTTTCCCACTAGTGAATGATTGTGTTCTAAAATTGAAGTTCTATAGGTATAGGCTTTCTTCGCCGGATCAATTTTGGGTTTGATTTCTCATGGTTGTCGGATTATCCTCGTAATATTTATCCCGTCTGCTACGTCCTTGATAATGGCGACTCGTATTTTCGACTCTCTAGTAATATCTACCAGGCTATTCGGTCTTTTCGCTGAAAAACTGGTGTTGGTAATCTTGTCGATTTTGGTTGATTACTCTAATAGCTACGTGCAGACACGTAGACTTGGCACTGCGGTTCAAACTACAGGAGAACTCTCGTTGGTATTTACAGATTTGTGGGTTGACATCTATGTCATGTTTACTCGGCTACCTTCAGAAAAATACAAAAATGTGTCATCGAAAAAGAAGAGTTTGAATATTTTGAATATTTGCTCATTTGGCTTTATTTTGTAATTATTGGATCCAGCTTAGGTATATGTACCATGTCGCTCTTATAATATATCATGGTATTGGTTGTATTGGTTGTAAAAAATACTTCAGTTGGCCCGCGTGGCGTACGTGTTAGCATGTCCTCACTCTAGTCTATGTACGTGGAGACCCGACCACGGTCAGCGTTATCGTGGCCAGACTACCAAACACGTCTCTGCGTACCTCCCAAATTGTATCTTGTTTCAGACTTTCAGCAGACTGCAGGATCGTGTGCTATACCGATAGGGCGGATGGTGTGTTATGCTCTGCTTCGTGTCGGCGTCAGTGATGAAATCACACCAGCGGCATGCACAAAGCAGCGCTACATAGCCCAGACCTTCCTCTCATTTCCTTTCCGCGTTCAACGGCTTCACACGCACCTTGCCGTTACTGTCGTAGCATCACCCATCGCTCGTGCCGATGGTGAGCAGCTACTCCAATTTTAGGCTGCGCGGAAAACGGGCCGTTAACAGGCTATACTAAATAAAAGGTCCCCGTTGTGTAGACTCGTCAGCCTACTTTTATAACCAACGTTAATTGATCTTTCACAACTTGGGCAGCTGCTTTTGAAGCAAAACACATGTCCATGTTATGTTGGTGCTAAGCTGATTTTCAGACTGTAAAGCGTCATCATCCATACTAAAACATGTGTGTTTTACCTCAAGACTTTAAGCAGATTCACCGTGCAATGGGTTCAACTCACTCCCACGAGTCAGAGTTTTCATAAATGTATTAACCTGTACAGTTCTTCAGCTTTCTGCAAGACTTAAGATAGCTCTAACGGGCTGCCTTATATCGAATACAAAGAAGTGTTCGATTTGGTCAGTTCGGGTGCCTGGTGGACAGGCTAGCGGCTTCAGCTGATCCATTTGGGCTACTGCACCATACCAAACGGTGCCCTATGGTGCAAAAAGAAAAGAGGCTAACTTTTTTTGCCAGGAAAAAGAGGCTAATTTTGACTGCAAAATAATTAAACATAGACATCAAACAAAACATAGTTTAATAAAAAATGAAAAGAAAACATAGTAAACCGTAGTCTATTAGGGTTAGTCGCCCGTGGTCTAGTCATCCTCCTCCTTGACCTTTTTTGTGTCGGTAGACTAGTCATCGTCGTCCTCGACCTTGATGACGGTGGATGGTCACATAGGCAACATGGCCAAGCAGTCCGGCGGTGCAAATGTAGGCGTAGGGGCAGTGACCACGTAGCCGCAACCACATGGTAGCTCTCCATGGTGACGCCGCAACCACATGGTAGCTCCCCACGGTGACCACTAGGGAGCTGCCGCCATTAAGGACGACTTGTGGAGCGCCAGTGCTGCTAGATCGGACTCAGGCCTAGATCTCGGTGTCATTCTCATGCTTCGTCTTCGGCGCGGACACCGCCGCATCGTCCTCAAACTCCTGCTTGATGGACGCCGCCACCGATCCCGGTAGGTGGACCGGTTTTGCATGTTGTCGACCGACGTGTCCTCCTTCTCCTTCTCAGCATTATCCGGCCCGACGGCAGGGCCACGAAATAGGACCCACCGCAGAGGTTGTTCTCTTCGTCAAACCAGTCGTTCCACAATGAGGAGTTGTCGTCCTAGGTTGGGTCGTGCTACAAATCCAACAGGAGAATGTTCGACGCTAGAGTATCTGTCGCGTCCCGCCTCTTGGGAGGCACGAATGTGCGGCACCGGGATGTTGTTTGGGTTGAGGTGCCAACCCATCGAGAGGTGGAAGTCGGGCCACAACACCTTGGAAAGCACTCAAAACATGCGGGCAACCTCCATCGACATGTTGGCACGCTCCCGTGTACCACGACACCAGTCAGAGGATGATCCGGCCTCGGTTGCCTCCACCCGCCCTTCGTCATCGCGGGCGACAAGGAGTGATGGCTAGGTTGCTAGGGTTTGGTGGCAGTGGGGAAGTGTGGGAGTGAGCATCAGTGGGGTTGGGGATGACGGTTCTCCATTAAAAAGGACCCGACGTAGGAGGCGAGTGGTGGTGTGTCGTTGACGCGTGGGCCTAGGGCGGACGTGATAGGCCACGTTGACGGTCCGCTTTCGGTGTGCGTCAGTGCATTTCCAAGGCATATTTGGGCTGGAAATGCAAGCATGGCAGACACGTCCTGGCCCGTTGGACCCTGCCTTATTTCCGCTTGTACATAAACAAATTAATGCGGTCCGTTTGGGTAGCCCATTTGAATTGCCCTTGGATCAATCAGAAGCATCTATGGGAGATGGAACCATGTTCCGTGTTCAGGAATATATGCAATTCCAAGCATGTTCCGTGGTATTGGACGGGGGAGTCACTACAGTATTACTGTCAAAACCAAACTGCTGGTGTTGTTCATAGGGAGGAGGAGAAGTGGCTGCCACCGTCGGGTTCTACCATTAAGATAAATTTTGATGGTTGTTTCCATGCTATGGATGGGATTTGGTTAACCATTTACTTTCTGGACTCGAACCTATTTAACCATTTCAAGTGTTAGGGAAAAATGGATTAACCATTAGGTTATTAGGTTAAAAATGGTTAACCGTCGGTTATTAAGGTTCGAACCATTTGTGATATTGATAGCAACAGCTAGTTTGGTGCAAATAAAAAATAGCCATGACCTTTACCAAATAATCAATAATTCACAAGTCTATGCATAATTTTACAATCATCTGACACAAAATATGCATGAATCAACAATACAGTTCTCCAAAAAGTCAGATTTTTGGCTTGTTGCCATTACAGTACTACAAAGTACTGGCTTGTTGCCATTATTACAGTACTAAAATTAGTTGAATACAGACTATCTTGTTGCCATTACATTACTGAAAATAATATTCATGGAGTATTTCCATTACGGTTCAACTTGTCACAATTGCTTGCCGGACCTTGTCAACTATTATCTGCATCACACAAGGGAAATGACAATAAGAAATCAAACTATATAATAATAATGTTCCTTACATAGATTAGCACATAAACTAGGCATTAAAATTTTGACATCAACTTGGGTTCCACATGTAGGTGGAGATACATAAACATAATAAGAATGATTAATATTGTTCTACTATGAGTTAGTTTAGACAGGAAAACTAAATAATCACACTCCAGGAGCTCATGTACATGGAGAGAATGTTTGGATGCAAAAATTCTAATGTCATGGACTCCGGGAATAATAAATGCAGAGAATGCTTAGTTGGAAACATGTTAGGATGCAAGAATTCTAAAGTCAACCATTACCTGGTGAAATTGAGAGTCCTTCATCGCCAAGTATGTCATACACAGAGGCTGTGCTAAGACGAGTTGTACCTACATAGAACAAGAATGGCATAGCACATGTTACACTTGCGAACTTGAGACATTCTACTATTCAAATAGAAAGACAAAGCATGTATACAAGAAGAGTTCTCACTTGATATACGAAACCAATCCTGTAGACAAATTAGAGCTTCAGCTGTATCAGGGGTCAACCGGCTTCTGAAATCAGATATAACTCTACGCCATGTACTGAAGGCAGACTCTGATGCAACAGTAGATGCAGGAACAGCTAAGGCGTCTCTAGCCATGCTAGCGAGTATGGGATACTCACCTGAATTGGCTTTCCACCAATCTAGGATATCAAAGTTATCCGTTCGAGCAATTGGAGGCTTTAACCAATAAGCATCAAGCTCAGAGGATCCCACACTTGTTGAGCTCATCTCGGTGCTAAGATGGTGGTCCCAATCGGCATGGGTCATTACTTTCCATGTCCATATCATCGACTCCTTGTTGTGTTTGTGCAGTTTCTGCAAGGTTCGACTTAGCATACTCCTCGAATAGCTTTTTGAATATCTCCTTCACTCTGGTTAGCTTAGTTGCAGCACTATTACCAAACACCTGAGGATACCGAAACTTGAGATATGTGAACTTGAACCTCGGATCTAGAATGACGGGTATTGAAAGTGCAAGCCAAGACAACTTCCAATACTTTTCTAGTTTTTTTTGCATGGGAACGATCATTGCAGGAAATGGGGAGTTCTCTCGAGATGCCTCCTTGTCCAATGCTTCCTTAGCTTTCCACATTTGCTGAAAATAGAGATTTGCTGTGGGATATTTTGAGCCAGATATCACCTTAGTGGCTTCAAAAAACACTCCAAGCAACTTGCAAAGCCTTTGCCTCTTCCCATTCGATCACGAGAAGGTGCATACGAATATTGAGGATCTTGCCTTTCTAATGCATCAAATGCTCTTCTATACCTCAATGCTACTGTTATCATAGTGAAGGTTGAGTTCCATCTTGTGGGAACATCAAGACAAGGGCTCCTTTCACAAGTAATACCCTTTTGTGTAACTATTTCTGCAAATTTTTCTTTCCGAGTTGCGGTGACTCTTATGAACTTCACGGACTTGCGAATATTTGTCAAGATCGGATCCAAATACTCAATCCCTGCTTGGCACACCAAGTTGAGTATGTGGGCTGCACACTTTTGATGGAGTAATATACCTTCACCAAGTAACTTATTCTTGGAAACCAAATATTCCCTCAACATTTGGACCATTCTGCCATTGTTAGAAGCATTATCCAACGTTATTGCAAATATCTTATCCTCTAGGTTCAATTCACGGATGCATTTTAGAACCATATTGAACATGGATACTCTGTGGCGTTTCCAAGGCATTGAATTTGATTATTCTCTTCTCCAACTTCCAGCAGTCATTAATGAAGTGGGCTGTAATTACCATGTACCCAATAGTCTGGTTTGAAGTCCACAAGTCCATTCTCAATGATACCCTTGACTTGGAAGCACCAAATAGCTCCTTCAAAGATTTTTTCTGCTCATCAAATGCTTTCAAGATATCATTCTTCAAAGCTTTTCTTGTTATCATGTGGAAGGATGGATTCAAACTAGAGACAAACTTTCGAAACCCATCATACTCAACAATGGATAAAGGAAACTCATGGAGGACAACCATCCTGACCAGCATTTTTCTTGCAACATCAGGGTCCCACTTCCATAACCGGCTGACTCCATTGGGTGTCATGAGGGTGGCATTCATCTGATCCAAAGCTCCAACCACTGTTGCCCTCGCTTTGCATCTTTTCAAGTGATTGCGCAACCCGCTTGTTCCGTTGCCTCGCTTGGCACTAATTACCGCACCACAATGCTTGCACTCTCCATTGGTAACTTCCCCATCAACATGTATTGGCTCAAATTCTCGCCAAGACTTGGATCTGAACTTTCTTCCTTGAGCAACTCCATTCGACCCTTCACCGATATCCTCGTCATCAAAATCTTCTTCAAGCTCATAATCGTCATCTTCATCATCCTCATCTTCCTCGAATGTAATCTCTTGTTCATGATCCTCGCAATCTTCTCCCATTCTCATATCTGAAATGCCATCTTGAGAACATCTTCTCCCCATGTATCTTGACACTAACGTTGCACCTTCATCCATTTTCTGCCAATAATAACAGCCATTTAGCTTCCAGGCCAAGAGTTACAACAATACTAAAACTAGAATGCAGAACCAGGACACACCATGTATGTCAGGTTGCCTACTTGGAGCATGTAATCACTAGTAGTAATATTCGTGTGTTAGCAATCAAAGTGCGTGTGCGTGTGTTATGCAAGTTTCAGAGAGCAGAAACGACCATCTTGCACCCATAGCATTTGGCTTTCCTTCACCGAGAGTGCAAGTACTACTTCTACGACACCTAAGTCGTTACATTAATCGACAAAGAAACGCCACGATGCAAGTTCAGAGTAAAAGAAAAAAGGGTATGCGCCTAGTTCAGAGTAAAAGAAATGTCAGCTTATTTCCTAGTGCAGAGTTTAATTAACACCCGATGACGACTACCGCCGCTGCCGTACGTCGTCAAGCGCCTGCGCCTACTCTCATGCACCTCCGTCGTCAAGGACCTGCGCCTACTTATTTCTTTTTTCTCAGGTAAAAGAAAAAAGGGGAAGAAAAAGAGGCCCTTTACCCGAGTTGGTCGCCGGCGGGGATAGCGCCTGTAGCTTCACAGGAGAAGGCCGCCGCCACCGGTGGGTCCAAGGTCTGGTACTGACGGAGATGAGGGAGTCCAGCACCGCCACGCGCTGCCTGCCGGTGAAGTTGTTGGTGCGGAGGGCGCTAGCCGAGGGGCGGGCAGAGGTGCGGGAGGGAGGACCGTCGGAGGGATGGGCGGGCGGGCAGAGGTGTGGGAGGGAGGACCATCGGAGGGATGGGCGGGCGGTCAGCACCAGTGGAGGCGTGCGGCGGCGCAGGCAGAAGCGGCGCTCGGGTGGGGACTCAGCAGACGCAGATCTCGTGGCTGTACGTGCGGGATAACCGGATAACCTTTGGCACAAAGGGATCGAACCATTTGTACCTATTTGTTTTTCAGGTTAACCATATAGCCCATTGTGCTTTTTTTTAGGTTAGGTTAACCTAACCAATGGGAAAAGGTTAACCAATTCCCAATTTTATTCCATGCCGACACAAAGAAAGGAGGTTGGGGCTTCGTTGCACGAGACGAGAATGGTGCTGTCATTGGCGCAGGGGCTGGCCGGCTTGATCGTGTGGCGAGTCCCTTGCAGGCGGAAGTGAAAGCCATGTATGGGGCGTTGCATGCAGCATCGGCATGGGGCATGGACCAGGTCCAGTTGGAGACGGACGCGCTCAATCTGGTGCATGGCCTTACCAGCTCGGACTTTGATTTGGCGCCGGAAGGTGTCCTTATTAGAGACACTAGACTGTTTATCCGGTTAAATTTTTCACAAGCAGTTGTTTAATTTGCCCCAAGGGGATGTAATAAAGTTGCTCATACTCTTGCTGAGGTAGGCCATGCACAGGAAAAACTTTGTGTGTTCTTACCAGATCGTGTTAAGGTTTTGGTGGCCAGTGAGTCCACTAAGCCATTTTAATGGAATATATTTGTTCCAGGTCAAAAAAAAAAAAGCATGTTCCGCCTTCAGGATTATATGCAATTCCAAGGTAAAACATACTAAGAGTATCTCCACTAGTTGGAGGCCTCGAGGTCAAAATCTAACGAAATTTTTTGCCGAATGGATGAAATTTTTTGTCTGGGATGTAAAACTTCTCAGTCACAACCACATGTGACGCCGGCAATCATATTTAAATTCGTGGAATTTAAATCAAAATTAAGCGAAATACAAGTAAATTTGGACGAAATTCATACTAATTCAGCAATTTACAGCTTATAGGCGAAAGCTGTTCAGTACATAGGCTATTTAGGATGAAATTTAAACTAAAAACAGGCTAAAATAAACTAATTAGAACGATGCCGGCATCGGAAGCGACCTAATTCATGCTGAGGCGACGGTAGAACTGGGCGTCGTAGTTGCTAGGAGGGTGGTGGCTGCTTCCCTGGCCCGTGTCGCCGACGTGACGAGGACTGCTGCTCGGACCCTCGTTGGAGTCGGTCTTGTCCAGGACCACGATGTTGCCGCGGCGGCGAGCTCGGCGGTTGGTTGCGGAGGAGAGCCCACTAGCGTTTGGCCTCCTCCCACTCGTACTCCGCCTTGGACCAGGCGAGAGCGTCAGCGAGCCGCATCGGCGGCACGTCGTTGAGGGAGGCTGCCATGGCCATATTGAGGACGTAGCTATTTTGCTCGTCCTCCGACGTGACCACTAGCTCCTTCTTCAGCCGGACAGGGCGGAGGTGGTCGGAAGGCGGGGCGATGTGCGGGGCTCGCCGATGAACACTAGTAGAAAATGGGCCTTTGGTTCGGGCCATTAGTCCCGGCCGTGGCTGGGGCCGGGACTAATGGTCCGAACCAGACGGCCCGAGGAGGCCGAGGCACTATGTCCCGGTCCATAAGAAGCCATTAGTCCCGGTTTGAGATACAAACCGGGACAAATAGGTCTGGGCCGGCGCGCAGAACCTTTAGTCCCGGTTTGTATCTCAAACCGGGACTAATGGCCTGGCCCTATATATATGCACCCAGCCCTCCACTCTCTCCTGTTTTTTTCCTATGTGAGAGGTGGGTATAACTTTGTGCTAATTTTTTTTCTTCATATGCACTAGAGGTGTTCGGTGAAATGCCTATTAGAGCGATGCCACTTGAGTTCACACAAGACAAAATATGATATGAGCTGCCAGAGCGACACTTAAGGTTTCTCCTCTTTGTTTTGAAGTGTCATAAAAGGTTAGCAACTATTTTCTCGTTTTGACTGCGTGGTACTAATTTAAGCATCGTGATTGCGTTTGATATATATGCATGGTTGTATGATGCAGATGAGCCACCCATGGATGTACGGTGACCGGCCTCGGCGCTTAGAGAAGGCGTGCGTTCTTTTCGCCTTGTGGCAGGCGAACAAGTGGCGGATGGTTTTATGTGTTGTCCATGTGTTGAATGTCGGAATGAGCAGGCTCACACTTCCTCAAGAGTCATTGAGCCACCGCTTGGTCCGGTTTCATGTCGGCTATAATGTTTGGACCAAGAACGGAGAAAGAGGGGTTATGATGGAAGACGGTGATGAAGAAGAGAACGATGATGACAACTACCAATCTATGTTTCCTGAATACGATGATACCGCAGTTGAAGATAATGAAAAAGAAGGGGGTGAAGAACGGGAACCAGATGAGCCCGTTGATGATTTTGGTCGGGTCATTAGTGATGCAAGGCGAGCTGCGACCTGAGAAAAGGAGAGGTTGCAGTTGAGCAGATGTTACGGGACCACAACACATTGATGTATCCAACTTGTGAAGATGGCGGAAGAAGCTGGGTAGCACACTGGAATTGTTGAAGTGGAAGGCGAGAGACGGTATGGTGACTCGGGATTTGAAAAGTTGCTGGTAATAATGAAGAAGCTGCTTCAAGAAATAACCAATTGCCCTCCAATACGTCGAAGCAAAGAAACTTGTGCGCCCTCTAGGATTAGGCGTGCGGAAGATACATGCATGCCCTAATGACGCATCCTCTACCGTGGTGAAATGCGAGAATATGGATAAATGCCGGTATGCCTTGCATTGCGGTATAAGATCGAAAAAGATGACCTGGTGATGTTGAGGCGAGCATCCGGGAAGAGGGTTCTGCCAAGGTGATGTGGTATGCTCCTATAATACCAGGTTGAAAGCGTTTGTTGAAATAAAGAGCATGCCAAGTTGTTGCGATGGCACATGGAAGACCGTAAGAAAGGCGGGATGTTGAGGCACCCTGGATGGTCGGCGTGGAGAAAAATCGAGAGACTTCCGGACTTTCTTTGGTGGCAAGGAACTTATGGTTTAGTCTAAGTAACGATGGCATGAATTCTTTTGGGGAGCAGAACTGCGATCCAAGACTGGCCGTGACTCTATGTATCTACAACCTTCCTCCTTGGTTGTGCATGAAGCGGAAGTTCATTATGATGCGGTGCTCATCAAGGCCCGAAGCAACCCGGCAACGACATTGATGTGTACCTAAGGCCATTAGTTGATGAACTTCTACAGTTATGGGCCAAACCAGGTGTGCGTGTGGGATGAGCACAAACAGCAGGAATTTGACCTACAAGCGTTGTTGTTCATAACCATCAATGATTGGCCTGCTCTTAGTAACATTTCGGACAGATGAACAAATGATACAATGCATGCACACCTTTGTTTAGATGAGACTGAAAGTATATATCTGGATAAATGTAGAAAGAATGTGTGCAGTATAATAATCGTTTTCTTACTTGATCATCCCTTAAAGAAGAAAGACAAGCATTCCAATGACAAGGCGAAACCGGACGAAGCTTGTCCCCGTAGTGGTGCTGATGTATTTGGTATGGTCAAGGATTTGGATGTAATCTTTGGAAAGGGTCCTGGAGGACAACCTGTTCCGAAAGACCCCATTACCGGACACGCACCCATGTGGAAGAAGAAATCTATATTTTGGGAGCTACCCTATTGGAAAGTGCATGAGGTCCGCTCTGCAATCGACGTGATGCACCTGACGAAGAATCTTTGCGTGAATATTCTAGGCTTCCTGGGCTTGTATGGGAAGTCAAAAGATACCCGATAGCAGGAGGACCAGCAACATCATAAAGGACGAGACGGCAAGCATCCAGGGAAGTTTCAAGGGCTTGCTAGCTACGCTCTTACCAAAGAAGAGAAGGAAATCTTTTTTGAAGTCCTTTTCAGTAGCAAGGTCCCGTCTGGCTTCTCGTCGAATATAAAGGGAATAGTAAATATGAAAGAGAAAAAATTTCAAAACCTAAAGTCTCATGACTGCCATGTGCTTATGACGCAATTGCTTCCGGTTGCATTGAGGGGAATTCTACCAGAAAATGTTCGACTAGCCATTGTGAAGGTATGTGCATTCCTCAATGCAATTTCTCAGAAGGTAATCGATCGAGAAAGTCTATCAGGGTTACAGATTGATGTGGTCCAATATCTGGTTAGCTTCGAGTTGTTGTTCCCGCCATCCTTCTTCAATATTATGACACACCTCCTAGTTCACCTAGTCGAAGAGATTAGAATTCTCGGTCCTATGTTTCTACACAATATGTTCCCCTTTGAGAGGTTCATGGGAGTCTTAAAGAAATATGTTCATAACCTTGCTAGGCCAGAAGGAAGCATCTCCAAGGGCTATGGAATAGAGGAGGTCATTGAGTTTTGTGTTGACTTTCTTCCTGACCTTAAGCCAATTGGTGTTCCTGAATCTTAGTATAAGGGGAGGATGACTGGAAAAGGCACACTAGGAAGGAAATCAATGGTATGTAGGGATGGGCATTCTTTCACTCAAGCACACTACACAGTTCTACACAATTCCACCGTGGTGGCTCCGTATATCGAGAAACACAAGAATATTCTACGCTCCGAAAACCCAGGGAAGCCTGAAACCTTGATTAAAGGGGAACACGAGAAGAATTTTGGCAATTGGTTGCAGACACATCTCATGAATAACACCACTGTTGGAGATGAGTTGTACTCGTTGGCTAGGTTACCATCTTCGACTATATGTACTTTCCAATGGTACGAGATAAATGGGAATACATTTTACACGATCGCCCAAGATAAAAAGAGCACCAACCAAAACAGTGGTGTCCGCTTTGATGCAACAGATGACAATGGGCAGATTGACACATATTATGGGTACATAGAGGATATATGGGAACTTGACTTTGGACCTACTTTTAAGGTCCCTTTGTTTCGGTGCAAATGGGTCAAGCTGACAGGAGGCGGGGTACATGTAGACGAAAAGTACGACATGACAATAGTGGATCTCAACAATCTTGCGTACATGGATGGACCATTCGTCCTAGCCAACGATGTAGCTCAGGTTTTCTATGTGAAGAACATGTCTACCAAACCGAGAAAAAGGAAAGATAAGCAAAAGAGTACAGAATACGATGAGCCAAAGCGCCACATAGTTCTTTCAGGGAAAAGAAACATCGTGGGAGTGGATGACAAGACAGACATGTCAGAAGATTACAATAAGTTTCATCAAATTCCGCCCTTCAAAGTGAAAACTGACCCAAGCATCCTGTTAAATGATGAAGATTCTCCATGGCTACGGTGCAGAAGAAAACCACAACACTAGATGTTGGTGATGTGTAATAATGTATTAACCCTTTTATTTGACACATAAATCTATGTAATTAAACCTTTTATTTGAGACATAAATCTATGTAATGTATTAAACCTTTTATTTGAGACATAAAGGTCCCGTTTCATGTAATACATCTTGCTCAATCAAACTAGACGTTCTGAGCTGTGGTAGGTGATCACACAAAGAGAAGGAACCATCACAAGAGAAGGAACCCACAAACACTAAGGATACATAGAACAACTGAAAATTAAGAAAAATGCCTAATGGTTGGGATTCCTCCGCAGCTCTGGCGTGAAGACAGAGGTGGAAACCGGTGGAAAGCGCGGGAACGCAGTGGCGCGGGAAACTTTCATCCCGGGTGGGGGCTCAAACCGGGACAAAAGATGGGGGGCCTTATCTGGGGGAGGCTTATCTGGGAGGGCCTTATCTGGGGGTGGCTAACCTTTAGTACCGGCTGGTGGGTGCAACCGGGACTAAAGGTGATTTTTGTGTCATCTAACAAAACTGTCGGTGGGATAAGGACGTGTGGGTAACCTTTAGTACCGGGTGGGGGCTCAAACCGGGACTAAAGCTGTCGGTAGGATAAGGACGCGTGGGTGGGCCTTTGCTTTCGATGAGATAAAGCATGTAGCGCACGACGCCCTGTCGGAGGAAGAAGACAAAGTAGAAGCGGCGCCGTGCCTATAAAAGGAGCGTCGATACGCCATGGCAAGCAACTCACCAAGCCAACATGGATAGAGAGTTTCATCCCCATGGATGGAGGAAAGGGTTGGGAAATCTCCCGTGGCGGAACTTCTCGAAGATGCCCTTGGTGCACACGCCCTATGGCATCTTCGGAAGTTCCGCCTCAGAAAATATATTCCTGCTAGCCCGTGAAAGACTCCATCTCTGCCTCCCTGGGGTTAGAGGTATGGTGGAAGCCATGGGATAGAGTGGAGAGAGGCGGCAGATATGAATCTGGATGTGCTATGGCAACGACCAAGCCAACATGGATGAAGAGTTTCATCCCCATGGATGGAGGAAAGGGTTGGGAAAATCTCCCGTGGCGGAACTTCTCGAAGATGCCCTTGGTGCACACGCCCTATGGCACCTCCGCCTCCCTGGGTTGGAGGTATGGTGGAAGCCATGGGATAGAGTGGAGAGATGCGGCAGATATGAGTCTAAACCCTAAACCCTAAGTTAGAGGAGGGAACCCTAAAACCTAAACTAAAAACCCTAAACTCTAAACCCTAAACTAAAAACCCTAAACCCTAAACCCTAAACCAAAAACCCTAAACCCTAAACCCTAAACCAAAAACCCTAAACCCTAAACCCTAAAGGGGCTACGATCCGGAAGAGAACGGGCGGAAAAAAATAAGGCGGGGTAGACGATCCGGTCTAGGGTTTCGCCGGAGGAAGACCACCGGAGCGTCGGAATTACATGAAAATGGCAAAATGGTTAATAGTTTGACTAGTTAGAATAATTATTTTATAAAACGGAAAATTGATTTGAATCACTTATTTAAAAATATGCAAAATATAATATTTAATGCATTTTTAAATTGAAAATGGCAAAATGGTAATTAGTTTCACTAGTTAGAATAATTATTTTATAAAACAGAAAATAGATTTGGATTAGTTATTCAAATTCAAGAACTTTTCATATTGAAATTTTTCTCAAATTCATAAGTATGTAAAAACTGTAAAATTCAAATGTTTAAATAATATGCTAATTGAATTTTTTTTTTTAAGCAGTAGCGCACTGTGGTGAATTTTTTGAAAAAGGGACTTTTAGTTCCGGTGCGTGCTACACACCGGGACTAAAGGTGTGGCGTTGGCGCGCGCCTATTGGGCTGGGCCAAAAACCCTTTAGTCCCGGTGGATGACACACACCGGGACTAAAGGGGGGACCTTTAGTCCCGGTCCGTATAACGCATCGAGACTAAATGGTCTTTAGTCCCGGTTCATTATACGGACCGGGACTAAAGGCCTTCTCCTTATTACGCGCGCCCCTTCACTCCCCCACCATCTCCACTACTCACTGCAGGGGAAAATCACTTGAGCTAGGCAAGCAGCAGTCAGTCCGTCTGCCGCCATGTAGCCTCACTCACGAACGCCCAAACCGCACCACCCTCTCCGGCCGCCGTCATCCCGTCGGCCAGGTAATACCGAATAGCGATAGATTGGTAGCATATACAGACGCAGCAAGGGCGGGCGGCGCCGCTGGGACCGTGGTGGCAGGTGGAGGCAGCAGCAGCCGCTGCAGTGGTGAGGGTGAGGCTGGTGGTATGCAAGGGATAGATGGTGTGGTGGGTGGCAGTATGATGACGCCAATGTGACTCCTCTTTTTTAGAATTGTAATATTATTTTTGTAGTGTAATATATTAGTAGTTTGATATATAGTAGTATATATTAGTGTAGTATGTTAATTAGTGTAGTATATTTTTTTATTTTTTAGTAGTATATAGTAGTGTAATATAAAGTGTATTTTTTTAATATATAGTAGTATATATTAGTGTAGTATGTTAATTAGTGTATATAGTAGTGTAATATAAAGTGTATTTTTTATTTTTTAAGTAGTATATATTAGTGTAGTATGTTAATTAGTGTAGTATATTTTTTTTAGTAGTATATAGTAGTGTAATATAAAGTGTATTTTTTATTTTTTTAGTACTACATATTAGTGTAGTATGTTAATTAGTGTAGTATATTTTTTTATTTTTTAGTAGTATATAGTAGTGTAATATAAAGTGTATTTTTTATTTTTTTAGTCGTATATATTAGTGTAGTATGTTAATTAGTTTATTATATAATATGTTAGTGTAGTATATAGTATGGTGGTGCTCGCGGGCCCCCACACTTAGGGTTAGGGTGGTAGTTCTCGTGGGCCCCACACTTAGGGTTAGGTGGTAGTGCTCGCGGGCCCCACACTTAGGGTTAGGGTGGTAGTGCTCGCGGGGCCCCGCACTTAGGGTTAGGGTGGTAGTATTTTATGCATCACTAGACTTAGGGTTAGGGATAGGGCATCACTAGAATTTTGCTATTGTTTAGTATTATTGTAGCAAATTGCGTGTTCATATTATTGTTTAGTGTTATTTTATGCAGCAATATTGAATGAAAAATGTTATTCTGTGCATTTTGTAAAAAACTATGGATCCAATCCAGAGAGACCTAGCACAGGAAGAAATTCTCGAGGATATGATCAATGACACCCCCCATATTGATCCACCCGAATCTCCGCCGATTTATCTGAACCCCTCCGGTGAGGGAGAGGAGGTCGACCGAAATGATCAAGGAGAAGCCGACGGCTCCGGTGGTGGAGAAGCCGGCGGCGAGGTATATATATGAAGTCTGGTGATCAGTAGATGCATTAACTGAGTTGTATATATATATAAATTGATGAATGTTTCTTCTCTTAGGCCTCCACATTGAGCAAAAAATATTCCAAACGAGGCCCGGCCAAAAAGTTGGACGCATCTACGCATTATACAATTACGCGGGTATCACCACGGGGTGAACCGGTGGAACCCGAAAAGGCTAAAACTGTATTTAAACAACAATGCGGAGTTATGGTTAGGGATCGCATCCCGATCACCGTTCGAGAGTGGAATAAGACCAAAGGGGCGAAAGAGGGTGAGTATGTCTCCGACAGGTGCAAAGAGGGTCTTTGGAATGACCTCATGACACATTTCACCCTGCCAGAATGTGAGGATGATGCCGACACAGCTGTATTGAGGAAGAAAGTCAAGCAGTGGACTCTTACGAAGATGGCCGAACTATTCAAGAACTGGAAGAAAGCATTATGGCAAAAGTATTAGAAGACGAAGAAGGCTCCTAAAATTGAATGCTATCTAACGAAGCAGCAGGCTAACTGGGATGCATTTGTGAAGTACAAGGAGTCACAACCTGCTATGGAAATGTCGGAAAAAAAACAAGAAAATGCCGCGATGAAGAAATATCACCATCACCTGGGGCCAGGGGGCTACGCGGCTGCGATGCCAAAGTGGGATGCTAAAGAGAATGAGTTGCTTGCTAAACGGATCACTCCAGAACCAATACGCGAAGAATGGGATCTGAGGGCAAGGAATTGGTTCCTTGGGCATGGGAGTGAGTATGACGAATCTGAGGGACCTTATTTGCGTGTGGGATTAGGATACCGGGATACATGGCAGAAAGTGGTGAAGGAGATTAAAGCGGGACAACAAAGTTCCGTCGATAGAGAGAAAGACTTTAGCGACAAAGGTCCTCGGGAATGACGAGCGGAGGGCGTGTCTGAGGCCTTGGCCCTAGTTATCGTGGGAGATGGGGTTTCCCAAAGGCAGAGATACTTATAGGAGCCGAGAGAGCAAAGAGGCGTGACGGGGAGGAGGAGGAGACAAGTTCACCGAGTTGATAGGAACACTTGAATGCATCAATGCAGCAGTTGACGAACTTCGAGGAGCGGCGCTGCAAGATCCTGTACTCAATATTACCGCGTCCCATCTCGGGAAAAGCGGCGTGGCTGAATCGGAGGTCCTTCCGACGATGCACGTATGGTAGATGGCGGTCCCGGCTACCCGTGGATGGAATCAAGGAGCAGCATCTTGTGAGCTCCATCGAAGGTGAAGAACCTAACCATCAAGGTGGCGGTCGGATGTGCTTTACCTTGTCCACTGGCGACGCTGGCATGGCCGTGAGATTCGTGGCTATGCTAAAGTTGGTGTGGATGAAATCGTAATGGGCGGACTCAATGGATCTTGACATCCTGGACCTGAAGGTGAGAGGACACTCAGAGAAGTCTTGGGTGGTATCATTCTATGGGACAAGAACAACATCAAGCTTCTGTGCTGGACGCCAAAGCCAACACCGCCTCCAGTGGTCGCATGTCACCTTCACCTACATCACCTCCAAGAAGCCCACCCCATGACTCGACCACCACATCCCGAGTCCATCTCGATCTCCGCAGCCTCCGATTAGTACAAAATTAAACAGAAGCCCAAAACGACAAATTTCGCCCCACCCAAGAGTACCTCATAAGAATCTTTCTATCAGACCTTACGATCGTACTGACGAGGAAACCGACATGATCGTAAAGGCCGAATGTGTTGCGCAGCTTCAAAAGAAGAAACCCGAGCCCGCCCCGGTATACACCGAGAAGCAAAAAGCGTATGCACTTTCTTTTCTGAACACAAAATCGCAATATGACTTGCACCATAAGCCAGATGACTATCGACGCACACTTCAGAAGGAAGTGAAGAAGTGCAAATCAAGTAGAAGTGCAAGCGGGAGCAAATCATCAAGTCAAAGTGCAACCGGAAAAAG
This sequence comes from Avena insularis, assembly GCA_023614405.1. Taxonomy (NCBI): domain Eukaryota; kingdom Viridiplantae; phylum Streptophyta; class Magnoliopsida; order Poales; family Poaceae; genus Avena; species Avena insularis. The sequence goes on along the minus strand of CM042686.1, from coordinate 416,059,191 downwards.
AAAGGACGTCCCCTAGCTCGGGGAACAGGCCAAAAAATCGACCCCACCCCTCAAGGTGGTATCCTATGACACTCCCCAGCAGGATATGGAAGAAGCTAAGAAGCTTGCGGCCGCTATGAATGTGACTGTTGAGGAATTGCTAGGTTCCCAGGACGACAAGTTACCCAAGGCTCAGGTAGTCCCTACATATCTCCCAGGGAAGCCTCTGGTCAGCTTTGAGCAGTTCCAACAACTGCCAACACAAATGCGGAGTTTACATAAATGGTACTTGAATGTCGTAAAGGAGGAGAGAATAATGATCGTGGCGAAAGTCCCACATGACTACTACTTCCGAGAAGAAGAGGTCCATGTTGAGTTTCCAGAACTCTTCCAGTTATACACTTTCGACGCCATCGACAAAAGTCTCATGAGTTGCTATTATCTGTAAGTTGTTGAATTCATTGTCTATATATAAGCTGTTCATTTTTTTTCAGTTGTTCAGTTCATTGCATGTAATTATCCTAATTATATCCTTTTGTACTCTATTATTATGCAGAATGAAGATCATGGAATGTAAAAGAAGGTCAATCTTCAGTGTTGGGTTCATTGACCCGATAATAAAATACATTGTCGGACGCTAAAGGAAAAACCCGAGGAAACACAGGAAAACCTTCTAAGGTTTCTAACGGAGCAAAATTTCTGTGACCACATACTGTTTCCTTACAATTTCGCGTGAGTGTCTTACTCTATTATACACATTCTCTTTTGCTTACTCGATGTTAAGTGTAATTAATAAGTTACTGATGTATATATAAACGTGTACAGTTTCCACTAGATTCTCATGGACATTCAACTTGATAAGGGAAGAGCTGAAGTCATGGACCCATTAAAGAGACCCCTGAAACAGTTTAGTGACATGCAGGACATGCTCCAGAGGTAATTTTTGCGCTACAGCGGTCTCTTTCGTTGATTTCCTAAGATATCACGTAATAAATAACTCATTCATTTTCTTTACCGGGTAGGGTTTGGAACCAGTTCAAGAGTGCGGTTACGGGTGACTTTACTGAGAAGCTGACGTTTAAGCCGGTCTCGGTAAGTAGTAGGCGCATCTCTTTACTTCTAGTTTCAATACAATTATGATGCATGATTATTATTTTGATTGAATTCTATTCTCGTAAAGTGCGCGAGGCAGCCACAGGGGACGAATCTATGTGGATTCTCGTTTGCGAGTTCATTACGCGTTTATCGATAAGCTGAATGATTATAGAGTCGATGTAAGCAATACATTCATAACATTATTTTTATTACCGTCACTTTTTGTTATCATGATTGATATTCATATTTATATACTTTTCTTATATAGTTAGAGAAAATGCGGGATCAGCTCCTACCACACCAACGCGTAGTAGGAAATGCTGAATAACTGGCAGGATTCTTGATGAGCGAGATGATAGAGCGACGGGAGAATTTAGTGTGAATAGGCGCGATGATCCCGACCGTGTAATTGAATAGACGGGCTCTAGTCCCGATAATTGTGATCTCCATGTGTAACTATCATGTATATATTTGTATGCTCGATCTTAAGAGAAGTTATCTTATGTATGCACGAACATGTATGGTATGTGGTAGCGTAGAAAACTATTTTGAAATGAAAAAAAGAATACAAATTAAATTCTCTGCCGCGGCAGAGAAAGTGCCGAAAATGCTGCTGGCGAGAACCATTGTCGGTTAATGTCTGAACCGGGACTAATGGGGGGCACCCAGCGCCCGCAGAGACAGCCACGTGGATGCCCATTGGTCCCGGCTGGTAAGAGGGCCGGAACTAATGGGTGGGCCTTTAGTCCCGCCCCTCTAGTCCCGGTTATCAGGACCGGGACTAAAGCCCCTTACGGGCCAGGACTGGAGGCCCGTTTTCCACTAGTGGAAGATGCCACGCGAATCCCGAGGTGGATGGAGGTGTGTTGGTGCTATTGCCAAAGGGGTGGTGAAGACGGCTCGCGCTTCACCAGTAGAAGTGGTGGCACATCGTGTCGCGCCTCGTCGGAGGAGCGGGAGGCCGAGGCCGAGGACGACGAGGAGAAGGCCTTCATCCGCCTCGGCAGCCAGGAGCTATCGCGCCGGCGCGAGAGGCTCGCCGGCATTCTCGCAGGTACGTGAGATGGGGCGAGTTGCCCACTCGATGTTTTCGAGGATGGCGGACAGTGTGCGCCCAGGCATGCCCCACCATAGGCGCCACCCTTCGGTGTTGTTCCACTTCAGCATTGGCCCCTCGTAGGCCGCCATCTCCTTCTTGTGCCGCTCGCGGAAGTACTCCGTCTAGGCGGCGTGGTTGTCGGGGAAGTGCCACAGATTGCGGTCCTCGTTAGACATCCCAGCGAGGACGGCCTGGATCTCGTTGATCATGTCGATGCCCTGAGGAGGAGGTGGCACTAGCACACCGCCGACATTCAGCGCCTATCCCGGCGGCGCCGGGTGAAGTCTGGCGGCATCGGGTAATTGGCCTCTTAGAGGAGGCGGCCCTCCCACTCATTGAGGGAGAGGCGGCTGAAGCCGTTCACCGCCGCGTCGTCACCGGGAAAGCGCTCCGCCATGGTTTTGCCGAGGTTCCGCTAGTGCTCAAGGAGGAGGGGAAATGGAATGGAGTTTGCGGCGAGACTGAGCATATTTATCGGCGGCGGCAAGACGGGAGGGGTGTAGTCGCGCGGGGAGAAATGGTGGGAGGGGTGTAGAAGCTTAGGCGTTGTCTCGCCATAACCTCGCCGTGTGGCCGGGAATTCGACGTCGGCCTGCCGCGTCTGGGGAAAGGCTGACCGCCAACGGCGCATTGATTCTTGCGGGAGCCGCGGCGACGAGGACAAATGGTCTCTCTCGCCGACAACTTGGCCCCACTTGGCGGGACCGCTCTGTTTCCCTCCAATTTCTTTCCATCCGGCGCCCCTAGGCAAATCTCGAGGCGCTGAGTTCGGGATGAGTTCACCGGCTGCATTTTGGCCCAATTCGACGAATTTCGGTGTCCTGGGACACGGCTGAGCGAGTTTTAGCCGAATTACGAAAATGGGCCTGGGGTGGCCGTCAGGGCTGAGTGGAGATAAAGGGCAACTTCTGGAAAGTCGCCTTTCAACCGGCTGGATAAAAGTTGTACTGTGACAACCAGAAATGTCATGCATGGAGCCTCCCGAGGAGTGGCAATCTACTTTAGTTGTCTATGTTTATACACAGGGACTGAAGTTGGTAAACAAAAACAAATCTGGTACTTCCTCCGATGCAAATGAATATTCTCACATTTGTCTAGATTTAGATATATCTAATCATATTTTAGTGCTAGATACATTCGAATCTAGCTTAATCTAAAAACGTTAATTCGGATCGAAAGGAGTACAGTACTAATAGAAGGAATTAAGAAAATACTAGAAAATATACCCGTGCGTTGTAACGGAAGAGGAAAATTTATTTTACAGACGCGCAAAAATAAGTTCTCATTGGTACAACTGCGGCATGTCGCAGATTCTAGGTTGAACGATTAATTAAGTACAGTAGATTGAGCACCATTAAACGGAAAGGACAATGTCACACTTATAGTTGCTGAGGAGTTTTCAAACGACAGAGAACAATCTTCTTGTAATCTAGATGTTCTAATGAGAGTAGACAGTGTGGAGTGATTCGACGTGTGGCCGGGAATTCGACGTCGGCCTGCCGCGTCTGGGGAAAGGCTGACCGCCAACGGCGCATTGATTCTTGCGGGAGCCGCGGCGACGAGGACAAATGGTCTCTCTCGCCGACAACTTGGCCCCACTTGGCGGGACCGCTCTGTTTCCCTCCAATTTCTTTCCATCCGGCGCCCCTAGGCAAATCTCGAGGCGCTGAGTTCGGGATGAGTTCACCGGCTGCATTTTGGCCCAATTCGACGAATTTCGGTGTCCTGGGACACGGCTGAGCGAGTTTTAGCCGAATTACGAAAATGGGCCTGGGGTGGCCGTCAGGGCTGAGTGGAGATAAAGGGCAACTTCTGGAAAGTCGCCTTTCAACCGGCTGGATAAAAGTTGTACTGTGACAACCAGAAATGTCATGCATGGAGCCTCCCGAGGAGTGGCAATCTACTTTAGTTGTCTATGTTTATACACAGGGACTGAAGTTGGTAAACAAAAACAAATCTGGTACTTCCTCCGATGCAAATGAATATTCTCACATTTGTCTAGATTTAGATATATCTAATCATATTTTAGTGCTAGATACATTCGAATCTAGCTTAATCTAAAAACGTTAATTCGGATCGAAAGGAGTACAGTACTAATAGAAGGAATTAAGAAAATACTAGAAAATATACCCGTGCGTTGTAACGGAAGAGGAAAATTTATTTTACAGACGCGCAAAAATAAGTTCTCATTGGTACAACTGCGGCATGTCGCAGATTCTAGGTTGAACGATTAATTAAGTACAGTAGATTGAGCACCATTAAACGGAAAGGACAATGTCACACTTATAGTTGCTGAGGAGTTTTCAAACGACAGAGAACAATCTTCTTGTAATCTAGATGTTCTAATGAGAGTAGACAGTGTGGAGTGATTTATAAACAAAGGGAAAATAAGTGAATAATAGATCATATATTTAAAGTTAAGATGCTCTAGGTACATCAGAATCTAGACAAATTTGAGTCCATTAATTTGAATTGGAGGAAAATTTTAGAAGCAAAATGAGGAAATAAATTACCAAGATGCTTAGAAAAGTAGAATGCCTTAATCTTCTTCTAGGCTACCGGAGAGCTACTACTTTTAAGGTCTCTCCCACCTCGTCTCCGGTAAACTCGTTTAATCATGTAAACAATCCCCTTCATCACAACTTGCGATTGTATATCCCTCTTTTAATCAGACTGCAATCCCACCTTTAATCATGCCCACAATTCCTTATTTAATCAAGCTAGGCTGCTTGTTGTTCCTGAGTTGGCTTGTCGATACGTCAACCAACTTTTCCGGGTATATAAGCCGGTGGGGCTTGGTGAAACGGAGCAGGGTGGGACTAAATTTGAGATATAGCAGGTCTTCGTTACACCAGACGGCCGATCGAAGCAACAAGCGTGTGTATAATTGACATTGGGCCTTGGCCCATGTCTACGCGACGATAGAGTCCAGGTTTGGTCGCCAAACTGTGATACAACCTAAGCTATTCCTATTCCCAGACACAGCCGCATCGAGTCTGTCTGCTTGGGGTCATGGGCGGGCAGCTTTGTTGCTGGTCAGCATCGTGTGGTGGCTCTCACCGGCAGTGCTGGTAGTGGCTAGCACCGATGCATCCCTAAAGTTGCGTGGAGTAGACCCTTTGTTCTATATGTCGCAAGCCTGTCAGTAACAGTACAAAAGAAAACTGTAAGCATAATAGTACTTCTGAAACATCAGTTTCGTGATCGAAAATGCTAAACTTCATATTTCCTTGTTGCGGTACAACAATTTTACTTAATGATTGTTCATAAGTTCGACTGATGACTCATATGGTGCAAAAGCTGCACTTCATGCTCTGGTTACTAATGTAGGTGATGGAGATTGACCCTTTTTTTGCTAACTGGAGTCCTTGTTGGCCGTGGCTGCGAGAAGGGACATAGCTTCGCTAGACACTCAGACGGTATCCGGATAGCTCATCTCTAAGCTTCATGGAGGTATAACTCCTGTACCAATCAAACGTTTCAATCTAATTCAGTCTCTCCACCTGTCTCTGACTTGCTCTAAGACCATTTGTCTATGTACATGACGGCCGGAGCAGTCTCAAAATCATATACAGCACCACAAAATAAAGCTCGCAGTTTAAACTATGGAGGACCTTGCGCCTCAGCGGTGGAATGTCGCTCGGCCGGAAAGGACGCCACAGCTCATCGCCGAGCTCCTCTCCCTCGATGAGAATGGATGAATGCGGCGCTCGCCGGACGACGATGGCGACAGGGAAGATGGTGGGGTATGGCCGGCGCACTGCTAGTGGTGATGCACCGCAGAAGGCAGCGAGGGGCTCGGGCCAGCGGCTCTCAAGGTCGACCCTCGGGGTCGCAACGCTAGGGTCGGCGTCAGTGATCTGGGTCATATCCCATCATTGCCAGAACGGTGGTCTACGGGGGAGGAGGTGAAGCTGAACGCCGGGCATGCGAGCACCACGACTACATGGCAGAGGCGGTGACCGGTTACAGGTGGGACGGGCCATACGCGTAGACTGTGGGTTCGGGACGGACGAGCCTTGCTCGCAGGCCACTGACCTTCTTGGCTCGCGCAAGCGGATGGAGATGGCGGCGGCAATCTGCCGGCTGGACCGTGCCGGTGTACGCGGGGAAAAGAATTGGGAGCGAGAGGAAAGAGAAAGAGTGATTAGCGGGGAAAGAAAAAAGAGTAGCCTAGTGGAGCGGGAGGTTGGACTTTTTCACTTTAGGTGGTGGCAGGGCCTGTGATTATTCTGAACTCGCAGGACAAAACTGTAGATATTGATATAGATATAGATATAGATAGGTCAAACTACGCTTTTGCCGAGGATAACATTCAGCATATCGTGCGCTTAGCTGCAAAGGTGATGGCTCCTTGGTTGATGCACCAGAAGCAAGCCCAACCCAAATAATGGTGCATGTGCATGTACTTGAAAGTTACACTACACCTGGGAAGTGGCACGTTCGTCTGGCCCATGCATGGACCAGGCTAATGTCGACGCTCGTTTGGACACTTCGATCGCAACAAAGAAAAAATCGGCGCTTGCTTGTATGGTGTATGTTTATGCTCTCCGTTACCTTTTGAGCGTGCTTCTCTTTGCTCCATGCATGATATAGTGCAACGAATACTGTACTCCCTTCATCTTGAAAAAGAAATACTACCTCTGTCCTAAAATAAGTGACTTGAGTTTGTCTAAATTTAGATGTATATATATATAAAACGTGTCTAGATATATCTGAATCTAAACAAACCCACGTCACTTATTTTGGGACGGAGGGAGTAGTAAATTTGTCTAAACTTTGGATATATCTATATACTAAATAGTGTCTATATATATTCGAATTTAGAGAAATCTTCCACAAGCTTTTTAGGACGGAGGGAGTGCCTTTTGTCGTTTCTATCAGCACTCCATTTAATTGGTGACGAGGTCCACATCCACTGCATACACTAATTTTAAATGTTATACATTTGCCATTGTCTAATGCTATAAATTTTTAAGCGAAATTTGCATACGTGGACATTTTAGTAAAAGCTGCCTTTTTTTTATAAAAATCCAATTATTAAAATCAAAATTTTAGTAAAATTTTGAATACTTAAATAATGATTCAATGTTAACATGCCCGAATGTTTGAGAAAAATCATATTCATCCATTCGACACTTTGTTTTAGGGTGACTTCAAACCTTTTTATTACTATTTGTATTTACAGGTGGGTCAATAACCCCGTTATTCTACAATCTAATTGTAAACCTGGATGGTAAACAATGCTACTACCTCTGTTTCACAATATAAGCCATTTTAGCAAGCTAAAACAGCTTTCTAAAAAATCTTATATTATGGAACGGAGGTAGTAATTCACTAAAGAGTGATGTCCAAACAGTAGGGTTGATGTGTAACACACCACTTTCTCCTCCATGCACCTTTCTCGATTTGTTCATTGTCTCCCTTCGTCCCAGTGCTAGTCTCGCTATGATCCATCCCTCTCAGGCTTGTGTTTTCTGTGTAGCCACACCTAGATCACACCCTCGTACGCGTCCTCGTCGTAGTTGTCGTCGGATTGATGACAAGTACGCCATGAGGGGGTCCTCGAGGCGTGCGGAAGAGAGGGGTGTGAGACGTACGGTGTTCCGAGACGGTGAGCACACAAGTTTACCAGTTGAATCAAATCGGCTTTGGACGGATCCTACTCTGCTAGCAATCGATGTCTGCAAAGCCGGAATATGGGTTACAAGGGTTTCGCCTGTGCGAGTTGAGATTGTAGACTATTGAGGGTGCCCTAAAGGCTCTCCCTAGGACGGCTTATATAGATATCCGGCTAGGGTTTACAAAAGAGATCTATCCGGCTACGACTAAGAGTCGGTTACAGAGTACATCTTGAACTACAAATAACACTATGGGCCTAAGTCGGTAAGTCTTCTGGGCCTTCCCGTAGCCGGACTGGACTCCGTCTTTCTCCCTAATTGGGCCGCCCGTGAAGCAATGCTCTAACCCAAAGTGGGCCACCCTAGTCAGTGAGGAACTGTGAGGATACCCGGAAAGTATATCCCCAACAGCAGCCCCCGGAGGCCTCCAAGATCCAAAGTCGGATTTATCATCGTCTAGCTTAATATTTGGCTTGCAGAATCTTGAAGGGTTCCTGAAACTTCACAACAAAAAATATGATCCGGGTCTCAAAAATAAGTCAGACCTATCAACAGGTTACTCGGATTTTCCATCTTGATTCCAAACTAAGCCGTAATTTGGTCTCTAACGCCACCTGACACAAGTCATGGTCAAGTCACGTCATCTGACGGGCATTCCGTCAGCACGACCGTTGGTGGGTCCGCGGTTCGCGGAACCGAGGCGCTGTTTCAATGCGTGCGCGGATATCGAGGCGACGTAATCATCGCGTGGGACCTTCCTAGTTCCTTCCACGACGCGTGGCGGTTATACTATAGCATTTGTACGAATCTTGGCGCGGTTAGGTGAATATAAGGGGTTAGGATTTTCTCCTTCTCCTTTCACCAGTCCTTTGCCTTTTCCTCTCCTTCCCATCTCCCTGCGCGCACAGAGCTCCCCCGTTCCTCCCCCCAAAAACTCCCAGCGCTGCCCCTTTTAGGTCAACCACTCACCGGAGAAATGGCTTCATCTTCCTCTTCCGGCTTAGCGGCAGCGGCGGCGGCGGCGATGGAAGCGGTGGCGGAGAAAGAGAGCTTTCGCGGGCTCTGGATTCCCTGCGCGCTCAATGACGAGGGTCTCAAGAATGTGGAGAAAGAAGGGCTCCTCCACGCCGACGGCCAAGTGAGCGGCTTGAAGCTGTCCCCAACCAGCTGACGGCAACGGGTCCACTTCGGCACCCACCTCGACAGAGGTTTGTCGTTTCCTCCCTCGGAGTTCTTCTCCGAGGTGATTGATCATTACGGAGTTCACCTCCATCATCTTCCTCCCAACTCTCTCTTAGAGATGAGCGCGTACGCTTCGTTGTGCGAGGGCTTTATCGGCATTAGGCCGAGTTTGACTCTATTCTGGTACTATTTTCATGTCCGGAGAAACTCCATTACCGCCGGTGTTCCTTACATCACCGGCACTATTAGTTTTTCGCTTAGACGCCAGCGCGCGTATCCCAAAATTTTAGCTAGTGACTCGGTCAAACAATGGCCAGCCACGTTTTTCTATCATAGGGATATTCCGGCTCTCGGCAAAGCCACTGCCCAACCGTCCTGGGACGAGGCTGCTCCGGCTCTCACCGACGATCTGATCCTCGCTAAGAGGCAGATCGAATACTTGATCAAACAGAAGGGTCTGAAGGGATCCGACTTGGTCCAGTGCTGGGTCTCACGTCGGATCCAGCCCCTTCAGTACCACGGGGATCGACTGATGCACTCCATCACGTCATCCAAGAAAGACTCCCTCCGCATCAGCCCCAAAGCCTACACCACACAGGGCTACATAAGCCAAGTCAAGTGGCTGATTAGGGAGCGGATCGAGAGGAGAATCCCGGAGGTTTCTCTGGATATGCACACGGCGGACAACCCCGTAGTGCTGGTAAGCTTCCATCAGTACACCTTTTTATGTGTTTTAATATTTTGAGTTACAGTGCAATGTTGATATGTTTTCTTCTTTTCAGCTTGCTAACCTCCCCGAGTCGGAACTTGTTCCGCTCGAAGGATATCCTCCGGAGTTCTCTCAGGAGGTAGAAGTGGTCCCATTACCGGATCTTGCGCTCAAGAAGCGCAAAGCTCCGACAGTGGCTATCGGCACAAAGGAGGTGCCTGTCGTGAAGAGGTAGCTTTCAATCACAATTTCCGCTTTTGTACCTTACTCGAATTTCTTTCCGAGATGTAATGTTTCCGACTTTACTACATTCTCAGAGAAAAACCGCTCATCAAGGGCAAGGGGAAGGGAATTTCTTCGAAGCCCGTGCGACAGACGAAGCTCACCATAGCTTCTCCTGCCATGGCTCCTCCGGCTCCTGCCCCCTCAACCTTCTACAACACCGGTGACCATTCATTCCCCGGTCGTCGCAGAAGATCCGGCTCCTTCGACGGAGCCTGTGATCCTTGAATCGTGAACTAACGTCACCATGGGTGAGTCAGTTCTAGATAAGGGTGAACCCTCTTTGGGTAATGATCCCTCGGTAGAAACCTTCGCCAAAAACCTCATTAGCAATCCGGGTCTTGCCAAGTTTGGCTTGTCCCGGAAATCTGCCGAAGAAATCCAGCGGCTAGCCAGGCAATGCCTAGAGAAAAGAACCTTATCTGCCGAAGAAGAAGCGCAAGAAGCAGAGGACGTCAAGTTATCCGACCTTCTCGCCCAGGTGCGCCTTCGCGACGAGAGGATTAGGAGTGGTGAGATTCCAACAGCCCCAGTGATTCCTCTGACTCTCGCCGAGAAGGTGGCCGTTGAAGTGAACGCGAGTTTGGATAAACTCACTCGCGAACAATATGTAAGTCGGAATTCTAACTCCTGTTTTTCCTTTATTTCATATCATATCCTCTAGCCCCCAAGCATGAAGTAGAATATATAATCCGGGTTTATGCTTCATTAGGATGCCAAACAATGAACTAGTGTAGCCCCCAAGGCTCATGCTGATATTAGCAAAAATATTAGCCCGAGTCTTAAGTAGCTTTCTGACTTTGGGTATTCTGACTTACAGAAAGTATGTTCCTATAACCAGGATTTATTGAAGAATGTCTGTGATAAGCGGAGAGAGATCAAGGCTCTTCGAATTAAAAATGCTGAACTTAAAGTTGCCAAGGATGAGGCCAAAGGTGAACATTCCGAGACTCAAACCTTGTCTTTTTATTTTCAATGTCGAATTTGTTCTGAACTGTTGTTCTTTTTGACTTACAGCGCTGGTGAAACAATCCTGCGCCATGATTGAAGAGGCCGAGAACCTCAAGACCTTGGTGGTGGAGAACAAGGAGCTTCGCCAAGAGCTGGATCAGCTCAAGGCAAATCATGAAAAAAGCATTGCTCAAGTCCTTGAGTCCTCCTCCATGGCTACTGAAGAGCGTGATCGCAAGATCGCTGCTCAAGATAAAACAATCTCGGACCTCAAGAATGAACTTAGCAGAGAGAGGGACCTGTCCCAGGCGCTCCGGGCTGAACTCCAGAGTCTCCGGGAGGAGAAGACCAAAATTGACGACGTCATTTTCGGTACGTTCCATCTGTTTGGCTTGTCTTTTTCTTCGACCTCTATCAATGTCGGATTTTTCTTAACGTGTTTTGTGTATAGGTCCTCTGAACTTGACGGACTCTTCCTCCACCGAACCCCGCACCCACCGGCTTACCCAAGTCGGTGACCTGCTTCATGACTTCTGTCAGTCCCTTGAGGACATCGGTGAAGCTCTCAAGATTCCGGACATGCATAGCATGTCGGATTTTTAGGTGCAGGACAAGGCAAAAGAGATGCCGCAACTTGTTCAGGATTGGAACATGTCCTACGCGCGGACTGCGGCACAAAATGCTCTCACCATGGTCATGAGCCACCATGGAAACATGGAAATATGGCAAGTGACCAGAGGGTACTGCAAAGTAGATGAAGACGTCCAGGAGCAGGACCTTCAAGCCATCATCCACTCCTGCACCGGATATGGGTGTCACGTGGCTGACCTAACCAGCTACGAGATCCCTTTCTTCACCCGCGTGGACACTCCGCCTCCTTCTCCAGAAGAATCAGCAGAAGTTTCCGACGATGAACGCACTACATCGGATGCGGACATCTCGGAACGATATCAAGCCGAGACGTCCAGCGAGCCGGCAGCTCCTTCATCTCCTCCTGCATCATAAATTGCTAGAAATATTTTGTATTATCCTGAAAAACATGATGCGTCTATAAATGTAAAGTACTATGATTTTGCTAGTGCTAAGCTTTTGATCTATTCAGCACTTTTGGCTTTAATTTTTTGCGTGCCTAAAATGTTTACATAAGCACTTGTACTTTTTTCATCTATACTTATCGTTTATCTGGCTTTCCGCCTCGTCCCTTTCGTGAGCCGGCTAAACCTTCTGCCGGAAACTTTGCCGAGCAATGGAGCTCAATTGCTAAACGAGTTTAAACTCGGAAACAAAGCCGGCTTCCAGTACCAACAATTCACTACTCGGAAAATACCCGCATCTAGCAATCAGACAAATAACCAAAGTAAAGACTAGAAACTTTAGAGTTAACCCGAGGGTAGCAGTTTTAGAACCGGAAATCTAAACCAGAACGAACATGAGCATAAAGTACTTTTAAGCATTTTGGAATTTTCGACTATGACATGATCATTCAGAAATAAGATGGTAAAAACTTCTCAAAAAAAATTGAGGCAACCAAAACTTTTATTTCTCCCAGAATATGTACATATATATGATTACAAAGAAAGATAAACTAAGAATAAAAGGGACGTAGCTGAGCAATATTCTACGGTCTGTCTAACTCATCCGGATCTGTACTGCCTCCAGCTCTCTTTCTCTTCTTAGTAGCAGGTCTTTCTTTGACTGGCCTCATGTTAGTTAAGTAGTACGATCCATTGTGCAATACTCGACTAACTAAAAATGGGCCTTCCCATACTGGGGAAAGTTTGTGCTTTCTTTGTTGCACAAGCTGAAGAACCAAATCACCTTTATTGAAAGATCTATTTCAGACTCTTTGGCTATGATACTTGCGTAACTTCTGCTGATAGGCTGTAGATCTCATTTCAGCAACAACGCGAACTTCTTCGACTAAGTCGAGATCATTTTGTCGAGAAATCTCGGCATCCTCTTCAATATACACGGCCACTCTAGGAGAAGTGTGAATCAAATCACTAGAAAGAACTGCTTCTGCTCCATAGACCAAGAAGAAAGGTGTGTATCCGGTTGACCTGTTCAGAGTCGTTCGTAAACTCCATATTACAGAGGGTAATTCCTCTGCCCAAGCTCCCGCAGCACGTCGTAGTAGTGCTTCGAGTCTCGGTTTCAGGCCTTGTAGGATTAAACCATTTGCTCTTTTGACTTGTCCGTTAGCTTGTGGATGTGCGACTGACGCAATGTCAAGCCGGATATTTTGCTCGTTGCAGAATTCAGCTAATTCTCCCATAGAGAAGTTACTCCCGTTGTCCGTGATAATGCTATGTGGATAACCATACCGGATTATAATATCCTCGACAAATCTTTTGGCTGTTGCTCCATCACAACTAGTGACAGGTTTAGCCTCAATCCATTTGGTGAATTTATCCACCATCACTAAGAGGTGAGTAAATCCACTTGGAGCTCGTTTAAATGGTCCTACCATATCAAGCCCCCAGACCGCAAAAGGCCATGTTATAGGTATTGTTCGCAGCTGATCAGCCGGAACATGAGCTTGTTTGGCGTACTTTTGGCAGCCTTTGCACGTCTTGACTAATCGTTTGGCATCTGCCTGAGCTGTAAGCCAGAAAAATCCGTTTCTAAAAGCTTTTGCCACTAAAGATTTGGCTGCAGTGTGGTGACCATACTCGCCTTCGTGGATTTCCCTTAAGATTTCCACTCCTTCTTCCGGAGATACACAACGCTGAAAACCCCCAGAAATACTCCGCTTATAGAGCTCACCTGTAACAATAGTATAGGCTTTTGCTCATCGGATAATCTGCCGGCTCAGCACCTCGTCTTCGGGTAATTTTCCATTTACCAAGTAATCAAGGTAGGGTTGAGTCCAACTTGGAATTACAGCCAGAACTGCTATCACAGGTGAGTCGGGTTTGGTCGGATATTCCTCATCTACTCCCTTTATTGAGGGAACCTTGAGGTGCTCTAAAAAAGCGCCATCCGGGACCTCTTTCCGCGCAGAACCTATCCGAGATAGTGCGTCTGCTTTCTCATTTTCTGCTCGAGGAATATGTTGAACTTCAAATCCTTCGAACGATTTAGATAGATCATCCACAATAGCTTTATATGCTGCCATGTGCTTATTTGCATTACAAATATCTGACACTTGTTGAGCAACAAGATCTGAATCTCCGTAACACATCAAACGTCGGATGCCAATATCCTTAGCAATCCGGATTCCATGCAGCAGTGCTTCATACTCGGCAATATTGTTTGTCGCTGTGAAGTGGATCTGCAACACGTATAAAAGTTTATCTCCTTGGGGTGACTTGAGCACCACGCCAGCCCCCGAGCCCCCGTGAGCCTTAGACCCATCGAAGAAGAGGGTCCAATATTCCGACTCAGGGAGGATCATGTTCTCCTTCGTCTCTGTCCAATCAGCGACAAAGTCGGCAAGGATCTGGGATTTGATTGTTGTCCGAGGTTTATACTCAATGTCAAAAGCTGAAAGCTGTATGCCCCATTTGGCGACGCGTCCTGTGGCGTCACTGCTGTTGATTATATCTCTCATGGGAGCTGTGCTCACCATGGTAATTGGATGCTCCTGAAAGTAGTGTCATAACATACGAGTTGCTAGAAAAACACCGTAAGCCAACTTTTGATAATGCGGATACCGATGTTTTGACTCTGTTAGGACTTCACTGACAAAGTAAGTCAGACGCTGCACCAGGTGCTCCTGATTTTCCTCTAGTCTCTCCACTACCATGACGATACTGACGACCTTATTTGTCGCAGCAAGGTAAAGCAACATCGGTTCCTGAGGTTCTGGCGCTGCAAGGATAGGAGTAGATGAGAGTACTTTTTTCAGGTCTTGTAGTGCAGCTTCAGCTTCATCAGTCCAAACAAAATCCTTGGTCTTTTTCAAGAGTTTGTATAATGGTGCGGCTCTTTCGCCAAGCCGGCTTACAAATCGACTGACTGCAGCGATGCAGCCATTTAATCTTTGTACGTCCTTCAGGCGAGTTGGCCTGGAAATATTGAGTATAGCCTTGATTTTGTCCCGGTTCACCTCTATGCCTCTTTGAGACACGATGAAACCTAACAATTTTCCGGCTGGTATTCCAAAGAAGCACTTCTTCGGGTTAAGCATGATGTTGCATTTTCGTAGGTTGGCAAATGTTTCCTCCAAGTCAAAAATCAGCGTTTCCTTCTTTTTGAACATTACTGCAATATCATCCACGCATGCATGTATATTACGTCCGAGTTGTTCATGGAGGCAACGCTGCATCGTGCGCTGGTACGTAGCTCCTGCGCTCTTCAGCCCAAAGGGCATCATAAAAAAACAGAAGGTTCCGAAGGGGGTTATGAATGAAGTTTTGACTTTGTCAGATTCCTTCATCTAGATTTGGTGATAACCGGAATATGCGTCGAGAAAACACAGGAGTTCCGAGCCTGCCGTAGAATCGATAACTTGGTCAATTATAGGCAGAGCGAATGGATCTTTTGGACAAGCCTTGTTCAAGGAAGTATAATCAACACATATCCTTAAATCAGTGGTGTCCTTTTTAGGAACCATTACAGGATTGGCAGACCACTCAGTGTGGATGACCTCTTCTATGAATCCGGCTAACTCGAGCCGTGCTAGTTCCTTAGCTATTGCCTTACGCTTTTCATCGCCAAATCATCGTAGGGACTGTTTGACAGGTTTAGCGTTCAGGTTTACATTTAGAGAGTGCTCGGCAAGTTCCCTAGGTACTCCGGTCATGTCAGATGGCTGCCATGCGAAGATATCTTGATTTGCTTGGAGGAACTTGACGAGCGCGCTTTCCTATGCGCTACCTAGGGCTACGCCTATCTGGGTCACCTTGGAGGGGTCATCATCCTTCAACGGCGTCTTCTTCGTCTCTTCTAATGCCTTGAACTCCGGATTTGGTTTTGTCACCTCCTTCTTTGTTGCGGGCATCTCGGACGGATCTATGCTCTTCTTGATCTCCTGGTATTCTGGCGTGCAAAGACGGCTTCAAAGAAAGGCGGCATTTCCATCCTCGCACTCTCGCGCTTTCTTCGGGTCTCCCTGATGGTGATCACGCCGTTGGGACCTGGAATTTTCATCATATTGTAGATGTAACACGGACGAGCCATAAAAGCCCAGTAAACCGGACGTCCGAATATAGTGTGGTACGCGCTCTTGAACGGGACCACTTCGAAGGAATGTGCCTTTGTCCGATAGTTCTTTGGAGTTCCAATGGTAACATCCAAAGTGATCTCTCCTAGGGAATTAGCTTGTCTTCCTGGGACAACTCCGTGAAAGATCACAGAGCTATGGTTCAGTTGTGTTTCCGAGATCTTCATCTGGCGTAGCGTTTCGACATAGAGAATATTGATACTGCTACCACTGTCCATGAGGGTCTTGGAGAAACCATAACCTTCAATCAGTGGATTGACAATTAAAGCGTATTTTCCTCGCCTGTGTAACTTAGGCGGATGATCATCGCGGTCAAATGTGATTGCCACTTCCGACCAGTCCAGATACTGGGGGACATCCGGAACTTTTGCATTGAGCTCGTGTAGAACTGCTTTCTTGACCTTTGGTGGTTGAGATCTGAGGAAAGTGACATAAGTGTCCTTCTTGGTGGGAAAAGTTTTCTTCCCTTCCAACTTGGGATTTGAGGCATCAACTTCCTCCATGTCGGAATCTTCCTAGGTCTCTTTTTCTTTTTCAGGATTCTTCTTTCCCTTCTTCCGCTTAGCTTTGTAGCCCGCGGTGTCATCTCTTTTGATGCCGTCATTAAAACGACATTCGGCGTTGGTGTGGGACGAGCCCCCATTGGCATCTAAGTGATGCACACATGGGTTATTGGCAATGTCGGCCCAAGAGTAGGTTTTGCCTGGTTGCTGGTCTCCTCTACCCTGGACTCTTGAAGTTCCACGCCCACGCCTGTGGCCTCCGCCGCGTCCTCCTCGTCCTCTAGACCCGAAAGTAGCAGTGACCACTGCCGTTTCCGTGTTGGGTTTTTCCTCCGAGGTATTTTTGCGCTTCTGAGCTTGTTGCTTTGGTTGTTTTGCCGACTGAGGTACAACTAGGGCATTGAGCAATCCCTCTGCATCGTCGTCAGCATCTGCATACTTGCTCGCTGTTTCTATCATCTCTCCCAAATCAGTGACCTTGTCACACTTCAAGCGATGATGCAGTAGACCAATTGGGAGACCTTCAATGAAAGCTTCAATCGCAGTTTGATCATTTACTCCTTCACAGGAGTTCTTGGTGTCGATCCATCATCCGAGGTAATCCCGCCAAGTTTCTCCGTCTTTCTGGGTGCAACGCTGTAGGTCTTCGATCGGGGCTTGTTCGTCTGCGGTACCAAAGTTGGCAGGCTAGCGCATGGCGGTACCTAAGTTGCCTGAAATTACCGCGTTTCGAAAAGTTGGGCCGCCAACTACTGAGAGGGGCCATTTCGAGGCAAACTCATCTCATCCCTCCCAAATTCAAACATTCCGTTAAACCGCCCCGTGAAGTAGACGGTCGGGACCCACATGTCGGTCATCTGTCCGTGACGCGGGCGCCAACGCGGCAACCTCTTAGGCAAATCGAATAGCTAAGTGGATCGGATGCGTTGACCAATTTCACAAATCCATTCCCAGCTTTCCCCTAGCACCGGCGGCGTCGGAATCCACCCTCCAGGCAGGACGATCCCTTCGGACATTTGACTTCTGGCGCCAAGTTCTTTTGTGGCGGTTCTTGATCGCTGATCCCGAGCTCCAATGGCGCATGATGTAGCCGCCGTTGCGAGGCTCTAGCCCGCCTCCGCTGCCGACGAGCCGAGCAGCTCGGAGGATGGCAGACCCTACTATCAAGAAAGAAGAAGTTCTGTCTATAAGCGGATGAGCTACCCTTCTCTTTGCTATTCACACTAATTACAACTGCTAGCTGGCTACTGAACCTCAAATTGTTTGTTAGCCCAACGCTGACAAACATATTTTGTCCATAGTTTTCTATCAAGTGGGATCTGCGCAGACCCCCCTTACCTGGTTACGGTAGTCCTCTATAGGTACGACTCTAATGGCAAGTGGTATGGAAGCCATTATTTCACGATGGAAGAAGCGTCTGCACAGATCTACACTATATCTAGTATGGTTTCTGCTCTGCGTAATCATGTTGAATTATGGCCAAAGCAGACAGCAAAGTTCAGCTTCATGGATGAATGTGGCATCATGGTTCCTATAACGTGTGGCAGTCAGCTAATTGGGTTGACGAAAAGGTATGCTTCGGCTGCCATGTTTGACCTGAAATGTCATGTACTGGATGTCGAAGATGCTGCAACTGGGAGTCGCCCTTCTATTCTTGGACAGGGTGGTTGCTCGAACCCAATTAGCTCCTGGTAAGCAAAGGTCGCTAGGGGTTCGCATGTTTGTGCTGAATTGTAATTTTTGTTTTATTTACTCTGTAGATATTAGGCAGTTATGCAACAGTCTTGTTTCTTTGACAGGAAGCGTCGCAAGGTTAGAAACATGACTGCCGGGTCAGTGATTTTGCTGCCCGAAGAAATAAAAAACGAGTGGAAAGATGATGATGGACACGATTCTGGTGCCCATTGTCCCGACGATGCAGAGTACGTGAAGCTAAGAAAATTGGCACCGAGGAAGAGGAAGAAAGCGGGAAATGAAGAAGCCAGTGGACGTAAAGGCTTGGCACCTAGGCTGCGGAAGAAGGTTGCTGGCAATGAAGATGCATAGTAATGTGTTGAACTTGAACCTATATATGTAATTCTATTAAATTCTGATCGCTCTGTGTGTGGCACGTTGCTGGGCAAAACAATCTACCCACGTTCTCTGAGTAAAATGTACCGTGACTTAGGGTTTGGAAACGCCTGAGTCAGTAGTTGAATCCGAAATTATGATTGTGCCACTACTATCTGAAAACAATGATCCACCGGTTCCACGATTGCTGAGGGGCAGGAGGTCTCCAAATACGATGGAATGTAAGTGGCACATAAATAAATTATTTAAGCTGCCACACTCCACGAAGCAGCAACTTATTTCAGATGTTGCACAACGACGTGGCAACATAAACAACAATGTTCTCACCGATAATGCCCAGATGAGGAGGAAATGGGTACCACTTTCTCGCCTAATCTTGAGCCCGTCTATCTCACCGCCTCTCTGCTCCTGCATCCCCTACATCTGGCGAACCTCTCGGATCTCCAGTAACCGGGTGTACGTGCTTCCACTTTATAAATTGTGGTTGTGCCATCTGCATGCAGCACAATCCACGTAGATTACGTTTAAACAAACCACCAGTGTCAGAATACACTAGTAGAAAAGGTGTCTTTGGTCCACGGTTACGTTCCCAATCCGGGACAGAGATCTAAATCCAGACAGAAATTGATCTAAATCACAAATTCTTCCACAAATTAATCGAGACAGAGATCTAAATCGAGGCATTTCATTAATTCAACCACAAATTCTTCTAAACAAAGGTGCGATTTCACATCCTACATTAATTCAACCAACTAGTCAACAATTTCACTTTCGGTGCCACTGTCCTCCGAGCCGCCGCCTTCCTCGTCTTCGTCGGACAGAACCTCCACGATTTCCGCATTGTACGCGAGACGGAGCACCTCTTCGCGGTGAGCGGCGGCGATGACGGTGAACTTGGTCCGTCCAGGGACGGACCAGAACCTCTCCCGCCCTTCTCGGTTGCGGAGATCCCGGTGCACCACGCGCCCGTAAACGATGCGGTTGCCAATCTTGGCTTTTCGCTCCTTCTTGAACAGCGCCGGCCAGTACGGGCTGGCCGCCGCGTACCAAGGGAGCGCCCTCTTCCATGCGGGCATCTGGATGCGGCACGCCATGATTTCGCTCTCCATCACGGCTCCGCCGGGGAAGAGGAGCGGAGCCACCGACCCTCAAGATAGCTGATCGCCATCCGTGGGCACCGCGCTTGTGACGGCGGCGTGAGGATGTCGAAGTGCGAGAACATCACCGCCTTGTAGAAGTTCAGCGAGGGCATCTCCATGGCGGCACGGTGGAGATTGGAGAGGGAGCGAGGGGGTGGACGGCGCGGTGGAGATTGGAGAGGGCGAGGGGATGGACGACGAAGCGACGAGCTGTGGCGCCTCCTATTTGTACACGAGGACGACGAAGTGACGGGCGGAATATCCAAGGGGCATTGGTCAGACAAAAGGAAGTAATGCAGCGTTAAGACAGATTAACGGGCGACCAATTTTTTTACTCCCAGGACTCCGGGTCCAATAGTTCAGACCGCTAGGTCAACAAGTACAACTATTACAACTTAAAAAAGGCACGGGGCTTAAGCTAAATAGAACTAGTTAACACACATCTCCTTGATCTTCCTAATCTTAGCCTTATGCGCATCTTCCTGCGAGAGCAAGGATCGAATCGTCTGCTCCTTCCTTTTAGCATCTTCCTTGCACAGCTTCAATTGTTTCTCTACATCTTTCCTCATGCACTTGTCAATACTCGTAGTTGTGAACTGCAGGACTTTGGCCTAGTTGTGAAGATCCTTCCTTGCTTGAGGCAGTTCTTGCTCTGCTTTAGCCTTCAGGGCCAACGCCGCGTCCCTCTCCTTCTCGACTTTGCTAACCTTGTCTTCCACCCCCGTGAGATCTCGCTTATGCTTGGTCGTGTCAACTGGTTCCCATAGCTTCATCTCAACACTGTCAAGAAGTGAGCTGAATGCGGATTCTTTCAACTCAACAGTCATATCATGCCGCAGAACAGACTACTCGCGGATCGATCTCACGAAAACCATCCCAATCGTCCAAGCGCCCCGATCGGACGGTATGTAACAATCGACAAGCAGAACAACTGTATTAGGGCGTGCCTTCTAGAAGACTCGGTCTAACGCTAAGGTTAGGTCTCTCCTAAGGTTAATTAGTATCGATATGCGGTTTATGAAAAGAACATGCATCCAATGACACGGGTGGATCTAGCTGTGGTTAATGAGAAGAGCAGACATGCAATGACACCGGTGACATGTGGTTTGTGGGAAGAACACACATGCAATGACTCTGGTGATATGTGGTTTGTGAGAAGAACACACATGCAATGACTCTAGCTGTGGTTAATGAAAAGAGCAGACATGCAATGACACCGGTGGATCCATGTGTGGTTCATGGGAAGAACACACATGCAATGACACTGGTGGATCCATGTGTGGTATGTGGGAAGAGCAGACATGCAATGACACTAGTGGATCCATGTGTGGTTCATGGGAAGAACACACATGCAAAGACACTGGGTGTGGTTCATGATATGGTTTGTGAGAAGAACACACATGCAATGACACTGGTGGATCCATGTGTCGTCTTTGGGAAGAACACACATGCAATGACACTGGATCCATGTGTGGTCTGTGAGAAGAACACACATCCAATGACTCTAG
Source organism: Avena insularis (assembly GCA_023614405.1). NCBI lineage: Eukaryota > Viridiplantae > Streptophyta > Magnoliopsida > Poales > Poaceae > Avena > Avena insularis. Next base: position 416,037,886 of record CM042686.1, on the reverse strand, counting down.
CTGTGGTTCATGAAAAGAGCAGACATGGAATGACACTGGTGGATCCATGTGTGGTTCATGGGAACAACACACATGTGATGACACTAGGTGGATCCATGTGTGGTTCATGAGAAGAGCAGACATGCAATGACACTGGTGGATCCATGTGTGGTTCATGGGAAGAACACACATGCAATGACATTGGGTGTGGTTCATTATATGGTTTGTGAGAAGAACACACATGCAATGACACTAGTGGATCCATGTGTGGTCTGTGAGAAGAACACACATGCAATGACACTAGGTGTGGTTCATGATATGGTTTGTGAGAAGAACACACATGCAATGACACTGGTGGATCCATGTGTGGTCTTTGGGAAGAACACACATGCAATGACACTAGTGATATGTGGTCTGTGATAAGAACACACATCCAATGACTCTAGCTGTGGTTTGTGAAAAGAGCACGCATGCAATGACACTGGTGGATCCATGTGTGGTTCATGGGAAGAACACACATGCGATGATACTGGGTGGATCCATGTGTGGTTCATGAGAAGAGAAGACATGCAATGACACCGGTGGATCCATGTGTGGTTCATGGGAAGAACACACATGCAATGACTCTCGTGACATGTTGTTTGTGAAAAGAACAGACATGCAATGACTCTAGCTGTGGTTAATGAGAAGAGTAGACATGCAATGACACCGGTGGATCCATGTGTGGTTTGTGAGAAGAACACACATGCAATGACACTGGGTGTGGTTCATGATATGGTTTGTGAGAAGAACACACATGCAATGACAATGGTGGATCCATGTGTGGTTTGTGAGAAGAACACACATGCAATGACACTGGGTGTGGTTCATGATATGGTTTGTGAGAAGAACACACATGCAATGACACTGCTGGATCCATGTGTGGTCTTTGGGAAGAACACACATGCAATGACACTGGTGATATGTGGTCTGTGAGAAGAACACACATCCAATAACTCTATTTGTGGTTCATGAAAAGAGCATACATGCAATGACACTGGTGGATCCATGTGTAGTTCATGGGAAGAACACACATGCGATGACACTAGGTGGATCCATGTGTGGTTCATGAGAAGAGCAGACATGCAATGCCACCGGTGGATCCATGTGTGGTTCAAGGGAAGAACACACATGCAATGACTCTGGTGATATGTGGTTTGTGAAAAGAACAGACATGCAATGACTCTAGCTGTGGTTAGTGAGAAGAACACACATGCAATGACACTGGGTGTGGTTCATGATATGGTTTGTGAGAAGAACACACATGAATGACACTGGTGGATCCATGTGTGGTCTTTGGTAAGAACACACATGCAATGACACTGGTGATATGTGGTCTATGAGAAGAACACACATCCAATGACTCTAGCTGTGGTTCATGAAAAGAGCAGACATGCAATGACACTGGTGGATCCATGTGTGGTCTGTGAGAAGAGCAGACATGCAACGACACCGGTGGATCCATGTGTGGTTCATGAGAAGAGCAGACATGCAATGACACCGGTGGATCCATGTGTGGTTCATGGGAAGAACACACATGCAATGACTCTGGTGACATGTGGTTTGTGAAAAGAACAGACATGCAATGACTCTAGCTGTGGTTAATGAGAAGAGCAGACATGCAATGACACCGGTGGATCCATGTGTACTTTGTGAGAAGAACACACATGCAATGACACTGGGTGTGGTTCATGATATGGTTTCTGAGAAGAACACACATGCAATGACAATGGTGGATCCATGCGTGGTATGTGAGAAGAACACACATGCCATGACACTGGGTGTGGTTCATGATATGGTTTGTGAGAAGAACACACATGCAATGACACTGGTGGATCCATGTGTGGTCTTTGGGAAGAACACACATGCAATGACACTTGGTGTGGTTCATGATATGGTTTGTGAGAACAACACACATGCAATGACACTGGTGGATCCATGTGTGGTCTTTGGGAAGAACACACATGCAATGACACTGGATCCATGTGTAGTGCAGGAGAAGAACACACATCCAATGACTCTAGCTGTGGTTCATGAAAAGAGCAGACATGCAATGACACTGGTGGATCCATGTGTGGTTCATGGGAAGAACACACATGCGATGACACTGGGTGGATCCATGTGTGGTTTGTGCGAAGAACACACATGCAATGACTCCGGTGGATCCATGTGTGGTTCATGGGAAGAACACACATGCAATGACTCTGGTGATATGTGGTTTGTGAGAAGAACACACATGCAATGACTCTAGCTGTGGTTAATGAGAATAGCAGACATGCAATGACACCGGTGGATCCATGTGTGGTTTGTGAGAAGAACACACATGCAATGACACTTGGTGTGGTTCATGATATGGTTTGTAAGAAGAACACACATGCAAAGACTCTAGCTGTGGTTTGTGAAAAGAGCACGCATGCGATGACTCTAGCTGTGGTTCATGGGAAGAGCAGACATACAATGACTCTGGTGGATCCATGTGTGGTTCATGGGAAGAACACACATGCAATGACACCGGTGGATCCATGTGTGGTCTGTGGGAAGAACACACATGCAATGACACTGGTGGATCCATGTGTGGTTCATGGGAAGAACACATATGCAATGACACTGGTGGATCTATGTGTGGTATGTGGGAAGAGCAGACATGCAATGACACTGGTGCATCCATGTGTGGTTCATGGGAAGAACACACATGCAATGACACTGGGTGTGGTTCATGATATGGTCTATGATAAAAACACACATGCAATGACATTGGTGGATCCATGTGTGGTCTGTGAGAAGAACACACATGCAATGACACTGGGTGTGGTTCATGATATGGTTTGTGAGAAGAACACACATGCAATGACACTGGTTGATCCATGTGTGGTCTGTGAGAAGAACACACATCCAATGACTCTAGCTGTGGTTCATGAAAAGAGCATACATGCATTAACACTGGTGGATCCACGTGTGGTTCATGGGAAGAACACACGTGCGATGACACTGGGTGGATCCATGTGTGGTTTGTGAGAAGAACACACATGCAATGACTACGGTGGATCCATGTGTGGTTCATGGGAAGAACACACATGCAATAACTCTGGTGATATGCGGTTTGTGAGAAGAACACACATGCAATGACTCTAGCTGTGGTTAATGAGAAGAGCAAACATGCAATGCCACCGGTGGATCCATGTGTGGTTTGTGAGAAGAACACACATGCAATGACACTGGGTGTGGTTCATGATATGGTTTGTAAGAAGAACACACATGCAATGACTCTAGCTGTGGTTTGTGAAAAGAGGACACATGCGATGACTGTAGCTGTGGTTCATGGGAAGAGTAGACATACAATGACACTGGTGGATCCATTTGTGGTTCATGGGAAGAACACACATGCAACGACACCGGTGGATCCATGTGTGGTCTATGGGAAGAACACACATGCAATGACACTGGTGGATCCATGTGTGGTTCATAGGAAGAACACATATGCAATGACACTGGTGGATCCATGTGTGGTATGTGGGAAGAGCAGACATGCAATGACTCCGGTGGATCCATGTGTGGTCCATGGGAAGAACACACATGCAATGACTCTGGTGATATGTGGTTTGTGAGAAGAACACACATGGAATGACTCTAGATGTGGTTAATGAGAAGAGCAGACATGCAATGATACTGGTGGATCCATTTGTGGTTTGTGAGAAGAACACCCATGCAATAACACTTGGTGTGGTTCATGATATGGTTTGTAAGAAGAACACACATGCAATGACTCTAGCTGTGGTTTGTGAAAAGAGCACGCATGCGATGACTCTAGCTGTGGTTCATGGGAAGAGCAGATATACAATGACACTAGTGGATCCATGTGTGGTTCATGGGAAGAACACACATGCAACAATACCGGTGGATCCATGTGTGGTCTGTGGGAAGAACACACATGCAATCACACTGGTGGATCCATGTGTGTTTTATGGGAAGAACACACATGCAATGACACTGGTGGATCCATGTGTGGTATGTGGGAAGAGCAGACATGCAATGACACTGGTGGATCCATGTGTGGTTCATGGGAAGAACACATGCAATGACACTGGGTGTGGTTCATGATATGGTCTGTGAGAAAAACACACATGCAATGACACTAGTGGATCCATGTGTGGTCTGTGAGAAGAACACACATGCAATGACACTGGGTGTGGTTCATGATATGGTTTTTGAGAAGAACACACATGCAATGACACTAGTTGATCCATGTGTGGTCTGTGAGAAGAACACACATCCAATGACTCTAGGTGTGGTTCATGAAAAGAGCAGACATGCAATGACACTGGTGGATCCATGTGTGGTTTATGGGAAGAACACACATGCGAGGACACTGGGTGGATCCATGTGTGGTTTGTGACAAGAACACACATGCAATGACTCCGGTGGATCCATGTGTGGTTCATGGGAAGAACACACATGCAATGACTCTTGTGATATGTGGTTTGTGAGAAGAACACACATGCAATGACTCTAACTGTGGTTAATGAGAAGAGCAGACATGCAATGACACCGGTGGATCCATGTGTGGTTTGTGAGAAGAACACACATGCAATGACACTAGGTGTGGTTCATGATATGGTTTGTAATGAGAACACACATGCAATGACTCTAGCTGTGGTTTGTGAAAAGAGCACGCATGCGATGACTCCAGCTGTGGTTCATGGGAAGAGCAGACATACAATGACACTGGTGGATCCATGTGTGGTTCATGGGAAGAACATACATGCAACGACACCGGTGGATCCATGTGTGGTCTGTGGGAAGAACACACATGCAATGACACTGGTGGATCCATGTGTGGTTCATGGGAAGAACACATGCAATGAAACAGGTGATATGTGGTCTATGAGAAGAACATACATGCAATGACTCTAGCTGTGGTTAATGAAAAGAGCTGACATGCAATGACACCGGTGGATCCATGTGTGGTTCAAGGGAAGAACACACATGCAATGACACTGGGTGAGGATCATGATATGGAATGTGAGAAGAACACACATTCAATGACACTGGTGGATCCATGTGTGGTCTGTGAGAAGAGCAGACATGCAACGACACCGTTGGATCCATGTGTGGTTTGTGAGAAGAACACACATGCAATGACACTGGTGGATCCATGCATGTGTGGTCTTTGGGAAGAACACACATGCAATGACACTGGTGATATGTGGTCTGTGAGAAGAACACACATCCAATGACTCTAGGTGTGGTTCATGAAAAGAGCAGACATGCAATGACACTGGTGGACCCAAGTGTGGTTCATGGGAACAACACACATGCACTGACACTGGTGGATCCATGTGTGGTATGTGGGAAGAGCAGACATGCAATGACACTAGTGGATCCATGTGTGGTTCATGGGAAGAACACACATGCAAAGACACTGGGTGTGGTTCATGATATGTGCTGTGAGAAAATACACATGCAATGACCTTTGGTGGATCCATGTGGTGTGAGAAGAACACACATGCAATGACACTGTGTGGTTCATGATATGGTTTGTAAGAAGAACACACATGCAAAGACTCTACCTGTGGTTTGTGAAAAGAGCACGCATGCGATGACTCTAGCGTGGTTCATGGGAAGAAGCGGACATGCAATGACTCTGGTGGATCCATTTTTGGTTCATGGGAAGAACACACATGCAACGACACCGGTGGATCCAGGTGTGGTCGTTGGGAAGAACACACATGCAATGACACTGGTGGATCCATGTGTGGTTCATGGGAAGAACACATATGCAATGACACTGGTGGATACATGTGTGGTATGTGGGAAGAGCAGACATGCAATGACACTGGTGCATCCATGTGTGGTTCATGGGAAGAACACACATGCAATGACACTGGGTGTGGTTCATGATATGGTCTATGAGAAAAACACACATGCAATGACATTGGTGGATCCATGTGTGGTCTGTGAGAAGAACACACATGCAATGACACTGGGTGTGGTTCATGATATGGTTTGTGAGAAGAACACACATGCAATGACACTGGTTGATCCATGTGTGGTCTGTGAGAAGAACACACATCCAATGACTCTAGCTGTGGTTCATGAAAAGAGCATACATGCATTGACACTGGTGGATCCACGTGTGGTTCATGGGAAGAACACACGTGCGATGACACTGGGTGGATCCATGTGTGGTTTGTGAGAAGAACACACATGCAATGACTACGGTGGATCCATGTGTGGTTCATGGGAAGAACACACATGCAATAACTCTGGTGATATGCGGTTTGTGAGAAGAACACACATGCAATGACTCTAGTTGTGGTTAATGAGAAGAGCAAACATGCAATGCCACCGGTGGATCCATGTGTGGTTTGTGAGAAGAACACACATGCAATGACACTGGGTGTGGTTCATGATATGGTTTGTAAGAAGAACACACATGCAATGACTCTAGCTGTGGTTTGTGAAAAGAGGACACATGCGATGACTGTAGCTGTGGTTCATGGGAAGAGTAGACATACAATGACACTGGTGGATCCATTTGTGGTTCATGGGAAGAACACACATGCAACGACACCGGTGGATCCATGTGTGGTCTATGGGAAGAACACACATGCAATAACACTGGTGGATCCATGTGTGGTTCATAGGAAGAACACACATGCAATGACACTGGTGGATCCATGTGTGGTATGTGGGAAGAGCAGACATGCAATGACTCCGGTGGATCCATGTGTGGTCCATGGGAAGAACACACATGCAATGACTCTGGTGATATGTGGTTTGTGAGAAGAACACACATGGAATGACTCTAGATGTGGTTAATGAGAAGAGCAGACATGCAATGATACTGGTGGATCCATTTGTGGTTTGTGAGAAGAACACCCATGCAATAACACTTGGTGTGGTTCATGATATGGTTTGTAAGAAGAACACACATGCAATGACTCTAGCTGTGGTTTGTGAAAAGAGCACGCATGCGATGACTCTAGCTGTGGTTCATGGGAAGAGCAGATATACAATGACACTAGTGGATCCATGTGTGGTTCATGGGAAGAACACACATGCAACAATACCGGTGGATCTATGTGTGGTCTGTGGGAAGAACACACATGCAATCACACTGGTGGATCCATGTGTGGTTTATGGGAAGAACACACATGCAATGACACTGGTGGATCCATGTGTGGTATGTGGGAAGAGCAGACATGCAATGACACTGGTGGATCCATGTGTGGTTCATGGGAAGAACACACATGCAATGACACTGGGTGTGGTTCATGATATGGTCTGTGAGAAAAACACACATGCAATGACACTGGTGGATCCATGTGTGGTCTGTGAGAAGAACACACATGCAATGACACTGGGTGTGGTTCATGATATGGTTTTTGAGAAGAACACACATGCAATGACACTAGTTGATCCATGTGTGGTCTGTGAGAAGAACACACATCCAATGACTCTAGGTGTGGTTCATGAAAAGAGCAGACATGCAATGACACTGGTGGATCCATGTGTGGTTTATGGGAAGAACACACATGCGAGGACACTGGGTGGATCCATGTGTGGTTTGTGACAAGAACACACATGCAATGACTCCGGTGGATCCATGTGTGGTTCATGGGAAGAACACACATGCAATGACTCTTGTGATATGTGGTTTGTGAGAAGAACACACATGCAATGACTCTAACTGTGGTTAATGAGAAGAGCAGACATGCAATGACACCGGTGGATCCATGTGTGGTTTGTGAGAAGAACACACATGCAATGACACTAGGTGTGGTTCATGATATGGTTTGTAATGAGAACACACATGCAATGACTCTAGCTGTGGTTTGTGAAAAGAGCACGCATGCGATGACTCCAGCTGTGGTTCATGGGAAGAGCAGACATACAATGACACTGGTGGATCCATGTGTGGTTCATGGGAAGAACATACATGCAACGACACCGGTGGATCCATGTGTGGTCAGTGGGAAGAACACACATGCAATGACACTGGATCCATGTGTGGTTCATGGGAAGAACACATGCAATGAAACAGGTGATATGTGGTCTATGAGAAGAACATACATGCAATGACTCTAGCTGTGGTTAATGAAAAGAGCTGACATGCAATGACACCGGTGGATCCATGTGTGGTTCAAGGGAAGAACACACATGCAATGACACTGGGTGTGGTTCATGATATGGTCTGTGAGAAGAACACACATGCAATGACACTGGTGGATCCATGTGTGGTCTGTGAGAAGAGCAGACATGCAACGACACCGTTGGATCCATGTGTGGTTTGTGAGAAGAACACACATGCAATGACACTGGTGGATCCATGCATGTGTGGTCTTTGGGAAGAACACACATGCAATGACACTGGTGATATGTGGTCTGTGAGAAGAACACACATCCAATGACTCTAGGTGTGGTTCATGAAAAGAGCAGACATGCAATGACACTGGTGGACCCAAGTGTGGTTCATGGGAACAACACACATGCACTGACACTGGTGGATCCATGTGTGGTATGTGGGAAGAGCAGACATGCAATGACACTAGTGGATCCATGTGTGGTTCATGGGAAGAACACACATGCAAAGACACTGGGTGTGGTTCATGATATGGTCTGTGAGAAAAATACACATGCAATGACACTGGTGGATCCATGTGTGGTCTGTGAGAAGAACACACATGCAATGACACTTGGTGTGGTTCATGATATGGTTTGTAAGAAGAACACACATGCAAAGACTCTAGCTGTGGTTTGTGAAAAGAGCACGCATGCGATGACTCTAGCTGTGGTTCATGGGAAGAGCAGACATACAATGACACTGGTGGATCCATGTGTGGTTCATGGGAAGAACACACATGCAACGACACCGGTGGATCCATGTGTGGTCTGTGGGAAGAACACACATGCAATGACACTGGTGGATCCATGTGTGGTTCATGGGAAGAACACATATGCAATGACACTGGTGGATCCATGTGTGGTATGTGGGAAGAGCAGACATGCAATGACACTGGTGTATCCATGTGTGGTTCATGGGAAGAACACACATGCAATGACACTGGGTGTGGTTCATGATATGGTCTATGAGAAAAACACACATGCAATGACATTGGTGGATCCATGTGTGGTCTGTGAGAAGAACACACATGCAATGACACTGGGTGTGGTTCATGATATGGTTTGTGAGAAGAACACACATGCAATGACACTGATTGATCCATGTGTGGTCTGTGAGAAGAACACACATCCAATGACTCTAGTTGTGGTTCATGAAAAGAGCATACATGCAATGACACTGGAGGACCCAAGTGTGGTTCATGGGAACAACACACATGCACTGACACTGGTGGATCCATGTGTGGTATGTGGGAAGAGCAGACATGCAATGACACTAGTGGATCCATGTGTGGTTCATGGGAAGAACACACATGCAAAGACACTGGGTGTGGTTCATGATATGGTTTGTGAGAAGAACACACATGCAATGACACTGGTGGATCCATGTGTCGTCTTTGGGAAGAACACACATGCAATGACACTGGATCCATGTGTGGTCTGTGAGAAGAACACACATCCAATGACTCTAGTTGTGGTTCATGAAAAGAGCAGACATGGAATGACACTGGTGGATCCATGTGTGGTTCATGGGAAGAACACACATGCGATGACACTGGGTGGATCCATGTGTGGTTTGTGAGAAGAACACACATGCCATGACTCTGGTGGATCCATGTGTGGTTCATGGGAAGAACACACATGCAATGACACTGGGTGTGGTTCATGATATGGTCTGTGAGAAGAACACACATGCAATGACACTGGTGGATCCATGTGTGGTCTGTGAGAAGAACACACATGCAATGACACTGGTGGATACATGTGTGGTCTTTGGGAAGAACACACATGCAATGACACTAGATCCATGTGTGGTCTGTGAGAAGAACACACTTCCAATGACTAGCTGTGGTTCATGAAAAGAGCAGACATGCAATGACACTGGTGGATCCATGTGTGGTTCATGGGAAGAACACACATGCGATGACACTGGGTGGATCCATGTGTGGTTTGTGACAAGAACACACATGCAATGACTCCGGAGGATCCATGCGTGGTTCATGGTAAGAACACACATGCAATGACACTAGGTGTGGTTCATGATATCGTTTATGAGAAGAACACACAAGCAATGACACTAGTGGATCCATGTGTGGTCTTTGAGAATAACACACATGCAATGACACTAGGTGTGGTTCATGATATGGTTTGTGAGAAGAACACACATGCAATGACATTGGTGGATCCATGTGTGGTCTTTGGGAAGAACACACATGCAATGACACTGGATCCATGTGTGGTCTGTGAGAAGAACACACATCCAATGACTCTAGCTGTGGTTCATGAAAAGAGCAGACATGCAATGACACTGGTGGATCCATGTGTGGTTCATGGAAAAAACACACATGCGATGACACTGGGTGGATCCTTGTGTGGTTTGTGAGAAGAACACACATGCAATGACTCCGGTGGATCCATGTGTGGTTCATGGGAAGAACACACATGCAATGACTCTGGGTGTGGTTCATGATATGGTTTGTGAGAAGAACACACATGCAATGACACTGGTGTATCCATGTGTGGTCTTTGGGAAGAACACACATGCAATGACACTGGGTCTGGTTCATGATATGGTTTGTGAGAAGAACACACATGCAATGACACTGGTGGATCCATGTGTGGTATTTGGGAAGAACACACATGTAATGACACTGGATCCATGTGTGGTCTGTGAGAAGAACACACATCCAATGACTCTAGTTGTGGTTCATGAAAAGAGCAGACATGCAATGACACTAGTGGCTCCATGTGTGGTTCATGGGAAAAACACACATGCGATGACACTGGGTGGATTCATGTGTGGTTTGTGAGAAAAACACACATGCAATGACTCCGGTGGATCCATGTGTGGTTCATGGGAAGAACACACATGCAATGACTCTGGTGATATGTGATTTGTGAGAAGAACACACATGCAATGACTCCGGTGGATCCATGTGTTGTTTGTGAGAAGAACACACATGCAATGACTCTAGCTGTGGTTAATGAGAAGAGGAGACATGCAATGACACCGGTGGATCCATGTGTGGTTTGTGAGAAGAACACACATGCAAAGACACTGGGTGTGGTTCATGGTATGGTTTGTAAGAAGAACACACATGCAATGACTCTAGTTGTGGTTTGTGAAAAGAGCACGCATGCGATGACTCTAGCTGTGGTTCATGGGAAGAGCAGACATACAATGACACTAGTGTATCCATGTGTGGTTCATGGGAAGAGCAGACATACCTTCCTTTGTCCCAACAAGCTTATCAGGAATACCAAAGTCTTGATCAAATTCTCAATTCTGGCAGGGAAGGGGAATCTTATTGTTGGTCTTACATTTGGGGCAGTAATTTTTCGGTCAAAAAGGCTTACTGCTCTTTAGTCGGTTACCAACCAGTGCAGCCACATTTCTCTTGGATATGGAAATCTTCTTGTCAACAAAAGCACAAATTCTTCTTCTGGCTCTTACTGCTTGATAGACTCAACACAAGAAATCTTCTGAAAAGGAAATGTTTTTCTCTAGCATCTTATGATTGTGTCTTCCAGGGCTGCAATAGTGAAGAAACCAGTTTACATTTGTTTTGGGAATGCCCCTTTGCAAGAGCCTGCTGGGCTGAAATTTCACAGGTCAATTCGGCTGATCAAAGCATCTTTACAGTTTTAGACAGTATTAAAAAAGATCTAAAGGTCCCTTTTGCAATGGAAATTCTGATTATTGGAACTTGGAGCATCTGGATTTGCATAAATAATGAAATTTTCAACAATCAGCATGCATCGATGGAGACCTGGAAGGCTATTGTAGCCCAGGAATTAAGATGGGTCCTTTATAGAATTAAGAAGAAGTATTATCAGGGTCTTAAGATTTGGATTGAAACCAATTTAGACAGGAGATAGTTGATTAGCATGTTATCCCTCTTTTTTAGGTGGAATTTGGTTGTAAATATTCTTTTGTAACTCTATATAATCTATAAAAGTTGCAGCGGGGTTTTTTTGCCCTATTGTTTTACCCTCAAAAAAAATGTGTGGTTCATGGGAAGAACACATATGCAACGACACCGGTGGATCCATGTGTGGTCTGTAGGAAGAACACACATGCAATGACACTGGTGGATCCATGTGTGGTTCATGGGAAGAACACACATGCAATGACACACGTGATATCTGGTCTGCGAGAAGAACAGACATGCAATGACTCTAGCTATGGTTAATGAAAAGAGCTGACATGCAATGACACCGGTAGATCCATGTGTTGTTCAAGTGGAAAGAACACACATGCAATGACACTGGGTGTGGTTTATGATATGGTCGGCGAGAAGAACACACATGCAATGACACTGGTGGATCCATGTGTGGTCTGTGAGAAGAGCAGACATGCAACGACACCGGTGGATCCATGTGTGGTTTGTGAGAAGAACACACATGCAATGACACTGGTGGATCCATGTGTGGTCTTTGGGAAGAACACACATGCAATGACACTGGTGATATGTGGTCTGTGAGAAGAACACACATCCAATGACTCTAGTTGTGGTTCATGAAAAGAGCAGACATGCAATGACACTGGTGGATCCATGTGTGGTTCATGGGAAGAACACACATGCAATGTTACTGGTGGATCCATGTGTGGTCTGTGGGAAGAGCAGACATGCAATGACACCGGTGGATCCATGTGTCGTTCATGGGAAGAACACACATGCAATGACACTGGTGGATCCATGTGTGGTCCGTGAGAAGAACACACATGCAATGACACTGGGTGTGGTTCATGATATGGTTTGTGAGAAGAACACACATGCAATGACACTGGTGGATCCATGTGTGGTCTTTGGGAAGAACACACATGCAATGACACTGGTGATATGTGGTCTGTGAGAAGAACACACATCCAATGACTCTAGTTGTGGTTCATGAAAAGAGCAAACATGCAATGACACTGGTGGATCCATGTGTGGTTCATGGGAAGAACACACATGCGATGACACTGGGTGGATCCATGTGTGGTTTGTGAGAAGAACACACATGCAATGAAACCGGTGGATCCATGTGTGGTTCATGGGAAGAACACACATGAATGACTCTGGTGATATGTGGTTTGTGAAAAGAACAAACATGCAATGACTCTAGCTGTGGTTAATGAGAAGAGCAGACATGCAATGACACCGGTGGATCCATGTGTGGTTTGTGAGAAGAACACACATGCAATGACACTGGATGTGGTTCATGATATGGTTTGTAAGAAGAACACACATGCAATGACTCTAGCTGTGGTTTGTGAAAAGAGCACGCATGCGATGACTCTAGTTGTGGTTCATGGGAAGAGCAGATATACAATGACACTGGTGGATCCATGTGTGGTTCATGGGAAGAACACACATGCAATGACACTGGTGGATCCATGTGTGGTTTGTGAGAAGAACAGACATGCAATGACTCTAGCTGTGGTTAATGAGAAGAGCAGACATGCAATGACACCGGTGGATCCATGTGTGGTTTGTGAGAAGAACACACATGCAATGACACTGGGTGTGGTTCATGATATGGTTTGTAAGAAGAACACACATCCAATGACTCTAGCTGTGGTTCATGAAAAGAGCATGCATGCGATGACTCTAGTTGTGGTTCATGGGAAGAGCAGACATACAATGACATCGGTGATATGTGGTCTATGAGAAGAACACACATGCAATGACTCTAGCCGTGGTTCATGAAAAGAGCAGACATGCGATGACACTGGTGGATCCATGTGTGGTTTGTGAGAAGAACACACATGCAATGACACCGGTGGATCCATGTGTGGTCTGTGGGAAGAACGCACATGCAATGACACTGGTGATATGTGGTTTGTGAGAAGAACACACATCCAATGACTCTAGTGGATCCTTACGTGGTTTATGAGTGGTTTATGAGAAGAACACACATCCAATGAACTCTTGTGGATCTATCTTGGCATAATTTGATGTATGCCACGATGTATTTCATTGTGCAAGACACTCACTTTCCATTTTTATACTACTCAGTATCGCCCTTGGTTTTATGTGGTACTACTCAGTTTTGCCCCCCTCTCTCTATCTTTCGTAGAAGCACAAATCTGTGCTCACCCTGTCTGCTACTCCCTGATTGGTTACCACAGTTGTCACGCGGATCGTGCGCACCAGCCTTTGATTCTGTGCGATCCAACGATGATCGTTGCACACGTGGTGCCCTTCACAGTACAACGCGAGACAGCACGGACGTCTCCCTTAGCGAGACTTCTACAAGAAGGAACACGATGCCGTCCATGGAAAAAGTCGTCGAGCGGTCATGTCATGTTTAATCAAGTATGAAAAGCCTACTACTGCTACTACTACGCCACAACGCATGCGTCATCGAGTGCACGGTCGTCGATGGACAGCTGCAATTTATTGCCACTTGATTTTAATAAGACATATCCTATTTTTTACGCAGCGGCTCTCAATCGCCAATTTTAGGGCCGTGTCAAACTTCGTACATAGAAATTGTGTGTGCGCCCTTTGCATGCGGCTCAATACAGAACTGCCATGCATGGCCCGGGAAAAAACGTGACGTACCGTGCACGTGTCGCGGTGCACGGTGCAGTCGACTGCGCGACGCGTTGCATGGTGGTGCAACGAAACATACCTTGCTTCTATCCACCCACTCTCGCTCACTATCCCCATGCAACCCTCTCCACTGTCCCACCAGTATCCGCAAACTCCCGAGAATACCCCGTCCGCGCCGGCGATGGCCGAGGAGGATAAGGTGGCCATCGTTGCCTCCGTGGCGCAGGAGGCCCGCCTCCTCGCCGTCGCCCTTGACGCTGAAAGCAGCCTGTCCCTGTCTGCACCCTAGTGGAGGCATCGATGGCAGCCGCTTCCCGCCTGTGCCCCCGTCCCAGCTACCGACGGAGCCGCCGAAGAGGAGCCCCCCGCCGGCGAGGAGGCCCCCGCCGGTCACAAGCAGATCACGCACTTCTTGGGCACCTACGATCCAGATAAGTACATCGCTCCGCTGAACCCCTACGACACCGGCATCGACGACCTATGGTCGGAGGTAACTAGGGTTTGCTCCCCTCCCCTGGTTCTTCTACCGTTTGTTAGAAATAATGGGCTAATCTATTTAAAATTTAGCTGGTATTGTCATGTTTAATATTCTGGAATTAATCATGGAAATTGTGCCTAATTATCCAACACCATTCCCATCGTTGGATGCTAGATCTTGGTTTATTAGGATTCGCTTGTTCGCATTTATTGCTCGATTTTCTTACACCATCTACTCCCCCATTTTCCCTTTCTTCCAATAGGTTTCCGGCAGCGACGTCTGCAACGATGACGAGTCCATTCACACCAAGGCTCGTCAGGTGCTGAGGAGGCTGCGGGCCGGCAAGTACGACGGCTTCCTCATGCCCCCTACTACAGCTGCCCCTTCCGCAAGGGGGGCGTCTACTGCTTGACGAGTCGCGCCGCCGGCGGCACCGTCTTGAACACCTTACTGAAGCATGCAGAGGCCGCGGGCTCCGGCATCCACAAAAGCGGCAAGCCTAAGCCCGCGAACATCAATGCCTACATCGCTGAACACCGTGCTCTCGACATTCACCTCCAAATCCTCCAGCGGGTGGCCATCAAAGAGGGTCGCATGCCTCCAATCAGGCCCCTAAGTCCAAGCAACTGGGCAGCAAGAAGTGGCAGAGGCACCAGAGGGAGATGGAGGCGCTGGCGAATGAACGGGTTGGATGTCTCGAATGTATCTGCATCTGCCATGGCTGCTGCTGCTAAGCAGCTTCTTTTGATTTTCTATATTTTGCTTGCATCCTATTTCTGGCTGAATGCATCGAACCCCGTTAAGCAACCTACTACTTTCTATCGCTATATCCTATTTAGTCACATGCTATATCTACATTTGTTTTGTTTTCTGAATGAATGTATTATGCCTGGTGTGATTTGCTGCTCTAGATTTGCTACCTGATTGGAGGCAAAAAGAGGTCCAAAAGGGAACGAATTATCGAAGTGAGAATCTTCTCTAGATTTGCTACCAATTTGGGCAAAATGAAACATATCTGTTTAGCGAGAGAGGAAAAGGGCACTGTTTCAAACTGCCAGTTAAGAAGCTATCATCTTGACAAGCTACAAGACACATACATAAACATAACACAATGAGGGTTAAATTTATTTTACTAGTATCACTTGATGCGCTAGACATCTTGGCAAGCTAACTGAGTTCCACAAAACAGAAACAGAAACATAACACTGACAAGTAAAATTTAATTCACTCCTCATCAGACCACTTGACGCGCTTGCTATCATTCCAGGTACTCCACGTCCGACAAACTTCTTTGTCCCAAATGGCATCTGACTTGGCTTTCCTATCTTCAGCGTCCTGTGGCACAATTAGCGGTGCATCACAGGCCTGATTGTTGCCGCTAGAAGATGCCACCATTGCTCTCTGTCACCGCTTCTTCAGTTGCAAGCTCTCTTTCACCGCTTCGCACCTCTCTGTCAGCTGCTTCAGATGCAGCCAATTTCTTTGCATATTCAACTTCAAACTCAGCTATTCGGCATTTTCTACAAAGGACCCCCCTAAGCTCGTCTTCCCTCTTGCAAATAGGGCAAAACACGAGGTAACGTTGAAAAAAATGGATCTTCTTGTACAGCTGGTAGGTCACGTAAGCATCTATGGCTGCATACTTTAGGTTTATATCAGACAACGGCCACTCGTTCCAGAAATCGTGCCTATCCGTAGAGAAATCTTCCTTCATTGTGACGTACAAATCATCGAGGATTCTAGTTGCGAGTGATGCCATTCCATCCTTCTTCCTGCCCCCTAGGATCTTGACAAGATGCTGAATATCGATCCAGTTGTGCGCAGGAATTATAATTTCCTCTTGATACAATTTTGAAAAATCAGTTGTTGTGTCGACAGTGCAGAAAACAATTCCCTTTTTTTCAAGGAACTGGCGCAGCGCCGGACATTTCCGGTCAGTCCTGAAAGTATGTAGTTTGTCATCACCAAAATTTGTAACTACAAATATTTTGTCAATGCAAGGTAATCATCTCAATATAATTTTGAAAAGTTTAGTAAATGCAAGATCAAGACTCTCAACATTGTATTGTCATAATTTATTCGGTTTTGCTATTTTTCAGTCGACTGAACGAGTTGCACATTTCTTTTAACTACGGTTGCACTTTTCTTAGGTGATTGAGACTAAAGAAAATCTCAGTCGATTGAGACATAGGCAAACCCTAATTTATTTGGTCCTAAGTAAAATCCAGTAGTTGCAAGATGAGCAAGTGGATAAAGAACAAGAGGAGAAAACCCTAAAAGCGGTTAGCTACAGAGAGAAGATCTACAAACCGGGAGAGGTGGTAGACGAGGACGTGTTTCCGCATGGCAAGTTGAACGACGGCGACTTCACTCCCTTCATATGGGTGCTCCAGGGTGTACTCGAGGTCCAATCCCACAAACTTGTCCTCGTTTATCCCAAGCCAACCCTCGTACATCCTCAGGACACGCACCACTGTCTCCTCCTCGTTGGTGTAGACAACGTCTATCTTCTTGTTGTCATGGGTAGTGAAGCTTGTCTCTAGAGTGCGTAGATCTTCCATGGCGGCAAGGAGAAGACGGGGAGAAGATAGTAGATGACAGGAAGAAGAAGAGTGGTTTCTGCAAGGCAGGAGAATTGTGGAACCGTCAATGCGCTTTTATGGTAGGGGTTAATGATTGGGACGGAAGTCCAAGGAGAAACGCGTGGCGGTGGCCGTTCCAGCTTCTGAGTAAATAAAAAATAATTCTAACGCCGATACATGGGCCCTGTTTTGTAAGTCAATACACTGGGTAGGGGGTGTTGTCCTATCCACTGTGCGAACGCTGCAAGCCTACGTGACAGCCACCCCGCCTAAGCGACGGGAGCGACATAACGGCGAACTGACAGGGGGCCCAACTTGACGCCCGTTAGCCTGATTTTTTGTATTGAAACGTAAAGTTGAATTCGTGCCGAAAAAGACCCTCTGAGTATTTGGCACACCAACTATAGTCATCCCGGCTGATTTCAGGGAACTTGGGTACCGCGTTGCCTGTACACCCCAACTTTCGGGCCGCAAAATGATATTCTCCTCCGACCGTACAGGGCCTCCGATATGTGCCTTCGAAATTCCGAAAGAACGCACTTTGCATGTCATACCAGTTATGGATGGTGTTCTCCGGAAGTTCATTGAGCCATGATCGTGTCGTCTTCCGCAACATAAGTGAGAGATATCGGGTTGCGACCAGGCTGTTTCCGCCTTTGGCGATGCAGCAAGCTTGGAAGAAATCATGTAGCCAGGTATCTGGCCGAGCAATGCCGTCGTAGGCTTGGATATGTCTTGAAATAGCGAATCCTTCCGGGAATCTTGTACCTCTAATGCGTGGTCCGAAGCACTTTGGGCCCACGTAGATATCATCGTTTTCATAGCGCCGCGCCTCTATGTTGGAGTTGATCCTGTGCCTTGCGTCGTTCGGGGATAGTGATCGTTCCGAATGTCGGTTGTGGCTGCGGTGCCTTGGAGCCGGACTTCGGCTTCTACCACCACCTCCTCCACCACGTCGTCCTCCTTGGGAGCCGTTGTGATGACTGTGTGGTGGAGAGGGTGGGGCAGCTGGATAGTTTTCGGCTGATCGTCGGCCTCTGTCCGGAACGTCATTATTCCGATGCCGGGGATGGTCTTGACTATGACGAGCCCCCTACCGACTTATCCCGGCATGGTTTCCGTCATTTCTTCGTCCGTCGTTCCCACCATGGTAGGGCTCAGCCGGACGGCTTGCATGTCTAGGAGGTGGCATTTTTTGACGATCCTCCTCCCGACGTTTCTCTTTATCTTCTCCCTTTCGATCGTTAGATTCTCGTCGGGGAGGATTCCTCGGATTCAGAGCAGCGATGGCCTCTTTCTCGGCCATTTGTGCGACGTTGCTCCAGTCGTGTGTAGTCCTGCGATGGTGTCCTGACGATCCGGTTCTCGAATAATTGTCCTCCCGTCGTTCGGGGCGATAATGCTACTCCGGAACGCGGTGGGGTCTTACGTCAGCCCATGCCGGATCTGTACAACATTGGTCAGAATCCGAGACCAGTTTTTGACTTCCGGACAAGGCGACCTTTTGTTGCTCCAGTCCCTTGTTGAGTAGTTTGATACCCAAACAGATCTCCTCTGGTCCTGGATTAGCCGATAGAAGTTCTCGGGCTGCCACGGTATTCTGTACTGGGGTTGGATATACCCAATCTCCTTTGCTATCTTTCCGTGGCTTCCCCATCTCATCTCCGAAAAGGATGGCACGGATATGTGGGAATTGGTCGTCATTGGTATGACGCTTCCGTGTCTTCTGATGCAACCGAGACATGTAGTCCTTAGTTGCCATGCGTTTCTTCTCCTCCTCGATGTTTTTTGCTTCATCTAGGAGTTGTTGACGATGCGCTTCTAGGGCTTGGGCCCTTTTGTCCAGCTCTTCAGCAGTAAGTTCTGCAGCTGTAGTGATGGGTGTGGTTAATGCAGCATCGATGAGTTTACGCGCACCTTCAGTGATCACGTGTCCATCCACCGATTCTTCTTTTTTCGGCTCTTTTGGGATAAGTGCTCCATCCGAGTCTTCTTCGTATTCCTCGGCAATCACCTCTTCTGCCAGAGGGTCTTTTGTCGGGGTCTTGTTTTTCTTGTTCTTCTTCTTTGCCTTCTTGGCAGCGCCGGTAGCAAAGACGGTTTTGGGTCCGTTTCCCGGAGTCAAGCTCTGATCGGTACTTTTGTACATCTGGACCTCTGGATTATCTCCGACGTCCATGTCATCCTGCGCTTTAGGAGAGTGTTCTCCGGATCCTTCATCCATGGCTCCTCCTTCTTCTGCAGCCTTGGAGTTATACTCCTCTTCATATTCCGTGGAGAACTTTCGGAAATCTGCTGACGTCATCGATTCATCCGAGGATGCGGGTACGTCGGTGTTTGTTCCAATTGCCTCCAGCACCGAGTCGGTGTTTTCTCCAGCATCGGCAGAGCCGGATCCGGATCCTACGTACCCGACGAAGTGCGACGCGTGTTTCCTGAGGTACCTGCAGCTTTCGCGATCAGCCATGTCGAAACTTTTGATGGTCTCAAGAATTGCATATGCGCTTGCATCTTGCATTATCATACGTCATAGTGTGTACCTTAGGAAAGGTCTGTCTGTCCCGGCATCATCAGAGCCGGAATCAGTGTCATTGATATGTTCCTCCTGGATTTCGACTTCCATGGGTAGGTCGATCTGGGATCCGGCTCCTCCAGGGAGATTCACTCCAGATTCAACTTGGGCCACTAGGTCTTATTCAGGCTCGGATTTCTCCACTATCTCCGCAACTGGTGCGGGCTGGGTGGGTTTAGGGTTTTCTGAGATCCGGAACTCTGCCCCTCCGCGGACAAAGGGGACCCAGAAGATTCTTCTGCCTCTATCATCACCGCTGGGGTGGGTGGGGCAGGTTCAGCAAAACCGATGTAAACATCGATCTCGCCAAAAGACATGATTGTGTAGGCAGTCACAACCTCCCTAGCCGGAATCCAAGTCTCGTCGAGAACGATGAGAGGGATGTCGCTGGCATAGAGGATGCGTCCGACAGCGATAGTCTCGCCGATTCCGATTCTTGCAGATTCCGCTCGGAACGCGGATCCGAAGCTCACTTGCCCCACGGTGGGCGCCAACTGTCGTCGGATTGATGACAAGTACGCCATGAGGGGGTCCTCGAGGCGTGCGGAAGAGAGGGGTGTGAGACGTACGGTGTTCCAGGACGGTGAGCACACAAGTTTACCCAGGTTTGAATCCGCCGGCTTTGGACGGATCCTACTCGTGCTAGCAATCCAGTAATACGACAGAGCCAGAATATGGGTTACAAGGGTTTCGCTGTGCGAGTTGAGATTGTAGACTATTGAGGGTGCCCTAAAGGCTCTCCCTAGGATGACTTATATAGATATCCGGCCTAGGGTTTACAAAAGAGGTCTATCCGGCTACGACTAAGAGTCTGTTACAGAGTACATCTTGAACTACAAGTAATACTATGGGCCTAAGTCCGTAAGTCTTCTGGGCCTTCCCGTAGCCGGACTGGACTCCGTCTTTCTCCCTAACTAGGCCACCGGTGAAGCAATGCTCTAACCCGAAGTGGGCCATCCTGGTCAGTGAGGAACTGTGAGGATATCCGGAAAGTATATCCCCAACAGTAGTCACTGTTCAATTTTCAGGAACCACTTTTGAATACAGAGCTAACATCATATTGCTAGGTTTCAAAAAAATACGGGAACTACCATGCATAGAGAATGGATAAAAACTTACAAGTATCGGCATAGAATCTTAAAATTAAATATGACCATTTCAGATCTATAAAAAATCACAAAAGTGATTATGGTTGCATACCATGTATGTTTGAATTTTATACTCCCTTCGTCTCAAAATAGATGTCGTAAGTTTTTTAGAATTTGGATGAATCTATATGATAAACAATGTCTAGATTTATTTAAATTTTGATAAGTTTGAAACATCTATTTTAAGACGGAGTGAGTAACTGAAACACGACGATTTACGATCGTGTATACTTCCTTGATCTTGTATACTTCCTCCGTCCTAAAAAAAGGGTGTCTCGGTATTGTAAAAATTTGGATGCATCTATACAATAAAACATGTCTAGATTTATTTAAATTTAGAAAAAATTGCACATCCTTTTTAGGAACGGAGGGAGTACTATTTTTTTATGCAATTACAACATGTGATAAAAATTTAAGAGTTAGGTTCTACCCCCTCCGTTCACGAATGTAAGACATTGTGGTTAGGGATGAAAATGGTACGGATAATTTCCGCTCCGAATCCGCATCCGTGTCTGTTTTTGAGGATATGGTATGCATTTTTAGATATCCGGTGGATATGGATGCATATGCGGATATTTGTCGAGCAGATATCCGACGGATATGGTAGCGGATATGGTATTGACGATATCCGACGGATAAGGATAATCCGACATTTTATACGGATTATCCGAGATACTCAAATAGGATAATCCGATAAATCTAACATAACCATAATATCTAGACAATCTAGTTAGTGTATCGGCTAACTTTGCATGCTACGTATGCATATTATACTATGCTATTACCAATCTTGCATTTTTATATTACTATTATCTAGTGTTGCACGCTTTCTTGTCATTTCTTTTGCACAAACTACATAAATTTTATCCTCTTCCGATCCGAGTCCGCTCCGACTCCGCTCCATATCTGCAATCCAATATAATCCGCATCCGGCTATTATCTGCTCCGCTCTGAATCCGCCAAAAAATGCGATAAAGGATATGGTAATAGCAATATCCGATCCAATCCGATCCGTTTACATCCTTAATTGTGGCATTCTTCTAAAACACACGTATGTAGACACATTTAGTGTATTGGTTCATTTATTCTGGAGTGTATCTAGTCCACTTTGAATTATCTAGAAGGTCTTACATTAGTGAACGGAGGGAGTACCAAAAATATACCTACATGCATGATATTTTTAGTCCCTTTGATTCAAATTAATATTCTCAGATTTATCTCGATTTGGATGTATCTAGCACTAAAACATGAATAGATACAATTAAATCTAGACAAATCTGAGAACATTAATATGTATCGAATGGATAGTATTTTCTTGAAACTTAGAAATATGATATTCGCTAGGTGTTGAAATTTTGGATTACGGAGCACCAAGTTCACTAGATTATTTTCTAATCAAATGACACGAGAACGGGTACGTGAGGACAGGAGGCTCTCGCGGTCGTGGCGGTGGCAGTCTACACACCCATCTAGGGTTTCTCGTTCCTCTCGCTGGTGATGCTGTCAGTCCGCTCTGTTTCCGGTGGCCTTGGGCCTACGGAGGTGTGGCGGACTGCGACCTCTCACCGGCTGGAGGATTCTCCGTTTTCTTTTCTTATATTGTTTTCCGTGTCTTCTTCGGGATGCTAAGGCGACGACTGTATCCTGGAGTCAGAATAAAGTCCTCTCCATCCTATCCTCGCTCCGGTGGTGCGTCTAGCGCTGACGGAGGGCGCATGGAGTCATTTTTCTGGCGGATCTCTAGATACCCGGTCGGTTTTCGTGTTCATTGGTGTGGCTTCAGGTCAGTCTCTTTCGGTCTACGATTCTCATCATTGGCGATGATTGCTGGTCTAGTGCGTTGGTCCTTTTGGTTGGCACGAAGATTCCATCTGTCTACTACAACAAGCTCTACTACGGCTAGCTTTGGTCGGCTCCAGTGATGGAGGGGCAAAGACGGCGACGACGCGTCTTCGGCTCGTGTTAGTGTTTGTAGTCGTCGCTAGGTGGTCCATGGACCTATTTGTAATTTTTATTATTTTTAGGTCTCTTTGTACTTCTATCGATGATTATTAATAGATTGGTGGATTTTTCGCAGAAAGAGTTCACTAGATTATTTTCTAGTCAAATGACACAAATATAAAGTGCTCACAACTTTAGTGACTTGGCAGTCAACATGTCGGGGTGAACCATATAAGCAGACAGGGCTATGAAATATCTCCATGAGAAATATCACGCATCTTTGCATGCGTCGACCTCGATGGGCCCCCGATCGTACTACTGTCAAATATCTGCGCCAACAGCTTTCCGTGTGGCTGGCTCGCTATGCTGCTCCACCACACCAGCATTTGTACGTTGATCTAGTTCCACTAGGCACCAATAGTTGATTCCAAAAACATAAATAGCACCAGGATATTAACTTCCCCCGATAATTGCATGCTTGCAGCCACAAATCATGCATCATAGAGGACTAATGATCCATGCCGTGCTTTCGAGTAAGAAAGCGTGTCATGTATTGTTACTTCTTCTTGTGATCGTTTTTTTAGTGAAAAACAGGCAATCCATATTGCCATCACCAGCTCAGATGTGTGCATCGAGGGTCATTTCTTCAGGTAACCAGGAGGAGATCCGTGGGCTGGTCCACGAACCGGGCGAGAAGACCTACTCCCGAAGCACCCTCACGGAAGCTGAAGAGCAGAATGAAAAATGGTGAGTATTGAAGAACGACAGAGAGATTGAAATGAATGAGCGATACTTTATTGATGAACAGTTCACCTATATATAGGTCTTGAACCGGTGTTTACAATGTCGGTTGTATAGGTCGGTGTCCTTTCGGAAAGACACGGTGACTATTCACTATGTACAGCGGTTTGGACAACCCCAAATATTCTAACTGCTATACAGAATATTCTAAGAAATCTTATTAACTGCTTAGTTAGCCTAGAACTAACGCTATTGATTCCTAACACTCCTCCTTGGACAAACGTTATCCTCATATTCTTCAGGAGTCTTGAAGTCTTCCTTAGATCCTCCAGTGCTGAAAAACCTTGTATTTTATTGATAGATCCTGAAACTTCAAGAATCTTCTATCTTGTACTATTTTGTCCTTTGAAAATTCTGTGGGAAAAATATAAGGAGAAATATAGAAATCCGATATACCGTTGGAATAATAATCGTACCATTAAAACATGTATGAGAAATCCGTTGGAGAACTCATATGGAAAGAGTACAACATATTGTTATCGGATGATAAATACAAAGTGCAATTCTAGGAGATTTCTCCCCTTGAAATTTGCAAATTTCGAAGTCGTCTCATACCAATGCCATGAATGCATTTTTGAAATGCAGTTGTTGGTAAAGACTTAGTGAACAAATCTGCAAGATTGTCACAAGATTTTGTTTGTAAAATATCAATTTCTCCATTTTTCTGTAATTCATGAGGAAAGAACAGTTTTGGTGCAATATGTTTTCTGATATTACTTTTAATGTATCCCATATGCATTTGAGTAACACATGCGGCATTATCCTCATAGATAATAGTTGGTGATTCTAATGAACCGATACCGCATGATGTTTGTATATGATTAATCACTCTGCGAAGCCATACACACTCTTGTGAGGCTTCATATAATGCAATTATTTCAGAGTGGTTAGTGGAAGTTGCTACTAGAGTCTGTTTTGTCGACTTCCATGAAATAGCAGTTCCACCATATAAAAATACAAACCCTGTTTGTGATCTAGCATTATGGGGATCAGAAAGGTAGCCAGCATCAGTATAGCCAGTCAAAGTCATGTCTTGATTTTTCTAATAGAATAAACCAAGATCTTTAGTACCTTGTAAATATCTGAAGATATTCTTTACTCCAGCCCAATGGCATTTTGTTGGAGATGCACTATGTCTAGCCAGTAAATTTACTGCAAAGGCAATATCTGGTCTAGTACAATTAGCAAGGTACATTAGTGCTCCTATGGCACTAAGGTATGGGAACTCAAGTCCTAATACATCTTCGTTATCATCCCTAGGTCTAAAAGGATCTTTTTCCATATCAAGGGATCTGACGACCATGGGTGTTTTGGATGGATATGATTTATCCATATTGAATTTTTTCCAAAACTTTCTGAATATATGCGGGCTGATAAACGAGTATTCCTGAGGGAAGGTGCTCAAGTTGTAAACCTAAGCAGAATTTGGTTTTTCCCAAATCTTACATCTCAAACTCCGTCATCAAATGATTGCGTGCTACAAAAATATCTGTTACATTACCTATGATGTTGAGGTCATCAACATAAACTGAGATGATGCAAAAACCCTTCAAGGATTTCTTTATGAAAACGCATGGGCAATCATCATTATTTGAGTATCCTTTATTGAGAAGGAACTCACTAAGCCGGTTATACCACATTTTACCCGACTGTTTTAAGCCATAGAGTGACTTTTGTAATTTTACACAATACATGTTGCGATTTATGTCTGGATTCGGAATTTTAAGTCCATCAGGGACTTTCATATAAATATCCGCATCGAGTGACCCATATAGATAAGCAGTCACTACATCCATTAACTGCATTGATAAATTCATTTGTACTGCCAATGATATTAAGTATCGAAACGTAATTCCACTCATTACAGGAGAATATGTATCGTCGTAGTCGATACCGGGTCTCTGCGTAAACCCTTGTGCTACTAGCCTCGCTTTATATCTCACCACCTCATTGTTTTCGTTCCTTTTTCGAACAAAAACCCATTTAGCTCCCACAGGGAAGACTTTATGAGGAGTAGGTATTACTTTAGAGAATACCTCTCTTTTGTTAAGCGAGCGCAGTTCTGCCTCAATTGCCTCCTTCCATTTAGGCCAATCCGAGCGCTTCAGGCACTTGATACATTGCAAATGTATCTATAATTTTTGATGCTCCATGCTTGTTTTTATCTACTTTATTGTGTTTTGTTCCAACTTTGGAGTACTTTTCATATGATTTCTTGGACTAACCTATTAACAAGAGCCATAGTGCCAGCTGCCTGTTTTCTGCTGTTTTTGGTTCTAGGAAAGTCAGAAAATGAATATTCTCGGAATTGAACGAGACAAAAGCCAAAGTGCCTATTTTTTCAGAAGACTCACAGAGCCAGAATACGAGACGGAGGAGGGCCAGGGGCTGGCCACCCCCCCCAGGCGCAGGCTGGGCCTGGCTGCCAGGCCAGTGTGGTGGCCCAGGCACCCCTCGGTCTCCCTCTTCGCCTATAAGAAGCCTTGACCTAAAAACTTCGGGGTTCGACGTTTTCCATGAAAAGTTCATTGCGCCACCACGAAGGGGAGATTCGGGGACGAAAAGTCTGTTTCGGCACCACGGATGGGAAGTGCCAGGAGCCATCTCCATCGATCTCTACCATCATCTTCATCGACCATCCATGTTTCCCCCGTCTATGAATGAGTAATCCCCCGCTGTAGGCTATGGGGATGGTAGGGATTGGATGAGATTGTTCATGTAATGGCATCAGATTGTTAGGGCATGGTGCCTAGTATCTTTTATTAGTGCTTTATGACTTTGTTGCGACTTGTTATGCTTAATGCTTGTCACTAGGGCCCGAGTGCCATGATTTCAGATCTGAACATGTTATTGATTCATTATGATAGTATTGTTCTTGGTCTTATCTACAAGTTGTATACACACGTCGTTGTCCGGAACCTATGGTCCCGAAATGACAGAAATCGGGGTAGACGGAAGGGAAAGGCTTTGATATGAGGATCACATGTGTTCACGGAGTGTTAATGCTTTGCTCCGGTGCTCTATTAAAAGGAGCACCTAATTGCCAGTAGTTTCCTAGAGGCCCCGCTGCAAACGGGCTGGCAGGACAAAAGATGTTGTGCAAGTTCTCATTGCGAGCATGTATGACTATTTATGGAACACATGCCTAGGATTGTCTAGTACTTGGATGCTTTATCTTATTTATCTGCAATTGCCCTATGTTATGATTGCTATGTGAATTGTATTGTCCATGCAATGCTCGTCCATCCATCCCTATGCCTACCGCACTCGAATCCCACTGTTTACTGCTTTTGTTACTACTGTCTTTGCTTTGCTACAAGCATTTTACTATTCCTACTACAAAACTGTTGCTACTGATAAACTGCTGTGAGCAAGATTGTTTCTAGGTGCAGCTGAATTGACAACTCAGTTGTTAAGGCTGATAAGTATTCTTTGGCTCCCCTTGTGTCAAATCAATAAATTGAGTTTCACTTCCCTCGTAAATACTGCGATACACCCCCTATACTTGTAGGTCATCAAAACTATTTTCTGGTGCCGTTGCCGGGGAGCATAGCTTTATTTATCAAGTCCACTTGGATTCACTATTGTTCAAGCTAAGTTTATTTCTTACTTGTTTGCTTCTTTCTTTATCAAAAATACAAAAAAAATCGGTCCTACTCTAGTTGTTATTTTCATTGGTCTGTTATTGTCTTGCTTTATCATGCTTGTTGGCAATGGTTGGTTTCTTTGAAGCTGAAGCTTATTGGCAAGGTGGGTTCACGGAAGATCAAAAATATTATTATAAGGAACACCGCTTGTCACAAAAAGGGAAACACTTGTGGAAACAAATTGATAGATTGTATACCATTGCTAGAAACGTGTGCTCTACTTATAATGTTACTTATTGCTGTGATGAGTCTTGTTGCAGAAAGAGGTATAAACACCTCCCTTTTCAATGTGAGTATAGTGATAATGATACCATATCTTCCTATGCTAAAGGAATTTATGAATTTTATGATGCGGAACAAATTGAAGAATTTATTGCTTGGAAGGGTGCTTTTGAACTTGCTAGTTTGCTTGAAAATATTGATGATTCACCTTATAAGCATGAGGTTTATGGTATACTTAAATTTTGCTTTGATAATTACAAGGATGAATATAACCATATCCTTGAATATTTTAATAGATGCTTTCCACAAATGGAAGAGACTAATGCCTTGCAGGACCCTATGGAAGAGACTAATGCCTTGCAGGATCCTATGGAAGAAGAAATTGATGAACCTGAAATCTCATTAGATGAAAAAGAGGAGGAGAGTGATGAACAAAAGGAGGAAGAATGGATTAGCTACCCATGCCTACCTTCTAATGATAGTAACTCTTTATCCCTTACATTATTTGATTGTCCTCCATGCTTACTAAAGGAGGATGAATCTTATGTTCCCAAAGTTTCTTTTGAAGATGTTTATGATAAAGCTCTAGTGCTTGTAGATCATGAAGAGCATGCTTTAGCTGATAGTTATATTGTTGAGTTTATTCATGAGGCTACTGAAAATTATTATGAGAGAGGAAAATATGGTTGTAGAAGTTTTCATGGTATTTAAACACCTCTCTATGTGCTGAAAGTTTTGAAGTTATTCTTGTTTTATCTTCCTATGCCTGCCACTTTGTTCCTTGCGAATTTATTTGCATACACGATTCCTATGCATAGGAAGTGAGTTAGACTTAAATGTGTTTTGAATTTGCTTCTTGATGCTCTCTTTTACTTCAACTCATATTTATTATGAGAGCATCCTCTCAAACTATTATGCCTGAAGATGACAATATGTCTATTATTCTTGGGAGACCTTTTCTTAAATACTATAGGAGCTGTTATTAATTATAATCAAGGGAAGGTGACCTTCAATGTTAATGACAAGGAACACATTGTATATTTCCTCAAGAAGATTGAAAGGACTTATGGTTTGAATTCAATTGAACATGTTGAGGGCATTCAAGTTGGAGAAATATATTGTCCCATACCAAGAGAAAAATTTGAAACTATTATGATTGGGACCATTGCTATCAAGGTTGAGATAACATAATCATTAGTGGAATACAAAGTTTTGTCTCATATGAAATTGTTTTGGTAACAAGACCTGATCAACCTTGTTAACAAAAGGATTTTATTGAACAAAACAATGTTTTCACCATGATTATCTTCGCTTACTTCTTTTCTATCCATTTTAGTTTTTGCTTATGCCTAACTTAAAGGCATTAAAGAAAAGTACTTATTGGGAGATAACCCAAAAGTTTTAGTTGAGTCTTGGAAGTTATAACCTCTGTAATAACCTCTCCTTATCCTTTTTATTTGCTTTTTGTGCCAAGAGTAACCTCTAATGAGAGTGAAGTAATGATTGGAAAAGTTGTTGTCCCGAAACAGATTTCTGTGCTTCACCGTAAATATTCCTGAGAGAGCTCTGTATATCGGATTCAGCTGTAATTATTTACGCTTCTGCCCCAGGTTGTTATCTAACTTTCGTTAGTTCAACACTTTTTGATTTGAGCAACAGAAAGTCTTCGAAAAAATTTGTCTTTACCTGCTGGTCTGTTTTGACAGATTTCTGCCATTTTCTGCATTTGCTTCTTGTTAGTTCCTTCTTGAATTCTTTTGGGGAATTGAGCTTTTTGAGGGAAGTGCTACAGTAGCTAGTGTTCTAATGGAAGTTTATTTGGTGTTAGAACTGAACCTTAAGATTTATTTATCTTGAGCGCACTAATATTGCTAATAAAGATTGTGTGAAGTTTTGTATGAAGGAAAAATTTCAGGTGTATGGAAGGAACGAGTAATGAGATAAAGGATGGACTAAAGCTCAAGCTTGGGGATGCCACGCGTGTCACCCCAAGAAACATCCAATAAGTACAAGCGTCAAAGCTTGGGGATTCCCAAGGCATCCCCTTCTTCATCAATAAAAATCCCAGGTTTCTTCCAAACACTTTATTTTTATTGTTTCATGCACAGTTGTGTTGTTCTTGGAGCGTCTTCTTTTTCGTTTTCGTTTTGGTTTTTAGTTTGCGTGGTGTTCTTAGTTTTCTGAATAAATTGGTTGGACCCCCTCTTTCATACATTGGTGTTCTAATAGTTTGGTTTGGTTTGGAAAAGAGTAGGAAAGCTCATGCTTAAGTGGTAAAGGGAGCTTGTTTTTGACTGTGGCCTATGCTTTGTCATGCCATGCTTGATATTGTTTTGGCTTTATGCTTAGTATTCTTTGCTGTAGCATGACTTGTTATAAACAATTGAGATTGCTTAATGTGCCTTGGATGAATCATGCGTTGTTTTAGCATATTAAAGCATACTATAGTGGTATTCTCCTTTGATGCTTTATTTGGGTTGACTTGGCACATGCTCACACCATGTTATGACTATGTCAAGTCACCATAGCCTTTATGATCCTTTAGTTTTCAACTTGTAGTATCACTTTATGCTTTGATCAATGATGTTTTGTCGCTCTGCATGATTATGGCCATTATTGCTCTCTTAGTTTGTCGCTCCCAGTCTTTTGTTAGCCTCCACAACAAAGTATGAGTTTCACTCATGCATCCAACTCCCTCAACCAAGTTATTCCAAAGAGTCCACCATACCTACCTACTAGCTTATGCTATTCCAAGTATATTCATGCTTTTGTTTACCTTCCACTTGTTATGAGAAAACTAGTGATTAAAGCTCTCATGAACTTGATGGCACACTTTACTTTTTGCCTCTAATAAACTTGAACCATTGTGTATTCTATGTTGTATATGCTTGCACTTATTTGTTGAGAATTAGCAGAACTATGCTTTCATGGGGAACGCTTTCAACATTGCACTTGGTACTTGTACCTAGTTGATATCATGCTCTTTTGAATATGGATGTCGTCGGTGTGAAATGAAAGGGGAGCTTGTAAGTCCATGGAGTTATGTATATGTGTTAGAAAAACGCCTGGGCCGCTGGTCTAATCCATGCTGACATGGTGAAAACCTGCAGCGTAACCATAATGAGTTGTCTATGAAGCATTCTTCTTATAAAAAAAGAGTCCTATATTGATAAAAAAGAGAAAAGAGAAAAAAAAGAGATACTATAAAAAGAGGAAAGAGAGAAAAAAGCACCATATTCCCATGGTAAATAAGAAGAATGCTGAGATGCTCGTTGTCTGCTTGCCTTGTCATTTTGATATGGGGATTCTTCCGTATCATCGAGCAAGGGGTACCCCGTTGGCGGTTCTCTATGATACACATGTACTTACGATGATAAGGACTTACCGGTGACTAAACTTGAGTAGCATGAGGAGCGGCCCTCATATACAAGGGACATGAGATTTCTGACTTATACTTCGTCAAGCATGTACACCATAGTTTGTTCACTTTAACCTTAATCACTTCAAGATGCTTATGATAGGGGCAATGAGAGCTGAAAGCTATAAGTATCATAATTTTTGGAAGCTCTTTATGAGACTTGAATCCCTACTTCTTTTTACAAAAGGCCTTTCTTCCACCATTATATTGAGTCTCCACCTTCTATCTTTATGCACTTACTTTGAGAGCATAGTGGCCATTCTTAGTTCTATGTGCATTGTCCCAAGACTAGTTGATTGATGCATGACTTGTTATTGCTTGTTTGAAACTATTGTATCTAGTCACTCTTATGAACTTTGAAGGTGTCATATGCATTTATATTTGCTACTCTATGAGGGACAAGCTGAATACTATTATGCTATGTTTTCTTTATGTGAAACAAGCAAACGTCTTGCAAAGCATTATTATTTATGAATCTTTTGTTTGTGCCTTTTCATGTTGCATCTTAGTTTCTTTGCTTATTGCTAGAACTTTGTCTTTCATGTTATGATTGAAGTACTATGATCCCAACCTTGAATGTTTTACAAATACTTTGGTCAAGTCTTTGATGGTGCATGTCACCTCAAAAATTATTCTTTCTTGTTATCACTTACCTACTTGAGGACGAGCAGGAGTTATGCTTGGGGATGTTGATATATTGCAAATGTATCTATAATTTTTTATGCTCCATGCTTGTTTTTATCTACTTTCTTGTGTTTTGTTCCAACTTTGGAGTACTTTTCATATGATTCCTTGGACTAACCTATTAACAAGAGCCACAGTGCCATCTGCCTGTTTTCTGCTGTTTTTGGTTCCAAGAAAGTCAGAAAATGACTATTCTCGGAATTGGACGGGACAAAAGCCAAAGTGCCTATTTTTCCAGAAGACTCATGGAGCCAGAATACGAGACGGAGGAGGGCCAGGGGCTGGCCACACCTCCCCCAGGCGCGGACTAGACCTGGCCACGCCAGGGCCTGGTGTGGTGGCCGCAGGCACCCCCTCGGTCTCCCTCTTCGCTATAAGAAGCCTTCTGACCTAAAAATTTTGGGGGGTTCAACATTTTTCCACGAAAAGTTCCGCTGCACCGCCGCCACCGAAGTGGGGATTCGGGGGACAGAAAGTCTCTGTTCCGGCACCCTGCCGGGACGGGGAAGTGCCCCCGGAGCCATCTCCATCGATCTCCACCATCATCTTCATCGACCATCCATGTTTCCCCCGTCTATGAGTGAGTAATCCCCCGCTGTAGGCTATGGGGATGGTAAGGATTGGATGAGATCGTTCATGTAATGGCATCAGATTGTTAGGGCATGGTGCCTAGTATGTTTTATTAGTGCTTTAGGACTTTGTTGCGACTTGTTATGCTTAATGCTTGTCACTAGGGCCCGAGTGCCATGATTTCAGATCTGAACATGTTATTGATTCAGTATGATAGTATTATTCTTGGTCTTATCTACAAGTTGTATACACACGTCGTTGTCCGGAACCTATGGTCCCGAAATGACAGAAATCAGGGTAGCCGGAAGGGAAATGCTTTGATGTGAGGATCACATGTGTTCATGGAGTGTTAATGCTTTGCTCCGGTGCTCTATTAAAAGGAGCACCTTAATTGCTAGTAGTTTCCTAGAGGCCCCGCTGCAAACGGGCTGGCAGGACAAAAGATGTTGTGCAAGTTCTCATTGCGAGCACGTATGACTATTTATGGAACACATGCCTAGGATTGTCTAGTACTTGGATGCTTTATCTTATTCAACGCCCGTCCATCCATCTCTATGCCTATTCCACTCGAATCCCACTGTTTACTGCTTTTGTTACTATCTTTTTGCTTTGCTTTTCACATTTTACTATTCCTACTACAAACTGTTGCTACTGATAAACTGCTGTGAGCAAGATTGTTTCCAGGTGCAGCTGAATTGACAACTCAGTTGTTAAGGCTGATAAGTATTCTTTGGCTCCCCTTGTGTCGAATCAATAAATTGGGTTTCACTTCCCTCGGAAATACTGCGATACACCCCCTATACTTGTGGGCCATCAGCACTCTTTCATAGATTTTGGCTCTGGATCCAGTTGAAGGGTTTTAGCAATTTTAGAGGAGACAAGTGTAGTCTTTCTATTATATGATTCTCCCGAATCGATATAGTTTGTGGAAATTTCATTGATTACCTCATGCACCGTGTGATTTCCCATAACAACGGAGTCTGGTTGTTTCGATGTCCCAGCATTAGAATTTGTGTGCACATTTATGCTGGGCTCTTGATGTTGAACATCTGTTTGGTGTCTACCAACTTCAGGTTGATTTGCATTTACTGATTTTCTTTGTTTCCGCGGTGGCATTTGAGAAGCCTTTTCCCTTGTGACCAGATTTCTCCCCCTTTTATTTGTAATTGGGGGTTGAGTAGTTTTATTTGGTACCTCTACTCGTTCTGGTGCATTAACTACAGGGATATAAGATTTAGTGACACCTTTATGATCAGTAAATGCATCTGGCAAGTTATTTGCAAAGTGTTGCAAATCTATTATTCTCTGAACTTCAGATTCAGATTCTTTAGTACGTGGATCTAAGGATTGGATGTCTGTCACATTCCAATCTATTTCCTGGCATTCATTGTGGTTTGTTTCTCCCCCTAATGCCGGGAAATGATCCTCATCAAAAATTGAATCAGCGTACCGGGCTGTAAACAGGTCCCCTGTTAAGGGTTCTAAATATTTAATAATTGACGGAGAGTTATATCCCATATAGATTCCTAATTTTCTATGGGGAACCATGGAGGTACGCTGCGGTGGTGATATCGGTACGTATACAGCGCAACCGAATTTTCGCACGTGGGAAATACTTGGCCGATTGCCTCGTACTATTTGAAACGGGGAAGTTTCATGATATGCAGTTGGTCTGACTTGTATCAGATCTGTAGAACCGCATGACCCCAACAAGAGGTTGGTAAATTGCAATTCTGCAATAGTGGTCTAGCAATTAACTTTCTCTTTTGATTAAAGATTCGGCCATTCCATTTTGAGTATGCACATAAGGTACCGAATGTTCTAGATGGATACCTAAAGCCATACAGTAATCATTAAATGCGCGTGAACTGAATTCAGCCGCATTATCTATTCTTATTGTTTTTATCCTGTGTTCAGGATGATTTGCTCGCAATTTGATAATTTGAGCAATTAATTTGGCAAAGGCATGGTTACGTGTGGATAATAAACACACATGTGACCATCTAGTGGATGCATCAATTAGCACCATGAAGTACCTAAATGGTCCAGATAGAGGTTGTATTGGACCACATATATCTCCTTGAATTCTTTCAAGAAAATTAAGCGATTCATTTTTAACTTTGAGGTAGGATGGCTTAATAATTAATTTCCCAGTAGCACATGCGGTGCATATAAAGTCTGATGACTTAGGAAATCTTTTAATTGGTAAATTATGACCAACATAATTGTTTATAATTTTTCTCATCATACCTATTCCAGGATGACCAAGGCGATCATGCCAAGTCTTGAATTTATCAAGATTTTTAAAAATTATTTTGTACGCAACAAAAGGTACGGATTTGATGTATGTAAAGTATAATCCGGATGAAAATGAAGGGATTTTTTCAAGAGTTTGTTCCTCATATCCGCCAGTTTTTGTTAAAAGCAAATATTCCTTTTTATCCATCTTTACAGTTTTACGATGGAAATCATTTGATCAGATATCTTTAAAACTTATAAGGGTACGTGTAGATTCAGGATACAAGAGTGCATTCTGAATTACAATAGTAGTACCCATAGGAAGTGTGAATGTGGCTCTTCCAGAACCAATAATTGCTTTGTTACTTCCGGTTATGGTCATAACATCTTCCTTTCTCTTGGTAAGAGTTTGGAAATATTTTGTTTCCCTTAAAATTGTGTTAGTGGTAGCACTATCCACTAGACATAATTCTTCTTCCATTCGGATTGTTTCCTGTAAAATTTCTTTCTCTGTTCTTCTCGAGTGGACTAATCGCTCCAGGCAGAGCAAGTGCTGATGACGTGAAGAACTACAGAGAGATTGAAGTGAATGAGCGATACTTTATTGATGAACAGTTCACCTATATATAGGTCTTGAACCGGTGCTTACAATGTCGGTTGTATAGGTCGGTGTCCTTTTGGAAAGACACGGTGACTATTCACTATGTACAGCGGTTTGGACAACCCCAAATATTCTAACTGCTATACAGAATATTCTAAGAAATCTTATTAACTGGTTAGTTAGCCTAGAACTAACGCTATTGATTCCTAACAAGTATCATCATGCAAGATCTATTGCTTTGTCAGTTTGTGTTAGTTAGGCCCTCTTTTTCATAATATATAAGATATTTTAGCTTTTGTCTTTCACAAAAAATTAAACATCTTATAATTTGAAACATAGAGAGTACAACGCGTATGTGCACCTGGCGCATAACTTTTATCACATTGTGCGTGGTACTATCGTAACTTGGGCGCACAATCTAGGTTTTACCATGTATTTCGTCCGTTTCAAAATATAAGATGTTTTAGTTCTGTGAAGGGAGTGTATCTAGACCTCTTCTAATGTATAAATTCATTTAGATTTAAAGTGAACGTAGACACTAAAAGTGTCTAGATATACTTTCTTACAAAGGTAAAACATCTTAAATTTTGAAACGGAGAGTATATATTTACCCCGACCACCCAATAACATGTGTGCACGTCTACTTGTCCAAGTGCAAACCACCATGAGAAACAAAATACATGCAACGCCAAAGGATCGAACCAACATTATTGATCAGGTAAGCGAGGTCAGTCTCGGGTGGAACGCGGGCCCTACGCAACGAGCTAAGAGCGAGAACAATAGTAGAGTCAATTGTACGTTAGTTCTTGTCATGTCATCTGTAGCTAGCTTATAGTCAGTATATTTTTTTAATATATGACTCATTTGACACTTTAACATGTGCTGCAGCTGATTCTTATCATATTATTATACTTGCTGCAGAGCCATGTGACGACACCCCGATTCTGGGACCACCTATCCTAAGCTACGTGGCCGGAGTACCGGAGGCTTGGAGCGCATGCACTGTGCCACGTATGTGCAGGCAGCGTAGCCACTGATGCGTTCCGGTCCCACGTGGCCCGGATGAGCAGTGATTGATTTGGTCCTTGGATCTGATCGCACTAGCTGGCCGCCTGGCTCCGTGCGGATATCCAGCCGGTGCGTGTTCAAGTCAAGTGTTATAAAATGTTACCGGCGCATGTTTTTGATTCTCGTGAATGTTCTGGACAGCTGCAGCCTGGAACTACGTACTGCATAATCAACCACGTACTACGTATGAGTAGTTGGATACTCTTGCGGTGTTTGTGACTCAACTAGAGACACGTCGTCGTTCCTCTTCTGGTATATAAAACGCTGCCGAATAAAAGCAATCTTATTAGCAGACCATCTTTATTTGTGTACGTGGGCTCGTGTCCATCTGTGGGCCGGTGTTTTTTTTTCTCTTCCATCGATTTGCATCCCGGCGTGTTGCCGTCCCAAGGAAACAAACCACTAGTAGAGCTACGCAGTCGTAGCACTAGCTGAAAAAGCCTGAAACGCACACGAGTTGCCGCAAAAACCGTTTAATCTCGACCGCTTTTGACTATGGGTAAACTGTCTCGGTTGCACGACGTACGCAAATTCACTGTCGCTGTCTGCACGTACGTACACGCAGCTCCCACTCCCCATCCAGATAGAAGCAGCAGCAGAGAGAAAGGGACTTTGCTACACAAGGACTATTCTAGGAATGTCAAAATTCGGCGGACTTTGGGACAGCCGTGTCAGGCGAGGCGCGCGTCCACGATAACCAAAACAGCTCAGCAGGTGAGGCGCGCGTGGTGTGATCAAACTTCTGCTGAGGCGATCAAATTCGTGGACGTGGTGCGCTCCGTAAGATTTTGTGGTCGTTGTCTGCACCTACGTACACGCAGCTCCGGCCCTCCCCATAATCCAGATAGAATCAGCAGAGAGAAAGGGAATAAAATATCCTCAGTCCACGCACGCACGCTCTCCTGACTCCTCACTGACCCGCCAAACGCCAGCCCGTCATGGTCCTCCTCCTATATATGGCTGCCCCTCCCACACACTCGCCATCTCATCATCTCTCTTCCTACTACCAAGGCTCAAAGCCTCAAACGACCGCAACATCACACAACGACCTCACAGCACAGCAGCTGGAAGCTCTAACCATACGCCAACACAATGGGGCTCTGCATATCTAGCGGCGCGGCGGCGGTGGCGGCGGTGCAGGCCGATGGGGTAGCAACGTCGACGGCTATGGTGCTCCTACCGACCGGGGAGCTTCGGGAGTACCCGGCCCGGGCTACAGCCGCCCAGGTGCTCGAGGAATCAGTCGAGTCTGGAGCCGGCTGGTTCCTATGCGACGCCGACGCGATGGGGTTCGAGGGCGCCGTCTCCGCCGTGGGCGGGGCCGAGGAGCTCCGCCCTGGCCAGATCTACTTCGTCCTCCCCGCGGAGGCACGGCGCAATGGGCTCCGCCGGGAGGACATCGCCGCGCTAGCCGTTAGGGCGTCGGCGGCCCTCGTCGAGAAGGCTAGCACCACCGCCGGCGGCAGCGGACGGCGGAGGCGCGCCGGCTCTGTGTCGCAGCTCGTGTTCGCCCCTCCCCCGGAGAAGGTCGACCAGACCGCAGCCTACAAGACCGTGCCCGCGCTGGCAGCCAAGAGGCGGCCGGTGGCGCGCGTGAAGAGTGCTGGGAGGATGCAGACGCGGTTCGCCCCCGATCTCAGCGCCATTCCCGAGTGCGACACGAGTGAGTGATCCATCCAATGGCGTTTCGTCGGATCGAAGAAAGAACACGAATTTTGGGGCGGATTGATTCCAGTCTCGAATATGGAGGCCAACTCTTCCGACCATTCTGGAGAAAGGACGCGGACGCGCGGATTTGATGTCGCCAGGCTGGTGGGGGCTGCATCAGCGGCCGACAAGGAGGACGACCGTCAGACCGTTATCGGACGGACGTTGCTGCCTTGGCGCGGAATATATTATAATATCGATTCTGATGTGGCTGATAGGAGTGCGTGATGGATTAGCATGTGTAAAAAATTGTAGGAACAAAAATTTGCTCGTGTTTGCTGAGTTTGCTCTCCGAAAATGGAGGATGGAGTGAGAATTTTTTTGTGAATACAAAGTATAAAATTTCGCCTAAATATGCCTTTATCTGCCTACTCCATTTTTTGTTTGTTAGAACTCCTCTAATAGATCCCGTAAAAAAGCCAAACCCTCATAATTTATGTTTTATGATTTCACGTCGGAAGGCGATGCGTAACAGATCATGTATATTTTCGCAAGCCTTAATATTTTTCCAGAGCACCATAGAGTCGGCCCGCAATAAACTTTCAGCTTGCACCCACCCTCCTTTTGCGACCCTGCCGCCTCCTGCCCACTCTTCGACTTCCCGCCGCCGGAAGGTCGTCCCGCGACCGCACCCTCCATTCCATGCATTTTCGACTACACCGCTCACACATTCGTGCGGTGGCAGAACTGTCTGAGGTCCACCATGGATTCCGCACGGAGATTCGATTCGTCCACTCGGAGATGTAGGCGCTCGGATTCGGCTACGACAGAGCGATTTTTTGCCGCCCCTGCAGCCACCGCGTGGAGTTTCGAATCGACCACATCCCGCTTGCCCCCTCCGCGCCAAAGGTTAAATCTGTAGGTTTGTTCGTGGTTCTTGAGCACGCGTGATTTGACATACGATTTATGCACCGATTTGTAGATGAGTACATCATTGAGCCCAAGAGCACAGTTCTTCTTCGACGACTCGTTGTCCTCGGACGACTCCAACATTGAGGATTTGCTCTTCGTTGACGAGAAAATGATTGTGATCCTCGACGGTGGTTCCCCACGGTGATGTAGTCCATCACTCCCTCGAGGGTGCGCCTTACCAGAGTTTGAGGCCAGTGGTATCCTTATTCATCGGCGATGAGTCGTCGCCCTTGTACCAGGCGAGCTTCCTCTCTGGATGGTCGTGGACGAATTGCTTCCACACGATGTTGTCGGGGTCCCAAATGTAATCCTCTCGCTGCACCGACGTGAGTTCATGTGGACTCAGGTGAGATCGGTCGCCGTTCCCCCCAACAATGTCGCGTTGGTTTAAATCAGACCACAGGTTTTTGGCGTACGTTTCAAGGTCAACTTGGCCCCCATGTTGTGCCCTGACAGTAGGCTGTGGCGAACAGGCGATGAATGCATGTATGCATGCATGCATCACTTTAGTTGTCCCACGTGGCGTAGCGTATTATCATGTTCTCACTCTAGAGTCTAGATGCTCTCTACTCCACGCGGGACCGGACGGTCCGTGTTATTCTGGCCAGACTACCAAACATGCCTCTACATACCTCCCTGATTGTATCTTGTTTCAGAATTGCAGTAGGTTGGGTGGCAATCCATGTGCTATATCGATAGCAACCCGTGTGCGGATGGTGTGTTCTGTTATGCTCTGCTTCGTGTCAGCGTCATTGCTGAAATCACACCACGATCACGGCAGCTGGAGCGACATGCACAGAGCGACTCTACATAGCCCACACATTTCTCTCATTTCTGTTTTGCCTTCAACGGCGTCACACACACATTGTCATCATGTCGCTTCTTTGCCTTCTTGCGGCCAAGGAACGATGTTGGATGGTGGACCGGTTGTAGCGGCGGAGACTGTCGCGGCCTACGGCTTATCCCGTCTGCGACCAGGTGGGAGAGACGCTACAAAACCTTCTCCTCGGTTGCGTGGTGACACGTGAGGCTTGGGCTAACGTTCTCAGAAGCTAGGGCAAAACAGAGTGGCAGGCTAAGGTCGATACACCTATATGTTGCAATGGACAATGGTGGACTTCTCAAACAGCAGTGGCTGGGAGCAGACGTGATCTGTGGACATCGTTCTCCTTGGTCTTCTCGTGCCTATGGAGGCATCTGAATGGTGTGGTCTTCAATGGTGCGGCACCGTCGATGTCTATGGTCAAGCGCATGATCACGGAAGAATCCGAGGTGTGATGTGTGCTAGGTTGTTTAGGACAAACTATTTTCCTCTTCCATTGGCACTATTGCCACCATCGTTTGTCGGAGATTGAGACATCAGTGAGGGGAGATGCCATCCATGTTGACATCACACTTGCCCTCGTGGTTGTAATGGCCTTCTGCCCACCTCTTATCTGCCATTAGTACATGGTTTTGCATCGTTAGCAAACCCGGGTGCAGGGACCTGGGTCCGTGTTGGAATTATGCCCTAGAGGCAATAATAAAGATGTTATTATTATAATTCTTGTTCATGATAAATTTTATATTCCATGCTAGAATTGTATTAAGCGGAAACATTAATACTTGTGTGGTTTGTGAACAACACCGTGTCCCTAGTACGCCTCTATGGACTAGCTCATTGATCAATGATGGTTAAGGTTTCCTAACCATAGACATGAGTTGTCAATTGATAATGAGATCATATCATTGGGAGAATGATATGGTGGACAGACCCAAACTAAGCGAAGCAATTAGATCGTGTCATCGTGTTCGTCTTTGCGAAGTTTTTCCTATGTCAAATATTGTATTCCTTAGACCATGAGATGATACAACTCCCTGGTATCGGAAGAAAGCTTTGAGGTCATCAAACGTCATCCTATGAGAGGGTGATCATAAAGGTATCTCTCAGGTGATCGGAAAGTATCTGTTGGGTTGTATGTATCGAGATGGGATTTGTCCCTCCCAAGTCGGAGAGATATACTTCGGGCCCACTCGGTAATCGATATCAATACCGCTTGCAAGCATGTGGTTAAGGAGTTAATCACAAAGTGATATCGGATTACGGAACGAGTAAAGTACTTGCTGTGAACGAGATTGAACTAGGTATGACGATACCGACGATCGAATCTCGGGCAAGTAAAATATCGCGAGACGAAGGGAATATATATATGGGATTGATTGAATCCTGGCATCGTGGTTCATCCGATATGATCATCGATGAATGTGTGGGAGTCAATATGGGTGCCCAGATCCCGCTGTTGATTATTGATAGAAGATCATGTCTGCATATTCTCGAACCCGCAGGGTCACACACTTAACGTGTCTCGACGCTAGGATAGATTGGATAATTGGTTTATGAATTTTTGTTCGGAGTCTCGGATGGGATCCGGGATATCACGAGAGGTTCCGGAATGGTCCGAGAATAAGATTCATATAAGGCAGTGCAGTTTTGGAGTTCGAATAGTTCGGGTTAATCGGTATTGTACCGGAAGCTTCTAGAACCTTCCGGAAGGGGGCCAACGTGGTCCCACCTTCCGGGAGGGGCATGGGCATATGAGGGAGTGTCCTGGCCGCATTGGGCCAGGGGCACAAGGCCCCATAGGGCCCAGCCGATCCTAGATAAGTTTAAATTGCTTAAACTAGAGATAGGGTTATCTAGATAAGGAGAGTTTAAATTGTTTAAACTAGAGATAGGCTTGGAGGAGGGGCTAGGGCTGGCCGCCACCACCCCCTCTATATATAGAGGGCTGGTGCGCCCCCTCCCTCCTACACACATCTCACTGAGGCACCGCCACTTGTGGTGCTAGATCAGATCAGATCGCGAGGAGGAGAAGCGAGTACGACTACATCACCCACGTTCCGACGAACGTTCCGCTGTGCGAATCTTCAAGGGTATGAAGATCTAATCCAATCTCTCTCGTTGTTTGCATCTCCTAGATTAGATCTTGGCTTTCCCTCTGCTCGCTTGAGAAAATTTTGATTTACTATGCCGAAACCCTTCATGGTATCGAGCTAGATCTATGCGTAGATGTGATTCATGAGTAGAGCATAACATGGTTGTTGCGACGTTGATGTTTTCTGTTGCAAGCCTCTTGTTTGTGTTCTTCTTATGACGCTGGATAGTGAGATTGAAGCGGTCCAGGCCAACCTTCTGACGCCGTCATGAGACCGGCTCCGCACTTGACGTGTGGCTTATACCACATATGCGGTGGTGGATGCCGCTCTCACTATAGTTGTCATGGGATTAACACCGGAGTTTGGCAACCATAATATCACCGTTGTGGCTTTCCGTAGGTAAGAATCGTTCTTAGCATCTACTCCCATAAGCCACGTAAAACATGCAACAACAAAGTAGAGGCATCTAACTTGTTTTTGCAGGGAGTGTTTTCTGTGATATGGTATGGCCCAAGATGTGATGTGTATATTGTATGCGATGATCATGTTTTGTAATGTTTCACGACTTGCATGTCGATGAGTACACAACCAGCAGGAGCCATATGGTTGTCTTTATAATTGTGTATGACCTGCGAGTCAACTTCTTATACGCCATGTAATAGCTTTACTTTATCGCTAAGTAGTTAGCAATAGTTGTAGTTGCTATTCATGGTGGAGGCAATCATGGTGGAGTGATGGAGATCATGCCGGAACGCACAAGATGGAGATCATTGCGCGAAGATTGGCTATACCATGTCACATAAAGTTATATGCATGTGATGTTTATCCTTTTATGTATCTTATTATGCTTAGATCGCGACGGTAGCATTATAAGATGATTCCTCACTTAAAGATCAAGATAAAACTGTGTTCTCCCAAGTATGCACCGCTATGAAAGTTCGTGTCCAAGCATCACGTGATGATCGGGTGCTATAGACTCTACGCTCACATACAACGGGTGCAAGCCAGTTTTGCACACGCGGAAATACTTGGGTCTAACTTGACGAGCCTAGCATGTACAGACATGGCCTCGGAACACACGAACCGAAAGGTTAAGCATGAGTCATATGAATGATATGATCGACACTTCGTTGTCCACCATTGAAACCACATCTCTTCTCGTGATGATCGGATTAGGTGTGGTGAATTTGGATCGTGTTCACTAAACAACTTGAGGGATGTTGAATTTAGTGGGAGTTCATATAGTAATTTGATTAAGTTGAACTATTTATCATGAACATAGTCTAAATTGTACTTGCAAATACTGTAGATCCAATGGCCAAGTCCAACTTCAACTTCAACGTTTTTGCTGAGAAAGAAAAGCTTAGAAACAATGGGTCTAACTTCACCAACTGGTTCCGCAATCTAAGAATCATTCTATCTGGCGGACAAAAGGACTATGTCCATGAGAAAGCGTTAGGTAACCCTCAGAATCAAGCTGCGGCCGATGAGAAAGCTGTCTATCGATCGCGCAAAAGATGATTATGGTGTGATTAAGAGCACCATGTTGTTTGCTATGGAACCGGAACTTCAAAATCGTTTTGAAAACTATCCGGGCCCTTTGAGATTCTCGAGGAGCTGAAAACCATGTTTCGACTCAGGCCCGCTCCGAGATATGAGATCTCGAGAAGTTCTTTAATCGCAAGATGGAGGAAGGGAGTTCCGTTAGTGAGCACGCCATTAAGATATCGGGCTACACTCAACGCCTTGAGCAATCGGATCAAGATTCCAGAGGAGCTCAAGATTGACAGGTTCGCAATCACTCCTCCCAGCTACAAAAGTTTTGTAGTGACTCACAATCAGATTGGTTCCATCGACGATCACCGAGCTCTTCGCAAAGCTGAAGGCTGCGGAGGTGGACATCAAAAGGGATAATCATGTGTTGATGGTCAACAAGCCCTCCTTTAAGAAAGGTAAGGGTGCAAAGAAGCCCTTCAAGAAAGGAGGCGGCAAACGCATTGCCCCTGCTGAGAAGAAGCTCAAGTCTGGTCCTAAGCCGGACACTGAGTACTTCTATTGCAAGGACAAGGGCCACTGAGCGAATCGTCCAAGTACTTAGCGGACAAGAAGGCTGGCACCATCAAAGGTATATTTGATATACATGTTATTGATGTTTTCCTCACTAGCCCTCGTTGTAGTGCCTGGGTATTTGATACTAGTTCGGTTGCTAATATTTGTAACTCGAAACAGGAGCTACGGAATAGACGGCGGCTTGCGAGGGATGAGGTGACGATGCGCGTTGGCAACGGATCAAGAGTTGATGTGATGGCGCCAAGACGCCTCC
The DNA here is from genome assembly GCA_023614405.1 of Avena insularis. Classification (NCBI taxonomy): domain Eukaryota; kingdom Viridiplantae; phylum Streptophyta; class Magnoliopsida; order Poales; family Poaceae; genus Avena; species Avena insularis. The sequence continues at coordinate 415,993,377 of CM042686.1, read as the reverse complement.
TTAGTTTTACCTTCGGGATTAGTTTTAAACCTTAATAAATGTTATTATGTGCCTGCGTTGAGCATGAACATTATTTCTGGATCGTGTTTATTGCAAGACGGTTATTCATTTAAATCAGAGAATAATGGTTGTTCTATTTATATGAGTAACATCTTTTATGGTCATGCACCTCTTGTGAATGGTTTATTTCTTCTAAATCTCGAAAGGGATGAAACACACATCCATAACATTGAGGCTAAGAGATGCAAAGTAGATAGTGATAATACTACTTATTTGTGGCACTGTCGTCTAGGTCATATTGGAGTAAAGCGCATGAAGAAAATCCATTCTGATGGACTTTTGGAGTCTCTTGATTTTGAATCATTTGACACATGCGAACCATGCCTCATGGTCAAGATGATCAAAACCCCGTTCTCCAGTATGATGGAGCGAGCAACGGACTTGTTGGAAATCATACATACCGATGTATGCGGACCGATGAGTATTTCGACGCGCGGTGGATATCGCTATTTTCTCACTTTTACCGATGACTTAAGTAGATATGGGTATATCTATTTAATGAAACATAAATCTGAAACGTTTGAAAAGTTCAAAGAATTTCATAATGAAGTGGAGAACCATCGTAATGAAAGATTAAGTTTCTACGATCCGATCGTAAGGCGAATATTTAAGTTATGATTTTCTCACGCATCTCAAAGCAAGTGGAATCGTTTCACAACTCACGCCACCGGAACACCACGCAATAATGGTGTGTCGAACGCGGAATCGAACCCTATTAGATATGGTCCGATCGATGATGTCTCTTCGATCTGCCGTTATCATTTTGGGGTTATGCATTAGAAACCGCTGCATTCACTTTAAATAGGGCTCCATCTAAATCCGTTGAGACGACACCGTATGAACTGGTTTGGTGCTAAACCTAAGTTGTCGTTTCTTAAAGTTTGGGGATGCGAAGCTTACGCCAAGAAGTTGATGCGGACAAGCTCGAACCCAAAGCGAATGCGTCTTCATAGGATACCCTAAGGAAACTATTGGGTATACCTTCTATCCAGAACCGAAGGCAAAGTGTTTGTCGTGAAGAACGGTTCCTTTCTTGAGAAGGAGTTTCTCTCGAAAGAAGTGAGTGGGAGAAAAGTAGAGCTAGACGAGGTTATTGAACCTTCTCTTGAATTGGAGAGTAAGCGCAGCACCTGAAATTGTTCCAAAGGTCTTTGCACCAACAATAGAGGAAGCTAATGACAAGGATCATGAAGCTTGGACGATGTGCTCTTGAACGTCGCAGGTCGACAAGGTCGCGTGCCCCTCCGAGTGGTACGGCAACCTGTCTTGACTGCCTTGTTAGTAGAAGAGTGAACCCACGAACTATGAGGAAGCGATGATGAGCCCAGACTCGAGAAATGGCTAGAAGCCATGAAATCCAATTGGGATCCATGAGCGAAAACCAAGTATGGACTTTGGTCGACCCTCCTAGTGACCGAAAGGCCGTTGAGTGCAAATGGATCTTCAAGAAGAAAACGGACGCGATGGTAATGTTACCGCCTATAAAGCACGGCTTGTTGCGAAAGGTTTTCGACAAGTTCAAGGTGTTGACTACGATGAGACTTTCTCTCCGTAGTGATGTTTAAGTCCATTCGGATTTTATTAGCAATTGCTGTGTTTCATGATTATGAAATATGGCAAATGGATGTCAAGATCGCTTTCCTCAATGGCAACATTGATGAAGAGTTGTATATGATGCAACCCGAAGGTTTTGTCGATCCTAAGGATGCCGATAAAGTATGCAAACTTCAGCGTTCCATTTATGGATGAAGCAAGCATCTCGGAGTTGGAACCTTCGTTTTGATCAAGTGATCAAGAGCTTTGGATTTGTTCCAAATTGCTCTGAAGCTTGCATCTACAAGAAAGTGAGTGGGAGCTCGGTGACGCTTACGGTACTATATGTGGATGACATATTGATTATTGGAAATGACATCGACATGCTTAACGATGTGAAGAGTTATTTGAATAAGTGTTTTCAATAAAAGACCTAGGTGAAGCTGCTTATATATTGGGCATCAAAATCTATAGAGATAGACAAAGACGCTGATAGCTTTAAGCGAGTACATACCTAGACAAAGTTCGAAAATGTTCAGAATGGATAAGGCATTGAAAGGTTCAATTGCCTATGTTGTCGAGTAAGATATTGAGCAAGGCTCGGTGTCCATTCTGATGAAATGATAGGGAAGCTATGAGCAAAGTGCCTTATGCCTCGGCCATAGGTTCCATCATGTATGCCATCTTGTGTACTAGACGGATGTGTCCAATGCTCTTAGTTTGACGAGCAGATATCAAAGTGATCGAGTGGAACCTGGACAGCCGTGAAGAACATCCTAAGGTACCTAAATAGGACTAAAGAAATGTTCTTAGTCTATGGGGGTGATGAACGACTCGTCAGAAAAGGTTACGTCGATGCTAGTTTCGACGACAAGGATGATTGTAAATCTCAGACAGGATACGTGTATATTTTGAATGGAGGAGCTGAGCTGGAGAAGGCGCAAGCAAAGCACGATCGCGGGATCTGATGAGAATCGGAATACATGGCTACCGCAAGCGCCAAGTGAAGGAGTTTGGATCATAAACTTCATCCGAGCTTGGCGTGGTTCAAGTGCATTGGACCCATTTGGAGATATTGTGTGACAACACTGGCGCCATAGCACTCGCTAAGGAACCAAGATATCATCCAAAGACCAAGCATATCAACCGCAAGTTTCATATAATCCGAGATTATATGGCAGATGGAGATCTGAAGATCAGAAAAGTACATACAGATCTGAATGTCGCAGATCTATTGACTAAACCTCTTCCACGTGTAAAACATGATCAGCACCTCAGTGCCATGGGTGTGAGATTGTTACCAAATGTAAACTAGATTATTGACTCTAGTGCAAGTGGGAGACTGTTGGAATTATGCCCTAGAGGCAATAATAAAGATGTTATTATTATAATTCTTGTTCATGATAAATTTTATATTCCATGCTAGAATTGTATTAAGCGGAAACATTAATACTTGTGTGGTTTGTGAACAACACCGTGTCCCTAGTACGCCTCTATGGACTAGCTCATTGATCAATGATGGTTAAGGTTTCCTAACCATAGACATGAGTTGTCAATTGATAATGGGATCATATCATTGGGAGAATGATATGGTGGACAGACCCAAACTAAGCGAAGCAATTAGATCGTGTCATCGTGTTCGTCTTTGCGAAGTTTTTCCTATGTCAAATATTGTATTCCTTAGACCATGAGATAATACAACTCCCTGGTATCGGAAGAAAGCTTTGAGGTCATCAAACGTCATCCTATGAGAGGGTGATCATAAAGGTGTCTCTCAGGTGATCGGAAAGTATCTATTGGGTTGTATGTATCGAGATGGGATTTGTCCCTCCCAAGTCGGAGAGATATACTTGGGCCCACTCGGTCGATATCAACACCGCTTGCAAGCATGTGGTTAAGGAGTTAATCACAAAGTGATATCGGATTACGGAACGAGTAAAGTACTTTTGAACGAGATTGAACTAGGTATGACGATACCGATCGAATCTCGGCAAGTAAAATATCGCGAGAAGGGAATATATATATGGGATTGATTGAATCCTGGCATCGTGGTTCATCCGATATGATCATCGATGAATGTGTGGGAGTCAATATGGGTGCCTGACCCCTGTTGATTATTGATAGAAGATCATGTCTGCATATTCTCGAACCCGCAGGGTCACACACTTAACGTGTCTCGACGCTAGGATAGATTGGATAATTGGTTTATGAATTTTTGTTCGGAGTCTCGGATGGGATCCGGGATATCACGAGAGGTTCCGGAATGGTCCGGAGAATAAGATTCATATAAGGCAGTGCAGTTTTTGGAGTTCGGAATAGTTCCGGGTTAATCGGTATTGTACCGGAAGCTTCTAGAACCTTCCGGAAGGGGGCCAACGTGGTCCCACCTTCCGGGAGGGGGCATGGGCTTATGAGGGAGTGTCCTGGCCGCATTGGGCCAGGGGCACAAGGCCCCATAGGGCCCAGCCGATCCTAGATAAGTTTAAATTCGTTTAAACTAGAGATAGGGTTATCTAGATAAGGGGAGAGTTTAAATTGTTTAAACTAGAGATAGGCTTGGAGGAGGGGCTAGGGCTGGCCGCCACCACCCCCTCTATATATAGAGGGCTGGTGCGCCCCCTCCCTCCTAAACACATCTCACTGAGGCACCGCCACTTGTGGTGCTAGATCAAATCGGATCGCGAGGAGGAGAAGCGAGTACGACTACATCACCCACGTTCCGACGAACGTTCCGCTGTGCGAATCTTCAAGGGTATGAAGATCTAATCCAATCTCTCTCGTTGTTTGCATCTCCTAGATTAGATCTTGGCTTTCCCTCTGTTCGCTTCCGTAGAAAATTTTGATTTACTATGCTGCGAAACCCTTCAGTCCGCCCATAGAAGTTGGTAAACAAAAACAAAACTACTAGTAGCAGGAATTAAGGGAATATAGGTCGAGCAACCGCTTTTGCCGAGGGCAACATTCAACATATCATGCACTTATATGCGCCAAGCTACAAAGGTAATGGCCCCTGCTGGGATCGATGCACCAAAAGCAACCTAAACCCAAATAATGGTGCGTGTGCATGAACTTCCAAGTTGAACTACACCTAGGAAAGTGGCACGTTCATCTGACCCATGCATGGGACATAGCATGTCGACGCTCGCTTTTTTTTAACAGGAGAGCCCCCATAGGGGCTGGAAGCCTTCAATTATAATAAACGGGGGAGTTACAAATTTTCACGCCGGACCCAATAAGAACGATAATACAACCAAGCCCATGCACTTTATAAAAAGAACCCTACAACTGATTAAAGGAAAGCAATCAGGTCCTTCTTCCACACTGCCTCTGCAGGGCCTCACTCTAGAGGTTGATTGACCGCCGGATCTTGCTGGCAAGCTTGATGACCTCATCATGGCCAGGATAATCGGCTGGCAAACAGCTTCCGATTTGGATGAGCAGAAAGGATTGGCTTCACTTCTCCATAGCAGATCGCCAACTCCGCTCCTCGAAGATCTACTACAACCTGACGCAACCACAACGCCCAGGTGGAGCAGATCAAGCTTAGAGCAGTGGCGACGAGCAGCCAGAAACCGCCTCCACCGCTCGAAGATACCGGGATCCCTCCTCAGAGCTCCTACCCGAGATGAGGAGGGAAGGCCAAAGAAGATGCAGCAACGGAGATTTCCAAGTCTGTAGTACTAGCCCTAGGTAGCAGAGGGTGACGCAGCACAGAGACCCTCCCCCTCGCCTCCACGGTCGGCCGGGAGAGGCTCCAAAACACCAGCCGCCTTGCCGCAGCACTTCTCCTCCTCCCCACCTCGGCCGGCTAGGAGAGGCACCATCGCATCTGGACTCTGCATCTGAAGATAGCACCAAAAAACGAGCTTTATGGACGAGCTGCCATGGCAACTCTACCCGCAAGCAGCTCCAACCACTGCAGCTGAAAGAGGGGGAAGCGCCGGCAACCTCCTGACGCCGCTCGGTATCGCCAGCGAGTAACTCGACGGTGGAGAGCTGCGCAACCACCCGTCCAGCCCGGGCCAACTCCCGTCGCCGCCACGGCCGGACGGAGATGAAACCAGAACAGGGAAGAGCAGCCTAGCAGCCGCCACCATCATAGCCTTATTCGGGAACGCGATGTGCTCCTCCTCCGCCTCCCACCCACCGTGGATGACGAGCAGCAGGACAAAGACCACAAGGAGGCTAGGGATCTGGCTGAAAGGATCTCAGGCACCGCCAACAAGAACGGGTATCCAGCCCAACACCGGCACGAAGCTAAGCTGTCTAGAACTACCACTATACAACGGCCTGTAGCACCCTCCCCAATCGCCCCAGCCGGAGCCGGAGAAGAAGGGGAGGGGCGCCGGCGATTTTCTCTCGACTCTCAAGGAGGGCGACGGAGGAGGAGATAAGGTTCGGGGAAAGGGCCGTCAGCTAACTCTCGTCGATGCTGGTTTGGACACTTCGATCGCACCAAAAGAAAAAAATAGGCACTTGTACGGTGTATGTCCTCCATTACCTTTTGAGCGTGCTTGTCTTTGCTCCATGCATGATAGTGCAACGACGAACATTGTACCTTTTGTCGTTTCTATCAGCTCTTCATTTAATTGGTGACTAGATCCAGATCCATGCGTACGCTAACTTAAATATTAGACATTTGTGTTCATCAAATAATGTATAATTTTTAAAGCGAAATTTGCATATCTGGAGATTTTAGTAAAAAAAACTGCATAGTTGCCTTTTTTATAAAATTCCAATTATTAAAATCAAAAATTTAGATGATTCAATGTTAACTCGAAATGTGACCGAATTTTTTGAAAAAAGTCAATATACGAGGGCATGCCACGTAAGCGCTCTAGTGAGAGTTGGCATATCTCAGTCCCACTGAAGATTAGAGTTTTTCCCTGACGACTCAGCCGAAAACGACTACCATCTAATGGCAAGATTCGCCGTCGCAAGGGCCCCTCGACGGGCCTCTGTGCCCCGTGTGGAGAGTTCGAGGATAATGACCACATCTTCTTTGCTTGCACCCTGCCAAATTCTTCTATAGTGCAGTTAGGGAACTGTCTCCTGTTCTTGGACCCTGCATGCTTTGCTGATATTCTTAGTTTTTTGCGTGACCAGATTGACCAAACTAAGCGACTACTTTGGATCTGTCATGCCGCCCTTTCGTGGACAATATGGAAAATTAGGAACAAGTTCTCTATTGAGAGGATCCTTCCATATCAGCCTACTGGCAGACTCTACAAACTATCGACTTGTCTGTAGGTGTGGAAACCAGTGGCTAGATGTCAGGACCGAAAAGTTTTGGAGGTGAAGATAGGCTCCACAGGCAGTCCGCGACGCTCCAACCTAGTTGGGCGTCCCTATCCTCCTTGCATGTTGTGTCTTTGCTTTTTACTGTTTCATAGATGTGCGTCGGGGCACTTGTGCCTATGCATGAGTTCATGCAATATGTTTAGCTGTACGCTGGAGTGTACTATGTGGATCTTGGATCCGTTTCTATGTGACCGATTATGTAATCTGCCGGTTGTGGTTTTATTAATTGACAGTCAGGCTCTACTCGAGCCTATCGTCTAAAGAAAAATCACATTTATTCCGTTAGACACTGTTTTAGGATAGCTAGTAATCATTTTTTAGTACTATTTCTATTTGCAGGTTGGTCAAACACCCCAATAATCTGCTATCTAATTCTAAATTGAATGGTATTCAATGCTAATTCACTAAAGAGTGATGTTCACGCAGTAGGGTCGATGTGTAACGCACCTTTCTTGATTGGTTCCATTATCTCCCTTCATCCTACACTATATCCTCGATATGACCCCTCCCTCTTAAGCTTGTGTTTCCTGTGTAGTCAAACCTTGACCAGAGGCCCTGGTTTTTGATTTGACACCCTTGTGTGTGTCCTCGTCGTAGTCATTGGTCAATGTCCAGGTAGATATACTCCTCCCATGTGGTGTATGCTCTTTATCTCCACATTTGTGTTCATTTTCCCGTTCTTTCTCATCGATGACCGGTCCGTCGGCTCCATCCTCCTCCCTAGGCTACGACAACGTCGCATCGTCGTTTATGTCGCAAGACTAGTATTTTTGCCCTACTTTCTAGATGCTTTGCTATGGGGATTAAATTTGTAGGTATTTTATCTAGAAAAAATATTCTTAAAGGACACTCAAATTATAAGAGGAATTTCTGGGAACCACTTTTGAATACATAGCCAACATCGTATTGCTAAGTATCCATGGAATAGATACTCCCAACCTTATCTCCTCCTCCTCCTCAAGCTACAGTGCCTCCGCCCCCTTCCCTACGATGCGCCGCCCCAAGGCCAAGCTCGCCGGCGCCACCGGTCGAGCTAGGCTAAGGGGGGCGGCGGCTCCTGGTAGTGTAGGTTAGGATTGGGGTTGTGTCCCTGTTGTCTGGTGGCTGCGTGCTGCTAGTCGCCACGCTTCTTCCTGGCCAAGATGCGGTGGTAGGGGCTGGTGTTTGTGCTCCGCCCGAAGATGCTCTAGTAGCCGGAGTTGGGGGTGGAGGGCAGCCTCAGTTCCTCCTGAATAAGGCCTAGGACCTTTCCCCTTAGGTGTGCCTCCTCCCTTTCCTTCCCCCTTGTCGGTCGGCCGTGGCGGTGAGGGACAAGGGACTGGAAGTGGGGTTGGGCGCTGCTGGGGTGGAGGCCAGGTTTGCTCCCCGGCTGGTGCTTGGGCGCGGCGCCAGGGGGATATTTCTGAGCTTCGGTGTAGAGCCTCCTTGGTCGAGGACAGCAACATGCTTCTTGGAGGCGAGCTTCCTAAATAAGTGCTTCCATAGTCTTCACTGCTGCTGATGGGGATATGCCGAATGGGGTATGCCCAACAGGACGTTCCGATTGGGCCAAAGGCCTCGCGAGTGGGCCTGCAGGACAGTGACTATGACACGAATGATAAGCAAGCCTGGCGACTGGAAACTGGAGGCCCATAAGCGTAGTTGAAGCCCAGTCGGATTTGGTCAAAGCCTCTGATACCCTGACTAGTTCGGTTGTATACTGTAAACCCTAGCGAGGTACCCCCTATATAAACCTCCCTGGGGTTCCCTTTGTACTCACGTTCCATCATACACCCCTTCAAACGACTCGCTGCTTAGACGCCGAGCTCGCCACCCCTGTAACTCGCTCTCTGCCAATACAATCTAGCAGGAGTAGGTGTTTACCCTCCGGGGGCCAAACTTGGGTAAACTCATGTGCATCCGCCCCCATCTCGTACCGCAGATGGCCGCCAACTCTCGCCCCCAATCTTATCAATCGCTACCCCTGGTAGCGACTGTCGTGGTCATTCCCACGACAGTGGCGCCCACCGTGGGGCATAGCCGGACCGGTCTGAGTTCTGCGGTGAGACCCTACTCGCCAATCGATCAGCCGATCGCCACCGGCCGCATGATCGCTAGCGGCGGGATCCTCCAGATCCTACCCAATAGCTACATCCCAGTGTCGCGCCCGTTCACCCATAGCACGGTGATGCCGGTCGGCACCATCAACCTGTTTGCCGGCTTCACCGACACAGTCGACCCGGCGAGAACGATGATCATCGGTGGGTCGCCACCACGCCGCGATCTGCTCTCGGAGGAGCAGATCCGCTCCATCAGCCGCCTCGCCACCGAGTATGACTCGGCCGCTAGCAACGCGGCCGGGATCGACGCCGCTGCGGATGACACGGCTCTTCACGATGACGTCGACTCCGCGACCCCTGCATCAGTCGTTGGTTCCGTCACCGTCGCGTCACGGGAAGACTCCATGACGCGGGTCTCCAACCCTGAGGATTTTGAGGACTCCTCCATCCTCGGGATCTTCGATTCCGATTCCGGCTCAGAGTCCCCCAAGGACTTCCGCGTCAGATCCAATCACTTCAACGCCATCTATATGGCGGGCAGCACGGTTGCCCCGCCAGATCAATTCTCCGCACCGATCCCGCCAACCGCCACGGCGACGGAGGTGGAGGAAGCCCGCCTGCGCCTAGAAGAGGCGACGCAGCGAGCTTCGCCGAGTGCGAAATTTCGCCTCGGCGGAGAGGCAGAGCTATCGCTCTACCATCAGCGTCGCATCAGTTCCCGCCTGCACTCCAACGTCCAAGGCCGCGTCCTGAACTTCAACGACGAGGGCAACCCCACACGCGCGGCCGAGCGCGAGTACTGTGAGAACGTGTCGCCAAGCGGCAGCAGTCGCCCACCACCCGGCGCACCGGCGACCGGAGCCCCACCACCACCCGTCGAGCAGCAAGCCGCGGGAGTCGACCCGCGAGGGCGGATGTATTCCCGCTCATCGGCAAGCAGGTCGGCCTCGAGCGACCACCCAACCGTCACCAATGCCCTCAACTGCCCACCGCCTAAACTGCTTCCGCACCAACCACGAGCCGCCAACCCCGTGCTCTCAACCAACAAGCCGCGGACGGTGAACAACACGGTCGCTGCCAATGGTCAGCCCATCGACGCACGCACATCGTCAACAACCAGGCCTAGCAGGAGCGAGCCCAACGACTTGAGGCACACCCTCAACAACCGCGGCAACCCCGAACCAATGGGCTCGCTAAGCCGAGTCGGCCCACAGTGCTTCGGACCAATGATCCGAGACGAGAAGTACCCTGCCAACTTCAAGGTGTCCAAGGAGATAAAAAATACGATCCCACGCACGACCCAGCGGTGTGGCTAGACACGTACCTTATGGCGATGGGAATCGCCGGCCACACCAACCTGCTAGCCGCTCGCTACCTCCCCTTGATGATGGAGGGAGCGACCAGGCAATGGATCAACACCCTCCCCGCCGACAGCATAGACTCGTGGGAGGAAATGCGCGACGCCTTCATCAGGCACTTCGAGGGATCCTACACACGCGTTACCACCATCGAAGATCTGGAGCGCTGCATCCAGGGACACCGCGAGTCGACTCACCACTTGATCCAGAGGTGGCATGAACTGTGGATCAACGCCTTCGGCATCCACCCGAACAGGGTGATCCACTGCTTCAAGAACGCCTGCCGGTATGAGCCCCTGGTCGCCAAGATCAAGAGGGTCTACCGGACGCTCGACAACGTCTCCAACCTCCTCAAAATTGCCAAGCGCTACGCGGAGAAGGACCCCAACCAAGACTCCGACAACGAGTCGGGAGGAAGACGACGCACCAGCGGCAACGACAACGGGCGACAGCGTGTCATGCGCTACAACAATACTCGCCTCACCGGCAAACGCCGCGTTGATGGGCGACTCGACTTCGTCGCCAACGCCGGCTACGGCCAACGCGACCCGGAGAACTTCCGTTGCGATGGAGGAAACTACCGCGACAGCGGAAATTATCGTGCCAACAACGCGGCGAGGCCGAAATTCGACCCCGCCGCCCAGCTCAACCAGTCCTGTGTTTACCACAGCAGGGAGGGGAAGCCCGCCACCCACACCACCGCAGACTGCCACTCGCTAAAGGAGATCTAGAAGGCAAGGCGGGCGCGGGATGACCCCGAATCTCAGCGCCTTTCCCGAGTGCGACACGAGTGAGTGATCCATCCAACAGCGTTTCGTGGGATCGAAGCAAGAACACGAATTTTGGGGGCACTGATTCCAGTCTCGAATATGGAGGCCAACTCTTCCGACCATTCTGGAGAAAGGTGCGCGGACGGGCGGAATTGATGTCGCCAGGCTGGCGGGGGCTGCATCAGCGGCTGACAAGGAGGAGCACCGTCAGATCCTTATCGGACGAACGATGCTGCGTTGGTGTGGAAGATATCCTAAAATCGATTCAGATGTAGCTGATAGGGGGTGACGTGATGGATTAGCATGTGTAATTTGTAGGAATAAAAGTTTGCTCGTGTTAGCTGAGTTTGTTGCTTGAAAATGAAGGATGGAGTGAGAATTTTTGTGTGAATACAAAGTATAGAATTTCGGCTAAATTTGCCTTTATCGGCGTACTCCATTTTTTGTTTGTTAGAGCTCCTCTAATAGATCCGTTTAAATAGCCAAACCCTTATAAAAAATACTTTTATGGTTTTGTGTCCAAAACGATGCGTAACAGATCTTGCATATTTTCGCAATCCTTAATTTTTCTCCAGAGCACCGTAGAGTCGCCTGCGAAACCGTTGGCACAATGAACTTTCAGTTTGCACCCTCCCTCCTTTCACCTCCCTGCCCATGATTATGCACACTTTCTTCGACTTCCCGCTGCCGGAAGGTCGTCCCATGACCGCACCCTCCATTCCATGCATTTTCGACCACGCCACTCACACATTCGTGGGGTGGCAGAACTGTCTGAGATCACGGCCCTTCGATTCGGCCACCCGGAGCTGTAGGCGCCCGGATTCGGCTACGACAGAGCGATTTTCTGCCGCCCTTTCAGCCACCACACGGAGTTTCAAATCGACCACATCCTGCTTGCCCCCACCGCGCCAAAGGTTAAATCTGTAGGTTTGATCGTAGTTCTTGAGTACGCGTGATTTGACATACGATTTATGCACCGATTTGTAGATGAGTACATCATTGAGTCCAAGCGCGCAGTTCTTCTTCGATGACTCATCATCCTCGGACGACTCCAACATTGAGGATTTTCTCTTCGTCGACGAGCAAATGATTGTCATCCTCGAGGGTGGTTCCCCACGGTGATGTAGTCCATCACTGCCTTGAGGGTGCACCCTACCAGAGTTTGAGGCTAGTGGTATTCTTCTTCGCCAAAGACGAGTCGTCGCCCTTATACCGGGCGAGCTCCCTCTCCGGACGGTCGTGGAAGACTTGTTTCCACGCGATGTTGTCGGGGTCCCAAATGTGATCCTCTCGCTGCACTGGTGTGAGTTCGTGGTAATAATTTTGGTGGATCGCGGCCACTCTATCCACGCCTTGCGGTATCAGTGACACTACCATGTCGTTGGCACTCAGATCCCAGCCATCAGGACAACGAAATTCGGGTGATGTCTAGTAGTTGGCCTCGTAGAGTGCGCGCGCCTCCCAATCATGGAGGGAGCGGCGGCCGAAGGTGTTGGCCCTCGCTGCATATCATTCGTATTGGTCGGCCATGGTGGTGGTACGAGCATAGGATCTATGACACAGTAGGGGGTTTTCGGAGTAAGTGGAGGCGATTAGGGCGGGAAAGGCGAACCACGGTACTGGTGAGGGTTAGATTTACACAGAAGGGCAAGAAACAACGATGTAGCATGCTCAGCAAGGGTAGGAAGGTGTGGCGTGGCGTGCAATAACACCGCCGTGTGCCCATCGACAGGACGCTTTAGCCGTGCGCCTTTCGTTGTCTGAAAGGCTGACCGGCGGCATCACCGTTAACACGGTGAGGGAGGCGAGACGCATAGAGACACAACTGTTCCGTTGCCAGGGTGAGGCCACTAGGCAGGGCGTCGCTTCACGCGCAAACAACGTCCATCCATCCGGCTCCTTGTATAGCCTCCTGGTTTTAAATGCGGCCTAAAGACGCCGGATAAAAAAAAGGCCCGTGTCACGTAAAATTGAGAGACAGAAGGTCCGAGGGGTAACAATTTTAGCACCATAGGCGGCGTTTACGTAGGCCATTAGAGGGGCTACTGAAGATGCAGTTGTGTGCATCACTATCACGTGCCTATGCAGGTGTGTGCATGTGCGTTGTGGCAAGGGTGACAGGCACAGTTTGCGTCTCTGCTACATGTGTAGTAAAATCGAGACGGCTCGTGTGGACTCAGGTGAGATCGGTCGCCGTTCCCCTGCAACAATGTCGCGTTTGTTGAAATCAGAGCACAGGTTTTTGGTTCAAGGTCAAGTTGGGGCCCATGTTGTGCCCTGATAGTAGGCTGCAGCGAACAGGCGATGAATGCATGTACGCATGCATGCATCACTTCAGTTGTCCCACATGGCGTACCATATTAGCATGTTCTCACTCTAGAGTCTAGATGCTCTCTACTCCACGCGGGACCGGACGGTCCGCGTTATTGTGGCCAGACTACCGAACACGCCTCTGCATACCTCCTTGATTGCATCTTGTTTCAAAATTTTAGTAGGTTGGGCAGCAATCATGTGCTATACCGATAGCAACCCGTGTGTGGATGGTGTGATCTGTTATGCTCTGCTTCGTGTCAGAGTCATTGCTGAAATCACACCACGATCACGGCAGCTGCAGCGGCATGTACAGAGCGACGCTACATAGACCACACCTTCCTCTCATTTCCGTTTCGCCTTCAACGGCTCCACACACACATTATCGGCGTGTCTCTTCTTTTCCTGGCTTGCAGCCAAGGAATGATGTTCGACAGCGGACCGACTGTAGCGGCGGAGACTGTCGCGACCTACGACTTATCCCTTCTGCAACCAGGTGGGAGAGACGCTACAAAATGTTCTCCTTGGTTGCGTTGTGACACGTGAGGCTTGGTCTAACGTTCTCAGAAACTAGGGCATACCAGAGTGGCAGGCTGAGGTCGATACACCTTTGTTGCAATGGACAATGGTGGACTTCTCAAACAGTACTGGCTGGGAGAAGACGTGATCTATGGACATCATTCTCCTTGGTCTTCTCGTTCCTATGGAGGCATATGAATGACGTGGACTTCAATGGTGCGGCGTCGTCGACGTCTACAGTCAAGCACATGATCATGGAAGAAGCCGAGGTGTGATGTGTGCTAGGTTGTTTAAGATAAACTTGTTTCCTCTTTCGTTGGCACTATTGCCACCGTTTGTCGGAGATTGAGACATCAGCGAGGGGACCTGCCATCCATGTTGACATCACACTTGCCCTTGTGGTTGTAATGGCCTTCTACCAACCTCTTCTCTGCCATTAGAGCATCCCCACTCGTTGGGCGTTCTCAGACCGAAATCTGTGCTATTTAGCGCCGGACAGAGCTAGTTTTTGGCCTGAGAACGCCTAGTTTCCCACTCCCGTTCCTAGGCGCGGTTCCCAGGAAAGACAAAAACGATGATATTTCGTCCGAATTCGGCTCAAATTTGGCCTAGTTCGGTATTGTTTGGCCTAGCTTGAAATAGTTTGGCCTAATTCGGCCTAGTTCGGCATAGTTCGATAAACTCGGCTCAAATTTGGCGTAGTTTGGCCTAGTTCGTCCAAATTTGTCTCAAATTCGGCTCAAATTCGCCCTACTTTGGCCTAGTTTGCCCAAATCCGGCTTAGTTTGGCCTAGTTCGCCCAAATTCGGTGTAGTTTGGGCTAGTTCGCCAAATTCGGCTCAAGTTCGGCCTAGTTTGGTCTAGTTCGCCCAAATTCGGCCTAGTTCGCCCAAATTCGGCTCAATATTCGGTCTAGTTCGGCATAGCTTGGCCTAGTTCGCCTCAATTCAGCTCAAAATTCGGCCTAGTTCGCCCAAAATGGCGGCGTCCGGCGTTCCCAGACGGTTCCCAGCATCCTGGGTTCGGCTTGAGAACGCCGGATGAAAGTTGGACCAAATCCTGCAGAATTCTGCGTCCTAAAAACGTGACCGGGCGAATTTTCATCGTCCGGATGTAAAAATCGCCCTGGAACGCTCTCTTGGAAACACGGACGGAGATGCTCTTAGTACACGCCTTTGCGTCGTCAGCAAGTCCGGGCTGTAGGACCTGGGTCACTCCATGGAAGTTGCTGAAAAAACAGAACTACTAGTACTAGCAGGAATTAAGGGAATATAGGTTGAACGACACTTTTGCCGAGAGCAACATTCAACATATCATCCGCTTACGGGTGCGCCAACTACAAAGGTGATGGCCCCTATTGGGTCGACGCGCAGGCAACCTAAACCCAAATAATGGTGCATGTGCATGCACTTGCAAGTTGAACTTCACGTGGGGAAGTGGCACGTTAGTCTGACACATGCATGGGCCAGGCAATGTCGACGCTCGTTTGGACACCTCGATCGGCACTCATATGGTGTATGTCCTCCATTATCTTTTGAGCGTGCTTGTCTTTGCTCCATGCATGATAGTGCAACGACGAACATTGTACCTTTTGTCATTTCTATTAGCTCTCCATTTAATTGGTGACTAAATCCAGATTCATGCATACGCTAACTTAAATGTTAGACATTTGCGTTAATCAAATAATGTACTCCTTCCGTTCATAAATAACTGACTTGGATTTGTTCGCATATATCTAGACAAATTTTAGTGTATAGATACATGCAATTTAGACAAACTTAAATTAGTTATTTCTGAACGGAGGGAGTATAATTTTTAAAGTGAAATTTGCATACTGGAGATTTTTATAAAATTCCAATTATTAAAATCAAATTTTAGATGATTCAATGTTTACCCGAAACGTGATCGGATGTTTAGAGAAAAATCAATATATCAGGGCACGCCCCGTAAGCACTCCAGTCCCACTGAAGTTAGAGTTTTTCTCTCACAACTCAGTCAGAAACGATAATTGCCTAATGGCAACATTCGGCGTCGCAAGGGTCCCTCAACAGACCTTTGTGCCTGTGTGGAGAGTTCGAGGATAACGATCACGTCTTCTTTGCTTACACCCTTGCCAAATTCTTCTGGAGTGTAGTTAGGGATCCGCTCTCCTGTTCTTGGGACCCTGCATGCTTTGATGATATTCATGGTTTTATGCGTGACCAGATTGGCCAAACTAAGCGAATACTTTGGATCTTGTGGGCCGCCCTTCTATCGACAATGTGGAAAATTAGGAACACGTTTTATATTAAGGGCATCCTCCCATCTCAGCATGCTGACGGGCTCTACAAACTATCGACTTGTCTGTAGGTGTGGAAGTCAGTGACTAGATCGTAAGGGCCGGAAAGTTTTGGAGGTGATGATTAGCAAGATTCGACACCTCCACGGGCAGTCCGCGATGCTCCAACCTAGATGGGCGTCCCTATCCTCCTTGTCTCCCGTGTCTTTTCTTTTTACTATTTCATAGATGTGTATCGGGCGCTTGTGCCTATGTGTGAGTTCGTGCGACATGTTTAGATGTACATTGGAGTGTACTATGTGGATCTTGGATATGTTCCTATGTGACCGATTATGTAATCTCTCGGTTTTTGTTTTCCTAATTGATAGCCGGGCTCTACTCGAGCCTACTGTCTAAAGAAAATCACATTTCTTCCATTAAACACTTTGTTTTAGGGCAACTAGTAACCATATTATTAGTACTATTTGTATTTGCAGGTCGGTCAGACACCCCAATATTCTACTATCTAATTCTAAACCCGAATGGTATCCAATCTAATTAACTAAAGAGTGATATAATGTTCACGCAGTAGGGTCAGTGTGTAACACACCCCTCTCTTCTCCATACAGCTTTCTCGATTGGTTCCATTATCTCCCTTCAGCCTACACTACTAGCCTCGCTACGACCCCTCCCTCTTAGGCTTGTCTTTCCTGTGTAGTCGAACCTCGACCTGAGGCCCTGGTTTTTGATTTGACACCCTCGTGTGCGTCCTCGTTGTAGCCATTGGTCAATGTCTTGGTAAAGATACTCCTCCCATGTGGTGTATGCTCTTTATCCCCATATTCGTCTTCATTTTTCCCTTTCTTCCTCATCGACGACCGGTCCCTCGGCTCCATCCACCTCCCTAGGCTATGACAGCGTCGCATCATCGTTTATGTCGCAAGGCTAGTATTTTTCTCTACTTTCTAGATGCTTTGCTATGGGGATTAAATTTATAGGTATTTGTCTAGGAAAAATATTCTTAAAGGATACTCAAATTATAAGAGGAATTTCCGGGAACCACTTTTGAATACATCGCCAACATCATATTGCTAAGTTTCAACAAATTACGAAAACTACCATGCATAGAGAATGGATACAACTTAAAAGTATTTGCATAGAACCTTAAACTTAAATGTGACCATTTCATATCTATAAGAAATCACAAAAAAAACGATTATGGCTACAATACCATGCATGTTTTGAATTTTATAACCGAAACACGGCGATTTATAATTTTGTACTAATTTTTGGTGCAATTGTTTATAACATGTGGTAAGAATTTAAGAGCAAGGTTCCACTAAATATATACCTACATGCAATGGTGGACCTAGGATTTTACCAATGGATACGTCAAACCCAAAAAATAGGCTATTTAGACGATATCTATTTACCAATTAAATAAAAAATGTAATTTTTTTATTTTAACAATGTATAGAAGTAATAAATAATATGCAACTGCAAGATTAGATTCAAATAGTTCAAAACAACATATGATATTCTCAAATATGCGTAAAAGAAACTTACAATTCTACTTGTTTGACTTGTCTGGCCTTTCAACTGGATCATGTGGGAGCTGATTGATGTCGTAAACCGGTTGTGGTGGTGGCGGCAGTGGTACTGGCGGCAACTGGTAGTTGCGGCGACGATTAGGTCATATGGTTCACGGCTAGTTCAATTATCCTCTTCCATCAAAGTTTCAACCGAAGAAGGATTTGAACCAATGGCAGCGTTTTTTGCTGCGTGTCTCTCGAGTAAAGATGCATTGTCTCCTATTCTCTTCTTCATGACTGAAAATTTCCAGGAAAAAAATGAGTACCGCAATTGGCATTAGGACAAAACTAGTTAACCGAGACCGATAACATTCAGTATGAAGTTACAACTTTACTAGTAGTATAACTAACAATATGCCAGGTCCAAACAAAGTTTAGCTAATTTCTATGTTCCACAACTCATCGGGAGCCATGTGCAAAACTACTAGAGACAAGGATAACCAGAACTCGGTAGTAGTACCTATGGCTCGTTTAATTAAACTCACATGTAATACAAGAATCAAATATTACCGTCGTGCATGCTATTTTTAGTATTTTCTTGAAACTTAGAAATATGTTATTCGCTAGGTGTTGAAATGTTGGATTCCGGTGTACCTAAGTTCAATAGATTATTTTCTAATCAAATGACACCAAAAATAAAGGATTTATGCACTAGCTAATTATTCCAAAAGACCGATATGATGGAAAGAGACTAGACAATATATTTATATTCAACACTCTCCCTCATGTCTAGGCTGTTTTAGTCCTTAATGTGTGTTTGGTGCCGGCCACAAAATCTTTTTTTTTTATAAACTGCGTGAGCAGGGTCTTGATCTTGAGACCTCTTGGCTCTAATACTATAAAGGATTTATGCACTAGCTAATTATCCCAAAAGACTGATCTGATAGAAGAGACTAGGCAATACATTTATACTTCAACGCTCGTAACTTTAGTGACTTGGCAATTGCATGTCGGGGTGGACCGTGAGCAGACAAGGCTGTGAACTACTCCATGGAGAAATATCTCATCTTGCATGCCTCGACTTCGATGGGCCCCCGATCGTACTACCGTCAAATATCAGTGCCAACAGCTTTCCCTGTGGCTGGCTCGCTATGCTGCTCCACCACACCAGCATTTGTACGTTGATCTAGGGTGTGTTCGGTTTCAGAACGAGAGGGAACGGAACGGAGTGAGTCCATTCCGAGGGCATGGATCCTATGTTCGGTTCGAAAAAGAACGAGGAATGGAATGGTTCCACATTATGTTCGGTTGAGAGAATTGGGACCGGAATGGAATAGAAATAATGATGCTTAAAATTCTAATAATTTGAGCTTAAAATTTAAGAGTTGTAATTAACGATAGCAATTTTTTTTTTTTAAATCTTTGCTAAAAGTACCAAATCACAGAAATCTTTGTTTCAAAATCTTTGCAAAATATACTAAAATTAGAGGGCCGCGTGTTTTTGCAAAGATTTTGCCGCTAATCATCTCAGCTAATCATCGCCACAGCTAAAAATCCCCGCTGGTTCGGCCACTAATCATCTCAGCTGATCATCTTAGCTGGGTTAGTTCACGAATTAGCGAGCCGTTCCGCGCGATCCTGCTGATTCGGTCGGACGACCTCGTTCCGCATATTAGAGGAATATTCCGTTCCGAGAGAGTAGCTGATTCCATTCCTTTCTTCCAACCAAACACGCGAACGGACGCTAGGCGTCTGAACGGACCGGTTCCATTCCACCGAATTCCGGAACCGAACACACCCCTAGACATCTAGTTCCACTAGGCACCAAGCCACCAATAGTCGATTCCAAAAACATAAAGAGCACCAGGATATTAATTTACCCCGGCAATTGCATGCTTGCAGAACCAGAGAACTCACGCATAAAGCATAATTGAGGATTAATGATTCATGCCGTGCTTTTGAGTTACTAGAAAGAATGCCATGTATTGGGACTTCTTCCTGTTATGGTTTTTTTAGTCGAGGACATGCAAATCCATATTGCCATCACCAGCTCAGATGTGTGCATCGATGGTCATTTGTTCAGGTCAGCAGATGATCAAGCAAGAGGAGATCCGTGTGCTGGTCGACGAACCGAGCGACAAGATCCAGTCAGAAGCACCGTTTGGAAGCTGCAGAGCTAAATTAAAAATGGTGATTAAGATCATATACTAAGATCGATTGCTCTGTCGGTTGGTGTTAGTTACAAAACGTAGGTGTACTGGGGCTTGTTCAAAAAAGAAAAAAACGTAGGTGCACATGTATAACTTTTCTCGCATGGTATTGTGGTTGCGCTCACTCAGGGTTATACTACTTTCGTTGTGGTTATGCTTTCTAAAAAAACTTATAGCACTCCCTCTGTTTCAAAATAAGTGAGTGAGTTTGTTTAAATTTAGATGTATCTAGACACATTTTAATATATATTCTCTCTGTTTTGAAATATAGGATGTTTTAGCTTTGTGAAAGTAGTGTATCTAGACCTCTTTTAGTGTCTAGGTTCACTTTAAATCTAAATGAATCTAAACACTAAAAGAGATCTAGATACATTTCATTCACAAAGCTAAAACATTTTATATTTTGAAACGAAAAGAGTATATACATATGAATCTAGATAAACCCAAACACTTATTTTAGAACGGAGAGAGTATTATAAAACAGAGATGGTACTGTACTATTATTTACCCGAGTCCCGACCACCCAATAATACGCGTCCGGAACGGTCCACGCCTACTTGTCCAAGTGCAAACCACCCTGACAAACAAAATACATGCAACGCCAAAAGGATTGTACGCGCGGTCGGGCCTGCGGGACCTGCGCAACGAGACCTGGGCAGAGGCATGTGACGACACCCTTGGTTCTCGGACCACCTATCCTTTTCCTAGCGTGTACACTCAGCTACGTGGCCGGAGTACTGGAGTCTTGGAGCGCATGCACTGTGCCACGTACGTGCAGGCAGCGTAGCCGCTGATGCGTCCCGGTCCCACGTGCCCGTGCTCCACCTACCGGATGCAAATGCACCCACGCACGACGTTGTGATCAAATCATTCCTTCACCGGATGAGCACTGATTTGGTCCTTGGATCTGATCGCACTAGCTGCTAGCTGGCCGCCTGGCCTCCTGTGCGTATATGCGGTGCGTGTTCAAGTGTTATAAAATGTTATCGGCGCATGTTTTTGATTCTCCTGAATGTTCTGGACAGCTGCAGCCTGGAACTACGTAGTGCATAATCAACAGTACTACTACGTATCAGTAGTTGGGTACTCCTGCGTGTTAAAAGTAGAGTCATACTAGATACTAGTACACGTATTATACACGGACAGACTGTCCGTTTCACCACACACGTACGTGCACGTAAAGTACACGGACTTGATCCTTTTCACCCTTGTACACCTTGTACTCTTGCTAACATAAATATACAATCTGTAGGCTCTTGGTGTTTGTCCGAGTAGAGCCAAACGAATCTACCTGATCGTAGTATTGAGTTTTTCATGGTATCAGGCCAGTGCCTCTTCCGCCGACTCTTCTGATCGCCAATAACTCCTATCCCAATCGCCCGTACGTACCCACCGTCCCCGATGGCGACCTCGACAAATTTGTCGTCCTTCCCGGTGATCAACCTCGGTGCGCCTCCGTCTGACAAATTGAAGCGGACGAACTACTCTGGATGGCGTGCTCAAGTCCTGCCACCCATCCGTGGAGCTCGCCTCGTCGGGCTACTCGATGGCACCGACGCCGCACCGCCCGAGACGCTGGAGATTGAACCAGCGGACAAAGAAAACAACAAGCCAGCCACAACAACACCCAATCCCGCCTATGACGCATGGATCTCGCGGGACCAGATCGTGCTGGGCTACCTCCTCCAATCGCTCTCCCCTGAGGTCCTATCTCACGTACAACGGATCGAGCACACTGCCGGAGTTTGGCAGGCTATTGAGGAGATGTTTGCCTCCCAGAGTGAAGCCAAGGTCACAAATCTTCGGATCGCCCTTGCGAACACAAAGAAACTGAACATGACCACTTCGGAATTCCTCACCAAGATGCAGGGCATCGTCGATGAACTTGCTGCTGCCGGGTGCCCTGTCACGACACGAGAACATGTCTCCTTCATCTTGGCTGGCCTCGGGGCTCGCTACAATTCTCTTGTTGCTGCTCTTGGCGTCGTGACCACCCCCATCTCGGTCCCATCTCTCTATGCCCAACTGCACGCCTATGACCAGCGCCAGGAGATGTTGGAGGGTTCATCCGGTGTGGACTTTGAGACCTCCGCCAACCTAGCCTCACGGTAACGTCGCGGACAGTACACCAGCCAACCGCGTGGTGACCGCGGTGAGCGTGGTGAATGCCAAGACGAGCGTCAGGGCAATCGACGCGATGACCGCCGTGAAGATCGTCAGCCTCACCAAGGACGTGGTGGTGGTCGCGCGCTTACAGGAGGTGGGCGTGGTCGTGGCCGTGGACGACGTCGCACAACACCATGGGTCGACGCCACCTGTCAGATTTGCAACAAGGAAGGTCACCGCGCCAAGGACTGCTGGTATCGCTTTACTGATGATGATGATGATTCATTCGGTGGCAATGAAGCTCATGTTGCCTCATATGGTGTGGACACCAATTGGTACTCTGATACCGGCGCTACCCACCATGTCACTGGCGAACTCAATAATTTGATGGTTCGCGATAGATACAAGGGCTACGACAAGGTTAACACTGCTAGTGGACATGGTATGGAGATTTCTCATATTGGTCATTCATTAGTTCATACCCCTATTCAAAATTTCCATCTTCGTAACATTTTGCATGTCCCTAATGCGTCCAAAAATTTGCTTTTTATTCATCGCTTCACATGTGATAACCGCGTCTTTGTAGAATTTCACCCCTTCTTCTTTTTGATTAAGGATCAGGTCACGCGGAAAATAATTTATAGAGGACGTTGTGTCGGAGGTCTTTATCCCCTTATTTCATCATTGGTGTCTCCCACAGAACCAAAGAAGCAGGCCTTTGTCGTCACCAAGCTCTCTCAAGCAAAATGGCATAGTCGTCTAGGTCATCCATCTTCTGCTATTGTTAGCCAAATACTTTGTAAAAGTAAACTTTCTTTTGTTAAGGATTCTAGCATCGAGTCAGTGTGTGATTCATGCTAAGGCCCGATTCTTTGGTGGTTTTGGGCTTCTCATTTGCCCTCTGGACTTCTTCAAATTTGTTTAGCCAGGCTTCCAAATTTGTTTAGCCTTAACTATTTTGGAAGCATGAAATTTTTCAGATCGGCCAGCTTGAAGAAAATGAGGCTTTGAGAAGCCCACGGGCCTAAGAGTCACCAACTTCCTTATCCTGTGTCCACTAGTGTTTCTACAGCTCCCCTACAATTAGTCTTTTCTGATGTATGGAGCCCTGCTCCCACTTCTATTGGACATCATGATTATTATATCAGTTTTATTGATGACTATAGCAAGTTTACTTGGATCTATTTGCTCAAGAAAAAATCTGATGCCTTTTTCGTCTTTGTGAATTTCCAAAAACTTGTTGAACATAAGCTTGATAAGAAAATTCTTACGGTTCAATCCGATTGGGGAGGGGAATATGTTAAATTGAACTCTTTCTTTCAAAAACAAGGCATCTCTCATCATGTTTCTTGTCCTCATGCACACCAACAAAATGGTTCTGCCGAGAGAAAACATCGTCACATTGTCGAGGTAGGACTATCCCTTCTTGCTAATGCACACATGCCTCTTAAGTTTTGGGATGAAGCTTTTCTCACCGCCACATATCTTATCAATATGCTTCCTAGCAAAGTTATAAAAAATGACACACCTGTTCATCGTCTTCTACGAACTCGCCCAGACTATTCGTCTCTCCGTGTTTTTGGGTGTGCTTGTTGGCCTAATCGTCGTTTCTATAATAAACGAAAACTTGCTTTCCGCTCTCGGCAATGTGTGTTTCTTGGGTATAGTCCTTACCATAAGGGAGTTAAATGTCTAGAGGTTTCCACCGGACGTGTGTATATCTCTCATGATGTAGTGTTTGATGAGGCTGTTTTCCCATTCAAATCCCTCCATCCTAATGCGGGTGCCTTGCTTCGACAAGAAATTATTTTACTTGAGTCATCTCTTCGTAATTCTGGACATGAGGATGAACTAGCTGATGATTTAAATATGGGAAATACTCCTGCTACTCACCCTGTTGCTAGACGTGTTGATGACCTTGTGCAGGTCGCTGGACAAAGAGCAGGTGAATGTGGAGAACATTTGAACCAAAGTTGTACTGAAAACAGTCAAAATAGTGCACATACATTATCTGAGCAAGAAGGCAGAAGCCCAGGACACAACGATGATTTTTTGGCAGATTTATCCCCGGGATCAGCACAATCCACCTGGGATCAGCAATCTAATCAGTCCTCTCCCGACTTGCATGCAGACACTGCACGCACTACTTCTCAGCTGACATCCCCGCAGGCCCCGCACGGATCCTCTGCGCCGGAGCGCAGTACAGCTCGCTCGCGCACCGCGCGTTCGGCCACACCTCGGGCTACACGATCCTCTACGCCGACTGAAGATTCTCCACCAGTTAATCATGCCAGCAGCCCTACTACGGTTGAGAATGATGGGCCGGATGGATCTTCTGTGCAGCGCGAAAACACCTCTACTGCTGTGGCTTCGAATTCTAGACCAGTCACTCGTGCTTCCAAAGGTATATTTCAGCACAAAGAATACAAGGATGGTACAGTTCGTTGGTGTTTGTCGGTCTCTACTGATGAACCAGCCAATCTGCAAGTTGCAATAGAGGTACAAATTGGCATCAAGCCATGGATGAGGAGTATAATGCTCTTATGAAGAATAAAACCTGGAGGTTGGTGCCTCCACAATGTGGTACTAATATTATTGATTGCCGATGGATCTACAAAATTAAAAAAGGCAGATGGTTCTGTTGACAGATATAAGGCTAGATTGGTAGCTAAAGGCTTAGATTATGAGGATACCTTCAGTCCCGTTGTGAAAATCGCAACTATTCGACTTGTCTTGGCTATTTCTGTATCCAGGGGATGGAGTCTGCGACAATTAGATGTCAAGAATGCGTTCTTGCATGGTGTTCTGAAAGAGGAGGTCTATATGAGACAACCACCAGGATACGAAGACAAGAAATATCCAAACTATATTTACAAACTTGACAAGGCATTATATGGACTGAAACAAGCGCCTCGAGCATGGTATTCTAGATTGAGTTCTCAACTCATAAACTATGGTTTTGTTGCTTCAAAGTCTGATACGTCTTTATTCATCTATCATAAGCGTGATATCACTATCTTTATGCTCATTTATGTGGATGATATCATAGTTGCTAGCTCTTCACAAGATGCAACAAATGCCCTTCTAAAGGATTTGAGTAAAGAATTTGCTTTGAAGGATCTTGGTGATCTCCATTTTTTTCTTGGAATTGAAGTTCAGGAAGTTAATGATGGATCAGTGCTAAGTCAAACAAAGTATGCTCGAGATATTCTTGCACGTGTTGGCATGGAAAACTGCAAGGGTATAACTACTCCTTTATCATCTTCAGAGAAGATTTCAGCAAGTGAAGGAGAATTGTTGGGTCCGGAGGATAGTACAAAATACCGAAGCATGGTAGGCGCATTACAGTATTTGACTCTTACACGCCCTGATATTTCTTATGCAGTTAACAAAATATGTCAGTATTTGCATGCTCCCACTACCGTACATTGGACGGCTGCAAAACATATTATGAGATATATCAAGCACACGATTAGTATTGGTCTAACTTTTGTGCCGTCAAGATCTACACTAGTCAGTGCTTTCTCTGATGCCGATTGGACAGGTTGTGTAGATGACCGACGGTCAACTGGAGGATTTGCTGTTTTCCTTGGACCAAACCTTATTTCCTGGAGTGCAAAGAAGCAAGCAATTGTCTCTAGGTCTAGCACCGAAGCAGAATATAAATCCCTGGCAAATGCAACAGCTGAAGTAATATGGGTCCAGTCATTGCTTGAAGAGCTTGGGATCAAATTGACTCAGCTGTCATGCTTATGGTGTGACAATCTGGGAGCTACATACTTATCAGTCAATCCAGTGTTTCATGCAAGAGCTAAACATATTGAGATAAATTTCCACTTTGTCAGAGAGAGAGTTCTGAACAAACAGTTGGAAATTCGCTTTGTTCCGTCAAAGGATCAAGTTGCTGATGGTTTCACAAAGCCACTACCTGTACGTCAATTCGAGGAGTTCAAACATAATTTCAACTTGAGTAAGTTGTGATTAAGGGAGGGTGTTAGAAATAGAGTCATACTAGATACTAGTACACGTACTGTACACGGACAGACTTCCCGTTTCACCACACACGTGCGTAAAGTACACGGACTTGATCCGTTTCACCCTTGTACACCTTGTACTCTTGCTAACATAAATATACAATCTGTAGGCTCTCGGTGTTTGTCCGAGTAGAGCCAAACGAATCTACCTGATCGTAGTATTGAGTTTTTCACTGTGCGCAGTGCTGTGACCCAACTAGAGACACGTCGTCGTTCCTCTTCTGGTGTGGGTCGTCGGGTAGAGTATAAAAGCAATCTTAGTAGACCATATTTATTTGTGTAGGTGGGCTCGTGACCTCGTGTCCATCTGTGGGCCGGTGTTTTTTTCTCTTCCATCGATTTGCATCTCCGCGTGTTGCCGTCCCAAGAAAACAAACCACTCGTAGAGCTACGCAAGGCAGTCGTAGCAGTAGCTGAAAGCCTGAAACGCACACGAGTTGCCGCAAAAACCGTCTGATCTCGACCGCTTTTGACTTTGCGCTGCCTAGCTAGCTACACCCGTTCAAAAAAAAAAAAGCTACACGGACACAGGATGCGCCCGCAGGTCCGAGCTTTTCCTTTTTCTCTAGTAGCATTCTTTAACGCAAAGACAGCTAGCTACTACTTTGTTCCTACTATACGTGGTACGTTCCCAAAAGATATGCCGAACGGCCGATCGAGGCAGAATGAAATGAACACATCAGTCAACCTGCGGCGGTGTGTTCACCGCACTTCGCGCCATATAAAGTCACTTATTTTTAAACCACTATATATACTCTGTGACCGTGCACAATTTTACAATATGACAGCCGCATGCATGCATTTTTTTTCCTACTCGACTTGGAGCAGGGGGATAGGCACGGTCCCCTCCCACCCCCTTTCTTGAGAGTCGCCCAGGGCCACCCCGCCATCCCCTTCGCCGGATTAGCCGGCTGGAGGCGGACATGGGGAGGCGTCGGAGTTAGTTCTAGGTGTAGATCTAGTAGCTGTAGGATTGTGCGGCAGCATGCCGCGGTCTGGCGCTATGCCGGGAGTTGGCGGCGAGATTTCCGGCCTGAGATCTCGCGCTACTTGGTGGTCCTCCTGCTCTTTGTGGTGCTCCGGCGGTCGGAGTCAGCAAAGAGAGGCGGCGCTGCTAAAGACTCCTCAAATAAAGGCCTTTTTGGGTCTGAGTTCGGTCCTCAGACGCAGAGTCCAGTCGCGGTGGCACATCTCCTGCCCGGCCGAGGTGGCGAGGAGGAGAGGTGCCGCGGCGAGGCGTGTGGTGTTTCGGAGATTCTCCCGGCCGGCCGTGGAGGCGAGGGGGAGGGTCTCCGCGCAGTGTCGCCCTCTTCTACCTGGGGATGGTTCCACAGACTTCGGATCCGCTATTGCTGCATCTTATTTGGCTTTCCCTCCTCATCTCGGGTAGGAGCTCTGAGGAAGGAGCCGGGTTTCTTCGAGCGGCAGGGGTGATTCCTGGCTGCTCGTCGTCGCTGCTCCAAGTTCTGTCTGCTCCGCCTGGGCGCTGAGGCTGCGTCAAGATGCAGTGGATCTCTGTGGAGCGATGGTGGCGATCTGCTGTGGAGAAGTGAAGCCAATTTTATCTGTGCATCCAAATCGGAAGTTGTTCGCTAGCCGATTATCCTGGCCAAGTTAAGGCCATCAAGCTTGTCGGCAAGATCCGGCGTTTTATCAACCTTTAGAGTGAGGCCCATAGATTGTAGAGGCGGTGAGGAAGAAGGACCCGATTGCTTTCTTCTTATCATTTGCAGGGTCTTTTTTGTAAAGCGCATGGACTTGATTGTATTTTCATTTCCTCTAGGATCCTGCGTGAAAATTTGTAACTCTCCTGTTTTAATATAATGGATGGCTTCCAACCCCTCGGGGGCTCTCCCGTTCAAAAAAAAAAAGAAAAAAAACGACTTGGAGCAGAGTGGTGAAACTGTTTGATTTACTAGCTATGTGGCTTTTTTTTTGGGACTATGGGTAAACTACCTCGGTTGCACGATGTACGCAAATCTCACTGTCGTTGTCTGCACGTACTCGCCGTCCAGATAGCAGCAGAGAGAAAGGAAATAAAATATCCTCCACGCACGCACGCACGCACGCACGCCTGACTCCGCACTGACCCCAGGCAAACGCCAGCCCGTCATGCTTCCTCCTCGCCTACCCTCGCCTCCTCCTATATATGGCTGCCCCTCCTACACACTCACCTCACCTCCATCGCCATCTCACCATCTCTCTTCCTACTACCAAGGCTTAAACGACCACAACATCACACAAGCTCACAGCAGCTGGAAGCTCTAACCATACGCCAAGGCAATGGGCCTCTGCATATCTAGCGGCGCGGCGGCCGTGGCGGCGGTGCAGGCCGATGGGGTTGCCGCGTCGACGGCGATGGTGCTCCTGCCGACGGGGGAGCTGCGGGAGTACCCACCCCCGGCTACAGCCGCGCGGGTGCTCGAGGAATCGGTGGAGACAGCAGGCGGCTGGTTCCTGTGCGACGCGGACGCGATGGAGTTCGAGGGCGCCGTGTCCGCCGTGTGCGGGGCCGAGGAGCTCCGCCCTGGCCAGATCTACTTCGTGCTCCCCGGGGAGGCCCGGCGCAATGGGCTCCGGCGGGAGGACATCGCCGCGTTCGCCGTCAGGGCGTCGGCGGCCCTCGTCAAGAAGGCCAGCACCACTGCCGGCGGCAGCGGACGGCGGAGGCGTGCCGACTCTGTGTCGCAGCTCGTGTTCGCCCCGCCGCCGGAGAAGGTCGACCAGACCGCCGCCTACAAGACCGTACCCGCGCTGGCAGCCAAGAGGCGGCCGGTGGCGCGCGTGAAGAGTGCTGGGAGGATGCAGACGCGGTTCGCCCCGGATCTCAGCGCCATTCCCGAGTGCGACACGAGTGAGTGATCCATCCAATCCAATGTCGTTTCGCGGGATCGAAGCAAGACCACGAATTTTGGGGGGGATTGATTCCAGTCTCGAATATGGAGGCCAACTCTTCCGACCATTCTGGAGAAAGGACGCGGACGGGCGGAATTGATGTCGCCAGCCTGGCGGGGGCTGCATCAGCAGCCGACCAGGAGGAGGACCGTCAGATCCTTATCGGACGGACGGTGCTGCCTTGGCGCGGAAAATATTATAATATCGATTCTGATGTGGCTGATAGGAGTGCGTGATGGATTAGCATGTGTAAAAATTTGTAGGAACAGAATTTCGCTCGTGTTTGCTAAGTTTGCTCTCCGAAAATGAAGGATGGAGTGAGAATTTTTGTGTGAATACAAAGTATAGAATTTTGCCTAAATATGCCTTTATCTGCGTACTCCATTTTTTTTTTGTTAGAGCTCCTCGTATAGATCCCGTAAAATAGCCAAACCTTCATAATTTTTTTTTCGCGTAGGAAATGATGCGTAATAGATCCTGTATATTTTCGCAAGCCTTAATATTTTTCCAAAGCACCATATAGTCGGCCCGCAATGAACTTTCAGCTTGCACCCACCCTCCTTTTGCGTCCATGCCGCCTCCTGCCCATTATTATGCACACTTTCTTCGACTTCCCGCCGCCGGAAGGTCGTCCCACGACCGCACCCTCCATTCCATGCATTTTCAACCACGCCGCTCACACATTTGTGCGGTGGCAGAACTGTCTGAGGTCCACTATGGATTTCGCACGGAGATTCGATTCGTCCACCCGGAGATGTAGGCGCTCGGATTTGGCTACGACAGAGCGATTTTTTGCCGCCCCCTTCAGCCATCGCGTGGAGTTTCGAATCGACCACATCCTTCTTGCCCCCTCCGCGCCAAAGGTTAAATCTGTAGGTTTGTTCGTAGTTCTTGAGCACGCGTGATTTGACATACGATTTATGCACCGATTTGTAGATGAGTACATCATTGAGCCCAAGCGCGCAGTTCTTCTTCGACGACTCATTGTCCTCGGACGACTCCGAGATTGAGGATTTGCTCTGCGTTGACAAGCAAATGAATGTGATCCTTGACGGTGGTTCCCCGTGGTGATGTAGTCCATCATTGCCTCGCGGGTGCGCCTTACCAGAGTTTGAGGCCAGTGGTATTCGTATTCGCAGGTGACGAGCCGTCGCCCTTGTACTAGGCGAGCTCCCTCTCCGGACGGTCGTGGAAGAATTGCTTCCACACGATATTGTCGGGTTCCCAGATGTGATCCTCTCGCTGCACCAACATGAGTTCATGTGGACTCAGGTGAGATCGGTCGCCGTTCCCCCGCAACAATCTTGCGTTGGTTTAAATCAGGCCACAGGTTTTTGGCGTACGTTTTAAGGTCAACTTGGCCCCCATGTTGTGCCCTGACAGTAGGTTGTGGCGAACAGGCGATATGCATGCATGCATCACTTCAGTTGTTGTCCCACGTGGCGTAGCGTATTAGCATGTTCTTACTCTAGAGTCTAGATGCTCTCTACTCCACGCGGGACCGGACGGTCCGTGTTATTCTGGCCAGACTACCAAACATGCCTCTGCATACTTCCCTGATTATATCTTGTTTCAGAATTTTAGTAGGTTGGGTGGCAATCCATGTGCTATAACGATAGCAACCCGTGTGCGGATGGTGTCTTCTGTTATGCTCTGCTTCGTGTCAGCATCATTGCTGAAATCACACCACGATCATGGCAGTTGGAGCGACATGCACAGAGCGACTCTACATAGCCCACACCTTTCGCCCATAGAAGTTGGTAAACAAAAGCAAAACTACTACTAGCAGTGACATGGGTATACCCTACAGGTACTCGAGCTTGGTATATACGGCCTGAATACAGCGGAAGCCCACGGTGTCGCCAAGGCCCAAATAGAGAACTCGAGTAGCCTACGAACTCTCGATTGCTTGAGGAACAAGAAGAAGCTAAAGATAGAAAGTTCAAAGAGGAAATCCCTAACCTGTAACCGACTCGACCTGCTACCCGAGACCTAGCCTATCTATATAAAGGCTAGGAGGGGAGGCGAGGAGGACACACGTAGCCCTAGTTTCCACAACCCTCGCCAGATTGCATATGCGCACCATTGTAATCTTCGATTTCTCTGTTAATTCCACGAGCAGACAAGCAGGAGTAGGGACCTCTACGAGGCCTGAACCTGGGTAAATCTTCGAGTCTCCTGTGTGCTTGTTTGCTAGCTGATTGATGCTTCCAGTACTCTCTCCTTCTCCAAAACCCAAGTCCATAACAATGGACATTGATGAGTTAAACCCTCATCAATTGGCGCCATCTGTGGGAATTGGGAGTGCTGATGTTGCGGCTTCTTCGGCCCCATCAACTGCGATCTACAACTCTGCAACAGCGGATATTCGCCAGCTCTTCGATGCGTTCGACTTCACCGTCCACACGCCGGCCACTCGCCCGGCTCTCGAGTCCGTGGGCGATGGGATCAGCTTGGCGATCGGGAGCTTCCGCTTCCAAGTTGGTTAGATGAGCATGCTTCGCATGCCTGACCAGCCGACGACACCATCGATTGCTCCAGCATCGTGGTTCCCTCCGCCGATCGGCACCCTCAGTGAGCTCAATGCTTCGACAACGGTCGAGAATACGGTCAGAGACAGCAGTCGCGAATCCGATCTGGACGATCTGGCAACTGAAGATGGAGCCTACGGTTCCGGATCTGAAAGTTGTGGGAGCAGCAGCTTCCCCAACCACTTCATGTGCGCCGTCATCAACGCGGGCGACTCCTCCGCCAATCGCGACAACACGGACAACGGTGGCCATGGAGCCGACCCGCCAAATGGCGGCATACCCAATGGTGGACCACCCAATGGCAGACCACCCAACGGCGGCCCTACCAACGGCGCCCCCGTCAATAACGGAGGGGCAGCCGAACCCCCCACCATGGTGAACAAGCAAACCGGCGAACGTGTCGTGATTAGGCTCAACGATCTCGAGTGGGCCCGCTGCTGAGAAGCCCTACGAGGCCACCCTCTGCCTTTTAGCTCCCCACAAGAACTACTGATGGGTTACCATTGACTCCTGAAAGAGGAATACAAATGCCAACTGCAAACAGTCGCGCAACTCGAGGCGCGTAAAAAGGCGACAGACGAATCGAGCCTTCGACAGGCTGGGCTCTCCTCCCACGGAGGATCCTCCTCCAAGTGCAACGAGTACGTTGCTAACAAGAGGCGATCTCGACTGGCCCACCTCACTGAGCAAGAGCGTGTAGAAGCCGCAAAGGTCCTCGACTTTGGCTCCATGATGGTGGATACGCGTGGCAACGTGCTTCCAAAAACGCCGCAAGCGGCGGTAACGGCGGCCACCATGTACCTCCTCAACAACCAGTCGCCAGCTGGAGACCCTCGAGCTGCCATGCACCGATCTACGATCACAGGCTTGGGGTTAATCGAAGCTGCTCTCGACAAAGAAAGGCAAGGCTCTGGCAAAATGATACATTGCAAATGTATCTATAATTTTTGATGTTCCATGCTTGGTTTTATCTACTTTCTTGTGTTTTGTTCCAACTTTGGAGTACTTTTCATATGATTTCTTGGACTAGCCTATTAACAAGAGCCACAGTGCCAGCTGCCTGTTTTCTGCTATTTTTGGTTTCAGGAAAGTCAGAAAATGAATATTCTCGGAATTGGACGGGACAAAAGCCAAAGTGCCTATTTTTCCGGAAGGGATCAAGTGCCAGAATACAAGACGGAGAAGGGCCTAGGGGCCACCACACCACCTGGCCACGCTGTGCCAGGCAGCCGTGCAAGGTTGGTGGTGTGGCGCTCGCACCCTCGGCCTCTCCTTCCGCCTATATATTGCCCTCAGGACGAAAGCCCTAAGGGCCCGATAAAAAATCCAAGAAAGAGTCTGTAGCCGCCGCCATCTCCATCCCTAGATCGGGAGGGATCTGAAGCTCTTCTCGGTACCCTGCCGGAGAGGGGAATTCACCCTGGAGGCCTTCTTCATCACCATGCAAGCCTCCGGTGTGATGCATGAGTAGTTCATCCTTGGACTACGGATCCATGTAGTAGCTAGATGGTTGGTTCTCCTCCTTTGTGCTTTCATGTTTAGATCTTGTGAGCTCCGTTCATGATCAAGATCATCTATTTGTAATTCTGCATGTTGTGTTTGTGGGGATCCGATGGATATTGAGATGCTATTTCAGATTGATTATTGATTCTATCATGTCTTTGTTATTTTTGATCTTGCATGTTTTCCGCTGTTAGTAGCTATCTTGGCCAAGTAGATGCTAGCAACTCCAAGAGTTAGTATTTATGCTCGATAGTGGGTTCATGCCTCCGTAACTGGGAAGTGACAAATCTCTAAGATACTAGATGTGTTGTTGCTACTAGGAGAAAACAACAATCCTTTGTTCATAGAACAATCGTATTGTTTACTTTACACGCAGATTAGTAAAGCAATAATCTGTTGCTTGCAACTTAATCTGGAGGGTTGGATGATAACGAAGGTGGATTATTAGTCATAGATGCAGTTGGATGGCGGTCTATGTATTATGTTGTAATGCCCAATCAAGTCTCAAAGGAGTCAAGATGATTAGTATATGCATGTATTGCTTTCTCGGTGTTTGTCAATTGCCCCGCTGTAAGTTGTTCACCCAAAGATGTTATCTATCTAAGGAGAGCCACCTCTAGTGAACTATGGATCCGGTCCTTTTCTTTACATACAATCTACAACTGTTTACTATTTTGTGTTTACTTTACGCAAACTTTTACTTCTTTCCATTCGACACGTTTAATCCTTTGTTTTCCATAAAACACGGTGAGATTGACAACCTCGCAAGTTGGGGACAAAGTTACGTGGTTGTGTTGTGCAGGTCTCCACGTTTCTACTAGCACCGTAGTGCGCCTACCAAAGCTCAGCTAGTAACACCTTTGGGGTGTTTCCTTGCTCCTACTGGTTCGATTAAACCTTGGTTTCATAACTGAGGGAAACTTGCTGCTGTGCTCATCATACCTTCCTCTTGGGTTTCCCAACGAGCTCTACATCAACCACGCACCAAGCACTTTTCTAGGCGCCGTGCATTGAGCCATCAAGCGATTTTCTGGCGCCGTTGCCAGGGAGTCAAGGACATCTTCACAAGGGGAATCCCTCATAACCAATCTCTTTACTTTGTTGTTTTTGTTTTGCTTAGTTTCTTTTTGCTTTGTTTGCTTGTTTTGTTCTTCAAAAACACAAAAAAAAATAGTTTTACTAGTTTGCTTTCTTATTTGAAAACCCAAAAAAAATGACTACTCTTGAAATCACTAAGTGGTGTGACTTCACTAGCACCAACAACAATGATTTTATGAGCACACCTATTGCTCCACCTGTGGCTGAAAATACTTTCTTTGAGATAAAACCTGCTTTACTGAATCTTGTTATGAGAGAGCAATTTTCTGGTATTGGTAATGAAGATGCTGCTTCCCATCTAAATAACTTTGTTGAACTTTGTGAGATGCAAAAGCATAAGGATATAGATGGTGATATTATTAAGCTGAAATTGTTTCCTTTCTCTTTGAGAGGAAAAGCTAAAGAATGGTTGAATTCCTTAACTAGGAATAGTATTGATTCTTGGACTAAGTGCAAAGATGCTTTTATTGGAAAATACTATCCTCTTGCTAAGATTATATCCATGAGAAGTGAAATAAAGAATTTTAAACAACTTGATAATGAGCATGTTGCTCAAGCTTGGGAAAGAATGAAATCTTTGGTAAATAATTGTCCCACTCATGGATTGACTACTTGGATGATCATCCAAACTTTTGATGCAGGATTGAACTATT
The DNA here is from genome assembly GCA_023614405.1 of Avena insularis. Taxonomy (NCBI): domain Eukaryota; kingdom Viridiplantae; phylum Streptophyta; class Magnoliopsida; order Poales; family Poaceae; genus Avena; species Avena insularis. The sequence continues at coordinate 415,958,668 of CM042686.1, read as the reverse complement.
CTTCAAGGAACCTATTGGATTCAGCTGCTGGAGGTACCTTTATGACCATCACTTTGGGTGCTGCAACAAAACTTCTGGACAATATGATGGCTAATCATTCTGAATGGCATACTGAGAGAGCTCCACAAGGTAAGAAGGTAAATTCTGTTGAGGAAACCTCCTCCTTGAGTGATAAGATTGATATTATTATGTCTATGCTTGTTAATGGGAAAGCCCATATTGATCCAAATAATGTTCCTTTAGCTTCTTTGGTTGCTCAAGAAGAGCAAGTTGATGTGAACTTCATAAGAAATAACAACTTTGGCAACAATGCTTATGGTAATAATGCTTATAGGAACAATTTTGGTAACAACAATTATAAGCCATATCCTCCCAACAATGGTAATGCTTATGGGAATTCTTACAACAATAATAAGAGTGCTCCCTCTGAACTTGAAGTTATGCTTAAAGAGTTTATTAGTAAACAAACTGCTTTCAATAAAACTATTGAGGAAAAACTCTCTAATGCTAAAAGAAATATAGCATCTTTGGCTAAAGCTCAATCTACTTTGAATAAAATGGCTGCTAAACCTAAAACTAATGAGAATCCCTTTGCAGCTACTAATGCCATACAAGTAAAGATTGATGAAAATGTTAGACTATTAGCTGAATTACATGCTAAGTGGGAAAGAGAAGATGAAATTGCTAGAAACATTAGTGTTTCTACTATCACCACCACTAGTGTTGAGGCTAGTAATAGTTCTACTACTTTAGATGATAAAGTTGATTTTGATCTTGATGGTTGCAACATCTTTGAAGTTATTAAGTTCCTACAAAAGCTTGCTAAAAGTCCTAATGCTAGTGCTATGAACATGGCTTTTACAAAACACATTATTGATGCTCTCATAAAGATTAAAGAAGAAAAGATGAAACATAAAGCTTCTATTCCTATAAAACAAGAAGATGGTTGGGAACCCATCATTAATATGAGAGTGAATGACTTTGATTTCAAAGCTTTCTGTGATCTTGATAGTAGTGTTTCCATTATGCCTAGAAGGATTTATGATATGCTTGATTTGCCTCCTCTTTAAGATTGTTATTTGAATGTCACACTTGATGATAATGCTAAAAAGAAACTCATGGGGAGTCTTAATGATGTTCTTATTATGGTTAACGATTCCTATGTCCCCGTTGATTTCTATGTTTTGGATGTTGAATACAATGCTTCTTGTCCTATTACTTTAGGAAGACCTTTTCTTAGAATTGTTGGTGCCATCATTGATATGAAAGAAGGCACCATTAAATATCAACTCCCATTCAAGAAAGGTATAGAACACTTCCCTAAAAGAGAGAGAACACTTGATTCTTTCTTTGCTTCTTATGCCTAACTTAAAGGCGTTAAAGAAAAGTACTTGTTGGGAGATAACCCAAAAGTTTTAGATGATTCTTGGAAGTCATTACCTCTGTAATAACCTCTCCTTATCCTTTTTATTTGCTTTTTCTGCCAAGAGTAACCTCTAATGAGAGTGAAGTAATGATTGGGAAAGTTGCTGTCCCGAAATAGATTTTTGTGCTTCACCGTAAAAATTCGTGAGAGAGCTTTGTATGTCGGATTGAGCTGTTATGTTTTTTGCTTCTGCCCCAGGTTGTTATCTAACTTTCGTTAGTTCAACACTTTTTGATTTGAGCAACAGAAGGTCTTCGAAAAAATTCGTCTTTACCTGCTGGTCTGTTTTGACAGATTTCTGCCATTTTCTGCATTTGCTTCTTGTTGGTTTCTTCTTGAGTTATTTTGGGGAATTGAGCTTTTTGAGGGTAGTTCTACAGTAGCTAGTTTTATAATGGAAGTTTATTTGGTGTTATAACTGAACCTTGAGACTTATTTATCTTAAGTGCACTAATGTTGCTAATGAGATTGTGTGAAGTTTTGTATGAAGGAAAATTTTCAAGTGTATGGAAGGAATGAGTAATGAGATGAAGTATGGACTAAAGCTTAAGATTGGGGATGTCACACGTGTCACCCCAAGAAATATCCAAGAAGTACAAACTTCAAAGCTTGGGGATGCCCAAGGCATCCCCTCCTTCATCAATAAAAATCCCAGGTTTCTTCCAAACGCTTCATTTTTATTGTTTCATGCACAATTGTGTTTTTCTTGGAGCGTCTTCTTTTTCGTTTTCGTTTTGGTTTTTAGTTTGCTTGGTTTGCTTAGTTTTCTGAATAAATTGGTTGGACCCCCTCTTTCATACATTGGTTTGCAAATAGTTTGGTTTGGTTTGGAAAAGAGTAGGAAAGTTCATACTTATGTGGTAAAAAGAGCTCGTTTTTGACTGTGGCCTATGCTTTGTCATGCCATGCTTGATATTGTTTTGGCTTTATGCTTAGTATTCTTTGCTGTAGCATGACTTGTTATAAACAATTGAGATTGCTTAATGTGCCTTGGATGAATCATGCGTTGTTTTAGCATATTAAAGCATAGTATAGTGGTATTCTCCTTTGATGCTTTATTTGGGTTGACTTGGCGCATGCTCACACCATGTTATGACTATCTCAAGTCACCATAGCCTTTATGATCCTTTAGTTTTCAACTTGTAGTATCACTTTATGCTTTGATTAATGATGTTTTGTCGCTCTGCATGATTATGGCCATTATTGCTCTCTTAGTTTGTCGCTCCCAGTTTTTTGCTAGCCTTCACAACAAAATATGAGTTCCACTCATGCATCCAACTCCCTAAACCAAGTTATTCCAAAGAGTCCACCATACCTACATACTAGCTTATGCTATTCCAAGTATATTCATGCTTTTGTTTACCTTCCAAATTAAACTTGTTATGAGAAAACTAGTGATTAAAGCTCTCATGAATTTGATGGCACACTTTACTTTACTTGCCCTTAATAAACTTGAACCATTGTGTCATCTATGTTGTATATGCTTGCACTTATTTGTTGGGAATTAGCAGAACCATGCTTTCATGGGGAACGCTTTCAATATTGCACTTGGTACTTGTACCTAGTTGATATCATGCTCTTTTGTAGATGGATGTCGTCGGTGTGAAATGAAAGGGGAGCTTGTAAGTCCATGGAGTTATTTATATGTGTTACGAAGCACTGGCGCTGGTCTAATCCATCTTGACATGGTGGAAACCCAAGCGTAACCATAATGAGTTGTCTATGAAGCATTCTTCTTATAAAAAGAGTCCTATATTGAGAAAAAAGAAAATAAAAAAGATACTATGAAAAGAGGAAAGAGAAAAAAGCACCATATTCCCATGGTAAATAAGAAGAATGCTGAGATGCTCGTTGTCTGCTTGCCTTGTCATTTTGATATGGGGATTCTTCCGTATCATCGGGCAAGGGGTATCCCGTTGGCGGTTCTCTATGATACACATGTACTTACGATGGCAAGAACTTACTGGTGACTAAACTTGAGTAGCATGAGGAGCGGCCCTCGTATACAAGGGACATGAGATTTCTCACTTATACTTCGTCAAGCATGTACACCATAGTTTCTTCACTTTAACCTTAATCACTTCAAGATGCTTATGATAGGGGCAATGAGAGCTGAAAGCTATAAGTACCATAATTGTTGGAAGCTCTTTATGAGACTTGAATCCCCACTTCCTTTTACAAAAGGCCTTTCTTCCACCATTATATTGAGTCTCCACCTTCTATCTTTATGCACTTACTTTGAGAGCATAGTGGACATTCTTAGTTGTATGTGCATTGTCCCAAGACTAGTTGATTGATGCATAACTTGTTATTGCTTGTTTTAAACTATTGTATCTAGTCACTCTTATGAACTTTGAAGGTGTCCTATGCATTTATATTTGCTACTCTATTGAGGGACAAGCTGAATACTATTATGCTATGTTTTCTTTATGTGAAACAAACAAACGTGTTGCAAAGCATTGTTATTCATGATTCTTTTGTTTGTGCCTTTTCATGTTGCATCATAGTTTCTTTGCTTATTGCTAGAACTTTGTCTTTCATGTTATGATTGAAGTACTATGATCCCAGCTTTGCATATTTTGCAAATACTTTGATCAAGTCTTTGATGGTGCATGTTGATGGGTTCGTAGCATGGAAAACAAAAAAATTCTACCGCAAGAACGAACAAAATCCAGATCTAATCTAGATAAAAGCCAAGATCTAATCTATTAGACATGAGCAACAAGATAGATCAGTACTAACCCTCGTAGAACCGAAAGCTTTGCGAGATTAGATCTCGTGGATGATGTAGTCGATCACTTGCCGATCTCAAGATCGTGTGGACGATCCTTCCGGCAGCGCTTCCGCAGACGGTCACACGTACGGAGTCGAAGCAGACCTTCCTCTCCCCGTTCCAGCAAGCAGCGGAGGTAGTAGATCTTCTCCATGGAATCCCAGCAGCACGACGGCGTGGTGGTGGTGGTGGAGATGAGAATTCTGCAGGGCTTCGCCTATGCCTGTGCAGAAGAAAGGTGGAGGAGAGAGGCAGGAGAGATTGGTTGTTGTGATAGGAGGTGCAAGATGGGGCGCCCCCTCCCTTCTATTTAAGGGAGGGAGGCGCGCCTGGGGAGGGGGAGTCCTAGTAGGACTCCCCTCCTTGGGCCGGCGGTGGGAAGGGGGGAGGAAACCTCCTCCCCCACGAATCCGTGTATTGCCCCACTTGGACTCTTGATCCCTTTCTTGGTTTTCAAGTAAACTCCAAGAAATCCTCTAGAACCTTCCAGAACATTCCGAAACCTTCTAGAATCTCCATACAAACACTCCGGAACATTTCCTAACTTAGAAAATGATCCCCAATATATGAATCTTATTCTCCGGACCATTCCGGATCTCCTCGTGATATCCCGGATCCATTCCGAGACTCCGAACATCATTAGGTCTCCAACACATATTCCATATCTACTTAAAACAACTTCAAACCTTAAGTGTGTCACCCTATGGTTCGTGAATATGCAGACATGATGAAGACACCTCTCTGATCAATAACCATTAGCGGGATCTGGAGATCCATAACGGCTCCCACATACTCAACGATGACTTCGTGATCGATTGAACCATTTTACATACGAAACCAATTCCCTTTGTCACGCGATATTCTACTTATCCGAGGTTTGATCGTCGGTATCTGCATACCTAGTTCTACCTCGTTACTGATAAGTACTCTTTACTCGTTTCCATGTTATGTCATCCCTTGTGACCTAGTCACATGCTTGCAAGCTATCTAGATGACATTCCACCGAGAGGGCCTAGAGCATATCTATCCGTCATATGGATGGACAAATCCCAATCTTGGTTCATGCGCTTCAACACATACTTTCAGAATACCCAATGACACCTTTATAACCACCCAGTTAGAAGCGGTGTTTGATGTCATCAAAGTAACCATCCGGTGATGGTGATTAACATAACCTCATGGTCGAAGGATTAGGTTACTATGTATTTGAAAGCTTACAGCAATACGAACTTAATGACTTGATCTTATGCTACGCTTACTATGGGTGTGTGTCCATCACATCATTCTCCTAATGATATAACCTTGTTATTAATCACATCCAATGTCCATGATCAGGAAACCATGATCATCAATTAATCAACAAGCTAGTTCAATAAGAGGCTTACTAGGGACTCTTTTATGTTTACAAAACACACATGTATTAGAGTTTCCTTATAATACAATTATAGCATGGGATGTAAACATTCATCATAAACACAAAGATATAATAATAACCACTTTTATTATTGCCTCTTGGGCATATCTCTAATAGTCTACCACTTGCACTAGAGTCAATAATCTAGATTACATGGTAATATACCGAACACCCATGGCGTTCTGGTGTTGGTCATGCTTTGCTCTAGGGAGAGGTTTAGTCAACGGATCTGCTACATTCAGATCAGTGTGTACTTTGCAAATATTTATGTCACCATCTTGGACATACTCGCGAATAGCATGAAAACGTAGCTTGATGTGCTTCAGCTTGCTATGTGACCTTGGCTCCTGTGCATTAGCTATGGCACCTGTGTTGTTACAGTAGATGGCCATCGGGTCTAACGCACTGGGAACCACGCCAAGTTCAGTAATGAACTCCTTCATCCATATGCCTTCTTGTGCAGCCTCCGAAGCAGCTATGTATTCCGATTCAGTTGAAGATTTCGCCACAACGCTCTGCTTGGCACTCCTCCAGCTCACTACAGCACCATTCAAAATAAATACTTATCCAGACTGTGACTTCGAGTCATCTGGATCAGTGTTCCAACTAGCATCAGTGTAACCGTTTACAACAAGCTGTTAATCACCTCCATAAGAAAGAACCATATCGTTAGTCCTATTCAGGTACTTTAGGATATTCTTGACCGCTGTCAAGTGTTCCATTCCAGGATCACTTTGATATCTGCTAGTCAAACTAACAGCATGTGCTATATCCGGTCTTGTACACAGCATGGCATACATGATAGAACCTATGGCCGAGGCATAGGGAATTTTATTCATCTTTTCTCTATCTTCTGCCGTAGCCGGACTTTGAGTCTTACTCAAGGTCTTACCTGACAACATGGGCACGAACCCTTTCTTGCTCTCTTCCATAATCCTTGCAGCGATTGCTAACATAATCCTCACAGACTTTAGCTTCGCTACTGGTGAGAAAGTCTCATCATAGTCAACTCCTTGAATTTGTCGGAACCCTTTCATGACAAGTCGAGCTTTATAGACAGTAACATTACCATCAGCATCTATTTTTCTTTTGAAAATCCATTTGTTCTCGACAGCCTTACGGCCATCCGGTAAGTCCACCAAAGTCCATACTTGGTTTTCGTACATGGATCCCATTTCGGATTTCATGGCTTCTAGCCATTTGTCGGAATCTGGGCTCACCATAGCTTCTTCATACGTCACAGGGTCATCAGTGTTGTCCACTAACATGACGTTCAAGGCAGAGTCATACCACTCGTGGTGGTACGAACCCTCGTTGACTGCGAGGTTCATAGTAACCGTTCGAAGTTTCATGATCATCATCATTATCTTCCTCTCCGGTTGGTGCGGCGGCGAAACATCTTCCGGTCTTGCGCTACTCTCAACTCGAAGAAGGTTCAATAACCTCGTCGAGTTCTACTGTCCTTCCAGTCACTTCTTTCGAGAGAAATTCCTTCTCCAGAAAGGATCCATTCTTAGCAACGAAAACTTTGCCTTCGGATCTATGATAGAAGGTATACCCAATTGTTTCTTTAGGGTATCCTATGAAGACGCATTTCTCCGCTTTGGGTTCAAGCTTATCGGGTTGTAACTTCTTTACATATGCTTCGCAACCCCAAACTTTAAGGAACGACAACTTAGGTTTCTTTCCAAACCACAATTGCAGTGTCGTTTCAACGGATTTAGATGGTTCCCTATTTAAAGTGAATGCGGTTGTCTCTAATGCATAGCCCCAAAATGATAACGGCAAATCTGTAGAGACATCATAGAAACCATATCTAAGAGAGTTCGATTCGATGTTCGGACACACCATTCTGTTGTGGTGTTCCGGTGTCAACTGTGAAAGTATTCCACATTTCTTTAAATTCATGCCAAACTCATAACTCAGATATTCACCTTCGCGGTCAGAACGCAGAAACTTAATCTTCTTGTTACGATGATTTTCCACTTCACTTTGAAATTCCTTAAACTTCTCGAAAGTTTCGGATTTATGTTTCATAAAGTAGACATACCCATATCTACTCAAGTCATCTGTGAAAGTGAGAACATAATGATATCCACCACGTGATGCTACACTCATTGGACCGCACACATCGGTATGTATAATTTTCAATAAGTCTGTAGCTCGCTCCATTATACCAGAGAATGGAGTCTTAGTCATTTTTCCCATTAGACATGCTTCGCATCTTTCAAGTGATTCAAAATCAAGTGATTCAAGAAGTCCATCAGAATGGAGTTTCTTCATACGCTTCACTCCAATGTGACCAAGACGACAGTGCCACATGTATGTAGAATTATCATTCAATTTTATTCGTTTAGCATCTATGTTGTGAACATGTGTATCACTACTATCGAGATTCAATAAGAATAAACCATTCATCTCAGGTGCATAACCATAAAATATATTACTCATATAAATCGAACAACCTTTATTCTCAGACTTAAAAGAGTAACCATCTCGCAATAAACAAGATCCAGATATAATGTTCATGCTTAACGCAGGCACCAAATAACAATTATTTAAATTTAAAACTAATCCCGATGGTAGATGTAGAGGGAGCATGCCGACGGCGATCACATCAACCTTGGAGCCATTTCCAACGCGCATCGTCACCTCGTCTCTCGCCAGTCTTCGTTTATTCTGCAGCTCCTGTTTCGAGTTACAAATATGAGCAACCGAACCAGTATCAAATACCCAGGCACCACTACGATTACTAGTAAGATACACATCTATAACATGTATATCGAATATACCTTTCTTCTTGATGTTGCCGTTCTTCAGATCCGCCAGGTACTTGGGGCAGTTACGCTTCCAGTGACCAGCACCCTTGCAGTAGAAGCACTTCGATTTGAGCTTAGGACCAGCCTTGGGCTTCTTAGCAGGTGCAGCAGCTTTCTTGCCGTCCTTCTTGAAGTTGCCCTTGTTCTTAGGCTTGCCCCGTTTCTTGAATTGGTGGTCTTATTGACCATCAACACTTGGTGCTCCTTCATGATCTCTAATTCAGCAGTTTTTAGCATGGACGATAGTTCAGACAATGTCTTGTTCATGCAGTGCATATTGTAGTTCATCACAAAGTTCTTGTAACTTGGTGGCAGTGATTGGAGGACACGGTGAATCCCCAATTCATTAGGAATCGGTATCCCCAACTCTCGGAGTTTGTTTGCGTGCCCAGACATGGTGAGCACGTGCTAACTGAGCGACCCTCTTCCATCTTGCAGGTAAAGAACTTCTCGGAAGCTTCATAGCTTTCCATGGCCGCGCGAGTCTCAAAAATGAGTTTGAGCTCCTTAATGATCTCAAACGGGTCATGGTGCTCAAAACGTTTTTGAAGCTCCGATTCTAAACCGTATAGGATTGCACACTGAACTGTGGAGTAGTGATGTTTCCGAGTGGCATAAACATTCTTTACGTCATCGGTGGCATCTTCTGTAGGTGGGTCACCTAGCGGTGCTTCGAGCACATAGGTCAACTGACCAGCCCTGAGGACGATCTTCAGTCCATGGAACCAGTCCGTGAAATTGCTTCCATTGTTCTTAAGCTTTTCTTTCTCTAGGAACGCATTGAAATTGATGGAAACGTTCGCCATAATCTACAACAAATTTGCAAGTAGTTTAGACTAAGTTTATGATAACTAGTGTTCAAATTTAATTCTTAAAGTAACTAGGTGAACTCCCACTCAAAACAACATCCCTCGAGTTGTTTTAGTGATTACACGAACCAAATCCACTACACCAAGTCCGATCATCACATGATATGATGTAGCTTCATCGGCGAACAATCTTCATGTTCATCATATCAATCATATGACTCATGCTCTACCTTTCGGTATTCCGTGTTCCGAGACCATGTTTGTACATGCTAGGCTCGTCAAGATTAACCTTAGTTTCCGCATGTGCAAATCTGGCTTGCACCCGTTGTATGCACACGTAGAGTCTATCACACCCGATCATCACGAGATGCTTCGAAACGACGAGTCTTAGCAACGGTGCCAACTAAGGACGAACACTTTATTACTTGATATTTAGTGAGAGGGATCATCTTATAATGCTACCGTCGCGATCTAAGCAATACAAGATGCATAAAGGATTAACATCACAGGCAATTCATAATTAGTGTGATATGATATGGCCCTTTCTTCTTATGCCTTCAATCTCCATCTCCAAAGCACGGACATGATCTCCATCATCACCAGCATTGCGTCAAGGTCCGTGGCGCCGCTTCATGGTTGTCCATCATCACTAGCAACTATTACAACTACTTGGAACAAAGCTATTACAAGATGAATAGACACGCAGGTCTTAACAGAATTAAAGACAACCATTAGGCTCCTGCCGGTTGCCATATTACAACAAGGATTATTACATACATCAAATACAATCTCAATCACATGATGGCCATATCACATCACAAAACCCCTGCAAAAACAAGTTAGACGCCTCTAATTATCTTTGCAAGTTTTACGTGGCTTGGGGCTTTCGACTAAGAACGGATCTTACCTACAAAACTGAACCACAACGTTGATACAAGTGCTATCAAGTGCAAAGTGTAGATTTGATCTATACTATGATGGGAGAGACAGACACCCGCAAAGCCACTTGTGTAAAACGAGTTGCACGTCAAGCGTGGAGCAAGTCTCATGTACGATGACATGTAATGTTAGCCCGAGCCGCTTCATCCCACCATACCGCAAGATGCAAAGTACACACATAGCAAAAGACGGCACGAGCACCAACGCCCACAACCTCATTGTGTTCTACTCGTGCAACAGATCTACGCATAAACCTGGCTCTGATACCACTGATGGGTTCGTAGAGTGGAAAACAAGAAATTTCTACCGCAAGAACGAACAAAACCCAGATCTAATCTAGATAAAAGCCAAGATCTAATCTATTAGACATGAGCAACAAGATAGATCGGTACTAACCCTCGTAGAATCGAAAGCGTTACGAGATTAGATCTCGTGGATGATGTAGTCGATCACTTGCCGATCTCAAGATCGTGTGGACGATCCTTCCGGCGCCGCGTTCCGGCAGCGCTTCCGCAGACGGTCACACGTATGAGTCAAGCAGACCTTCCTCTCCCGTTCCAGTGAGCAAATGAGGTAGTAGATCTTCTCCACGGAATCCCAGCAGCACGACGGCGTGGTGGTGGTGGTGGAGATGAGAATTCTGCAGGGCTTCGCCTATGCCTGTGCAGAAGAAAGGTGGAGGAGAGAGGCGGCAGAGATTGGTTGTTGTGATAGGAGGTGCAAGAGGGGGCGCCCCTCCCTTCTATTTAAGGGAGGGAGGCGCGCCTGGGGAGGGGGAGTCCTAGTAGGACTCCCCTCCTTGGGCCGGCGGTGGGAAGGGGGGAGGAAACCTCCTCCCCCACGAATCCGTGTATTGCCCCCACTTGGACTCCTTGATCCCTTTCTTGGTTTTCAAGTAAACTCCAAGAAATCCTCTAGAACCTTCCAGAACATTCCGAAACCTTCTAGAATCTCCATACAAACACTCCGGAACATTTCCTAACTTAGAAAATGATCCCCAATATATGAATCTTATTCTCCGGACCATTTCGGATTTCCTCGTGATGTCCCGGATCCATTCCGAGACTCCGAACATCATTCGATCTCCAACGCATATTCCATATCTACTTAAAACAACTTCAAACCTTAAGTGTGTCACCCTACGGTTCGTGAATATGCAGACATGATGAAGACACCTCTCCGATCAATAACCATTAGCGGGATCTGGAGATCCATAACGGCTCCCACATACTCAACGATGACTTCGTGATCGATTGAACCATTTTACATACGAAACCAATTCCCTTTGTCACGCGATATTCTACTTATCCGAGGTTTGATCGTCGGTATCTGCATACCTAGTTCTACCTCGTTACTGATAAGTACTCTTTACTCGTTTCCATGTTATGTCATCCCTCGTGACCTAGTCACATGCTTGCAAGCTATCTAGATTACATTCCACCGAGAGGGCCCAGAGCATATCTATCCGTCATATGGATGGACAAATCCCAATCTTGGTTCATGCGCTTCAACACATACTTTCAGAATACCCAATGACACCTTTATAACCACCCAGTTACGAAGCGGTGTTTGATGTCATCAAAGTACCCATCCGGTGATGGTGATTAACATAACCTCATGGTCGAAGGATTAGGTTACTATGTATTTGAAAGCTTACAGCAATACGAACTTAATGACTTGATCTTATGCTACGCTTATTATGGGTGTGTGTCCATCACATCATTCTCCTAATGATATAACCTTGTTATTAATCACATCCAATGTCCATGATCAGGAAACCATGATCATCAATTAATCAAATAGCTAGTTCAACAAGAGGCTTACTAGGGACTCTATTATGTTTACAAAACACACATGTATTAGAGTTTCCTTATAATACAATTATAGCATGGGATGTAAACATTCATCATAAACACAAAGATATAATAATAACCACTTTTATTATTGCCTCTTGGGCATATCTCTAACACATGTCACCTCAAAAATTATTCTTTCTTTTTATCACTTACCTACTCGAGGACGAGCAGGAGTTAAGCTTGGGGATGTTGATACATTGCAAATGTATCTATAATTTTTGATGTTCCATGCTTGGTTTTATCCACTTTCTTGTGTTTTGTTCCAACTTTGTAGTACTTTTCATATGATTTCTTGGACTAACCTATTAACAAGAGCCACAGTGCTAGCTGCCTGTTTTCTACTGTTTTTGGTTCAGGAAAGTCAGAAAATGAATATTCTCGGAATTGGACAGGACAAAAGCTAAAGTGCCTATTTTAACGCAAGGGATCAAGTGCCAGAATACGAGATGGAGAAGGGCCTGGGGGCCACCACACCACCTGGCCGTGCGGCCAGGCCTGACCTGCGCCAGGGGGTGGTGTGGCCTCTCCCGGCACCCCCTCGGAATCTCCTTCCGCCTATATATTACCCTCGGGACGAAAACCCTAAGGGCCCGATAAAAAATCCACGAAAGAGTCTGTAGCCGCCGTCATCTCCATACCTAGATCGGGAGGGATCTGAAGCTCTTCAAGACCTCGGGAGAGGGGAATTCACCCTGGAGGCCTTCTTCATCACCATGCAAGCCTCCGGTGTGATGCGTGAGTAGTTCATCCTTGGACTACGGATCCATGTAGCAGCTAGATGGCTGGTTCTCCTCCTTTGTGCTTTCATGTTTAGATCTTGTGAGCTCTGTTCATGATCAAGATCATCTATTTGTAATTCTGCATGTTGTGTTTGCGGGGATCCGTTGTGTATTGAGATGCTATTTCATATTAATTATTGATTCTATCATGTCTTTGTTATTTGTGATCTTGCATGCTTTCCGTTGTTAGTAGCTATCTTGGCCAAGTAGATGCTAGCAACTCCAAGAGTTAGTATTTATGCTCGATAGTGGGTTCATGCCTCTGGTAATCTGGGGTAGTGACAGAAATCTCTAAGGTACTAGATGTGTTGTTGCTACTAGGGAGAAAACAACAATCCTTTGTTCATGGAACAATCGTATTGTTTACTTTACACGCAGTTCATAAAGCAATAATCTGTTGCTTGCAACTTAATACTGGAGGGGGTTCGGATGATAACCTGAAGGTGGATTATTAGTCATAGATGCAGTTGGATGGCGGTCTATGTATTATGTTGTAATGCCCAATCAAGTCTCAAAGGAGTCAAGATGATTAGTATATGCATGTATTGCTTTCTCGGTGTTTGTCAATTGCCCCGCTGTAATTTGTTCACCCAACATGTTATCTATCTAAGGAGAGCCACCTCTAGTGAACTATGGATCCCGGTCCTTTTTCTTTACATACAATCTACAACTGTTTACTGTTTTGTGTTTACTTTCTGCAAACTTTTACTTCTTTCCATTCGATACGTTTAATCCTTTGTTTTCAGCAAAACACGATGAGATTGACAACCTCATCGCAAGTTGGGGACAAAGTTTTGTGGTTGTGTTGTGCAGGTCTCCACGTTGCTACTAGCACCGGTAGTGCGCCCTGCCAAAGCTTAGCTAGTAACACCTTTGGGGTGTTTCCTTGCTCCTACTGGTTCGATTAAACCTTGGTTTCATAACTGAGGGAAACTTGTTGCTGTGCTCATCATACCTTCCTCTTGGGGTTCCCAACGAGCTCTACATCAACCATGCACCAAGCACTTTTCTGGGCTCCGTGCAGTGAGCCATCACAAAACGCTATTCCTCGCCCCCATCCAGCGACTACAGTCACGGCCTGTCTCGCTGCCGCCGCTCATGGCGACACGACCACGACTACGACGCGTGTGATGACATCACGTAGCGCAAAATAGACAAATCAAGGGCGCGACGTGCCTGATCGACTGACTCAGAAAACGAGGATGTGGAGCTCTGTGGCGCTAGATGCTTCAGCAGGACCATCAGGCAAAAGCGAATGCCCAAGGGGTTTAAGCTCCCATCAGAGAACCCAAAGTTTGATGGTCTACAGGATCCGAAAATCTGGTTAGAGGACCACATCTCCTCCGTCAGGCTCCACGGCGGAAGTCGAAGCACAGCCATGCAATGCCTGTAGCTACAACTACAGGGCGCCGCCCGGGCATGGCTCAACAACCTCCTACGCGGATCCATTCGCAGTTGGGAAGAGCTGGTGTACAGCTTTGTGCGCAACTTCAAGGGCACCTACAAAAGGCCCGTGTCAATCGAAGAGCTGAGGTGTTGCCAGCAAAGGTGGGGCGAATCACTGTGCTCATACATCCAGAGGTGGTCCATCATCAAGAACTCCGCATAAAATATCTCGGAAGACCGCACAATTGACGCATTCAACGGCGGCGTTCGCCGCATAGAGCTCAGGGATGAGCTGGGCCGCTCGAAGCCCAAAACCATCAACAACCTGATGGAAATTGCGAATCGGTGGGCTGATGGAGAAGATTCGGTGAAGAATCACGTTCACCCCAACAAGGAAGCAGAACTCGAGCGCAGACACGACCGCCGAAGCAAACGTCGAATGCGCATCCACGATGACCGCGGCGACGTCAATATGGTCGCAGCCGGCTACGCCGAGAGACGCGATGACAACCGCAACAGTGGCTACTGCAGCGGTGGATACCGCGACTCCGGGAAAACCACACAAGTATGGCAGCGCCGCACTCGCGATGAGGCACCCGCCGCATCCATTGAAGAAAAGTTGTCCGGGCCATGCACCGTACACTTCTACATCGACAAGCATGATGGCAAAAATAAATACAGCCACCTCCTCAAAGATTGCCGCGAGTTCCTCAAACTCCATGAGGGCCTGGCTCAGATGAATCGCGACGTAGTCAATAGGGGCTACGGAGCCTCCCCAGGCGTTGTGGCACATGGAGCTCCTCCACCACCACCTGAACCGCCGCCAAACGCATTTGCGCCTGACCAGCATCACGGAGGCGAGCCGTACCCACGGGCCATGGGTCGCCCCTCCAACCGGGTGCAAAAAGCCATCACTCGCCAACTCAATCTGGCGACAAACTCGCCACCATCTACCACTGAGTACCTCAGTGGAAGCGACTCCCGCATCACCTTCGACAAACGTGACCATCCGCGCCAAGTACCTCGTCCAGGCCACTGTCCCCTCGTACTCGAGGCACAAATTGGAGGTTTTGACATGAGTCGCGTCTTCATGGACGGCGGAAGCGGCATCAAACTTATGTTCGCGAGTAACTTACGAGCAATGAGGATCCCTCTGACCTGCCTAGAGGCCTCGGACACGATATTCCACGGGATCATCCCAGGCAAGGGCGTATACCCCCTTGGCAAAATCAAACTCGATGTCATCTTTGGCACGCCGAAAAACTTTCGACGCGAGCGCATCGACTGGCCCTCACAGTACCACTGCATCCTCGGATGTGTCATGTTTGCTAGGTTCATGGCAGTGCCACACTACGCCTATCTGCAGATGAAAATGCCAGGCCCTAATGGCGTCATCACAATCAACGGGAGCTTCGAAAGGTCCGACAGTTGCGACAGGGAGTTCAACTGAATTTCCCAGTCCTTCGGCACGCAGGAAGAACTCGCGAGATTGAAGGAGTCTACAGACAATAGTCTGCCTCCCCTGAGCAGGCCAAGTTCACCCGACCTCTCCTTCGACTCATCGGTGCACACAAGGAAAGTTCAGGTCCACCCATCGGATCCCGCCAAGACGGCCCTCATCGCCAACAACTTGAGTCCCGCATAGGAACTCGTGCTCATCGAATTCCTCCGTGAGCACTGGGAAATTTTCTCCTGGTGTGCAGCGGACATGCCAGGAGTTCCCAGGGAATTCGCCGAGCATGCACTCAATGTCAACCCAGACGCAAGGCCAGTCAAACAAACAATTCGGCGACTGTCTGAACCAAGAGAAAAGGCAGTCAGAATGGAGATCAACAGACTCCTCGACGCCAAATTCATACGCGAGATCAAAGAAAGCACTTGGCTCGCTAACACGGTGCTAGTACCAAAAAAGGACACAGATATCCTGCGGATGTGCATCGACTTCACCTCTCCGAATAAGCACTGCCCGAAGGACCACTTTCCTCTACCACGAATCGACCAGATCATCGACTTCACCGCGGGATGTGAGCGCCTCTGCTTCCTCAACGCCTACTCAGGCTACAACCAGATTCGAATGAAGGATGAAGATCAAGAGAAAACGGCGTTTACAACGCCTTTTGGTGTGTTCTGCTATAACACAATGCCCTTCGGGCTAAAAAAATGCAGGAGCCACCTACCAGCGGTGCATGCAGGCGTGCCTCAAAAACCAACTTGGTCGCAACATCCAAGTCCATGTTGACGACATAGTAATCAAGACCAAAGAGGAAGCCTCACTAATCGACGACTTGCGCGAAACCTTCGCCAACCTCGACACAAGCTCAATCCGGACAAGTACACATTCGGCGTACCATCTAGGCAACTACTCGGGTATCTTATCTCCGCGAGAGGAATCGAGGCGAACCCGAAGAAAATAAAGCCATACTGGCCATGGAGAAGCCGAAGAACATAAGAGGTGTCCAAAGCTGGTCGACGAATTCTACGCGCCATCGATTCATCAGTCGAATGGGCGAAAAGGCACTGCCCTTCTACCAACTTCTCCGGAAAGCCGACAAGTTCGATTGGACCAACGAGGCACATGAAGCATTCAAAGACCTCAAGCACCTACTGTCCACCTCACCAGTACTGGTGACCCCACGCGAAAGGGAACCACTGCTGCTATACATCTCTGCCACCAACCAAGAGGTCAGCACGGTGCTCGTAGTAGAACGGGCCAAGGAAAACAAAGTCCACGGGGTACAGCGCCCAGTCTACTACCTCAGCGAGGTACTCACGCCAATGAAGCAGCGGTACCCGCACTACCAGAAATTGGCATACGGCGTCTTCATGATAGCCTGGCGACTGCGCAACTACTTCCAGGAACACCCAATCGTGGTCGTCAACGATGCCCCGCTCGGGCATATCCTCAACAATCCCGACGCCAGCGGGCGAGTCGCGCTTTGGGGGATCGAACTGTCTCCACGAGACATTACATATGAAAAACGCGACGCAATCAAGTCGCAAGTTCTCCCTGACTTTCTCGTGCACTGGATGGATAACCAACTCCCTGAAAAACCAGATATGTCCTACCTCCGGACAATGCACTTCGACGGATCCAAGCGAAAGGATGGGGCCGACGCAGGTGTCATACTGACATCGCCCCAGGGAGACAAGCTGAAATATCTCCTACGAATGCAGTTCACCACCTCCAACAACGAAGCTGAATACGAGGCCCTACTGCATGGGATGAGGATGGCAAAAGCCTGTGGCGCCAATAGGCTCATAATATATGGCAACTCCAAGCTGGTCGTCAACCAGACAATGCACATGTGCGACGCACTGAACGACAACATGATCGCCTATCGCGACCTCTACGACACACTTGAAGGGGACTTCGACGGTTGCGAGCTGCGACACATAAAGCCGCGAAAGCAATGAAGAGGCGGACACACTCGCCAACATAGGCTCTACCTGCGCACCATACCACCTAGGGTATTTCTCGAGCGCATCTGCAAACGCTTCATCAAGCCAAAGGCCGCAGAGAAGAAAACAAGCGTAGCAACGGACTCGGGGGCTGCGCCACCCAATGAGCCAATGGCGCTCGACGACCTGGAGCTTGACACAGGACTCAAAGGACCAATGAGCGTCATGATGATCGAGCCATCTTGGACTCAACCGTACATCAGGTGCCTCCTCAGCAAAAGGCTACCGGACGACTCGACTAACGCATGACACATTGCACGGCGATCCAAAGCATTCGCTGTTATCAACGACGAACTGTACAAACACAGCATCACAGGAGTAATCCAACGATGCGTCTCCAATGCCGATGGAAGAGCTGTTCTACTCGACATCCATGAGGGGACTTGTGGGCACCATGCTGGCAGTCGAGCCCTCGTCGCCAAAGCTCTACGAGCTGGATTCTACTGGCCTACGGCCATGCGTGACGCCAAGGACATCATCCAAAAATGCAATGCTTGCCAGTGATTCGCGGACAAGCCACACACACTTGGCGCGGAACTCCGGCCAATTCCATTGGTCTAGCCCTTCGCACAATGGGGACTCGACATGGTCGGCAAGCTCCCAAAGTCCTCACGAGGAGGCTACGTCTACCTCCTGGTCGCAGTCGACAAATTCACCAAGTGGATAGAGGCCATGCCAGTGACTAACCAGTCAGGATACAACACAGTCAAGTTCTTTGAGTCCATCGTCTATCGCTTCGGAGTACCATACAGCATCATCACAGACAATAGGACAAACTTCACATCCAAGGAGTTCCAAGAATTCTGCGAGAATCTGGGAATCAACATAAGCTATGCCTCTGTAGCACATCCACAGACCAACCGTCAGGTCGAAAAGGCCAACGGGCTCGTCTGCGGCGGCATCAAAAAGCGACTCCTCAGGCCACTCGAACATGCCGCAGGCTGCTGGCCAGACGAGCTACAGTCAGTACTCTGGAGCCTGCACACAACTCCAAACAGCTCCACGGGGTACACCCCATTCTTCATGGTGCACGGCGGTGAAGCGGTGCTACCCGCAGAGGTACGATACAAAGCACCGCGAGTGGTTGCTTACAGCGAGCAGGAGTTAACTCTTGCACTCGAAGACTCCATCGAACTCCTTGACGAGGCACGGGAAATCACCGCGGAAAGATCAACGATCTACCAGCAGAACCTGCGCAACTACCACAGCAGAAGGCTACGCCCGAGGTCCTTCGTCGAAGGAGACCTGGTCCTGTGACTGAAACAACAAGGGCATATCAAGCTCGAGTCCCCCTGGGAGGGACCATACGTGATTACAGAAGTAATCCCAGGTGGTGCCTATCAGCTTAAAGATTTCGAGACAGGAGTCGTGTACTCCAACCCCTGGAACATCACGCAGCTGCGATGCTTCTACCCTTAGTCGTCTTTTATTTTTACATTACAAATAAGGCTACTCAGCGAAGGCTACTTAGCCACACATTGTACCCCGTACTATCCTACGAATGAATAAAGCTAAGTGCCCCAAAACTCTGTGTTCCTTTTATTTTTGCAACATATCCACTCGGGGGCTGCGCCACCCTATACATATCTGTTCTACGAACTAACGCGATATCCTGAGTAGCTCGAAACCCTTGACAAACACCAACCCAATTGCAACGCACCTGACAGGTTGGCAAGGGGCTGAGATAAACACAAGTCAGGCTAACAAAAAGGAATAGCACAATGCAACGCACTCGCAAAACATACACGCTAACAAGCTCTTTATATACATCAATGTTAATAAATTATACACAACATATATATGAACTTTACAACACTGGTGCAACTATGTGCAGGATACAAACTAAACTACTGTTGCAGCAAAGGAACGTTGGTCTGCTCCTCGAAGAAGTTGACGATTTCCTCCACTGGATGATCCATTGCCTGGTAGTGAGGAACCATGTTCCAAGTCGAACCTGCTGGCGGTACAGGCGGTTGATGGCTCAGTATTGATGTAGAGCTCGTTGGGAACCCCAAGAGGAAGGTATGATGAGCACGGCAGCAAGTTTCCCTTAGTATGAAACTAAGGTTTAATCGAACCAGTAGGAGCAAGGAAACACCCCAAAGGTGTTACTAGCTGAGCTTTGGCAGGGCGCACTACCAGTGCTAGTAGCAACGTGGAGACCTGCACAACACAACCATAGAACTCTGTCCCCAACTTGCGATGAGGTTTTCAATCTCACCGTGTTTTGCTGAAAACAAAGGATTAAACGTATCGAATGGAAAGAAGTAAAAGTTTGCAGAAAGTAAACACAAAGCAGTAAAAAGTTTGTAGATTGAATGTAAAAGACAAGGACCGGGATCCATAGTTCACTAGAGGTGGCTCTCCTTAAGATAGATAACATGCTGGGTGAACAAATTACAGCGGGGCAATTGACAAACATCGAGAAAGCAATACATGCATATACTAATCATCTTGACTCCTTTGGAACTTGATTGGGCATTACAACATTATACATAGACCGCCATCCAACTGCATCTATGACTAATAATCCACCTTCAGGTTATCATCCGAACCCCCTCCAGTATTAAGTTGCAAGCAACAGATTATTGCTTTACGAACTACGTGTAAAGTAAACAATACGATTATTCTATGAACAAAGGATTGTTGTTTTCTCCCTAGTAGCAACAGCACATCTAGTACCTTAGAGATTTCTGTCACTTCCCCAGATTACCAGAGGCATGAACCCACTATCGAGCATAAATACTAACTCTTGGAGTTGCTAGCATCTACTTGGCCAAGATAGCTACTAACAATGGAAAGCATGCAAGATCACAAATAACAAAGACATGATAGAATCAATAATCAATCTGAAATAGCATCTCAATATCCATCGGATCCCCACAAACACAACATGCAGAATTACAAATAAATGATCTAGATCATGAACGAAGCTCACAAGATCTAAACATGAAAGCACAAAGGAGGAGAACCAGCCATCTAGCTACTACATGGATCTGTAGTCCAATGATGAACTACTCACGCATCACACCGGAGGCTTGCATGGTGATGAAGAAGGCCTCCAGGGTGAATTCCCCTCTCCGGCAGGGTGCCGGGAAGAGCTTCAGATCCCTCCCGATCTAGGGATGGAGATGATGGCGGCTATAGACTCTTTCGTGGATTTTTGATCGGGCACTTAGGGTTTTCTTCCCGAGGGCAATATATAGGCGGAAGGAGAGGCCGAGGGGGTGCCGGGAGCGGCCACACCACCCCCTGGTGCGGGCCAGGCCTGGCCACGCGGCCAGGTGGTGTGGTGGCCCCCAGGCCCCTCTCCGTCTCGTATTCTGGCATCTGATGACTTCCGGAAAAATAGGCACTTTGGCTTTTGTCCCGTCCAATTCCGAGAATATTCATTTTCTGACTTTCCTAGAACCAAAAACAGCAGAAAAAAACAAAAATGACCTTCGTGGCTCTTGTTAATAGGTTAGTCCAAGAAATCATATGAAAAGTACTCCAAAGTGTAGACAAAACACAAGAAAGTGGATAAAACTAAGCATGGAACATCAAAAATTATAGATACATTTGCAATGTATCAATATCCCCAAGCTTAACTCCTGCTCGTCCTCGAGTAGGTAAGTGATAAAAAGAAAGAATAATTTTTGAGGTGACATGCACCATCAAAGACTTGATCAAAGTATTTGTAAAACATTCAAAGATGGGATCATAGTACTTCAATCATAACATGAAAGACAAAGTTCTAGCAATAAGACAGAGAAACTATGATGCAACATGAAAAGGCACAAAAAAAGATTCATGAATAACATTGCTTTGCAAGACGTTTGTTTGTTTCATATAAATAAAACATAGCATAATAGTATTCAGCTTGTCCCTCGTAGAGTAGCAAATATAAATGCATAGGACACCTTCAAAGTTCATAAGAGTGACTAGATACAAATAGTTTAAAACAAGCAATATCAAGTTATGCATCAATCAACTAGTCTTGGGACAATGCACATAGAACTAAGAATGGCCACTATGCTCTCAAAGTAGGTGCATAAAGTTAGAAGGTGGAGACTCAAGATAATGGTGGAAGAAAGGCCTTTTTATAAAAGGAAGTAGGGATTCAAGTCTCATAAAGAGCTTCCAAAAATTATGGTACTTATAGCTTTCAGCTCTCATTGCCCCTATCATAAGCATCTTGAAGGTGATTAAGGTTAAAGTGAACAAACTATGGTGTACATGCTTGACGAAGTATAAGTCAGAAATCTCATGTCCCTTGTATACAAGGGCCGCTCCTCATTCTACTCAAGTTTAGTCATCGGTAATTTCTTGTCATTGTAAGTATATGTGTGTCATAGAGAACCGCCAATGGGGTACCCCTTGCCCGATGATACGGAAGAATCCCCATATCAAAATGACAAGGCAAGCAGAAAACAAGCATCTCAGCAATCTTCTTATTTACCATGGGAATATGGTTCTTTTTTCTCTCTTTCCTCTTTTCATAATCTTTTTTTTCTTTTCTCTTTTTTCTCAATATAGGATTCTTTTTTATAAGAAGAATGCTTCATAGACAGCTCATTATGGTTACGCTGCAGGTTTCCACCATGTCAGCATGGATTAGACCAGCGGCCCAGGTGTTTCTGTAACACATATACCTAACTCCATGGACTTACAAGCTCCCCTTTCAGTTCGCACCGACGATATACATATACAAAAGAGCATGATATCAACTACGTACAAGTAGCAAGTGCAATGTTGAAAGTGTTCCCCATGAAAGCATGGTTCTGCTAATTCCCAACAAATAAGTGCAAGCATATACAACGTAGACGACACAATGGTTCAAGTTTATTAAGGGCAAGAAAAGTAAAGTGTGCCATAAAGTTGTGAGAGCTTTAATCACTAGTTTTCTCATAACAAGTTTAATTTGGAAGGTAAACAAAAGCATGAATATACTTGGAATAGCATAAGCTAGTATGTAGGTATGGTGGACTCTTTGGAATAACTTGGTTTAGGGAGTTGGATGCATGAGTGGAACTCATATTTTGTTGTGAAGGCTAGCAAAAAACTGGGAGCGACAAACTAAGAGAGCAATAATGGCCATAATCATGCAGAGCGACAAAACATCATTAATCAAAGCATAAAGTGATACTACAAGTTGAAAACTAAAGGATCATAAAGGCTATGGTGACTTGAGATAGTCATAACATGGTGTGAGCATGCGCCAAGTCAACCCAAATAAAGCATCAAAGGAGAATACCACTATACTATGCTTTAATATGCTAAAACAACGCATGATTCATCCAAGGCACATTAAGCAATCTCAATTGTTTATAACAAGTCATGCTACAGCAAATAATACTAAGCATAAAGCCAAAACAATATCAAGCATGGCATGACAAAGCATAGACCACAATCAAAAATGAGCTCTTTTTACCACATAAGCATGAACTTTCCTACTCTTTTCCAAACCAAACCAAACTATTTGCAAACCAATGTATGAAATAGGGGATACAACCAATTTATTCAGAAAACTAAGCAAACCAAGCAAACGAAAAACCAAAAAAAAAAAAAGACGCTCCAAGAACAACACAACTGTGCATGAAACAATAAAAATGAAGCGTTTGGAAGAAACCTTGGATTTTTATTGATGAAGAAGGGGATGTCTTAGGCATCCCCAAGCTTTGACGCTTGTACTTCTTGGATATTTCTTGGTGTGACACGCGTGGCATCCCCAAGCTTTAGTCCATCCTTCATCTCATTACTCATTCCTTCCATACACCTGATATTTTTCCTTCATACAAAACTTCACACAATCTTTATTAGCAACATTAGTGCACTCAAGATAAATAAGTATTAAGGTTCAGTTATAACACCAAATAAACTTCCATTAGAACACTAGCTACTGTATCACTTCCCTCAAAAAGCTCAATTCCCCAAAAGAACTCAAAAAGAAACCAACAAGAAGCAAATGCAGAAAATGGCAGAAATCTGTCAAAACAGACCAGCAGGTAAAGACGAATTTCTTCGAAGAACTTCTGTTGCTCAAATCAAAAAGTGTTGAACTAAAGAAAGTTAGATAATAACCTGGGGCAGAAGCAAAAAAATTCACGCCTCAAAAAGACGTTCAGAGATTTTACACGAATTTTTACGGTGAAGCACAGAAATCTGTTTCGGGACAGCAACTTTCCCAATCATTACTTCTCCCTCATTAGAGGTTACTATTGGCACAAAAAGCAAATAAAAAGGATAAGGAGAGGTTATTACAGAGGTAATAACTTCTGATACTCATCTAAAACTTTTGGGTTATCTCCCAATAAGTACTTTTCTTTAACGCCTTTAAGTTAGGCATAAGAAGCAAGAAAGAATCAAGTGTTCTCAAATGAAGAAGCATTAAAACCAAATTTCTTGCCCTTACCTCTCTGATTTTATTCTTAACCTTGGGGAAAATATGATTGTTTGGTGGAGAAGAAAGGTGCATGGTCCCCTTTCCCACATCTATTATTCCTCCAAGGAGTTTTAATAGGGACCTTCCAAGTGTAATTTGTCCTTTTCCTGCACATTCAATTACAAGATACTGAGTAGAAATCATTTTCCCAAGGACCTTTGTAAACACTCCTTCAGATATCCCAAGAGGTAATATGGTAGTATTATTAGCAAGAGATATTTCTTTTCCTCCTTCAGTAAGCCCCCAAGTATTCAGAGATTTATAAATATCTTTGGGCATAAGATAAAATTCAGACATGATATCACAACGAGCTTTAAAAGTTTTAGTGTTTATCTCAATCTTAACTGTAGGGAGCCACTTTGATGGTTCAGAATTTATTGGAACATAATTGTGATGCTCCCTAAGCGTATTATAGCAATTTTTTAAACTAGAAGTGCCAGCATCAAGAGTGTTCAATCTAGCAAATATTTTTGCGAAAGAAATATCAGTTTGGCTAGGCAAGTTGTAAGTGAGGATCAATTTCTTTATAGCATTAATAGCATCATCCTCATTACATTGGAGGAAATCTCGTCCCACAACATCATCTAAAGCATATCTATAGCAAAGAGCAATCCCAAGGTAAAAACTACGAAGGAACAAGCTTTGAGTCATTTTAGGCTCAGTTTTTTCATGTAGATCAGAGATTCTAGACCAAGCTTCTTTAAAACTTTCCTCAATTCCTTGTTTAAAAGTGAAAATCATTTCCTCGGGTGACATAGTGATAGGAGCAAGGCTAGACATAGTGACAACTAAAGGAGACTTAATTTTTTGTGTTTTTGAAAAGAAAGCAAACTAGTAAAACTATTTTTTGTGTGTTTTTGATAACAAAACAAGCAAGCAAAGCAAAAACAAACTAAGCAAAACAAAAATAACAAATTAAAGAGATTGGTTATGAGGGACTCCCGTCCTTGACTCCCTGCCAACGGCGCCAGAAAAATGCTTGATGGCTCACTATTGATGTAGAACTTGTTGGGAACCCCAAGAGGAAGGTATGATGAGCACAACAACAAGTTTCCCTCAGTATGAAACCAAGGTTTAATCGGACCAGTAGGAGCAAGAAAAAACCCCAAAGGTGTTACTAGCTGAGCTTTGGCAGGGCGCACTACCAGTGCTAGTAGCAACGTGGAGACCTACACAACACAACCATAGAACTCTGTCCCCAACTTGCGATGAGGTTGTCAATCTCACCGTGTTTTGCTAAAAACAAAGGATTAAACGTATCGAATGGAAAGAAGTAGAAGTTTGCAGAAAGTAAACACAAAGCAGTAAACAGTTTGTAGATTAAATGTAAAAGACAAGGACCGAGATCCATAGTTCACTAGAGGTGGCTCTCCTTAAGATAGATAACATGCTGGGTGAACAAATTACAGCGGGGCAATTGACAAACATCGAGAAAGCAATACATGCATATACTAATCATCTTGACTCCTTTGGAACTTGATTGGGCATTACAACATTATACATAGACCGCCATCCAACTGCATCTATGACTAATAATCCACCTTCAGGTTATCATCCAACCCCTCCAAAGATTAAGTTGCAAACAACAGATTATTGCTTTACGAATTGCGTGTAAAGTAAACAATACGATTGTTCTATGAACAAAGGATTGTTGTTTTCTCCCTAGTAGCAATAGCACATCTAGTACCTTAGAGATTTCTGTCTCTTCCCCAGATTACCAGAGGCATGAACCCACTATCGAGCATAAATACTAACTCTTGGAGTTGCTAGCATCTACTTGGCCAAGATAGCTACTAACAACAGAAAGCATGCAAGATCACAAATAACAAAGACATGATAGAATCAATAATCAATCTGAAATAACATCTCAATATCCATCGGATCCCCGTAAACACAACATGTAGAATTACAAATAGATGATCTTGATCATGAACGGAGCTCACAAGATCTAGACATGAAAGCACAAAGGAGGAGAACTAGCCATCTAGCTACTACATGGATCCGTAGTCCAAGGATGAACTACTCACGCATCACACCGGAGGCTTGCATGGTGATGAAGAAGGCCTCGAATTCCCTCTCCAGGTGCCGGAAGAGCTTCAGATCCTCCCGATCTAGGGATGGAGATGACGACTCTGATCTCTTCGTGGATTTTTGATCGGGCACTTAGGGTTTTTGCCCCGAGGGTAATATATAGGCGGAAGGAGAGGCCGAGGGGGTGCTGGGAGCGGCCACACCACCCCCTGGCGCGGGCCAGGCCTGGCCGTGCGGCCAGGTGGTGTGGTGACCCCTGGCCCCTCTACGTCTCGTATTCTGGCATCTGATGACTTCCGGAAAAATAGGCACTTTGGCTTTTGTCCCGTCCAATTCTGAGAATATTCATTTCCTGACTTTCCTGGAACCAAAAACAGCAGAAAACAGCACTGCTTTGGCATGGCTCTTGTTAATAGGTTAGTCCAAGAAATCATATGAAAAGTACTCCAAAGTGTGGACAAAACACAAGAAAGTGGATAAAACTAAGCATGGAACATCAAAAATTATAGATACATTTGCAATGTATCAGCGGTCCAGCCGCAATTGCTGCAACATCCACATCAGGCTTGTGCAGTCGCACCAGCGCCAGAGCAGCCTTGGCACCAGCCACTAACTGTTGCCGTACACACTCGCGGACTACACTCAAATCTTGAAATTTGGCAAGAAGGGCCAGCAGGCTCGAGGGAACGGTGTCCAGCGGGAACATCGTCTGGTAAATACTCTTCAAGCACGATTGTGACTTCTTAAAGAAGTGAACCACTCGCGACGCACGATCCTGTTGGGTTGCTAGTGCGATTGCGCGATCATGATCCACCCAGAAGTATCCACTCGCCTGAAGCTGCTCTTGGGTCAGGTCATTCATGCGAATGGCAATCTTATTCTTCTCATCCTGCGGATGGCGTGCACTGACAACTATAACAAGCAAAAGCAAAATAAGAAGACAACGAACTACTGAGAGTGACTACAAGGAAATGATAAGGAAGAAGAGAGCTAACACTTAAACTGGTCGCCCAGCTGCGTCACCTCCCCTAGCAGATATTGCTCTCGGGCGACGGCCTTCTCCGCTCTCGACTTCCATACATCCGCGTTACCACGGAGCACAGGCAGTTCGCGCTCCAACTGCTTCACGCGGTCGCGGAGTCGCGAGAGCAGAGATAGCTCATCCACCCTTGAGCGCGACTGCGCCAAAGTATCATCAGTGGGTGGCGTATTCCGAGGTTCACTCAAAGGACCACTCGATGTGCCCTATCACAAGTCAATCAAGAGATAATAAGAAGACTAAGGCGACGCATAGACAAAAGACTCGAGTGCATTCAAGCATAATAAAGTATCGGCAGATACACTCGTCAAAAGGCATGTTCTAGACAAAAGAAATAAGCTATTTAACTATCACAGACACGACTACTGAGGAGCAACTGGATTCTTCGACTTGGACTTCGGTTTTGGGGGCCTCATCGAGTCTGTGGCAGTATCAGACGCCACAGACTTTCCGCTGGCCGCTGACGTCGCAGCCTTCGCCACCTTCTTGGCTCGCTGCAGCTCCTCAGAGTACTTCGCAACTGTATTGATCAACTACGGCCCGTGCCTGGCGATGCGGAAGGACCAAAGACTACTCATGGCCATCCGCTACCGACAGCATCGCTATGAGACCGCTGCAGGATCAACCTCGACCCCATGGGCTTGAACCATCGTGAGTGACATTGAACCGCCAGCCGTACGGAATGAGTTCTTGAAGCTCGCAGGAATGCCTCCAGCAAGGGACTCCACCAGCTCATCCATATTTTCGATTAACTCAGCCTTGGGCACTAGCTCCTCACGGAGGCGACTGAGCACACCCTTGGCCTTGGTAAGCGTCCCATGAACAACAGCACTGCGATCCTCGACTGCCGAGATGGCACCTGCCAGGGCATCGTCACGATGGAGTGCCTAAGGGTCGAAGCTCAGACCGATGACATCTACACAAGAATCAAGTATTGGCACAAAAGTCAGCACAACAACAAATTCGAAAGAAGGGACATGACGAAAATCCAGACAAGGGAATATGATACGTCCAAAACGTATCTACTTTCCCGAACACTTTTGCTATTGTTTCTCCTCTAAACTTGTGTGATTTGAATGCAACTAATGCGGACTGACGCTGTTTTTAGCAGAATTGCCTTGGTGTCTACTTTTTGTGCAGAAAACCAACTATCAGGAAAAATCCCGGAAAATATGCCAAAAATCCTATTTCACCAGAAGACTCAGAGCGTAATACGAGACGGAGAAGAGCCGGGGTGGCCACACCACCGGTGGTGCCAGCCGAGCCATGCCGGGTGGTCTGGGCCCCTGTGCACCCTCGGCCTCTCTTCGCCTATAAGCAGCCTTCTGACCTAAAAACTTCTGGGGGTTCGACGTTTTTCCACAAGGAGTTCCGCTCCACCGCCACCACCAGATTCCACGAAAGAGCACCAAAAACTCCGTTCTGGCACCCTGCCGAGACGGGGAATTGGAGGAGATCATCGCCATCATCATCACCATCGCTTCTCCATCGACCATCCATGTTTCCCCCATCTATGAGTGAGTAATCCCCCGCTGTAGGCTATGGGGATGGTAGGGATTGGATGAGATCGTTCATGTAATGGCATCAGATTGTTAGGGCATGGTGCCTAGTATCTTTTATTAGTGCTTTATGACTTTGTTGCGACTTGTTGTGCTTAATGCTTGTCACTAGGGCCCGAGTGCCATGATTTCAGATCTGAACATGTTATTGATTCATTATGATAGTATTGTTTTTGGTCTTATCTACAAGTTGTGTACACACATTGTTGTCCAGAACCTATGGCCCCGAAGTGATAGAAATCGGGATAACCGGAAGGGAATGGCTTTGATGTGAGAATCACATGTGTTCATGGAGCGTTAATGCTTTGCTCCGGTGCCCTAGAGGCCCCGCTGCAAACGGGCTGGCAGGACAAAAGATGTTGTGCAAGTTCTCATTGCGAGCACGTATGACTATATATGGAACACATGCCTAGGATTGTCTAGTACTTGGATGCTTTATCTTATTTATTTGCAATTGCCCTATGTTCTGATTGCTATGTGAATTGTATTGTCCATGCAACGCCCGTCCATCCATCCCTATGCCTACCCACTCGAATCCCACTGTTTACTGCTTTTGTTACTACTGTCTTTACTTTACTACTGTTGCTACTTTGCTATTCCTACTACAAAACTGTTGCTACTGATAAACTGTTGTGAGCAAGATTGTTTCCACGTGCAGCTGAATTGACAACTCAGTTGTTAAGGCTTATAAATATTCTTTGGCTCCCCTTGTGTCGAATCAATAAATTGGGTTTCACTTCCCTCGAAAATACTGCGATACACCCCCTATACTTGTGGATCATCAAGACTATTTTCCGGCGCCGTTGCCGGGGACCATAGCTTTATTTATCAAGTTCACTTGGATTCTCTATTGTTCGCTGCTATCCATCCATCATGGGTAAGTTTCGTGATGGCAAGGTTCCTATTTTACCATCCACTACAAGAAGAGGTACGGTTCTGAACACCTCTGCTGCTCTTGATTCACCGTCTGTTTTGAGTAAGTTCCTTACACCACCACATACACATGCTACACACACTGCTACTACTGCTGAATCTGAAACTTCTGATGCTTATGATGCTGCTTCTACTGTGCTTGATAAGAGTGGTTCATTAGGTCCTTTCCTAGATGCTACGATTGCTAGAACTATAGCTGGAAATACCGAAACTCCTAATGAAGACACTACCACACCTGTTAGCTCACCTGAGTCTAGTGAGAGTTATGATATTGAAGATGGTTATGTTGAGATGACCGATGAGTTTATTAAAGAATGTAAGAACACCCATGATAGGAGCGCTGCTAAGAGTCTCCTTGAGAGGCGTACTATTAGACCCAAATTATCTCCTGTTGCTAAGTTTGCTGCTTCTCCCATAAACATTATAGATGAAGATTATGATTTATCTCTCGATCTATCTTACGTAGCTATTGTCGAGAAAGAACCTTTTTGTGGGACTAAAAATGAAAGTGCGGTAGCACATATGAATGAACTTTCTACCATGAGTGGCTTGTTTTCTGATGATATTAAGATGCGTACTTACTTCGTTGCTAAGATTTTCCCTTTTTCACTTAAAGGAGAAGCTAAAACTTGGTTTAGTAATTTACCTCCTAGATCTATTGATAGCCCTGAGTGCTTGATTGGTACTTTCCTGCAGAAATATTTTCCTCCTAGTGCTAGACATGCTGTTTTGCAGGAAATTTTTGATTTTAAACAGGGAGAAAAAGATGTATTGCCCGAATCTTGGGCAAGGTTTTGTGCTTTGATTCATGCACATGCTGGAAGTCCATTACCTAAGAATGAGCTTCTTGATATATTTTATAATGGACTAACAGAAGAATCTAGGACATACCTAGATAGTTGTGCTGATTGTGTTTTCAGGAATAGGACTCCTAAGGAAGCTGAGGAATTAATGGCTAAAATAAGTAAGAATTATGAAGATTGGACTCCTCCTAAACAAGCTATACCTGAAGTAATTGTACCTGAACCACCTATTCCTGTGCCTATTCCAACATCAAAGAAGAGGGGAGTTATTGAATTAAATGATGAAGTGATGAAGGAAGCTAAGAAATGTCTTAAGGAGAAGGGAATTAAAGTCATAGATGTCAAGAATTTACCTCCTATAGAAGAATTATGTAAGCCTATTCCCTACTCATCCACTATTGAGGTACACTCTCTCCAACACTTTGATGAAGGTGATATCCCTTACTCTAAACCTCCTGATCAATGCTTAGAGGAATTTGATATCTTTATTGTTAAGCAAGATAACTTTAATAAAAGGGTGCAAAATCATCTAATGGAAAACACTAGAGCTATTGTTGAGTTGAAAGATATTGTGGAAATGACCTCTAATGATGTTAAAATGATTGTTAAACACTTTCAAATGGTTCAAACTCAAATAGATCAACTTGTTAAAGTGCAAAACGACTTGCTTGTTAATGCTGCTAAAGAAAAACATGCTTATGAAATTAGAACTAGAAGTGGTGCTGCTACCCAGGATCCTCTATATCCTGAGGGGCATCCCAAAAGAATTGAGCAGGATTCTCAACAAGCTGAAAATAGTGGTCCTACTCGTAAGAAAAGGAAAACGAAACATAAAACTGTTGTAGAACCCCCTGAACCTGCTATAGATCCTAATAGTATATCTATCTCTGATGCTAAAACTAAAAGTGGTAATGAAGAAAATGTTGTTCCTAATGAATAAAAAGTTGAAGAAGAACCTGAAAACCACACTAAGAATAATAAATACACCAAAGAAGATTTTATTGCTAAGAAACATGGTAGTGAAAGAGAACCTTGGGTCCAAAAACCTATGCCTTTCCCTGATAAGAAACACAAGTCAAAGGAAGATGAACACTATAATAAATTTTGTGAGTGGATGAATCCTTTATTCTTGCAAATTCCTTTGACTGATGCTATTAAATTGCCTCCTTACTCAATGTATATGAAGGACATTGTCTCGAATAAAAGAAAGATCCCTAATGAAGAAATTTCTACTTTGCTTGCTAATTATTCCTTTAATGGTAAGGTTCCTAAGAAACTTGGAGACCCAGGGATTCCAACTATCCCTTGCTCTATTAAGAACAGTTATGTTAGAACTGCTTTGTGTGATTTGGGAGCTGGAGTTAGTGTTATGCCTTTCTCTCTCTATAAGAGGCTTCAAGTAGAAAAATTAATACCAACTGATATATCTTTGCAAATGGCTAATAAATTTACCACTATTCCTGTGGGTATATGTGAGGATGTACCTGTTCAGGTGGCTCACAATTGCTTTATATTAACTGATTTTGTTGTGCTTGAAATGCCCGAAGATGATAATATGTCTATTATTCTTGGGAGACCTTTTCTTAATACTGCAGGAGCTGTTATTAATTGTAATCAAGGAAAGGTGACCTTCAATGTTAATGACAAGGAACATACTATCTATTTCCCCAAGAAGATTGAAAGGACTTATGGTTTGAATTCAATTGAACATGTTGAAGGCATTCAAGTTGGAGAAATATATTGTCCCATACCAAGAGAAAAATTTGAAACTATTATGATTGGGACCATTGATATCAAGGTTGAGGTAACATAATCATTAGTGGAATACAAAGTTTTGTCTCATATGCAATTGTTTTGGTAGCAAGACTTGATAAACCTTTTTAACAAAAGGATTCCATTGAACAAAACAATGTTTTCATTATGATTATCTCTGTTTATTTTTTTATCCTTTGCATTTTAGCTTTTGCTTTCGTTTAGTTTTCTTTTGTTGTTAGTTGCTTGCATGTTAGAACTTCTGTAGTTCTAGCCTTGTTTTGTCCTTGCATCATGTTTCCAAAAGAAAAAAATCTGTCTGTTAGAAAAATCATTCTTCTATTTTTGAAAAATGCCCAAAAATAAAGTGTCTCGAAAAATTCCAAAAAGTTCATATTAAATTTTTACGTGAAAAAAGGGGTAGAGGAGTACCTGGGAGGTACTAGGAGGGGCCCACCAGGTAGGCACACCACATGGTGGCGCGACTATTAAGTAGACTCAGTTGCATACTCTTTATTATGAACTGTTTAAGTAGTTGATCGCTTTGCTGAGAATATTTACATCTTATGAAGCAAATGTGTTCGTGAAAGTTCTTTTATCGCACTCGCCAATTTTCGAATTGCCTGAGGACAAGCAATAAGCTAAGCTTGGGGGGAGTTGATACGTCCAAAACGTATCTACTTTCCCGAACACTTTTGCTATTGTTTCTCCTCTAAACTTGTGTGATTTGAATGCAACTAACACGGACTGACGCTGTTTTCAGCAGAATTGCCTTGGTGTCTACTTTTTTGTGCAGAAAACCAACTATCAGGAAAAATCCTGGAAAATATGCCTAAAATCCTATTTCACCAGAAGACTCCAGGAGCCAGAATACGAGACGGAGAAGAGCCAGGGGTGGGCACACCACCTGGTGGTGCGGGCCAGGCCAGGCCACGCCAGGGGGTGGTGTGGCCCCCCAGGCACCCCCTCGGCCTCTCTCTTCGCCTATAAGGAGCCTTCTGACCTAAAAACTTCGGGGGGGTCGACGTTTTTCCACAAGGAGTTCCGCTCCACCGCCAGCTCCAAATTCCACGAAACAGCACCAGAGACTCCGTTCTGGCACCCTACCGGGACGGGGAATTGGAGGAGATCATCGCCATCATCATCACCATCGCTTCTCCATTGACCATCCATGTTTCCCCCATCTATGAGTGAGTAATACCCCGCTGTAGGGTATGGGGATGGTAGGGATTGGATGAGATCGTTCATGTAATGGCATCAGATTGTTAGGGCATGGTGCCTAGTATCTTTTATTAGTGCTTTATGACTTTGTTGCGACTTGTTGTGCTTAATGCTTGTCACTAGGGCCCGAGTGCCATGATTTCAGATCTGAACATGTTATTGATTCATTATTATAGTATTGTTTTTGGTCTTATCTACAAGTTGTGTACACATGTTGTTGTCCGGAACCTATGGCCCCGAAGTGACAGAAATCGGGATAACCGGAAGGGAATGGATTTGATGTGAGGATCACATGTGTTCATGGAGTGTTAATGCTTTGCTCCGGTGCTCTATTAAAAGGAGCACCTTAATTGCCAGTAGTTCCCTAGAGGCCCCGCTGCAAACGGGCTGGCAGGACAAAAGATGTTGTGCAAGTTCTCATTGCGAGCACATATGACTATATATGGAAGACATGCCTAGGATTGTCTAGTAGTTGGATGCTTTATCTTATTTATCTGCAATTGCCCTATGTTCTGATTGCTATGTGAATTGTCTTGTCCATGCAACGCCCGTCCATCCATCCCTATGCCTACCACACTCGAATCCCACTGTTTACTGCTTTTGTTACTCCTGTCTGTACTTTACTACTGTTGCTAATTTGCTATTCCTACTACAAAACTGTTGCTACTGATAAACTGTTGTGAGCAAGATTGTTTCCAGGTGCAGCTGAATTGACAACTTAGTTGTTAAGGCTTATAAATATTCTTTGACTCCCCTTGTGTCGAATCAATAAATTGGGTTTCACTTCCCTCGAAAATACTGCGATACACCCCCTATACTTGTGGGTCATCAGAATACCTGAGAGAGCCTTGGCAATCGAGAAATGCTATTCTTCGAACAACTTCTCCCTAGCTGCGATGGAGGCACGCAGATCCTCTTCGCGTTTCCTCGATTCGTCCTATGCTGCGATTGCCTCATCGCGGCTCTTCACCGCCGCGGCGAGCGTTCTCTTGAGGGAGGCGGTGTCACGAAGGAGTGCATTATGCTCAGTTGTGACACAAACAAAAAGAAACCGTCAGTCGAATATATCACAAGGCTGCAGAAGAAAAAGTAAAGAACACTCACTTTCAACCGCGCGATGGCGATTGTCTAGCATTGCATGCTGACGAACCATCGCAAGAACCTCCTCCGCCAGACGAGCGGCTTCCTTCATAATGAGCTGTGACAAAAGAAATAGTAAAGGGTCAGCAGATGGCATAGATGAAAAATTCGACTGCAAAATTAGAAGAAGAGATACTACACATACATGATCCTCCAATGACTCCGAGGTCGATTGACGCGCAGTCGTCCGGATAACCATCCGATGCTCCACATCATGGGGAGAATTTGATGAATTATGTCCGGAGTGGGCTACCAATGGAGGAGAAGGAGTGCGCTCGACCACTTTCTTGGCCTTGGAGGTCGCGACTCTAGATTCCTTAAAAAATTGGACGTCGCCTGAAGATGACGACGCCGGATGACTGTAGAAGAAAAGTAACATCAAGAGAATGCAATTCCAAAGAAGAACAAAAAAGGAAGACCTGTATACTTACCAATCAAATTTGTCAAAATCGAAGGTTTGATCCCCGACCGACGATGACTTTTCGGCAATGATCTTCTCGCGAGAAGATGGCGCCACGGTGCTCACAGGAACGGCAGGAATTGGCGACTCTGCACCAACAGCTGCACCTTCTGGAGTCGAAGGAGATGATGCATCTGAATCCTTGCTGCGCGAACGCTTGCGAGTGTCCGGACTACTCAACTTGAGGGCTTCCACCTCCACATCAGATGGGACAGTCGACTCCGGCTCGTCCTCTTCCAAGGCTTCACGAGGAATATCCCCCTCAGGAAGAGGGGGCATACAGGGTGACACACACAAATCCTGCATACAACAAACAAGTTAGTACAAGTCAGGAAAAGCAAAGCATTCGACAAATAATAGCTACTTCGTAGCACAACCATACCTCAGGAGGAGGATTAGCAGCATCGAAGGGAGGCACGACTGGTTCACTGGGGAGCACGTCCTTGATAGTGTACTTGGTGCGCAGTCGCACCCTTTTATCTACCTCACTCGCGGAATTGCCATCGACAAATACGCGAGTGACATCGTCCGTGCCAGCCCACTGGAACATAGGGTGTACTCTGGCCTACAGGGGCTGGACGCGACGGCGCAGCCATGTGCGAATGAGGGCGCAACCTCCCTCCTCTTTTCCCATGCGACTCTTGAGGTCACAGACGCGCTCGTACAGCACATCTGTCTCCGCAGACTCGCCGGGCATCACTACATTCTTCCAGGAGCGCCTCCTCTTGCATGGCATCACGGGATCGAAGGGCGCGAGTCCGAAGTGATCTCCGTCGGCCTTCTGGTCGCGGATGTAGAACCACTTGTCCCTCCACCCTTGGATGGACGCCATGAGTTTGATGTCGAAGTACGTGGCAGAGGAGTCGACGTGGATACCGCAACCGCCTACATCGTAGACTATGGAGCCAGACGCCGACTGGCGCTTTAGCTTGAAGAGACGTTTGAAAACACCGAAGTGCGGCTTGATTCCGAGCCAGCACTCGCAAAGAGTAATGTAGCAAGCTACATGAAGGATGGAGTCGGGGCACAGCTGATGCAGCTGGATCCCATAGAAACAGAGAAGGCCCCTGAAGAAAGGATGCAGGGGCAGCGAGAGACCGCTGATATATTGCAAATCTATCTATAATTTTTGATGTTCCATGCTTGGTTTTATCTACTTTCTTGTGTTTTGTTCCAACTTTTGAGTACTTTTCATATGATTTCTTGGACTAACCTATTAACAAGATGCCACAGTGCCAGTTGCCTGTTTTCTGCTGTTTTAGGTTCCAGGAAGTCAGAAAATGAATATTCTCAGAATTGGACGGGACAAAAGCCAAAGTTCCTATTTTACCAGAAGACTCACGGAGCCAGAATACGAGATGGAGGAGGGCCAGAGCCTTGCCACACCCCCTAGGCGCGGGATAGCCCTACCCGCGCCACCAGGTGGTGTGGGCCCCCTGGCACTCCACCGACCTTGCCCTCTGGCCTATAAGAAGCCTCCCGAAGCCAAAACCCTAATTTGTCCCGCCTCCAGCCACGAAAAGTTCCACAGCACCGCCGCCACCGAAGGGGAGATTCGGGGGACAGAAAGTCTCTGTTTCGGCATCCTGTCGGGACGGGGAAGTGCCCCCGGAGCCATCTCCATTGATCGCCACCGCCATCTCCATCACCATTGCTGATTCCCATGATGAGGAGGGAGTAGTTCTCTCTCGAGGCTAAGGGTTCTACCGGTAGCTATGTGTTCATCTCTCTTTCTATGCATGATCATATTGTGATCATGAGCTTGTAATCTATAGATCTACCTTGCTCTTTAATAGATCTCTGCTCTCCCCATGTGTGTGAAAGTGACAGCGTGCTCACCATGGTGGCACTTAGGCTAGAGTTTTCAAATACTTGTTATGAGTTATATTTGGAGTTGGATGTCTTTATGAAATTGTGGTGTTTGTTGGACTCATCTAGTACTCAAGGTGACAGTGTGGGGTTTTCTAGATGGGAAAGGCTTACTTTGAGGTGTGCTGTTATAGCCCTACCATCGATTAGAGTGTTCAACCGGAGAGTAGTTAAGAGTAGTATCATGAAGAGAAGATATTTATATGATAGTGTTCACTAGTGAAAGTATGATCCCTATGCCTTGTTTCTAAGCACTGAAACACCGTTTGCTACTAGATCTGTTACATGTTTGCTTGCTTCCATCTTTATTTTAGTTTTACTTTAGTCTTTTCCACGCCACCAAGCTATTCTCTATCACCGTTACCACTTATAATTATCCATACCACTTGTGTTTCACTATCTCTTCACCGAACTAGTGCACCTATACACCTGACAAGTGTATTGGGTGTGTTGGGGACACACGAGACTTCTTGTATCTTGATTGCAGGGTTGCTTGAGAGCGAATACCTTTCACCACTTCCTCCCTGAGTTCGATAAACCTTGGGTGATCCACTTAAGGGAAAACTTGCTGCTGTTCTATAAACCTCTGCACTTGGAGGCCCAACAACTGTCTACAAGAATAGAAGTGTGTAGACATCAAGCTATTTTATGGCACCGTTGTCAGGGAGGTAAGGTAAAAGGTATTCACACCGGAGGATTAAAGAAGAAGAACCTCCCACGGCAAACGCCTATTTTATGGCGCCGTTGCCGGGGAGGTAAGGTAAAAGGTACTCACATCCTCCGGTATGAGTGCTCGAAGTTATTTCCTTTAGATTCTGCAATTTTGTCATTTTGTTTCTTGTTTTCACTAGTTAGGCTTAATGGAAAACAACAACAAAATTAGAGAGCTTTATAGTATTTATCTTGAGTTAGGACATGAAGTGTTTGAAGAAAAAATTAAAAAACCTATGGA
This sequence comes from Avena insularis, assembly GCA_023614405.1. NCBI lineage: Eukaryota > Viridiplantae > Streptophyta > Magnoliopsida > Poales > Poaceae > Avena > Avena insularis. The sequence goes on along the minus strand of CM042686.1, from coordinate 415,920,825 downwards.
ACTTTATTTGCATGCTAATAGCAATGTTGTTAGTATGAATTCTTTGGACACCATTATTACTAATGCTATGGAAAAGTCTAAGCTTCGGGAAGCTAGTTTTGATGAGCATGATATTTTTAGTCCCCCAAGCATGGAGGAGAAAATTTACTTTGGTGATACTATACCTCCAATATATGATGATTACAATGATGAATATGATATTTTCAGTCAACCTACTATTAAGGAGAAAATTAATTATGATTACAATATGCCTCCTATATTTGATGATTATGGTGATGAAAATAATAATGATAGCTATTTTGTTGAATTTTCTCCCACCATAATTAATAAGAATGACTATGCTTATGTGGAGAGTAATAATCATTATATGCATGTGGCTCATGATAAGAATGTTTCTTGTGATAGTTATATTGTTACTTTTATTCATGATGCTACTAAAAGTTATTATGAGAGAGGGAAACATGGTTTTATGTGTCTCCACAATATTAAGTTTCCCCTCTTTATGTTGAAAATTTTGAAGTTGCTCATGTTTTATCTACCCATTCTTGTTACTATGTGCTTCTTTGATTTATTTTCTTACAAGATTCCTATGCATAGGAAGTGGGTTAGACTTAAATGTATTTTGAATTTGCTTCTTGATGCTCTCTTTTACTTCAATTCATATTTCTTATGTCAGCATCTTCTCAAACTATCATGCCTAACTTAAAGGCGTTAAAGAAAAGTACTTGTTGGGAGATAACCCAAGAGTTTTAGATGAGTCTTGGAAGTTATTACCTCTGTAATAACCTCTCTTTATCCTTTTTATTTGCTTTTTGTGCCAAGAGTAACCTCTAATGAGAGAGAAGTAATGATTGCGAAAGTTGCTGTCCCGAAACAGATTTTTGTGCTTCACCGTAAAAATTCGTGAGAGACCTCTGTATGTCGGATTCAGCTGTACTTTTTTGTGCTTCTGCCCCACGTTGTTATCTAACTTTCGTTAGTTCAACACTTTTTTATTTGAGCAACAGAAGGTCTTCTAAAAAATTTGTCTTTACCTGCTGGTCTGTTTTGACAGATTTCTGCCATTTTCTGCATTTGCTTCTTGTTGGTTCCTTTTTGAGTTCTTTTGGGGAATTGAGCTTTTTGAGGGAAGTGCTACAGTATATAGTGTTCTAATGGAAGTTTATTGGTGTTGTAACTGAACCTTAAGACCTATTATCTTGAGTGCACTAATGTTGCTAATAAAGATTGTGTGAAGTTTTGTATGAAGGAAAAATTTCAGGTGTATGGAAGGAATGAGTAATGAGATGAAGAATGGACTAAAGCTCAAGCTTGGGGATGCCACGCGTGTCACCCCAAGAAATATCCAAGAAGTACAAGCATCAAATCTTGGGGATGCCCAAGGCATCCCCTTCTTCATCAATAAAAATTTCAGGTTTCTTCCAAACGCTTCATTTTTATTGTTTCATGCATAGTTGTGTTGTTCTTGGAGCGTCTTCTTTTTCGTTTTCATTTTGGTTTTTTGTTTGCTTAGTTTTCTGAATAAATTGGTTGGACCCCCTCTTTCATGCATTGGTTTTAAAATAGTTTGGTTTGGATTGGAAAAGAGTAGGAAAGCTCATGCTTATGTGGTAAAAAGAGCTCGTTTTTGACTGTGGCCTATGCTCTGTCATGCCATGCTTGATATTGTTTTGGCTTTATGCTTAGTATTCTTTGCTGTAGCATGACTTGTTATAAACAATTGAGATTGCTTAATGTGCCTTGGATGAATCATGCATTGTTTTAGCATATTAAAGCATAGTATAGTGGTATTCTTCTTTGATGCTTTATTTGGGTTGACTTGGCGCATGCTCACACCATGTTATGACTATCCAAAGTCATCATAGCCTTTATGATGCTTTAGTTTTCAACTTGTAGTATCACTTTATGCTTTGATCAATGATGTTTTGTCGCTCTGCATGATTATGGCTATTATTGCTCTCTTAGTTTGTCGCTCCCAGTCTTTTGCTAGCCTCCACAACAAAGTATGAGTTCCACTCATGCATCCAACTCCCTAAACCAAGTTTTTCCAAAGAGTCCACCATATCTACCTACTAGCTTATGTTATTCCAAGTATATTCATGCTTTTGTTTACCGTCCACTTGTTATGAGAAAACTAGTGATTAAAGCTCTCACGAACTTGATGGCACACTTTACTTTATTGCCTCTAATAAACTTGAACCATTGTGTCGTCTATGTTGTATATGCTTGCACTTATTTGTTGGGAATTAGCAGAACCATGCTTTCATGGGGAATGCTTTCAACATTGCACTTGGTACTTGTACCTAGTTGATATCATGCTCTTTTGTATATGGATGTCGTCGGTGTGAAATTAAAGGGGAGCTTGTAAGTCCATGGAGTTATGTATATGTGTTAGAGAAACGCCTAGGCCGCTGGTCTAATCCATGCTGACATGGTGGAAACCTGCAGCGTAACCATAATGAGCTGTCTATGAAACATTCTTCTTATAAAAAAAAGGAATCCTATATTGAGAAAAAAAGAAAAAAAAGAAATACTATGAAAAGAGGAAAGAGAGAAAAAAGCACCATATTCCCATGGTAAATAAGAAGAATGCTGAGATGCTCGTTGTCTGCTTGCCTTGTCATTTTGATATGGGGATTCTTCCGTATCATCGGGCAAGGGGTACCCCGTTGGCGGTTCTGTATGATACACATGTACTTACAATGACAAGAACTTACCGGTGACTAAACTTGAGTAGCATGAGGAGCGGCCCTCGTATACAAGGGACATGAGATTTCTGACTTATACTTCGTGAAGCATGTACACCATAGTTTGTTCACTTTAACCTTAATCACTTCAAGATGCTTATGATAGGGGCAATGAGAGCTGAAAGCTATAAGTACCATAATTTTTGGAAGCTCATTATGAGACTTGAATCCCTACTTCCTTTTACAAAGGCCTTTCTTCCACCATTATATTGAGTCTCCACCTTCTATCTTTATGCACTTACTTTGAGAGCATAGTGGCCATTCTTAGTTCTATGTGCATTGTCCCAAGACTAGTTGATTGATGCATAACTTGATATTGCTTGTTTTAAACTATTGTATCTAGTCACTCTTATGAACTTTGAAGGTGTACTATGCATTTATATTTGCTACTCTATTGAGGGACAAGCTGAATACTATTATGCTATGTTTTCTTTATGTAAAACAAACAAATGTCTTGCAAAGCACTGTTATTCATGAATCTTTTGTTTGTGCCTTTTCATATTGCAACATAGTTTCTTTGCTTATTGATAGAACCTTGTGTTTCATGTTATGATTGAAGTACTATGATCCCAGCTTTGAATGTTTTGCAAATACTTTGATCAAGTCTTTGATGGTGCATGTCACCTCAAAAATTATTCTTTCTTTTTATCACTTACCTACTCGAGGACGAGCAGGAGTTAAGCTTGGGGATGTTGATACATTGCAAATGTATCTATAATTTTTGATGTTCCATGCTTGGTTTTATCCACTTTCTTGTGTTTTGTTCCAACCTTGGGTGATCGACTTAAGGGAAAACTTGCTGCTGTTCTATAAACCACTGCACTTGGAGGCCCAACAAATGTCTACAAGAATAGAAGTGCGTAGACATCAACCGCGGATGATGAACGCTAGGAACATCACCCGAAAACCGGCAGGAGGAGAAGGGATTACCTCACCACTGGGGACACGCACGTCAGCGACTGCGGAAGATAGAACTCCGTCCTGGCGTAGGAGACGGAGCTCGGAAGACTTGATCACGGACGTGCGCCACACGCCATTGGTGACGCGAGTGCCCGCGCCCTTTTTCTTTCCGGTGACGACGGTGCTGGTGCCCGCAGCGGCGGAGCCGCCCTTCTTCTTGGCAGCAACAGTGGCGGCGGCGGAATCAGCCGTGGCACCTCCTTTCTTCTTCGCCATCTTACGGTGGCGGTGTGACCGGAGGAAGTAACTGGGGAATACACGGAGCTGGTCTAGCGCCACGAGAAAAGATGAACACAAAGGAGCAGGGGAATAGCAGCAATGGCGACGGAGGCAAAGGCAGAGAAAAGAGCAGATGTGAAAAATTACCGTCGCAGCACTGCTACTTAACCCCCTGGAAGACGCAATCCAACAGCCAGGAAAAACCCTATCAGACGCGTGGCGTTCATCATGATCGACACGTGGAGAACCCGAAGTGTGAACCGTCCCCCACTACCCCCATTACACGTGGAAATCAAGGAGGCACAGTTAAAACAAAGATTACGCACACCCGGTCAAGTCAGAGTCAGAAAATGGGACCCACCGCTCGTCACGTCCCATCAAACCCGCTCACGTGGGTAACTAAGGTCATCATATCGCCAGCACTGATGTCATCAAGGATTGATCAGTTCGACTACTTTAGTCCTTGCTTGAGTCTTCGACTCCACCAAGAACTTGGGGGCTACTCCCATAGGGAGCGCTGGTCGCGCACCCTATGATTTTTCTTTTCTCTTCTGCAGGAATATGGACATTCAAAGCATACCCAACCACTCGAATCCACGATTTGACTATGGACATGGGTTACTCTCATAGAGAGCGCTGGTAATAAATTCGACTGAAACAAACAAACAAAAGACGACAGCAGTCGTAAAAGTTCTTTAGTCCCTGCCTGAGTCTTCGACTCAACCAGGCACTCGGGGGCTACTCCCATAGGGAGCGCTGATCGCGCACCGTATGATTACTTGTACATCGTACTGTGTGTCGATAACATCCACACTCGAAGCTTATGGCGACACCGTCTCATGATGTTTCCCTACAAAGAGACTGTGTCTCCTGGGTCACCCGAATCATCTCCGCGATGACAAAATTCAGATGCCGCGCTTGCAGCGTGAAGATAAGACCTGAATAAGGCCTGGCAACGCATTTACTGCGCACTACCAGAAATATATCCGTGCCAACAGGTACGATGAACATGCCTTGACGGACGTGTCGAGTGCTCACACCCATATACTGAAATTCGACTCTTGTAAGACCTCCGCGGCTTGAGTCGAATTACACCAGCACTTTTCCGGATTCGAGTCCGGGGACTCGAGTTCGAGTAGATTGTGTTGTTTTACCCTAAGGTAGTTAAATGATACCGATACATCGGTTAAATCAGGCACGCACATCAACAATCCCTATGACACAAACAGAGCAGTCGAAAATATACTCATTCATGCATTCGAAAGGCTTCATAAAGTCCCCAGTCGAATCTGCGATTCCACTGGACACTTGGGGGCTACTGACATGGGTATACCCTACAGGTACTCGAGCTTCGTATATACGGCCTGAATACAGCGGAAGCCCACGGTGTCGCCAAGGCCCAAATAGAGAACTCGAGTAGCCTACGAACTCTCGATTGCTTGAGGAACAAGAAGAAGCTAAAGATACAAAGTTCAAAGGGGAAAACCCTAACCTGTAACCGACTCGACCTGCTACCCGAGACCTAGTCTATCTATATAAAGGCTAGGAGGGGCGGCGAGGAGGACACACGCAACCCTAGTTTCCACAACCCTCGCCAGATTGCATATGCGCACCATTGTAATCTTCGATTTCTCTGTTAATTCCACGAGCAGACACGCAGGAGTAGGGACCTCTACGAGGCCTGAACCTGAGTAAATCTTCGAGTCCCTTTGTGCTTGTTTGCTAGCCGATTGATGCTTTCAGCGCTCCCTCCTTCTCCAAAACCCAAGTCCATAACAATGGGCATTGATGAGTTAAACCCTCGTCAAGCAGGGATTAAAGGAATATAGGTCGAGCAACCGCCTTTGCCGAGGGAAACTATTAGAGTATTAGGTATATACGGTTGTTATGGTAGTTTAGATAGAGTTAGGCTCTAAGATAATTCTCTGTACGCCTATATATACTCGTCAGGGAGGCTCAATAATATATCCATCATATTTTGCCAAACTGATACTCTTTCATGGTATCAGAGCGGCAAGATCCTTGACCTAGCCGCCGCACACGCACCGCGCCGCCCCCGGGGAGGTCGATCTCCATGATCTCCGCGGGGGCCGCGCAACCCGTATGCAGGGTTCGTCCATCGATCCGTGATCGGCTGCCCTGTAAGTCTTTTTTTCGATCTCTTGATCGGTTTTCTTTTTTGGTATACCGATCTTAGATCGGATTGAGTCGCCCACCGCCGTCATCATCGTCGCGCCTCTACTCCGACCATCGGCATCGAGGATCTACATCGCATTCGTCCGCCTGCCCCTCGCTGATGCGCCTGCCTCGGCAGGCTGTCGCGGCCTCACGGCAGGCTGCCGCGCACCGCGGATGGCTGCTAAGCCTTCCTCGAAAGGTTACCGTGGCCGCCCCCCTCGGATCCTCTTCGTCGTCATCGTCTAGGATTTCACCGACAACGCCGCCATCGAATCCGATCTACGCGTCGTCCATGCTATGGCGCATATGATGCACCGTCGGTCTGATCAACCGATCCCGCGCCTGCCTACGCCAAGCACGTCCCCGAGCACGCGCCTACCGCCGATCGAGCTACGGGTTGCCGTTGTGTCGCCCCGTCGGGCCGCAGCGCCGCCGCCTTTGGTCCAGACTACCGGCTTCCAACGCACCTTCCTTGGCGTCTACGTCGCTGGTGGTTTCCCAGCCGCTGCACCGACTTGTGCCCTGTAGCTATGCCGCCCCTCGGGTCGTAGCATGGCTGCACGCAGTCTACTTCGCCATCCTCATGCATCGACGGCATCGGCTTTCACCGCGCCATCTCCTACGGCACGGGCCGCCGCCATCTGCACATGGTCTTCGTCATGTCGCTGGGTCTTCCTCGCCTACTTCGAGCACCGCCGCCGCGCTTCAAAGGTAACCTGCAGGGCGCCCTCTCGCCGTCACAGGTCCCGCTGACTACCCCATCGCCACTCCAGTCATCCAGCATGACTACCCCAGGTCGCCGCTGTTTTCGCCGACTTCTACGTCTTCATCCACTACAACTTCACCGCTAGCGTCATCGCCTCATCCCCGACTATACCACCTGCTACTCTACTCCGACAACCACAGACAACGTTGGCATCTCTCCCTTCGCCGCTCTGTGCGTCGCAACCGCTCTGGAGGCTTCATCTGCTAGTCTTTCTGACATGGCGGCAAGTTCATGATGGTACCGCCCGTCGCTGATCGGCAACAGGAGTGCCTTCGCCCCGACGCGTTCCCGAAGTCCGCAAGCTCGGATCGGCGCCTCGTCTTCATCGGCTTCGACAACGTCTTCTTCGCATCGACCTCTACGACCGCTTCGACGCGTCACACCGACGAGTTCTTATTTGCATACTCGGTTCTGGCAAAACCGGAGTGTGCGTTCATCCCCGACGTGCGCCTAGTTCTGGCAAAACTATGGCCGCACCTCGTCCTCGACGGCTCGGACTACATCGGCTTCGGCATCGACACCCTCGACGCGTCTCTAACATCCTCCTCGTGCACTATGTGCATGCGGTTTCACGTGCGTCTACCTCGACACCGGCATCCAGCATGACAACATCGACCACCACGACCCCTCGCATGGCTACTTCGACCACGACACCGCCCAACGCTCCCGGCTCCCTCGACATCGGCACAAGGGCTACCACCTCACTTGAGCATCACCGGCTTCCTCTACAGTCCAAACAACCGCGACGCGACACCGTCCACGACGTTCCCGTTACGACTACGGGGGGATGTCAGCCTACTGGATGTTACTTCGGTGTATCTGCAGTCTGACCGTCCGCGACGTTTCAGTTGTTAACGACGCTACCGCTACGACTGCGGGGGATGCTAGAGTATTAGGTATATACGGTTGTTATGGTAGTTTAGATAGAGTTAGGATCGGTTTACGTACAGTCCTAACTTGACTCGTACTCCAAGATAATCCTCTGTACGCCTATAAATACTCGCTCGTGAGGCTCAATAATATATTCATCATATTCCGCCAAACTCATACTCTTTCAGCAACATTCAATCGTATCACGCGCTTATATGCGCCAAGCTACAAAGCTGATGCCCTGCTGGGGTCGATGCACCAGGAGCCTAAACCCAAATAATGGTGCGTGTGCATGCACTTCCAAGTTGAACTACGCCTGGGAAAGTGACATGTTCGTCTGACCCATGCATGGGCCAGGCTATGTCGACGCTCGTTTGGACACATCGATCGCACCAAAAGAAAAAATAGGCACTCGTATGGTGCATGTCCTCCATTACCTTTTGAGCGTGCTTTTCTTTGCTCCATGCATGATAGTGCAACGACGAACATTGTACCTTCGGTGGTTTCTATCAGCTCTCCATTTAATTGGTGACTAGATCCAGATCCATGCATACGCTAACTTAAATGTTAGACATTTGCGTTTATCAAATAATGTACCCCTTCTGTTCACAAATAACTAACTTAGATTTTTCTAGATTCGCATGTATCTAGACAAGTTTTAGTTTATAGACACATGCAAATTTAGACAAACCAAGTTAGTTATTTCTGCAATGAAGGAGTATAACTTTTAAAGTGAAATTTGCATACCTTGAGATTTTTATAAAATTCCAATTATTAAAATCAAAATTTTAGATGATTCAATGTTTACCCGAAACGTGATCGAATGTTTAGAGAAAAATCAATATATCAGGGCACACCCCGTAAGCACTCCACTGAGATCTGGATCTCGGTCCCACTGAATATTAGAGTTTTGCTCTGACAACTCAGCTGAAAACGACAACTGTCTAATGGCAACATTCGACATTGCAAGGGCCCCTCGACGGACCTCTGTGCCTTGTGTGGAGAGTTCGAGGATAACGACCACATTTTCTTTGCTTACACCCTTGCCAAATTCTTCAGAGTGCAGTTAGGAAACTGCTCTCCTGTTCTTGAGACCCTGCCTGCTTTAATAATATTCATAGTTTTATGCATGACCAGATTGGCCAAACTAAGCGAATACTTTGGATCTTTCGTGCCGCCCTTCTATGGACAATGTGGAAAATTAGAAACAAGTTTAATATTGAGGGGATCCTCCCATCTTAGCCTGCTGATGGGCTCTACAAACTATCGACTTGTCTGCAGGTGTGAAAGTCAGTGGCTAGACGTCAGGACCGGGAGGTTTTGGAGGTGATGGTTGGCAAGATTCGACACCTCCATGGGCAATCCGCAATGCTCCAACCTAGTTGGACGTCCCTATCCTCCTTGTATCCCGTGTCTTTTATTTTTACTGTTTCATAGATGTGCGTCAGGCGCTTGTGCCTATGCGTGAGTTCGTTCAACATGTTTAGCTGTATGTTGGAGTGTACTATGTGGATCTTGGATCCGTTCCTATGTGACCGATTATGTAATCTGCCGGTTGTGGTTTTACTAATTGATAGTCGAGCTCTACTCGAGCCTACCGTCTAAAGAAAAATCATATTTCTTCCATTAGACACTTTGTTTTAGGGCAGCTAGTGTAACACCCTCAGAATCGGCCCTATGCAAGTTTCAGCGATTCCCGCCAAACCCGCATAGGAACGATTCAAAGGTGCCCACCAGGCACTTTCGTGCGGGTGGAAAACGAAGTAATACCATTACACAATAGTCCACGATGGAACCCATAGAACCGATATATACAACAACGACTCAAAGAGTCAAGAATACAGATATACAATACAAAGATCCAAATCACCTTTAAAACGATATAGCGTCCGAGTACGGACAAGATGCAAATTGAGCTAAGAGCCCTGAAGAATAACCAATGGCGTCCATAACCTGCCGCCAAGCCGAAGGGTAACCACGCTAACGACGTCGATCTCAAAACCTGCTTAACAAAGGGTGCCGACAAAGGGCAAAGGAAAAAGAGAGCGGTCAAGATCGAGGCCGAGACAGCGAGGCTAGAATTGCCGGTCCTCGCCTACATAGGTATGGTGGACTGAAGCGGCAGCAGCATGCACTAAACAACCTATAGAGACTCGATATAGTCGGCTATCGAGAGGGATAAGAAAGACCTATTCGAACCAACCCGATGCTACCACCAAACATACCCATCTGGTATTTCCCTCGAGACCGCAGGAAGTCAAACCAAGGAACTCACACAGTTGACAATTTTATTTATTCAGTTATCGTTGCAGCAATTACTAGTCAGGTATAGATAGTCATCCTGATATAATAAGCAGTGGGCAGTTTTAGTTAACCATTCCGTTGTAGTTGCAACACTTACTAGTCAGATACAATAAGCATGAGATATCCCAAACCCAGCAGTTGTTGGTACTTTTATTTAGCCATTCCGTTGTGCTGAAGCTGATTACTAGTCATATCGGATACAAGTCAGATTATAGCAATGAACTTTAGTTATAGTTGTTTATGATCGAGAACTGTGCTCCAAGTCGTCCATAACATGGACACGGCTTTTGAAAAGATTTAACCTGCGAGGGTGCACCAAAGTATCCACGCACTTGACCCTTTTGCCGATCAGTTAACATACACCCATCGGTATGTCGGCGGGGCCTAAGTCATGACGTTTCCCAGACCCAAAGCAAGTACATGGGGGCCACCCCACTAAGCTACCCACAACAAAGTCGGCCGGTCTCCGAGACGGACTCAGGGTTTGTGTAGACGGGTATGTAAACGATTTGGGAACCCGAAAGTGTGGTGGGCTTGTCGACACAAAAAACGGTCACGGACCTAAGCGACGGTGCAAGATTGCACAATTTAAATTAAGCAGTAAAGCATGGCATAAGTACAGGATAGTAATAAAGCCCCAAACTACTTGTGGCCCCCGGTACAATACTTTGAAATCCGGTACTAATCGATGGGGGTGCCCACACACCCCACCTGTGGTTAGCGCGCTCGATCACGGAACATGTGTCAAGAACTCGGGGTCCTACGGGACACCAGTGAGCGGTTAAAAACCAAATATTGTCTATTACCCACCGGTGCCTCTGCATTTACCTACTTAAATTTTAGTTATTAAACAATAATTAAAGTCTTGATCATCTCCAACATTAAACACACGGCAATACTCCAACAACTGTGGTACTTGACGACACGCAACAGCACTTGAGCAAGCGACTACGACGCGCAAGTCCAACTATGTACCAATCAACAGGTAATAGGATGTGTCCAAGGCAATATAAGGCTGCAAGGGATATCACGGGTACGAAAACTAGAGCATCGCAACACATATAGCAATAGATCAACAGGAGGGAAATAAATACTATAAAAGTAAGATAGGTAGAAAGGGGGAGATGCTCGCCTGGAAAACATTGCCGAAGGTTCATCCGAAGATCGGGGCGAAGCTCACATCAACTCATCGATCTTATCCGCGAAGAGGCAAATCACTAGAAGAAACACCGGATGCACCTTTTAATACTACGGCAAAAGATCGAGCATGATGCATGTATGATGTATGACATGGCAAGATGCAATGCAATTAGGCAATATTAAGCGGAACCGAGGCCCCGACAATTAATTAATAGGTTCATGTTGTTTAGATACCCTGCAATTTAAATGTTGTCTTAACAAGACAGAATATAACACCGGTTCGCTACACAAATTTAAATGGGACCAATATGAGACTAGAAATGTCCGCATATGGATCCCATATTTAATTATATGGTTAATCGGCATAAGGCCCCCAAACCACACCAATATGCATGCGAGTATGACAATTAAATATGCAACAGTGATAAATATCATATTATAAAAATAATGGGGTCTCGGATAGGGAATCACATTTAGGGTTAATGAACTTGGGCTCGAGGGTTCGGGTTCGACAGGCGAAACGGCTCGACAGGATCGGTCTCGGATAACGGAAGTCGATCTTGTCGCACCCGAGAAGAAGAACTTGGTTGGCGTCGGGGGCACATCGGATCCGCCCTGGTCGGTGTCGATCTTGTCGTTGCGAAGATCTTGTCGGGTTCGCGCCATCGAGTCGGTCTTGACGTTCGGGAAGAAGAACTTGGCGTGCGATGTCGTCGGCATCGGTGCGGGAAGGAGGTCTTGTCGTTCCGTGTCGGTGACCTTGGCATCCGGGTTCTCGGCGAACTTGGCGTCCGGGAAGGAGGTCTTGTCGCATCCGGGGTCGTCGGGGCATGTCGTCGGCCTGGTCGTTTCACGGCGGAGATCTTGGCGTCCCAGGTCTCGGCGTCTTCGGGTCCGAGGAAGAACTTGGCGCCGCGAGGTTCGGCCTTCGGATCTTGGTCGGGTCGTCGGTGTCGGACTCGGAGTATTTCTTCGTGTCGGCTTCAAACGCATGACTTGGTGTCTCATGCGGCACCGGAGATCTTCGGATGGCGCGGTTCTCGAGCGTCAGATGGTCTCATACGGAGGCGAACTCGATCAGGACAGCACCTGATTACACCACACTACAGGGGCAGGTCCCAATTGGGCATTTGCCCAAACACCTTGCGGGACACACACTGGTCAAAGACAAGGGTCGGCCTTGGGGCCCGATGGTGACCAAGGCGCAGAGGCGGCACAGGGCAAGGAGGTCATGGCCGCAGTGACCGACGAGGCAAGGCTCTGGCGGCGGGGAGAGGCCAACGCGGACGGGAGGGTGCCGGGGGCGGCGCGGTGCTCTGCTGCAGGCGGAGGGCGACACCGGGGCCTTGAGGAGGAGGCGCCTGGCGGACTCGCTTCCTGGCGATGGGCGGCAGCAGCATTGCGGTGATTTGCACGATTCTGCGGGCTCGAGAGAGGAGCGACGGGGAAGGAGATCGGGGCGGTGGAGGTCCGGCAGGGAGGCGGAGATGGCGACGGCGGTTACGGGGCTATGGCTCGACTGGGACGAGCAGAGGCGCTCGAGCCGAGAAGGTCGACGGAGATGGGACAGAGGGAAAGCGGTGGGGCCGAGGGCGTCGACGCGGGCAGAACGGAGGCCGAGAAGGGGCGAGCAGGGCCGGGTGCGGGCGCCTAGGGTGGGCGGCGCTGGTGGCGGCGGAAGCTCGAGGAGGCCAGGGTCGCGAGGCGGGGTGGACAGAGGGCGAGGATGGCGACCGGCGGCGGGAGACCTCACTGCAGGGAAGCGCGGAAGAGGAGGGCTCGGGGGCGTGGCGACGTCGAGAGGCGGCTGGAGGAGCGGAGGCCTTGGCAATGACAGCCTTGAGGCCCAGGCTGGTCGGGGCTCGGTCTGAGGAGGACAGGTCAAGGCAGGAGGAGAGGGGTTGGTGGTCGTCTTGGGTGGGTCGAGGCGTGCGGCCAGGTGGTCGGGGAGTGGGGCCAAGTTGGCGTGGTGTGTGTGGAGTGCGTCTGGGTGGAGGTGGGGAGGAGGAGGGAGTGGTGGCGGGTGGGGCGGTCTGAGGTGGCGGGCTGGGATTGGATAGGGGGAAGGGAGTGGTGAGGTGGCGCGAGGTGATAGGGTGGGGTGAGGTGGCTGGGGATGGGTAGGATAGGGTGGGTAGGAAAAGGTTTGGGTAGTCTAGTTTTTGTACTGGGGTGGCCAACTGGGTCGGAACGGCCCGGTATGGCTGCCCCCTAAAATAAAATATATATTTTATTATTTAAAACGGGGCTTTTGAAATCCATTGGTAGACGAAACAAAATAATTCGGAGACCCGGGTTTTGGATTTGAAATAACGGCGGGGTATTTAGAAAACAAAATATGTTTTTTTTAAAATAGTTTCAGACAAACAAATGCGGATGATGACGATGCTCAAATGCAATGCGGCATGATGACATGAGCATGCGGTCATGATGATGCAATGCACAAAAATAACGCGATTTTCTAGTAGTGGTTTTTGCGGGGGCCACAATTCGACACCACTAACAAAGGATCTCGCCCTCGAGATCCGCCTCATGGTACCGGAAGGAAGGTCGGCGGTTTGCGTCTTCTCGCTTCGTGTAGATCCTCGCGACACCACTAACAAGAGGTCGTTGTCCGTGATCGTCGAGAGAACACTCCGGGAACATAAGCGAAGGTAGAGGTATCCACAAATAAAGCCACCTCTAACTTCGATGGAAGAGAGAACCGATGCATTCTCATCCACTTCAATGTACTCAAGCGAATAGAGTGAGTAGTCGGCATGGGGGCCAATCCATCACGCACCCAAACTATTACTTCGCACAATCAGTAGAAAAGCGTGCAACCATTCTCGGAATCAGACTGAAGATCTCGACAATCGAGGTTCAGAAACAAAGGAGTGATGCAGACTCTGCATCGGATCTGGCGTAGATGATGTCGTCGCGTCGGAAAACACCGGAAGGCACGAGAAGGAACCAAGAGAAGTCCACCAGACGAAGGATTCCTCGGATAGCATGAAGACCAGATGTAGCAACACCGTTACCAAAGGAGGAAGCGAAACCCTGAAGGTACGATGGAACCCAACCACGAGAAATCCTGGACTCAAAGAGAGAGAAGAGAGCGGATTCAAAACACGCAGAGGTGAGAGGAGAGCAGCAGAAGGGTAAGGAGTAAAATTAGACCTAACCAGAACTATCCAACCGATTTTGCAAAATAATTTTGACACTCTACTTCGGCCGTTAGCTAGATTATCCTACAGGCTGGACTTGTGGGGTATCGCAACTGCTGCGCTCTGATACCACTCTGTAACACCCTCAGAATCGGCCCTATGCAAGTTTCAGCGATTCCCGCCAAACCCGCATAGGAACGATTCAAAGGTGCCCACCAGGCACTTTCGTGCGGGTGGAAAACGAAGTAATACCATTACACAATAGTCCACGATGGAACCCACAGAACCGATATATACAACAACGACTCAAAGAGTCAAGAATACAGATATACAATACAAAGATCCAAAACACCTTTAAAACGATATAGCGTCCGAGTACGGACAAGATGCAAATTGAGCTAAGAGCCCTGAAGAATAACCAATGGCGTCCATAACCCTGCCCAGGCCAAGCCGGAAGGGTAACCCTGCTAACAACGTCGATCTCAAAACCTGCTTAACAAAAGGGGTGCCGACAAAGGGCAAAGGAAAAAGAGAACGGTCAGTACTGAGGCCAGTACACGGCGAGGCTAGAATTCGGCGGTCCTCGCCTACATAGGTATGGTGGATCAAGCGGCGCAAAGATGCACTAAACAACCTATAGAGACTCGATATAGCTGTCGGCTATCAGAGAGGGATAAGAAAGACCTATTCGGAACCAACCTGATGCTACCACCAAACATACCCATCCTGGTATTTCCCCCCCTCGAGACCAGACGAGGAAGTCAAACCAAGGAACTCACACAGTTGGCAATTTTATTTATTCAGTTATCGTTGCAGCAATTACTAGTCAGGTATAGATAGTCATCCTGATATAATAAGCAGTGGGCAGTTTTAGTTAACCATTCCGTTGTAGTTGCAACACTTACTAGTCAGATACAATAAGCATGAGATATCCCAAACCCAGCAGTTGTTGGTACTTTTATTTAGCCATTCCGTTGTGCTGAAGCTGATTACTAGTCATATCGGATACAAGTCAGATTATAGCAATGAACTTTAGTTATAGTTGTTTATGATCGAGAGCTGTGCTCCAAGTCGTCCATAACCGCGGACACGGCTTTTCGAAAAGATTTAACCCTGCAGGGGTGCACCAAAGTATCCACACGCACTTCGACCCTTTTTGCCAGATCAGTTAACATACACCCATCGGTATGTCGGCGGGGCCTAAGTCATGACGCTTCCTGACCCAAAGCAAGTACATGGGGCCACCCCACTAAGCTACCCGAACGAAGTCGCCGGTCCGAGACGGACTCGTGGTTTGTGTAGACTATCAGAACGACTGGGAACCCGAAGTGTGACTGGCTTGTCGACATAAATAAACGTGTCACGACCTAACAAGACAGGTCAAGATTGCACAATTTAAATTAAGCAGTAAAGCATGGCATAAGTACAGGATAGTAATAAAGCCCCAAACTACTTGTGGCCCCCGGTACAATACTTTGAAATCCGGTACTAATCGATGGGGGTGCCCACACACCCCATCTGTGGTTAGCGCGCTCGATCACGGAACAGGTGTCAAGAACTCGGGGTCCTACGGGACACCAGTGAGCGGTTAAAAACCAAATATTGTCTATTACCCACCGGTGCCTCTGCATTTACCTACTTCAATTTTAGTTATTAAACAATAATTAAAGTCTTGATCATCTCCAACATTAAACACACGGCAATACTCCAACAACTGTGGTACTTGACGACACGCAACAGCACTTGAGCAAGCGACTACGACGCGCAAGTCCAACTATCTACCAATCAACAGGTAATAGGATGTGTCCAAGGCAATATAAGGCTGCAAGGGATATCACGGGTACGAAAACTAGAGCATCGCAACACAGATAGCAATGGATCAACAGGAGGGAAATAAATACTGTAAAAGTAAGATAGGTAGAAAGGGGGAGATGCTCGCCTGGAAAACATTGCCGAAGGTTCATCCGAAGATTGGGGCGAAGCTCACATCAACTCATCGATCTTATCCGCGAAGAGGCAAATCACTAGAAGAAACACCGGATGCACCTTTTAATACTACGGCAAAAGATCGAGTATGATGCATGTATGATGTATGACATGGCAAGATGCAATGCAATTAGGCAATATGAAGCGGAACCGAGGCCCCAACAATTAATTAATAGGTTCATGTTGTTTAGATACCCTGCAATTTAAATGTTGTCTTAACAAGACAGAATATAACACCGGTTCGCTACACAAATTTAAATGGGACCAATATGAGACTAGAAATGTCCGCATATGGATCCCATATTAAATTATATGGTTAATCGGCATAAGGCCCCCAAACCACACCAATATGCATGCGAGTATGACAATTAAATATGCAACAGTGATAAATATCATATTATAAAAATAATGGGGTCTCGGATAGGGAATCACATTTAGGGTTCGGCGAACTTGGGCTCTGAGGGGTTCGGGGTTCGACAGGGGCGGAAACGGCTCGACAGGATCGGTCTCGGATAACGTAAGTCGATCTTGTCGCACCCGAGAAGAAGAACTTGGTTGGCGCCGGGGGCACATCGGATCCGCCCTGGTCGGTGTCGATCTTGTCGTTGCGAAGATCTTGTTGGGTCCGTGCCATCGAGTCGGTCTTGACGTTCGGGAAGAAGAACTTGGCGTGCGACGTCCGCCGGTCGGCGGAAGGAGGTCTTGTCGTTCCGTGTCGGTGACCTTGGCATCCGGGTTCTCGGCGAACTTGGCGTCCGGGAAGGAGGTCTTGTCGCATCCGGGGTCGTCGGGGCATGTCGTCGGCCTGGTCGTTTCACGGCGGAGATCTTGGCGTCCCAGGTCTCGGCGTCTTCGGGTCCGAGGGGAAGAACTTGGCGCGCGAGGGTTCGGCCTTCGGATCTTGGTCGGGTCGTCGGTGTCGGACTCGGAGTATTTCTTCGTGTCGGCTTCAAACGCATGACTTGGTGTCTCATGCGGCACCGGAGATCTTCGGATGGCGCGGTTCTCGAGCGTCAGATGGTCTCATACGGAGGCGAACTCGATCAGGACAGCACCTGATTACACCACACTACAGGGGCAGGTCCCAATTGGGCATTTGCCCAAACACCTTGCGGGACACACACTTGGTCAAAGACAAGGGTCGGCCTTGGGGCCCGATGGTGACCAAGGCGCAGAGGCGGCACAGGGCAAGGAGGTCATGGCCGCGGTGACCGACGAGGCAAGGCTCTGGCGGCGGGGAGAGGCCAACGCGGACGGGAGGGTGCCGGGGGCGGCGCGGTGCTCTGCTGCAGGCGGAGGGCGACACCGGGGACGCGGGGAGGGAGGCGCACGGCAGGGACTCGCTTCCCTGGCGATGGCGGCGGCAGACGCAGCTGCGGCGGTTGCGCGCAGTTGCGGGCTCGAGAGAGGAGCGACGGGGAAGGAGATCGGGGCGGTGGAGGTCCGGCAGGGAGGCGGAGATGGCGACGGCGGTTACGGGGCTATGGCTCGACTGGGACGAGCAGAGAGGCGCCGAGCGTGGAAAGCGGAGCCGAGCACGCGCGACGGGCGGAATCTGGACGGGAAGGGCGAGCAGGTCAGTAAAAGTGGGGCGCTTAGGGGGTGCTGGGCGGTGGCGGAAGCTCGAGGAGGCCAGGGTCGCGAGGCGGGGTGGACAGAGGGCGAGGATGGCGGCGCGGAGACCTCACCGCAGGAAGGGAAGAGGAGGGCCTGGGCGAAAGCGACGACAGGGGTCAGAGGCGGCGCTGGAGGAGCGGAGGGCCGGCGCAGCGACGAAGAGGCGCGGGGCCGCGCGGGGTGCAGAGGACGGAGCCGCTGGTCGGGGGCGCGGCCGGCGGTAGGGCCGAGGCGAGGCGGCGGGGCTCGGTGCGGGGGAGGACCGGGTCGGGCGCGCACGGGGAGGAGAGGGGGTTGGTGGTCGTGCTGGGTGGGTCCAGGGGAGCGTGCGGCCCGAGGTGGTCGGGGTGGGGACGCGCGGTTGGCGTGCGTGGTGTGTGTGAGTGCGTGCAGGGGCGGTGGGCCGCGTGGGGAGAGGCAGGTGGAGGTGGGGAGGAGGGGAGTGGGTGCAGGTGGGGCCGGGTCTGAGGTGGCGGGCTGGGATTGGATAGGGGGAAGGGAGTGGTGAGGTGGCGCGAGGTGATAGGGTGGGGTGAGGTGGCTGGGGATGGGTAGGATAGGGTGGGTAGGAAAAGGTTTGAGTAGTCTAGTTTTTGTACTGGGGTGGCCAACTGGGTCGGAACGGCCCGGTATGGCTGCCCCCTAAAATAAAATATATATTTTATTATTTAAAACGGGGCTTTTGAAATTCATTGGTAGACGAAACAAAATAATCCAGAGACCCGGGTTTTGGATTTAAAATAACGGCGCGGTATTTAGAAAACAAAATATGTTTTTCTTTTGAAAATAGTTTCAGACAAACAAATGCGGATGATGACGATGCTCAAATGCAATGCGGCATGATGACATGAGCATGCGGTTATGATGATGCAATGCACAAAAATAACGCGATTTTTTAGTAGTGGTTTTTGCGGGGCGCCACAGCTAGTAACCATTTTATTAGTACTTTTTGTATTTGCAGGTTGGTAGACACCCCAATATTCTACTATCTAATTCTAAACCCGAATGGTATCCAATGCTAATTCACTAAAGAGTGATATGATGTTCAGGCAGCAGGGTCGGTGTGTAACACACCACTCTCATCTCCATGCACCTTTCTCGATTGGTTCCATTGTCTCCCTTCAGCCTACGCTACTAGCCTCGCTACGACCCCTCCCTCTTAGGATTGTCTTTCCTGTGTAGTCAAACCTCGACCAGAGGCCCCACGCAGCAGGGTCGGTGTGTAACACACCACTCTCATCTCCATGCACCTTTCTCGATTGGTTCCATTGTCTCCCTTCAGCTTACACTACTAGCCTCGCTACAACCCCTCCCTCTTAGGCTTGTCTTTCTTGTGTAGTCGAACCTCAACCAGAGGCCCTGGTTTTTGATTTTACACCCTCGTGTGCGTCCTCGTTGTAGTCATTGGTCAATCTCCTCGTAGAGATACTCCTCCCATGTGGTGTATGTTCTTTATCCCCACATTCGTCTTCATTTTTCCCTTTCTTCCTCATCGACGACCGGTCCCTCGGCTCCATCCACCTCCCTAGGCTACAACATCGTCGCATCGTCGTTTATGTCACAAGGCTAGTATTTTTTTCCCTAATTTCTAGATGCTTTGCTATGGGGATTAAATTTGTAGGTATTTATCTAGAATTTTTTTCTTAAAGGACACTCAAATTATAAGAGCAATTTTTGGGAGCCACTTTTGAATACATCGCCAACATCATATTGCCAAGTTTCAACAAATAACGAAAACTACCATGCATAGAGAATGGATACAACTTACAAGTATTTGCATAGAACCTTAAACTTAAATATGGCCATTTCAGATCTATAAGAAATCACCAAAAACGATTATGGCTACATACCATGCATGTTTTAAATTTTATAGCCGAAATACGACGATTTATGATCTTGTACTAATTATTGGTGCAATTGTTTATAACATGTGGTAAGAATTTAAGAGTAAGGTTCTGCAAATATATACCTACATGCACTGGCGGACTTAGAATTTTACCAATGGGTATGTCGCACCCAAAAATAGGCTATTTAGATGATATCTATTTACCACTTAAATAAATAATTGTAAAATTTATTTTAACAATGTATAGAAGTAATAAATAATATGCAACTCCAAGATTAGATTCAAATAGTTCAAAGAACATATGATATTCTAAAATATGTGTAAAAGAAACTTACAATTATACTTGTTTGACTTGTCTGCCCTTTCAACTGGGTCATATGAGAGCTGATTGATGTCGTAATCCGGTTGTGGTGGTGGCAACGGTGGTACTGGGGGCAACTGGTGGTTGCGGCGACGATGAGGTCACATATGGTTCACGGTTACTTCAATTACCCTCTTCCATCAAAGTTTAAACCGAAGAAGGATTTGAACCAATGGCAGCGTTTTTTGCTGCTTGTCTCTCGGACAAAGATGCATTGTCTCCCCTTCTCTTCTTCATGGCTGAAAATTTCAAGGAAAAAATGAGTACGACAATTGGTATTAGGGACAAAACTAGTTAACCGAGACCGGTAACATTTAGTATGAAGTTACAACTTTACTAGTAGTATAACTAACAATTATTCCAGGTCCAAACAAAGTTCAGCTAATTTCTATGTTCCACAACTCATCGGGAGCCATGTGCAAAACTACTAGAGACAAGGATAACTAGAACTCGGTACTAGTACATACGGCTCGTTTAATTAAACTGACATGTAATGCTAGAAACATAAAAAATTCAAACTTTTTCCCCACCCTCTCTCCTATCCCCTTTCATGTAGCTTTGAGAGTCGCGTGTGTGCCGCCGAGGCTCGGCCACGCTTTTCTCGCCGGAATAGCCGACGGGAGATGGCTCTGGAGGGTCGCCGGAGTAGCTGTAGGTTGTAGGGGATGCGGTGCTGCGGATCCCGGAGCCTGGATCTGTGAGCTCTTAGGGCTTCCTTGACCCCCTTCTGCTCCGACGGCTGGAGTTGAGGATGGTAGGAAGAAAAACCGCTCCGGCAAATAAAGCTTGGGTCGCGGGTGTCCGATTGAGAGGTGGTGGCCTGATGTGACTGAGTTCCTACACCAAAACAGGGTTATTGCAGTATTTGCAGCAGCAAATATTTAAGAGTTTGTCCCGATGGGAGCTCGGGGAACATGATCCTCGCAGCCGCGTTGTCAATGCGACCACGTACGCACCCAAACCGTGGTTTGAAAATAGCCTATTCTATAAGTTGCTAGGATAGATGAATTTAAGATGTTTTATAATAACTACTACTAGAACTGGAAGAAAACTAGAACAAAAGTAAAACTGAAAATAGGTAAATGCAATGAGATGAAATATTAATACTATGATTCCTCAAATAATGTTATGTATACCGGTGTGCATGATAAGTGCTTATGGAATAGTTGTTAACTATAATTATGGCGGTCCCTCATATATCGTTGTCTCCCACCGTTGGTAAGTGGGAACTATACAACTCAATTGTCCACACCCTCTCCGAACATGGGCCATCCGTAAGAGAATAGTGTATTAAGGTAACAAGACCAATCAAGGTAAACCAGAGCAAATGCATTAAATTATATGGATAACCATACTCCTAAGCAAGTGTGCTAGTCACAAGATATCCCGTTCTGTCACTTTAGGGTCAAGTAATTTACAACACTATACCTATCTATATCATGAGTGATCTTGAAGAAATTAAATCTTAATGGGCGGTGCATCCTAAGCTGTTATTGCCTCCGCAAATCACTTATGGCAAATAGCCTATTGGTTCTACCCACGGACTTGTGAGGCCCATGGAACGAGTAGAGACTAATGATAAGTTTTGTGACACTACATGAATTCCTAGTAAACTCCTCAACAATGGATTGGACGTCTCCAATCACTAGAATAATATCATGAATAGAACAATGTAAAGAGAAAGCACAAACATATTAATTAACAAGAACACATCACACTTCAATTACTCTAATCATCATAACATTAATAAAAGGGTTTTCAAGCAATGTTACAACCCATCACGAAGATCATGATGGGGAAGGATGAAGGAGTAGCGGCGATGGAGATGATGATGACGGCGGTGATGGTGACGTCGACATGGTGATGGCGGCGTCCTCCTTCTCCTCCTCTTCTTGCTTGGAGGGCTAGATGGTGTTGATGGAGATCTAGATCTTGGTGGAGCTGTAGAGGCTATGGAGACAGCACGTTGGCACGGCGCCACCGTGGAGGCGGTACATGGGATCTAGATCTTGTATATGGTTGATTGATGCTTTCTCTTGGGTCTTCCCTCCTTTATATAGGCCTTGGGGGTGCTCTAGGGTTCCCCCAATACCTTCATATGACTTAGGGAAGGTTCTGGAGGTTTTCTGGGGCGAAATCCCATCGTTTCCGACCTTTTTGGCAACTATACGGGCGGAGCTATACGACCAAAAATATAGCTCTGACCGTATAGTTGCTCGTTAAACTTGCGGATGCTTTTAGCATTTTGGTCTCAATTTATTCATACGAAATCCATTTTGGGTGTTCTTGGGCTCGTTGAGTTCGTATCGTCGAGGGATACAACCATGTGGTCTTGGATCTTTATTTTGAGAAGTTAGAAAAATTGACTTTTCCAACCTCTCAAATGGCTAAGTCTAGTCCCTACAGCTCCTCCATACTATGCTCTCTTTGTTCCTTTTGCCTTTGTTTTGTCCATAATCATCATCAACACCTACACACATGTCAAAGACAAGGAAGAGGGATAAAATTCTACCTAAACTATTAAATTTCCAAAGCTCATATTGAATTTAACAAAAATAAGTAATCATGCATATTAGGCATAGGAATAGTTAGATAGAGCATGATATGATAAGAAAATGACACAATTTATATTGCTAAAAAGTGTTGTATATCACAGCCATCAACTTCCCCAAGCTAGATCTTGCTCGTCCTCGAGCAAAAGGGATCGATAACTTAATGGATGTGATCTTACTTATGATTGGAAATCAATGCATCATATCCTTGTTTTTCTTGCAAGCTCAAAATAAGAGATCACATAATCATACAAGGCAATAAGCTCAGTTATATTATTCCAAACCACTAGAGATTAGTCAAAAACTTTTATGCCACATGTTAAAGTTAAATCTAGCTTGCAAGTAAACTTGTGATCCTTCTATACGCACTTTATTGTATTTTTGTATTTTTATTTGTATAAGGCAAAGCTGAACACGGTTATTTGTCAATCATAAATAGAAATAGAGTTTTCCAATGTTGCCCACTCATGCCATCTATTAAAGTCTCTCAAGTCCAAATTTCGACCGTTGAGCTCATAGAAAATATATTTCTTAGTAACGAGACCATGCCAAAAGAGTGGTATATGTTCAATCGAGACTGTGCAGTCTAGGAAGGACACTCGTGACCATTACCAAGGTTTCCCTTTTCGGTATAATGATTTCTCATAACGGTCAGAGGAGTATTCCGACTTTTGCTTTTAACGCAGGCCCATGAGAATACCAATGCATACCGAAATATAGCATTTTTGCTACATATGTTGGGCAACTCATAGCCAAACTCCAAGAGTTTCCTCTTTTTGGATTGTTTAAAGGCCAGCAAAGTTGTTAGCATCCCATGTTGTGCGACAGTGGCGCAAGACACGCATAAAGCAATATCTCACTTTGATTTCGAAGAAAAATTTTTGGCATATGTAATCTCGAAACTTTGAAACATCATTTCTTATTTGACAACACACTCAGTAAGCATCTATTAAGACCATCATTTCCAGCACTATGGGGTCGTGCTACTCCATAACCATTCACTTAAGACAGTTCTGAACAGTGACAACTAGCAAGTTTGAAAGAACTTCTTTGTTATATTTTTTCTTTTCAAAATGTAGAGAACATGGCAATGTATATTTAGAGGATCACAATATTTTTCACAAGCTAGATAAAAGTTGAACAAGGTGCATCAAAGCTATGGCTTGTCTCCTATGGGGCCTAACATGAGCAAGTATATCCCTTATATAAATATGAACAAAATCTCACCTAAGCAAGCATTCAAAAATAGAGAGATACACAATAGCATGAAAACTTTTTAAGATAAAGAACTTTGCACAAGACTCTACACCTGCAAAACAACCTCCCCAAGCTAAGAACTTTGAGAAGATCATGAAAACAAAAGAGAAAATGCAGTTATCAAAAGAGAGTATAAGAAGTGGTTACCTCCCCAAGCTTAAGTTAAATCAAGGGTGACACACTTTACCGTTGAGGTGCTTTTAACCTATACTTTGATGGACAAAGAACCTTTGCTTCAATGAATGCTTCACGATCCGGTGTATGCCTTCCATAAGAACCTGGTAGGAACAAGACTAGAAAGAAGACAAAATATTTTTGTGTTTTTTAAGACACGGGTTTAGCTCACAAGTGATAAAATACAAGTCCCACTGAATCGGTTCATCAACCTAAGCACCATGCTTAAGTCAACAAACTAGTTCTAGAAGAGGCCTCTCCTAGATTGTGATGAGGTGCAAGTGAAACCGGATACGAGACACGAGTGTGCATCCCCTATGTGCTTATTTAAAAGAGGTTAGAGTTGGAAGGTTTTACCAGACACTGATTGTTGAAACGTTGAATTGAAGCAACCAAGTGGCTCTTACGAGTGTTTGCATGGTTGTCACTACCTTACATATCGTCACACAAGGTTCAAATCCCTGCGAAAATAACACACAAAATAAAAGACAACAATTCGGTGTACGAACGAAGTTCGTCCACCCAACTAATGAAACAAAACGAAAAGTAAACATGAACTACTAAAGAGAATTACAACTTAATGAATATATGAGATAGAACTTTATTGTTTACATATGCTTGGCTGCTCTAAAACATGGGAGAAGCTCCCAGGTGGTGTTTCGAGGCTTTTATAAGAAGAAGGAAGAAGAAAGAATGAAATTTTAAGCAATGGTTACCTTCCAGTTGGCGTTTGAGAGGTTTTTCCAACTATACGGGCGCAACTATACGGCTAGAACAATGTGTTCCCACCGTATAGTTGGTCTGCTGTAAAAAATTAGGGTTTCCTCCTGGCGGTGCAGCTATATGGGCGCAACTATACGGCCGGAACAAAATGGCTTGAGTCTCAGTCCAAAACTTCTTGTCAGTGCCAGAGTAAGTGCGAGACTTGAAGCGATAGGGATTCCGCTTGCGAAGGGTCTGGTACATAGCAATCTCCATATTTTTCAGGTTTTGAGTAGGCACATCTTCTTCGTCATCCTGCACGGCAAGTTTCTTACCCCTGATGGACTTGCTCTTGATGCGACCAGAACGGGCGCTGCCCTCTTCCTCACGCTGCACAGACTGACTGGCTCGACAAGCCCTCTTACCCCTGCCAGATTCCTCAGGCACATACTCATCGTCCACATAGTCATCATCATCTGCACCTGTGAAAAAGAGAGATAGGTTGGGGAGCACAAGGATAAGTACACATGCCATAAGGAAAAAACAGAGGAAAAACTTGGATTTGGGCAAGTGCATGGAAAAATAGACATTGCAAAGGGATTTGGTGCCAGGGCCGGTCGGACCGGCTCTAGAACCAGACGGTCCGATGTTAGCACCGGATAACCGGACTCAAACCGGACGACCCAGTGGCAGCACCGGTGGTCCGGACTCAAACCGGACGACCTGGTGTCAGAACCGGTTCAACCGGGCCTGGAACCGAACCAGTCGAGGAGGACCCAAAACTGACCTTTGCAATGTAAAAGTTTTACCCATGACTCAATACTTGCACAAATACAAACTTCTCAAGAGGTGTAGGCCATGGTTTGACATGGTTGGCATACAAAGACAAAGGTGTAAACCCTAACTTAGCAAATCCATCAAGATGTGTAGCAAAACATGGGGATTTGACAAAGAAAAGGCAAAGGATCAAGGGATTACCCGAGGACATGGCTTCTGAAATGGATCGTATGGGCACCTAGAGGGGGGTGAATAGGTGCTACTTCAAATTTTAATGCTTTTTCAATTTTAGGCTTGACACAAAAGGTAAATTCTCTAGATAAACTATTATATAGAATTTCCCTATATGCAAACCTAACTACTAGCGAGTAAAGGCGAGTAAAGTGAGGAACGAGGAAACCGTGATGAAGCACGCGGAGACACGAGATTTGTTTTACCGCAGTTCCTTCCTTGTTAAGGGAAGTACATCTGCGTTGGAGGGGTGGGCGGTACTAAGACCACCACGCCACAATAGTCCTCACCCTGTTCTCCGATGGATCCCACCACCAAAGACTTGATCCACCTTTCCACTATAGGTACCCTTCGAGGCGGGAATCGGCGCCTTTACACAACTAGCGGGGCACAACTCCACAACCAAATTGGAGGCTCCCATAATGACAACAAGTTGTGACAAGAACAAGTTATCAATAACAAAACACAAGATCTAGATATTAACGAGAATACTAGATGAGGGATTTCTCCAAGTGAATGGAGAGGAGTTGATGCGCTTGATTCGTTATGATGATGTAGGTTGCATCCTCCTTCAATTCCCCCAAAGATCGAAGCCTTTGGGTGGTTGGAGTGGGATATCTAGAGAGAGAGAGAGAGCTCTTGCAACAGGTCTGGTGTTTTTCGAATGAATCAAGAGTTCTGACCGAAGGGGATGAAGGGGCTTTCATACCCCCTGTCCCAACTGAGCCGTTGGAGCCTTTGGGGGCTGGATTATCCGGCCCAAGTGAGGGCCGGATTATCCGGCCTGGGGAAACTCCGCCCTAGACTCGGATTATCCGGCACATAATCCGCCCCCAGTCAGAGCGACGCGCCGAGCCAGCCCTTTCTTGTCTTCTGGGGGCCGGATTATTCGGCCCAAGGTGAGGGCCGGATTATCCGGTCGAGGGAAGATAATCCGAGAATATCATTTTGCGGCCCGAAAGTTGGGGTGTCCAGGCAACGCCGTACCCAAGTTCCCTGAAATCAGCCGGGATGACTACAGTTGGTGTGCTAAATACTCAGAGGGTCTTTTTTTGGCACGAATTCAACTTTATGTTTCAATACAAAAAATCAGGCTAACGGCCGTCAAGTTGGGCCCCCCCTGTCAGTTCTCGCCATTATGTCACTCCCGTCGCTTATGCGGGGTGGCTGTCACGTAGGATTGCAGCGTTGGCACAGTGGATAGGACAACACCCCCTGCCCAGTGTATTGACGTGACAAAACAAGGCACATTATTGGCATTATAATTATTTTTTGTTTACTCAGAAGCTAGAACGGCCACCACCACACGTCTCTCCTTGGACTTCCATCCCCGTCGTTAACCACTACCTTAAAAGCGCATTGACGGTTCCACCGTTCCCCTGTCTCGCAGAAACCACTCTTCTTCTTCCTGTCATCTGTCTTCTTACCATCTTCTCCTTGCCGCCATGGAAGGTCGTCGCACTCTAGAGACAAGCTTCACAACCCATGACAATAAGAAGATAGACGTTGTCTACACCAACGAGGAGGGGACAGTGGTGCATGTCCTGAGGATGTACGAGGGTTGGCTTGGGATAGACGAGGACAAGTTTGTGGGATTAGACCTCGAGTACACCCCGGAGCACCCATATGAAGGGAGTGAAGTCGCCGTCGTTCAACTGGCCATGCAGAAACAAGTCCTCGTCTACCACCTCTCTCGGTTTGTAGATCTGCTCTCTGTAGCTAACCGATTTTAGGGTTTTCTCCTCTTGTTCTTTATCCACTTGCTCATCTTGCAACTACTGGATTTTATTTAGGACCAAATAAATTATGACAAGACAATGTTGAGAGTCTTGATCTTGCATTTACTAAACTTTTCAAAATTATATTCAGATGACGATCTTGCATTGACAAAATATTTGCAGTTACTAATTTTGGTGATGACAAACTACATACTTTCAGGACTGACAGGAATTGTCCGGCGTTGCGCCAGTTCCTTGTAGAAAAGGGAATTGTTTTCTGCACTGTCGACAAAACAACTGATTTTTCGAAATTTTATTAAGAGGGAATTATAATTCCTGCGCACAACTGGATCGATATTCAGAGTCTTGTCAAGATCCTAGGAGGCTCGAGGAAGGATGGAATGGCATCACTCGCAACTAGAATCCTCGATGAGTCGTATGACAAAATGAAGGAATATTTCCCTACGGATAGTCACGATTTCTGGGACGAGTGGCCGTTGTCTGATATAAACCTGAAGTATGCATCCATAGATGCTTACGTGACCTACCAGTTGTACAAGAAGATCCATTTTTTTCTACGTTACCTCGTGTTTTGCCCTATTTGCAAGAGGGAAGACGAGCTTAGGGGAGCCCTTTGTAGAAAATGCAGAATAGCTGAGTTTGAAGCTGCATATGCAAAGAAAATGGCTGCATCTGAAGCAATGACGGAGAGGCTGCAGCTGAAAGAGAGCTTGCTGAAGCGAAGCAATGATCGAGAGGTCACTGAAGCGACAAAGAGAGGTAGCATCTTCTAGCGGCAATAATCAGGCCTGTGATGCACCGCTAATTGTGCTGCAGGACGCTTAAGATAGGGAAGCCAAGTCAGATCCTAGGTGGGACGAAGCATTTCTTGAGCTGTGGAGTACCTGGAATGGTCGCAGTTGGTCGCCTAGAAACGATGGCAAGCGCCTCAAGTGGTCTGATGAGAAGTGAATAAAATTTTACTTCTCAGTGTTATGTTTCTGTTTTGTGGAACTCAGTTAGCTTGTCAAGATGTCTAGAGCCTCAAGTGATAGTAGTAAAATAAATTTAACCCTCTTTGTGTTATGTTTATGTATGTGTCTTGTAGCTTGTCAAGATGGTAGCTTGTTAACTAGCAGTTTGAAATAGTGCCCTTTTCCTCTCTCGCTAAACAGATATGTTTCATTTTACCCAAATTGGTAGAAAATCTAGAGAAGATTCTCACTTTGATAATTCGTTCCCTTTTGGACCTTCTTTTGCCTCCGATCAGGTAGCAAATCTAGAGCAGCAAATCACACCAGGCAGAATACATTGATTCAGAAAACAAAACAAATGTAGATATAGTTGTGCACAGCTAAATAGGATATAGCGATAGAAAGTAGGTTGCTTAATGAGGTTCGATGCATTCAGCCAGAAATAGGATGCAAGCAAAATATAGAAAATCAAAAGAAGCTGCTTAGCAGCAGCCGCCGCAAATGTAGATACATTCAAGGACACATCCAACCCGTCCTTCATGCGCCCGCGCCTCTGCCTCCTCCCTCCGGCGCTTCCTCCACTTCTTGCTAGCCAGTCCCTTGATCTTGGGGGCCTTGGGCCTGATTGGAGGCATGCGACCCTCTTTGATGGCCACCCGCTGGAGGTTTTTGAGGTGAATGCTGAGAGCCCGGTGTTCAGCGATGTAGGCGTTGATGTTCACGGTCTCGCGCTCGCCGCCTTCATGGATGCCGGAGTCCGGGGCCTCTGCATGCTTCAGTAAGGAGTTGAAGTCGGTGTCGGGGAGACTCACCCAGCCGAAGGCGATCCCCTTGCAGAAGGGGCAGCACCGGGGGCCGCCCCTGAAGAAGGCGTTGTACTAGCCGGCCTACAGCCTCCTTAGCACCTGACGAGTCTTGGTGTGGATGGACTCGTCATCGCTGTAGACATCGTTGCCGGAAACCTATTGGAAGAAAAGGAAAATGGGGGAGTAGATGATGTAAGAAGACCGAGCAATCGAAATGCAAACAAGCGAATCCTAATAAACCAAGATCTAGCATCCAACGATGGGAACGGTAGAAGAACCAGGGGAGGGGAGCAAACCCTAGTTACCTCCGACCATGGGTCATCGATGCCGGTGTCATAGGGGTTCAGCGGAGCGATGTACTTATCTAGATCATAGGTGCCCAAGAAGTGCTTGATATGCTTGTGACCGGCGGGGGGCTCCTCTTCGGCAGCCCCGTCGGTAGCGGGGACGGGTGCTTGATATGCTTGCTGCCATCGATGGCTCGACTGGGGCCTAGACAGGGACGGCGGCTGCTTTCAACACATCGAGGGGGACCGGCGAGGAGAGGGGAGCCTCCTCGCTGGCAGCCTCGGAGGCAACGATGGCCACCTTATCCTCCTCCGCCATCACCGGCACGGACGGGGTATTCTCGGGAGTTTGCGGGTGCTGGTGGGACAGTGGAGAGGGTTGCGTGGGGAGAGTGAGAGAGAGTGAGAGTGGGTGTGCGGAGAGGGGCTCTATAGTTAAGGTGGATGGAAGCAAGGCACGTTTCGTTGTACCACCGTGCAACGCGCCGGGCAGTCTACTGCACCGTGCACCGCGACACACGTAGGGTACGTCATGTTTTTTTCCCGGGCCATGCATGGCAGTTCTGTATTGAGCCACATGCAAAGGGCGTATACACAATTACTATGTACGAAGTTTGACACGGCCCTAAAATTGGTGATATTTAAAAGTGTAAATGTAGAGGGGAAGGTAGGTGGCTGTACGACGAGATTTGTGGGGTTGTGCTAGATCGGGTAGAGGGATGTGTTGATGGTTGCAAGGGACTCGATGAAGGTGGAGACGTTAGGTCTCGTCGATCTCAGCTCTTCGGCCTCCGGCTAGCGCGTGCAAGCTTCTTACGGTGGGTCCCAGTTGGAAGTGAGATTGAGAGCCGTTGCGTATAAAATGGGATATGTCTTATTAAAATCAAGTGGCAATAAATTGCAGCTGTCCATCGACGACCATGCACTCGATGACTCATGTGTTGCGGCGTAGTAGTAGCAGCGGTAGGCTTTTCAGACTTGATTAAACATGACATGACCGCTCGACGACTTTTTCAATGGACAGCTTCATGTTCCTTCTTGTAGAAGTCTCGCTGAGGGAGACGTTTGTGATATCTCACGCTGTACTGTGAAGGGCACGACGTGTGCAACGAACATCGTTGCATCGCACAGAATCAACGGTTGGTGCGCACGATCCACGTGACAACTGTGACAACCAATTAGGGAGTAGCAGACAGAGTGAGCACAGGTTTGGGCTTCTACGAAAGATAGAGAGAGGGGGCAAAACTGAGTAGTATAAAAATGGAAAGTGAGTGACTTGTACAATGAAATACATGGATCAACCAATGGCATTGCATGTCAGTTCTTCTCACAAACCACATAAGGATAAACCAGTGTCATTGCATGTGTGTTCTTTTCATTAACCACACCCAGTGTGATTGCATGTCTGTGATTTCCACAAACCACATATGGATACACTAGTGTCATTGGATGTCTGTTCTTTTCATGAACCACACCTAGTGTCATTGCATGTGTGTTCCTCTAAACAAACCACACATGGATACACACGTGTCATTGCCTGCGTATTCTTTTCATGAACCACAGCTAGAGTCATTGCATGTCTGTTCTTTCCACAAACCACACATGGATCCACCTAGTGTAATTGCATGTCTGTTCTTTCCACAAACCACACCCAGTGTAATTGCATGTTTGTTCCTCTAAACAAACCACACATGGATCCACCTAGTGTGATTGCATGTCTGTTCTCTCCACAAACCACACATGGATCCAACAGTGTCATTGCATGTGTGTTCTTTTCATGAACTACAACTAGAGTCATTGCATGTCTATTCCTCTAAACAAACCACACATGGATCCACCCAGTGTGATTGCATGTCTGTTATTTTCACAAACCACACATGGATCCACTAGTGTCATTGCATGTGTGTTCTTTTCATGAACCACAACTAGAGTTATTGCATGTGTGTTCTTCTAATCAAACCACACATGGATCCACCTAGTGTGATTGCATATCTGTTCTTTTCACAAACCACACATACATCCACCAGTGTCATTGCATGTGTGTTCTTCTAAACAAACCACACATGGATCCACCTAGTGTGATTGCATGTCTGTTCTTCTCATGAACCACACCCAGTGTCATTGCATGTTTGTTCCTCTAAATAAACCACACATGGATCCACCTAGTGTGATTGGATGTCTGTTCTTTTCACAAACCACACATGGATCCACCAATGCCATTGCATGTGTGTTCTTTTCATGAACCACAACTAGAGTCATTGCATGTGTGTTCTTCTAAACATACCACACATGGATCCACCTAGTGTGATTGCATGTTTATTCTTTTCACAAACCACACATGGATCCACCAGTGTCATTGTATGTGTGTTCTTTTCATGTACCACAACTAGAGACATTGCATGTCTGTTCATCTAAACAAACCACGCATGGATCCACCCAGTGTCATTGCATGTCTGTTCCTCTAAACAAACCACACATGGATCCACCTAGTGTGATTGCATGTCTGTTCTTTTCACAAACCACACATGGATCCACCAGTGTCATTGCATGTGTGTTCTTTTCATGAACCACAACTAGAGTCATTGCATGTGTGTTCTTTTAAACAAACCACACATGGATCCACCTAGTGTGATTGCATGTCTGTTCTTTTCACAAACCGCACATGGATCCACCTAGTGTGATTGCATGTTTGTTCTTTTCACAATCCACATATGGATCCACCAGTGTCATTGCATGTGTGTTCTTTTCATGAACCACACCAAGTGTGATTGCATGTATGTGCTTTCCACAAACCACATAAGGATACACTAGTGTCATTGGATGTCTGTTCTTTTCATGAACCACATCCAGTGTCATTGCATGTGTGTTCCTCTAAATAAACCACACATGGATCCACCTAGTGTGATTACATGTCTGTTCTTTTCACAAACCACACAAGGATCCACCAGTGTCATTGCATGTGTGTTCTTCTCATGAACCACAGCCAGTGTCATTGCATGTATATTCTTCTCACAATCCCCACATGGATCCACCAGTGTCGTTGCATGTGTGTTCTTCTCATGAACCACACATGGATCCACCAGTGTCATTGCATGTCTGTTCTTTTCACAAACCACACATGGATCCACCAGTGTAATTGCATGTGTGTTCTTTTCATGAACCACAACTAGAGTCATTGCATGTCTGTTCATCTAAACAAACCACACATGGATCCACCCAGTGTCATTGCATGTCTGTTCCTCTAAACAAACCACACATGGATCCACCTAGTGTGATTGCATGTCTGTTCTTTTCACAAACCACACATGGATCCACCAGTGTCATTGCATGTGTGTTCTTTTCGTGAACCACAAGTAGAGTCATTGCATGTGTGTTCTTCTAAACAAACCACACATGGATCCACCCAGTGTGATTGCATGTCTACTCTTTTCACAAACCTCACATGGGTCCACCTAGTGTGATTGCATGTCTGTTCTTTTCACAAACCACACATGGATCGACCAATGTCATTGCATGTATGTTCTTTTCATGAACAACACATGGATACATCAGTGTCATTGCATGTGTGTTCTTTTCATGAACCACAGCTAGAGTCATCGCATGTCTGTTCTTTCCACAAACCACACATGGATCCACCTAGTGTGATTGCATGTATGTCCTTCTCATGAACCACACCCAGTGTCATTGCATGTATGTTCCTCTAAACAAACCACACATGAATCCACCTAGTGTGATTGCATGTCTGTTCTTTTCACAAACCACACATGGATCCACCAGTGTTATTGCATTTGTATTCTTTTCATGAACCACAACTAGAGTCATTGCATGTGTGTTGTTCTAAACAAACCACACATGGATCCACCCAGTGTCATTGCATGTCTGTTCCTCTAAACAAACCACACATGGATCCACCTAGTGTGATTGCATGTCTGTTCTTTTCACAAACCACACATGGATCCAACAGTGTCAATGCATGCGTGTTCTTTTCATGAACCACAACTAGATTCATTGCATGTCTGTTCATCTAAACAAACCACACATGGATCCACCCAGTGTCATTGCTTGTCTATTCCTCTAAACAAACAACACATGGATCCACCTAGTGTGATTGCATGTATGTTCTTTTCACAAACCACACATGGATCCACCAGTGTCATTGCATGTGTCTTCATTTCATGAACCACAACTAGAGTCATTGCATGTGTGTTCTTCTAAACAAACCACACATGGATCCACCTAGTGTGATTGCATGTCTGTTCTTTTCACAAACCACACATGGATCCACCTAGTGTGATTGCATGTGTGTTCTTTTCACAAACCACACATGGATCCACCAGTGTCATTGCATGTGTGTTCTTTTCAGGAACCACACCCAGTGTGATTGCATGTCTGTGCTTTCCACAAACCACATATGGATATACCAGTGTCATTGGATGTTTGTTCTTTTCATGAACCACACCCAGTGTCATTGCATGTGTGTTCCTCTAAACAAACCACACATGGATCCACCAAGTGTGATTGCATGTCTGTTCTTTTCACAAACCACACATGGATCCACTAGTGTCATTGCATGTGTGTTCTTCTCATGAACCACAACCAGTGTCATTGCATGTATGTTCTTCTCACAAACCACACATGGATCCACCAGTGTCGTTGCATGTGTGTTCTTCTCATGAAACACACATGGATCCACCAGTGTTGTTGCATGTGTGCTCTTCTCATGAACCACACATGGATCCACCAGTGTCATTGCATGTCTGTTCTTTCCACAACCACACATGGATCCACCAGTGTCATTGCATGTGTGTTCTTGTCATGAACCGTAGCCAGTGTCATTGCATGTATGTTCTTCTCACAAACCACACATGGATCCACCAGTGTCATTGCATGTGTGTTCTTCTCATGAACCACACATGGATACACCAGTGTCATTCCATGTGTGTTCTTTTCATGAACCACACATGGATCCACCAGTGTCATTGCATGTGTGTTCTTTTCATGAACCACAACTAGAGTCATTGCATGTTTGTTCTTCTAAACAAACCACACATGGATCCACCTAGTGTCATTGCATGTCTGTTCCTCTAAACAAACCACACATGGATCCACCTAGTGTGATTGCATGTCTGTTCTTTTCACAAACCACACATGGATCCACCAGTGTCATTGTATGTGTGTTCTTTTCATGAACCACAACTAGAGTCATTGCATGTGTGTTCTTCTAAACAAACCACACATGGATCCACCCAGTGTGATTGCATGTATGTTCTTTTCGCAAACCACACATGGATACACCTAGTGTGATTGCATGTATGTTCTTTTCACAAACCACACATGGATCCACCAGTGTCATTGCATGTGTGTTCTTTTCATGAACCACACATGGATACACCAGTGTAATTGCATGTGTGTTCCTTTCATGAACCACAGCTAGAGTCATTGCATGTATGTTCTTTTCACAAATCGCACATGGATCCACCAGTGTCATTGCATGTGTGTTCTTCTCATGAACCACAGCCAGTGTCATTGAATGTATGTTTTTCTCACAAACCACACATGGATCCATCAGTGTCATTGCATGTGTTTCTTCTCATGAACCACACATGGATACACTAGTGTCATTGCATGTGTGTGCTTTTCATGAACCACACATGGATCCACTAGTGTCATTGCATGTGTGTTCTTTTCATGAACCACAACTAGAGTCATTGCATGTTTGTTCTTCTAAACAAACCACACATGGATCCACCTGGTGTCATTGCATGTCTGTTCCTCTAAACAAACCACACATGGATCCACCTAGTGTGATTGCGTATCTGTTCTTTTCACAAACCATACATGGATCCACCAGTGTCATTGCATGTGTGTTCTTTTCATAAACCACAACTAGAGTCATTGCATGTGTGTTCTTCTAAACAAACCACACATGGATCCACCCAGTGTCATTGCATGTGTGTTCTTTTCATGAACCACAACTAGAGTCATTGCATGTCTGTTCATCTAAACAAACCACACATGGATCCACCCAGTGTCATTGCTTGTCTATTCCTCTAAACAAACCACACATGGATCCACCTAGTGTGATTGGATGTCTGTTCTTTTCACAAACCACACATGGATCCACCAGTGTCATTGCATATGTGTTCTTTTCATGAACCACAACTAGAGTCAGTGCATGTGTGTTCTTCTAAACAAACCACACATGGATCCACCCAGTGTCATTGCATGTCTGTTCCTCTAAGCAAACCACACATGGATCCACCTAGTGTGATTGCATGTATGTTCTTTTCACAAACCACACATGGATCCACTAGTGTCATTGCATGTGTGTTCTTTTCATGAACCACAACTAGAGTCATTGCATGTCTGTTCATGTAAACAAACCACACACGGATCCACCCAGTGTCATTGCATGTATGTTCCTCTAAAAAAACCACACATGGATCCACCTAGTGTGATTGCATGTCTGTTCTTTGCACAAACCACACATGGATCCACCAGTGTCATTGCATGTGTGTTCTTTTCATGAACCACAAGTAGAGTCATTGCATGTGTGTTCTTCTAAACAAACCACACGTGGATCCACCTAGTGTGATTACATGTCTGTTCTTTTCACAAACCACACATGGATCCACCTAGTGTGATTGCATGTCTGTTCTTTTCACAAACCACACATGGATCCACCAGTGTCATTGCATGTGTGTTCTTTTCATGAACCACACCCAGTGTGATTGCATGTCTGTGCTTTCCACAAACCACATATGGATATACCAGTGTCATTGGATGTCTGTTCTTTTCATCAACCACACCCAGTGTCATTCCATGTGTGTTCCTCTAAACAAACCACACATGGATCCACCTAGTGTGATTGCATGTATGTTCTTTTCACAAACCACACATGGATCCACCAGTGTCATTACATGTGTGTTCTTCTCATGAACCACAGCCAGTGTCAGTGCATGTATGTTCTTCTCACAAACCACACATGGATCCACCAATGTCATTGCATGTGTGTTCTTCTCATGAACCACACATGGATCCACCAGTGTCATTGCATGTCTGTTCTTTTCAGAAACCACACATGGATCCACCAGTGTCATTGCATGTGTGTTCTTCTCATGAACCACAGCCAGTGTCATTGCATGTATGTTCTTCTCACAAACCACACATGGACAGTGTCATTGCATGTGTGTTCTTCTCATGAACCACACATGGATACACTAGTGTCATTGCATGTGTGTTCTTTTCATGAACCACACATGGATCCACTAGTATCATTGCATGTGTGTTCTTTTCATGAACCACAACTAGAGTCATTGCATGTTTGTTCTTCTAAACAAACCACACATGGATCCACCTGGTGTCATTGCATGTATGTTCCTCTAAACAAACCACACATGGATCCACCTAGTGTGATTGCGTGTCTGTTCTTTTCACAAACCACACATGGATCCACCAGTGTCATTACATGTGTGTTCTTTTCATAAACCACAACTAGAGTCATTGCATGTGTGTTCTTCTAAACAAACCACACATGGATCCACCCAGTGTGATTGCATGTGTGTTCTTTTCACAAACCACACATGGATCCACCTAGTGTGATTGCATGTCTGTTCTTTTCACAAACCACACATGGATCCACCAGTGTCATTGCATGTGTGTTCTTTTCATGAACCACACATGGATACACCAGTGTAATTGCATGTGTGTTCTTTTCATGAACCACAGCTAGAGTCATTGCATGTCTGTTCTTTCAATAAACCACACATGGATCCACCTAGTGTGATTGCATGTCTGTTCTTCTCATGAACCACACGTGGATCCACCAAGTGTCATTGCATGTTTGTTCCTCTAAACAAACCACACATGGATCCACCTAGTGTGATTGGATGTTTGTTCTTTTCAAAAACCACACATGGATCCACCAGTGTCATTGCATGTGTGTTCTTTTCATGAACCACAACTAGGGTCATTGCTTGTGTGTTCTTCTAAACAAACCACACATGGATCTACCCAGTGTCATTGCATGTCTGTTCCTCTAAGCAAACCACACATGGGTCCACCTAGTGTGATTGCATGTCTGTTCTTTTCACAAACCACACATGGATCCTCCAGTGTCATTGCATGTGTGTTCTTTTCATGAACCACAACTAGAGTCATTGCATGTCTATTCATCTAAACAAACCACACATGGATCCACCCAGTGTCATTGCTTGTCTATTCCTCTAAACAAACAACACATGGATCCACCTAGTGTGATTGCATGTGTGTTCTTTTCACAAACCACACATGGATCCACCAGTGTCATTGCATGTGTGTTATTTTCATGAACCACAACTAGAGTCATTGCATGTGTGTTCTTCTAAACAAACCACACATGGATCCACCTAGAGTGATTGCATGTTTGATCTTTTCACAAACCACACATGGATCCACCTAGTGTGATTGCATGTCTGTTCTTTTCCCAAACCAAACATGGATCCACCAGTGTGATTACATGTGTGTTCTTTTCATGAACCACACATAGTGTGATTGCATGTCTGTGCTTTCCACAAACCACATATGGATACACCAGTGTCATTGGATGTCTATTCTTTTCATGAACCACACCCAATGTCATTGCATGTGTGTTCCTCTAAACAAACCACACATGGATCCACCTAGTGTGATTGCATGTCTGTTCTTTTCACAAACCACACATGGATCCACCAGTGTCATTGCATGTGTGTTCTTTTCACAGACCACATATGGACTCAGTTGCATACTCTTTATTATGAATTGTCTAAGTAGTTGATCGCATTGCTAAGAATATTTACATCATATGAAGCAAATGTGTTCGTGAAAGTTCTTTTATCGCACTCAATTTTCAACTGAATTGCTTGAGGACAAGCAATAAGCTAAGCTTGGGGTGAGTTGATACGTCCAAAACATATCTACTTTCCCGAACACTTTTGCTATTGTTTCTCCTCTAAACTTGTGTGATTTGGATGAAACTAATGCGGACTGACGCTGTTTTCAGCAGAATTGCCTTGGTGTCTACTTTTTGTGCAGAAAATCAACAATCAGGAAAAATCATGGAAAATATGCCAAAAATCCTCTTTCACCCGAAGACTCCAAGAGCGTAATGAGACGGAGAGGAGCAGGGTGGCCACACCACTGGTGGCGCTGCTGGCCAGGCGCCAGGTGGTGTGGGCCCCAGTGCCCCTCGGCCTCTCTTCGCCTATAAGGAGCCTTCTGACCTAAAAACTCCGGGGGTCGACGTTTTCCAGAAGGAGTTCCGCACGCCACCACCAGATTCCACGAAAGACCAGAACTCGTTCTAGCACTCACGGACGGGAATTGGAGGAGATCATCGCCATCATCATGACCATCACTTCTCCATCGACCATTCATGTTTCCCCATCTATGAGTGAGTAATCCCCCGCTGTAGGCTATGGGGATGGTAGGGATTGGATGAGATCGTTCATGTAATGGCATCAGATTGTTAGGGCATGGTGCCTAGTATTCTTTTATTAGTGCTTTATGACTTTGTTGCGCCTCGTTGTGCTTAATGCTTGTCACTAGGGCCTGAGTGCCATGATCTCAGATCTGAACATGTTATTGATTCATTATGATAGTATTGTTCTTGGTCTTATTTGCAAGTTGTATACACACGTTGTTGTCCGGAACCTATGGCCCCGAAGTGATGTAAATCGATAACCGGAAGGAAAGGCTTTGATGTGAGGATCACATGTGTTCACTTGAGTGTTAATGCTTTGCTCGGTGCTCTATTAAAAGGAGCACCTTAATTGCTAGTAGTTCCTTAGAGGCCCTGCAAACGGGTCAAGCAGGACAAAAGATGTTGTGCAAGTTCTCATTGCGAGCACGTATGACTATATATGGAACACATGCCTAGGATTATCTAGTACTTGGATGCTTTATCTTATTTATCTACAATTGCCTTATGTTCTGATTGCTATGTGAATTGTCTTGTCCATGCAACGCCCGTCCATCCATCCCTATGCCTACCGCACTCGAATCCCACTGTTTACTGCTTTTGTTACTATTGTCTTTATTTTACTACTGTTGCTACTTTGCTATTCCTACTACAAAATTGTTGCTACTGATAAACTGTGACTTTCTGTCCCCCGAATCTCTCCAACACTTTGATGAAGGTGATATCCCTTACTTGAAACCTCCCGATCAATGCTTAGAAGAATTTGATATCTTTATTGTTAAGCAGGATAACTTTAATAAAAGGGTGCAAAATCATCTAATGGAAAACACTAGAGCTATTGTTGAGTTGAAAGATATTGTGGAAAGAACCTCTAATGATGTTAAAATGATTGTTAAACACTTTCAAATGGTTCAAACTCAAATAGATCAACTCGTTAAAGTGCGAAATGACTTGCTAGTTAATGCTGCTAAAGAAAAACATGCTTATGAAATTAGAACTAGAAGTGGTGCTGCTACCCAGGATCCTCTATATCCTGAGGGGCATCCCAAAAGAATTGAGCAGGATTCTCAACAAGCTGAAAATAGTGGTTCTACTCGTAAGAAAAGGAAAAAGAAACATAAAACTATTGTAGAACCCTCTGAACCTGCTATAGATCCTAATAGTATATCTATCTCTGATGTTGAAACTGAAAGTGGTAATGAAGAAAATGAAGTGCCTAATGAAGAAAAAGTTGAAGAAGAACCTGAAAACCACACTAAGACTACTAAATACACTAAAGAAGATTTTATTGCTAAGAAACATGGTAGTGAAAGAGAACCTTGGGTCCAAAGGCCTATGCCTTTCCCTGATAAGAAACACAAGTCAAGGAAAGATGAACACTATAATAAGTTTTGTGAGTGGATGAAGCCTTTATTCTTGCAAATTCCTTTGACTGATGCTATTAAATTGCCTCCTTACCCAAAGTATATGAAGGACATTGTCTCGAATAAAAGGAAGATCCCTAATGAAGAAATCTCTACTTTGCTTGCTAATTATTCTTTCAATGGTAAGGTTCCTAAGAAACTTGGAGACCCAGGGATTCCAACTATCCCTTGCTCTATTAAGA
Organism: Avena insularis; assembly: GCA_023614405.1. Classification (NCBI taxonomy): domain Eukaryota; kingdom Viridiplantae; phylum Streptophyta; class Magnoliopsida; order Poales; family Poaceae; genus Avena; species Avena insularis. The sequence goes on along the minus strand of CM042686.1, from coordinate 415,880,165 downwards.
ACAGTTATGTTAGAACTGCTTTGTGTGATTTGGGAGCTGGAGTTAGTGTTATGCCTTTCTCTCTCTACAAGAGGCTTCAGCTTGAAAAATTGATACCAACTGATATATCTTTGCAAATGGCTAATAAATCTACCACTATTCCTGTGGGTATATGTGAGGATGTACCTGTTCAGTTGGCCCACAATTGCTTGATATTAACTGATTTTGTTGTGCTTGAAATGCCTGAAGACGATAATATGTCTATTATTCTTGGGAGACCTTTTCTTAATACTGCAGGAGCTGTTATTAATTGTAATCAAGGAAAGGTGACCTTCAATGTTAATGACCAGGAACATACTGTCTATTTCCCCAAGAAGATTGAAAGGACTTATGGTTTGAATTCAATTGAACATGTTGAAGGCATTCAAGTTGGAGAAATATATTGTCCCATACCAAGAGAAAAATTTGAAACTATTATGATTGAGACCATTGCTATCAAGGTTGAGGTAACATAATCATTAGTGGAGTACAAAGTTTTGTCTCATATGCAATTGTTTTGGTAGCAAGACTTGATCAACCTTGTTAAAAAAAGGATTCCATTGAACAAAACAATGTTTTCATTATGATTATCTCCATTTATTTCTATCCTTTACATTTTTAGTTTTTGCTTTTGTTTAGTTTTCTTTTTGTTGTTAGTTGCTTGCATGTTTGAACTTCTGTAGTTCTAGCCTTGTTTTGTCCTTGCATCATGTTTCCAAAAAAAGAAAAAAATCTGTCTGTCAGAAAAATCATTCTTCTATTTCTGAAAAAAAGCCCAAAAATAAAGTGTCTCGAAAAATTTCAGAAAATTCATATTAAATTTTTACGTGAAAAAAGGGGTAGAGGAGTACCTGGTAGGTACCAGGGGGCCCACCAGGCAGGCACACCATGTGGTGGCGCGGCCAGCCCTGGGTGGCGCCATGCCCTGGTGTGGGCCACCCCTGGCCCTCCACTAACTCTCTCCCCTGCCACTTTCTTCTCTCTCCCAAGTAAGCTCCAGTTCATAGCTCAAAATCGCGTTCTCTCTGTTCTTGCTCTCGATTTCTTCGATCTCCTTGCTCAGCCCATCTTTCTTGCTGAAATTTGGAGCATTTGTTCCTTGGTATGTGACTCCTCCCCTTGTCCAAGTAGATTTGTGTTTAGTGGATTATATGTTGAGTATTTTGCTGCTATAGGTGACTGGTTATGAGAGCTTGTAAGCTTGTTTGATGCTTAGAGATATAGTTTTGATGCATGTTTAGGCCTCTTGCAAGTCCCTATGAGTAGAATTCTTCATTATATTTACTTTGCAATCACTTGTTTATTAAGTGTTTAAATTTCAGAATAAAAGATAAGTGAGCACCACCTAAACCAACATGAGCTTTAGGTGCCTGAGGTCATGAAGGTCCACAGGGAGGAGGAAGTTTTTCCCTCCATTTATCCATGCCCTGAGTTCATGAGAGCTGCAGGAATTCTACAAGATTTCCACACTTTGGTTTCTAATGCAGGGTTAGAGCGTTTCTTGGAAGATGAACCTTGTCAAGCTAACCATGTCTGTGTTGCAGGATTTCCAATTTAGTCACTCTTTGCCTAACCCCATGGTCCATTACAAAATTTACACTATTGCTGTCAATCTTTCTCTTGATGATTTTTGTGCAGCCATTAAGGTACCTCAATGGGGATCATGTAAGAAGATTAAAGAGAGACCAGAACCACTCATGGATTTATACGCAGAAATTTGTCATGGGAGTAGCTTCTCAAAGGAGAATGGAAAAATACGTAACATTCATCTTCCCTCCATTCGCTACTTTGCTTACTTTATTGCCAAGTGTGTTCTTGCTAGGAAAACTGCCAATAAGTTATCTTCGTTTGATCTAGCATTTATCTCTGCTGCTCTTAGACGAGATAGGTCTTACAACTTGGGTGCTTTGATAGCTTTCCGTCTTGCTACTAACCGTGAGAAAGGTGGAATTTGTGGAGGCCTCATTGCTTCTCGTTTACTAGCATTGCATGGTTTAGTGCCTCATCATCTAGACCTACAGTTTCCCATAGAGAGGCTTGATTTTAATTCCATGATACAGCATAAATTTATTTCCTCGTGGGCCAGTTTGAGTGAGTTGTCTTATGAATTAACCTTTCTCAAAGCTGGTTGGAGAAAGAGCAAGTCCGAGCATGTTGTTCTTTTGCCTGCACCTGTTTTGTTTAAATTTGATAACAGGGAAGGATGGTCCCTCACTGAGGAGGAGCTGGACACGTACTTGGGAGAGCTCTCCCAACAGGAGCAGGACACTAGAAGGGAGGTCACGGACGATTCGGTCCAGCCCTCGAATGAGGCAGAGTCTTCATATCAGCAGCCCGCTTATGATTGGGGAGCTTCATCTTCTTCTCATGGGCCCAGCTACGACCATTCTTACCAAGATCCGCCCGCTTGAAACCCCTATTCGTACATAGATTGATACCCACTTAGGCCAAAAGCCTAAGCTTGGGGGGAGGTACGCCGACACCGCACTCATCTCCATATCATGTTGCGTCGGTACTTTGTATATTCATGTTTTCGTTCTCTTTTTAGTTTTCGTTCTTCTTTGCTTTTGCTTTCTAAAAACACAAAAAGACCAAAAATATTTTTGTTGTTTCTCTTTGGTTTGCTTCTTCTTTTTGCCTTGGTTTGCTTTTCCCTTTTCGCTTTGTTTGAACTATTCGAAAAACCCAAAAAGATTTTGCTTTGCTTGTTTTTCTCTTTTGGTTCTTATTTAAAATTCGAAAACACCAAAAGTACTTGTCGTTCTTCTTTGGTTTTTGCAAGTTTGCTACAGGGTTCGGCAGCTCTCATTGGATTATTGGTTTCATATTATTATTCAAGCCACACAAGTGAAGAGCAATAATGAGGATCAATGACAACTTGAGGTGTGGTAAGAGGCTGGTAACGAACTCTATTTGTTTTCATTTTTGTGCATATACTCATCACTGTGGGCGTGCTTAGTCTGTTCATGTAGAGTGTATGTTTTCTTTGGATGCTTAGTAGTTCTTGCTTTCTTGTGATTAGCTTCAGCTCGCTAATAGTTTGTAGCATGTTTCATGAATGTTTTCTTGCATTACTCTATTCATAAATTGGTATGACACCGTGGTATCCTCCTCTGAATGTTTCATTTGATTGACTTGGCACATGCTCACGCATGCACATGACTGTAATAGTCAGTTAAGCCTCGATGAATTAGTTTGCCTTGAGGATCTTGAATCACTTTCATGCGATGAGTAGTCCTGTTTTGTTGCAAGCATGATAATGACAGCTATTGCTCTCTCGTTTGTCGCTCCCTTACTATTGCTAGCCTTCACTTCCACTGAGTGTTTTACTCATGTTTCCAACTCCCTAAACCAAATATTTCCAAAGTGTCCATCATACCTACCTATTAGCATCACTTGCTACTCCCGTGCATACTCATTATGCCTTGTTTTCTTCCGAATAAAATGTTTGCTTGTTATGGGAAAATTAGTTAGTAAAGCTCTCACGAACTTGATGGCACACTTTATTTCCTGCACTTAATAAACCTGAACCATTGTGAACTCTCCATGAAAGTTATATGCTTGCTAATTATAGGCTGGGTATTAGCAGAACTATGCTGTCACGGGGAACGCTTTCAACACTTGTAATTATATACCCAGTTGATACCTTGCTCTTTTGTTTGCGGATGTCGTCGGTGTGAAATAAAAGGGGAGCTTGTAAGTCCATAGAGTTATGTATGTGTGTTAGAGAAACGCCTGGGCCGCTAGTCTAATCCATGCTGAGATGGTGTAAACCTGCAGCGTAACCATAATGATGTCTATGAAGCATTCTTCTTATAAAAAAAGAGAGAGAAAGCTATTGAGAAAAAGAAAAAAAAAAGAGTTCTATGAAAAGAGGAAAGGAGAAAAAAAAAGCACCATTTTCCCATGGTAAATAAGAAGATTGTTGAGATATTCATTGTCTGCTTGCCTTGTCATTTTGATATGGGGATTCTTCCGTATCATCGGGCAAGAGGTACCCCGTTGGCGGTTCTCAATGATACGCACATACTTACGATGACAAGAACTTACCGGTAACTAAAGTTGAGTAGCATGAGGAGCGGCCCTCGTACTCAAGGGACTTGGGATCTTCAGTTTATAGTCTGTTAAGCATATAACTCAGATTGGACCTCACTTTCACCTTAACCACATTAAAGATGCTTATGATAGTGGCAACGAGAGATCAAAGCTAACGAGTACCATACTTTCAGCATTTGGAAGCCTTTCAAATTATTCAAAACCTTTTCTTCTACTTGTTGAGTCTCCACATATTCTTTGAGCACCTTCTTGAGAGCATAGTTGTCATTCTTTGTGTTTGCTCCATTACTTGATTATTTGTGTTATGACTTTGATGCTTGTATCCTTGATATCTTTACTTCTAGTCATCACTTGAACTTCAGAGGTGCCTTGATATTCATAATAAAAGGGCAAGCGAGATACCACTCTATCATACCTTTTTATGAGCATTGTAATGTTGCTTATGTTTGTGCTTCATGCTACTTATTATTCTTGAGTTGGAATCTCTTCATAGCTTGCAATGACTATTAAGTAGACTCAGTTGCATACTCTTTATTATGAATTGTCTAAGTAGTTGATCGCATTGCTGAGAATATTTACATCATATGAAGCAAATGTGTTCGTGAAAGTTCTTTTATCGCACTCAATTTTCAACTGAATTGCTTGAGGACAAGCAATAAGCTAAGCTTGGGGGAGTTGATACGTCCAAAACGTATCTACTTTCCCGAACACTTTTTTTATTGTTTCTCCTCTATACTTGTGTGATTTGGATGCAACTAATGCAAATTGACGCTGTATTCAGCAGAATTGCCTTGGTGTCTACTTTTTGTGCAGAAAATTAACTATCAGGAAAAATCCCGGAAAATGTGCCAAAAATCCTATTTCACCCGAAGACTCCAGGAGACAAAATACGAGACGTAGAGGAGCCAGGGGGTGGCCACACCACCTGGTGGCACGGGCCAGGCCAGGCCGCGCCAGGGGTGGTGTGGGCCCTCCAGGCACCCCTCGGCCTCTCTCTTCGCCTATAAGGAGCCTTCTGACCTAAAAACTCTGGGGGGTTCGACGTTTTTCCAGAAGGAGTTCCGCTCCGCCGCCACCACCAGATTCCACGAAACAGCACCAGAAACTCCGTTCTGGCACCCTGCCGGGACAGGGAATTGGAGGAGATCATCGCCGTCATCATTACCATCGCTTCTCCATCGACCATTCATGTTTCCCCATCTATGAGTGAGTAATCCCCCGCTGTAGGCTATGGGGATGGTAGGGATTGGATGAGATCGTTCATGTAATGGCATCAGATTGTTAGGGCATGGTGCCTAGTATTCTTTTATTAGTGCTTTATGACTCTGTTGCGACTTGTTGTGCTTAATGCTTGTCACTAGGGCCCGAGTGCCATGATCTCAGATCTGAACATGTTATTGATTCATTATGATAGTATTGTTCTTGGTCTTATCTGCAAGTTGTATACACACGTTGTTGTCCGGAACCTATGGCCCCGGCGATGTAAATCGGGATAACCGGAAGGGAAAGGCTTTGATGTGAGGATCACATGTGTTCACGGAGTGTTAATGCTTTGCTCTGGTGATCTATTAAAAGGAGCACCTTAATTGCCAGTAGTTACCTAGAGGCCCTGCTGCAAACGGGCTGGTAGGACAAAAGATGTTGTGCAAGTTCTCATTGCGAGCACGTATGACTATATATGGAACACATGCCTAGGATTATCTAGTACTTGGATGCTTTATCTTATTTATCTGCAATTGCCCTATGTTCTGATTGCTATGTGAATTGTCTTGTCCATGCAACGCCCGTCCATCCATCCCTATGCCTACCTTTTCGAATCCCACTTTTTCTTTGCTTTTGTTACTACTGTCTTTGCTTTTACTATTCCTACTACAAAATTGTTGCTCTTGATAAACTGCTTGAGCAAGATTTTTTCAGTGACTGAATTGACAACTCAGTTGTTAAGGCTTATAAATATTCTTTGGCTCCCCTTGTGTCGAATCAGTAAATTGGGTTTCACTTCCCTCGAAAATACTGCGATACACCCCCTATACTTGTGGGTCATCAAACCACACCTAGTGTCATTGGATGCGTGTTCTTTTCATGAACCACACCTAGTGTCATTGGATGTGTGTTCTTCTCACAAACCACACATGTATCCACCAGTGTCATTGCATGTGTGTTCTTCTCATGAACCACACATGGATCCACCCAGTGTGATTGCATGTTTGTTCTTTTCACAAACCACATATGGATCCACCAGTTTCATTGCATGTCTGCTCTTTTCACAAACCACATATGGATCCTAATTAACCTTAGGAGAGTCCTAACCTTAGTCCCCCAATGGGTGGCCGTTAGACTGAGTCTTCTAGAAGGCATGCCCTAACACAGTTGTTCTGCTTGACGATTGTTACATACCGTTCGATCAGGGTGCTTGGACGATTGGGATGGTCTTCAT